>OZ007554.1:177953477-180417774 GCA_963931855.1 Philhelius festivus
TATAGCGAAAGGTTTATTTAGTTTGAATATTTAATGTTATTAATATGTTCAAATAAAGTAAAAGCTGAAAATAATTAAAATTGAATAGGATAAAAAGTTTTTGCTTTTACAAAGGCAGAAAGGTCGACCTGGGTGAATGCTAGGAACAGACTTCAAACTTGCAGGTATGAAAAAGAGAAAGGAGAATCGTGAAAAAAGAGCTAAACAACGAGGTGTAGATCAAAACTCACCCAGTTATGACAAAGGTAGGTAGTTGCATTATATATTATATAAATTATGTAATTGAATGCAAAATTGTCTTGTTGGCGCAACATAACACTACGTTTTCATCTGACAAAGGAAGGAGGTTGAAGTCGAAAACTGTAGTTTTCAATTTTCAGTGTCAGAACCGTCAGGCTCTAAAAGAGCAAGAGTAGATATTTTAACTTCAAGCTTATCTGCAGCACTTGATAAATGTAAGATAAGTGACAGAGATGCCGTTCAACTTTTGATAGCCTGTATTGAAGCCACTTCCTTAGATCCTTAAAAGTTTGTGATTAATCGTACCTCTATCAAACAATTTCGCGAGCAAACAGCTACAGCAAGTAAAACTAAATTTGTCAACTTGCATTTAAGCTTTGTCATTTTACACTGGGACTCGAAACGTCTGCCTGATATAATTGGTCAAGCCAAAGTTGACAGACTTAAAATCAATGCAACTGCCCCAAAAATTGAACAACTCCTTAGAGTACCAGAACTTTCAGCTGGAACTGGTATTGAAGTTTCGTCTGCAGTGTTTGAGGTATTGGAAGATTAGTAATTGATCGATAAAGTCCAGGCTTTTGTTTTTGACACAACTGCATCTAATACTGGACGTTTGAACGGAGCTTGTGTTCTGCTAGAAAACAAAATTGGCCGAGATATACTCTACCTAGCTTGCAGACATCATATTTTTGAAATTGTTCTTCAACTAGTATTTAACTTCAACCTGACATTCCTTTATTTAAAAGATTTAGAGCACAGTGGAAAACAATGGATAAGAGGCAATTTCCCATATGGTCAAAGGATGAAAAGGCTGTGAAGATGTATGTAATGGAAGAAATTTTATCATTTGCTATGTCAAGGCTGGACGACAATTTTCCTTGCGATTACTATAAAGAGTTCCTCCGGCTTATTTGTGGCATTAAATTTCGGGCACCAGGAGCCTATCACTTGGCTCGGTGGATGTCAAACGGAATATATTGCCTTAAAATAATATTATTCCAACAGAAATTTAAGGTAAATGCCAAGGACAAAAGAGCTTTGTCAACTATTTGCTGTTTTGTAATCAAATGCTACACACAATCTTGGCCGAAATTGCAAAATATAAGTTTCTTAATCATTTATGGCACCTGAATGAAATGAGCTGCTTTTTCCTTTTTTGATGACAGACTGAATGTTGAAGAAAAACGAAGAATGGTTTTGGAAGACGATAACCAAAAAGGAGAAGAAGTTAAGAAAAAATTTCATAAGAAACCAGCTGATGTTTCACATTTTATTAGCAAAAACGCTCCATCAGAACTAATGTCTATGAAAACGTTCAAAGCATTGTATATAAACTTTATAGTATTCTCATGAGGCATTTTTTTTTATCTTCTTGTCCGCTCACTAGAATCGCTACCATCGCCACAAAAGCGCCAAAATGTTGCGAAGAAATTTGAGTGATTTGATATTAGAGTGAGAGTGAAATAATTTTTAAAGAGTAACTAGAATGAAAAGTTTACTTTTTGATTTATATATCAGTACGGTGACAAAGGGAGATGTAAAATACAGCTGTTTTCCTCATGAGAACTGTTATACTACATATATGCCAAGTGAATACAGAATTTTTTTTACAAAACCTTCGCTTTAGTTGTTGTTGTTTTTTTTTGTGCACCATCGACGTGTGTTGTTTTGATACACACACATATCGCACTAGTATTACAATACTGTTGTAACTCAAAATTCGGCTTTTTTCAGAATCGACGAAAAACTGATTATTAACTTCCTGTTACAGATATAAAAAAAACTATTATTTTATATGTTAAAGGTCTTAAATTGAAGTTATTTTTTATTTACCATTAGTTTTTAAAATACCAGGTTGTTAAAATATTTAAAAATTTTAAGTTAAGACTATATTGCACCATTGTATATAAACTTTATAGTATTCTCATGAGGCCATTCGTTCCAAGCGCAACCTGGCACCCTGACAAGTAAAGGAATGTCGCTTTATAAGTTTATATACAATGTTTCTATCGTTGAGTGAAAATGTAGAAGAACAAATTATGAGAGAGTAGAAACGTTTTTTCGATTGTACTCGTATACAATATAACAGAAAACAACTTGCAGGCAGAAGATTTGTCTAGACAATGATGACAATGATAAAAGACAACAACAAAATTGGGCGGGCAGAAAAGAACAAAAAAAAAAAGACTTGTGTGTATGATTTTTTATATTGAGGGTGATGTTTTGTAGGTATATGGGAAATAAGCTTATGTCGATTTCCTTTTACACTAGGGATTTTAGGGATTGCGAAAATAAAGCTATTTGTGTTTTTTTAATTTTGATTCTTAAAGCAATATTTTTCTATGGTATTGACTTGCGACTTATAGGTAAGGTATTGTAAGTCAAGTTATGAATTCTGTTCGACTGGAGCCTAAACGGCTCGGCCGATTTTCTTTGTAGATTATTATTGTTAAATTTTTCCCTTTTCAGGTTTTTTCTGTTTCTTTTTAAGTAATCTTATAAAATATTTTTCAAAACTGTTCGACAGATTTAAAAAAATATCTAAAAATTTCATTTAGTAAACCTAGGTAATGGGTGAAAAAAAATGTTCAGAAAAATGTTTATTAATGGTACCCCCATGGTAAAATTGTTTTGTTTTTGATTTTGTCAAAAACGGTACCACCAATTTTGATCATTTCTTAAGCTCACCGACAGATATTTTTGGAAATATTTGACCAAAAAATTTTCGAACTTTTGCCAAAAATAATTTTGGACATTTTGTCAAAAATATTTTTTTAACAAACTTTTTTTCAACAAATTTTTTTTTTTCACAATATTTGTATTTTGAAGAAATTTTGATTTTTCTGCCCATTTTTTTTTAATATGAAATAATTATTTTAAATCAAGAAATATGACAAAAATTTGCCACCCAAGGTACTTCCAAACGTGATTTCTGGCTAAACTAGGCATCTTAGCGAGTTAAAAATTACATTTTCGTGATCTAGAGAGAGCCACCTTTCAATCCACGTATCTCATGAAACGAAAAACAAATTTTTATCTTTAAACGTGATTTGCGGCTAAACGGAGCCTCGTAGACCCCCCAAAGTTGACATGTTCAAACGTGATTTCTGGCTAAACTAGGCATCTTAGCGGGTTAAAAATTGCATATTCGGGCTGTCAATTTAGTATTGAAACGGCGGGATTTTGTGAATCGGGATTTTGTGATGCGGGATTTCGTACCCAACCCGATTTAAAAGAAAAGGCAATTTTTTTTCGAAACTCAATATTTCAAAAACCTAATGCTCGATTTTTCTTAAACTTGACACATAAAAGTTTCTTAAAACAGTCTAAAAGTCGGCGTACCAATTTTTTTCTTAAAAATGTTTTAAATATTTTGTATGTAAAAACTTATTTTTTTAAGAAAGAAAAACAATGACTTATAATTTGCTTAAGAAATCACACGACATTCTGTTTTGATCTCTTACTCCTAAAAGAATTTCAATTTCATTCATTTTTAAAAATATTATTCTTTTGCATAAAAGCAAGTTCGTGCGACACAGTCGTACCTTTTATTTTATAAAATTTTAAAAAATAAATTCAATTAAACTTATCAAGCTGAAAACTGGGCAAAAAGTTTTGCAATATGGCAACGTTGTTTTGTTGGCAGATTTAACGGTGGTTTCAGTAAAAGCATGGCTATCTATGATATTGCATACATACATATGTCCTTTTTGTTAATTTTCAAATTCAATTCAAATGTCAGTTCTGATTTGAAATTTGAACTAACTGGTGCATTATAGTTTTCGAAAGTATTTCTACGAGTATATTTAATTGTGATTAAATTGTGATTAAATAGTGATACAAATTTTTGAAAAGCTGCTTACCTTGTGAAGGATAAGTATTTTTTCAAGAAAGAAAACAAACATTCTTTAATTCATTTTTAAATAACTTTATATATACCTATATTTATTATTATATTTTATACGTATAGATTTCTATACTAGATTTTATTTTATTTATATTTTTTAATTGTTCAAAGTTAATTATGGCCTGTTGCTACGCCAACTGCAAAGAGCAACAAATTCCTTTAAGTTCGGTTTCTTTTTTCAGATTCCCAAAAGATCACAGAAGTGCAATTTGGGCTAAGCATGGAAATGTTTTAGCCATAAAGGATCTCCCACAATGATCCCTTATGTGTGAAAAACATTTTTATGCCAAGGACATTATTATTAGAGCCACGCGGAAATGTCTTAACCCGAAAGCTTTGCCAATTTCTTCGGCATCTATATGCAATTGCACTGCAGATTCTGTTGATCTTTCTTGTTTCCGTGTAATGGAGGCATACAAGACTCGAACGCAGCCAACCTCCACGGCTACCTCTGCAATTCCGAGCTCTATGCCTTTACTTCCGCCTCGAATTTCACCTCCTAGAAGCCCACCTTTATCTACGATTAATTTAGCTACAAATTCTAGTGCAACGTATGTGAGAGATTATTCTCTGCCATATGTGCCTACTTCTTCCCACATTTCTCCCTCTCAATTTCCCTCCCCAAAATTGCGTTCCTATAAAAAGGTGCGAAAAATAAATCGGACGAGTGTTATTCCCCGATATATTTTCCGAACACCAAAAAAATTAAAGAAAAATCGTGAATATAGGTTAAAAAATGATTTGGAAGCACAAATGGAGGATTTTTCAGAAGAGTTGCGCACGTTCGTTTTAGTGCAACTCTTCCACAAGGCGAATGCACAATGGGGACCTAAGGAAAAGGATTTATTTCTTAAATTTTTCAATAAGTCCCCAGCATGTTACAAATACATGTTAAGTGCAGGCTTCAAGCTGCCATCGGTAAGCACCATTTACCGATGGCATTCAGAGATACGACTACCAGCAGGATTTAGTGATCCAATGATCAACATGCTGACGGATAAGGCAAAGAGCATGACATCGATGGAAAAGAAGTGCGTACTCCTCTTCGATGAAATGGGAATAAAGAGAGAACTGGAATATATGTAACATCAAGGACGATATTATTTATGGATTTACGGACTTTGGTGAATACGGAAGAAACGACACCATAGCCTCTAAGGTAATGGTATTCACGCTTAGAGGATTAAATAAAAATTGGAAACAGTCGGTTGCATACTACGTTGGCACACCAAACGGAGAGCTCTTATCAGAGATGTTAGTCACAGTTCTTAAAGGAGTTATAAATTGTGGACTAACACCTGTTGCGACAAGCTGCGATCAAGGTGCCAACAACGTTTCAGCTTACAAAAGGCTTGGACCACCCTTTTTTACTGAAAAAGAACCATATGTGGATATTGAAGAACATAGAGTTTTCTTGCTCTATGATTATCCACATCTCTTTAAAAGCGTGCGGAACATTTTGCTACAACACCAGATCTTAATAGGAGATGACATTGTGGATTGGCGCGTTATTGAAAAAATTTTTGAAGAAGACAGGAAAGGAAAATTCCAAGTTTTTTACAAGCTGACGAGGGCGCATATTCGACCGAATCCCTTTGAAAAAATGTCTGTAAAATTGGCCACACAGGTTTTCAGTGCGAAAGTATATACGGGAATACAGTATGCTTTGATGACAAACTTTTTCCAAACGGAGGAAGAAAGAAAAATTGCTGATGCAACTGCAAGGTTTGTCAAGAAAATGAATGATTTGTTCGATAACCTCAATACGAGCCGACTGCATTCCAGAAATCCCAACAGACAAGCTCTATCGGACGCAACGGAGACTATTCATTCCCTAAAAAGGGCAAGAGAATGGATATCAACGTGGAGATCCACCAGTTGCGTTAGTATGCCACCTTGCTTTCAAGGATTAAAGCAAACGCTCCTTTCAATTGTGCAGATGTGGGAACATATAAAAAGCGAAGAGCAAAATTATATTCTCCTTGCACATTTGAATACGGATGTCGCAGAAAATTTATTTTCAATGGTGAGAAATAATAGGGGCTCATATGAAAAGGCTCCTTCGGCTTGGCGATTCATTCGAAATTTGAAAATTATTATTTTCCAGCATTTATGCTCTGCTGAAAATTCTGGTTACGAGGATGCTGGATCGGAACCACTTCTGGAAGTAACTAGAATAAGCGGGCAAATGGAAATAGAGCCAAGTGAAGAAATAGATTTCGACTTCGAATACCCGGTAGAGGATAATGTCGTAGAATGTGATGCCATGGACACAGACCCCACTACAAAGGATACTCGTAGTAAAAAGTTGCAGCAAGGAGGTGCTACATATTTTGCAGGATTTGTGGACGGCAAGCTAAAAAATAAGTTGAATTGCGAAGTTTGCTCCCAGTATTTGATTGACGAAGTTAACAAAGAAAGGGAACAAACTTTACTAATTCAACTTAGAGCATATAAGACCGTAACCACGTCTTCTGAATTTGGAAAATTAACAGTTCCGTCGATTCTTTTCGAAGAAACTGTTAATGATTTCCAAAGTATTTTTGATACTAATTTCCCAGAGAGACAAGACGGAGAAAAGATAGTGGGAACGTGGTTGGATTCATTCATGAAGAAAAATGAAAGGAATTTATCAAAAAGCTGCACACCACATAGAGAAGTCATCGCCAGGTTTTTACTAATTGGACTGATCATCTTGGAGACAAGAAGAATAAACAAGGAAATCAAGTTACCAAATAGAAATTAAACTTATATTTATTCCGATTTTTGTTTTAATTTAATTTGATATTTTGTAATATACATTATTACATTTCATAAATAAAAAAAATATTTCTTCTTAAATAATTATCTTGTTATTTTATTTATAGGCCTACCGGGGAAACCTCGAAAAAAAAACCTCACCTCGTTAGGTGATGTGGAAAGGAATATATTTTAAGATTAGCTCTGAAAGCGCTTTTAAAGCTTCTTTACACCTAAGAATGTTTCTTGGGAAGATTAGTACTCGAAATTTTGTTCTCTCTAAAAAATTTCATTAAAATCCGTTATGCCGATAATGAGAAATTCGAAATTTTGGAAAATCGTTCTATAGTAGGTACAGGTACAGTCAGTAATATCTTGTTTTCAATATTTTTTTTTTATTAAATTATAGATCTTAAAAATCAATCAAAAGAAAAAAATTTAAGCAAAATTCTCGGAACTGTTTTCGAGAAAAATACTATTTTCGAAAACCATTTTTTAAGATTTGTATGGAGGTTACCGTTATTTTTAGGTAAAATAATTTTTTTTTCTCATATCTTGTTGATTATTCTAAGAAACTTTTATTAAAAAAATCGAGCATGGGGTTTTCGAAATATTGAGTTTTCAAAAAAAAATTTTGAATTTTTTTTTTAAAAATCCAAAAAAAAATTTTTTGATAATTTGAATACACAATAATATTAAAACTGCTGGGGAGCCTTAACATAAAAAAAATGATCAAAATCGGTTGTACCGTTTTTGAAAAAATCAAAAACAAAAAAAAGGTTCCAACAGGGGTACCAAAAATAATATTTTTTTGGAAATTTTTTGTCAACCATTGCCTAGGTTTAACTAAATGAAATTTTATGAATTTTTTTTTAAAAAATCTGTGGGACAGTTTTTGAGAAACTAAAACCCATATCTACCAAGTTTGGAGAAAATCGGCCGTTTAGCTGTAGTCGAACAGACGGACAGAATTGCGAGACCCACTGTTTTGGTCTTCGCTATTATCGTTATGTCAACTTTTATCAAACCCTCGAATTCGATTTTTTTTAAGAATGCATAACTTGCCTTATGGTACCTATAAGTCGCAAATAAAAATATTTTTTGTTTGTGTCTTATAATTGTAATTATTATTTTTGTTCTTCAAAATGACAACATTTAAAATTTTGAACAACATAATAATAATTATAATCAATATAAATTACTTAATATATTAACACATGCATGCATGCACAATCGCACATCCATACCAATCAAAAAATCCTAATAAGAATCCATTTAAAAAAATTTTCCTACTGAATCTATAAATCTATTTAAACTACAACGTTGTAATATCAAAATTGAGCAACGTTGCTTTGATATGACTATAATAGACAAAACACAAAACTCCAAAACCAATGCTGAAAAATGAAAAATAATAATGTACCTACATACATACATATGTGTGTGTATCGAAACAACACACGTCGATGGTGCACAAAAAAAAAAAACAACAAAACTAAAGCGAAGATTTTGTAAACAAATTTCTGTATTCTGTTGGCTTATATGTAGTATAACAGTTCTCATGAGGAAAACAGCTGTATTTTACATCTCCCTTTGTCACCGTACTGATATATAAATCAAAAAGTAAACTTTTCATTCTAGTTACTCTTTAAAAATTATTTCACTCTCACTCTAATATCAAATCACTCAAATTTCTTCGCAACATTTTGGCGCTTTTGTGGCGATGGTAGCGATTCTAGTGAGCGGACAAGAAGATAAAAAAAAATGCCTCATGAGAATACTATAAAGTTTATATACAATGTTCTAACTTTATTCGATCGGAACAGAAAATTGAATTGGCGCTTGCATCCTCGGGAATTGCTGCTACATTATTAGAAGGTGGTCGGACTGCATACTCTGCACTAAAATTGCCATTGAATGTACAGGTGATTGAAACTCCAACTTGCAATATTTCGAGAAATTCTGCTATGGCAAATGTTCTGCGATTAACGCCAATTTTTTTATGGGATGAGTGTACAACAGCGAATAAAAAATCACTAGAAGCATTTAATCGAACAATGCAAGATTTACGTGGTAATCAACAGTGTTATGAATCAAGATGAGGCAATGAATTATCCAATTGAATTTTTAAATTCATTGGAACTAGCTGGTATGCCACCGCATTACTTGAATTTGAAAGTTGGTTCTTTGATCATATTATTGCGAAATATTAATCCACCAAAACTGTGTAATGGCAACAGATTGGCAGTGAAAAAGTTATTGCCAAATTTGATTAAAGCTACGATCTTAGCTGCTTTATCAAAAGGAGAAATTTGTTTGATACCACGTATCCCTATGATTCCAACTGATATGCCATTTGAGTTCAAACGATTACAATATCCTGTGCGTTTACCATTTGCGATGTCCATCAACAAGGATCAAGGGCAAACACTTCACGTTTGTGGTGTAAATTTGGAGGAATCATGTTTTTCACATGGTCAACTTTATGTTGCCTGTTCCTGAGTCGGTACCCCCAGCCGTTTGTTTATTCATGCCCAAAATGGAAAAACAAAGAATATTGTTTATCCAAATGTTTTGGATTAAGTTTTAAAATAGCTAGCAATTAATAAAATATTTTTTTGTTTGAATAAATGAATTTGATGTTGCAATTCATTTTTTTTATTATTTCACTTTATACGTAGCGAAGCACGTGCCGGGCCGCTAGTATTTAATAAAAAGAAATATTGAATTAAAAATAAAATTAAAATAAAACTAAAAGAAAATAGTTCTTAAAACATAATAAAGTAGTATACATATAATATAGGGAAATGTAGTTGTTTTGAATGATTTTTTTTGTCAGTATTATACGAGTATGTTGTTGTGGGAAAAAAAGGATGGTGAAAGGATATATTGTTTTTTGCGCCGAACCGAACGTACCTTTTCGACTTTTTTAAGGGCTGGCAACGGTTTTTTCGTTTCCTTTAAATCACCTAAATCGGGGTCTTTTTCATCTTTGTTCCATTATTGATAACGACGTTTTTTCAACATTGCCCGGAAATCCGTACCACTTGAAGCCGAAGTCCTGCCGAGTCCTCCAACCCTGAGGACAATACAGTCAACCAACATTTTAAATTTAATTTTTTTTTTGTCATGTAAATTTTATATAAAAATAATTAAACTTAAGTCACTGTATATAGTTAGGCCCCCTATGAGCCAACAAATGTAAATTTTCATGCATATGTATGTAGTATCTTATTAATTGTAAGCCAAATTGTAAATAGTATGTTCAATAAAACAAAATTGAAATTGAAAACTCTGCCGAGTCCTCACCGTGTATGTTCGATACAACAATTTTATATTTACCCTCATCGTTGGGCTTACATTTATGCATGCATAAGGTGATTGATTTTTTTTGACCTTCGGTGAGGAATTTAAAACGGCCACCTTCCATAATTTCAGAGACACCTTTGTAAAATTTGAAGGTAGGCGCTGGTGCGCCCTCAACATTAACCGGCATGTAAGCACTTGAGTCTGTTGAATGTTTTTTTTTTTTTTTTTTTGAATTTATATACAAATAAGGTAAGCTGCTGCCTTTTTTTAAAATTCAAATAGAAGAAGAAATATTGTTGAGTTGTTTTGCGCGGAATTTATATTCATGTTCTGGTGTAAGGCCCTCAAAATTAAATTCAGGACCATCTGATTTACCAACTGGTAACCACATACCTGTATCTGGACGAACTTCGCAATCAAATAGCCATCAATGGGTTCACTACCATCATCCTTTGGTTTTTTCAACTTAAGCTTGCATTCCTCCTTATGAATATCAGATACTTCAAGTGGTCCTTCCGGTCTACCAGGCTTGCCTATAGGGTCAAAACTTATATTATTTGCCTTCCTTAAATAGAAGTTCAATGTATATACTTACATATGATATTGATCTCAAATTCTACGGTATCTTGACCATATTTTTTGTTGTGTGCAACGATCTTATAAGAACCAGTATCTTTGCGCTTAGGGCTGTTGTTGAAAAACTTTGTATTGTATATCGATTCGTCGATGTGATGATACCGGTATTAATTTGCCACTGTGGGACCAAACTGCATCTGGTGGAGATTTACCAATAATCTTAATGTCGAAGAAGATAAGCTCACCTCATTATATGTGTGGATATTTCTTTGAACGATCTTAGGAGCCACTGTGAGAAAGACAAAAGCTATAGTATAAAATTGTTTACTACGTACAATTATTAAAAACTTACATTTTCTTAGTTTAGTTATGACCGACTTACTGGCATCACTTGGTTCACCAGGGCCAGCCAGCGAACTCTAAATTCATATTCCGTATTTTCGTCTAAGTTTGGTACAGTAGCCTTGCATTCACAACCAGGTGGTGGAGCTGCTACTTCAAGGGCCTTTATCCATTTTCCAGTACCCTTTTCACACTTCTCTATGGCATATGCAGTTATGGGTGATCCACCATCATTAAGTGGTAGATTCCACTTAAGATCTACATGATCCTTACCCCAGTCATTGGCTACTGGAGTTCCAGGCTTACCAGGCTCATCTGTAATAGAAATGGTTATAGTTTTAAGTTAAAGCAATATAGAAAAAATGTGTCTGCAAAATTACCAAATGGATTCTTGGCAACAATTGCCTTTTCAGTTTCAAGTGGTTCAGATTCGCCCTCTGTGTTTACAGCTAGTACGCGGAATTTGTATTCCTGATCTGGAATTAAGTTATTGAGCTCAGCATACGGTTCCTTGAAACGTCCAGTTGGCAGCCATCTTCCAGTTTCTGTGTGCATTATACTCAACAATATAATAGTCGATTGGTACACCACCATCATCCAAGGGAGGATTAAATTTCAATTTGCAGCCTTCTTTATGAATGTCACTAACACGAAGTGGACCCTCAGGTTTGCTTGGTTTATCCAAAACTGTGATTTCAATAGTAGCCTCATCATGGCCGGAGTCATTTTCGGCCTTTAATGTGTATTTTCCAGTGTGAGCACGTTTAGCTATTGGAATGCTAAACTTAGTGCGATATGATTCCAAATCAACATTGATCGAGTCAACGTCTTGAATGCGGACTTTGTTATGATACCATACCTTATGTGGGGTGGTTCATCAGAAACCTTAACATCTAAGCGCACATGTTGACCAGCCTTGATTGTGATTGTGATGCCTCTAAGGTTGGAGCGATCAATCTTCGGGGCAGCAAAACGATCCTTATCAAGCAATGTATCAGATGGATCGGATGGTTTACTTTGCCCGCCTTTATTAACAGCTTTCACGCGGAACTGATATTTCTGTCCTCATATTTTGGTGTATTAGTTTCGAGGATCTTTTGCCATTTGTTTGTAATATTGTCTTTATTTTCAATTATATATCCAGTAATTGGAGCACCGTTATCGTCAGATGGGGCCCTCCATTTCAGGCCAGCATGGTTGCGAGACCAATCCTTGACTTCTGGTTTCCCTGGTTTATCGTTAGTCTGGTACTGGTTCTTAGCTGTTGTTGCTGAATCGGTCACAAGCGGCTCAGATTCACCCTCGGAATTTACAGCCTTTACACGGAATATGTATTCTTTGCCATCATTCAATCCCGTAAAGTCAGCTTCAGGTACCTTGCTGACACAAAAAAGGAACCCAGCGTCCAGTTTCCGTATCCATCCTTTCAATGACATAATGATCAACAGGTTCTCCACCATCGTCATATAGTGTATCCCATGACAAATGTGCACTTTTGGCAGTAACGTCTTGAACTTTGAGGGGTCTCTTTAATTTTACATGATGTTCATCCCAATCTTCTTATTCTGGCAGACCAGGTGCTGCAATAACATCGTATGGATTCTTAGCAATAATAGCTGATTCGGTTTCCAAAGTATCCGATTCACCTTCTTCGTTTATAGCCTTTATACGGAACTGGTAGGCATGATTGGGTTCAAGACTTCTAATTTCTTGTTCGGTTTTCTCAGGGTCAACATGTCCACAAGGCACCTAACGACCGGTCGTTGCATCCATTTTCTCAATGACATACTCAGTGAGTGGAACACCACCATCGTCTTTGGGTTTTTTCTATTTTAATTTGCAACCTTCCTTGTGGATATCGATAACCTCGAGTGGACCTTCGGGCTTGGCAGGTTTGTCAAGGACTAAGATTTCAACAGTTGCTTCATCAACACCATTGATATTTTCAGCACTTAGCGTGTAAACTCCACTTTCTTTGCGGGATGAATCCAAAAGTGTAAGTTTTGTCTTTTAGTCTTCATTTTCAGTGATTTCCGGTGGCAAGGACTTCTTTTTCCATGAAAGACCAGGTGTTGGTGGAGGTTCACTACGTACGCAACATCCAATTTGACAACTTGTCCAGCACGAACCTTGATGTTCTTCACTTTCTTAGGATTGATTGTTGGTTTCACTGAGCTCCGAAATATGTCGGAGTAGCCCTGTAAGGTGTTCACTAAGTAGTTCAACCTCACTGAAACTGTAGACGCCACCGTTGATTCCATCTAGGGAATTCCTTCGCTGTCGCCTGGATGAAAGGAGAGATGCCTTAGTGGGAACACCTCTCCCCCCCTCTCTCGTTTGCTGCCCACAACAACCTTCCACTGGGGTTGTGACCCAATCTCCAGTTGAGGTACTAGGCACCCGATGTTCACCCCGAGGAGGTGAGAGTAGGAGTTGATAGACAGAGGTGGGTTTTTAGAAAAAAACCTATGGACGGTTGTGTCCTCTTGGGTGCACGTGTCATATCATTTGAACATCAAATAAATAAAATTTAATGAAAAAAATCGTTTTTTTAATTAAACGTTTATAATTTGTGTTGTGGATCATGAAGTAATCTATATAAAAGAGCAATATTCTTCAATGGGCAATATTTACAAAAAATAATGTGTCATGAATGACAATAACCTTTTATTTTTAATAATAGGAACTGAACTAAGAAAGAATCGGTGAATTCATAAATGATTCACTAAGAAGCCAAGCGCCTGAAAGAGCTTAGCAAAATAGTAGCAAAAAAAAAAGACTCATCCCGAATCATCAGTTTTGGATATAGAATTAAAAATTCCACAATGGACCAAGTTCAACGAATTATTGATGTTGAAGAAAAGCAAATACGTTGAGCTCTATGGAAACTTTATGCAAAGTTATATAACCTTTAGATTACGGTTATTCAATTAACTAGTAATTAAAGAAAATATAAGCTGGTGTACCAGAAGGAAGTGTCCTGGAACCAATCCTGTATATTTTTTATACAAAGGATATTACAGAGGATATCAGTGCTAGGAGTTTTTATTTTTAAGTTTATTGTCGTTCAAGTTGAAAAAATTATTAAAATTAATTTGTCTTAATCAAATAAATAGTTGCTGTGTAAATACATAAAAACAAACTTAGTTAAATTAACAACATTTGAAGCAGCATCACAACATTTTTTATATATTTAAACAAAATTGCAATACAAATTATATTTTTCTAAAAATACATTACATATACTAAACATTTAGCAAAATAAAAAAACAATTTCAAATCAATGTCAAAATATGTGTATTTACACTCAGAGAAATAACTGAGCAAAAAAACAGACGACAGTAGATTTGTATTTACTATATACAAAAAAATGAAATAGAATAAATTTGAAAGCTTGACTGGCAGAGTGGCAGATAGAGAAGAACACAGGGCACTTGTAATAGGGACTATAAAAGGAAAATTTTTATTTATAGATAATGACAATAATGAATGTTAAATGTTAAAGAAGAGATATTAAAAAAAAAAAAGAAACTATAAGTAAATAAAAATTAATTGAATAAATGCAGCTATTATATAAAATTTATATTTATAAAGCAAAAATAAAAACTTACTCAAAACTGCTAAGTGCAGATATTCCATCTAAAGCTCTTTGAAAAAATATTCGGGAACTTGGTATTGGACGTCAAAAAGCTATGTGCCCAGTTGAAACGAACCAAGATGATCTCAGCATTAATTTTGCCTAAATTCAAACTGCATTGCAGGATTTTGTTGAAAGACCTGAAAATATCTGTCGGTTAAATAACATAAACCGTAGTTTTCATTTTGAAGGTATCGATGAAGCAGATGTAGTTTTAAATATTCTTAAATTTAAGTCGAAAGCTACTGCTACTGGTTTTGATGAAATACATCCTGTGTTTCGAAAAATAATTTTGCCACATATACAACTCTCTGTAACACACATTTTCAACACCATTATAATGGCATCTACTTTTCCTAATAAATGGAAAGATGCCAAGGTGATTCCTGTCCCTAAAAACCAAAACACTCGATCTCCACCTGAGTATAGGCCTATTTCCAGCCTTCCTTTTTTGTCAAAAGTTTTAGAAAAAATACTTCATGGACGAATCTTATCTTTCCATGTACAAAATAATTTTCTATGCATTAACCAATCTGGATATAGAAACAATCACAGTTGTGTTTCTGCTTTAATAAAAGTTGATAGGGCTATTGATAAGAACTATGTGTTTTCTTGGGATTACTAGATATTTCAAAAGCCTTTGATACAGTGAATCACAAAATACTTATTTCTAAAGTAAAACAATTTTTTAATTTTTCAGACTCTGCAGCTAAGCTTATACTTTCATATCTCTCTAAAAGGCGACAAGCTGTTGTTGTTGGCAATAGAGTATCAGGTTTTGTAAACCTTTTCACGGGTGTTGGTGTTCCTCAAGGATCGATTCTTGGCCCGTTGCTATTTTCAATGTACATCAATGATTTGCCTTCTCAAGTCGAACATAGTTCTATTGACCTATATGCTGATGATGTACAGATTCGGTTAAGTTGTAAGTTTGGATTAATTGAAAATGTATTACTGTATTACTCAATAGCGATCTAAATAAAATCATGTCTTGGTCAGAAAAAAAACTGTTTAAAATTGAACCCGTCAAAATCTAAATGTATAATCATGTACAAATACGAGCTCGATTAAAGTTATTTCCCTTAAATACTCGTACGCATCTATAATATTTACAAATATCGATTATGTTTATAGTGTCAAAAACTTGGGAATCTGGTTCAATTCTACATTAAGCTGGGAATACCATATCCAAAGTATAATTGGAAGCTTCGGAGTTTGTCTTATTCGTTACAATTTACTCCACAAAATATACTATTCCGGCTAGCAAAAACTCTGATTATTCCGATAATTACATACGGTGCTCAAAATTTCTGCTGCCTAAGCTCTGAAAAGAAAAGAAACCTAAACGTCGCTTTTAATAATATCATACGTTACGTTTACAATCTCAAAAGTTTTGACCATGTTTCTGAATACAAAAAAAAATTACTAGGATGTACTCTAAACGCATACTTGAATTATTATATAACTTAAAAAACTCGGAATAATGTAGTCACAAAAAAAGATCCACTTTACTTATATAACAAGTTAATTTTTTCAAATTCAAATAGATCGTTTACTATTATTCAACCAACATACATGTTTAGCAACTAAACGACAATTCTTTGTGTGTGCTTTCAGACAATGGTATTCTCTACCACGATGTACTTAAAATTTTGATAAAATGCTCTTTAGGTATTTTTGGCTAAAAATCTTGATAATTCTTAAATTAAATTAAAATAAAATAAATATTTTTTTTTCTTCTCTCATGTAAATTGGATTACTTAAAATTGTAAAATAATAATTAGTTTGTTGTATTAAAATAAATATGATATTGATATATGATAAATAATGAAAAAAGTTTAACTTTTGCTTTTAAGGACTAAAAATAAAAAAAATAAAAAATAAATATTAAGATAAAGAAAGAAAAAATGAAAATCTTTTTGTAGAAATATATTTTGAATACATAGTAGCAATAATGCAATCAGGCTTCGCGGTCGGGCTGAAATCTTTGCTTTCTTGATAACTACAGTCGACTCCCTCTAAGTGGAACTTTCACGGGATATCGAAATTAGTTCGAGTTAGAGGGAGTTTTAGAAAAATTCGAGTTAGAGAAAGTTTTTTTTTTAATGATTTATTAAATTAAATAACAAATAAAATAAATAAATAAAGCTTGCTTTTATCGGTCATTAGTTCATGATTGTGTATTATAAAAAAATATTTTTTCAACTTAATTATTTAAAAATTTTAAGTTGTAGATAATGTATTGCAATAAGGGAATCTCACCGCCACGTTCCCCTTTTCTTTTCCAATACACAGACCTACAATGATTTAAGAGAACTTCAGTGATATAGTTTTACTGCTTTCAAATAAAGCACAAAATGTTTGGAAGTTGGAATGGAATGGAATCCAACCAACAAATGCTTTTTTTATTGCCTTGCAATTTTTTACTTGCGACTTATAGGTACTACAAGGCAAGTTATGCATTCGTAAAAAAATCGAACTCGAGATTTTGATCAGAGTTGACATTACGATGATAGCGAAGACTAAAGAAGCGGGTCTCGCAATTCTGTCTGTCTGTTCGACTACCGCCTAAACGGCTCGGCCGATTTTCATCAAACTTGGTAGATATCACTTTTAATTTTTTCCCCCCAAACGTTTTTTTTTAAGACGTAAAATAAAAATACCTGCCATACGATTTTTTTTCGAAATTTTATAAATATTTTCTTTCTCAAAAACTGTTCGACAGAATTTAAAAATAAAAAAAAATCATTTAGTTAAAGCTAGGTAATGGTTGAAAATTTTTTTTCCAAAATATGGTTATTTTTGGTACCCGCCATGGAACCATTTTTTTTTTGTTTTTGATTTCCTCAAAAACGGTACGACCGATTTTGATCATTTTTTTTATGTTAAGGTTTTTAAAAAAAATTTCCAATTTTTTTTTTTTTTTTGAAAACTCAATATTTCGAGAACCCCATGCTCGATTTTTTTAAAACTTGATAAATAAAAGTTTTTTAATATAAGTTATAAATATATAAAATAATATAAATATATAAAAATAACGGTAACCTCCATACAAATGTTAAGAAATTTTGTTCGAAAATCGTATTTTTCTCGAAAACGGATCCGAGAATTTTTTTTCTTTTGGTTAATTTTTACGATCTATATAATCAAATAAAAAAAATTTGAAATCAAGATATTACTGATTGTACCTACCATAGAACCATATTTTCAAATTTAGAATTTCTCATTATCGACAAAACGGATTTTAATTAATTTTTTTCTAGCTTCTAAAAAGTTCAAAAAACATTGCATTTCAAAACTTAAGAAAAAATAATTTTTGAGTTTTTCAATTTTTATTTGAAAAATAATAAAAACTTTAAATTGGCGTACCAAAATTTTTTCTTATAAACGTTTTAAAAAATTTGTGTATAAAAGCTTATTTTTTTAAGAAACTAGTACAGACTTATAATTTTTGTTCTTGCATAAGTTAATATTTGCTTGAATCACATGGCATCCTGGTTTTAGCTTCAACTTCTAAAGGAGTTTTTTTAGTCTATTAAAAAATGAATTTTATGCTTATGAACTGTTTTTCTCTAATAACATTCATTTTTGAAATTCTTAGTCGTTTACATAGGAGCAAGTTCGTGCGACCCAGTCGTGCATTTTATTTTATTTTTTTTCACACAAGATTTAATAATTATAATTTTGCGAAACTTATTATAAATATGTTTTAGTTTTTGTTTTTAATTTGTCTTTAATTGAATTTTGTTAACAAAGGGATCAGTTTGATTAAATTTATTTTATTTTTGTTTTGAAAAAAAAGGATATTTTGGACGTTAAATTTGAAGTTAAATTATTAAATAAATATTTATTTGTACAAAACTAATTAAAAAAAAACTTCACTCACATCGATTGACATTCAAGAATAATAGTTTAAACTTTGACAGTAAGTACAAATATTTTATTTTATGCATACGACGTAATAATTTATATAAATAATAATTTCTTAAGAAGTTTTATTTTTTTCTATGTATTGATGTTAGTTTAAAATTTATTTTAGAATAAAACAAACAATAACCACCTGCAATTGAAGTTGTCTTAACTGTATTGTAATATTGTTTAAGTTTATTAAATTTGGCAGATATAACTCAAACATTTTAAAAACTCAATAATGTTGGTGGTTATGTGAACAAAAATGTAACGCATATTTTTGTAACAAAAACAGAAAAAAAAAAAAACATTTTTAACTTTACTCACAGAACATTTGATAAACTTACTAAAACTCTACTAAACAGAACACCAAATAATTACTTTGTAAAACAAACAAATTTTAAACTCAATTATTAATCTGTTTTCTTGCTTTTTTGTTTTTACTTTTTTTTTTAATTTCCGAAAAAAACCGACGACCGATACGACTCGATGGTCGATGGATATGTGCTGATGATTCGTTATTAAAGTTTAAACTAAACGAAAATTTTTTGTCGGAATTAGCTTCAAGAACAAAATTCTCTGAAGTTTTGTGTTGATTCTTTTTTTTTTTAAATTGACTTTCGAAATTTTCGCTCTCGCGCTCGTGTATTTTATTAATAAAACACAGCGTGTCGAATAGAAAAAAATACCCTCAGAGAAAAACTGTGTACTGTAAACTGTGTAAAAACTGTTCTCTATCTTTAGTTCTTACTATAAATAAACAATTTGTTTCTTATAGTCAAAATATACTCTTAAACATACATTAGAAAGATCTTTTTAAATTTTTGGAAGATTAGAGATTTTCTTTACCGTTGTGGAACCCACAATATTGTATAAAGAACAACTTAGTAAATTGCATTTTAAGCATTTCTTCTACAGTTTCGATGTATGTAGGTATTAAAATTTGTGAAATATTAAATTTGTAGGAAATCGAGCTTTATGATAAAAACGTAGCAAATTTTTAATTAAATATTCATATGCTTTTCTTATCTTCTGTGAGTGTGTTTGTTACTGATGTTTTTTTTAAGCGTTCGTAAGACTTTCAAAAAACCCATAAGCCTTTTTAGTTTTTAGTTTAAAGCACTCAGAGCCTCGAATTCGTGTGTTTCTTTTTATTTATTTAATCCATTGAAGTACTAACGTTAGAAAACTTAAAACTAGATAATATATATGTACATTACAAACATGGATTTAATTACAATGATGTATTAAAAAAGTTTTCTTTAAATTTACTACATTTCAAATTTTCATTAATTGAAGAAATTAAAAAATAATACTTATTGAAAACTGAAATCAATTGATTTAAGGGACTTTTCACACCATAGTTTGTTCTACTAAATATAGAATTGAGAGACAGTAGCGAACGCAGGATTTATTTTGGGATGGGGGGGGGGGGGGGGGTAGTTGCTCAGTGAAAAAAAATTAATAAAAATTTTTCTTCAACGTATCACTATATGTACGAGTATATATGTATGAACAAGTTACGAGTATGAAATGACTTTTATTCATTTATTTCTTTTTGAACTCTTTTTTTTTGTTTTTCAGAAACAGAAAAAACAGATTTAAGTATGATAATTTGGTGAAAAAAATTATATCCATTCTTCCTTTCTTTTTAATTTGCAAATGCATTTACCACATCTTCAGGTTTAACTTCGATTTCTTTGTGAATGTTCAACAAAGCTAATCCGTTGAGCCAGGTCTCAGTTGTTGTGGCCCTCCGCCACGTTTTTAACCGTCTCGTCTCAAAGTTGAAAATGAACGTTCTGGCTCAGCAGACGTCACTGGTAGCACACACAGAACTTCAAATGTTTTTCTTAAATGCGGATATAAATCTCGATTGCAAAATGGAAGCGACGCTAGAACAGTTTCTGGTATTGAACTTTTGGTTTCATCCTTCCACATTTGTTTCCATATCTAAATAAATTTCGAAATAAAAGTACTTTGAAAAACTTTGTGTGTTATATAACCTCTTTCATCAATATTGCCTAAACATTTACAATAGCTGATTTTTAAAGAATAAAACTTTATTTTTCAAGTTTTAATGACAAAAATCGAATTTTATCGAATCAATTTAATCAACGGTAATAGGGGTATGTGAAAGTTTTATTCATATTTATATATGTATATTTATAGAATTTCCTTTTTTCTGTGAGCTAAAGTTATGTATGTTATATATTAAAAATTAAAGTAACACAAGCAGTTGTAGCTAATACAATGAAAAAGACAAGTTAAAATGTTCAAAGGAAATTCTTTTAATAGGTACGAATTATTATTTGAGTGTTTTCGTAGTGTTTGGCTAAACTCATGTTTTACTTAACTACAGTTAAAATAAGATCGATTAATACAAAATATTCCAAACGTCAAAGATAGTGCATGACAAAAATTAAAATAAATGTTGGAAAATTCAAGTTTAAGTTTTCTTCTAACTAAGCAATAATTAAAAGGGATTATGAATACGGCCCGTTGACTTTATAAAATAAGCATGAAAATATTGTCTACCTCTGTTTCAAGTTGAAGGCAGCTTTTCGAAATATCATGGTACTAAATTGACTCTACAGCTTTTTCAATTTCTTGTGTCGTAGCACTGATAATAAAGTTCGGCAAAAAAGTCTGCAGTTGACAGATATTTAAAAACTGTGCTCCGAAACGTTCACTGAGCTCTAATATACAGTGGTGAAGAAAAGGGATGTATAAATTATATTTATAATACTGCTTTTAGTGTTTTATTTTAAATTAGTTGGTCACTCTAAAATGTAACAGAAAAAGAGACGATACTGAGAGAGTGCTTTACTTAGTATTATGTTTATAAGTGTGGTATATTCAGTTGTTTGAACGTATGTATGTGGTATGGCCGAATGCATAGAATTTTTTTTAGAATCTGTGAATACTGAGATTCGTTTGAAATGTCAAACAAAATCTATATTACCGTTGGTATTATCTAATGATTTTATAACTTTATACATACCTGCCTTCCTATAGTTTTTCTTTAAATTAAAATTTAAACAAAAAAAGTAATAAAAAAAATAATCTTCGATATTATACATATGAAAATTTTGCTTGAGGGGGGGTTTGAGCCCCTTAAGACCCTTTCTGCGTACGCCACTGTATAGAGACCGTTGATTTCTCAAGTTAGCTTGACTGAAACTAAAATTTAAGCGGCACAGAGCTGATGGAGATGTTATTGATCCGTTGACTAATCTTATAATATAACATACATAGTTGTAGATATCGATACCTTCCCGTAAGAATGTATTAAGCGACATTTTTGAAATTGTTCAGAAAAAAAAAAACGTCTCATTTAGTTATTGTTTTGAGTATTTTACTGGACGAAACAGATTTGGAAAAGGGTTTTTACAATACAAAACTTGACATCATTGCGAAACCGAAATTTTAATCAGATAAGATAAAGTGTTTGTCGCTGAGTACATTTTCGTGGTCAAAACATTGGTGCTTGATACGAGTACAATGTTAAATGGCGATTAAAACACTGTAATATGGTCACAAAAAATAAAGGTATGAAATAAAGTGTGTCGTTTAATTCACTTTTTATTTTTTATTTTTTTTCTCATTAACAATAAAATAAATAAAAACCTATATATGTAAAAAGTAACAACATTGATTTCAAAACGAAAATTCAAAAAGGACACTTCAGGATTACGATGACAACAACAAAAAACACACAAAATAAACAAAATAAATGGGAAAAAAATAGTAGCCTACTTGATAGAAAAATATTAAAAAAAAAATATTTCGGGTAGCAACATTATTCCAGTGAGAAAACTTGGCGGTTGCTACAATTTTGCTTTTTCTCTAGTTTCTTTTGCATACATGATAGGGCAGTGAAACCCAGGCCAAAATGTGGCGCTTACCTTAGGGGTGTCCACTTAAGAAAAACATCGATGTTGTTATTCGATGTTAGACATCGGAAACCGGCATCGATGTTATTCGATACATCGCTTAAAAACATCGATGTTTTTTCAACATCGACTACTTTATTTAATGATTTTTTAGCTTAACAAATAGAAACTAAAAATATGCGCCAGCAGAAGTATTATCTGTTCCTTTGAAATTCCAAAACAAATTTGATCAGTTTAGCTTTATACATTAAACACAAAATTTATAGAAATATTTTAATATTTTATTATACATTAAATAATTAAAAAGTTTTACAATAAAACAGGAGTCATGAAAAACTTATTTTAATCAGTTAACCGAATATTAACTCTTAGGTCTTTTCTAAGCACCCAATCTTAATACCAATCCTGTTTAGGCAGACTTTGCAGAAACAAAAGTTTGCTCAATCGTTTCCCTTTCATTCTATTCCTTTGCTGATTGACTACTTGGGCAGCCTTAGAAAACAAACGTTCAGATGGAACCGAAGTCGCGACAATAGTCAAGTATTTGAACGCAATTTTATGAAGTTTCGGAAACTGAACTTTGAGATCACTCCAGATTTCCAAAGGATTTTCATTGAGTCTTCCTACTGGACTTCGCAAGTAAATAGACAATTCATCAGAAATTGTATCCTCAGATTGCGTTGCCTTCCAACTCTTGTTTACTAATTTGTGATGATCCTCCCATAAAGAAAAACTGTCTTCTAGTTTTTCAGATTGATCTGAATCAGATTCCGACACTTCGAATGTTTGTGTATTAATTTTCATTAATTCTTTGATTCTTGCTACTGCTATAGAGCAAGCGAGTGCATCCCTGAAGTGCATTTTTTTAAACCTCGGATCCAATACAGTTGCTATGGCGAGTGGGGTCACCCTCTCTATAGCACCCATCCTTTTGTCAATTTCTTTAAGTACAAGTGATTTCAATTCTTTGGCAAGTGAATCTACAGGTGTAAGCGCTTGTATTTTTAAAACTAAGCAATGTATTAGTGGAATTACCTTGCTGCTAGTGCAGTACTTATCGCCAGACACTTCTTTGGTTCCAGCTTCAAGCGGTCGCAAAACTTGTATTACAGAAGACAAAATTGAGAGTTCTGAGGCATTGACCATTGTTGGTGCATAAAGTGATGTGCCAACCCGTAAATTTTTCAACCCGAGTTAACTCGAGTTGAAATTCAGTTAACTCGGGTTGTAACTCGAGTTAAGTAACTCGAGTTAAATAACTCGATTTTTAAGAACAAAAATGCATTATTTGAAAAACTTAAAAAAGACAATCATTATAATTAAAATTTTTATTATTTATTCATAACGTGGCAAAAAAAAGGAAACTTGTTACCAAGCAATAAAAACATGATGTTTTCATTCTTGTTCCTTCTATGTAGTGAGCCATTATGCTTATAAAGCAGCTATTGCTATCTGAAATCCAAATGGGCGATGTCAAAGCCTCAAAGCTATAAAATCGATGTCTTTTAGTTTCTCCATTAATGACTTTGACTTGGAAGCATAGCTCTCCTGAAGTATTTCCGCAATTTTTTTTCTAAACCCTTCGTTCTCAACCATTTGCAGCGGTTGAAAATCCAGTACTATAATAATAAGGTAAACCATTATCTCCGACTTTTTGCCAAATTTTTGAAGGCATTAACAATCTCATTTGCTTTAATATTTAACACTAGCAGGTGATTCTTCTGGATTGGATAGTGTTGGAATCGCAATATTAGCCACTGCTTGGATTGTTATAGGTTGAACATTCGTTCTTTGGATAATAATAGGTGCGTTTTATTATTCACAAATCTATCTGGATCCTCCCTTGAAAATAAAACGATACGGATCTTAGTGACAGCAGTGTTATAAGTTCGTCTCTTTTTATCCTTGGGTTTGTAAATTTTCAATTATTTCTTGTCTTTTTTCTTTACACTATAGCTTACACTACCTTACCATAAAAAGCCACCTACTCGCGAGTGTAATAACTGATTTTTGGAACTTTGAAATAGTTCCCGATAGAAAACAGGATCCCAAATTGTTTTTGTAATACATGTTAAAACTTAATCCAGATCCGGATCCAGATAGATTTGTGAATAATAAAACGCACCTAATGTCATCATTATTATTAACCACCCCTTCGGCAATTTCTAGGAACTCATCTGGGTGTTTTTTTTTTATATGCACATTCAATGTACTTGTGTTCCCTGAATAATTATAAACACTAGAACATTTTCTACATTGTACCTTATTTCCTTCGTCTTTATTAAATATTTCCCACTCCAGAGAACTTTTCCTTGGATCCGGCATGGTTTATTTTTAATTATATGTATTTCAAAAAAGGTAAACACCCACGAGTCACGAAAATCAAAAGCTGGAATAACAGTGATCAACTACATTCAATTCAACACATATGATAAAAACAAAAATAAGCAACAAGACTACAAAACTCATCTCTAACAGAATTGGCAAAACCCATAAAAGAAAGTAAATCGAAACATACACATAACATTCATCATCTCCAAAGTGTGTATACGAGTTGCGTTACTCGAGTTGCATGAACTCGAGTCAGTTGTAGGTATTCGTGTTAGTTGTGTTCGGGTTAGGTGTGGTGAGAAGAGAACTCGGGTTGTTAGACGCTTTCCAACTCGAGTTGAGTTTATAACTCGAGTTGACTCGAGTTATCTGTAACTCGAGTTGACTCGGGTTAGTAACTCGAGTTGACACATCACTAATTTTTATGGCGTATAATTATATCATTGACGACAATATGTAATTCTAAGAACCTCTCAATCATATAGTATGTGCTATTCCACCTTGTCGGTACTTCTTGAATCAATTTTGTTTCTTTATCGGTGGCATTTCTTAACTCATTGCTTCCTATGTTACTTTGCTTGAACCATGTGACAATTTCCTTAACCTTAGTTATTAAATTTCGTAACTCTGGACAGTGTTGTATAGCATTCTGTGCAACTAAATTTAAGGTGTGCGCGAAACACGATATAAATGTTTCTTACCAAAAGCCAAGTCGACGGCTTTAATCATTGATGCTGCGTTATCCGTCACTACAGCTGACACTTTAAGGATGCTAATATTCCATTCTGTAAAAGTATTAAGAAGCATTTCAGCAATGTGATCTGAAGTACTGCGTTCAAAAGACTGATATACTCCAAGAGTTATTGAGAAAAATTCAATACCTATACCAAAGTGTGCTGTAATCCCAAGGAAGCTTCTCATGCTCATATTTTCTGTCCACATGTCCGTCGTAAGTGTAAGGTTTTCTACACTATTAAACTTGTTTTTGTAAACAGCTGACAATGAATCATATCTATCGTCAACCCAGCGAGTCAATGTTGTCTTGCTGGGAAGCTTGTAGTGAGGCGCAATTACTTTCATCAGATTACAAAACACTTCATTTTCAACAATCATGAATGGTTGATTGTCTTTACAAATCATATAAATCAAGGCATTATTTATTTTTAAAGATTTATTACCACTTTCCGAAAATGATTGTATATGTTCGAAACTCTCAACAATCGACTTTTGACGCTTCAAAATTGGATGAACAGGATCGTCGATATGGATATTAGTTGATGAAAATGTTGAAGTTGAAGCCATATTTTGCAATTGTATCGTTGATTGCAACGATTCAGGATCAGGGACAGCAGTCTTGGATACTGTTTTATTTCTTTCCGACATATTTTCGCCGCTTTCGTAATTGGATAAGCTAGTCGTTTGCAAATTTTGTTTTACATGCCATAGCGCAGCTTTGTGAATATGTTTTACATGTCCAATCAAATTTGATGTATTGCCACAGGATTTAATGGCTTTTTGACAGAGATTGCATTTTACAAGCTTTCCATTTCCTTCAACTTCAGTGAAAAACTTCCACACATTACTTTTCTTCGGAGGCGCCATCATCATGTATGTATTTACAATAAAACGTACAAGTAATCAATCAACTGCAAGAAAAGAACATTTACATAAATGTATGTTTGTCGCAAACACTATTAAAACACTACAAAATCACCTTTTCAGATTCAAGCATACGAGTATAATTAAAAGATCCGTCAATATTGTTTATTCCTTTAAATATTATTAAAAAGTATAACGTACGTATTAATTTAACTTAGTTAATTGTTTTTGATTAGCGTAAAAAGGCAAGAAGCAGTACAGTTCAGGACAGTGAAATGAAATGAAAGACAAAGAGACAAACTGACAAAGAGTAAACCTAAGAAATTAATCAAAGACAAAAACAAAAGGCAAAAAAGAGCTGATGCACACATTTTTGCAAAAGTATGCGTTATATCGGTTGCTTAGTTGTCATCTCTACAAATTCGAAAAAGCCGATGCTCACATTTTTGCAAAAGTATGCGTAACCTCAGTTGCTCGGCTGTCATTTCCATTTACACAATATCCAAAGACAAACTCTAAAAAAGAGCCGATTCTCATATTCACCGACCTGCATGAAATTAATAAGTCTTTATGTTCTTTGTCATAGTTTTTCGATTTTTTTAAAAAAAACATCGATACATCGAATAGAAAATTTATTAGGCAAAACATCGGATCAATCCGATGTATCGTATGGTGAACATCGAATGGATTCGATACATCGATGTTTAGTGAATATCCCTAGCTTACCTTCTAGTATAGTTCCACATCAAAAAGTAATTTTCGAAAAAAGTGTCGCTTAATACATTCTTACGGGAAGGTATCGATATTATTTTAACTGCCATTAAATATTTAATACATTATATAGTACTTTCTGCATTTAATGAACTTTATAAGCAGTGTTGTTATTCTACGTGTCGACTTTGATTGTCTACATTAATGGGTAGACAATTGTGTCGACAATGTAGACAATGTAAACAATGTAGACAAAGCATGCCAGCCAATCTGTCATCTGTCATTCTTGATTTCTATGTCACATTGTTTACTTCATTTAAGAAAATTTCAGGTGTTGATTTGAGTTTTTATTCAAAGTAGCCGACCCAGCTCTCGAAATTCGAGTGCCAATTTATTTATTATTTATTATTTATATTCTTTTCTTCTTCACTTGAAAATCACTTTGAACTTCCCCATTATTCCAGTAACTTAAAAAAACCGTAAATACCGTAAATATCTTGCGTTCAAAACAGCTAAAGGGATTTTTCAAGGCCCGTAGTGCAAAAATAAGGAATTTTAAATTATTTTATACTAATAAATATTGGCAGTGTTTTCAAGCAAATTTATTAAATTAAATTTTATTTTATGTAATATGCAAAGTGTTCGACAGTGCAAAATAAAAAATGACCCACAGTGTGTAAATGCGTGTCTCAAGTATATTCTGCACATCTCCGTAACTGTGGCTTTCCAACCATATAAAATTTATCGAAATCGGTTAAATACTTTTAGAGAAAAGTGTACCACAAAAAACATGTTTGCCGTTTTATTATATGATATTGGTCGACGAAAAAATAAAGGTTTCCATCAATTAGGTTTTCCTTTAATACAATAACAAATATGTAGCATATTCTACAAAATACTGCAGAAAGCCGTCTTCGCAGCCACAGGTAAATAAAAATTTGTTAAAAAAAGCATATTCATATCCTAATAATAATGGCGCAAAATTTTAGTTGAATTAGTGAGATGTTAAACCTGTTTTAGTTTGAAACTAGGTTAAAACGACGAATTTGCAAATTTTAATCGAATATAACATCATACTTTCTCTACCCTTTTATTAAAGTTAAAATCATCGAATAGCTACTTTATTTTTTTAGTATCGTGCTAGCTTCATATGGCTCTTTGACATTTGCAAACATCAAAAAAAGGTTCATGTACTTACTTTTTTACACGAAATGTCATTGTTTTAGGTGTGTTCAGAAGCAATTTATTAAGAAAATTCTTTTAGTACGATACTATACTCTGTCCAACAAAAATTTTCAGTACAGGGAAGATAGGACGTTTGTCTCTCATTCTGGTTGCATTGTCATGCATAAGTGTGTCGCCTTTTAAAGCTCTCACAGGGATTCCGTAGTTTATATTATAAATCGCCGCAAATGAGAGTAAAAAACGCGTAGAGCTACCGTCTGCCGATTCAAAACGACTGAAAACAATATTCAATTTAACTTTTCCCACAACGCCAAGCAGTAAGATAATATGCGCGTTTTTTTTAAGTTGAAAAGCAATACGACAACACTCAACATACTCATCTTCTTAAAATGTGTTCTCAAAAGCTTCAAATCCCAAAAGCTCCTTAATAAAAACCACTGAAAAAGCTCCTTGCTTGCAATTGAGAATGATAATGGTAACTCTGTTTTGATGTAGATAAGGAGCGCACGATCGTATTGAGTGACACTTGACACTCTTGACAGTATCTCATCGTCATCAGCAGTGGGATACGACGGTCATGTTGGGGTGTACAACTTTTTGCAAAGAATTACAACAACGATTCCTTAAGAAAAGTCAGTGGCTTGCTCTTTTTTTACTGGCATTTTTCCTAACGCATTGTAGTGAGGGTGCATCAGGCGCCACTGCTTTAGAAAAAGCTCTCCCATAAGGCCTGTACTGACAATTTTTGTTGGACAGAGTATAGTTAGAAAATGTTTAAAATTAAGAATGAGTTAGTAATCTACTATAAAGTTAGCAAATTGTTAAGTAGTATCATACTAATACCTTAATAATAGGCTGTTTAAAATTTTGCGCCAATGCCTTCACATTCATTTACGAAAGGAATGCCTGTAAGCAATCCCAATCACCTGCGGCATCTGAATCCGGCGATGTCTCTATGATTGTTTTGATTGATGACAATGATTTTGGCTCGAGCTCTGATTTATTAGACGAAACATAATAAGAAAAATTGAATGTCTACGTTGTCTACATTGTTGACATTGGCATGTAGACAATCATGAATTGTATACGTTGAATTGTCTACACGTAGACAATCGTGTAGTCTACATTTTTTGTCTACATGGAACAACACTGTTTATAAGGTTGAATTAATTATAGTATTAACTTGGAGCTATTGCAATGCTATTATAAACCACCAAGTCTGTTCCGTTCAAATTATTAAAATTCTTTCATTTATGTTGTGATTAATAAAAAGTTTTTTTGGCTGAAATAATAATCAAGAAAATCCAAATGCACAAAAATGTCTACTGCAATATAAAAATATCTACATGAGTCTATATCATATTGAAAGGGAAAGGGAAGGAATATTTTAGGCAACTTTCGAATTTAAAAATAATAATTTTCGTTTACGAAAGAAATACTTTCGTTTTCATTTCGTTTCGATTTTGTCTGGAGAATTTGAATTCGTAAATCTAAAAATGTATGTACATATGTAAGTGTGTGTAAGTATTTTTTAAAATATATCTTTAAAAACTATTTTTTTCTATTTATGAAGGGGAATACATAGTGTTTTCAAATCCATACGAAAATCAATTCCGTAACGAATTTACTTCGGAACGAAAATCAGAACAGGGGTGAATGTATGTATATATTTTTAGAACTCAACTATATGTTTTTTTTCGAGAGAATTCCTTTTTGAGTTTTGAAAAATTCTGTATGCATATAATCCATAAAATAATATCTCTTGGACTTTTGTGTTCAGAAAAAAATTGTCTAAAGAAAATATCTTCTTTAATCACATATTTTTATAACATTACGAGAAGGGCGACCAGCTGATTTGTGTTTTATCTAATTTTTGTATTGTTTTTTTGTTAATTAAAAAAATATTGTATAACGTTTCCTATTTAATGTTTTCAACTAATTTTCAAATAAAACATTTTGAAAAACAAAATATTAAAATGAAAAAAAGAGAAAAACAAAAACTGATTTAGAGATATTCCAAACACTTGATTTTAGCAAATTTAGACGCTTCCGCACAAGTAAACTTATCTAACTCTTTTCTACCGTTTTCGAAAGCTTTGGGAGTTCATTCTAGTTTTGATCAGCTTTGGTTGATATTGCAGTAATTAATCCTTCTTAATATGATGCGGGTGAATTACACTGAGAAAACTGTACTATGAGTTATTTAAATAAAAACATGTTTAACTGCATGTTTAAATAAGGACAAATAGAAATCGTTTATAACTAAACTCGAATCTGTTTAGATTCGAAAATACTATTATTTTACAGTAAAATATGTTTAAATCAAACTCATTCATGTTTAAGAATTTCATTATGATCTGCACTTCATTTTTTATATGTATTCAAATTAGTTTTAGTTTGATTTTTAAAATGCAGGTTTAATTGTTTTACTAACTTAAAAATTGTAACATAAAATGAACATGAACGAGTTTGTTTCAAATATAAACGAAGTTAAAATATTTACATGAGTAAGAAATTAAACATAAATGTTAAATTTAATCACGAACGAGTTTGAATTGAATAAAAATGAAGTAGCTAAATACAACTTTTCTTCTTTTTGGCATCGAAAGTCATGGAGTGTGTTTATGTTCCGCGTGTGTTTGTGATCTTACTAAAGTGAGTAATTTATAAAATAATAAAGAAATATTTGATTACCATTATAATGTTACATAACTGAAGTTCTGTTTCAAGCAAAAATATAAACCATAAGATTATTCGAGGAGTGGAAGTTAATACCAGCGGCGACGCGTGCATAAAAAATGTAGTCGTTCAGTTTCAAAATTCTTATTTGCAATGCCAAGAAGTCAAACAAGTCTTTTTTATATAAAGGTACATTATAATGTTTTTATTTTTATGTTAATAATAAATAGGTATGCGTTGATTAAGTACATTTGAAAGTTTAGTTTTTTGTAAGGTTAATAACAATAGACATGTTACGTTAGTACTTTTAGTTATTTATTTACATTGTTACTTAAACTTTAAATCAATTCGCCTCGATTTTTGCAAAAATAATTTTATAATAGTGTCATAAAATGATTCTTCTGATTGTTTTTCTTTCAAAAGTTTTTTTTTTTAAATGGAAGCATTGAAATATTTGATAACCTATTTCGGCCCATAGTTCTTCTAGAATAGGTTTTTATTCTTTTAAGGGTTGAAAACGACCTTTCAACAGATGAGGTTGTTAAAGGGAATGAAAGTACGAGTTCACATAATTTGTACCTATATCTCAGGGAAAACTGAACTGAAACTGATATGAAAACCTTGTAATTATTTGCATAGTTACTGTGTCAATTATTTCAAAAAACATTCTTCTGCATTCTGTTTTTTCATCAATTTCATAACGAATTCGGTATGATGATTGAATATTGTCAAGTTCTTTGGTTTCACAAAAATATTGGTCAAATTGTTCTCTTAATGAACTTATATTTTCATTAGTTTGATTTATAAGATCTAAACAATAAATTATGTCTAGGGATTTTGTTTCTAAGACATTATATAAAATATCAGTAAAACTGAACATTGAATTAAATACTTTTAAAAAAAATTGCGATTCAAAGTCAAAAAAAAAAATTGTAAATAACCTTGCGCCAAATTGACGGTGTTGCAGTCCCAAGACATATCATCGCCGTCTGCGTCATCATTGTCCAAAATTGTTTGAAAAAATTCGATAAAACTTTTTTTTACTTTTTCATTGTGTTTACTAACACTTATTTGCTTGGATTTGTCTAAAAGCAAATCTACCCTTACTTTTCCAAACGTCTTGAATGCATACCGAGCATCAATGTGAGAACACGATTTTAAATGCTTACCATAGCTATCGCTTAAATGATTTAAATCGGAAAACCCAAAAAAATTCAAATAGGTTTTGTCCTTTTCGCTTCTGAAAAATTTTCATTGACCTAATCTTAGATACGCATGAAAACAAAACTCTGCGCAATGCCTATACATCTTTCATAATCGAAAAACTATGCCCCAGCTAGCCGTTTTCCTCATTTCCATCATTCTGTATATTTAAAAAAAGCTCTACTCGTTCAAAACAGATTTGCACGAAATGCTCCCTACAACGAGCGAATTGTTTTTTTTTTTTTCTTGTATGTTTTCTATGGGTTCATTTCGTTGCCAAATCGTATGAACGACTTGGGTAGATACACATCGGTTGAGTGAAAACAAAACAGTAGCAGGTAGCTAGTTCGTTTTATTTTATTTGGGTAGTTCACAGAAGGTATGCACGAGTTGGAAAATGGAAAATATGTATGAACGTATACTCGTACTTTAGATATAACTATAAGGAATAAACGAACAGTATGAGTATTAGGTGTGGGTTAATTAGATAGAAATTAAAATAATGTCGCCTGTAAGTTAGTCGTTCATGCACGACTTGAACAATATGACGCCTCGCCACTGGTTAATACCATTGTTCCCTGCTCTCTATTGTAAGTGTAAAAAAAATATTTGTTTCAAAAACTGTTTATTTATATAGTTTTATTTAAAAAAATACTGATTAACAAGTATGTTTTATAATTAACTATCATTTGACTTCTATATTCTTGCCACAGGACGACAAGAGCACGACGAAAGACGTAAAAAACGAAGCAAATTCCAGAAGACGAATAATTATATGAACCAGAATTTGAAGATGTTCTCAAGATGTGACAAAGATGAGATCTTAAAGCGCTCCACAACAATTTAATGACTTTTTGGAAAAATGTAAATAGATAAAATAAAAATATAAATACATACATAATGTAGGTACTTATTAATTTGTATTTGTGTTGAGTATTTTTTTTATTTCTGAATTTCTGAAAAATCTGAAGTAACAAAAAATTAATATGATTCTATTTGAAACAACATCAAATAAAGTTGATAAAAACAAAGATGAGCATGTTTAAATCAAATAGAAAACGTGGTAAATTTAAACCAAATCATGTTCAAATAGGGTTAAACATGGGTGTAAATACGTTTCTATTCAAATTAAATAGATATCGATTCCATGCCAAATCGTATGTGTTTGAGTTTGATTTAAATATGAATATGTTTGATATTTTTCTCAGTGTAGAAATGAAATTTTGATAATAATTTTGTTTAAGGCTTTTTGAAAATATCGAAGCTTAAGGCGCCAGTTATAGCTATCATTGAAAACCATCATTGAAAATTTTGTTTTCACTTTTTGGGATAGTTAAACTATGAATATTGAGAATGTTTAGTGTACAAACGAAGCTAATCAATTACATATTTTACTTTTGCAAATAAAAATAAACAAATATGTTATATATTTCTCATAAAACTACATTAAATTTTTCAATGATGAAAATCGTTTTCAATGAACAGCTAATTTTCGTTCCAACAAAGTGGAACACAATCGTTTCAATGATTTGTGTTCGATTCTCTTTCTATTCTCATGTGTCAGTTTTTTTTTTTCAATGATCAACTCTAGCCTCAAAAAATTATTCAGGTTGATTTTGTAATTTATAGTGATGGGTAGGATACGAATTTGAAATGAGTTTGTATGTGGTACTCATTTTTCGAATTGAGGTAATATTTTGTCTCACCTAAAATGTCCTATAGGATAAACCTATTTTAATGGACATTTTCAACAAAAAATTAATTTTTCAATGACGTCTCTGCAATTCTGATGATCATAAAATTTGAATAAAACATACAAAGTTATATATGTATGTATGTATGAACCTAGATACGTAGACTAGCACAAAAGACGCTTAGGCTAGGCGCGCACATTCAATTTTTAGTTGCACAACTGTTTGGTTGCTTATAGAAAACACATGAATTATTTGGTTGAATGTCCACGGAGGTGCATATAATTATATGTTACACAAAATAGCTTACTCTTTGGGCAATCGTTTAGTTTGTGTCAAACACACAAACTTTTTAGTTGCTCGAACGAAGCAGTTGCGAAACTAAAAGTTGAATGTGCGCGCATAGCCTTATAGAGTAATTCTGTGAGAGTCGGTTTATTGAAAGCAAAGCAGCGAGTAGGAAACTATAAACTAAACTAGACTAAACACTAATCACGCACCCGAACCCCAAAGTAATGATTTTTTTTCTTGTATCTCATATCTCTAGCAAAAACAAAACAAGAAAATGATTGCAGTTAGCAAAAAAAAAAAACTTTAAACAATAACATAACATGCGACATTTTGTATTGCCTCATGAATGAGGTACCCATAAGGCATAGGTGCATCATCAGCGATATTAATGATAACCAATTTCTTTTAACGCATATTTGATGTATTTCCTTGTTTTATCGCTTGTTTCACAAGCAATGTTCACTCGAAGTAACCAGTAGCATTCCTCCCCCTTAACAGTTCACCCGTGATACCCACTTCCCTAGGAATGCTCATCAGTTCACCCTTGAGCCTAACTTTGGTCGTACCGTCAAATATAGAGATTCGTTTTTCATTAAAACTGAAATATTTTGTATTTTAAAATTTTAACGCGACCAACAACGGTTTTTTTGCGATTACTTAACATTTTTTAAGGAAAGAGGACAATATTCTCAGACAGAGGGGGTGTAAGTCGTGGCCCACACCCACACGGCCTCGCGGTGCAAAGGGCCTCACGCCTCACAGCCGAAAATGATCATCCGTTTATATTTTAGTCTGTGAATCCGAGAACTCGCAAATTACTCCAGATGCACCCACTGATGATACCGAACGAAGAAAATCGGAAACAGAAATAGCTTGCCAATCAAAATCAGACGCCGAAATTTCTGAGTTCACTTTTAGAATTGTAAGTCACAATCAAGAACAAGAGATTGAAATAAGTTCTCCGCCTGATAACAGAGATGCCAGTTATGTAGTGAACCAAGCATTTGCCAATTTTGACTCGGAGTTGTCGACGTTTCCCATGACGGATGCTCAGCGCCATGATATAGTTCAAAGCGGTCTCACACAGCAGTTAAATAACATCGACGTCGAAGAATATTATCCTTATGATGATAGACACAGACATTTTTCCAATTTTCATTTCTCAAGAAAACTAAATAATGGTGAAACTCAGCGTCATCGTCGCTGGTTGGTTTATTCAAGTTCTAAACATAAAGTTTTCTGTTTTCAATGTACATGGACTTTTTAGCAATTCACGAACTAAAATGGTACATGAAGGGTGTTGTAATTAGAAACACTTGAGTGATATTTTACAGAGGCATGAGAATACTAAAGAATATATGGCCCTTATGTTCCAATGGATAACATTAGAGAAGGGAATAAAGCACGGTAAAACATTAGACCAAGAAAACGAAAGGCGAATTCTTGAATCTCAAAAACATTGGTACAATTTTTTTGAGAGATTAATTGATATCATAAATTTCTTAGCCTCTCATAATCTGGCATTTAGAGGTCACAGAGAATCTCTCAAAACAGAGGAAAACACTAAGAATTCTGGAAACTTCATAGACTTATTTAAATTGATATCTAAATATAATCCTACGTTACAGGAACACATAAATCGCGTTTATAATAAACAACTTGCACACCATTATCTAAGTCACGATATTCAAAATGAATTGTTTCCAGAGAAGTGATTGGTAGGATAAAAGAAGCAAAATATTATTCTGTCTTACTCGACAGCACTAGAGATTGTAGTAGAGTTGAACAAATGTCGGTTATCATAAGTTATTGTAATAAAGGGTGGTTAAATTTTAAGAGACGATGTTGATTTTGAATAAGACACAAATTATTTATTAAGGAAATGATTGTCATTTATTTTTATTATGATAAAATGGTATGGTTCAATTATAAATGGAACAAAATATCGACCAAATGGCCGCCGCGACCTCGGCGGCACACCCACATCTGATGGTCTAAATTTTCGTTGACGCTGAGACATAATTGAGGTTCTATGCTGTTAATGTGCTGAATTATCTCATCCTTTAGCTCTTGAATTATTGTTGGCTTATCGACGTATACCTTTTCTTTCAAATAACCCCAAAAAACGAAGTCCAACGGTGTCAAATCACATGATCTTGGCGGCCAATTGACATCGCCACCACGTGAGATAACACGGCCATTGAATTTTGTCGCGCAAAAGAGCCATTGTGTCGTTAGCTGTGTGGCAAGTGGCACCGTCCTGTTGAAACCACATATCGTCCACATCCATATCTTCCAATTCGGGCCATAAAAAGTTCGTTATCATCTCACGATAGCGAACACCATTCACAGTAACTGCCTGACCGGCCTCATATTGGAAAAATACGGCATCATCGCTGCCAGCCCATAAACCGCACCAAACAGTCACTCTTTGTGGGTGCATTTGTTTTTCGACAGTCACTCTTGGATTATTATCATTCGCCCAAATGCGGCAATTCTGCTTATTGACGAATCCACTGTTGCCATTTCTTGCCACCATTCTGACCATTGACGACGCTTGAAATGGTCAAGAGGCTTTAGTTCTTGAGTCAATTGCACCTTGTAAGCGTGTAAATGCAAGTCTTTATGCATAATGTCATAGCTGGGCATTAACTCGTTAATCCGTTAATCGTTAACTAACGAAGTTAAAATTTTAATTAACGGATTAACTTTTAAGTTAACTTTTAAAAATGTTAACGGACACGTTAAATCCGTTAATCCATGTTAAGTCCGTTAATCGCTAATCCAATGCCTACTATTTACCGCGCGGCGCGAAAAACAGGTTCAGACAAGTATGAGACAAGTGCCGTTCGGCGCGTGCCGCGGGTGAAACAAAAATAGCTAGGTACGTATTATATTTTGACAGCGCGTGCGAGTGAGAAAACTGCGAAGAAATTCGTTTCTTTTGATCATTTCATTATGCCGGTCGTCCACTATGTGTACGATAAGTTCAACCAACTTCGTTCAACTTTTTATTCAACTCTTTCGTTGGATAAACGAATTTACAACCTCTTACACTAGTGCAGCAACCTACGTAATTCACGTTGAGCAACTAAAGTTGGACAAAATGCGTTTGGAACCACGTACACATAATTGACCAACTTTCCCATATGTTGATTAACCCCGCACACCTAGTTGATCAACTCTTAAAACTTATTCCAGTGTTGAATAGCTCCGTACACCTAGTTAACCAACTTACTCAAATGTTGACTAACCTCGTACACTAGTTGATAAACTTGTTCGATTTTGACAGAAAAAAATTTTTTTCGAGTTGATCAACTGCGTTTTCGATATTGTTGCTCAACGCATTGAACACACCACGATAAACAAAAAAACTCAAACGTCAAACCTGAAATAATTTTGACTTCAGTTCGGTATAGAGCTGTAAAAGTAACGACAAAATGAATACCCGTATGTATACGTTACTTTAGGTATGAGTACCCGTTACAAAAATGTCGTTACTCGTTACTATCGTTACTTTAGGTATTCCAGTACAATTCGTATGTATCACGTTATAGTATTAGCCAAATATGAGTATCGTTACTGTAACGAAATACGTATATCATACGCAATGTTGGTTGGTTTTATTTGAGTGAAATAAGAAGATTCTTTTAATTAAAACATTACTCCTTGCCCAAAAATGTTAATTTGATTTTAATCAAAGTTGACATTACGATGATTGCTTCGGAAAGGTTGATACTGGGATGTACTGGAAAGTATCTTTTTTTTTCAGAGATTTTTATTATGTCAGACATTTGGAAATAAAGCTTCATGTCTATTTTGTAAAAGACGTACAAAAAATTTCAAATGTCAATTGATTGAAAAACGATTTTAGGGCTTTTGGAAAGCATCTAGAAAGAAATACTCTAATTAGGTCAAAATATAGTATATTACCAATCAACCAAGGCATAAACTGCCAAATTCCATTGGAGGATGGCTGAGATCTCGATGGATTAAAAAACATCTAAAAAATCAAATTTTTTTCACCGAAAAATCGAAATTTTTGAATTTTTTTTTTTCGTTCAGGCAAATTGCGATTTTAGGGCTTTTGGAAAGCATCTAGAAAGAAATACTCTAAGTAGGTCAAAATATAGTATATTACCAATCAACCAAGGCATAAACTGTCAAATTCCATCGGAGGATGGCTGAGATCTCGACGGATTAAAAAACATCTACAAAATCTGAATTTTTTTTAACGAAAAATCGATTTTTTTGCTCATGAAAATTGTGCAGAAAATATGAACGTCCAAAGCGAGCTCATCTTGTGTGTATGCTTTACGCATATTCCGTATGTCGTATTTGTGGATACTGAATTTGTACCAAAACAAAAGTAACGACGTCGTGCGAGTAACGACATCGTGCGAGTAACGACATCGTACGAGTAACGACTCTGATTTGTGTGTATACTTTTCGCATTCCGTATGTGGTATCTCGTATGTGGTACCTGCGCGCGTTATTAGATACTGAATGTGTGCCAAACAAAAAAGTAACGACATCGTGAGAGTAACGACTCTTATTTGTGAGTAACGTTTCGTTACTTGGTATTTCATTAAATACCCGTTACTCAGTAACGAATACATACGATTCGCTACAGCTCTAGTTCGGTACATACATTTATTGTCGACGCACGTATTCGCTTTAAAATATTCTTAAGTTTGTTCCGTATGAGTATGATTTCCTCTAAGAAAAAAAAAGTGGCTGCCGTATTAATAATATTAGAAAATGAATGACAAAAGGAAGAAAAAGCAGCCAAGACGATTCTGGGTAGATGATTTTTTCTTGAGTCGCGAAGAAAATTGTTTTTTCAATGAAATATATGAGAAATTAAAATCAACTAGATCCAACCCGTTGGTTGAACAGAATTGAAGGCACCTTACATTAGAGTTGAATTCGAAATTTGTGCGTTGATCGCCTAGTGGACGACCGGCATTACTTAGCGGCGGTGCTCAGAGTAAAAAAATATAAAAAATGCAATTTTTATCACATGTTAACGGATTAACGATTAACGTTAACTTGCGTTAATTCTTCCGAAATTAAACGCTTTAACGTTTAACGAAGCTAACTTTTTTAGTAGCGGATTAACGATTAACGAAGTTAACTTTTTGATTAACGGTGCCCAGCTATGCATAATGTTCATCAACGACGAGCGTGAGAGGTGCAATTGTTGGGCACGACGACGAGTTGAGGTGGACGGCTCTTCAGCCACACTATCACGAACAGCAGCAATATTTTCTGCAGTAGATACGAGCTGTACGAGCATACACTGGTGTTTTCACATCTCCTACAGACCCGGTTTGCTCACTTTTTGCACGATTTTTCCGATTGTTCGCACATTTGGACGATTAAATTGACCGAAAAAATCACGAAGTGCAGGATATGCATTTTGATTTGAACGCCCATTTTCATAATAAGCCTTAATAACTTTAACGCGTTGCTCGATTGTGTATCTTTCCATGGTTCAAATTGAGTTAGTCTGAAATTGAGAAATGTCAAATGAAATGCAGAAAAGAACTTTACGTTTGAGTGTGGTTCACATTTAACATCGGCCCTTAAAATTTAACCACCCTTTACTTAATCACAGCTGATTTGATAGCAGATTTAGTTCAGTTTTATAACAGATTTCGTATCGAAGCTACATAACACACTTTTATAAAAGTGCAAACCTCTCTGAATACCAATTATAAAAGATCTTTTAAGATGGAAATCTTTTATGATGCATATCTAACGGGTGATTTTTTTGAGGTTAGGATTTTCATGCATTAGTATTTGACAGATCACGCGGGATTTCAGACATGGTGTCAAAGAGAAAGATGCTCAGTATGCTTTGACATTTCATCATGAATAGACTTACTGATGCCACAACGTCGAATTTTCAGTGAATGGGCCCTAGAAAAGTTGGCAGAAAATCCGCTTTTTTATCGACAAATTTTGTTCAGCGATGAGGCTCATTTCTGGTTGAATGGCTACGTAAATAAGCAAAATTGCCGCATTTGGAGTGAAGAGCAACCAGAAGCCGTTCAAGAACTGCCCATGCATCCCGAAAAATGCACTGTTTGGTGTGGTTTGTACGCTGGTGGAATCATTGGACCGTATTTTTTCAAAGATGCTGTTGGACGCAACGTTACGGTGAATGGCGATCGCTATCGTTCAATGCTAACAAACTTTTTGTTGCCAAAAATGGAAGAACTGAACTTGGTTGACATGTGGTTTCAACAAGATGGCGCTACATGCCACACAGCTCGCGATTCTATGGCCATTTTGAGGGAAAACTTCGGAGAACAATTCATCTCAAGGAATGGACCGGTAAGTTGGCCACCAAGATCATGCGATTTGACGCCTTTAGACTATTTTTTGTGGGGCTACGTCAAGTCTAAAGTCTACACAAATAAGCCAGCAACTATTCCAGCTTTGGAAGACAACATTTCCGAAGAAATTCGGGCTATTCCGGCCGAAATGCTCGAAAAAGTTACCCAAAATTGGACTTTCCGAATGGACCACCTAAGACGCAGCCGCGGTCAACATTTAAATGAAATTATCTTCAAAAAGTAAATGTCATGGACCAATCTAACGTTTCAAATAAAGAATCGATGAGATTTTGCAAATTTTATGCGTTTTTTTTTTTTTAAAAAGTTCTCAAGCTCTTAAAAAATCACCCGTTACAAGAAAATCCATAGCAGAATAACAGATGTGGCAAATACTCCTAAATAATTATCAACAGATACAACAACAACGGAAACATTTACACCATCTAGCGGAAATTCCCGCGAACTACTTACTGTGGTTTGTGTACTTGATTATTGTTTTATACAGCTTATCCGGAGAATATTTTACCGCGGACACAAACTATACACTGTGGTAGAGGTGAGTTGTGTTTAAAATTCGTTCAACTTTTTTTTTGAAATCTTAACCGTTGTTGATTTTGATTAACCCCTGTGACACAGAACGGGTTTCGTTGCTATTTATACCTTCTGGTAAATAGTTCCACTCTGCGTCTTATGAAAATTACAAAATATCTGCGAAATCGCAGAAACGTATTGGCGATTTGTCGGTAGGTGGTCATTATTTTCTGAAAACCTAGACTTGTTACCATGGGGCCGATTCTGGTTCTGTGAAAAAGTGAATCGAAAAGCTTTTCACTCTTTCACGCATAAATGCGATTCTTGTTCTATGAAAAAGTGAAACCAAACGTCAAAAACATTCATATGAATAATTTGCTTTCACGCTCTTATTCGATGGTGAATGTTCAAAGTGAATAGGTGAAAGCGGAAAATATGGAGATTTTTTTGAAAAAAAAAATAAAGGAAAGAGTGTGACACAGGCACAAAAAGAATTTTTGATTAGTTTTTTGGAAATAAATTTGGAGATTGCTCATAATAGGTACGAAAACAAGTTTTGAAAATTTATTTTATCGCGTCTTAATTTTTTTTGTAGATTTGTTTCAGTTGATACAATTGTATGAAATGCTTCTCCGTGATCATTTCGAAAGGATTTTCATTGTCTCTCAAATTTCGCCTAATAATCCTCATATTTCTCCTACAAAACAAAAATGTATATTAATACAATACAAAAATACATCTATATAAAGCACAAATAATTATCAAACCTATGAGCATTTCTCCGATTTGTTTCCATAAGAATTCTTATATATATTGAAGGCGTTATAAAAACGTATACAAACAATTTAATATATTAATATATTATAAACAAATTCACAAATGTACAAAAACGTTTGACAAAATTGAAACAATAATGAAAAATAATAATTTCGTTTTGAAATAAAGCATTCACAATAGTAGATAAATTCATAAGAGACAACAAAAAATCATCCACCACGGCAAATGATATTGAATTCACCACACCATTTTCATTCACGGAACCAGAATCGCTTATTTGCACCAAGTGAATCGAAAAAGTGAAAGCAATGCATGACAGCGAATGTGAAAACAATTTATTCGATTCACTTTTTCACAGAACCAGAATCGGCCCCCATGATTGACGGTTAGGTATAGTCAGTGTGCAGCTATTTGCTGATTGGCAACAAATATTTTCCTTCATGAAGATAATAGCCCGATGATGGTTTCTAGATACTTGTTGGAAATTTTTTTTTAAATTTAATGTAAGACTTCAAAAAGTAAATAAAGTATATGTTTACTTTAAGAAGATGTTCTCGTATGAAAATATTAAATAAGTTAACAATTTACTCTAAATTATACCCTTACTCATACCTGGCATTTTTGAAGGCACGCATACTGCAGATCAAAGGGGCCTATGGACTTGACTTTATTTTACAATTATGTTATAATAACGTCAATACATATTTTATACATTTTAATTAGCAGGTACACTTTATAGATTCTTTTTCTTCTTATTAGTTTATATAATGTGTGTAAATAACCTGAGGGTACATAAGAGTATCTACAATAAGGACTAAATGAAAATGTTCGGGATATTGTTCGTTGAAAAAAAAAATTAAAAGAAGTGGTTTCATCGATTTTTTCTTATCTTGGAATTCAGGTTCTTTGGGGAATTGCTACAGGGAAAATTTGTTTTGGCTCTTTTGATTTTGATAGAAAAATAAGTAAGGCTACTATTGTAGGTAGGATTTGAAGGTTTTGATAGAAAATATTGAAAACTGTTATTGATGGTATACTTACCTCTCGCCGTACGGTGGGGCAGAATGACCTAAAACGTGGCATCAAATCAACCCTTAGAGCTAGAAAGCTGAAATTTTGCACGATGACTTCTGAGCCCAAGCATGTTTCCCAGCCACGCCCACTAAAACGCCCCCTTTTATTAAATGTGCCAATTTGCAGACGATATAATTTCTGGGCCATGAATGAAATATTTGTGCTGAGATGGAGGCATACGATACCAGGGATATTTATTGACGAAGCACCTCGAAGCAAATTTCCTCTACTTTTCAACATCAATCTCATATCCACTGGCAACAACGATCATAATTGTGTGCATTTTTTTAATGAGTTGATTGTCTAATTTAGTTATTTCGGCTGAAAGTTCAGGGTTTTGAAAAATCGCCTAGCTGTGTTTCCGTCATTTTGTGTTACCAAATCCCGGCTTTGGTTTATCTACAATTAAGCCACAACGTTTTTGGAATCCCCTTTGAATTCGAGCCTTATTTGCTGCCACGACTTCTTTGTCACCTTCACGCGCTTGCCATTTTTTAATGGGTAATTTGTATGCCAGATGTAGAAGGCATTCGAACATTCATATCCAACCGTGAAAAATAGACATTCCAAAAGAAAGGTGCTCTGTTTTTATTGGACGTCTAATTATATCATCGACATCGTTGAATTCTTTCTAAATCGCGCCACATAAATAGCATTTATGTGTTGATGTGGTTTCAGTTAAAGCATTGCAAACCATACCATCTATCATTGAAAAAATTAATGAGTGCTCAACCTTAACACACCTCTTACCCATGAACATGGACGTTTGTTGAAGGTTTTGGATCATCTCTGCATCTACTCGAGCTTTTTCGGATTTTGAAACATCAGTTGACTCTTTAGTGTAGTCACTTTTCAGGGGTCTGCAATAATTTGTCGAAGCTCGACGAGGGCTGAATGGGTACTAAACAGGTTATAGAAACAGAAGAATCGTCTGCTTCTGGACCGTGAAAACTTGTTTACATGAGCTATGTCCCGAGCTTCCATCGAAACCCCACTTCGATAGTAAATAACACTCTTCTCAAGCTCTTCGTCTTCCAATTGCAATGTGTCAAAAACACACTCCAACATAAAAATCTGTCGTTTTGATGTTATATCAGGCAAAGCTTGAAGACTCACTTCGGCACATGTAGCTGTGATTTTCACTGCATTTCTGTTGGGATAGCAAGCTTTCTTTGCATTTTGCACAATTTTGTAAGATGGAAATTTTTCTGGGGCACTCATTCTTATTATATTATATTGATGCCGTGATAGTTTCGCTGTAACTAATACCGCCAAAGCATCTTATCCCGTCATACAACTTCTCTCGTTCGACTGCGATTTTTCAAAAGCACAGAAGCAAAATAAAATACCCAAAATAGATAAAAAGAATGCTTGTCGTACAAGAACGGATTTGTTTTTAAAAATTCTATTGTAAAAACCAAAATGAACAGACGAAGCAAAATATGTAAAAGGTTGTGTGTACTGATGTACGCGCGGTAGAAGTAAAACTTTTTTTTTCCTCAGCCTCAGCATGTCGCGTGTTGCCTCGTGCAACGGTTGCCTCGTGTTTATCTAGCATAAGAGTAGTTGGTAGCGTTTACACAGCGAGATTGAATTTAGGGGTTAGGTCTATGTCAAAGTGGCTGTCTTAATGAACTGAATCTCATTTAAAGCCAGTGTGGTGCAAAATTTTCGAATTTCAGCGGATTTTAACATATAACTATCTCTTAGCATTTTACTAAAGTTAAAATCACAAACTGGCTACTTTAGATTTTATGAATTTGCTAGATCCATATGACTTCTGTCATTTTCCTCGAAAAAAATTTGTTGGCAACTTTATTTGAAAGAGTTCAATTGCGTTCTATTTTATGATTGAATTTTAAAATTAAATAAAATGATATTTTAAACAGTTTTGGGAAGACTAAGATTTCGATTTGTTTGAAGACTCAGCTTTATGCAGTAATGTGCGATACGATATTTTAAGTTCGGAGCAAATCCTTTGAAAGAGCTGGACGATGGATAATCTTACTCCAGGTATAGGTTTGACAAGACAACAGTTCGATTCTTTTTTGAAAACCTGAAAATCCAAGACCGAATTATGTATGTACATGCCGTGGGCTTCCATTTTCACCAACATTACAAGTAACTAGTTGATTGCACTTCTTTGGGAGAAATATCCATCAGGCAGATGTTGGTAAGTAAACTTCATAATGGAACACAAAATATATTGATGATATGCCACAAATATATGAATTACAAAATAAACTGTAGGTTGTCACTATGACTTCTGACAAATCAAATTGTTCGGTAAGTTCAGGGGTGGAATCGGCTAAGGTGATAGTTGATTGTGATTGTCATTTTGACAATCGCTCCCTCTATATATCTTCATTGATATGATGGAGACAGCTATAGTCAAAATGACAATCACAATCAACTATCACCTAAGCCGTTTCCACCCCAGATTTAGTTTTGTTTGCTCTGTATTTTTTTTATGAACTGTCTTTGTTGGGACGTGTTCAGTTGCATGATCTTTAATAAAACGCAATTAGTAATTTACTAGTTAGTTAAACGAAATAAAAGGTTTAAAATTTTAGAAGGGCTAGTAAATTACAAAAAGTTTAACAAATTGCTAACAGAAAAATTGCTTTTAAAAAAAGGATGTGATTGTCAAAGTTGCTGCGCCAATCTGTTTCTCGATGAAGACACATAAGACTTCTCCTAGTTCAAAATATTGAACCAGAAACCTTTGATTTCGGATAGATGTCTTGTATTCGAAATGTTAAATTGTGAATTAAAATAATTCATTTGTTAGTTTGTGTCATTGTACGCGCCTCATTATCTTTCCCTTCTAAGTTAAAGAATACATCGGTAGACATTTCGCCATTAACTCCCAGAATTTAATAATGAATGATAGAGTAAAGTCGGGTAATATGGACCACCAATCATATTTTTGTTAATAAAACACAAACGGTGTAAGTTTTTTTTTAAAGATATTTAAAAAAAAATACATCAGTTAATTCTGATAAAAAAAGTAGCAACAAAAAAATAAATTCACTTAATAAAAAAATAACAAAAAACAAAAAGATAAGTAACTCTAAAACGTAACAAAAAAAAAGTCCATTGACGGCCATTTATCCAGCTTGGATTTTGACATAAGCCTTGCCAAGCAATTCACATATGTATCAAAATCATAAATAGTCGATCATTCATCCTCGTACAGACCCGAAATTTCTTATATTAAAAAGGCGGGTAATGTGGACCACTAGTCCATATACACCTTTTCTTCGGTGGTCCATATTACCCGCAACATAATGTTTGGAAAAAAAGCAATTTTACAACAAAATGAGACTCTTTACAATAGTTTTAAAAATAAAAACCGTAAAATAAATATTCACTTCTTATATTTTAAAAATAAAAGAAGAAGAAACTATATTTTTAACTATAGAAAAAAGGATAAACACCTACGAAAAAAAAATAATCAATGCCTTGGATTTTCTTTTAATCCGAACAACTTCGTAACGCGCTACTCCTGACTACTCAAACTATAGTGAGTTAAGTTTAAGCAGGTCCTGCACAATCGCAACCAATCGTCTCATCGATTGCATTTGTGTAAGGCGAGAAAAGCTGGTGGTCCATATTGTTATGTATATCGGGAGGAATGATAAAGACGATGCTTCCAGTTTCACTTCTGTTTATTAACTCAACTTAAAACTAGCTTACAACTAACATCAATGGTATTTAATATACTTATCTCTATTAGAGAGAGAAATGTTATTTATTGAATTGTTAATCCAAGCTCAGAACAGTGTGTACCACAAGTGCAGCTACAGCCAATATAATTATTAGGTAAACAGATCAATATATAACACTTCTTTCCCCTTAAAAAGTTAAATTTCCTTAAAAAAACTTCATAAATTTATTGACATTTAGAATTTAATCCATTATTATTCTTTTTCTTTTTATTTTTTATAAATTTATAGCTATTATGTATAAGATACATATAAATTTTAATTGACAAAATTTAAATCAGGTTCTTTTGTTTCATTTGAATTATTCTTTTAGACCTTCTTAATTTTTCCAAATCTTCAACTGTTTCTTCTCTGAATCTTTTACGCCTCTTAGGTTTTATTTCTTGTAATTCTTTTTCTTTAGTACCCAAATCATTATAAATAGTTGGTTTATTAGCAAAAGTTAGTCTTTTTATAATTCCTTTTTTCAACTGATTAACATGAGCTGTTCTTTTGACTTCATTTACTTTAATTTCATATACAAATTTACTTATTTTTTTAATAATTATGGCTGGAAGCCATTTAACTCCCGTATTAGAATTATTAAGATACAAAATGGATTCATTTTCTTCAAATATAATATTTTTATTTTTATATCTAACATTATGTTTTCTTGTACATTCTTTTCTTTGTTTAACTGGTGTATATACCTTAGCATGTTCCTTTTTCTTTACAAGATAATCTAACAAAGTCCTCGTTTTATAAGAAAAAATTGCAGCTGATGGAGAACGATCGGTTACTGTACATGGAGTGTTGCGGTATCTAAACAAATAATTTTCAATTTTTTCCAACATTGATAGTTTTGACATGTTTATGTCATTCAAATACTTTTTCATACCCTTCTTAAAAGTTTGTACCGCCCTTTCTGCCAAACCATTAGACTGTGGATGGTAGGGAGGACTGTGGATCAGCTCTATGCCATTTGCATCACAAAAACGTTTTAATAAACTTGATGAAAATGGCGGTCCATTGTCCGTTACTATTTTTGATGGTATCCCAAAAATCGCAAAATTGGACCTCAATTTCGATGTGACACTATTTGCATCAGTTTTGTGCATCATAAAAACTTCTATCCACTTCGAAAAATCATCTACCAAAATAAGAAATTGCTGCCCTTCTAAATATGCAAAATCTAAATGAACTCGCTCATACGGCGAAGTTGTTGCATTCCATGACCCTAAAGGAACCTTTCTCGTATGATTCTGAAATGTCAGACATGTGTTGCACTGCTTAGCAAAGCTCTCTAAATCTTTGTCCAAGGATACCCACCACACATACGATCTTGCTAGCTTTTTCATCCTTACGATGCCCATATGACCTTCATGAATTAGTTTTAAAACGTCCCCCTGAAGCTTTTCTGGAATAACTAACCTATTGCCATAAAACAGACAGCCTTCTTCAATTTCTAATTCATTTCGTTTTCCCAAAAAACTTTTGTCTATCATGCTACAGTCACCCTTCCAATCACGTTTACAGCATTCCACAACTGAACTCAAAAACTTATCTTCTCTAGTATACTTTGCAACAATTTTAATATTCAACGGAAAACTATCCTCTTCAATTATACTTCCAATAACACCTGGTTCAATTTCCAATTCATTTGTCAATGGTAAACGGGATAAAGCGTCAGCATTTGCCAACAACTTACCTTTTCTATAAACAATTTTGTAATTGTACATTCCCATAAAAATAATCCATCTTTGGAGTCTTGCTGCTGCAACTGGTGGAGTACACTTTGAAGGATTAAAAATTTCCCTTAAAGGCTGGTGATCACTAACAATAGTGAACTCTCTGCCATATACATATTTGTGAAACTTTTTTATAGCGAAAACAATAGCTAAAGCTTCACGGTGTAACTGAGAGTAATTCCTTTCAGCCTTACTCAATGTAGTACTTGCAAAAAGGACTGGCATTTCTACACCATTCACCAAATGGGACAAAACTGCACCAACTCCATATGGACTAGCATCGCAAGCAATCACAATAGGTAATTTCTCATCATAATGCACAAGTAAATCATTTTTCACCAAATACCCTTTACTCTCTTCGAATTCTTTTTGACATTCTAAGGTCCATTCAAAGCTATTAGATTTTTTTAATAACCCATACATATTTTTTAATTTTCTGGATAAATTTGGTATAAATTTACCATAAAAATTAACAAGTCCTAAATATGACTGCAACTGCTGAAGGTTTTCAGGTTTGGGTGCTTCTATTATTGCTTTAACCTTTTCTGGATTCGGTTTAATTCCTTCAACACTTATTATGTGCCCTAAATATCTCACACTTTTCTCAAAAAATTTGCATTTCTTCTCATTAATCCGCACATTATGCTCATTCAACCTTTCCAAAACTATAAGCAGATTTTGTTTGCAATCATCAACATTTTTTCCACCGACAATAATATCGTCGATATAACATTGTACGTTTTCAATTCCCGTCAAAATCTTATCCATGGTGGACTGAAAAATTGCAGGTGCACAACTGACCCCATAAGTGAGCCTTTGACATTCGAACAAACCTTTATCAGTGACTATTGTCAATAGAGGCTTTGAAGCCTCTGAAAGTCTGACTTGCTGATAAGCACCTGTTAGGTCCAGCAAACAAAAATAGGAACAACTTCCCAAACTCGCAAAAATATCATCCATTCTGGGAAAAGCATAATGGTGTCTGTCAATGTATTTATTGATTGTAACTTTACAATCAACGCAAATTCGAATACTTCCATCTGATTTTGGAACAGCCACAATAGGAGAAGCCCAATTGCTTCTCATGACTGGCTTAATAATACCTGCCTCAACTAACCTATCCAACTCTTGATGTACCTTTTCTTTCAATCCGTATGGCACGGTGTAAGGCTTAAAAAATATTGGTTTACTATTTTCCTTTATGAAAATCTCAGCCTCTACATTTTTAATTGCAGTGTTTGAATCTTTTTTAAACACGTTCGGAAACTTTTGTTTATAAAATTCAATCTCTCTTGGCACATCTAACGAACTAATCTGACCTTCCTTAACCTCAAGCAACAAACACTTCCAATTTGGAATAAGTACATCCAACCAATCTCGACCTAAGAGTGGTACAAACGAACTTCGCGAATCAACTACAGTAAGATCAACTTTTTCAAGAATATTATTAAACTGAACCTCAACCTCGCAAATTCCAACTACCTTAACCTGTTCGCCCGTTATCACATGCAATCTCTTACTAACCTCACTTTCTCTATCAAATTTTATCTTTAGTTGTAAAAAATCATTTAAATTGATTATACTAGAACATGCACCGGTATCTAACTCCATCTTGACACAGTTTCCATTAATTTTAACATTAACATAAAGAGGCTTACCATATGCATCAACATTATAAATATTTCCTAGCCTTAAATTATGCAGATCATCAGCACACTCGTCGTCCTCTGCCTCTTCTACGTGATTCGCCTTTCCACCCATCGGTTTTTTACGCGCTTTGTTGCATGCAGAAGCGTAATGTCCCGTCTTTGAACAATTGTAGCATACAACTACGTGGCAATCCCTAGCTCTATGCCCCGGCTTGGAACACCTGAAGCACACTGCTCTTAAGCCACTGTCATTTCTTGTACCTCTAGATCGATTTCTGGATACACTTCGATACCTTCCCTGATGCGAATCACCTCCAAATGTCGAACTTTTTCCGGGTCTTTTGTCTCGTTTCCCATCAACTTTTCCTCGAATACTGTCAATTCTACTCTGCCCCGCAGTACTCATGTCTTTTACCTCTTTCTCAGTCATCTCAAAGGTAAGTGCTTTAGACTTTGCGTTATCCCAAGTCAACTTCTCTTCATTTAACAAAATCGTCCGTAGCCTGTCATTCCGTACCCCGCAAACCAACCTGTCTCGTAATGCATTTTCCAAGAACGTGCCAAAGTCACACTCCTGAGCAATAGACTTAATCGCAATAACGTACTCTGCAATGGATTCGTGAGCCTTTTGATTTCGCAAAAATAATTTATAGCGCTCTGCAATTACATTTTTCTTAGGCTGGAAATGGTTTCTTAGCTTTTGTAACATTTCATCATATTTGAGTTCCGTTGGCTTTGTAGGCGATGCCAACGATTTTAAAACTTTATAAAGCTCACCACCTCCAAGCGTAATAAAATACTCCACTTTAGTTTGGTCGTCAACTATTTTATTAAGCTTGAGCAATAGATCCATTCTATCTACCCATAGCTCAAAATCTTCACCAGGGAGATAAGTCTCCACTTGACCAATAATAGGTTGTCTCACATCCGTCATACTTTCTTTTCTATCGATTTTTGTATCAGTCATATAAATTACAAAAGTTACTTAATAGCGGAATAAATAAAAAAAACTCAATCACGCGATCTTAATATCATTAAGAACTGTTAATCCTCGTCGCCATTCTGTTATGTATATCGGGAGGAATGATAAAGACGATGCTTCCAGTTTCACTTCTGTTTATTAACTCAACTTAAAACTAGCTTACAACTAACATCAATGGTATTTAATATACTTATCTCTATTAGAGAGAGAAATGTTATTTATTGAATTGTTAATCCAAGCTCAGAACAGTGTGTACCACAAGTGCAGCTACAGCCAATATAATTATTAGGTAAACAGATCAATATATAACACATATTAGCCGACTGGTCCACATTACCCGACTTTACTCTATCTGGTGAATATACCGCTAAAACCAACACAATGTTGCAACGTTAAAGGTTAATCAATAGAATCTCCATTCTTCGATGTCATTTTTGCAGTCTCGGCTTCTGTGGCGCATTCAGCCGGAAAAAAATGAAAATACCTCCTCTAACGGACATGGACATTAATTTCAATATGTAATGATCTGGAAATGCACGACAAAGCATTAGATAAATGAAGTTGGGCTTAATCGATTCCGCCAGAGGCACAGAAAAACTTTTAATTAAATTCCTTAATGGTCTCAATTTGTACGTTTTCGCTCGTTGCATATCTTTTTATTGAATTTGTGGCATTTGGCGTTATTAATGCCTCCTGGCCAAAAGAGGTTTCCTGGATATCATTTAATAATACCGTCTAGGATAAGTGTCCAGCATGTTGGTGGATTCTAAGTCCGTCCAATGGAGTGTATGGAGCATGATTCAGGCAATAAAAGAATAGAGACTAAAAGTATCTTTCTCGAAAACTGGATTGAACTTGGCCATGAAACTGCTGACCAAGATCGGGATCGGGATGTGTACAAAAGGAACTCTGATAATTGGCCAAGAGTCTTATCTATGAAGGTAATCATCGGATCGTGTAGTTTGTTGGCTTGTAACTTGCAACTACTGTGCACATCAATAGTGTTGCAATAAATAAAATTAATAGCCCTTAATGGGATGCGCTAGTAGGTTGTACATCGAAAACGAACGACGACGCACGGACGCCGAGGTCATAAATTAATTCTGCCTTTCGGCACTGATGTTGTTCGATACAAAAGTCGGTTGTATTTTAAAGTTAAGGTTGAGATTGTGTTGCTTCAAAACGTATGGTGATTGTGAGTTAAATATGAATAAAGGTGTCAAAAACGATGTAGGACGATTTCGGCCGCAGGGTTATACATACAAGAATTGTGTCTCAAACGATGTGTAATTTGTCTTTTTTGAATTCAAAGACTTAATATACTCGAGGCAGATTGAGAACATATTACACCCAAGTGGCCAATTAGGTTAAATACCTCGCCGCTTTATGAATTTAAAAATAAATATGTTAACCACAACATTATATCGCCAGAAATCTCTGCAAAATCTGGTTACCATACGGAAAGAGGTACGGAGGCGTTTTTTTAAATATCTATTTAATATGTTATGAAAATATGAAACTCTTAACAGAGTCACACTTGGTAAGTCTAATAGCTAAAGTGAGAAAAGCTAGTTTATTTGTTAGAGAACTCTCGTCTCTGATGAAATTTTTATTTTTGTATAGGGGCTACATCCCGGGACGAAGAAAAACTCAACTTCCATTTCGAAATTCCACAAAGCCCGAAGAAGAATAAAATGCACGACTGGGTCGCACGAACTTGCTCCTATGTAATAGACTAAGAATTTCAAAAATGAATGTTATTAGAGAAAAACTGTTCATAAGTATAAAAATTAATTTTTTAAACGACTAAAACAACTTCTTTAGTAGTTGGGGGTAAAAATAGAATGCCATGTGATTCAAGCAAATATAGGTTTATGCAAGAAGAAAAATTATAAGCCTTTGTAGTGGTTTCTTAAAAACTAAGCTTTTATATACAAAATTTTTAAAACATTTTTAAGAAAAAATTTTGGTAGGCTAATTTAAAGTTTTTATTATTGTTTGAATAAAAATTAAATTTACAAAAAAAAAATATTGAGCCGTTTTCGAGATATTGAATTTTCACAAAAAAAAAAAACGATTTTTTTTCAAAATTCAAAAAAATATTTTTCTTTAAGTTTTGAAATGCAATGTTTCTAAAACTTTTCAGAAGCTTCTCTCTAAAAAATTTCATTAAAATCCGTTATGCCGATAATGAGAAATTCAAAATTTTAAAAAATCGCTCTATGGTAGGTACAGTCAGTAATATCTTGTTTTCAAATGTTTTTTTTATTAAATTATAGATCTTAAAAATTAATTATACGTTAATTATAATATATACGTCCAAAACTTGAGTATAACTCCCATCTATGGGCTGGTGCTCCAGTAACTTATTTAAGTCTCTTGGACAGTATTCAAAGAAGAGCTTTTAAAATGATTGGTGATAATAACATCATTGACTCATTTACGTCACTCCAACATCGTCGTAATGTTTCTTGCCTCACCGTTATTTTAACGGACTATGCTCTAGTGAAATAGCCAGCTGCATTCCTCCCCTTAAACAATTTAACCGTAATACTCGCACTTCTAGGAATGCCCATACGTTTACCCTTGAGCCCAACTTCGGCCGTACTCTGTGAAGTACAGAGATTCGTTCTTCAGCCGTACTACGCAAATGTGGAATTCTTTGCCACGCCCTGTCTTTCCCAGTCATTGCAATGTTCAAGAATTCAAAACCAATGTACACCGACACCTCCTTTCTAACCCTTCCCTTTTTTCTTAATGCTCACACTGTGTCTCTGGCATATTAAGAGTATACAAACCCCTTGAGGGTGCGCCGATTATAAAAAAAAAAAAATTGAAAGAAAAAAAATTTAAGTAAAATTCTCGGAACCGTTTTCGAGAAAAATACGATTTTCGAAAACCATTTTTTAACATTTGTATGGAGGGTACCGTTATTTTTAGGTAAAACAATTTTTTTTTCTTAAATCTTATAATTTATATTAAAAAACTTTCATTTATCAAGTTTTGAAAAAATCGAACACGGGGTTTTCCAAATATTGAGTTTTCAAAAAAAAAATTTGAAATTTGTTTTAAAAATCCAAAAAAAAAATTTTTGAAAATTTGAATACACAAAAATATTTAAACTGCTGGGGAGCCTTAACATAAAGAAAATGATCAAAATCGGTGGTACTGTTTTAGAAAAAATAAAAAAAAAAAAAAAATGGTTTCAGGGGGGGTACCAAAAATAACCATTTTTTGGAAATTTTTTTTCAACCATTACCTAGGTTTAACTAAAAGAAATTTTATGATTTTTTTTTTAATCTGTGGGACAGTTTTTGAGAAAAAAAAATATTTATAAAATTTCGAAAAAAGTTCGTATGGCAGGTACCGTTATTTTTGGTCTTAAAAAATTAAATCAAAAAACATCCGGGGGGAAAAAATTAAAACCCATATCTACCAAGTTTGAAGAAAATCGGCCGAGCCGTTAAGCTGCAATCGAACGGACAGACAGACAGACAGACAGACAGAATTGCGAGACCCACTTTTTTGGTCTTCGCTATCATTGTAATGTCAACTTTGATCAAAATCTCGAGTTCGATTTTTTTTCCGAATGCATAACTTGCCTTATAGTACCTATAAGTCGCAAGTAAAAAACCTTTTAATACTTATACACTTAATATCAAATTGCTTAAAATTTCTTAATTTAACTATTTGTCTTTGGATGCATGACATAGTGGGTATTAAGTAAGGTCTTTTACGCTCCTCTAAAAATTTTTAAAATAATTTCTCCAAAACATAATAAAATGTTTCCATGTTTCAGCAAAAGCTAGCTGAGAAGTTGTTAAGATACGAGTATTTCATTAGGAATAAAACCTACGGAAGGTGTTGTAAGATGGGCTGAGGCAAATTGTAACAGGAGTTGATAACACACCCCCAGAGCTTCCTTTAATTAAATACTGAAGTAAATAGGTCGGGAGCTATGGAGAAAATTAATATACTTACTCTTAAGCTGTTATACTCGTATCTCACCCCCTTTTTACTTCTAACCCCACTCACCCCTAATACTTTTGTTTTTATAGCGGTGAATTAGGTTAAGCTAAGTGTACACGATTTATAGATCTTACAATATTGTCAGATCTGTCAGTGCAAAACACGCTTACAATGTCTGACAACCGTGTAGTCTTACAATAATTTGTAAGAAATCTGACAATCATATCTACGCTAGCTGACAATCGTGTAATCTTACAACTAACTTTCAGAAAATGTATCTGACAATTATTAATTGTAAGACGGTAAATTGTAAGGTATTTGATAATCGTGTACACACACAATTTATTGTCAGGCCTTCCAATTTTTATCGTTGTATGACGTTTCTGACAATTGTGAAATTGTAAGATGTATGTTTTTAAGCATCTTACAATTTTTTCACTGTCGGCAATTTGTTGCCGAGGTTCAAATGAAGCAGTTTCCGTAACCAACAAAAAATGACAATTAGTTGTGTGTGTACACGATTGGTAGAAAATCTACCAATCTCTTAAAATGTATTGGTAGGTATTTAGCCAGCTATCTGATAATAAATTATCAGCTAACTTCTGACAATAAATTATAAGCGATTGGTAGATTTTCTACCAACCGTGTGTATACACAACTTAATTGTCAGCTCGTTGGTAGATAATTGTCCGAGATTGTCAGGTCTTACAATATTGTAAGATCTACCAATCGTGTACACCTATAGCTTTGGGGTTTGTCCGAGTATACCCATATTTGGTTTTGTTGCTTGTCCAGTGCATTTATGAAATGGATGGAGTGACCCAGCAGTTTGTGATGATGCCCCAAATTTTGTTTTTCATTTGAAGGAGAATGGATTGAATATTATAAATCTAATTTCTCGCACTTGTTAAATTCAACTTTTATACGGTATCTTGGCCTTCTGTTAATCCTACATAAATAATTTCAACACAAAAAAGTATAAAAAAAAATTTTTGATTTTTTTTTAAATTTTTGCACATTTTTAAAAAGTTTCTATAAGAAAAGATTGTTTGGCTTAAGATTCCATGAGGAATTGAAATTTCGCGACCTGTTGCTATGTGAACAGTTTTTTGTAATATGGCACAACATTTGTTATCTTATAGGATTTTCTCTGAGTCAACTCTTTTCCCACGCCATCGCCACCCTTGAGGTTAAGCTGAATGCGTGTTTTTCTTTACGTGGTTTCTCCGCATGGACTATTCATTATTTGCTTATCTCCTGTTTTTCGACCTCGGTTCTTCATGGTTATTAGAATGTTCATCTTCTTATTTATTCTTCATTTTGTTCTTTTTTGTTGGAGCACATTTTACCGCAGCAAAATTTTCATACATTTTCTGCATTCACAAGTCTGGCCGCAAGTTGTTGTACGAGTACATCCGCAGAAAATTAAATTTAACAGATCACCAGATCGTCTTTGAGTTTAACGTGGATACCTGCCAATTACCGGCTCTACCCCACGGGAGGCCTACCTCCATCGGAGTCAGATTGGGTCCTGACCATTAACCCCGACATATCCGAAACCATCTCGGTCGCAAAGTTGTGACATGTTGCAGGCATGAACACAACTCTTGCTTAGGAGGCGAGGTCTATCTAACACCTCTTGAATCCAGGTACGCCTGGAAACCATGTGTCTCCGCATTCGGAATAAACCAAGCCACCACGATACTCCCACTAGGGAGCCTACCTCATAGATAGTCTGAGAAAGAGAGCACACACGTGACAGCTGCACGTCACTATCCGAAGATAGAATAGGAGAGCCAGAAGACGTACGCTATAGCCCTCAGACTCCTGGGCACTATCTCCCGTGGAACCAGAATATAGCTTCCGGTCGAGCTTCGCTACCATTATGGTCACTTACAGAGAGTTCCTACAAAACTCGAAGGCCTGTCAACCCCAGATATACACACACCCAGCTATAGTCGAGGTAGAAACCACAACCAAGAATGGGGTGCACATTCTTGTGAGTTGTTACACACTCCTTAGCGGATTCCTACTTTAAGGACACCGTCCAGACTGTTCCTATCAAGTTAGTTCAGTTACTATTACAGTAACCTATCCACAGGCACCGCGAGGAGATCGATAGGAACCGGGAATGACAGCTTTGTGCGAGGTAGCAATACCGGCCAACCGATAAATCGATGGACGAACCCAACAGAACATCAAACCAGTATTACCGCTTCAGCACCCATACACGTTAGTGCATGGATTGTGCATCCGCAGCAACACCGGTAGAGTTCAACAGAGCCCCGGACAAGCCTTAAACTACTCAAGCACGCCGTCACCCCCACCTGCAACAAAACACCAGGTATAGGTTCCTTTGCGCTCGGGACCGGCTCCAACCCTCGGTAAGTTATTTTCCATCCTCATTTCATTGGATTTTTTCTTCTCCAAGCCACTTATGAAATTGATGATAAGCTCGCTGCGCTCTTGGGTGGTTAAACGCGAAAGATCAGTTTTTGTTTTGTTTCCTGACTGATCAAAGATTCTAAACTTCAATTTGTCAACTGATCCATCAGTTTCCCGTCCCCCACACATTGGAAATAGTACGCTTTTCCCAGCTGCGGCTATACTGTCTTGAAATAGTTAATACATCTCTGAAATGGATTTTAGCACTTCTACGATGTTTTTCCCATGACGCTTTTTGCTTTTTGTCGAATACATTATCGATAAGCTTGGGCATATTTCTGCTCTGAGGAAATGAACTTTATGATTTTTCGAAATAGCGCACACAAGTTTATAAGCAGATCAGTGTTCTCGTCTACGATTACTATAGACCCAAATCGAGTAGACATTTCCGATCAAATATTTGTTCAGCATCTCAAGAAGGTGGTGCATCACAAAATATAAAAAATCTTAGATTCCATAAATCCATTCCAACCAGGAATTTCGGCCTTACATATCCATTTTGCGTAAAAAGTATTTCCTAGTTTATCGAACGATGGTAGTGAAAATAAGAGTTTGAATTGTTAAAGGCTCGGAACAAATGAAACAAACAGGTATTCATTTTTGCAGCTGCTCACTATAAAATAATTCTAACAGAAATTGATTAGGATTAAATCAATTTCTAACACTCCGCACTTTTTTATAAATAAAAAAATCAAGAATGACACGAATTGATGGATCATATTGAAAAAGGTGTTTTTCACTCACAAACATTTTTTTTAAATGTTTAAAAAATATAAATTTCTTAAGTCTATAATTATTTTTTTATTAACAAAATCAAAAAATTGTTGTTGATATAAAATATTGCAAATTCAAATTTCTAAAAATGTAAAATCACAGATGGCGACCAAAAGTGCGAAAGATGAGATTTCTTTCTAACCAATAAAAAAATAAAAATTTGGTGGAGTGTCGCAAGCTACCTGTTCGGATTATAAATGCAAAAGATGTGGTTTTATTATTCGTTGTCGATGATGGAAGGAACATAAAATGCCCGACTGTACAGATAGTTCGTAACGTCAAATAAACCGACAAGCTTAGTTTAAAATTTTATAATACCGACTTATTATTTTTTAATTTTAAAAATGGAATTCCACATTTAAATTATATACAGCTTGTTTTTCGCTGGATTTTTCTTTCGACCAATCTCTTGTTTGGTGACAACAACAAAATAAAATACAAATTGTCCTCTTTTGTTCGTAAGATTTCATTTCTACGACCGAAAAATACTGGTCCGGCAGGATTTAATTCGCCCAGTGCTCGGGCGGCGTAGAACTCGAATACACCTCTGAATTTGGTACAATAATGTGATGGCGGTCAGACATCAGACGAATAGGGGGAACAACATGTAGCATACGAAAACATGCACGTGCCGTAACTATTCGGGACTGGTGGAAGTGTGATCATAGCCTCTCCGCGGCGGCCGCTAGAAACAAGCCTTTTATAAAAGGTTTGGCTAATATGATCAGGCTGGTTCCTCAGGTTGGCGACAGGTTAATTCCCTGTCCCGTAAAACTAAAAGAATTTCGAGACCGACAACAAGCCTCGGAAACGGACTGATCACACGACGACAACCCACGCAAAGAAAACTGAAAAACGATTTACGAATTTTCTTATGGAACGTACGATTCGACGATGGTCTGTCAAAATATGAAGCTGACATAACAGCTCTTCAAGAAATCAGATGGACAGGGAATGGTGTTTTACAGAAGAAAGAATATGACGTATACTACAGCTGTCATACAAAACACCATGTGCTCGGGGTAGGCTTCCTAGTCAGCGAAAAAATGAAGTCTACAATCATCGGCTTTAACGCTATAAGCGAAAGGCTAGGAAAATTTACGAACATCAGCCTCATTAACGTTCACGGACCTACGGAGGAGTCCTCAGACGAAGAAAAAGAGACTTACTACGAACAAGTCGAGAGGGCCCTCAATGCCTGTCCAAGGTATGATGTTAAAATCATACTTGGAGATTTGAACGCAAAAATAGGTCGGGAGGCGGTATTCAGGCATTACGCAGGCACCCATAGTTTGCATGAGAACACTAATGACAATGGACTTCGAGTCTTAGAATTTGCAGCATCGAAAAACATGGTCGTTGCGAGTACCAGGTTCCCGCGTAAAGATATCTACAAAGACACCTGGGTATCACCTGAGTCACTAGTAAACAAATAGAACACGTATTGATAGACCGTCGCCACTACTCGAACTTGATGACGGTACGAACGTACCGGGGTGCCAATATCGACTCGGATCACTATCTTGTTGGAAGACGCATTGCATCCACCGATCAGGTTCGAATCAACACGGCTGCCCTGCGCAATGAAAACACCAGTAACACCTTTGGGAATGCGTTAGGACTCGCCCTAGAATCACTTGATTTAGGGAGAGTAAGTCCTGGAGCCAGTATGCTGGGCGTAAATGAGAAGTGGACACGTCTTAAGAATACTGTTATTAGTACTGCCAACTCCATCTTAGGCAGCAGTCGTAAAAATCGGAACGACTGGTTTGATGATGCATGCAAGCTAGCGACTGAACGTAAGAATGTTGAGTACCGAGCAATGCAACAATCTCATAGAACGCGGGCACGCGTAGAGGAATATAAACAGCTCAGAAGAACAGAAAAACGGCTTCACAGACACAAAAAATCAGCCTGGGAGAAGAACTTAATCTGTGAAATAGAAAACAGCCGAGAGCAAGGTCCGCACCAGGCGCGGAAGTTCTACCAATCCGTCCGAAACATGACGCAGTACACACCACGCTGCACATACTGCAAGGACGGAGAGGGAAATCTGATCACCGATCCTGAAAGCATACTGGAGCGATGGGAAGTGTACTTTAATGAATTGCTAAATGGTCAGCTCACTGCAGAAGTGGAGGCTCTCACCATAACTTCAAAACTGCTTCTGTACAGGACCATGGTGCTGCCAGTACTCACATAATGGATCCGAGACTTGGGTGTTTAGCAAAAGGCACTCCGACCTCTTAGCTGCGTTCGAGAGAAAAGTCTTAAGGAGAATTGTTAGCCCCATATGTGAGGAAGGACGATTCCGGAGACGGTACAATCATGAATTGTACGCAATCTACCTTGAAGCAGATATCGTGACAAAAATTAAGTTCGGTAGACTCCGGTGGGCAGGGCACCTAGCTCGCATGAGCGAAGAGGAACCTGCTCGGAAAGTTCTTTGTGGTACATTCTATGGTAGACGACAGCGTGGTAGACCATGCTTGCGCTGGAGAGATGGCGTAGACCAGGACGCCCGAAGCCTTGGGGTGCGCAACTGGATGCCATCGGCTAGAGACCGGGATAGGTGGAGAGACTTGTTGAAAGAGGCCAGGACCGGAACCCGGTTGTCGAGCCGATGATGATGATGATGAATGTGATCAAAATGCAATGTTTTAGGCTTCAATATTTTATTCGAACTTATTAATTCCAATCCTCATATTGATGTCTCATATTTACATTACATTTACAAGAGTATGAAAATATGAAAAGTATTTTATGATTTCATAATGTATGGATAGCCAATTAATCAAATAGCTTTTTTTTAAATTTAATTCTTTAATTGAATACCTAGTTCAAATTGGTTTCTATTTCATGCATTTCGATATCAATCAAATTTATTTTCTGAATCAAGCTTGCTTCCCATTCAATAATGTGATTACAAGATCTAAAGTTAATGTTGTTTTGTTTTTAATTTAGGACTTGAGGCTAGATATCTACCACCAACAGCAAACCAGTTGCTTTGAGTATAGGTTTCACCTAACTGAACTGAACGATTGTTATCTCTAATTGAACATAAACGAGTATTCCTTCTGTAAAAAAAAAAAGAAAAACACTATTGGAATTTTTTTAAATAAATAGTCAGACGAGTCTCTCAATAGTGGTTAGTGGATAAGGTAGATAAAAAAATAAATTTGGCGGCGGGACAGCTTGTGGAAGACCACGGTCTAGTGACATACCATTACCACTCTCAATGTTTGGCTTGCTCTTGTTCGACAGGAATTGAGGGCATCTACAATTAATTTCTACCAAATATACCAAATGATTGGATGATTTGTCACTTCTTCCAGAAATACATTGGATATTGCGAGTATAATTAAATTAATGATATGAGTCGAAATATGTATAAAATATTATTTTAAACCACGAAACACTAACCAACAAAATGTTTAAGGTACTAGTACGGTCTAGAACGCCAAACAAACGCAAGATTTTTGGGAATTTTTTTTTAAATAATGAATACATGCGTCAAGAGTACAAAAAAATCTCAGGATTGGCTAGACTGAAACAAAAAAAAAACAAAGTGGGTTATTTAAAGAAAGGTTTCTTACGAGACAATTTACCACAATTTGTTTAAAAAGTCAAAAACAAAAAAATGTCAAGCTTTGAAAACAAAATTTTTTTTTTGCAATTTTGTTGGCCCATTTTTTTGTTCATAACTTTTTGGACAAATTGTGATAAATTGTCTTAGAAAACATAAAAACAATCAAGTTGCAACAAGTTTTTTGAAAATCGGTTCAGTAGATCCGGAGATTAACTGTCCGCAATGGGACAATTTGTTTTTTGATAAGTCGACGTTGGTGCCCTCTATAAATCGGCAAAAAATCGAAAATTAAAAAACATTATGTTATTACCTTTTTTTATTTTTATAATCTACCCGCGCTCAAGCGATTAGATTACCCGTTAAATGTTTCAACACAGCGCGGGCGTGAAGTTTAGAAGAGAAAGAAGGATAGGAAAGATGTGTGGCACGATGTTCTGAGACTGAAGGTTGATGTCTCAGATATTTTATCTCCAGGGATGGCGGCTGAACTAAAGCGGAGAATGCCGTGTCTTATTTCTATGCCGCTTATAATTCACATTATTTAATTCGTGTTTATCCTTGTTGGGCATACTAGTTTAACTCAATTACATGTTGTTAGTGTTATGCCTGAACAACATGTAATGATTGAACCAGCAACCCATTGATGACAATTTTAGAAGGTTTTTAATGGAATAAAAACGACATAGACGACGGCAGGGATCGAACCTGTGATCATGAGGTTGACAGGCGAGCACACATCCATCGCGCCACGGTCACCCCTAATAAGGTTTCGGAGAAAAAAATTCCCAAAAATCGTGCGTTTTTTTGGCATTCTAGACCGTACTAGTACCTTAATATGAAGCGGTAGAAAGAAAACAATTTCGTCTTTAAATGCAAACGCATTCTTAAAATCTCCTTATGATCTATCAATGTCAAAACATCAACGCAGATTTACATTTTCATCATGTTGAACTTCATGAGCGAGTAACGTTTCGAAATAATTACTACAGAATTCTGTATCATAATAATCGTCCAAGTGCAATATTCACTACTAAATGTTCCTGTCCCTGTGAGATAAAGCACAGATGACACAATGGCTCAAAACTTTAAATGATTTACTAATATGTTAAAGCCATTTTAGTAAATAGCTAAGGATTTTGCTAATTTTAAACGCTTTTAACATATTGCTATCTCTTAACATTTTACTAAAGTTAAAATCAGAAACTGGCTGCTTTAACTTTTAGTAATTTGCTAAATCCATATGACTACTGTCAAGTGTCAATTTCCTCGTACAAAATTTCTTTTATTTAAAAGAGTTAAATTGTGTTTTTTTATGATTCGTGAGCTAATTGTTTTAAAAGTAAATAAAATACTATAAAATGTGAAAAGTGCGATGTTTTAAGTCCCGAGCAAATCCTTTTGAAGAGCTGGACGATGGAGAATCTTACTCTAGTTATGCGTCTAACAAGACAACAGTTCGGTTCTTGGTTGAAAACCTGAAAATCTTTAGGGGAAATAAATTGTGGCTGTCACTTTGACTTCTGACAAATCGAATTATAGGTCTGTTGCTCAGATTTAGTTTTGTTTGCTTTGTATATTTTCACGAACTGTCAAATTCAATTAGTAATTTACTAGTTAGTAAAACGAAAGAAAAGGTCTAAAATTTTCGAAGAGTAAGTAAATTATTACTAAAAGTTAAACAAATTGCTAACTAGTAAATTCCTAAGCCCTTAATAAAAGATTGTTTAAAATTTTACACCAATGACTTCAGTTTGAAAATTCGACTTCAAACTCCGCAATTACCATACAGTTGACATTAAAATGATTTTGATCATTTTTGGCCCATTTGAACCCCATTCGCAATCAATTGAATGCAATCCTTTGAGAAATCTAGCATCTTTTCATTTTGTTGTATTCTTTTTTGGATTATTTTTTACTTCCTTCCAAGAGACAAAAGTAAAAGCATTTTTTTGGAAAAAGATGTTAGTGACTGGCAACCTAAAACAGACGACTTTCGAGGCCATGGTCGCCATATCTTCCAAGAAACTCATATCCTCCCAGAAAGATCTTGATAGAATGGTGAGTTGGAAGTTTTTGACAAACTGTAGTTTCGAGACTGATAAAAGTAAAATTATAAATCAAAAATAAATAATAATATTAAGTCTTCAATTGTATTAATCTTCTTATATATCAGTTATCAAGATTTTAAAGGAATTCACTCATGTTGGTAGATGCGCTTTTTTGGATATAGGTATAATCAGCTCTGGCATAGGTAGGAAATAGGTAATCATATCGTTTCTTTTAGTAACGTTTTTTTCCGACTGTTTCGTAGTACGTAAAACGGATGGTGCCGTAACAGCGATGGAACGTTCTTGATTGTGTAGTGTATGTACAATTAATATTTTTTTGATATTACCCTTTCTTCTTCTTTCATAAGCAATGCTTACTCGAAGTAGCCAGTTGGCTTCCTCCCCCTTATCAGTTCACACGTTAGGAATGCTCACCATTGGTCGTATCGTCAAATATAGAGATTCGTTTTTTAGTCGCACAACACGATTATGGAATAACTTACCCGGCACGGTTTTTCCTTGCCATTGCAGTTTTCAAACATTCAAAACCAATGTTCCCCTCATTACCCCACTAACACCACCCCCACACCCCCCCACCCCTAATTTCACTATCGTCCTTGCTGTGTTTAACATTATAAGGGTCTGTTTTTACATACCCTTGAGCGCGTATGAATTATAAATTTTACACACAATTTTAACAAATTCAACAAGTTTTAGATGTCACATTTTTCTGCATATTGTCGACTAAAAAATCGGATTTTTTTTTGAAAAATTAAAAAAAAAAACTTTACTTTTCAATTTTAAATCATAAAAAGTTGAAATATTTATCACAAGTTGACCCATTTATCATTAATGAAACAACACCTAATATAAGACAAAGTCTTGTTGTTTTTTTGTTTGAGGTACGTCTTTATTTGATGAAGCAAAATCCTGTTTCTTCGAGTCTTGCCTTTGAACGTTCAAGTTTTCAACATTAGCGCATCACTAATTTCCATTACAAACAACAAAATAAAGACATTTAATAATAATCAATAATTATAGTATAACATTTATTTAAATTACCAACTCCCATGCTATACACCCATCCGTTTTACGATGTTGAACTGAAACGCCCATCTTTCATTAATTCTTGCTTTTGAATTTCGAAAAATATTCGCCAGTTCACTCTTGGATTGGTGAATCGTCTTTAATCCTGCTTGCTGTACTCCTAACAACATTAACAGCTTCAAATCAAACCATCTTTTGATTGATTGCAAAATGAGTGCCTGTCAGGAAAGACATGTGAGTCGGGCTCGAACGAGGGGGGAAACATCTTGAGCCAAGCTTAGATTAAGACCTAACTTGATCGTCATAACAATATTCAAAAATTCTTGTGACACTAACAGACCTGCACTAGTCAAAGTGTAGCTTCACAGAATAGCTGACTAACTCATCACTTTGATCACAAGGCATTGGCAACTATTTGAACATTAACACTGCTCTTAATCCATAACCGATTTGCATAGGTAGCAGCTCACTCCAGGTGCAGAAATTTAACAACTCACCGGACCGCCAAACCACTTCATATAAAAGACGCCTTGCCAAAGAGTTGTTTGAAGGAGGAGGTAGTGGCAGAAAACAAGTGTCTGTCGTAATGGAATATTGCCTCAATAGGCAGTTATTCATTTAGTGAATGAAGGAGCAACGCTATCCCACTGTTGGTTATGATTTATGGGCATGTGCCACGATGGGAACAAATTCGTGCGTCAAAAATGTGCAAGGCGAATAGTGTACTATTGTACATGCAGGTATACATATTCCAAGATAAAGGCAATTTGTGAGACAAGGGTCTTGATGAAGAATAAAAGCCTCTAAGTCGATTGTGGGCGAAAATGTGCGATAAACATGAAGGATTAGGGCAATGTTAGACTTGACAGCTGGAATTAGTCTTAGAACTTTCAACAAGTTGTTTGGAATAATAGAAAAGTTGTCTGAACCGTAAATTGCCAGTAAGGTAGTACGATTTGCCAAAGATGATGACAAGTGAGCACTTAGAAAAAAGAAGGAGATATTAACCATGTGAAGGTTGATGATAACCGACACAAGAGAGTGAGTTTCGCAATTACACAAGGTGGCGCAAAATGAATCACCCTTTCGGAAGATGTTACAAATTTTGCAAATGGCGTCGTTTTTCAATCATATTTGACTTTTGTCAGTTAGACAGCTGCATAGTACAAATAGATAAACAATAAAGCGCTATGCTCCGCAATAGTGTGTAATAATTGTATCGGTTTTGTTGACCAATAATCGCTTGGTAATAGGTAATGGCTTAGCGTGATTTGCGACGTCTATTTCCTAATTGATATTTTAAAGGAAGCGTTTTCTGGTCGCGTAATCTCCTGTTTTGGCGATTTGACATGGTCAGTAAGATCGCCCGATTTAACCATCCCAGACATTTTTCTTTCTTTTTGCAATTTTCATTCAGCTTCGCAATAGTCCTGCAAAATTTTAGCAAAAATGGTCAAGCCAATAAAGAGTTATATTTTAAGAAATAAGGTAATCATCTCAAACGGGTAGGGGTCTTTCGCCGGAATTTTGCTTAGAATTTTTCATTTCAGATCTGCGAAATAGTTTTTTATGAATCCTACACTCCTATTTCCCTTTGCTGAGTTTTGCAGTGGAAACTAAATATAAGATAAATATGAAGATTTATCAAAATTGTGAAAGTCGTTTTAAACAAATATTTAATAGACCAAAATTTGTGTGTATCTGCTCTAAATTCAAGATGGGCTATAAAAATCGAATTTATCTTACTTTTTTTTACTAATTTTTTACTTGCGATACATGTAGGTATTATAGGGCAAGTTCTGCATTTGGAAAAAATATTGAGCTCGAGATTTTGATCAAAGTTGACATTACGATGATAGCGAAGACGAATAAAGTGGGTTCGACAATTCCGTCTGTCTGTCTGTATGTCGGTATGTCTGTACATCTAGAGCCTAAGGGACTGGACCTATTTCCTTCAAACTCCGGACTTAAGTGTCTTCGGTGATTCCCTAGAAGGGAAATTGAATTTTTTTTAGCTCTAAAACTAACGGTAATCCCATACACCCGTAATGCATAATCTTATTTATCTCGAAAACGGCTCTAACGATTTTGATAAAAAAAAATTGGGTGTAATATCATGAACATGGACTACATTTGGGTAAAAAAAAAATTGGGCGGAAATGTTATTAATGATACAAGTCATAGAACGATTTTTTTTGATTTTCGACTTTCTCGTTAACGGCTCTAACGACTTTAACCAAACATTTTCAGCAGGAGCCCCTTAAGCTTAAAATAATATTGTATATAAAAATATTCGAAAAAATATTTTTTGGGTTCTTAAAAAATAAATCCAATTTTTTTTGAAAAATCAATATCTTGAAAACGTGTGAACGATTATTATTTGAAATTATTTTCTAAAATCTATATTACTAAACACTTAAAATTGGCATCCCAAATTTTGTTCTAGAAAAATTTGAAAGAAATTTGTTATATAAAAAATTACTTTAATAAAACGATTTTTTAACTTTATTTGCCTAAATGCATACTTTTATGTACATATTTTAAATCCCAAAGTACTTTTACATATGAGCAAGTTCGTGCGATGCAGTCGTGCATTTTATTTGTTTTGATTATACCAAAATGGGTACAACTCCCCGAAAGTTTGTTTAGCATTTTGTATTCAAACTTGTAAAATATTTTGTTTTTTTTTTTTAAATTAAAAAAAAATTTGTTTTCGAAACTCAATATTTCGAAAATCCCATGCTCGATTTCTTAAAACTTAACAATTAAAAGTTTTTCAATACAATCTACAATATGTGAGAGGAAACAATGTTTTATCTAAAACAACGGTAGAATTTTGATACAAATCTTTTTCTTCCGATTAATGTTTACGATCTATAATTTAGTAAAAATAAAATGCACGACAGGGTCGCACGAACTTGCTCCTTTGTAATAGACTAGGAATTTAAAAATGAATGTTAAGGATAAATTTTATTTTTTAAACTAACTCTTTTAGTAGTAAGAGATAGAAACAGAATCCTATGCAAATATGAATTTATGGTAGAACAAAAATTATAAGCCGTTGTAGTCGTTTCTTAAAAAAAAAGATTTTACATAAAAAAATTTTAAAACATTTTTAAGAAAAAACATAAAAAAAAGACATGACATATCCTATTCAGTCCAGAGGAAAGAGTTCATCCCACAAACAAAAACGTTCAAGCAAAAGATTTTCTTTCATAATAAGTTCATCTCCAATATCCAAGTAGTTATCTTTGTCTAGTTTAAGGGAATCCCATTTTAAATTCAAGATGTTTGGGTTTCTATATTGAAAACTGAAATAACAACTTAACACTTTTAATTCACAAAAATAACAACACACCCTGTTGCAGCAAACTGTGTCCACATTCCGGTTAGCCTTTCAATAATCGTGTGCTCTGGATCGGATCTTCCAAACAATGGTGCCATCTTTGGATTATAAAATAAATATTGAAGATCGTCGTAGTGAAAAACACCTGAGGTAAATAAAAAACAAATATTTCAACAAAAAAAAAAAAAAAAAAACAAAAACAAACAAACACTCATTACAAATATCTACCTTTGGAATAATTAAGGTAGCTATAACGGCCTTGATATGAAAACATGTAATAATAAACAGGAGTGAATTTTGCTACAAGATGTGCAAACCTATGAACTGGGAAGCCGATAACCCTGTCACTCATCATCTATATTGATAAATGTGTTTTCTGATTGTTTAAAAAATAAAATATATTTAACAAATACCTTCGCCAGAGGCTCAATAAGACCTTTAGAACTTCGATGTTGATCAAGGTATTCCTTCATCAGAAACTCACTGATTTCCTTTGATTTAGTTGAATTGCTTGAATATCGGAACAATGGCAAGGCAGGTTCTTTCCAAAAGCGTTCGTTTGATAGCTGGGCATCAGTGATGTTTTGTAGTCTGACTGTTTCGAGTAGAATTTATGTTTTGCGATTATTGTTTTGCTTCCAGAACTTACATTTAACAATATCAACCACTTCGTCTTTAGTCATTCCGATTATAAGTGGAATCTTATAAAATCTTCCATTTTGAAATGATGTCAAAGGATCCTCTACTAAAAATCGCTCTTGACCAAAATCCTTTTCAATAACCGGTTGCCCAAATTCCTCAATGCTATTTTTGATTTGTGGACTCTAAACGTTTAAAAAAGAAAAATACTGTTTAATAACGAAATGTGCTTCTAAGAATCATTAATTTGTCCTTTTTTTTAATTTAAAGATTCTTATTATGATTAAACCAAAATGGATTATTGAGATGATGCAATACGAATTTGGGCTATGGGCCCTATACCTATATCACATAATGGAGTCTTTCATTGACGGAAGTGAGGCTGGTAAGCTGAGATAGTCGCTAGCACGACTTTCCATCAAAATCCTGATGCAGCTGTTACCATACAGCTTGGATGTTACCACCAAGCTTTCCGAAGGATTCTATCTTGTCAAAGCCAGTCACTGCAGAAAATTCTACAAACAAGTTGAATTTGTTTCCTTATAAAGTTCATGGGAATATTGATCTTTCACAATTTAACTTGTTATGATGTTGGTTGCTAGACAATTTTTTTTTTTTTTTTTTATAATTTACTCGCGCTCAAGGGATTATGATTACCCTTTAAATGTTTCAACACAGCGCGGGCGTGAAGTTACGGAAGAGAAAGACTATTATGTTAGAACCATTGCTGGGATGCACCATCTTATTCAGCTTGTAGATGAGTCTATTTTCGAGTACCAGATGTTCCCAAACAATCACACTCTTGACATGTTTCTAACTTATCACCCTGTTAAGTATACCATAACGCTAAAATCTCCATTCGGAGCTTCAAATCATTATGCAATACCAGTTAATTTTTTTCTTGAATTTTTAACTACATGTTTCCTCGATAGTGAAGTTAATGCAGTGCCGATATGATCAATGAAGTGATTATTCTTGGGTTCCTTACTTTTATTCCAACAGAATTTAGGGTATAAAACCTAGATAAAAGTTAGTCTTGGTTTGATACAAGCTGCGGAGCAGCTATTAGGTTAAGAGAAGTAAGTTTCTCCTCTTACAAACCAACCTAACTGAGGAAAATCGGAAAAAACATAAGCAAGTCAGAAACCGTTGTAACGCTATTATGAAAAGAACCAAATTCTTTTCTGTTCAGAAATTAAGGCAAACAATTCTGCAATGTCCCAAAGGCAGTCAAAATTTCTGGTCATTTGTCAAAAATTCAACTACATCTTAGGTTTCAACGGTCATCTACAACGCCAACCCGATAACTATCCTTTCAGGTAAGGCAAATGTACTCACAAGCTCATTTTGCAACTAGTTCTTCATATGTAGACAGCAGAATTGCCCATCCTGTGCTTGAGAGCGTAAATCATTCACTTGGACAGGTATACAGTTGCAAGAGCTCTTCGGGAAGTCTTGATATAAACATGTTCGCTGGTCCATTCTACGGAAGAGGTATTCTTCCTCGCTCCTACTCGCCTGGAACTTTCCCTCGAAGACGGAAAACGAAATCAGTCCAACTTGTTCCTAAAAAAGACAACCCATTCTTCACCTCCACCTTCCGACAAATTGCACTGAAAACCCTTATTTTCAAGGTCATGAAATCGCTGATCAATCATCATCTCTAAGATCGATAGTTTCTGAATTACCAGCAATACGGCTTTCGAAGCAGTCGTTCCACTGGTGGTCTGATGGCATATTCCGCAGAAGAGTGGAACAGAATCTTACATTATTTTTGAGAAAGTAAGATTATTGCGCTTGATATTTCTAAGTCATTTGACGGAGTTTGGCACCAGGCTCTCTTATCGAAAATGTGTGCACTTGGTATCAATAAAATCTTTATTTCTTGGATTGAAAATCACTTTCTAGATCATTCAGTACATCTTGTATTGAAAGGTTTCAAGGCTGATATTCACAATATAAATGCTCGTGTTCTTCAGGGCTCCGTGTTATCTCCGACTCTTTTCTTCATTTGAATACCTATATGATGGCTTGTCTGAAACTTCAAATCTACTTTATTGTTTTGTCGACGACTCTACCCTCAGCTTCCCATACTCTTTCTCGAATTCACGTCCATAACCTTGGAAAGTAGAATTTGCAACGGTACCGTTTGATAAGCTCGTTAAACTCCGATCCCTGCAGCATTGCTAAATGGGGTAAATAAAATCGTGTGGAGTCTTTGAACGACACTTTTATCGACAACGATCTTTGTTGGAATCACCACATTCTCGAGACATCCAAAAATTGCTTTTAAATGCTTCGGATTTCTATAACGGTGTAAGAAATTTTTCATCCCTTCTGATTTTGCTACAATTTATGAGGCGTTCTTACGTCCAAAACTGGAGTAAAACTCGTATCTTTGGGCAAGTGCTACCCAAACTTCTCTTTATTTCCTGGATAGAATTCGTAACAGAGCGCTAAAACTGGTAGGAAGCAGAGCTATCATGGAATCATTCCCGTTCTTGAACACCGTCATCGGTCGGGATGATTCCTTGTTTTATCGTTTCTTTCACAAGAAATATTAAGCATCGATACCTGTTTCGCTAGGAATGCTAGCCAGTTTATCCCCGAGTATACAGAGATTCGAGATCGTTTTTTAGTCGCACGGCAGGATCATGGAATAATCAACCACGCACGGGTTTGCCTTCCTATTTGAATTTGCAAACACTTAAGACCAATGTTAATCGACACCTTCTTCCTCCTCTCCCCTAATTTCCCCTTCGCTTGTGCTGTGTTTATAACTAGTGATTTTTTAGAGCTTTCGGAAATTAAAAAAAAAAAAACATAAAATTCAGAAAAATGTATGAAATTTTTATTTGAATCGATAGTGCGGTCGATATAGTTTAATGTTCGAAGATATTTTCATGCAAATGTTGGCCGCGTCTCCGCCTCAAATCGTCCATCTGCTCAGTCCAATTTTGGCATACTCTTTCTAACATTTTGTCCGGTTGCTCACGAATAAATGATTCACTGTTGGGCTTATCGCTATAGACATGAGCCTTAACATAGCCCCACAAAAAATAGTCTAGAGGCGTTAAATCGCACGATCTAAGTGGCCAATTGACCGGCCCCAAACGTGAAATAAACTGTTCACCGAACTCGTCCCTTAATTGGTTCATTGATGTGTGGCATGTGGCACCGTCTTGTTGAAACCAAATGTCATGTAAGTCAAGCTCTTCCACTTTGCGCAAAAAAAAAGTTTGTTATCATCGCACGGTAGCGCTCACCATTCACAGTAATGTTACGATTCGCATTATCTTTGAAGAAATACGGACCAACGATTCCGCCAGCCCATAATCCGCAGCGAACAGTAACTTTTTCTGGATGCATTGGTAGCTCTTGCAATGCTTATGGCTGCTCTTCACTCCAAATACGGCAGTTTTGCTTGTTCACGTCTCCATTCATCCAGAAATGAGCTTCGTCGCTGAACACAATTTTTCGATAAAAAGTGGATCTTCGGCCAACTTTTCAAGAGCTCATTCACCAAAAATTCTGCGCTGTGGTAGGTCCTTCGGCTTCAATTCTTGCACCAGCTCTATTTTGAAAGACTTCACACCTAAATCCTTCCGCAAAATTTTCCACGTAGTGGAGTAACAGAGGCTAAATTGCTGCGAACGGCGCCGAATCGATAATTCATCACTCATCACTAACTCTGGCCGATACTACAGCTGCGATATTTTCCTCAGTTCGCACTCTACGTAAGCGTGTTGGTGGTTTAATGTCCAATAATGTAAATTTGGTGCGAAATTTAGTCACAATAGCCCGAATAGCCGCCTCAGTAGGTCGATTAAACTGACCATAAAATGGAAGAAGCGCGCTATGAACTTTCTTAACATACACGCATTTCAATAATAAAATTCAATAATTTGCAAGCGTTGTTCGTTTGTAAGACGATTCATGGTTAAATTATAGAACAAACTGAAGATGTTTGACAGTGACACAAACCACGAAACGTGCGTGAGTTGTCAAAACCAGTGTTACCAAAAAAAAATAGCAAAAAAATCACCCATTTATTTATCATTTTGAGGGTCTCAATAAACCCTAGAGCACGTGTGAATTGTAAAAACGCGTGATAGAATTGCCAATCTCTTAAAAATTTCGCCAGAAGCTTCTTCAAAAGGTGGATGAGGGCAAAACCATGGTAACCTCCATTTTACATCTGACTAGGCCCATTTTGAGTTGAAGAGTACTGTGATCAAAAGTGATAAATATGTAGAAGCCTTAACCCAGATCTTCTCTTTGATAAGGAACTGCATTCAGCACAAGCCACATCCCAACTAACATTTCAGTTTCTATTAGCTTAGAAATATGGACATGCTGGAAGTTTCAATTTATATAATGCTTCTAAAGAGCCTTCTTCAAAAATAATTTTCTTATAGAAGTCACGGTTTCAATATCATCTTCTTTTAAACCTTTTGCAAATAAGACACAGAAGTTTTTCAGAGACTAGAACCAATTTTTCGGATATGGTTTTATAAATGAAAATAGAGAAGCTGGAACTTGTATAGAGATTGCAATGTGATATGATATAGAAGTTTGCATCAGTGAGTTTTCAAAAGGTTTCTATAACAATTTCCCAAGAGCAATATAGAATACGTCTCTTAAGCCTAGCAGACTTTAACAAAAAGTCTTTAAAGAAAATGTCAACGTTCAAACTTCTAAGAACTCTGCAAATGAAACTTAACAGAAACTGATACATTTAATCTTAATTAAAGTTAGGAATATTAAATTGATGTATGTTAACTAATTATTTGTACACATTTATTGTAATCCATCTATGTACTTTTTAGATATTACTCAGGAAAGTATAAGAGTATAAATCGAGACTCCTATGATATATAGGATAGACAATTAGTTTAATTGTTTGTCTTGTGAACCTTAAGGCTAGGCGCGCACATTCAATTTTTAGTTGCACAAGTGTTTGGTTGCTTATAGAAAATAGATGAATTATTTGGTTGAATGTCCGTGCAGGTGCATATAATTATAGGTTACACAAAATAGCGAACTCATTTTAGGCAATCGTTGAGTTTGTGGCAAAACACAAACTTTTTAGTTGCTCGAACCAAGCAGTTGCGAAACTAAAAATTGAATGTGCGCGCCTAGCCTAAGAGTTTAGCGAAGATGAAGTTGAAGTGACAAATAACCAAAATTTAAGAAAAAATACCTACGAAAGCAGGCAGCTGAATTTCAGATCAACCATTCGGCTCTTAAAAGTTGAATTGCAATTATAAACGAGCGTTTCGATACAGGTGCGAAGTTATAATGTAGCTGCATTTATATGATTATCTTCATTTTGATCTTCTGTGCCCATATATAAGATATAAATGTGAATTTCTTTGGAAGAAACATTATGTAAATCCAGCATGATATCTCTATATATCCCTCAAAGTGGAAATGCATAAAACTATAGATGGGTGAACTGACCAAAATGTTTGATGGTTTTATTGCAAATAATAAAAATAAATATCACATGAAAATAATTCACGATATTGAAGAAAGGCATATGTATACTTAACATATAACAAACGTCAAACGAAACGGAATACAAACATTTTATATGAATGAATGAATCGTTTTTAAGGACACAAATCACAACAAAGAAAGAGTTAAGTAAAACATAAAACAAATCACTACTGTCAGCAATTTAAAGATATTTTGGGCGCTCCCATTAGGAATGAAGATTAGGGCTCAATACTGAAAATTAAATAAACATTTTGTAGGTAAACCCAACAAAGGAAACTTAAGACATTTGTTTAGGTTTTGTTTTTTTGTGTGAACGTGGCCTTGGCAAAATTGTATATCGCAGTCTTGTGTTAATTTTGAAGTTTGAGAAAGAAATAGGCTGATTAAGTTTTTGCATCTTCCAAATAATATTCAATGTGGCCCAGTGAGTGAGAGATGGACTATTACACAAGAGATGCCGAGTTCGATCCCCAAATAAGGTATAATGTCATTCATAATTTAAAATTATTCCAAATACATTGATTAATAACAATTTCAATGTGATACATAGTTTCAGGTTTAAAATTGATTGAATGTCGGAAAAACGTCTTCAAAAAAATATAAATTTACTTTTATTTTCGTATTTTTCAGGCTCGGTAAAAGTTGTAGTGTAAGCTTGTAATAGACAGAAAAAGCCGTGCGTTTGTAATTTTTGCGAAGCTTTATTGAAGCCATCTGTCAAAACTTGAACTTCAGTTCAATTTCGAATAGGATATAGGACTCTGTTAAACTTCTAATAGTTCATACACGAAGCTGGCACCTTTCAAAAGATCAGTGGATGGTACTTCTAAGAGGATTTTCAGAATTAGTTATAGAAGTACATAAAAGGTTTTGTGAGCTTGTGTAATATTCTCCTTTTTGTTTTTAAACAACCTTTACAAATGTATTAAAGAACTTCGAAAATATATTTAGTTAAACCGAATCGAAGCTGAAATGTTAGTTGGGTCTGTTGTCTAGTTCCAACAAGTATTAACACGGTTGCATAGAAGATAATGGTTAATGGAGACCATGAAATAAAGATATTAAAGAATTAAGTTTTTACAGAACTCTTCGGAAAGAAAACTCTGCGTGGGCTTACCAAGATGAGGCAAGTTTCACGAAACCATTGTTTTTATGGCGGAATTGCAAGAAAATTTCCGCAAATTCCAGACCTGATTGTATCTGACATTTTCTTGTGGATTTATTAAAAATAAGAGTTCTACAAATCATAACAAAAAATGTGAATGATTAGACGAACAAACTCTCTATGAATAACTTTTTGATAATTCTATTAACAAAAACTAAATGAAAAAGAATAATCTTTAAAATGAATTAAATCAAAATAAATGATATGAATTACAAAAAAAGATAATTGAGATTCTTAATAAAACAATCATCAATCACCCAGTACTTACCTCTTTCAAACATTTCATCATAGATTCTAGAGTATTGGTAGGACATTTCAGAGAGCTAGCCATCTTCTTTGCTGAATCCATTTGGTCAAAAGGATATTTCCAGTAGGAGACCGCTGATGCACTCATAGCGATAGCACGATGGAATAATCCCTCCGTCATCGGTGACACTAAATGCAGCCCAATACTTATGCTCCCCGCATCATATCCCAGTAATGTTATAGAACTTGAGTCACCTCCGAAATTGTGTATGTGTTCTTTCACCCACTTAAAAGCAGCGACTTGATCCTTAAGGCCAGCATTTCCGGGAGCGTCTGCAGTTCCAGTGGCGAGAAATCCCAAGGAACCCAAACGATAATTAAATGTTACCAAAACAATATCACGATCCATTAGTATCTGTGGTCCGGCAAACTTCAAGCTTTCACCAGAGAACTCAATAAATCTTCCACCGTGAATGTTAACGACAACCGGCTTGTATTCGATTCCATTTAAATTGTTTGTATAGACATTCAGGCGTAAACAATCTTCAGATTCCTCGGTTGAATTTAATTGGCTTTGAAGTGGCTGAGGGCACCGCGGGCCATCATTAGTTGCATCAAATATCTCCGGTATCCATGGCTCTACTGGTTTTGGATTTTGAAAACGCAGCTCACCCTCTGGTGATTGAGCGTAGCGAATTCCACGAAAAGCATAGAATTGTTCACCCAATCGCGAGGTTAATGTTGTACCGCTTATGTCACCTAAACAAGTTGAAACTTTGACTGCGGAACTAGAAGCCGATGCGATAAGGAACGCGAAACAGAATGTAATCATTTTGATGGAGAACTGAGTTGAATGTTCAAAAACAAAATAATATATACCTACTCGTATGTGCATAGGAAGAAGAAAACTTAACCTAATCAGTTAAAAGCTTTTTTCAAAAATTTCAATCAGATGATTGTTTATAAGAAATTATCTATTTTACGGGGTGATTCATTTTAAAATCAACATTTTTTATTCAAATGTGTTTTGAATAGCAATAAAGTGGAAGCTTGATTTTTTGAGGTTCTCGGTTATGGGTTTTGTTTTATTTCGGAGGCGAGATGATTTGCAATAAATTTGCAGAAGTTCGGGCTCGTAGATGCTCCTGCTTCCGAATAGAATTGAATTTTACCGGAAAATATAATTCACTAATAGGATTTTTGGGCATGACACACTTATGGGGCAAGTTTTGCATTCGTAAGAAAACCCGAAATCGAGATTTTAATCAGACTTGACATTACGAGACATGGAAGATGAAAAGAAGTGGGTCTCGCAATTTTGTCTGTTATCAGTTCGACTACAGCATAAACGACTCGGTCGATTACACTTCTACACAACTGTCAAAATGTCGACATTAGGAGAAGACTGTACCTTATTTGAGGAAGAACTGGACGCATGGTCTCCCACGGATGGAAATGTTACGGATGCACTAGCATCCTCAACCACAGGCGCAGCTTCGATGGGTTGTAGAGGTTCGCCTAACTCGTCCATTTCATAGATACGTAGACTGATTGTCTGAAAATGAAAACGTATCAGTCCTTTAGTCCACACCAAAAGGTCAAGGAAGTTCTTTTTGACCGCTATTATCGCACTTTGACCCTTCACCTCCTCTATAGCGTTTTCCACTTATGAGTCGTCAGGCAGGGATTGCTTACCTTGATTATCTGAAGGATCTCCTTCATTCAAGAAGGTTCATCCGGTATCCATGCGTGAGCCCTAGGTCTACTTGGGATATCCCCCTTAGCAACAACTTCGAGTTTTGTATCTGGCCAGATTTCACCTTACTTGCTAAGAGCAAGCTTATAATAGCAAACACAATATCTGACTGTCACAAACAATAATTTTGACATGACCTTGATGCCAACCGCCATCGCTTTTATGATCGGAGGTGGTCCCGAGTTCTCCCTTATGAAACTTAATGTAAGGAAAGTTTAAATAGCGAAGACGAAAAAAGTGGGTCTCGCAATTCTGTCTGTCTGTCTTTTCGACTAGAGCCTAAGCCGCTCAGCCGATTTTCTTTAAGCTTGGTACGAGTAGCTATCAATTTAAACTTTTCCCCCACGCGTTTTTTTCTTTTTTTTAGAGCCAAAAATAACGGTACCCGCCATGCTTATTTTTTCGAAATTTTATAGATATTTTTTTCGCAAGAACTGACAGATTTTTTCTAAAAAATTCAAAAGAAATAAAAAATTCAGTTAAGCTAAGTAATGGTTGAAAAAAAAATCGGAAAAATGGTTATTAATGGTACCCCTTTGGGACAATTTTATTAAGTTTTGATTTCTTCCAAAACGGTACAACCGATTTTGATCATTTTTTATGCACTTTTTTTATACACTTGATCAATAAAAGTTTCTAAACATAATCTACAAGATGTGAGAAAAAAATGTATTTTACCTAACGATACCCACCATACAAATATTAAAAAATGGTTTTTAAAAATCGCATTTTTCTCGAAAACGGCACCTAGAATTTGGATAATTTTTTTTGTCTTTCGATTAATTTTTTTTATAGTTTAATAAGACAAAAATTTGGAAATTAATATATAACTGACCTGACATATAACCTTTTTTTAAAAATTTAAATTTCTCATTATCAGCTTAACGGATTTTAATGAAATTTTTAATGAAAAAGCTTCTAAAATATTTGAAAAACATTGAATTTCAAAACTTAAAAGAAATATTTTTTTTTTAATTTAAAAAAAAAATCAATTTTCTTGGAAAATTCGATATTTCAGTTCACGGTTCAATATTTTTTCGGAAATTTAATTTTTATTCGTACAATAATATCTACGAACCAAAATTTGTTCTTAAAAATGTTTTAAAAATTTTGTATATAAAAGCTATTTTTTTTTTTAAACCACTACAACGACTTAAAATTTTTCTTCTTGCATACACAAATCATTATGTTTTTAGCTCCATCTACTAAAGGAGTTGATTTAGTCATTTAAAAAATGAATTTTATGCTTATGAACAGTTTTTGTCTAATAACATTATTTTTTGAAATTCGTAGTCTTTTACATAAGAGCAAGTTCGTGCGACCCAGTCATGCGTATTATTTTAAGATGAATTCAGGATTTTGTTAAAAAATATCAATGATCAATGGGATGTCTCTACAAGACAATTCCAGTTCAAATTAAAAATCCGTACATTTTCAAATTATGTATCAAAGGGCACGGTAGTGCCCAGCCAAGTTCTGGCACTACACCCTTTTTACAGGAACAAACTCAGGCGGTTTTTGACCCCTCCCTATCTTCAGTACCAATGAAGTCAGAAACTTAAAATTCCGAATATTTGCTAAGCTACGAGTAGTCAGGCACAGGCGCCTCACCGAATTTCTATTTTCTAGCATAAGCGGTTCCTGTTATATAAGGCCTCAAAAATCACAAAAACCGTAACTGACTGACTGACTGACTGACAGATCATCAAAATTATGGAGCACTTCCCGACATCGTAGAGTATTGTAATATTGAAGTTTTCCATTCAGGGGGCGTGGTATACGCCCAGTTTCTCCGAGTATTGGTGTTGGATAGGTGTTGGTTGATTGGAGCACTTCCGACTACTGTAAAACGATGAAATTTCATATAAAAGATCAAAAATACACACCAAGGTTTTCCTTTCAGAGGGCGTGTTATCCGCCCACTTTCTGAGAAAATGTTTAATTTATATGGAGCACTTTCGATTGCCGTAGAATGATGAAATTTGGTAGAGTGGTAAAGCTTAATGTACACTCAAAGCGAAAAATATAAAATCTAAGATTTTTCATTCGAAGTGTCTTTTTATTGTAATTTTGAAACTATACATGCATTTTGAAAATTCAGGACTTTTCTTAGAACTAGAGTGCTCGATTTGGTACTCTATGTTATTTTAACACGTATGAAAAAAGAATCCATTTGCATAGGTACCTGAAAAAATTATGAGCTTACATAAAAAAAATCTTAACTGTGATGTGAACTATAATCAAACCGCTAATTAGGCTATTAATTGCTGGGCTACCTTCATTTAAAAAAAAGGAGTTAAAATTGCAACAAAAACAACATCGCATCCTCAACAATTATTGCTTTTTTTTACTTTGAGCGGATGTAGGTACTAGTATTTAACATTAAAGTAGGTATGTTAGTGTTCGGTATCTTGCCAGGACAAGAAGAAACAACTGAAGCGCAAATCAAAACAACCAATAACAAAAAGAAAAAAATAAAATGCACGACTGGATCGCACGAACTTGCTCTTATGTAAAAGTACTTTGGAATTTAAGATACATTTTATAAATATAAAACATGGATTTAATGAGATAATAATATTCAAATGCAAAAAATTGCCTTCTGGTTTCCGGAAAAGTATGAATTTATGCAAATAAACTTTTAAAAAACGTTTTATTATTAAATAATTTTTTTATATAAGAAATTTCTCTAAAATTTTTCAAGCAAAAAATGTGGGATGCGAATTTTAAGTATTAAATAATATTGATTTTTGGAAATAATTTCAAAAAACTATCGTTCATAGGTTTTGAAGATATTGATTTAAAAAAACAAAAATTTTTTTCAAAAAAACCCAACAAATATTTTTTCGAATATTTTTGTATACAATATTTTTTTAAACTTAAGGGGACTCCTGCTGAAAATTTTGGGTTAAAATCCTTAGAGCCGTTAATGAGAAAGTCGAAATTAAAAAAAAACGGGTCGTTTTCGAGATACATAAGATTTTGCATTACGGGTGTATGGGGGGTACCGTTAGGTTTGGAGCTAAAAAAAAAATTTCAATTTCTCCTCTAGGGAATCACCGAAGACCCTTAACCACCGAGATTGAAAGAAATAGGTCCAGTGGTTTAGGCTGTAGTGAGAGGTACAGACATACAGACACACTGAAACATGTTTTTTGTGTACTAAATTTTCCTTAAAATTTGTATAAAAAAAAATTGATATGCAAATTGTTAGTACTTAATAAAATGCATTTTAAAACGTAATTTAAAAATTTAATCGTGTATCGGTTTTCAAGAAATTGGATTTTCAAAAAAAAATTGTATTATTTTTTTAAAAATCCAAAAACTATTTTTTCGAAAAAATTTTTAGTTTATATTTTTTCAAATGCAAAGCAGCTCCTGCATAAAAATTTTGGTTAAAATCGTTAGAGCCGTTGGTGAGAAATTCGAAATTCAAAAAAACCGTTCTATGACAGGTACCCCTAATAACATTTCCCCCCAAAATTTTGTTTAACCAAAATATAGTCCATGTCCATAATATCACACCTTATTTTATCAAAATCGTTAGAGCCGTTTTCAAGATAAATAAGATTTTGCATTACGGGTGTATGGGGGGTACCGTTAGGTTTGGAGCTAAAAAAAAAATTTCAATTTCTCCTCTAGGGAATCACCTAAGACCCTTAACTACCGAGTTTGAAGAAAATACCTCTGGTAGTTTAGGCTGTAGTTCGAGGTACAGACATACAGACATACAGACATACAGACATACAGAAATACAGACATACAGACAGACAGACGGAATTGTCGGACCCACTTTTTTCGACTTCGCTATCATCGTAATGTCAACTTTGATCAAAATCTCGAGTTCGATTTTTTTTTCCAAATGCAGAACTTGCCCTATAGTACCTATATCGCAAGTAAAAAATAGGAAGCTATAAACTAAGTTGATTTTAGTAGGTAGAGTCCACCCTTCTATCTTTCCGTATCTTTCAAGATTTTGACATGGCAAAATATTAAAATCTTTGCAAAAAGGAGTGAGATCATACCAAAAACATAAATGTTAAAAAAAGAGCCAAGTTTTTCTATACAAAAACCTTTGTGTAACAAGTCAGCCGTGAAAAGTACTGAGATCTAAAAGTGCGCCAAGTTCTTACTTCATGAAGGTTTAATACCGAATATTTAAAGTAGAATACTATTGAAACAGCCCCTTTGAGGCACTTAAGTATTCGGCCGGCGAAGTGGCAAATTAAATCTGCTCAGTTTTTAAAAAAAATCCAACATCGTCCAAAGCCATCAAACATATCACATGTTGTGATGACAGAAAATTATGCACTATGGAGACATGTAAGAGTAAACAGGAATACCTTGAAACACAGCCATAAAAATGAAAAGTGAATATAGCGATTTATTGGAACTTGTATAGCTGCGCTAGCTATAAATTATGTACCAATTAAATGCGTCTCCTGTGTAGCTTGCAAGTATTTTGTTCGGTTTGAGAAACAGTTAAATTTTCGCAATTAACAGATCAACGAAAAAAATTTAAATTTAAGGCGGATCTCTTCCGTCAGAATTTTTTAGTGAAAGGAAAATTTTGAATAAAATGTGTTTCTAATGCACTTAAGAGAATAATTTAGCAATTTGATGTAATGTATTCGCAGTGACATACTCTATGGGAAACTAACTTAAAGTGTGATTTCGAGTGATAGTTGAATTTAAAAATTAATCGAATAAATTACTGGATAGTGTCTGTATGGTAGCATACTTTTTTTTAGATAGTTATTTTTTTTTATTTCGCTTTTAATTCATATTACATAGAAATACAAAAAGAATACAAAAAAATATAATTATATAAATGAAATAATATTTTATCGACATTTTGCATTTTTCGATACCAAGGTATAAAAATAGTGTTAAATGCCACTTCAATTGGCTTTTCAAATTGAAACAAAAATTCGTGAGGGTGGGGTGACCCTATATACCTATATACGTATGTACACACATGTTAAATGATTAATTAAAATAATCACTAGCAATAATAAATTATTTTATAAAAAAATGTTCATGGAAGCAAAAAATTATAACAATGCTTAATACAGGTAGGTAGGTTAAAGTGGCCGTCATTAAAGCATCTGACACACTTAGACCAGTAGAGGTACATTGTGATACCACGATCTACTAGAGAACAAAAATGTTCTCCTATTAGTTAAAACCATTTGGAACTTCTGATGATGAAGCGAAGGAGACTTTTGATGTCTATGTTTATGAGATCGCTTGGTTCTTTAAAGAAATATTTTCCTAGATGAAGTTTGCGTCTGTAAGAGAGAGCAGGACATGTACAAAGAAGGTTTGGGATTGTTTCCTCTTCCTCCTCGTCCAAGCAACTCCTGCAAAAATCGTTTGATAGTACACCGAGTCGTGCGGCGTGTCCACCAATGAGACAGTGTCCAGTTATGACACCTATTACGGAGCTGATCTGAGATCTACCGAGGGACAATAAACACTTTGACCGCTTCACGTCTAGGTTGGGCCAGATTTGTTTGGTCGCCAAGCAAGTGGTAGTGTTAAGCCATCTTGTGTTTGATTGTTCCAGAGCGATTCGCTTCAGCGTAAGTTTACTTGTAGCTATAGGCATACCTATATTTACCCTGTCGGGTAAGATAGGCATTTCCGTTCCAATTCTGGCGAGTTCGTCGGCCCTGCAATTCCCCGGAACGTCCCTGTGAGCCGGCACCCAGAATAGGTGAATATTAAACTGTTTGGCCATCTCCATCAGAGATGAACGACAGTCTTGGGCTGTAATAGAGTTTGAAGAGACTGATGCGAGGAGCGAGGGATTTCAAAGCAGCCTAACTATTTGAGAAGATACGGATATCCGTGCTAGATACCACGTTTTCTTTAAGCCAAGCAATACTTCCTTTATCGCCAGAATTTCCGCTTGGAATACGCTACAATAGTTTGGAAGGCGGAAGGAGAGACGAAGGTTTAGTCCATCTGAGTATACTCCACAACCCACTCCGGTTTCAGTTTTCGATCCATCTGTATAAAAATTTACAGATTTTTCTTCTACCAAAGCCCCTTCCTCCCAAGCCGACCTTGAGGGAATGGTGACTTCGAAGTTTTTGTCGAAAACTAACGAGGGAGTGATGTAGTCAGAGTGACTTGGGAAAGATCCGATTAAATTCAGAATAGTGGTTTGGCCAATAGAGTTATTGGTCCATTGAGAGATGGCTCTGAGACGCACGGCTGTGCTCGCGGCCATTTGCTTGCTGTAAATATTCAGGGGTGTGAGGTTAAGAAGTATGTCTAGTGCAGCGGAGGGTGTCGAGCGGAGGGCTCCGCTGATACACATACACGCTGAACGTTGCACTTTGCTTAGATTATTGCGATTTGTCGCTTTGTCTGAGGCCGCCCACCATACAGTCACCCCGTAAGTGAGTATAGGTCTAATGACCGCAATATATAGCCAGTGAGTTCGTTAACTACCATATTCCATAGAAGTGGGGATAGGACTCCACCTTGAGGAGTACCTCTACTGACTGACCTTCTTGTAGTAAAGCTACCTAGTTCCGCATTTATAATTCTGCTTTTCAGCATGAAATTTATTAGGTCACCAAGTGAGCTATCTACGTTGAGATTCTGCAGTGCCTTCGCTATTGCAGTGCTGTCGACATTGTTGAAGGCGCCTTCTACATCTAGGAATGCAACTAGAGTGTATTCTTTGTGATTTAGGGAGTGTTCGATGGTGCGTACCAGAGTATGTAACGCAGTTTCTACCGGTTTTCCCTTGCAGTAAGAGTGTTGTGCTGTAGAAAAAAGGTTTGGTTCTATAGCACTACGCAGATGAATGTCAATCAATCGTTCCAGAATTTTAAGAAAAACAGACGATAAACTGATTGGTTTAAGATCCTTGGGTGTAACGTGGGAGCATTTACCAGCTTTGGGTATAAGAATTACTTTAACTTCTCTCCATATAAGGGGAATGTGAACCAGATTTAGACAACCGTTCAATATTATCTCTAAAGTGGGTAAGATAATGTCTGAAGCAACTTGCAGTTCGGCTGGTATTATACCGTCTGGTCCCGCCGATTTGTATGGATCGAAGCTGTTAATTGCCCATTTTAGTTTGTCCCTTGTTATTAACCCTTGGATCTTTATACATTTGTTATTTGACTCTATTGAGTTAATGTTGCAAATGTTTTGCGAGCTACCTGGGAAGTGAGTGTCAAGTAGCAAATTGAGTGATTCTTCACATGAATTTCAAAGAGCTCAGCGTGACTGGATTTGTTGAGAGAATTTTCCTCAATCTGGATGCTTCAGAAGTATCTTCTATTTTATTACAGAAGTTCCTCCATGAAGATCTTTTGCTTGTCCTCAATTGTTTCTTATAAATCTTTAAGGATTCTTTATATAAGTCCCAATCTGAGGATTCTTTTGTGTATTTAGCTCGATTGAAGAGTTTTCTGCAACTTTTCCTGAGCGGTTCTAATCCTGAATTCCACTAATAAGGTTTCTTTTTTCCTCTAACTTGCAGAAGAGGAGAAGAAATATTCATTGCATTGTTCAGGGTTAGTGTCAGATCCTTGACTTTGTTATCTAGTTCTGAGTTGTTGGAGGGGATATCTAGAGATTCGGCTGTAAGCGATCTTTTCAGAATGTCTCTATGCGTCTGCCAATTTGTTTTCCTATAATTGCGAAAAACTGGCCGTGTGGTGGGTACATCATTTAAACTGAATTGAATGTATCTATGGTCTGAGAATGAATGTTCCTCTGATACTTCCCAATTCGTTATCATTTGATATATAGTGTCAGAGACAAGAGTGATGTCTAGCACTTCTTGTCGGCTTCTGGTAACAAAGGTAGGTTCATTGCCGATGTTACTGACTATAAGGTTAGTACTTAGAATATAATCAAAAAGAGACTCACCTCTATCATTTATGTCCGTACTGCCCCAAACAGTGTGATGGGCATTAGCATCACTCCCAAAAAGGAGGCTGATATTTTGCCGTTTTGCCTCAGCGATGATCCTCTTGAGCGTTTCGCCAGGAGGGCTAGGGTTGTCGTGGCCAAGATATGCCGATACTATCCAGTACGTCCTATTTTTGGTGTGTAGTCTGGCGGCGGTTATATCTCGATCGCTGAAATCAGGGAGTAAATATACATTAGAACTACTTTTAACTAATATGCAGGATCTGGGTTCACCTTTGTCCGATGCATACAGCAAGTAGTAACCAGGAGTCCTGAGTCCCTGAATTGTAGATTTGGCAATCCATGGTTCCTGGATCAGGACTATACCCTCTCGGTTCTTGTGAAGAGAGACTGTCGACAGTTTCAGGAGCCTTTTCGGCTATATTTGTGGTCTTCACTTCAGACTCAGAGCTGCTGGGAGCATCAATTTCCATTGCTGGGTCGATGTCTACCGCAAATTCTTCGACTGTGGAAGTACCTATTGGTTGTGGAGGAACGGTGTTACCCTCATCTTTTTTCTATATCTTCAGAGTAATCGAAGAGAATCCGTACCCAATCACACCTTTGGTTGCCAGTAGAGGAGCCAAGGACTCTTTATTCACTACAATGATTGCAGATCTTGAAGAGCCCTTTGGTTCCTCCACTTTCGCAACTTTCCAGTTATGAGTGGGCAGGTCTGGATTACTACTTTGTATAATTTTAAGGATTACATCCGGACGAGAAGGTTCCTCTGGAATCCAGGCACGAGCCCTCGCGCCTGTCCAGATTTCTTCTAACTTGCTGACAGCAAGCTTATATAGATCGCAAGATCTCTGATCTCCACAAGAGATAAGCTTTACTTGGCCTCGGTGCCAGCCGTTATCTCTAATAACTGCTTAATACAACAAAACTATAATTAAAAAAAAATAATAATAACTCTTGATCAAACCAAAATATCAGAAAAGATTGTTTCTAAGGTTATTATAATCAAAATTAAAAAGCCAATCTTTTATGGGCTTGAGAAGCATTCCATGGGGGTTACTTTAAAAACCAAACTCTTGCGTGGCTTTGAGTTGCAAGTGGGTGCCTTGTTCCACTTTATCGACAAATTCGACGTTTAAGGCAAAGAAATACATCAAGCCATTTTCGAAATATTTAATCGAATTTTGAAAAAATAATAGTCCTTAAAAAAAAGTTGTATGCGATTTTAATTATATTTGAAATCCATTAAATATGGTTATTTTTTTTTTTTTTTTAGTAAATCGGAAATAAATAAAATGCATGACTGGTTCGCAGGAACTTGCTCTTAATAGTTCTAATAGACGTTATAGACCTAGAATTTTTAAAAATTCAGAAAAATATTCATAATTATAAAATTAATTTTGACTTGCGATATTGGTACCATAGGGCAAGTTCTGCATTTGGAAAAAAAATTGAACTCAAGATTTTGATCAATGTTGACATTACGATGATAGAGAACACGAAAAAGTGGCCTCGCAATTCTGTCTATCTATCTGTCTGTTCGACTACAGCCTAAGCGAATCGGCCGAATTTCTTTAAACTTGGTAGATATCATTTTAAATTTCCAACCCCCAAAAGTTTTTTTGTCTTTTTTCTTAAGACCAAAAATAAGGATGCCATTCGAATCTTGGTTATTTTTTTATTTTTGATTTTCTCAAAAACGGTGCAACCGATTTTGATCATTTTTGTTATGATAAAGCTCCCCACAAATTTTAATAGTATTCTGTATTTATATTTTCAAAAATAAAAAAAATATAAATTTTATTTTTCAAAACTCAATACTTCGAAAACCCCATGCTTGATTTTTTAAATTTGATAATTAAAAGTTTCTTAATACATTTTACAAGATGTGAGAAACGATTTTGTATTTTAAGAATTCAGGAAACCCCACAGGAAAAAGCATAACTGGATCAAATCATGACCTTAGTGGTCAATTCAGGTCACCTCTGCCAGAGATGACCTTACGCCAAAATCGTTCATGCAAAATGTTAATCCTGGCGTCACTACATATGTGCAATATACCGTCGTCCTGCTCGAACCACATGTCGTCTAGGTCCATATGGTTCAATTTAGGCCATACAAAATTGGTTTTCATCATTCTTCAGCGCTTTCTATTAAAGTGAACTGCCTCACCAACGTCATTTTCGAAAAAAGTATGGGTCAGTTCGATCTTATATGAGTGTAGGCCCAAGTCCCGACTCAAAATTCGCCAAGTTGAAGTCTGCGAAAGATCGAGTTCTTGTGAACGGTGAGGAATCGAATGCCTCAAGTTTTACTGTACATTTTAACGGACCAAGGCAATGCTCTCGGCCAAATCTTATATTATTTTGATCTACGAATGTTGGCTGATTAAATATCGCACAGTTCGTCTCAAATTTGACCACCATACGTTGAATAATCGGCTGTGAAAGGCATCAATAAATTGAATAATAAATAATTGATTTTACAGATATCTCAAAAACAACATGGCCTAGGTCGTCGAAAAGTGTAGTTAAGACTTTTAAGGGATTTTTGATACGGAACAAAACTTTTCTGAACTTGAATTTTGTTGAACAATAATATATGATTTTTAACAGGCCTAACGACAATACTGCGAAGAACAGTTGTATCTTCCTAATTTAGCTCAGAAGTTGACTTCCTGCACGATCTATAAATAAACACACCTAATTGATTTGAAACATACATACATAAATATAAATTATTCCATTTCTAAACATGAACAAATTACGACCGTCTCAACTTTATGTTGGCCTTAATAATATTTACGACTTTTATCAGCAAACACTTCAGTGTGTCAGATTAATATAGTCTGAGTTTAAAAATAAAGTGAGAAAAGTGAAGTTTCTTGATATCTACAACATTCAGCACAAAGAAATCATCAAAAATTTATTGAAACAGATTGGTTGCTGGTAGAACTTCCTCGAAGACAAATTGTCACCTTGACACATTGTCACATAAAGAATTAGAATTTATAGAATTTGTGTGGCAAATGTATAGTTTTATTTCTGTTCTTGACATTCTCAAAACGTAGTTTTTCTGGTTTCGATTGGGTTTCTTGTGACATTGTTTCTCATTTTAATTCTCAACTAATTTTCATATTTCTTACTGGACGACATGATATTAAATAAAATAGACTCACCTGATTGATTGATCCACTTTCACAGCAATCGAACACAAAAACGAAGCATGTCCTTCACATCCAAGAGCTGTAGGTGTGATAATTATAGGTTTTGTGCCAGCTATTTTTTCCTATTTTTGTATTCCACTAATTTCATTTTTGATGTTTATAATATTTTCTCCGGAACTGCTGCAATATACGAGTAAGTGAAAAAATAAAATCCAAAAAATTAAAAAAAAAAATATGGAATAAGCTAATTTATTTTTTTGCGGGTTTTTTGAAAAAAAAAAGAAGTTTTCGAATTGATTTTTTTTTGCATTGAATTGAACTCCTGCCGATTTCACGGAATGGAAAAGAGTTTTAAGTTATTAAGCTTGGATCTGGACTGGACGAGCTGTTGCACCACCAAATCTTTCTGACATTTATAAGAAAAAATTTTGGTACGCCAATTTAAAGATTTTATTATTGTTCGAATAAAAATTAATTTACAGAAAAAAATATTGAACTGTTTTTGAAATATCGAATTTTCCAAGGAAAAAATAGAAATAGATCGTTCTATGGTAGGTACAGTCAGTAATATCTTGTTTTCAAAATTTTTTGTATTAAATTATAGATCGTAAAAATTAATCAAAAGAAAAAAATTTTAACGAAATTCTCGGAATCGTTTTGGAGAAAAATACGATCTTCGAAACCATTTTTTAACATTTATATGGAGGGTATCTACCGTTATTTTTAGGTAAAATAATTTTTTTCTCACATCTTGCAATTTATATTGAGAAACTTTTATTAATCAAGTTTTAAAAAATCTAGCATGGAGTTTTTGAAATATTGAGTTTTGAAAAAAAAAAAAATTTTAAAATCCAAAAAAAAACTTTTTTGGAAAATTTGAATACACAATAGTATTTAAACTGCTTTAGCATAAAAAAATTATCAAAATCGGTTTTACCGTTTTTGAGAAAATCAAAAACCAAAACAAAAATAACTATTTTTTCGAATTTTTTTTTTCAACCATTTCTTAGCCTTAACTAAATGAAATTCTTTAATTTTTTTTTAAATCTGTAAGACAGTTGAAAAAAAAATATTTATAAGATTTCGAAAAAAAATCGTATGGCAGGTACCGTTATTTTTGGTCTTAAAAAAAAGAAAAAACGTGTGTTCGGAAAAAAATTAAAATACTATCTTCCAAATTTCACGAAAATTAACCGAGCCGGTTAGGCTGAAGTGGACAGACAGACAGAATTGCGAGAAGCGAGACCCAGTTTTTTCGTGTTCTCTATCATCGTAATATCAACTTTGATAAAAATCTCGAGTTCTATTTTTTTACAAATGCATAACTTGCCTACCTACGAGTATAAGCTGCAAGTAAAAATTTAAGTTGGCTTACTTAAATTTTTTCTTAAAAATGTTTTAAATTATTTTTTATATAAAAGATTATTTAAAAAAAGGCTAAAAGGATTCATATTTAATTTTTCTCTAAAAAAAATTAATTTTTAAAATTCCTAGTTCATTACAAAAGAGCAAGTTCGTTCAAGCTAGTCGTCTTCTGGCCTAATACGTAAAACGAGAAACGACTATAAGATAGCCCTATATGTAGGAACTATCACCTCAAAGTAAAGTTCCTACAACACGTTAATTATTTTCGTGAAAAGTTAATTCCTAGTTAAGTCACAACTAATTTGCAATCTTGGGGAGGAGGTGGTTTTAGTGAAGTATTAATCTCACACTCCTATGAACACGCGTTTTTCGGTGTTCCAAAAAATAAGTTAATGTTTCAACATTTTAGTTGTGTACCTAAATTGTTTAATTACTTCACGAAACTTACAGATCTTTTGTTAGAAAACTAAATTCTTCTCGCATTCAAAAGCCATAAATTTGAAAACTATCGATAGCGAAATATCTTGTTCGATCCATCGCTGCGCAACACGAACACGCCGGTTTCCAAAACTTTGTTTGGCGTCTTAATAACGTCAGTCGTGCCAGCTGCTGGTTGTAAACATTTATTGCGTACTGAATTAAAGTTCATCTTGATGGCCATAAATTAACATGTCCCAACTGATCAGAAGCTTTGCCAGATTCAACAGCTCCATCGTCAAGGTGAAGCAGGCGAAGTGAACAGAAAACACCTAACAACATTATTAAGAGGAATATGAGCGGTTTAGCAGCACCAAAGGTTATAGCTTTGAAGTTGAACAAATTTCGTGCACATGCAACGCAATTATTCTTAAGTTAACGCGTATATCATAAATCGCAATCGAAACAACAACTTACGACCCTGGACGAAGGTCGCAACAATGCAACAAGATAAGGATACCAAAAAGGTAAGAGCCAGGTTGTTGTACAGAGCTTGCGCTTAGTAATAATCATCTTTCAAATGAACTGAAGTTGTAAATCGGCCACTATCACTGGCGGTGGGAAAAGCCGCCACCGGCTGGCCTCACTTTGCCTTTCAACTCGGACCGAATTAAGATTAATAGAATCTACAGGTGGTAATGGATGGGGGAGCATTGAAGTCGAAGTAATTTTCCTTGCTCGTGGTGCCGGTAGATCCGTAGCAAACATTGCTTGCGGTATCAATGGAATCCCGGCTGTTTTTAGTGTCGCATAGTTTGCGGCTTGGGAAACGAGGTTCATAGTTTGCGGTTCGTATGCAATCGAAAGTAAAATCACTTCAGGTTTTATTTGTGTTGCTTTTGGGAAAGAAATGCAAGCAATGTTATGCTGGAACTGTTTGGCCAGAGGAATTCGTTTTCTAATTAAGTGCGTTATGATGTAATGATTTTACTATTTACATTCTGCGGATTTAGTTAGATAACCATAAGATCGCAGGAATTCCTTGACTCTTAGGTGCCTAATGCTTAATGCAAATACCTTAATATTAGATAGTTATATTCAACTAAAGATCTAAGGAACAGATATGTATAATGAATTAGAGAAATATGTTTGCTTGCAGGTCCACTTAGGATTAATTAAAATAAATGAAATCTAAGCTTAGCATTTCTAGTGCCCCTGATGAGCGTAATGGTCAGTTAGTTAGTTAGAACTGTTACACCAGAAGTCTAAGGTTCGGATTCCAGCAAATACCACCTAAGAACAAAAATCATTCTTTCTCCCTTTTAAAGTACAAATATTTTAAATTTGTTTCCTAAAAGTAATTGACAAATGTCCCTATGTCATTGTACAAAATGGATTTAGAGCTGAATATCGATGCAAACGAAATAAACTCTTCGGATGGAGATATTTCCGCAACCAAGACTCGTAAGACGGTTTAATTTTCAGTTCTGAATAGAAAATTGATAGACCTTTCCATGGATGTGCCACTCATCGCATTGAAAAATTTAATTTTTTTAAATTTTTTTAAAAAAATCATGGACTAACCATCTGTTTACAAAAATCACCATTTTTCTCAATGTTTCCCCAGCCCATCGAGACATACAACAAATGAAAGGTCTATTTAATTTCTGTATACACGTGTAAACCAAAGGCTTCTGCAAGGTCTGGTTCTCGAAATATTGCTGTCCAAAGGGATTCTTCTGGTTTTCGACCTCGCACTATCTAATAATGTCTTTGGATAGCTATATCTCGGAAAGAAAGCCTTGTAAGAGGTTTATTAATTGCTATCCACAGGTAAAAACTAGAAGCTTCTGTGTGGGCTTGTTCTCAAGATATTGCAATCCAAATGGTTTCTTCTGAATTTTCAAAATGCCATTAACTGCCATTTTTAACATGTCTCTTTCTAAAGGACAGTTCCTAGAATGTTGGAAACTCTCGTTTTTGACTCCTGTTTTTAAAACGGGTTCAAAGCAAGATATTACTAATTATCGGCCAATTAGCAAACTTTCAATTCTACCCAAATTGTTTGAAAAAATCGTTTGTGATAGATTATCTTTCCAAGTGAGAACACATATATCTGAGTACCAACATGGTTTTATTTCTGGTAAATCAATCTCAACTAATTTGACATTAATGACAAATTATATTATTAATAACTTTGAAAATCATATTCAAACCGATATTGTCTTTACGGATTTTGCCAAAGCTTTTGACCGAGTTAACCATGCAGTACTTCTACACAAATTGTTCTCATTCGGAATTCACTCAAACCTTTTGTGCTGGTTAAAATCCTACCTCACTGATAGAATTCAAGTCGTTAAAATTGATAACTGTTACTCAGATAACATTTATGTTTCGTCTGGGGTACCTCAAGGTAGCCATTTGGGTCCCTTATTATTTCTTTTATTTATAAATGATATCCCTGACAAGTTTCTGCATTCGTCATGTCTTTTATTTGCAGACGATCTTAAGTTGTATCGAAAAATAACTACTGTAAACGATTGTTATTTGCTTCATGAAGACATATTAAAGTTATGTGAATGGTGCTGTCAAAATTGTCTTCATTTAAATGTCTCAAAATGTCAAGTCATGTCATGTTACAGACATACTTCGCCTATATTGTTCAGTTACGAAATAAATAATGTATCTCTTGAACGTGTTGCGATTAAAAAGGATCTTGGAGTTATCTTAGATATTAAACTAACTTTTCTACCTCACATTGATTACATGGTTAACAAGGCTAATCAAATGCTTGGGTTTATAAAAAGAAATACTAGGGAATTTAAAGATCCTTACTCGATTAAAACTATTTTTAATTCTTTAGTTAGATCTGTGTTGGAGTACGCTAGTACGGTTTGGAATCCATTTTATAGTAATTCTTGTGTAAGAATTGAAAAAGTTCAAAAGAAATTCACTAGATATCTTATATACAAATTAAACTGGCGTATTGACATGCCTAACTATAGAACTAGATGTTTACTATTTGATATAAAAACTCTTAAAAACCGACGAACTTGCTTCTCCATAATGTTTATCAGAGATATCTTGACTTATCATATTAAATGTCCCGATTTGCTTCACCTTATAATCTTTCGCGTTCCTCAAAGAAATGTTCGCGACTTCAATATATTACATGAATACTTTCATCGTTCAAATTATGGGCTGAATGAGCCAGTTTCACGTTGCATCAGAGATACTAATGCTGTTAGTTCTTATATGGACCAAAACGCGAAAAACGAAACCACAAAGAAAAAAAAAATATTTCGAATTTCGCGGGCTTTTCGCCATTTTTATTTTTTATACATCCCAAAGTAACGAGTAACATAAATTTCAAAGAGATATTCGTTACTTACTTCGCGAAAAACACGTTCTTCTTTGATTCCTTGAAATTAAAAAAAAAAATTAAAATGCAAAACGAAACAAAATGGTAAATTTTATTAATTCAAAATTAGTTTTTTAAGTGTTATCCGTTTTGGTCACATTAAGTAAGTTTTGTTGAAAGTATAGGACTTAAATATTTGGAAAAACAAATTGAAATCAGCATTTAAAATAACAAAGAAACCCACCGCAATATTTGATGTAACGTAACAGTCCAAGAACCTTAAAAGTTTATTTTTCCAGCTTCTATTATATCAACATGTTAATAAAACCATATTTTCTCCGAGTAGTTATAGTCTATTTTAAAAATAAAATAATAATTCTGTTGTGTACTAAATAATGCCGTTGTTTAGAACAGAAAACAGTTTGTAACGTAACAGTCTTTTTTCGTTTTAAATTAAAAAAATGTAACTATGTTGATTTCATAACCTCAATCATACTTCTAATGTTTAGGGAAAGCTTAGTAAGACCCAAAAGAACAAAAACTATGAGCCTTATCATCGTACCCGATCGGAACGTAATTTTCTCCGATTTCTACGAAATGTACGAATTTTGTATGATTGTAGCCGTTCCGATAGGGCAATCGGAAAAATTAACGAAAATAAAGTTTGTGTGAGTTGAAAATGTCAAATCCTTGCGTTGCATGCCGATGAAATGTCAAAATGGCAGCAACGCATGGTGAATTCATGCGATTTATGAAGATATTTGATTTCCGATTTCTCCGACAGCAAATTATAAGTGGAAAATTTTCCAAAGAAAAATTAAAAACGAATAAACTTTTATAATTTATAATTACGCTGTATCTGAGTTAGAAAATATTTGATATATTTCTTAAGAATATTCTTTTTTCTTTATTTAATTTTCTTTATTCATATCTTTCCGCTTCCAATAACACTGCTGCACTATCCATGATTCTTCTTTGCTTATTTGACACGAATCAACACTTTATTAATTTATTGGCGTTTACGTCAAATACGCGCGTTAGTAAACGTCGGTTTTTTCCGTTACGAAACAGATACCATGAAGGAAATAAACGTTACGATCGTAACGATACGATGATAAGGCTGTATATATGTATGTAAATAGTTAAAAAAGGACGGAAAAGTTTGAGAAGTTGTTGAACTCCAAATTAGAATTGATTTATATTTATTAACAAAGCAACATTTATACTAAAAAATTGTTTAAATTCGATAAAAAAACTTAATAAATTATTACAATGAATGATTGATAAATTTATCTTAAATAAAATAAAATATTATTATTTTTAAAACTAAGTGCAAATACTTAAAGTAAGTTAGTGGATTAATGGATTGCCACAATTTCGATATATACTTACCTATAATGAAAAATTAAGTTTTGTTTTTTTATTTAATTTGTATGTTACATAAGTTACCCTTTTTTAATGTCTAACGATAAGAAAACCAAATAACTCTAAAAAAATACAATTTTAGCCATTTTCGATGCTGACTTTAACTCTTAAAAGAGCCAAGATCGCACGTGTAACGTAACAGTCTTTTCATGTAACGTAACAGTCCCAACATTTTTCTTTCCACGGAATCTAAAAATACAGTATTTAGTGTAATTCATATTTTATTTGCTACTTCCTTTCTTAATCTCAGAAACCTCGTACCTCACGTTTGGAATAGTACACTAAAAGAGCAGACTTATTGCATAATGTAATGCAACCTCAAAATCTACTTCCAAATTCATGTAACGTAACAGTCCTGCTAAAACATTTTTAGCGTTTAAATGACAGGCCTCACTGATTTTTAAATTAATAGAAAATGTTAGTTAGGAAGTCTATTTTGAGAAAAAAATAATAGATATTGAAAAAGTATTCAGTTTCATATATTTTCAGGTAAATTTGTATTGAAATATGCGTATGAATGTAACGTAACAGTCCGCGTTTTGGTCCATATAGATATTTTTATTGATTGTTCAAGAGATACGTTTAAAATGTACATATTAAACATTGTTAGTGAACAACCTGTATAAAAAAAACTGTTTTTATGTTATGGATTTATATTGTATATTGTGAATAGGTACGAGTAATATGTAAAATTAACTAATTTAAATCATTTAGTGTGTTTTTTAGTCTGTAAGAGATTGTATGCTCTGTTTGATGATAAATAAATAAATAAATAAAAAAAAAACGGGCTTAAATGTGCGTTTACTCGGTTGATCATTTAACCGATATTATTTTTTATCTTAATGTCATCAATTTTCCATCTTGGAATAAACTTTTCGTGAAAAAAAGAGGTAATTTTTTTATTTCTATCAAAATGGTCGCTAATTTTCATTATGACATTAATTTTGAGCAACCCTTTATATGATAAACAGGCTAACTTTTGTGGTCTTGCGTCAAGTTGAGATGATTGGCAGGAATTGTTATATAGGAAAACACGTGAATTTTTTTTAGTAAGAACTTTAATTTCTGTAACTTTTCAAAAAACTATTGAAAAACCCTAAAGTTTGGCACAATATCGCCAAGCTTAGCACAAACTAGAGGAAAAATACTTTTTTCTCCTCAAATTATGACATCAAACGACATGCTAAAATTTTTTCAGAATTAGTGATGGTTTCGGAAGGCACTGAACATCTAATTCTTGTCCACTTATTTCTTTTTCGTACCTAATCCAACAAATAGTAAACAAATTAGTCCAGCCACTCAACTTCCCGTGGCCTCACATACGAGTACCTGAGTAAAACCAACCTGCTAACATTTCTTTATTTGGGTTCAGTAGTTAAAATGGCATTTTAATTTGCATCTCATCAAACGCACACACTTTTTCAATAAAACTATTCAACTTATTCGATAACTTTATTTTGTTTAAAATTACAGTCAACGCACTTAAAGATCAAAATCGAAACTTTACTGCAATATGTATTTCATTATAAGCTTTCACTTGAATTCCCTCGTTATAAGCGACAAATATAAAAATACCTGTTCATATTAAAGCAATTATCTTTTATTACGTAGTAAAACTCAGACGTCTTCTCTGTTAGAGAAATGCATAAGAATGAGATGCTATGATAGAGATGAGAAGCAGCACCCCACCGGTAGGCAAGAACGGCTTGCTGCCGTTTGCTGATGTATTCTAATGGAGGCTTGAAGTTATGACAACTTCATCATCGTATCTCATCATGCACATGAACATCCTTGGTCTGTGTAAGCCGACATGGGACTAAGACCCCCATAAAGTCACGGATTGTACACAAATTATGCAAATACATGTGCACTTCTGGAAACCTCTATGCCTGCCATCTTCCGCAAGCCATCATCAAGCTGCGTTATTAAAGTGTGCATTAGATTGTATTAGCCCCGGGCCATCTTCCCGAACTCAGCCATTAATAATATTATTGAAAAAATCAATTAATTTCTTTTCACCACCAAAGCAAAGTCAAAGAGTCAACCGGTTACCGGTATTTCCACTGGTCGGGGAAAATAAAGTCATTTGTAAACGTTTTCGGAGGAGGAACTAAGTATCTTTTGTGGCTGGATGGCCGTACAAAACACCTGTTGGAAGCGATAACCTACTTCGATAAGATTAACACAAATTTCATCCACACGCTTCAAAGAGCTTAAATTTGAGCTGATAAACATTAATCATGGAATTACCGTACACTCAATTTGATGAAAACATCATTTAAATGGTTCTAATGAGAAATCTATTGGGCCAATTGATTCAAATGACCGAGTTCCTGCTCAGGCAAGGTTACTAGCACAGATGCTTGAACTTGTTCTATCATCTTTGAATGATATAAACAGAAAAGACTGCAGATACGAAACTCGGCAATAAGATCTCAAGATCTAAATTGGATCGGAAACCCAAACAGAAGCTCGATATCATCGTTGAACATCTTGCGCATGTCTTTAAGACATTCTCAACAAATTCAGCTACAGATGACTTACAGTTTATTGAAAGAAGTGATGAATGTGAAATTCCCACTGTCACCCTCAAAGAAATAAGAAGCATGTGTCTACACAAGTTATCTAACAAAAAATCACCTGGATACGATCTAAAAGCTCTGCTCAGGTTTTGAAAGAAATACCTTCGATAGCCTTCTTAAAACTCCAGTTCATAACATACAAAATGCATGCTTAAAGATAAAATATGAGACAATTAATGACAAAATTAAAGAAGTCATATCTTATACCTAAACAACCAACAGTAATAACGTCTTACAGACCAATATCGCTTGTACCAATCATAGCAAAAGTTTTCGAGGGACTACTACTGAAAAGCTTTAGCAAAATAATTGAAGATAGGAGCATATTGTCAAAGTATCAGTATAGGTGTAGAAATAAACATGATACGATAGACAAAATGCATCGAATTATCGATAGATCTTTGACAAACTTTGGTGCTTGGGACTTGAGTAAAAGCTGCAAAGGGACCTTCGCAGACAGTACTGTGGAAAATTGATATCCCACGCTGCGAGCGGACTGTTAAGAGCACGGCATGACCAAAATTACTCAGAATTAAATAAATTAAAAACAGTGTACCACAGGGGAGTATCCCAGGGCCAACCATGTATTTGTTATTTTATCGGAATATTAAAGTAAAGAACATGAATTTTATGGCCACCTTAACAGTAGATACTGCAATATTGGTGCGTAATAAATCAAACTTCAAAATGCAGTCGATAAATTTTGAAAATGGAAGCAGCAATGGTGCATCAAATCAACAGAAACAAAGCCGATGCACATAAACCTTACAACCAAAAGGCTATGTCCTATTCCTTTACGTAAATTGAAGTCTAGAATTCAAATATTCTCAATAAATAAAATAAAACTTCAATGCTAAGTAATTGATAAATACATGATAAGTACATGATAAATATTTCAGACAAATATATTTTGTAGTAGTTCGAAATACGTGATAAGTAGCTTTAGGTTTCCAGGACTAAGGGCCCGATACTCATAAAATGAATGCTGGTGTGCATCAGGGCTCCGTTTTGTCTCCGACTCTCTTTCTCGTATTAACCAACGTTTTCTTGTCTGAATGACAATAACCTCAGCTTTTCAGACTCGTTTAAAAATCAATTTTCTTGATTTTATGACTTATTCGGTGTCACCATAATTGCTGATAAGTTTTTAGGTTTTCTCCGACGATGGCAAAACAGTTTCTCCTGATCTGGCTGATATCTGTAAAGTCCTTATTCATCCAAAGCTCGAGTTTTATTCTCAATTTTGGGTTGATTTTCCTTTATCTAACTTGAGTCTTTAGAAATACATTAAAAGAGAGCTTAAAGAACGATATGCGATACAAATATAATGGAAGGATTTGCATCTCTTGAACCCCACCACATGTTTTCATGTCTCTCATTATTGTATAAACAGTGTTCATTGGTGAAAAAGTCAGCTACATTTTTCTATTTAAGCAATCGTAATACTCGCGAAAAATAGCAACCTGCCAAAGAAGTCGTACGCAGCCACCAGTCGAAAAGTCTCCACAATAAGCCCGGAGGTTTTACAAGAGGGTACTTTTCCCTCTGTCTGATAAGGTACTGGATGCAGGCTCTTCAAAACAGCAAAGAAAACCTAGTCCACGAACAACAAAGGCAAATGTACTTGCAGCTCGTTTTGCTGCTTGCTCTACGTTGCCTGTTAGCAACATTGGCCCTCGTGTACTTGAGAACGTAAATCATTCAATGGGACAGGTATATTTCCGCAGACCTTCGAGATCCATTGGTTCTGATGATATACCTCCCCTTCTTTTGAAGAAGTGTTCTTCATCGCTGGCAAAATAATTGCGTAAGCTTTTCCATCGCTTCTACTGTTCTGGAAGATGTAAAACAGCATTTGTCTAGCCTGTTCCTCAAAAAGTCTACCCTTACTTACTTACGTCCTTTCTTTCCAAGGTCATGGAATCGCTGATAAATCATCAAAAAAAATAAAAAAAAAATTTGGTGCTGCCACAGCTCGAAGTGAACCAGGACCTAGTGACTTACAACTCTCAAACATTCCTGTGTGCATGATACCAGGAACGGAGGCGACCTACAATTTTCTGTCGATTCTGAACGGCTGATTAGTGGCACTCTGCAGCGGCTGAGAATCGAACTCGAGATCTTCCGCATGACAGTCCAACGCACTAACCCATCAAGGGATACTACCCATCAATCATCTGCTCAAGAAATATCTCGAAGATCGAAAGCTTCTTAATGACCGGCAATATGGTTTCCGCAGCAATCGTTCCACTGGTGATCTGATGGTATATCAACGAAGAGTGAATAAGATCTATACATTGTTTTGGAGAGAGTAATATTATTGAGCTTGATATTGTTAAGGCATTTGATTGAGTTGGGCACCAATGAAACGCTTTTATTTGGATTAGAAATTGCCTTCAAGTCTGATCCTCACAGAATAAATGCTGGTGTTCCTCAGGGCTGCGTTTTGCCTCCGACTCTCTTCCTCATTTTTATAAATGATCTCTTGTCTGAAACTTCTATTCCCACTTCATTGTTTTGCCGACGACTCTACGTCCATGTCCTTCGGAAGTGGAATTGCAACGGTGTCGTATGATAAGCTCATTAAACTCCGATCTTTACAGCATTGTTAAATGGGGTACACAAAACCGTGTGGAGTTTGATGCTTCTCTCCACTTATTGGATAGAACTCAGAACAGAGCGTTAAAACTTATAGGAAAAAGAGCTATCATGGATTCATTCCCACCTCTTGAACACCGTCGAAATGTGTCCTTGTTTTATCGCTTCTTCCGCAAGAATTGCTCACTCGAATTAGCCAATTGTATTCCTCCCCTAAATCAGTTCACCCTTGATACCTCTTTCGCTAATAATGCTCATCAGTTCACTTTCGAACTTAATTTAGGGTCGAACCGTCAAATATATAAATTTGTTTTTTAAGCGCACAGTTTTCCCTTGCCATTTAAATTTGCAAAAATTCAAGACCAATGTTCATCGACATCCACCCTCCTAATTTCCCCATCGCCAGTGATGTGTTTAACATTTTAAGGGTCTCTTAATATACCCTTGAGCGCATGTGAATTATAAAAAAAAAAAAAAAAAAAACATGTGAGAAAATTTAATAACACAAAGGTTTCTGGCTTACCAGCAGAGTTGTTCAAATACAGAACTAATGCTTTGGTAGCGTCGCAGACTATGTAACAGACAGTTGAATTAGGCACCAATAAAATTCACAAATCAAAAATATAAGAGCCACACGATATAGACCTCAAGTTAAACCTACATAATATTAGTTTGTGAGTCATTCTGCTTCATATAATTCTTAATCTTGTAAAGAATATTTATGTATTCACATTTAACTTGGTTTCCAATAATATCCTGTCGAAATGTCTTTGTTTTGCAACTCAAAATAAGCTCCTATAGCAACTACACTAATTTTATGCCTTAAGAACATTTTATCTCTAATCAATAATCCCCATCAAGTTCCATTTTATATACGCAAATTAGCAGTCTGTGCTGGAAAGTCGATATGGTTGATAGTATAGAGTTTATGAAAAAGACTGACAGTCGTCATCTTCAAACCTATATTCGGTTCAAGGTGAGCCAAAAATAACCATTCAAAATTTTCAATCCACAAAGGAATTGATTTTATCATTTAGATCAAAGAAGCTCTCCGAGAACGAGACTATGATTTGGAGAGAAGAAAAGAATGGTTCGTAATTTCATTCAAGTTTTCCAACGAAGAATAACAGTTCACTTTATAATTGAAGCTTAAAAAAGATGCTCACCACCGAGGAACTTCAGCAAGAGGAAGAATTAGCGAACCTTTTCAGAGCTCGAGTACTTGAAAATGCTCAAAAACGCTTGGACTGGATTTCCACAGCTAAATTCGAAAGAACTGAAGCTGAGAGGGAGTTTTTGAAATTAAAACAAATTCAAAGAGAACTGTAAGTAAAATTAGTGTCGATTTTGTTATCGCCTTTAATAAATTGTCAATATTACTTCCATTAGAATTAACTGTGAAGAAATGCGTCCCAAAGAAAGCAAAAAGATTACTCAAGAAACGAAAAGAGCACAATTATTACAAATTGCTGAAAAGAAAGCAATTCAAATGAAAGAAAAGGAAATCGACAAGATTTGGTTCGAGGCTTCGATGTGTTTGGAAAGAGAAAAAGAAAAGCAGCTGCAATATGAAAATCATTTGAGAAGAATTATTGAAAATAAGGCAATTGATGTCTTGAATAGTCAGCTAGAAGAAATCAAGCAAATTAAGGAGATCGAGAACGAAGAAAAAAAGACGGAATATCTAAGGTAAATTTAGTTCCTAAATTTTAATATTAATTTAGGTCTTAAAAACTATTTTATAGAATTGCACGTGCGGATCATGAAGATGCACTTAAAACTGCTTTTGAACAGAGGCATGAGCTGAGCAACAAAATCAAAGAAGGTTCAAGACAAAAGGTAATAGACACTTACTAGAAAAGTTTTGACCGAAATAGGACTTTGTCAGACAAAAGTTAGAGTTCGGATTAAATTTACAAAATTCCAATTGAGGAAATAGAAGTCCATTTCGACGGGAGACTCATTTTGCCGCCCCCATTCAATACTTAATTAAAATTAAATTCCGAGACATCATTTCACAGGCAATGAGGTATCTTTTATTGAAGGTAAAATAGGATCAGCGGTTTCACAAACGGATTCTACGGGCCTTACGAGCAACGAAGTCAGAAATAACTTTGTCAAAATCAATATTTGCAGCCAATTCTTGTTCAATCGACAATATAGCCAAGTTTGATAATCTAGTGGAGCTCATAGTGGATCTGAGAAAATTTTTGATTAGCTTCAACTTCGAAAAACTTCTCTCACAACTAGCGACACTAATTGCCAAAGTCAAATATATATACGAATCAAGATGACTATATTTGGAACCGCAATTCCCAGATTCAGTTTTTGAATGAACTGGAGGAGCTCCAGTGGTCCTTTGCCCCTTATATCTTCCTCTGATTCAGAACTGGCGGCAAACTGCTGGAGACGCTTCCGCTCCATCTGAAACTCGTCCTTGTCGAGGTCTTCTAATACATGGGAAAGATCACACTCGTACTTGCTGTCCAAAAGTTTCGCTGGTGTCAAAAATCCGAACTTGTCCGCTATTTCTTGAACTTGCTGGAATCGAGTCGTCATTTCTTGAATGATCTTGTCAAATGATGCAAACACCTCTCGACGGAGTTCATACTCGTGAGACAAAGCTGCGTATGCGGATTCATCGCCATGCATGCGTTTTTTCAAATGAATTCTTCTCGCTTTGAGTTCGATTCCGAGAGTCTTAGCAAAGTCGATTGCGGCTTGGACGGAACGGTCTCTGGTCTCCACTAGGAGAGCTTTTAAAGCGCAGTTTCTGAGCACACTTGTCCACACTCAGTCCTCGTTGCTGCAGGTAAATCTGTGCGTCATCTACTTCAGGTAGCACTGCAGCCCAAAAGCCAAGAAAAGTGAGGAAGTTGAATGACTGCATGGCTCCCGATCTTGTTTCGGAAGTTTGAGGTGAATCCGTCAATTCTTCCAGTACCTCAAGAACTTCCTCAAACTTATTTTTAAGCGTCTCTTTAGCGCATTTCAGTGACTCGTTTCACTGCTTGACCTGTGACGGCAATCAAAGCGTTCTACCGAGCAGTTGATGCTAAAACGAAGGCAAATGGCTTCTCCAGAGTTCCAAAAAAACGTCACAGAATTCACTGATTCAGAAGCAGAGTGAGTGGTTTGTGCATGCAACGAATGTAGCTTTCGGATTCAGTGTTTTAATCCGGAATTGAACTCCATTGTGAATCCATGACATTGTGGCAACGTTGTCATAAGCCTGTCCTCTCAAGTTCTGTATGTCCAGTCCGTCTGATATTATCTTCGCGATTATATCGTTGCTGAGATCTTCTGCATTTTTTTCTTTTGGTTCGAAGAAGTCGATGAAAGATTCTACCATGGCGACCTTTTTTCCTTCGATATGTACGTATCGCAGAACCTGGCTCATTTGGTCTTTGTGGGAGATGCCTGGTCTGGTGTACTGTCGAAGATTACGATATAATATTTAGCTTCTTGAATGCGACGGATGGTGGTGGATCGAACTTACTCTCCCAGTAAGTTTAGCAAAGCTAGGAGGCGCACTAACTCCAGAAAGTTCCCGCGATTACCACTATCATCTCCTCGAATGTCTTCTCGATGTCCTCTGAAGGCCAGATTTTGTTTGGCTAAGAACTGTATAATATTCAGCAACCGGTACAGTACATCCCTCCACTTCTTCTCCTCACTTTCGAAAACTTCTTGTTGTTTCTGATCGATGGTTGCTTTATGGTTCAGGCGAACTTCCAACTCCTTTTATTTCAAGAAGCTCTGCTCATGGTCCGTTCTAATGGTCTCTGATTTTTGGATTTAGCTTCCACCATTTGTTGAATCCTTCTTCAGATGCGAAGTTCAAGCCATAATTGCCTAGCAGCTTGCAACAGAAACAATAAAAGAATTCTTCAAAGGCGAGTACACCATCCATGTTCGGAGAACCTTTTCACCGTTAGATAATAGTTTGTAGAACCACTCTCTGGTTAGTTTTCGGTTACCGCCTTTCGTTGAAGTCCCTGAGCGAACAACATCGGCAAATTTGGAATAGATGTGCTGTACTGAGTCAGATCCGCGACGTACTAGAAGCGTTCTGACTTCGTCGGTCATAGTAGAACGCCAGCAACCTACACCGTCGAGATTCACATCTTTGTCTTCGGCAGGAGCAGTCGTATGTCTTCTTGTTTACTTCTTCTGCAGGCTTGTGACTAAATGCTTGAGGTGCTTCTGGTGAGTCGACTTCGTCTTGACCCTGCTCTGTGGTGAGACCAGAACGACTTCCAACTTCGACGGCAGACACGTCTTCTTCTTCTGCCTGTAAAATAAGTTATGCATTCCCATGAATATTGGCCGAAGGACAATTCTAGGCCATGCACGATTCTAGATGGAGGAATCATATACTTACATTGGAATCACTTCCGCTGCTGCTGGACGCCGCGGCGCCGAAGATGTTAACATAGCTTTCGAACCAGAACTAGAACTGACATATTTCAGTAATGCACCTTGAGACTTCTTCGCATCTGCTTCTATCTTAGCGTTTTTCGTGCGGTATTCCGCACCGCTTTCTTTGACATTTTTCATTTTCAAAAACTAGTTCAAAGGTTGAGTGAAGTACTAAATGTTTAGTTTTAGAAGATTCAACAGTATTTAAACGATAAATAACACAATCGAAATGACTTTCTGTGATGCGGGAGGGAGCAAAAATATTGAGCTGGCTGAGACTAGAATAACGTTTCCGTCGAATCTTAGCGTGCATTCCGTTATTGTCGCGCGACTCGCGAAACTAAAACGGAACGTACGTACGTACGTACATTGCCTTGGAATTTTCAATTATTTTCCTTCTAAATACTACCTTGCAATTCAGGTTGTATCTGTTTATAGGATATATGTAAATGTATTACAAGCCAGTTTATACGATTATAATTTATTAAATTTTTATCTTAATAAACAGAGCCACCTTCAATGTTTAGAAGCGGAAAAGGTGATTAGAGCACAAGAAACCCAGCGGGCTGAAGCTGAAAGCAATCAAATTGATATCATCCAGCAACAAAAAGATAGAGACGATGAGAAACTTAATAAAGTAGATAAAACAACTAATCAGTAAATGTATCACCTAAATACAATATTTTTCAGGATTTAGACCACAAATCGCAAGCCAGATATCTTGAGTATGTGAAGGACAAAAAATCCGAGATGAATTGCAGAAACAAAATGCTTGACACTGTGAGCAACATTATTAAAAAAAAGTGAAGAACTATATAATAATTTTCATATTTTTTTCAGGCTTTGGTAGCACATGGCAGACGAATGCAACCACAACCGACAAACAAGATACCCTACCAGAAATCTTTTCGTTAAAAATAGCTTTGTGGCACTACTAAACCAAATAAAATATTGCACTACCTATACGTACACCTACAAGCCGCCTTCATTTTAATTAAATATAATCGATTTTCATTCATTCGACAAAATCTGATAAAATTCCAGTTTGATAAATGTTTATTGGGAACCAATTAACAAGATTTATCTGCCCCATGAATTATTTTGGTCGCAGCCATTTGGCAATTTCGATTCAAATTAAAATAATTACAAGCGATAGTGGTGTTTAACACCACCACACAAAACTCATTGACAGTACTGTCACGGTGAGCTGTCACAAAAAGTCAAAGCTAAACCCAATCTTAACGTCTGGTGGCATGACGAGCTTAACTTGTTAACACGTGTATGTTTATTTCTGCGGTTTTATCTGCCTTAAGAATTAGATATACTTCTTTGCTTTGACTTAAAATGTCAGAATTATCTAAGCCAGAAGTCAGGTTAACTAAGTTTAAGTGTTTTCGACAGAGCATCAAAAAGGCCAAGTCAAATTGATTTAATATGCGTTTTTCATGTTAAATTATTGTTTGTTGTTAACTTCACACAACAAGAAATGGAAGTAGTATAGACTTCTGCTGGTTGGAACCCGCATTAGTATTTGTTCCAATTGAGGTTAATTCATGGCATAAATCTTATTTTAACGATTACACAAAGTGTAGCCCGAGTTCACAAATTTAATATTATTGGATCACTGTAAAAACTAACATTTATTGCAGAATGTTGACAAAGTTCTCATCAACCAACGCCGTTAAAAAGGTTAACAAAACATTCCAACATTATAGGTACTGCCCAGAGAAATGGAACGCGTCTTTTATAGTGATGCCGAGTTATAATATTTATGAGACAGACTATAAATTTTGTACCAACTTGGTTTTATTTTGTTGTTAGCTCCGTTGGTTCCTGTTGGACTAATGAAAAATATTAATGACATTGAAAAGTTGTAGCTTGCGACCGCCACCTGCATTTTTATTAGTTATTAAAATTTTGTATGTCTTGAACTTTAAAATGAGAATTTATCATTTGAAAATGGTTTTTATGTTCAGGAAAAATCATTTAAATCAGAGAAGAGAAATCTCATGTTCTCTCTATAAGAAAGAAACTGTTTAATTTTTTTTTTTTTTTATTTCTTACTTTTGTTTGTATTAGTGATAGGTATCACTGCTGTTAGAGTGAATAATTCAAGTTTCTTGTCACTTGTTTAAATTTTCAATTTTAAATAGTTTCTTAACTTAAATAAATCTTGGGAACTAAACTGACTGAAAGATCACTCTGTAACATACTGATTTAAATTAAAACTTCAAAGTAACAGTAGCGATTAAGTTGTTTAAACAAGTGTTAAGTCTTAATATAGGGTCCCTTGACTGCAAACAAAAAAAACTTCACCTGAAGAATTTCAAATTTGGCCATTAAATAATAATAATAATAGCAAAATATCTAAAGTTTTTAAACTTAATCAATAAGATGAATACGGAAATCGATCATCTACGACATCAGAACCAAGTTCTATCAATCCTCAGGAAAGAATTGAAGGCATAACCCAACTTTTGCTTAACAACGAAGCACCCCTTATGCCAAGGGCATATATTTTCATAGTTTATCTCAAAATTGAAACTGAGAAGCCGTCAGCCAAAATTTTATTGAAATTTATTTTAAAATTCCATCATATAATATATCAGGTTTAAAAATAATACACTTTCATTTGCTAATTTGTTTCATATTACGAAGGCGGTCCGATAAGTATTCAGCATACAAAAGAACAACAAAAATTTGGGAAATGTGGCGATTTATTTCCCAACACAGTCTGCTTTTAGCTCGATATACTTGATCCAGCGATGCTCCTACTTCTTTAACCCATCCGAAAAATAGGTGTTCTCCAGGTCAGCAAAGTAGGCCATCGCACAGTGGGGCCAAGGCGGAAAAAACTCGATTTTCCAAAAGTGCTGATTTCGACTAGCTGATTCATGTTTCTCACAGTAAATTAGCCAGAAAATCTTGGTACACTAAGGATATGGTCCAAAACTGAAGTCTTAACACCTAAATAGACGCTCAAAGTCAAGATATTTGAAATAGTGTCGGAATTTGATTTAATTTTCTTAGGGTAATACGTCTATTTGGGATGAACTAAAAATAGGATTGTTTTTTGTTTGCTTATTTAGGATGCCTAATAATACAATACAGCGGTCAAACTCAGCAAAAAAATATTTAGTGAATTACGGTAGCACAATATAAAACTCAGTCCACAGTAATGGAAAGTTTTAGTCATTTAAAAAGAGCTCCACTTTCCTCTGGTCTGAGATGGCTATTTTCTCGATGTAGACATGTCCACGTTTACATTCAAACAAAATTAAGCTGCAAATCGACACAGTTAGCAGATTTAAAGTTACGAAATCTTGCAATGAAAATCGTTTTATTTTTCACTTCTGTTTGCTAAAAAGTTAATTTTTGTATTGTATTTGTATAATCTTTATTCAATAATTAGGAAAAATTTACAATAATTACTTACATCTAGCAATTAATAAAAAAAAAGAGTTAAATGTTAAACCAGCAAGAACTAGGTGTAAAATGGGCGAACTTTTACACATTTTTTAATGACTTAGAATTAATATTAATATAAATTTAACTCTTTGTTTCCTTTTTTGTTTACATAAAGGGTGGTTAAATTTTAATGGCCGATGTTGAATGTGAACCAAACCTAAACATCAAGTTTTTTTTTGCATTTCATTTGACATTTCTCAACTCAGACTAACTCAATTTGAACCATGGAAAGATACACAATCGAGCAACCCGTAAAAGTTATTCAGGCTTATTATGAAAATGGGCATTCAAATCAAAATGCATATCGTGCACTTCTCGATTTTGTCGGTCAATTTAATCGTCCAAATGTGGGAACAACCGGAAAAATCGTTCAAAAATTTGAGCCAACCGGGTCTGTGGGAGATGTGAAAACACCAGTACATGCTCGTACAGCTCGTACTGCGAAAAATATTGCTGCTGTTCGCGATAGTGTGGCTGAACTCAACTCGTCGTCGTGCCCAACAGTTGCTCCTATCACGCTCTTCGTTGATGAACATTATGCATAAAGACTTGCATTTACACGCTTACAAGGTGCAATTGACTCAAGAACTAAAGCCTCTTGACCATTTCAAGCGTGCGTCGTCAATGGTCAAAATGGTGGCAAGAAATGGCAACAGTGGATGATCAATTTTCGAAGAAAATCATCTTCAGTGATGAGGCACCTCAGTGGATTCGTCAATAAGCAGAATTGCCGCATTTGGGCGAATGATAATCCAAGGCTGATTGTCGAAAAACAAATGCACCTACAAAGAGTGACTGTTTGGTGCGGTTTATGGGCTGGCGGCATCATCGGGCCGTATTTTTTCCAAAATGAGGCCAGTCAGGCAGTTACTGTGAATGGTGTTCGCTATCGTGAGATGATAACGAACTTTTTATGGCCCGAATTGGAAGATATGGATGTGGACGATATGTGGTTTCAACAGGACGACGGTGCCACTTGCCACACAGCTAACGAAACAATGACTCTTTTGAGTGACAAATTCAATGGCCGTGTTATCTCACGTGGTGGCGATGTCAATTGGCCGCCAAGATCATTGATTTGACACCGTTCGACTTCTTTCTTTGGGGTTATTTGAAAGAAAAGGTGTACGTCGATAAGCCAGCAACAATTCAAGAGCTAAAGAATGAGATAATTCTGCACATTAACGGCATAGAACCTCAATTATGTCTCAGCGTCATCGAAAATTTGGACCATCGAGTAGAGGTGTGCCGCCAAAGTCGCGGCGGCTATTTTGGCCGAAATTTTGTTCCATACATAATTGAACCATACCATATTATCATAATAAAAAGAAATGACAATAATTTCCTAAATAATTTGTTTTTTATTCAAAATCAACATCGGCCATCGGCCCTTAAAATTTAACCATCATTTACAAAGCATATATGTACGTATCTTCTCAAACAACCAAGCTGCTAAAAAATCTCTGAACTCTCTCTCTACAAACCCTTAAAGTGCCTCGTGGAGATGATGCATCTGTTCAACATTAACTTTGCTGAGTGCAAGGTCATGGGGACGTTCCAGATAAACTATAGAGCTGACGAGCTTATTAAAAATGGAACAACATTGCCTATTCTAACCGATAGGTGCTATGCTCATACTTACATGTATATTAATGCTAAGGCGAGATGCTATCAAGACTGCAAACCTTAGGCGGAACAACATCACCACTTGCTTGGCGACAAAACAGATCTGTTCAATACTAGATATCAGGCGGTCTAAGCAGCTGATATCTTTATGCAGAATGCCAATGCAATTTCGTAATAATTGCATTCAAAAAGTTCTAACATTATCTGACGTCAAATTACTAAATTTTTAAATTATCAATAATTCTTCGTTAATCTACTTTTAATCAAATTTAAAAATATGCCCCAAAACTGTATAGTTTTTAAGAAGCTAACAAGTAAAACAATTGTGTTTTAGATCACTTCATCCAGCCAATCTGGAAAAACATGCTTCATTTACATCCACATAACTCTCCCAGTTTTGACACTTATAGAACGCGCATTAACATATTTCGACCAAGTGTCACATTTAAATCTCGTGCCATAAACAACAAACATTTGTTAAACACAAAACACCTATCGAACAACTTTTGTGCATTCTACAACTTAATTTTTTTTCGTCCAACGGACTATGGCAATTTTTAAAACATAAACTGCACGTCCGAGTCATTGTGTGTGACAGCAGGCTTTGGTCTCCAGCTGGACGAAGCTCCATGCCTATCGCAAAATGACCGTTTAATTCCCAAGCGCAGCACAGAAAGTATATTTCTTAATTATCTGTAATATAATTCCATGGCGGGTGTGAGAATATTAAAATAAACTATTGTATCTTGTATCTTTTCATCTGAACAGTCACACATCGCATTTTCTTTTCTGTTGTTTTTGTGGTTTCCATTCGTTTGTGGGCCATTACTGTTCAGTCAAGCATACATTTCTTTCAATCCAAGAGGAGTCAAGACTCAAGTGTATCCTAAAGTATGTAACTATCCAAAGACTATATGGAAAAGTCTTTAGAGAAACGGGCCAACGCATGGCGCGCGACGGTGTATATTGCCCACTAACCGACGGAAATAGTGTAGGTAAACCTCCTGCTGTATCTGAGCTTGTAAAATTTTATAGACTTTTTTGTCAAGTCTGAATAAAAACAAGAAGGCTCGACACCACTTAAGTCGCGATTATTTTCATTCGATTAACATTAAGTGAATTTATGGCGTCTTTGAATTTTCGATCGAACGTGAGCTAACCGGGATGGATTGTTGTGGCACCTTTGCAAATGATGATTATAAAGCAAATGGATATTGGGTGTTGGATGGTTGAGAACAAGATGGACTTGAGATGTCTCTTTATCTCTATAGCTTAAAGAGATTTATAGTTTTTTTTTCGATAAAGCCATTTTTAGGTGAGTTATTTAGATTATGTAGGTTAAGTGAAAATAATGTTGACACATGTTAAAAAAGGTACGATCTAAGTTTTCATATGAGTTGTCAAGTTTAAAGACACAAAGCCAAATACGCACCGGAATAGGGTTAGGGTGAATTTAACAATGGTCAGCATTGTTACAGACCAAGTGTGTAGCTAAGAACGGATTTCATGATTGTATCAGAAGGGTGACGTGAAATAAAAGAAATAATTCCAAATTAGCTATATCCATATCGACGGTTAACTATGAATACCTCTTATGTCGCATTTTGTAAACTTTAAAGGGGACACAAAAAACTGATTATAGTCTCAAAATTAAAACGCATAATAATAAAATTTTATACATAATTATCAGTTTTGAATATCTATGATGTGAAATAGTTTAAATTTTAAAAAATCAGCGAAGCAGATGGAAATTATTAACAAAACTGCATCAAAAAGTGAATTTCACAAAAAATTATGTTAGGAGATATTCATAGTTAACCGTCGATATAATAATAGTGTCAAAACTAATTTGGAAATAGAACGGAATTTTGATCATCCGGTATGAATATTTGTTAAAGTTTATTTCTTAATTCATCTGACGATATGGATTAACAACACGATCAGGTTTTTCCATCTGCGTAGTCCACGTGAATAGGGAATTAATAGACCCTCCCACTGATATAAGAATCAAGTCGAATGAGGGCAACAAAATGATTTGTTATGAATTTAGAAAAAAAATCCTCCATCTCCAATGTCTTTCGGTGGCTGTATCTCCCAAACCAAGCCTTATATGAGGTTGCTTTTCAAAAAGTCCATTGTTAAATTTTTAAGAGCTATCGAAAAAGTGAAAACCAAAAGCTTCTGAGAGGTCTGGTCTTGAAGTATTGCTATTCAAATGCATTTGACTGAATTTCGACCCAACGCTTCATTATGATACTGATATTGAAAATCAATAGCTTCTGTGAGGTTTTCTTCTCAAAATAAAATATTTCTACCAAAGTCAATTGAAAAAAGGATATTTAACTAAACCTACATAACTCTTTATATGACGATATTTCCGCAACGGAGGCTCGTACTAGCTTTGTATATAAAACTTACAGTACTATCAAGAAGACGAAAGATTGTGGCGACATCTTAAGGCTAGGGACTGCAATTGCTAGATTTGTTTTTGCTAAATTTAAGAATAAAATATTCTCTTTTTTACTACTTGTTTTGTATGTTATCCTGCTCTTCACTGTAAAAGCGTGCGATAATTTCTGCGCCACCACCAGGCTAGCGTTCGCAATACAAAATCACGCTCCGTGATAATACTATAGGTTATATATACAAAGGTACTAGGTCGAAGTTTCCAATTCTGAAGCCAACCCAAAGTACTTTTGTTCAAATTAACTGTTGACATAGACGCATAACTGACGACATTTGTTCCCATTTTATCGCATTTTCCATGACTATATCGAATATTCTCCTTAAGGGTTGCGATTGTCTAAGGCTTGTTGGCATAAGCCCGCAATTTCAAGTAGTCCCAAGGAAAGAAGTCTTGGATGGTTAGATCGGGGGATCTTACTGGCCATGCCAAATCGCCAAAACGGAAGTTAACGCGAACAGAAACGCTTCCTTCATAATATTCATTGTAGCTAGTGCTGTGTGTTCCGGCAGCAAGAAGTCGCTTATCATAGCCATGTAGCGTTCGCCAGTAACAGTGACCGTATTGCCGATGGAGTCCTAAAAAAATATGGTCTAATCACTGATCACTCTTCCCGGGTGAACGCTGGGTGAACGTCAGTTGAACGCCGGGTGAACGCCACCACTTTGAGTGGATGTAATGGCTCTTCGTACATCAGACAAGGATTTTCAGTGCGCCAGAAATAAAGATTTTTCTTATTAAATGGAAATGCGCATCGTCGCACATGATGATTTTCGACACAAAATCGTCCTCTTCGCTGTTGAGATTGAGGATGGCTTGAAAGTAATTCACACGAGACAAACGGTCGGCAAGCATTTACTGATGCACTATTTGCACTTTTTACGGGAATATGTGTAAGTCTTTCACTAAAATTCGCTGTAGGGTCCGTTTGGTGATGTCCAATTGAGTGGTCCGTTCGTCTAATTGAAGATTCTTCTTTCTCAGTGACATCGGCAGCCACAGCCTTGATATTTTCGACTGAGAGATCAGTCCGGTGGTAGCCAAGTCTATATGGTCTCCTGTGTTTCCAGTCTGTTGGAGTGGAGTAGCTAAGTGATGGAATGTTTGCCCAGTTGGCGTGACACGACTAAGAAATCGACATCGAAATTCACGCTGCGCTAACACATCTTGCCGAGTATAGTGATCCATTGCTTGTCTGTTTGTATTCTGCAGATGTCTTGTTCACAAATGTCAATTATGATTGACATACGACGCCATTTGCAAAAATTGTAACATCTCCCGATAAGGTGATTAATTTTGCGCCACCTTGTGGAATCGTATTTTAACTCCTTTTCCAGACATAAAAAAACACTAATCGGCAATATCTTTTGCTCTTAAGTGGAATTATTACTAAAAAGCCTAAATGAATAATACAAAAATAGAATTGACCATGTGAAAAACATGAATTTTCCAAATTTAAGCTAGCAATGGTCAAAGATTGGCCTCATCTTTTAGTGTTGGTAACATCAAAATTAAGGCGAAAAGGAAATTAACAGCCAGGTTCTACATTTCACTTTCACTCGAAATGAAATTGAAATCGATACAAATTAAAATTTAGTGTTCTACAATTCGCTTTTGACGATATCGATTTCATTTTTTTCGAAGTGAAATTGATGCGAATTTTCATGTTCCAGATTTCGATTTTTTCGATTTTCAGGTGATTTAAATCCGATCAGTTCTAGTTGTGTGAATTTATTATTTATTGTAAAATTTTCAGAAAAAAAAAAAGAAAAATATCCTTTTCTATTAAAGAATAGTGTTGCAACTTGACTCGCGTCAGATCGATGCATTCTATAACTCCAGGAATTTTTTTTTTTCAAAAAAATTAGGTATAGATGTCCATGCCTCTTCATTGGGTATTTCAATTTGGATTCAACTTGGACGAATTTTATTATCCGAATCAGAACCTTTGACACAGTATTTACTTAGACTTATTTAACATTTTCTTTGGCAAGAAAACGTAAGACCGCGGCCAGCTGCAATGATGCAGGAATGGAAGTCATTGCATTTCTAATGGGTTTGAATGATCTCCCAACATTTGTTTCTTTTTGTTCCTTCTGCATATTCCCGATTGCTAAGTTGCAATGCTATTGCAAGCAATCACAATATTTTATTGAATTACATTTATCAAAATTTACACACACAATTTTAATAGTAATCAAAAAAATTCACAAACAAAATAGTTTTGTATTTGCAAACTGAGAAGTGACAGCTGTTTGCAATTTCACTTAAAGTGATTTCGAAAGGATTTCGAAGTTATGAAAGCGGGTGAAATGTAAAACACTGAAAACAAATTCACTCGATTTGGAAATTCGTTTTCATTTCGATTTCACTCGATTTTTGGAACCTGGCTGTAAATCATGGGTATGCGTGGAATCAGTAAGACTTCGCTTTGGAAATTCCCATCGATGGGAATTAGATCAGATTTGGAAACATTACATTACATTACATTTTACACTACACCGTAGATAAATCTACGAAGTAGAGACACAGAAAAGCACTGGCAACTGAGGCCATCGGCTTTAGACAATACGACAGAGAGAGACACACAAAGAAAGAACAACAGAAAAAACACATGTCAACAGCACACGGTTGGTATTTGAACGGTCCCCCATCCAAGTACTAACCGCGCGCAATGATGCTTGATTTCGCTGATCGATGGGAAGCGATGCTTTTTTTTTTTTTTTTTTTTTAATTCATTTTTATTTCATTCAATCTTATAACTATCTTAATGCTAGACAAAAATTCATAAAACTAGCCTACTTATCAATAACTTAAAACTAACTTACTGGCCCCATACGGGCACTCTAAGTTAAACTATATTCTTATAACTACTGCCTTTCGGCCTAAAAAACTATTTCGAATTCAATTACTATATCTATTTTTTTTTTGTTTTCTCGAGAAAATTTTAAAAAACTCGGATTCTTTATCATTTTGACTTTTTTATATAAAATTTACAAACTAAAATTAAACTAATTAAAACTACCTAAAACCACTTAAACTACTTAGAATAAACTAAAACTACCTAAAACCACTTAAACTACTTAAAATAAACTAAAACTAAAATAAACTACCTAAAACCACTTAAACTACTTAAAATAAACTAAAACTACTTAAAAACTAGAACAACCACAGCGGAGTTTTTTTTTTTTTTTTTTTTTTTTTTTTATTTTTTATTTTTTTTTTTTTTGTACATTTGAAGAATGTAGGTTTTTTTTTTTTTTTTTTTTTTTTTTTTTTTTTTTTTGCCACTGTGCCTATTCTTTTTAAAACTAAACCTGTGACTAAAAAACAGGTATGCAACCCGGCCACGGCTCTAACACCCCACCCCGACTACCCATTATCAAATACCGATTGAAGCCACCAAAACTGGTTCTCCTGCTTCACCCTATCAGTTTTGTCCCGATCGGACACAGCCCTACTGAACCGTAGGAGCTCTTCTCCGTCTTGTGCGACGACGTCCCGAGTGTAAAGGAGCCGCCGGTCCACAGTTCTTCGTCTGACGTGGTAGATTAGCGGTACTGCCAATCTATCCTGTATCAGACCGCATCTATCTAAATAGAGGAATGCCTCTGGAAGAATGAAGCCACTCAAGCGTGCATTTTCAAAATATTCGTCATTTGGGTAGAACGCCCCGAAAATCAAATTATTGGTCGAAGTCATAGCCCTCGCAATGTGACCCCGAATAAGTTTTATCACGAAATTGTCAACTCTGTTGATTCGAGCCCCGTTGTATAGAGCCTCGTTCGGATAATAGTGAACATAAGAAGATTCGGGTGTCCGATGCAAACCAGTACAGCGTCGAAGACACTGCCGCTCGAACACCCGAATTCTCTCCATCTGAGATGGAGCAACGTTGAACCACACTGGACAACCATAAACGATCATCGGCCGTATGAGGGCCATGTAGCAAATGACCTTCACTCTGAGGTCAAGCCGACTGCTGTAAAACAGTCGTTTCGTCAGAGCTAAGGCTCCTCTGGCCCTGGCCAGCGCAGCATCTATATGTCTGTCGAAATACAGATACTGATCCAACCAGATAACGAGGTACTTCACTACACTTTTGCTCGTTAATCGCTGCCCGTGATGGGAAGCGATGCTTTCATCAAAGCCACGGCCGTTGACAGATTTGGAAACAATTTTTTGATGGTCAATCAAATAACTTTGCACAGGGTCATAGGGAGACTCTTCTTCAACGACTTGGAGGAAATCTCTGACATTCAAACTAAAAACTTTTTGAAATTTATTAACGCTACCAAATGGCTTCGAAATTCCTAAGTTCTATCAACTAGCCGACCACGAGATATGAAGTCGCCTCGAACCACAGTCAAAAAAAAAAAAAAAAAAAATAAAAAGCTTCTAGGACGAAATGATAAAATGAACAAAAACGACTGAACGATGCACGTGTTTCTTCTAGGAGTAGCGACAAACGAAGAATGGGTACTTCACCTATACACCAGCGATTGCCACACCAACGGTTAACACGAGCTTAAGTGAGTTGTTAGGGCTATCGCTCCCTAAGATTGGTAAAATCCTGTTGAAGAAAGGGATAGCCCCTTTGATTTATTCAGCATTCCTAACCAAGTAAACTCGCATCTACCAGACGTTGGAAGGAGCAACATGCTTCACGCCCTTAAAAGGCGTCTACCTCTCTTTAAACCAGGTGATTATGTGATCGCAGACATTTCTTCAATGACTTAGAAGTCCCCTTCAAAATTTCAGGCTATAGCATGCTGAAACTCATCAACGCCCTTAACGGACTTAAATGGCATAAGAATATCCTAGGTTTCAAATTTCAATACATGGGAGTTCACAATATCTAGGGTATCACAACGGATCTACATTTATCTAAGTTCTAAGTTTGACCGTAACAAGGTCAACTGTAAGTCCATTAATCTAACATAAGTGCTTTGGTGCTTTGAAGTTGCGAATAAGCATCACCGGTGATCTAACCTTCAATGATAATAGGTTGCTCGATATTCCGAATGGTTTTAATGAATTCAACAATTCAGCCGAATAATGTTTAGTGCTATCAGTATTGCTTAATGCACTGCAAGAATTTCTAGTTGGAGGCTTGTTCTCCGTTCATTACTATGTCGATCGATTTATCTTTCGACTGTTTCAGCGGTAAGTTTCGATTGAATTTGCTCATTGAGCATGATCACACAGAGTCCGTTCAAGTGCTTTGAGCGATTTCTTATGGGTAATTGTCCCAATGATATTTTTGTTCATTTTAATGGTTGTGACCATGTTTGAACTTTTTCCGGTGGTGTAACTTGATGTTTCCGATTGGGTCAAATTCAATATAAACTTGATTGCTGACTACGCACTGCATCGGCCTTCGAATACCGCTGATCCATTTCCCGATGGTGCTACTGCAATTGCAATACGCCATTTTCGTTTATTACACGTAACATGACTTTGTTGTAAGCGTTTTTTTGATCAGTAACCGACTTATTGAGTTTTCATAAATCTTTCTTGCTTATTCACATCGAAGTGCTGTTCTCGCACTAGGTCTCAGTCGACACTCAGGGACACTTTTTCCGTCCCGACATTCTCAGTTAAAAAAGGACTTTGTTGTTGATATTACATATGTCTTTCAAAGCTGTTTACTTTTATTCAGTTACTGATACCAAATCACCGTAGAAAGACACACCATTAAACAGCACGTCCAAAACATATAATTTTATTATCAAAATGAGTGTTTGTTAGTGCAAACGTTGCACCTATTTAAAAGTAGACGTCCTGGCCCTTCTCAGTCCACTCTTTAATATTTGGTGTCCAATTTGATCACGAACGGTTCGATAATAAATTAGCCAACATTCGTACTTCGTACATTCAGACACAAGATCGGCCAAGAACATCCCCGTGGTCCGTCAAAGTGTACTGTAGAACCTAAGGCAGACTATTCCTCGCCGTGCATAAGAACTCGGCCTTTCGCAGACTTCCACTTGGCAAATTTTGCGTCGGCACTCGGGTCTATACCCATATAAGTTCCAACCGACCCAGGAGCTCAAAGATCATGACCATAGACAACGTCCTTTGTTCGCTAACTGAGCTTCGGAGCGTTTGGAAGAGGACCCCAATTATGGCCGAAATATCATCTTTAGCGACGAGGCCCATTTGTGGATGAATGGCTGTGTTAACAAGCAAAATTTCTGGTTTGGATTTTGGGCCGGCCGCGGCGTCATTGTTCCGTACTTTAGAAAAAACAACATTGGTGAGGTTCACTATTTAGACCCTGTTAGAAGCCGAGGTGAAAGAGTTGACCGATGTCATAATTATTCACAATGGCATTAAAATAAGTCATAAATTCAAAGTCGGACATTTTTGCAGTTAGGGCCTTTACGAAATTAGCGTCAGAATAATAATAAGCGCAAGGGTAGATGGAAAATTGGTGATCAGTACCGCTGCCCTGCCAATTCAGTGACCAGTCTGCTTCTGATCTCCAATGGGTTGGGGAGATGTAGGAAAGCCGCAACATTTTGGACTTGCTTTTCTAAATTTCGGATCAACATAAATGAGGGCTAACGTGAACAAAATTTCCCTCGAAATTCTTCTCATCTTCTAAAATGGGAAACGACAATATTTCTGCACTGTTCATTGAAAGCTGGCTGGTGGCCTTTTAAAATGAGAGCCAAAGGCCCTATGAAACTTAATTCTCAATATCAATAAATTCCAAGGGAAACTATCGACATTATTTAAGTTTACAATTTTGAAGGTTATGAAAAATTCCGAGGGAAATTTTATTTACGATAGCCCCCAATATGTCATTGCCATGACTGTCATACGAACGTTTATATTCAAAGATATTTCAGTAATAAGATTGAATAAGCTTCTTGACTAAGACAATGCCTTTTGAACTTTTAAATTTCGTATTCTCAATTATTTTCAACGTCTTAAAATCTTAAAATGATTAAATATCAATTTTCATTACATAATTTATGACAAAATTTCAATGAAAATGCAACACAAAGATCACAATTTGTTTCGGTCGATGTAACATTCACAAAGATTTTAAAGAGTAATTTTCGATAACACCAACAAGTGTGAAAATACTCGTATGTAGCTTTTTATTCTCAACAATTTTTTACTTCTGCAAAACAAAAAACTTGCACTTCTTATGCGATAACGTTGAAACAAAACTGTGCGCCATGGCAAATACGATTTAAATTGAATGTCAGTGCAAGAAAAATCCACAATCTACAATTTCAGATATCTACTTTATTTTTCACAACATGTAAGGTCTCTTGTCCAAGTCCAAGAGCTATTCCTCTCTGTGCCACTTAAAATAATTGATGTTCGTTGCTCACTTAGTACATGCACGACTCAAACTCAGTTTCTGCGCCAGACACGCAATGGCGGTTACCAACCAGCAAATATTCTCCAGTCCCAGAGTAGCTTTCGACGGCCATAACTAAGCCGCCTTATGATTTACGGTCAAATGCCATCTTGTAATGTTTCGCTAACTCAGTGAATAATTCACGCTTTAAAATATGTCTCCTCTTCCTGACGTAGTCCCACTCAGTCACTTAGGCTCTCGACTTCAGAGGATTCCTCCATTCCAAACCGGCTTCAACCAACGCGATTGTCTTGGCCACAAGCAGCCCCCAACACTGCTAACGAAGGAAGCGTGTTGCTAATTAGCAATTACACAAAACACACTGACAGTCCGACGGCTATATTTGTATCTGCGGTGGTTTATTCAGAAGCTCTGCAGTTAATTGCTTCTACCTTTGGCCTTTTATGGAAATTGTATTCATTTGACCATTCAGTTATTAATTTTTTATCTATGGGAATGATAAATGAACTTTTAATTCTTAAGTAAATTACAATATTTTGCTTATGGATCGATCGATTAATATAAATTATGCAAAGTTTGTACCGTTAGATATTTAAATTTACAACTTGGTTCAATGTGAAACAAAAATCATGCCACTCTTAGAGATGTGCATGTCGAGAACGTTGGTTTTGGCACAGAAAAACGGAGTTCCAAATATCTACTTACAGGTCGAAGTGAAGCATTGCCAATTCAAAATTCTATAGTTTCTATAATTTTTTTTTATTTTTAAAAACCATATATGTATCTGCTCGATATAGCTCATTTTAGCACAAATAACAGCAAAACCACCTTTTAATCAAGGTATTGCACGCTGTATGAATGTATGAGATCCATGACCAACGAAGCGCTGCCTTTTGCTGCAATACTCTCATATTTTTTTGTTGACACCTTAGCCTCCAAAATGGATCATGTGGGGAATTCCATTGCAAGAACTGCGGAACGTGATCTTCAAGAAATTGTTGTGGTAAACGAGGTTATGAGACGGTCCTGAGTCCGGTTTGAATGTCCAGTGGCTTTTACAAAACCCAAGGGATCAATGCATCAATAAACACCTTTGGTTAGTACATTTCCTGATTCCACTAAACGCTCTGGTAGATAAGAACTAGTTGAGAGCGGTATCGTGAGATTCATCCTTCGGTTGATCTTTACTTGCGATATAGGAGGCACTTAGGGTAAGTTTTGCGTTTAGAAAAAAAGTCAGTAATCATTAAATAATAAAATTACTCTATTACATTGTAGCTGTTTCAATATTATTCTACTTTAAATATTCGGTATTGAACCTTCATGAAGTAAGAACTTGGCGTACTTTTAGATCTCAGTACTTTTTACGGCTGACTTGTTACACAAAGGTTTTTGTATAGAAGAACTTGGCTCTTTTTTTTAACATTTATGTTTTTGGTCTGATGTATTTAAAATCAAAAAGTTTTTTTTTTATTATTTGAATAAGCCTACAAACTTCTAAGGAGCTTTCACATAAAAAAAATATAAAAAAAAAGTAAAAATCTACTTCTGAAGAAATTTTGTCTAATGATTTCTATCAAGTTTAAGAAAATTAGCCAAGCTGTTTAAGCTGTAGTCGAACAGGCAGACAGAATTCTGCGACCCAATTTTGTCCTATCATTATAATCATTATAATGGCAAGTCCTTACTAACTTACTTAAGGTGGCGATACATTCCGGAGTGGATCATAACATCAACTAACGAGTTTCCACAGTTAGCTCAGTCCTCAGTCCCTAGCTAGCTGTCTCCAGTTTCCCATGTCAAGTTGATTGAGATCCTCTCCCACTTGTGTGCCCCAGCTAAATTTACGATCTTTCTCAACTGCCCCCCTTCTCAGCGTTGGACTTGAAGACTTCCGGGCCGAGCCGAACCATTTGAGACATCTCAATAGTTGGACTTTAACTCGGTTGACTACGTGCGTCGGTTTAGCTGTACAGCCCGTACAGTTAATGGGTACAAAGTGGACAAAGTTCCTAACTTACTCAAAATTAAAGCTGTATATTGTGACGTTCTGTCCAAGACGTCGGTGTTATATGACCTTTGTTGATGACAACATATAGTTACTTGGGCTTACCTTCATTGACAGCTAAGCCCATCTTCTTCGATTCCGACTCAATGCTCACAAGCGCCCCACTTCTTCCAATTATGTCAATGTTGTCGGCGTATCCTAGATGTTTGAATGCTTCTTAAAAGATTATGTCTCTGCACTATTCTTTCAGGAACGATGTTGAAGAAGTCGCACGACAGAGCACTGCATTGCCTAAAATCTTTTTTGACATCAAATGCATATGTGAGATCTTTTCCGACCCACAATCCTGCGCTATCAGTCAAGTTTTTCAAACTCTATCCCTTGCTCTTTAAAGTTCTTCAATAAAAATCATATCATACGTGGCTTTAAATAGATGAAAAGGTGGTAGCTGTCGATTTGAAGGGTGTTTTCCAAGATCTGACCTAATGTAAATATTTGATCGATTTTGGTCTTTCCTGGTCTTAAGCCGCATTGATACGGACCTATCAGGTTGTTGATGAAAGACTGCAGACGTTCACATAAAACGCCAGAAAGGATCTTTTATGATTATGTTCACGAGACTTATAACTCTGTAGATGGCGCATTTCAGTAGGGTCTTCTTTCTTTAAAATTGGCCATACAATGCTAAGGTTCCATTAATTGGACATGCTTTCTTTCGACCATATTTTGCAGATGAGCTCGTGCATACTCACAACCAAGTCATCACCTGCCACTTTGAATAGCTTGCCATCGAGGACATCAGCTCCAGCGGTCTTGTTGGACTTCGTTCAGGTTTGGTGGGCCGTATTGTTGGTCTGCGTCGCCTACATAAGTCGAATGGTATTATCGGAATTCTCTTCTTCATAGCTTTTATAAAGTTTGGAGGAATGGTCTTTCCATATTCTCAGCATTGCCTGTGGTTTTTCAATGATGCGCCCTTGGTTGTCCATGCAGGCTTCGGCTCGGAGACTGTATTCTTGTGATGTTTTTTTTTTACCTTTTGCTAAAACTTCCGAGCGTCATTCCTCTACTCTAGCATCCCTCTACTTCCTCGATCGAGCGATTCTCGTGCTCTTTCTTTTTTTTCTGAGAAGCCGGTGTTCTTCTCTAATCTTCTGCTCGTAGAGCTCGCGATCAGCTCTAGTCCTTCTATGCGGCACCGCTTTTTATGCCTCGTGTTAGGCTGCATTTGTTTGCCTGCACTCAACATCAAAATAGGGGTTTCATTGTGCTGGTCGTGTAAGAACGAGCACCTCAGAAGCGGCATCTCTGACGACTGCTTGGCAATATTGTCACTGGTTCTCAATACTTGATGCTGTTGGTATAGGAATTTTTAAGAGTTTGTTAGTGACTCGATTGGAAAATGACTTGGCGATCTCTTGCGATTATAGCCGTCAAATATCTAACTTCCTCGCAGTACATCTTTGTTTTGGTTTGGGTCGGGATATCCGATTCCGAACCTTAGCTACAACGAGCTAGTGGTCCGAGTCGATGTTAATTCCTCAAAACGTGCGGACATCTTCTGTACTGGAGAAGTGCCTTGTGTCGATCACCATTTGGTCAATCTGGTTCGCGGTTGATTGATCGGGAGATCTCCATGTCCTATTGTGAATATCGAGATGTTTCAACTTTGTACTAGCTACCAAAACGTCCCATCCTACAGAGGTGGTGCAAGTTGTATCTTCCAACCACATCACCAAAGATGTCATTTCTTCCTAGCTTAGTGTTAAAACCTCCTAGGACAATTTTAATTTCATAAAAAGGGCACTGCTCGCATAATTTACCTAGCAGACCGTAGAATATTTCTTTGGTGTCTTTATCTTTTTACTCTGTTGGGGCATACGCGTAAGTAAGGCTTATTATGTTGTCAAATTTAGCCAACAAACTGCTGCTTTTGTTCTCGATAGCAGTCGCCTTACAAGATATCGCAGTCTTTTAGTTTTTGTCTATCCGTTCGTCCATCGCATTTCTTTGGTGGTAGTATCTGCTTTGTAGCAGTTTAGGGTTTCCGCTAAATGTTCGACTGCACGCGGTCTGTTAAGGGACCTAACATGCCACGTACAAATCCAAAGTTCGTTGTCCTTATTTTGGTTGCATTTTTCCTCATCAGTAAATCCGCTTGTTTTTGCTTCACTCCGACGCTGACGGCACAATGTCAAGTCAATATTTGGAGTTCGATTTTTGTTCAAATTCACAACTAGCCTTATATAGTTCTTATACATCACAAGTGAAAAATTCTGATTTTAATGACAACGAAAATTCAAGCGCAGTTTTCAAATGGAAAATGATTAAAATCTCGACTTTATTTATAAAACAGTTTAACATGTGACTATTAAAACGCCATTGATTGATAAAAAATTTAACTACATCTTATCTTATCTATACAGCTCCATAAAATGCTTCGAGCCAACACACATTTGAATACATTAATACTTAAAATGAGGTTGCTTTGGATGTACGGGGAATCAAAGCTTCCCACTTGACTTGATTATAGGTTGGATGTTGATATCTTCTTCACTTCTACTAAGCAGGTATGTCGTTTGTCGTATACTCAAAAGCAGATTCATGAGATTGCGTCAAACTGTTTTATTATTGGCCACCAGGGCTGAATCTTTTCAAAATTATGCTAATTTTTTTCGAATAAAACGCCTCAATCAAGCCATGGTTTACAACCGTAATGTAATAACTTTTTATGACTTCCAAACAGAATCACTAAACCTAGATCGTAAAGTGTTAAAGGTGCAGCTTATAGGCACTATAGTGGTTGTTCTCGTCCTTTTAATGTGATTACTAATAATGATAAGTTATTCGATAAAATGTCTTATTCTATTTTAATGATATCGATATACAATTCTGTGATCTTGTAACCAAAAATATCAAACGGGCCTTAGTGTGTTCAAATTCATTGGACTAGAAGAAAGACCTTTGCCTTTAAATGCGATAAAAAATAATGAAGTAAGTCATATTTTGCAGCAATGCGAGTCTTGAAATGCCACCAAAAATTGCTCCCTGAGAGCAACAAGCCCTTTCAATTATTTCATATATAGGTCGAGATCGATTCATCGATCGATACCTCATGGACTTTATTGCCAATTTATTGCAATCACTGGTGTATAGTATGTTATTAACCTCTTTGAATACATGCATAACTTCTCTTTTGTACCCTGCCTGTAAGTCTTAGTTACTCGATATGTTTCGCTTGTATGATACATCAACCATAACTCTCCCCACACTGGGTAAATCATTGCAGCAACGTGATGGTTATAAGAGTTCGTCCCACCACATGTTTAGTGTTAAATAAAGTTTTGATCTCAGCCACAGATAGTATGAGGTATCTTGAACAAAAGATATGAAAATGAGAAGTCATGTTGTGGGGTATAAACGAGTGCTTAGACAGCTACTGGAATGGAAATGGTAAATTTATTGCTGAAGCTCTGGAACAGCAGCAGAGATTGTTAACAAGTTTCAAGATAATGGATTGGAATGTGATATACCTAAGGGCTAAGAGGTCAATAAAAATTGATAAAACGTGAGTTCAGGATTTCGCTTTTTCAACAGTATAATAAATGGAAATTGATTATGGAACGACTCCATTGTTAACATAGTTAAAAAGTTCAAGCTTGAAATTGATTATAGAAAAATTTGAAGATTAGTTAAGAATCGTTGTATTAATTTCTTTTTTTCTAGGTAACCTTCATTCACACAACTTGAATTTTTGGTTTCATAGAATGAGGTGAGTCAAGCCTTCTTAGGATTTTTGTATAAAAATTAAAAAAAAATATTTTCTCTAATTTATTTACATACACTTCATAAAGCCGATCTGATTTGCTCTTTTTCGCTCTAGGAATGTATATTTAGATCCAAAAGCTAAGCTAATTAATAGATTTGATTCGATAAGATTAGATTTTATTTGGTATTGATAAAAAATTATTACAAAATTTAACATAAAATCAAAAAGCATTGCTTTTCTCCTCGTAGCTTAAGCATCACTGATATATCGCCGAAACTGTTTTCGTCCCGAAAATAATTCACCTCTTCCCAATTGTGATTAAATTGACAATAAATTTCTCTGAGCAGTGATTCCGTTGCGTTTATCAAAAAAACTTTCTCTAAATTTTACATCAAATGATGCTATGCTGATAAAGCACAGATTTCCAACAAGCAAATTCAAAATTACCTAGGCTCAGGCCTATCTCACACTTCATAGCTATGTCCAACCATTCAGAATACCAACTCGTATGACTTGGAGAGCCACTATCTTAGGAAGCCAATGACTTTCCAACCTCATGACCTATAAAACATAATATATTTCCATTTTGAGCATTCGAATAAAGAGAGGTGATAATCCAGTTTCCAACATAGCCATGTAATTTGAGGTATTAGGTGGCAAGAGCTTCTCTACACTTTCATATTGTTTTGCTTCCCAGATTCAAATATATCTTCAAAGACTTTAAATTTGCTGTTATGAGGAATACTCTTATTAAAAAGCATCTATTCCACGATACACTTACTTCACTTTTCACCTTTGTCAGCTTCTCCTTCAAATGCTTCTCCCGACTTAATTTCTTTGTTAAGTATACTCCGAGGTATTTTAATTCGTTTAAAATTTCAATTATCTCTCCATCGTAGTGCCATTTTTCGCTTACAACGTTCATGCCTCCTCCATTCTTAAAAATCATAATTTTTGACTTTTCCAAATTCACAACTAAATCCGAATTCGACAGTATTGAAATAGCCGGTTGATGATTAACTCCAATGAAACAGGAGAGTTCGCGAAAAGAACGATATCGTCTGTGAAAAGAAGTGCCTTTATTACGTGACCTGCGTATTCGATTCCACTGGGTATAAAGTTTACGAGATCATTAATAAACAACGCAAACAAGCTTGGGCTCAACGTGTACCCTTGTCTAACACCTCATTTAGTTTTAAACCATTTAGAAAATCCTCGCCATTCCATACTTCAGGTATTGTGTCCATATACAAGTTTGGTAAGACTCTGCCAAACTTTCTCGACATTTCAATACCATACAGCTTGTAGAAAAGAGCTTGTCTATCAACTATATCAAATACTGACTCGAAGACTTCAAAAAATGCGTATAACTTCTTCGTTTCATCGTTGAATAGCCTGGTGTAAAACCTGCCTGGAACTCTTTTAACATCTTATTTTCGTCGATCCATAGCGGGCGTCTCTGTAGAATTAATGTAAAGATTTTATAACAAGCAGTTAAAAACGATATGCCGCTATAATTGCAAAGTTCTGACAAGCTTCCTTTCTCATGTACTGAGAAAATTAAAGATTCTCTAAATTCCTGAGATACTCGTATCACACCAGTTTCCAACACATCGTTATAAATTACGGTAAGTCTGCTGATCAATTCTGTGGTGCTATATTTATAAAACTCGGCTGGGATACCGTCGCACAGTGGGGCAGAATAGGTCGATTAGTGATATTAACTACGTCTACTAATAATAATAAGCTTTTTCATCACTTTTCTTAGTTTGACAGTTAAAGTAAACAGTATTCTTCAATTTATCAATTCAATTTATCAATTCAATTTATCAATTTTTTTCCAAAACAAAATTTATTTTTCTGGAAGAAATGAAGATAGGACACCAAACATTGGGTCTTGTGAATAAAAAAAAAGTTAAAGCTTTTTTTGGAGGAAGCTAAAGCCAACTAGTCATAGCTCTTACTAGCAGCTAAAGCTAGACAGTACTAGCTTAAGCTTTGTTTTATGTGAATAAAAAAATGAAAACGCTAAATAGCTTATGCTGGAAAATTCTAGCTTAAGCTTCGTAATTTAAGGTGTTCATTTTTTTATTCACATGTTTCGGCTAGTTAGCTTTAGCTAAAACTGGTATATGTATGACCGAAAGGAAAGTTTTCTTGCCTCAATTTGTTATCTGTTCTACAGGGCAAGTATTGGTTTCGGTTAAAAAATATTTTTAACATTTCGTATGTCAGTTTCTGGGTCTATACGTTCACAGTCCTATTTTTTGAGATATTCCCTTATGTTTAATTAACAACTCGCACAAGTTAATACTGAAAATAAGACCTAGTCAAAGCTTTCTAGACAGGTCGAAAAAATCTTGAAATTTTTGTAGCTTTAACTATAATATTCTAGTTTAAGCTATTTTTATTCACACAAGTTGAAGCTTAAGCTAGGAAAACAAGCTAAAACTAAATGAATTTAGCTTTGGCTATTTTTAAATAGCTATTACTAGAAAACATCTTTAACTAGCTAGCTTAAGCTTATTTTTATTCACTAAAAATCAAGCTTTTACTTACAAATCCAAGTTTCAGCTTTAGCTTTTTTTTTTATTCACAAGGCCCATTGATCAATTTGAAGTATATTTTTGAATTATTTTTTTTTGTTTAAAAAGTGAACTATATTTTGGAAAATAGTTCTCGAGTTTAATCTTAGAAAAAAATATTATGGAAATGCGGATCTATCACCCCTCGTTCCGTTGGGGGGGGGGTTCAATTTTCTGAAAATCTAACCTTAAATAAAAACAAATTACAAAAAATCAATAAAAAGAGTTAGAATAGTGTGCTATAGCTTTTTTGAAAGCTTATTTTGCATTCTTTCATGTGTTTTTCGGATTAAGTTGTTTTAGCTAATAGTTTTTGTGAAATAAAATTTTGAAGTCAAAGCTTCGAATACAAATTGTTAATTTTGATGTTAAAGTTATATTTTTTTCAAAAAACTGCACTGTGAGATGGGTTTATTTTGTCAAAACCTAATGCTCTTTTCAAGTTTTAGTGAAAAAATGAAAAAGAGATGACAAAAATATTTCTTTGCTATTGACATGCTAAAAAAATGTGAAATCGAAAAAAAGTTAAAATTTATTATTTATTATTATGCATTCATATACAGGAAGTTTATATGCAACGTGAAGGAGACATTCAAATAAGCGAATCCACCCATGCAATGTAGAAATTCTAAGAGATAAATAGTTTTCGGCGACCGGAAGTTGCATCATTTTGTCGATGTCGTTAAAGTCCTTGCTATTAGCATGGCATAAATAGCACCTCAGACTTTGTATCAGTTAAGCTGTTGCAAAGTTTTCCATCGATCATATAGATAAGATTGTCTCATGCTTGACTTTGTAATTAATGTTTTGCAGTTTTATTTCTGAGCATACTAAATTTTGAATTTGAAAATCTGTTATATTTTTTTCTCTTCCAACAAGCTCGTCAGACTCCTTTTCAAAAATAATTTTCAAAGGGCGACATTAACAATAAATATTGATAGGGAAGATTACTTATATTAAATAATTTATTTATTTATAAATTTATTTATTTAGTTACTATTTTTTATTGAAAAAAAATTGGCCAAAAAAAACACAAACTTTCTATTACAAATCACACTGTTTCACCAAACTTCTTAAGATAAAATAAAACAAAGACATCTATTAAAAAAAAACATTTTTATAGTATATCATTGCATGATTGTTGAAAAAGAGAGATAATGTTACTTATTTTAATAAAAACAACCAAGGACTTTTTTCTAAAAAAATCAATTTTTGTAGTTCAAAAACTCATAACAAATATTTGAGGCAAATATTTAGCACTTCTGCTTTAAGTTTCATATCCTTGACGTATTTGTTTCATATATCCCATTTACAGACCTGCTAAATATTTGCTCAACATAATTTATAAGCAAAAATTTAAGGCGACCATAAAAAAAAAGTGGTAATTTTTTTCACCTTATATTTTTATACTTATTTATTTTTTTCAAATTTTTCTTTTAGGAACTTAAAATACACACCTTCACCCATCTGAATAATATCACTTTAAATAGTATTAATTAAATTCTTACACAGTAAATTAAGATTTAAAAACTTTAATTTTCACCCACGTTTTTTCGGCTTTCAATCGGCAACTTCTTCGACTTTGAATGCGTGGTGAACTTAGCCTAGGTGTCCAAAAAAAAATACTTACATTTCCTAATCTAAAAAACAGTTAGCTTTGAGAAAAACAAAACATATTTCCTGTTAGTTCAATACTTAAAAATGACCTTTTTATCATTGCTCTCTATGGAGAGGCCCCATTGTGCGTCGGACGCAACTGCTTTTCCATCCTTAAGCTTCATCATTTCTGTAATTACTTCCTGTTGAGTTATGTCAGCATCCAACGAGGAATAAAACCAGGAGGAGCATAATAAAAATTGATTTTTTCTTCAACCGGATTCAATAAATTCCTGAAGTGAGTTGCCAGAAGATTCGGATGGTAAAGTTTTCGCAATTCAGATTCCTCACTAAGTTATAAAATTCCCTCGCATTCCGACAATGGACCAGTAGTTTGGATTCGGCTTCCAAAAACATTAATTTTTTCCTCATACACAATGTCTTGTAGTCGCTGATGTTTGCTTGAAAATAAAGGCTTTTAAAATAACTTTTATTTGAATCCCGATATGCTGCCAGCCAACTAAATGATATCTGCCTAGTCTACTCGAACATTTCTTGTTATGTTAGAGATCGGCTAAGCCGATTTGATGATCTCTTCTAGCTGGCTTATAGGTCAAAATGGTATGTTGCCTTTGCAGAGATATGTTTAGCTCACCTTGATATCGACTTAACCGGTTTCCATTTAAGTTTAGTGAGAAGCCTCAGAGGATTTGTTTTTTCTATTTGCATCGCCATAATTCCAAAAGTCACAATTATCAAAAAGTGATCAGAGAAAAATATAATATTTTCAACTCATTCCAGAGAAATTTTCAAATACGGATCCCAAAGCAATATACACATCTATACAGCATCCGGACAACGTCAAAAGATTTATTGATTGAAATATTTCTATTTAATGTTGACGACATTTTCCTTTGCGACACCGTCATTATTGGACTTGTTAGAGTTCGAAAAAATTATAAGCCTGTGCAACCAAAGAATGCGAAGATTTACTGGGTCTTATCATCATTAACCAACATCATCATCAATTTCCTTCGGTCAAATGTGTCATCTGAGAACTTCTCAAATACTTGAGAGACTTAACTGAAAATATGTATGTAAAATGTTATTAGTGTTGCAATTGCCTGCTTAAATAGGGACTTGAGGCTAAACGTTATTTTTTTATAAGATCATAGCTATACAGAATAAAGATTTTAAAAATATCTCAAGGGCAATATAAGACAACCTATGCTATAACTAAAATAGAAAAGGATGCACACAAAAAAACCATTTAACCTTGAATGTAATTTATTGATCAGACCATAAATTTATTTCTATAAATAAAGTTAAACATCAAACAATATCAGACATGCGTACATTTTCTACACGCATTTTAGCCAATACTTACTCGTACCTACCTATAAGGATTTAAGAAAAAAGTTGACATGTTTTTTTTTTTAATCGTTGTTTTTGATTGAAAGACTAAAAAAATGTAAATGCGTTACATGGCGGAGTTGTATCAGCTTGAGAATTCTTTGTCAAGAAACGATCAACAGAAAGGTCATATGCCCATTTCGATGGGAAAAGATATTACATGTTACACTGAGCAAAATTATTAAATACAAACAAATAAATTAACAGAGACATTTCATACAAAATTCTTAATATGGAATAGATCAATAGATATATGGAATAGATTATTAGGCCAATTCTTGAGTATGGGTGTGTAGTATGGGCACCATACTACTCTGTACACATAAATAGAATAGAAAATATTCAAAGAAGATTTTTAAGATTTGCCCTGCGTTTTTTCCATTGGTCAGATAGAGTTATATTACCCCCATACGCTAATAGACTTCAGTTGGTAAGCCTTCCATCTCTTTCTGTTCACAGAGAATATTTGCAGTTCTGTTTCATAACTGGAGTAATGAATGGATCTATTTCATCTTCATCGGTTCTTTGTCGATTAAATTTCAATATAAGCCGTTCTAGTTTAAGAAGAAATTTACCAATTTGTACTATTTTTAGTAGATCAAACTATGGCGCTTATAGTACTCTTAACCAGTTAATAAATATTTTTAATAAATTCTCTTTTCTTATTGAATCTACAAATGTAAATCTCAAATCCAAACTCTTTAAAAATAATTTCTATGCTCAAAATCGATCAAACTCTTTAAAAATAATTTCTATGCTCAAAATCGATCAAACTTTGTTTATAGATAAATTTTAGATTTTAAGAAATATTGTAATATTGTAAGTTTAACGTTAGCATTAACGTATTGAAATAAATAAATAAATCACTTCACAGAAATGTTATGTATAACAGTTTTTGAAACTCAGAAAAAAAAATTATATAACCAGCTATCATTCTGCAGTTATGTATGTAAAAAAGGAAGATTAAGGCCGGTATTCACCGAGCGCTCATAACTTAAGAAGCTCATAAACCTATTCACCAAGCAATATTAGTGAAGATCTACGAGCGCTCTTAAAAGTTAGGAGTGGTCCCGACCACTCCTAACCAACGTTGCCACAATGTTACAAGTGTAACAAAAGTGTTACACTTTTCTTAATTTTTTTGTATTTGTTACTATGTTACTTTTTTTTTCTTTTTGTTACACTTTTTTCTCCAAACTTTTTTTTTCTTTAAAAATTTACTTTATGATTTTTTTGATCAGTGTGAAGTGCGCTTAAACAACACTTCCACCTATTTGTACACCTACGTCCTAAATTGAGTTGAAATCACCTTCATTCGACTCGATCGAACTCGTTCAGTTACAGTTTAGTCGAAATCTTGCTATCTTTCACTTCAAATTCAAACTCGATCTCTCGATCCAGCATATAAACATGGTTAGATATCTATTCCTCAAAGTATTCCAGTTTCCACATTCCATGTTGGCTCTTTGCAAAATGCTCAAAAACAAAATCTTTTTGAAAATATAACAGAATTTGTTTATAAAATATTAAGTTGACCACACAGTTCTGCGGCAGCAGAACGTATTTTTTCAGAGCTAAATTTGATAAAAAATGATTTAACCAATAGGTATCACTTGAATACCATTGAATCAATAATGTTTGCAAAACAAATAAAAGATCAATTCTCTTAATTTGCCTAAACATGTTTTATGTAAAACTTAAAATGTGTCTTACTTATAATAATTTATTAACTTATTATTTAATGTATAGTTTTGTACTGAATTTAAAAACTGTGATGAAGAAAACTTATGTTCCTATTAAAAATTAAAAATTGAGTTCAAGAGCATTCTTTGATTTAAATCATTTTTTTCAATTTGTTACATTTTTTTCGCTTTTGTTACGTTTTTTAAAAAAATGTGTTACACTTTCGTGAAGCCCAGCGGCAACGCTGCTCCTAACTTACGAGCGCTCTCTTCGAAAGTTTGTTCGCTTGTTCGTGTGCCACGCACTTATTTGATTCGAATACATGTGTGCAATGCCAAGTAGAAGAGTATCCATTTGCTATTCACCGAGCGCTCCTAAACGGCTCTTAACTTTACGAGGCTCTTAACTTGAAATTTCTGTGGGGTATTCACCAACCACTCGCAAGTGTTTTTCGAAGTTCGAAAATGAGAGCCACTCTCTCTTGTTCAGGCATACCCAAACTGTGAAATGTTGTGGAATGTTGGTCTTGACAGCAAATGGATACTCTTCTACTTGGCATTGCTCACATGGATTCGAGTCAAATGCGTGCGTGGCACACGCACAAGCGAACAAACTTTCGAAGAAGTGGTCGGGACCACTCCTAACTTTTAAGAGCGCTCGTAGATCTTCACTAATATTGCTTGGTGAATAGGTTTATGAGCTTCTTAAGTTATGAGCGCTCGGTGAATACCGGCCTAAATCTAGTCTTTTTTTTTTTTGTAATTACCTTGATCACTTTTAAATGCAAGGAAATATTAAAATATGAACATAAAGCTGCACCCACAATATGCAGATCAACATTGTTTATTTGCATTGTCAATCAACACGGCCAATCAAATAGTCTTAGTTAGTGTGTACGTGTCAATGTTGACGTCTAGACTGCCATTTGTGTTAAAAGTTAAAAAGTTATTTTAGTATAATAATTATTTGTAATTTATTTCATCATGAGTGAATATCATGTATTTTTTCTCATCTGAGCAATTTAATATATAAAAAAGACACTAAAAACATAAAGCAATAATAAATTCCACAAGTTAAAAAAATGCCCTGACCGCAAACAAAATAATTCCGAAACCTAACTATTGCGTTTATGAATACGTCCAGATTAGAAAATAAATGTTCAATCGGCAAAATTTTGTCGATTTCTATCACTGATCTCTATAATACACTGGATAGCGCATTCCCTACATTGTATAACAGATTTTTTGACTCCAATTGAAGATGACAGATGGTGGGCAGCTTCATAATTTGACGTCTTCTTTTCACAAAAAAAAAAATATTTTGACATGACAAAGAGGAAAACAAATGTGACTGCACTTATTTATGCGGGAAACAGATTGACACAGCAACTTCAACAGCAACTTTAAGGCTAGGCGCACACATTCAATTTTTAGTTTCGTAACTGCTTGGTTCGAGCAACTAAAAAGTTTGTGTTTTGACACAAACTAAACGATTGCCTAAAATGAGTTCGCTATTTTGTGTAACATCTAATTATTTGCACCTGCGCAGACATTCAACCAAATAGTTCATCTCTTTTCTATAAGCAACCAAACAGTTGTTCAACTAAAAATTGAATGTGCGCGTCTAGTCTAACAGTAACGAAAACTTCAACATCAAAAGTCTTGTGAAATAGATTACAACGTGAACAGCGTTTTTACAGCATATACTCAAAATAAACTCAAATGCGAAATGATTTTGCCCTACATTTAACGATAAAAATTAACGTAAATTGCGTCAATGTATACGACTTGCACAATTTGTCGTACTAAAATTTATTTGTTTTTAGCAATTCTCCCATTGTCAAAACCAAAATAAATAGACCAATCAAAAAGATGGTTGTTACATTTTCATTTAAGTGTTGATAATACTGACAAATTTCGCCTCAAAAGTTGGTAGCATTTGCACAGCGACATCGAATTTAGGGTTAAGGTCTAACGTTAATGTCGATGTTGCTGTGTTAGGCTAGGCGCGCACATTCAACTTTTAGTTGCACAACTGGTTGGTTGGGTATAGAAAACAGATGAACTATTTGGTATTTGGCAGATACATATAATTATATATTACACAAAATAGCGAACTCATTTTAGGCAATAGTTTAGTTTGTGTCAAACCACAAACTTTTTAGTTGCTCGAACTAAGCAGTTGCGAAAATAAAAATTGAATGTGCGCGCCTAGCCTTAATGTAATCAAAGCCATTTAAAACAGTGGCCCTAAAAATAGTGACGTGGTTGTTAAAGTTGCTGTTGAAGTTACAGCAACAGATTGACACACCGTCAATCTGTTTCTCTTATTTCTCGCATTATTTGTAAATTTTAAATATTTTTTATTAAAATTAAAATAATAAATTGAAAATTGGACGAAAATCATTTGTTTTGATTGACAAATTAGCAATTCAATAAAATTGAAGGAATGTCAATTAAATTGAAAATTGGACGAAAATCACTTGTTTTACTTGACAAATTGACAATTTAATAAAATTGAAGGAATGTCGTTTCAGTTCTGTTTTTTAGGCAAAAGACTGGCAAGCACAGTAATTTTTTCATTTATTCAGCGATTTTTTAACACTCATGATAGTTTTTTATTCTTTATTACTTTTTGGTCACTTAAGTTAGCAATTTTAGTTTATCAAAAATTATTTATTGTTTTTTTATTCACACGATAATTTCAACCAAAATAAAAAGTAGCAAAATGAAAAAATTATTTTACGTTCTATTTTGTTTTGCATTGTGATGCCACTAAATATTGCAGTTAGAAAGATGACAATACTGCACCAGCAACAGCAAGTTTAAGACTTTGGCCTAACGACGCTCTTGGCGTTGCTGTTGCTGTTCTTATGTGTGTTGAACAATTCAAATGCATTGCGTTCTAAATTAATGGCGGCCGCTGTTGCTGTTGACAGTGTTGCTGGTTCAATCTGTTCCGCGCTTTATGATGCTGTTTTAGATGTTATACAGTTATACTGTTATACGGCACCGTGGTCGCCTTCATAATATAACAATGTTCAATTGGAGTCAACTTTTTTTGATGAATGCGCTATCCAGTGTATTATAGAGATCAGTGATTTGTACCCTTTTGAATCGAGTTGGATCAGGTCAACAAAAGTTGATTGGCACTATTGATCGATACGATATGTTACTCAACATTATTGACTAGAGATGTTAAATTCAACAAAATAATACAATGAAGACGTTGCTAATTTCCAAAAAAACCTATAATTCATTTTGTTTTGTTTTGTCTCCGAGTTGTGTGATTAGATAAAAATAGATAAAGGGTGGTTAAATTTTAAGGGCCGATGTTGAATGTGAACCACACCTAAACGTCAAGTTTTTTTCTGTATTTCATTTGACATTTCTCAATTTCAGACTAACTCAATTTGAACCATGGAAAGATACACAATCGAGCAACCCGTAAAAGTTATTCAGGCTTATTATGAAAATGGGCGTTCAAATCAAAATGTATATCGTGCACTTCTCGATTTTTTCGGTCAATTTAATCGTCCAAATGTGCGAACAATCGGAATAATCGTGCAATTTGAGCAAGCCGGGTCTGTGGGAGATGTGAAAACACTAGTGCATGCTCGTACAGCTCGTACTGCAGAAAATATTGCTGCTGTTCGCGATAGTGTGACTGAAGAGCCGTCCAACTCAACTCGTCGTCGTGCTCAACAATTGCACCTCTCACGCTCGTCGTTGATGAACATTATGCATAAAGACTTGCATTTACACGCTTGCAAGGTGCAATTATTGACTCAAGAACTAAAGCCTCTTGACCATTTCAAGCGTCGTCAATGGTCAGAATGGTGGCAAGAAATGGCAACAGAGTGGATGATCAATTTTCGAAGAAAATCATCTTCAGTGATGAGGCACATTTTCACCTCAGTGGATTCGTCAATAAGCAGAATTGCCGCATTTGGGCGAATGATAATCCAAGAGTGATTGTCAAAATGAGGTGGTCAGGCAGTTACTGTGAATGGTGTTCGCTATCGTGAGATGATAACGAACTTTTTATGGCTTACGTCTTTTCTCCTGCTGTGAAGCTTCAGCAGGTTGAATTAGGCAACTAAGAAAACCCAACAGGGAGTAAGGGACAGTCAGGATTGGAGACGATATGAGATGGTTAGGATTCCGGTGATATGCCTAGCCGGAAACTTAATTCATCTCGTAGTATTTGATCTTGGTTGGTAAGGTATGGTGGGACCGTAGGGTCTCTGGCTGCTTAGGTGGCTGGGGGTCTGAAAGTCCTACCGTTAAGGGTGTGTGATGTGTTGGATTGAGTTAAATTGGTATGGTTCTCTTTGGTGCACAAGTACCAAGAGAACCTTTTGATTGATCTTGGTTGGTTGCGGGTGGGCTGTGGATCTTCGACTGGGCATACAGTTGGGGATTTTAGGCCTCATCCGGTGGTCGGAGTGGCAGATGTTTCAGAAATGGGATATTTATCGGAGGTCTTAGAGGTGTCAGAAGTGGCAGATGTGTCACAAATGGCACATTTGTCGCGGGTTTTAGAGGTGTCAGAAGTGGCAGATGTGGCAGTAATGTCATATCTGTTGGGGGTTTCAGAGATGTCAGAGGGGTCTGATGTGTCTGATTGGTTGTTTGAAGTGTGCTGCTGCTGGACTACTGTTGAAGGTCGCTTACTGTTATACATGAGGCTTGGTAGCATGTCTCCCGTGTGCCCGGATGGAGTTCTTCAGAGGTTCAAGAGGTGTCAGAAAGGTTCAAGAGGTGTCAGAAGGGTTTGGGGTTCCGGGTACTTGTACCTGGCGTCTTTCGTTAATAGTGAGAAGTGGAGCGTCATCCAGAGTTCTTTCAGAACAAAGACAGGGGCGTCACCCTTGATTACCGTAAGGTAGTCAAAAGAAAGGAGTGTCTCTCCTTGCTTACCAACTGTTAACTAAAGACCGGGGCGTCACCCGTGATTACCGTAAGGTGGTCAAAAGACAGGAGTGTCTCTCCTTGCTTACCAACTGGTAACTAAAGACAGGGGTGTCTTTCCTTGATTGCCGCAAGGCGAACTAAATAAGACTGGGATGCACATGAGTTGTTCGTTGACCGCCCTCGACTTACTTCTCAATGTGTATCCTAGCAGGTTGACAGGCCCCGAGTTTTGCAGGAACTCATCTGGAAGTGACGGGTTCATATCCATTAACTCCGAAGCTGAGTAGGGATTAGGCATGTCCTTTTTCCGTTTCGCCTAGGAGGGATTTGACGAAGTTGAGAGGCTCCACCGGAAGCTTTATTCTGGTACCACGGGTGATGGTGCTCAGGATTTTGAGGGAAATTGTGCACGTCTTCGGGCGTGTTAGTTCTCTTTATTCTGCTATCTTGAGGTCGGCCCCCTAGTGGGAGATCGTGGTGGCGTGGTTTACTCCAAATGCGGAGGCGAATGGTTTTCAAGATTCTTTTCTTGAATTCAAGAGGTGCAGATAGACCTCGACTCCAAAGCAAGAGGTGTGGTATGCTGCAACATATCACAACTTTGCGACCGAAATAGCTTGCTATGACGGGGTTAATGGTCAGGACTAAATCTGACTCCGATGGTGGTAGGCTACCCGTGGGGTCAAACCTTTAATTGGTAGGTATCCACGTAAAATAAGGTACAGTTCTGTTGCTAATCTGCTAACTTCTTGAGCTCAGTGAAAATTTAATTCTCTTCGGAATGCGAAATTTTATCCCTAATAGGAAAAATCTATCAAGTGGAAAGAGAATTCTTGGTTTGATTCGAGCTGTACAGATGTTTTAAGGAGCAGAGAAGTAAGTCTCCGATTTATAAGGTTTCTAAAGCCAACCCTACTGAAGAAACCCGAAATAAGTTGACGAAAACATGATCACTATGCAATGCACAGTTCTTTATTTTAGACAGAAGCTCATTAACGTACATCGAAATAACAAGGGCCCGAGCATAGATCAGAAGTGGTAAAAAATTGCTTGCATCGACGAAAGAAAGCCAAACCTTTAGCAGAGTTTTTGGCGACGTCGAGTATGTAACCATTGATCAACACACACCGAGAACTGAAAGCTGTTTCCTCAACGCAAATGCCGCTCATGGATATACATAGCTTTTAGAGTCCAATTCAACGATAGGAAACAGCAAAGAGTTTTTGAATCATTAAATTCTACGTAGTTTATGTTTCTCCATTTGATAATGCAGAATTTAATGAGCAATCCGACCGAAACATCCGAAGGACAAGGACGTGAATTTGGAAACAAATATGAGAAGCTGAGTGTACTGTTATCAATAAAACAATTAAATCGATTAGAAATTTCTGGTAAAAAATCATTATGAACATGAGAAAAAGAGTCGGGGACAAAACGGAGCCCCATGGCAGACCAGTATTTATTTTGTGATTTCACACTTAAAACTGTCCGGTAGTTCCTAATCCAACGAAGAACAGATTCATCAATACCAAATGCACACATTTTCGATAAGAGAGCTTGAAGCCAAACTCTATCAAATACTTTTGAAATATCAAGTGGAATAATCTTACATTCTCAAAAATGATGTTAAGATTTGTGTCACTACGGATGTCAAACTTCCGGTCATTGCGAAGCGTTTTCATGACCTTGGAAGAAGGGACGTAAGTTGGATGAAAGTTAGAAATGGGACAAGATTCGCCAATTTTTCGGACAGGCTAAATAAATATTGGTTTGCATCCACTAAACCAGTAAAATAGGAAAGATGGAAAAACTTACTCAGTGGATTTTCCAGCCAGCCTAGAAAAATACGCCTTATCCCTCATATTTGAAAAATGCGTCTACGACAGTATTATATTCATGGCTAGATTAACTATAAACAGCAAGGATTTTTAAGTAGTCGCTCCACAGTTACTAATTTAGTTTCCTTTACGAACGACATAGCAAAAGCTTTCATTTCTTCTACGCAAGTAGATGTTGTCTATACATAGACTTTTCGAAAGTATTTGATAAAGTAAGTCATGAAATTATATTAAATAAAATGGATTTCATGATGAACTTATTCAATGGTTTAAATCATATCATACCGATAGACCACATAAAGTTACACTGAATCGGTATGCTTCCAAACCTTTTTACCCTCCATCTGGAGTTCCTCAAGGTTACGTTTCGGGACCTCTAATCCTCATTACTGTTATACTCTGATGATCTGTGTCCGAGATTGTATAAAACTACAGAAAGATCTTGATACCTTTCTTGAATGGTGTGCTTCAATTGGACTACCTTTGAACGTTAATAAACGCAGTGTTATGTCTTTTACTCGTAAAAGAGATACATAGGCCGGTCACAATAGACATAAAAGGTTACATTAATTCGCACATGAAAATTGGCATGAACGTTGAGAACACTATTACAAACGATTTGTCGAAAGTCTCCATCGATCCGACGTGTGGAAAAAATATTATTCAAGGTCAAATGTTGCAAAAATCGTTTTTCTGCATTTATCAGCTAAACGGCAAGTTTTATCATAAAATAGGTGAGACAAAAATTATTCTTCATGTAATTATCTATAGAAATTGTCAAAACACTTTTTCTCTTAAGAACAACCATTTTGAAGATATAGCGATGCAAAAAGTTGAAAAACATTTTTTTGTATTATACTTTTTTCTTGGCTATTTCAATTCTTAAACTCACTTTAATATTATATACAAATGTTATCATATATTTTATATTCATAAGCTTTCACTACCTTATAAGATTTATCTTAATGTGTTAGTAACAATTTCAAATAAATAAACTAAACTAAACTAAACTAAACTCGCTCCAGTCGCCATTTAGCGACCTTCCAAATTCCATTTTGTCGAACACTTTTAAATTTAAAATCACCGATTGTCAGGATTCAAGGAGTTCACAATAAGATGTTTATATCATTCGACGTTTTGTGTTTTCAATGCATTAATCCAAAGAAGATTATATTAAGAATTGTTGAATTAATAAATGTAGTTTTTCTTTCTCAATTTTGAATTGATACAATTTTATAACATAAACGTTTGAACTTTTTATTTATTATTATATGCCCTCCTTTAATGGCTTTGTTCAATTTTTGATTTTTTTATTGTATAAAATATTAAAATGAATATTAATTTGTAAGATTTAATTTCGTTTTCCTAAATAAATATTAAGGTATTTTGTAATTTTGTAGCTTGTTATAGGTTGAAAAGAGTCATTATACTTTTTATTATACTTTTTGTCGATTGTAAGCTATTATATTCAAATAAAAAAAAAACACCTTTTTAGTTCAATTGGTTGGATACTATCTGGGCTAGTATCCATCAAGACACTTCTGTAATCCGTTAATGTGAAAGAAGATTTATCCCATTAAATCGCTAACGTTCTCAGGTACATCAAACTTCTTAATTTAATCTATAGCTCAATTTATCTTTGCCTTATTTATTTACTTTTGCTCTAATAACTTATCCTTAGAACTTCTTTATAATATTGTAATATTTTTGCTAGGTTCGTTAAATAAAACTTATTACTCTTTTTAGTATTTCTTCTTTATTTACGCTTTCCAAATCAAAACAATAAATCTCAGTTTATAATCAACTCAAATACTTTTATTCAAATTTAAATCACACTTGTTTAATAACACTGTCCACAATCCAATAAGCAAACCTTTTGCACACTTTCATAGTCAAAAATCAACTGTGTTCCGCTCACCGTGAACACTCCCTTATATACTCAAATTAGTTGTTCTCCAAGGTTCTCATCTTGGAATGTTCTAAATGGTTGGTTAAGGGAAAATACATTTGACATTGGAAAAGAGCTTTTTGTTTCTTCCATAAAGTAGATATGCAAATTTCCAACAGATGGCGCTGTAGGAGTATAAAGCTCTGTTCACAACATTAAGCTATTTCCAGAAGCGTAATATTTAAAATTCCCCTTTATATTTGTGTGAAATTGTTTCTGCCTTTAGAACTAAGGAAATATTTTTCATCGTGTATATTGTGCACTCCTTGTCCATCAAACACTGATTTATCTACCCATTTCCAGGCAAAGTACGTCTGCGTAGAGTGCAGAATCAACCGATGATGAATCTCAGTTAAATCTTTGCTTTGTGTTCTTCGATGCAGGAAGTTTTTATTTCAACTCTTTCGTGGGATGGCTGGCGAAACAGCGAAACAAAGGAACTGATGGTCCATATGGCAGCGATTTCTGTGTGCGAATATGGACGGAAACGCATGTGGTCGCAATTAAAATTCACTTGAAATTGCGCCGTCCAATTGAGAGTAAGAGAGTCCTATAGATGCGGACGCTGCGCTGAAGACAACCATCAACCAAGTATGTAGGAGCTACTGTACGCAGAGGACTTGTACAGCGCTGCCAATTATGAAAATTGATGCTTCATCCCGATAAGGAATAGTTGGCTTTATGAATTCTGAATTCAACTGTAGGAATATAGTAGGATGCAATGGTCAATTATTATTATTATATTTTTACTTTTTATTTATTCCTTTTCTACTTTTAATCCAATAAAAAAAGATTTCAATCTTAAACAGCAATTTATGCGGATGAACCACTGGCACGCTTCTTTGAGTACATCAAGCCTGAAGCAACTGACTGCAATAATTAGAGTCACACATCATCGCAGCGACACTTTTAATGGCGATTTTAGTCATTCAAAGATTCAATTTGAATTCCTATTCCGCCCACTTTTGTTTGTTGCGGGACTGTTAACAACAGCTTAGCTAAGCCCGGAGGTTAAATCTCAAGACTTGATTGTGAAGTAATTTAGTTAATTGAATTTGTCTGGTGCACTTGCAACGAAGAGTCATTTATTAATTGGTGGCTAGTTCGAGTTTCCCAGATAATCTTCTAAAGTGAACCGGAATTTAGACGACGAAACTATGCGATTCGACGTTTCTATCAAGCCGGTTTTTTGTTTGTTTATAATTATTATTCTATTAGCTAAGTATTTCTGGCCATTTCATAAAGATGTCGTTAGCATTTTTTTAAACGTAATGTTCTCTTATCGGAAATCAGGAGTATGTGTAGAAATTTTTACCAAAGATTTTGATTGCTAAAAATCAGAAAAGTTATTTATGCTGAGGTTTTTTTAACAGCACTTTGCGTGAGCAGTGTGGAATAGTAAATATCTAATTATGCTTGCGTGTGCACGATTTTAGGTGGGTGGAAAGCGGGAGTTTTCAAAATGTGGGAATCGTAAACTTTTCATAATATTTGACTACATTACATTTATATTCTGCAAGTCTTAGTGTAGGTACAGTATCACTCTTTACTTGTAAAGAAATGCTTAGATAGTAATAATAACTGTGAAACAAGGGCGCAACAACGGGGGGTGTCCAGGGTGTCCGGACACCCCCTAGAGGTCGGTGGACACCCCCTCCGAAATCGATAGACACCCGAGTGACGATTTTTAAAACATTCTTAACCCCACAAACCCGGGGCGCAACGGAACGGGCCAAGCTCTAGAAGACAATGTTAAGAAATAGCTCCTCCCAAAGCTGTGAACTCTTACAAATCCGGTGCTCGATTTACGGTTTCAAAGCGCGTCAATAAAAAAAGATACGATTGTACGATGTCAAACTAAAAAGCTAGGCGAGGGACGTGTTCGACGATTTTCAACTATAAGTTACCTATCAAGGGACATGGACAATATTTATTACAGCTATTGTGTTTATATTTTATAAAGTATATAATATTAAATTCTGTAAAAATAGAAAGTTTTTTACTATAGATTTTACTCAATGGGGACCCTGTACTAAAATTAATACGAACCAAGATTACATTATATTTTTGAAAATTTTCCCACCAAAAAAAATCAAGCCGCTAAAAATCGGAAATATTTTAAGCCTAAATACACTAGGATTGGATTAAAAATTGTACATACTGTTTTTTTAATAAAATTTTAGTGTATTTAAGCTTTAATTATTCCAAATATTTGTTAAAGTATGAATTTGAAGCGATTTTTTGCAACAAAGTCTTTGGATTTTTAAAAAATAAAAAAATTAGAAAAAACTGAATTTAACCTCAGTATCAAAAATGTAGTGCTTGATGTCTTTAACTTGAATACATTTTTTATTCCGACTTTAGATTATAAGATTGTGTAATATAAGGGTAAGAATGTTTTAAAAGTTGACACCGCAAATCAAGATAGCTGTTGAAATTAATTTTTTGAAATCCTCTTCGAGAGCTTGGCCTCGCTGCGCCCCGGGTTTGTGGGGTTAATGGCTTTGGGGATAGCTTGTGTCGTCTTCGCGAGCTTGGCCTCGCTGCGCCCTGGGTTTGTGGGGTTAATGGCTTTGGGAATAGTTTGCATCGTCTTCTTAAGCTTGACCTCGCTACGCCCCGGACTTGTCGGGTTATTTGGATTATTTTGGGTTGGACACCCCCCTAGCTTTTTAGGTTGTTGCGCTTCTGCTGTGAAAGATTTGTGTGCAGTGAAACAAGAAACTATTTTCTATTTCCTTTTTTTAAATAAAATTTTTAAAATAAAATTCTAAGTTAAAACCCTAATATTTGTCATACTCGTTCTATAGAAGTTTTTGTTTCCAAAAAAACTAGAGCAAAACATTGCTAGCGCTTAAGAACTTTAAAGAAGTTATAATTATTTGTTTTTAAAAGATGCTAAGGGGAGACCTCTTTCTGAAGGAAGAGTTGAACAGTAGTTGAATATCAGTTCCATCAAATTTAAATGATTTCTTGTTAGTTTAACCAGATGTATATTTCAAGACCAAAACAATATACCGATTCTCCTGTTTCTCTTTTGGTAAAACGAAGCCCAATGGGAAGTTCGAGAGTGATTTTCCCATTTTCAATAGCTGCTCCAAAAAAACATATACAGGGTGATTGGCATAAGGTGTGACAAAAAGCTAGGGCGTGTAGGTTGGACTTAGACAAGAAAAAAATCGTATGGCAGGGGGGGGTCTATTTCCCCCCGTTTAGGCGGGAGGGGCAATTTAAGAAAAAAATCACTTAAAACAGAAAAAAAATTATTAAAAAATAACGGTGATACCTACAGAGTAATGCTATAGCATTTTGAAAAGCCAGAAATACATTCTTTAATTTTGTTTTTAAATAAAGTTGTTCGAGTGAATAGTTTTTGAAAAATTAAGTTTCAAAATCAAAATTTTGAAAAAAAAAATTAAATTTTTTTTTTTAAACAATTTTTTTTCAAAATTTTACGTAATTAAGTATTATTTTTTTATTCAATATTCAATGCTCTTTTTAATTTTTGATCAAACACAAAAAACCGGATGTCAAAATGTTTTGTAGTTTTTGAGAAAATCAAAAATAACAAAAACTACTTTTGTTCTAAGAAAAGCCTTTTATTTTAGTTTTTACGTTTTTGGATTCTTATGTAGGTGAATTTACGATTGAAAGGATTAACTTTCTTTTTACTATTCTTTTGATTTGCGTGAGAGTATTGGTTTAAAATTGACCTGCCACTTTTTTATTATGGTGGGGTCGGCTTGGCTTAGGTGCATTTACGAAAGAAAGGATTAACTTTTTTTGTAAAATTTTTTTATTATCAGTCTTATAAGCATACAATAACACATTTTTTCATTGAGAACACCTGCGTGAGAGCATTGGATTAATATTGATCTGCGAATGTTTTTTAAATAATGCAGCGTTACACGCCCTAACTAGTGACAGAAAAATGCAATTGCGAAATAAGAACAAAAATGTTCCTGAATCTTGAAATCAATTTAAATAATAAATACATGCATATTTAGATAAAATACATAATTACTGTTTATTTAAAGTTAATCCTTTCTTTCGTAAATGCACCTAAGCCAAGCCGACCCCACCATAATAAAAAAGTGGCAGGTCAATTTTAAACCAATGCTCTCACGCAGGTGTTCTCAATGAAAAAATGTGTGAAATATGGTTAATCCAGTACTTTGTCACATTATTGTATGCTTATAAGACGATAATTAAAAGAATAGTAAAAAGAAAGTTAATCCTTTCAATCGTAAATTCACGTAAGAATCCAAAGACGTATAAAAACTAAAATAAAAGGCTTTTCTTAGAACAAAAGTAGTTTTTGTTATTTTTGATTTTCGCAAAAACTACAAAATATTTTGACATCCGGTTTTTTGTGTTTGATCAAAAATTAATGAGAGCATTGAATATTGAATACAAAAATAATACTTAATTACGTAAAATTTTGAAAAAAAAATTGTTTAAAAAAAATTTTTTCATTTTTTTTTTCAAAATTTTGATTTTGAAACTTAATTTTTCAAAAACTATTCACTCGAACAACTTTATTTAAAAACAAAATTAAAGAATGTATTTCTGGCTTTTCAAAATGCTATAGCATTACTCTGTAGGTATCACCGTTATTTTTTAATAATTTTTTTTCTGTTTTAAGTGATTTTTTTCTTAAATTGCCCCTCCCGCCTAAACGGGGGGAAAAAGACCCCCCCCTCCCATACGATTTTTTTCTTGTCTAAGTCCAACCTACACGCCCTAGCTTTTTGTCACACCTTATGCCAATCACCCTGTATAACACCGAAAATCAAAAAAAATTCATTGTCTAAATTAACGACTGATTTGTGAAAATATATAAATTTATGCAAACATAATTTAGTGGCCCGAAATTTTAGTTGAGTTAGAACGATGTTAAAGCTGTTTTAGTATGTAACTAGGTTAAAACAACGATTTAGCAAATTTAAGTCCCTTTCTGTACCCTTTCCTTAAAGTTAAAATCATCGAATACCTATTTTATATTTTTTAAGTATCGTGTTAACTTCATATGACTCTTTGACATTTACAAACATCGAAAAAGGTCTGTTCACTTGCAATTCGTTAAGAAAGTGGCTTTAGTACAATACTAGTTAAATAATGTTTAAAATTAAGAATGAGTTAGTAAACTCAGTGGTGTAGCGTAACATCTCGGCGCCCGGGGCGGGAGACTCATTTTTCCGCCCCCATTCAATAAATTAAAATTAAATTTCGAGACATCATTTCACAGGCAATGAGGTATCTTTTATTGAAGGTAAAATAGAATCAGCGGTTTCATAAACGAATTCTACGGGCCTTACGAATGAGGCTCGTGAGACAAAGCTGCATCTGCAGATTCATCGCCATGCATGATGCGTTTTTTCCTGCGAATTCTTCTCGTTTTGAGTTCGATTCCGAGTTTTTCACAGAGCGTCTTTACAGCTTCATGTCTTTGGCAAAACGGGGTTCACTTCTTCTGCAGGCTTGTGACTAGATGCTTGAGGTACTTCTGGTAAGTCGAATTCGTCTTGACCCTGCTCTGTGGTGGGACCAGAACGACTTCTTGCGGTATTCCGCGCCGCTTCCTTTAACTCTTTTCATTTTCAAAAACTAGTTCAAAAGTTGAGTGAATTACTAAGTGTTTAGTTTTAGAAGATTCAACAATACTTAAACTATAAATAACACAATCGAAATAACTTTCTGTGATGCGTGAGGGAGCAAAAACATTGAGCTGTCTGAGACTAGAATAACGTTTCCGTCGAATCCTTATCTTATCATATCTCTCATATCGAGGGCCCCCGCTACCATGTGTGAAATATGTGTGGCGCGCAAGGGCGCCAACGTCTAGATTTACAGCCCATGTATTTCCCATAAAATAAAACGAAAACAGTGCCTCGAAAATATTAATTTTACTAATCACTCGTATTTTTGTATGAATGGGTATCAATATTCTGATTGCAATGATATAACTAAATATCTTAAATTTAAGTTGGTAACTTAAGAACAAAATTAATCGAAGATGATTTAAAATATTGTAAACAAATGTAAACAAACCACCTTTACAACGGAAAACAAAACAAAAATCAACAACAGGGTCGTAGGTAAAAGGAAAAGAAAAAGTTTTGTATCTTTTTATATTTATGTTATGTCTGTTTTTAAATAAGGATTTACGAATAGTTTTTAATTAATTTTAGAATTGAATTAATAAATAACTTTAATGTCAACGGATTGAACAAAATCAGAATAACCCAGAAATTTAACATTTCATTGGTCGTTCCAATTCGAACTTTCACATGACATTCAGAGTTCAGACTCTATTTATATCAAAATCTAGTTCGCACACGCGCTTCAAAAATGAATGCTAGATATTAGAAAAAAACTGATAATAAATATAAAGTTCATTTATTAAATGACTAAAACAACTCTTTTAGTAGTAGCTGGAACTACGATTAGGATGCCATGTGATGCAAGAAAATATTAGTTTATGGAAAACAAATTTTATAACAAAGTTATAAGTAAAATAATCTTCTATATACCAAGTTTTAAAACATTTTTTTTTTATTACTTTACGAATAAAAATAAATTTCCAAAAACAATATTTAGCCCTTTTTGAGACATCGAATTTTTTTATTTAATTATAGAACGTACAAATTTACCATAAGAAAAAAGATTTATCAAGTTTTTAAAAATCTTCCAATTGAAGGTTCTTGCGGAAGGGCGCACGAACAACCAGTTTGGCTAGAGTTTCGGAACGTTTTGTTTTAGTTTCGCGAGTCGCGCGACAAAACGGAATGCACTCTTACGGCCCTACTCACCGTTTACGAATTCACGGAAATCAGCCGAGAGCGTCAACGACGAACCACAGATAGGGTGGCAAATTTCAAAGTGCTAATACCTTAATAATAAGCTGTTCTCGGAACCGTTTTCGAGAAAAATACGATTTTCGAAAACCATTTTTTAACATTTGTATGGAAGGTACCGTTAGTTTTAGATAAAACATTTTTTGTTCTCAAAACTGTAGATTATGTTAAGAAACTTTTATTTGTCAAGTTTGAAAAAAAAATAATTTTGGGGTTTTCGAAATATTGAGTTTCCAAAAAAAAAATTTGAATTGTTTTTAAAAAATCCAAAAAATAAAAAATTGAAAATTAGAATTTGTAATAATATTTAAACTTTGGAGGAACCTTAGCATAAAAAAATGGTTTAAATCGGCTGTACCGTTTTCGAGAAAATCAAAAACAATAAAAATGGACCCAGGGGGGCTACAAAAAATAACAATTTTTTGGAAAAATTTTTTCAACCATTAGCTAGTTTTAACTAAATGAAATTTTTCATTTTTTTTCTAAAAAATTCTGTGGGACAGTTTTTGAAAAAAAAAAATATTTATAAAATTTCTAAAAAAAACCGTATGGTAGGTACCATTATTTTTGGTCTTAAAAAAAAGAAAAAAACATACGGGGGGAAAAATCAAAACCCATATCTACCAAGTTTGAAGAAAATCGGCCGAGCCGAGCCGTTTAGTCTTTAGTCGAACCCACAGATAGACAGACAGAATTGCGGGACCCACTTTTTCGGTCTTCGCTATCATCGTAATGTCAACTTTGATCAAAATCTCGAGTTCGATTTTTTTTCCGAATGCATAACTTGCCTTGTATGTAGTACCTATATAAGTCGAAAGTAAAAAATAGCCTTTACATATCGCACGCTGAGAACAACAATGTTTTTAACCTTGTTTTTAAATACAGCCGTTTAAAGTTTTGGACTTACTTCAATAGTCTATAACTCTTTGAAAAAAGATTAAAATCTTATGTTACTTTGCCAAAATATAGTTTCACTTTTTTTTAATAAATTGGCATTTAAGTATTACAAAAAAAAAATAATGGGTATTTAAGAAATAAAGAGTTTTTTGAAAAAGTTCGGTATAGTGCCAGTTTTGTTTTTTATTACTTTTACATATTTTCTAATAAAGCCGACTTTAAACCAAATGTGCCTGTTAATTAATTTCACTGAACATAAAATCACTTTTATTTTGAGGAGAAAGCCGACACTAAACACAAAATGACATTTATGAATTAACTTTTATCTATAATAACAAGTCTTAGCTTAAAATTTAATAGACATTATGCAAAAAGTGCCACTTAATCACTTACCGATTGAGTGATTTACGTCAAACTCATAAGTGACACTAGCGACTTTCTGCGGAAACTAGAGGAGTTATCAGAACGGGGATTTTTGGAAAAAATACGTTGTATATATCGGAACCTAGATATCGCTCTAACTCAAAAGTGAACATTTTTGTTTAACGCCATTGTTGTTCGCAGCGTGGGATATGTATTTAATAAATCATAAAAAAAAAAATAATTTTATAAAATCAAAATTACAAGTAAAATTAAGTTTAAGTCTCCTCCGAATAGAACAGTTGTTTATTACGAATCTTAAAATATATTTTATAACATTTGCAAAATCATTTTTTTTTTCTTGATACTTGAACAGTAAGTCGAACCGTTGGGCCGGCCCTCTGGGCTGGGGTTCGCGTTTTTTTTAATATCCTCGCGAAGGATATCTTTTACATTAACATAAATACATTTTAAGTGTAAGTCTCCTCAGTAGAGACAAAACCTTGATTTTTTTGATAAAGTTAGAAGAGCCTCTAATTGTAAAAGGTGATGTTTGGGTAGCAAATTTTCAATTGTATAGCTATACTTTTCTGGTTTCTCCGACAATACGTCAACGGACATCTTCTAGAGAGGTTATTACTCTCCTGTGGCGGCATTTTACGTATACAGCCTAATCTTAATCCGAGAATGCATCAGGAATTCCTGCATTTTCTTGTTTCAGATACAATAAAACCAGCACGGGTTGCATTCAGATTATATTTTTAATTCCTCACTCGTTTCCAAATCGATAACATCTTCTCACTTAAAATAAAAATACATAAAATAAAATCAATGGAAATGATCATGTAAAGTCGGTATAATAAAGTTAACGCCTTCTTTGTCATCGTTTAATAGCGCCAGCTTAATCAGAATAAATTACCAATTAAAAATCATTTAACGGCACCGTTAGGCAAATAAACCTAAACCTAAACGGAAACGTGGGTGGAATGCACATAATGATCATATTCAGATATAACATCCTTCGCCATCGCATACTGCATACTCGCATACTTTGGCTGAAGCTCTAAGCCTACGCATACGTTTAATCAATAGCGTCATGTTTCCTCTATAAAGAACAACAGCAAAATTACGACCTATAAGTACTGTAAGGCTTAAAGGTAATTAAAATCAATGAAACATTGAATCAATGAAATTGCTGTTGTGGGAAAAATTAACCCTAAATATGTAAGCTGATACGAGCCAGTCAAGCGTTCTCGCATAATCGTATTAGTCACAGTCAACGTTCGCGTAAATCCTCTTTATATCAGAACTCATCAAAATCCGCTCAGCAGTGTCTCTACATATGCATATGCATTACTCAGTGAAACTGCAACAAATTACCATTATCCTTGCTATAAATCGCCTGCCCGATAAAAATATAGAAAAAAAAAACAACAACCTTTTTATGACCGTAGACCTTTTTTTTGAAATTCGTTTTACTAAAATCGCTTGCGGATTCAAAAAGGTCCAACTAAAAGAGACCATCGCAAGGCCTCACGTATATAAAAGGTGTTGATGATATACATATACATAGATCTAGATAGAGGGATGCATTTTACACCAAACTAGAAGTAGAAGTACCCGTTGTGCCGCACCAAAGGTACAAATTCTGTGACAAAAGGTTTAGTGAATTATTGATGCAATGCGAAATTCCCATAAATTTATGTGCACAGGGCAGGGGCGTGCATTGCGTCCTTGTAAATTGCCCACCTCATTCATCTGTTTTATTTTTTGTTCCTGTAGACATATTGGTAGTCTTTCAGTTGGGTTGACAACTTTAGGGTGACCATTTTGACGTTTGAAAAGAAAACACTTTCTTAAATTTTTTACGGTTTATTTTATATGCAAATCAAATACTTTATGAAATCGGTCTTTTTCCTCATACATACTTAAATAATTATGTAAGTTAAAATCTTGTTAAGAAAAAATGTTTGTTAGGCGCAAAAATCAGAGGCTGAATTCGCCCACTGGTACTGAATATATTGGTTTTCAGGGCAGTATAGTGGTCTGTGGTTTATTGACATAGACCTTTGACTTAAAAAAGAAAGAAGTCTTACAAGGTCTAATCGCACGATCTCGGTGGCCCATTTGCATGAGAATCATGTTCGGAAATCGCTCGTGGCTTCGTGGCACATAGCTTCAAATCGGCCAAAATAAATTGGTTATCATTGACAAATAGCACGTGCCGTTGAATTCTTAAAGAAGTATGGACCGATAATGCCGAAAATCTTAAAATCCACACCAAACAGTGACTTTCTCTTTGCAATTTGGTGAATATCGTGTGGATTGTGATCGTGTCAAATTCGAAAATTTTCTCGTATTAATCCAGAAATGGGCCTTGTCGCTGAATAAGATCTTTCCACCAAAATTGGGGCCAACTTTCAACTGCATGTAACTTTGAGCTTCTAGTTCAGTTAAAGTTTATATACGCATTTAAGCCTAACCAAATCCAAAAATTCGCCAAGTTGTGGTTTGCGAAATGCTGAGCTCTTGTGCGCGGCGCTGATTTGACTTCCTCGGATTCTCCTGTGCACTCTCACGGACAGTGGCGATATTTTCGGCAGATCTTACGTTTCGTTGAAATGCGTGTATTGGTGGATTGTTCACTGAACCGGTTAACTCGAATTTATCCACCACGTTGCGAATAGTCACTTAAATAAAATGCACGACTGGGTCGCACGAACTTGCTCCTATGTAATAGACTAAGAATTTTAAAAAGGAATGTTATTGAAGAAAACTATTCATAAGTATAAAATGATTTTTTTAAATTCTTTTAGTAGTAAGAGACAAAAACAGAATGCTATGTAAATATGAATTTATGCAAGAACAAAAATTATAAGTCGTTGTAGTGGTTCCTTAAAAATATAAGCTTTTATGTACAAATTTTTAAAAACATTTTTAAGAAAAAATTTTGGTAGGCCAACTTTAAGTTTTTATTATTGTACGAATGAAGTAAATTTCCAAGAAAAATACTAAGCCGTTCTTGAGATATCGAATTTTTTCCAAACATTGAAAAAATATTTTTTTTGAGTTTTGAAATGCAATGTTTTTTAAACTTTTTAGGAGCTTCTTTATAAAAAATTTCATTAAAATCCGTTATGTCGATAATGAGAAATTCAAAATTCGAAAAAATCGTTCTATGGTACAGTCAGTAATATAAATCGTAAAAATTAATTAAAAGAAAAAAAATTTTAGCAAAATTCTCGGGACTGTTTTCGATAAAAACACGATTTTCAAAAACCATTTTTTAACATTCGTATAGAAGGTACCGTTAGTTTTAGATAAAACAATTTTTTTTTCTCAAATCTTGTAGATTATGTTGAGAAAATTTTATTTGTCAAGTTTGAAAAAAATCGAGCTTTCGAAATATTGCGTTTCCAAAAAAAAAATTTGATTTTTTTTTTAAATCCAAGAAATAAAAAATTTTAAATTTGAATATGTAATAATATTCAAAATTTGGAGGAGCCTTAGCATAAAAAAACTGATTTAAATCGGCTTTACCGTTTTCGAGAAAATCAAAAACAAAAAAAAATGGACCCAGGGGATTTAAAAAAAAATCTGTGGGATAGTTTTTGAGGAAAAAAATATTTATAAAATTTCGAAAAAAAATCGTATGGCAGATACCGTTATTTTTGGTCGTGAAAAAAAAAAACATGTAGGGGGGAAATTAAAACCCACATCTACCAAGTTTGAAGAAAATCGGCCGAGCCGTTAGGGCTGTAGTCGAACAGACAGACAGACAGAATTGCGAGACCCACTTTTTTGGTCTTCGCTATCATCGTAATGTCAACTTTGATCAAAATCTTGAGTTTGATTTTTTTTACGAATGCATAACTTGCCTTATAGTATCTACCTTTAAGACGCAAGTAAAAATGTTATTCGAACAGGGAAGTCAGACTTAACAAACGAAATTTAAATCAACAGATTTAATTCAAAAAATCAACTGCAAAAGCTTAGACATTCTTATGTGAAAATTGTTTACGGTTTCATTAGAAACGAAAAGACGTATTTACATAATTTTCTAATGTTTGTTTTCGTATGTATGATATTTGTCAACTTTGCTTGGCAGCACAGTTGTTTTTTTTCGATTTTTTTTTATCTGTAAACATTCATAAAGGCGGCGCACAGTAGGTCCCCTTCATACTAAGCAGTGCTCAAAATTCAAAATCTTGTTTAAAATGCTAAGAACTGTTATAAATAGATACTAACTGCTGTGAAAATGAGAATATTATTAATAATGAATATAGTTCTGATCATAGTATTGTTCTTTGAGTAACATATTTATGACTTCAGAATAAAATATTTTTCGGTGAATAACTGTCGTTGTGCGCGATGTTATCAAGGGATTGGCAGAGATTTTTTTCTTTTTTTTTTTGGTGATGTCTTCCCGCTCAATTGTTGCCGATAAATAAAAATCTCTATTTCGCACCTCCTGGTCTTCTTGGCTTAACTGGCTAATTGGAAGTAGGGCATGAGTCATTATTTCACTTTCATTGATAAGGATTTGGTGCAGACTAGCGGTCATGGGATACCAAGGACAGAGCTTCACGTAAAGTCGAGCTGTTTCTAGGAAACACCTAAATCTTTCCACATGTATCTGAAAACTTCACTTTTAACTTCACCCCTACCCCCTACCCAAGGCTGAGAAAAAAAACCTGCCGGAATTTTCGGATTTGATATCATAATAAGCTTACCTATAAGCCCACATACTCATATTTTAGCTAAACATCCACTACCAAAATTTTTTGTCGGCCTTTGTATTATTTATTTATTCAGCCGCGAACTCAAACAGTGATATTTCAAATTTGCGCACCTAACTTTTACTTCTGTCTTAGGATTTTTAATAACAAATATTTCTTCTTTCATGCTGTATACTTAAATTTAAAAGTTCTCTGCGCTAATTAAAAAAAAATCATTTTAAAAATTTCATTGCCGGTGAGTAAAACCGTCATCTATTTATGTATTTTATACACTAAGTAACACCTTTCAAACGAAAATAAAAATGTATTTGCAATCTACATGCCTTCTGGAACAAACAACACATTTTAAATTTTTTTTTTGTTTAACGAAGTAAACTTTTAAAAATAAAATAAAACTGCATAAAATCAAAACTTGCGCATGTCTATAAAAACCAATGACAAAGAGTCAACTTGAATGTACCGTAACTTGGCCATTAGACAGAGAGGAAAGATAATACTTAACAGTGGCGTGGCGTCCATATAACACGATTCCTATCGTCTTCACTTTTAGAAAATCCACAAATACCACAATCTACCAAATAAACACATCGAATAGGTTTAAAGTGCTTTGCACATGAGCTGCGACCTGCGAATGCGAATAAATCTTTTTAAGCAATTTTCACAGCTAATATCAATTTTTGTTTTGTTTTTATTCTACGACGAAGTGAATTAATGATCGAATCAACTATTTAAAAGGAAAACACTGCATAAAATAATTATAAATTGAAATATTTTGCATTTTAAAATTTTGTACGCGACCAACAACGTATCTTCTGCGAACTGTCAAATGTAAATTCGCAATCCACAACTAGTGAACGTATTCCACAAACCCGCGACTAAAAAATACGTACGAATTCAACCTCTTTCTAGTTGAGGTAACAAAGTGAAATGTTCTCCAAATCTATGACGATTCATATTTAGAAGATGCAAATATAAGTTTTTTCTCTTTTTTAAATTTTGGTAACAAATTAAACTGCATAAAAGTCACCTTTTCTTAAAATAATTTAGCTTAGCACTCATTTTACTTTAATTTACTTACTTCTTTTTAACTTCCCATAGGGAGTTATTGTAATCGGTCCGATTTGTCAAATTGGAATTTTTGACATTTCTCGACGTTTCAAGGTCCCTAGAGGCTATATCAATCATTTTTAGAGAGATGTCTGTGTGTGTGTGTGTACGTACGTTCGTACGTTCGTACGTACGTACGTTCGTACGTACGTACGTTCGTACTTCCGTACGTTCTGGTACCATTTTTCGTCATCGATATCTCAAGAACGAGTAAAGATATGGACTTCAAATAAATTTTGTTTAATAGATAATAACTTCGAAAGAGGCTGAAAGGGCCTTTATTAAAATTCAGTGAGTAGTTTTTTCACTATAACGGTTTAAAAAAAAAGTAAAACTTTTGGTTAGTTTCAAATATCTCACGAAAAAATAATTCTATTGATTTCAAATAAAATTTAATGTACTCATTATAAGGTCATACAGATTTGGTATGAATTTGGAAAAAAATGAACGTACCGTTATTTTTTTAAATAAAAAAAAACTGAAAAAAAATTTCATAACCCAGATATTCTAAGAACGGAAAACAATTTGAAACTCAAAATAATTTTATTTTACGAAAAATAATGTGTTTGACAACTGGTGAAAATTTCAAAAAAATCAGTTTACGGTTTTTTTTACAAAAAATAAAAAATTATATAAAATTCTATTGAAAATTGGTAAAAATTGATTTTCGACTCAAATTTCTCGAGAACTAGTAGTGATATTGACTTCTAATTTAGTTCATTTTATACATAGTATAATTTTGTACAATTGGTAAAATGTTGACAAATATTGAATTAATAGTTTAAAAAAAAAAAAAAAAAAAAAAAAAAAACTATTAAAAATTCTAGTGAAAACTAGTTAAAATTGTATTTCAAGTCGAATTTCTTGGGAATGAACACCGATAGTGCCTTCTAAAGTATGTTGTTTTATACATCGATACCTTCCCGTAAGAATGTATACTAATACTAAGCGACATTTCTAAAATTGTTCGGGAAACGAAAAAACGAAGAAAGTTCAAGTTGAATCATAGTGTGCTAAGAGACAATTTTGGTTAAACTAAGTGACATCTAACAAAATTTTGTGTTGCTCACGACAGATCTTTATTAATGTCGCTTGCATAATTTTTTTGGCGGATAATACAAATTTCAGGGGGCAACATTATTTTAATGAGAAAACATGGCAGTTGATAATTTTTTTTATTTGTACTCTAGATTCCTTTTCATGCATAATAGGTTGGCGAAACCCAGGCCAAAACGTGGCCCTTAACAAATAGTATATTTCCTCATCAAAAAGTCATTTTCGAAAAAAGTGTCGCTTAGTACATTCTTCTTACAATTATTAACATATGGTTAAATTTTGACAAGTATCAAATTGACAGTTTTAACAAAAATATAAAAAAAATCTGCTAAAAAGTGGTAATATTTGTTTTTCGACTAGAATATCTTGAGAACGAGCAATGATATTGACTTTGCCATTATTTAATTTTATACATAATACAATTTCTAACAAATGGTTTATATTTGACATATGTATATCTAGTTTTAGAGCGGATACATTTTGTAAGTACCCTTCCATCAATAACCAAACCAAATCTTTTATATTTGAATATTTCGTTTTTAAATTTTTTTTCAATTAAAATGTTTGGAACCGAAATAATAAAGTAATTTCTATAATATAATACACAATTTTATAATTTTATTATCAACTTAGTTTTTAGAAGAATGTATGTACTGTACATACGTGTATGAATAAGTTTGTTCAGTTGTACCCAAGTCCCACATATTCAAAGTCCATTAATAGCTATGGTAAAATTGAAGAAAACGTCACAATATGTTTTTATCTTTTTGTCCATGAAAAAGATGTAAAATTCTACTCAAGGTAGGAACACAGATATATTAACACGGAAATCTATAATTCAGTATATAATATGTACATACCTACCAACCTTCGTAATTATTACAAGAAATTTAACATTTTAAATAGAAAAGTTTTAAATTAGTTAAACACATTTTCTGTAAAGAAAACATAAAATGAGCGACTAAGTATCCTCATCATCAACAAAACAAAGCAAATTTCCTAATATTATAGTATGCCACAATAAATACAAATAATTAAAATGCTTTTCAATTTTAAAATAATGTTTGTTTGAATTTTACAGCTAAAGTTTGTTTCGCTGAAAATTTGGTTATTTGAAAAAAACTAAATATAAAGTTTTCAAGACCATAAATGGGAAGTTATTAATGTGGGTCGCACCCAGCCTCTTGTTTTTTTGACAATTCGCACTATTCGGCTACCAAAGAAAATACTCATGTGAACAAAATGTCAAAATTCGCGACCATTCGCAATTCGCAGTTCGTGTCTCATGTGCAAAGCACTTTAGTTATCCATTCTGCCTCTCGTTTGTATCTTATACTTTATCCAAACACATTCGACAATCCACAAACCACAACCAACATTAATCAAGAGAGTCACAAAAATACTCTGACTTAAACTTTTCAATTACCGTCTTATTTATTTGTTTTATATATCTTTCTTCCCCAAGCATTGTGTTTCGGATCCTCTTTGTTCAACATCCGCTTTTATATTTAAAAAATAAGACGCTACATTCCGTCTTATAAAATTTTCGATGTATACCAGTAGGAGTTGGAATTATTTGTATTTTATTCTCCCTTTAGCAATTAGCATTGCATTTCAGTGGGAAGATAATACATTGCAGGAGTTCAGGGGCTCGCCTTTTTTCAACCTTGTGTAAGAAATAAGACGGTGTTCTTCGACTTATTTGTTTTTTTTTGTCTTTAATATGTCATATACTTAAATATAAATATGGCATGTGGGTATTGTTGATTCTTGATTTTGAATTTTAGTAAGGATAGTTGATAGTTTATATTTTATACTTTTTTCGTTTACACACCAGGGATTTCGATCACAGATCGAAATTTTTTGTTTGGTGTGCGTGTTTCGTGTACATATACATGAAAATCCCTCTTTAAATATGGATTTAAAGATTTTGATCCCTGTCAAGGGAAAATAAATGTTTGTTGGGTGTGAAGGAACGCAAAATCTGGCGAGGGATCAAAATCTTTACACAGAAATTGATTTCTTATGTGTAAAGGATGTGTGCTCGCCTGTGAACCTCGTGATCACAGGTTCGATCCCTGCCGTCGTCTATGTCGTTTTAATTCCATTAAAAACCTTCTAAAATTGTCATCAATGCGTTGCTGGTTTACTCATTGCATGTTGTTCAGGCATAACACTAACAACATGTAATTGAGTTAAACTAGTATGCCCAACAAGGATGAACACGAATAAAATAATGTGAATTATAAGCGACATAGAAATAAGACACGGCATTCTCCGCACATCTTTCCTATCCTTCTTTCTCTTCCTTAACTTCACGCCCGCGCTGTGTTGAAACATTTAAAGGGTAATCATAATCCCTTAAGCGCGGGTAGATTATAAAAAAAAAAAAAAAAAAAAGTACCTATGACACTTTAATGGAATCCTATTTAGAGTAGTGTTTTAGTGCAACGATATTCAAAATGACTTGATACATAGTATCCTGGCTGTTATTAAATCTGAAATTGAAACAGAAATCATAGAAGCTCGGTTCGTCTCGAACTTGATCGACGAAACATCAGATTTGAGTCATAGGGGACAACTGAGTGCCATATTTTGGTTCTTGTCAGAGAATGGAATACAAGAAAGACATCTTGTATTTTTGACGTTAGAGCGAGTCTTAATGCAGATGAGTTGTCCCATCATATATTTAATATTCTTGACATATATGATTGCAAGGAAAAGTTAATAGAACATTCCTAGGAAGGTGCCGCAGTTATGTCCGTACACTACAATAACCCGTGTAATAATAGTTTCTGCATTGGACCGTTACGCCGAAGGTCTGACGTTCAAATTCCAGCCACTCCAACCTAAGAAAGAAAATTTTATGTTCATGGATACTACCTTTTGCGAAAAAGTGCTTCTCATTATAGCAGTTCGCACTCGCTATGGTGGAGAGTCGTAAGTCACACTAGGTCCGGATTTCTCCGATCTATCGTTATAGCCCCCATGTTTGTACATATTAATTACTTGCTTACAGTCTTACACAAATAATGAGTAGTCTGGTTTGTTTAGCGTTTACAATGAAAAATTTTATTAACTAGAAATGGGTAACAGAAAATAAAACTGCTTTTACACCAATACATTAGCTCTTAAAACGTTGACTTTATATCCTTGAATTATAAGAGTAAGTCTCTGCGCCCCACTCATGCGTTCCATTCTAAAATATGTTTTAACAATTTACAAAAAAATGATCAACAAAATAAATAATTGATTAAAAAGAAAAGACAGAATGGTCACCACATCGCATCGTTGGCACTCTCAATGAACCGAGGGCGAGCCAGGGATGGAAAATGAAATTTTTCAATTGTACTGAAATCTGGAATAAAATTGTACTGAAATGATGTCAATTGTACCGAAAACGAATTTTGTATGAAAAAAAAATCAATAATTCAACTATTTAAAAGTTTGCCAAAGTATTTAAAAAAAAATCAGAGCAGAAATGATCAGCTTGTCTTCTTATAAAAAATATAAATAAATATTAATACTTCCACAGAAAAAAATAGTGGCGCAAAATTTTAGTTGAATTATTACGATGTTAAAGCTGTTTTAGTATGAAACTAAGTTAAAATGACGAATACCTATTTTATTTTTTTTAGTAACATGCTATTTGCAAACGCCACAAAACGTCTGTTTACTTAGGTTTTTGCAAGAGCTGCCATTGTTTTAGGTGTGATCAGAAGCAATTTATTAAGAAAATTGCTTAAGTACAATACTAGTTAGAAAATGTTTAAGATTAAGAATGAGTTAGTAAGCTACTTTAAAGTTAGCAAATTGTTAAGTAGTATCATACAAATACTATACTACTAATAATATACTACTATCTTCATTTTAAAAGTGCATAACTATTGTATTGTATTGTATTGTATTGTAATGACGAAACTAGATCTTTTACTTGTCCATTTTTGCGGCACCAGCTTATACAAAAAAATTGAAATATAAAACTTATTTCACAAATTCAATATCTTAAAAATGGACAGCCGAAAAACCGCAATCACATCCACAAGTTTACAGTTTAGTGTTTAGTAAACAAAATGATATGAGGTCCGAAAAAAAAGATCAATAAAGAGAAGAGCCAGAAAAGCAAGACGCCATCAAGAAGTGAAAAGAAAACTGTAATTAAGAGTTATAAGGGCTTATAGCTGAGAGTTATTGTTCTGGTATGAAAATGAATTCATTCAGGCCAGGATGATATATTCAATTCAACTTTCAATTTCCTTTTATGTGCTTTTGCTTATTTTTTTTTTTGTGAAATACATGAAATTGGAAATTTTGAAATTGTACTGAATTGAGACAAATTGTACTTTTGTACTCGCACAAACTCAATTGTATCGAATTCGGTACAATTGTACCGAATTTTCCATCCCTGGGGCGAGCGGTTGGATTACGATAGGTTCATTAATCTTTGCACAGTGTCCTTTTCCGGATGACGGATGTTCCTTTTCTAGGTGAGTGAATTCGTTTGAGCAAATAATTTAATTGTTTTAATTGGACCGACGACGACGCGACGCGACAACGACAACCATCAGCAAAAGACCAAAGGGATTAAAGAATTCGACCTGATGACGATGGTGCGATAGTCCCATTGTAGTGTCGACAAAGTCCAAAGAGAGCGATTTAACAATGACGGAGGTCTTGCAACTCATTTTCCGGAACCAATTCTCTAAAAGTTGTTGTTTTATTTTGTTGGCTTATGACTCCGTTGAGGATAGAGTTGGTTTTATTTTGTTAAGTTTTAACGTTCCCAGCATGAGGCAGGCTTTGGTATCTTGTGGCTGTATTCATACCAAATTATCAGAGATTTTTATTACTTAGTATCGTGCTAGTACCATGTGTAGGTATTGAATGTGGTAGGTCATTTCATTGCCGCCTACATATTTCGATCATCCACGGGAAACCCTTCAGATATTTAATTCGTCTTGTAGAGTTCATGAAATTTCTTAAGCACATAAGCATCTTAAAGGAGAGTAGATGATGTTCTGAACCAAAAAAGACTATCTAGGCTTTTCACAACAAGCATTCAATGGTCGAAGGAATTGTCCATGCTTAAAAATAAAAAAAAGAATTACACATATAGTGGAACCTTTATACATTAAAACATTTTTAGTACAAGGAAAAACCCATAGAATTTGAAAAAAAATAAAAGTTTCGTTACTTTGATAATAAAGAACCAACGCAGCCCGCAGGGCCAAGGCATCCCGCTGAATTCCACCTGCTTGAGACAAAGCCAAAGTTGTCTTGTAAGCCCGACAAAGCGCGTTAGACATTTCGTTCTTTGTAAGGCGGAGAACATTTGTTCGTCTATTAGTTTGAGATTTTATTCTTTTTGTTCGTAGTTTAACATTTACGAGTTGAAGGAATTAATAATAAATTGGTGTTAATGGACTATGGTCTAGGGATCTATTGTGGTACCACCTTGAGCTGGATAAGGTTTCTCGTCTTATAGCTGTTCGTCCAGATTAATTCCTTTGATAAGTTTAAGTATTAAAAGAACTTTTTCAGATGGTAAATCGATGTATTCTTACTGTTATTATTTTAATGTAAGTGTATTAAGTGCATTTTAGAATCTGAATGGGACTTTCTGAGTTCCTGTGATGCCAGAGATAATAGCATGCAGCTAAACTTTTCGAGTTCTGATTCTGAGCGTACACTATAGTTGCTTCCAGATACAGAGGGCGCTTTTAACTACGTCGACACATCTGCATTCGCATCTGCATTGTGATATCTGAAGGTAGATGAATGGATTGGTGAATTGATTAACAAAATTTTGACTAGTAGGGTTATCAATTCAAAACTGGGTGGCTTTTATGCTAGATCTATCAGTAGAGGTACGCCGCCGCAAGGAAGTGCTCTTTCTTCCGTTCTAAAGAACTTGGTAGTAAATTAGCTGCTGGCATGTCTGGAAGCGGAAAGCTACAGAGTTATTGTTTATGCGGACGATGTTGCTATTGCCGTATCAGGAAAGTATTCTAACATCTTAAAATAACTGATACAAAACGCATACAATAAGCTACATAAACTAGGCAGAGTGGTATGGCTGGGAGTCAACTATCAAAAAACTTGTCCTATTCTCCAGGAAATATAAAATTCCTCATGTAGATCTTCCTTCTATCAAAGGTATTCTCTGGGGAAGCAAAATACTTGGGTCTTATTCTAGATGAAAAATTAAGCTGAAAACTTAACATACAAGAAAGACTCAAAAAGGACACAGTAACACTGTTCTTCTCCAAAAAATGAATTCAGAAAAAATTTGCCCTCTAAGCCCGCATTATTCACTGACTATATCCTTCGGTTATTTACCTATCCTAACTAATGGATTAGCAGTTTGGTTGGCTGCTCTTGAACAGGCCGCAAATTGTGACAATCTTAGCTACTCGTATATGTCCAACGATCATTTTACCAGTGCATGAGCGGAGAACTGTGAACGACACAACCTCTGCCGGACTATACATTCTGTTCAGCTAGATCTTTTCAAGATCTTTGTGGGAGGACATGAGTTTCGTATCAAAGGCTAATGATAGGGTTGGTGGGGGTGTGTACTCAGATAGTCTAAGATTATGTCTTTCTTTCCGTTTTCCAAATCATTGTAGCTTATTGCAGGCGGAAAATATGGCGATATGATAAAGAAAGCAGTGTCTTGGCTCAAAGAAAAAGTGTTATAAGTTCCTGATATCCGCATCTTCTCGGATGGTTAAGCGACTATTAAATCTCTGAACTCGATTTCTACTAACCCTATAACCGCCCTTAACTGCCGTTTATCTCTAATTGAGATGGAGCAGCAGTTCAATATTAACCGCTGTTGGGTGCCACGGCATAGGAACATTCCAGGCAACTGTAAGTCTGACGAACTCGCCAAAAGTGGAACAACATTACCTATATATTACTTGGTAAGGATAATATAGGAATACCCATCGCTACATCCTACATGTAAACTTATGCCGAAGCAAGATGCTATTGACAGAAAAAACAACCTTAGATGTAATGATATAACCATAAAACGTTCCAAGTGTTTGATCCTTAAGCAGATTACATATCTAACTATTTATTTAATTCGTTAAAATCTAACGTTAACAATATTAAAATAGTTCTTATAATCTAATATAATCTAATATCATAATTTATATTTATTATTCAATATTGTTGAAAAAGATAAGTTTAAATTTTTTACATTTTATGTTATCATTTACAGATTCTAAACAAAATTGAAATTCGTTATAAATTGTAATTAATTGATTGAAGGGGCTACATACACCATAGTTTGATCTGCTAAATATTTGAATAATAGGTTGCTGTCGCCTTAAACATGAACGGCTGAAACTGAAATTTAATTTACTTAGAACTGATGGTAATGATATCGAACCATTAATAATCCCAACAATAAAACAAAATTGTAAAAACTTTCTGTGGTTAGTCAAAGAAGGAAGGCTGATCAAAGCTAGTCTTTGAGAATAAGGGGGAAGTAGATTTTCCCTTGACCATGGAAGAGACCGAAGACAGAAACGCAGAAACCTTTTTTGGATCGCTTCAATTCTTGTAACATGTATTGAGTAATAAGGTGACCATACCACACAGCCGTATTCTAGAATTGGTCTAACAAACGAAATAAATAGAAGTTTAAGAACATAAGGGTCCTGAAAATCACGACCGAATCTTTTAATGAATCCAAGAACCCTATTGGCTTTTTTAATTATATAATTTAAATGATCATTAAATGCTAATTTGGGATCTAGAATAATACCTAAATCAGAAACCTTACATAACGGACAAGAATCAAACGTATAGTTGTACAAAAACGGAAATTTTTTACGTGTAAAACTCATGGTTTTACATTTGTCAACATTTAAAACAAGTCGGTTTTTATTGCACCATTCCCTAAATATTGTTAAGTCTTCTTGTAGTAATAAACAGTCAGAGGAGGATTTTATACTTTTGAAAAGCTTAATGTCATCAGCATAAACAAGGACAGACGAGTTTTTTAAGTTTGAAACCAAGTCATTAATAAATAAAACAAATAAAATAGGACCTAAGTGGCTGCCCTGAGGGACGCCAGAATTGACAACAAATTGACTTGAACTTTCATTACGAAACAAGACAGAATAACGACGGTTTTTTAAGTATGAAGAAATCCAATTTATAAAATTGTTGTTAAATCCTAGATGGTTTAATTTTAAAATTAGTGTATTGTGACATAACTTGTCAAAGGCTTTACTAAAGTCAGTAAATACACAATCAACTTGCCCGCGTTTTTCAAAAACATCTAGACAAAAGGAAACGAAGTTAAATAAATTAGTAACAGTGGATCTCTTTTTGACAAAGCCATGCTGGCTATCACAAATAATAGAACTACAATGAAAAGAAAGAACATTACTCACAATTGACTCAAACAGTTTAGGTATCACAGATAGTTTAGCAATGGGTCTATAGTTCATTGTTTCATTCTTAGGACCTTTTTTATGTATAGGAATAATAAATGAACTTTTCCAGATAATAGGAAAAATTGAACTTTTTAAGGATGAATTGAAGAGAATATGTAACGGATACGACAAATAAGAAGCACATTTTTTTAATATAAGATGGAACACCATCGGGGCCTGGAATAAAGCACTCATCGAGATTTAATATTTGTTGAGCGACTGTATCTTCACTTATTTCAAAATTAATTGCGTTTAAATGAGTAAAACTGTCGAAAGAAGAAGAAAAAGAAGAGGAATGATTAAATTCTGATTCTTCAAATGCTTCTTTGAATTGGTCAGCAAACATGTTTGCAATAACCTTTGGATCATGACTAGTTGATGAATTATTTGACATCGAATTCGGATAGCCACACGTTTTCCTTTTATTATTAACGAAATTCCAGAAACTATCTGGATTAGATTTAATACCATGTTCTATTTTACAAATGTAATCGTCATATAGAGTGTTAGAATAATCAGTGAAAAGTTGTTTTAGAATTAAGAAAGTTCTATAATCATCGTCAGTTCTAGTTATATTATAATTTACCCAAGCTTTGTTCCTTTTATTTTTTAAGTTTTTAATACGCATATCAAACCATGGTGGTGCATTTGAAGCAAAACGTGTTCTTTTTAAAGGAATAGTTTCGTAAAAGCAGTTAAAAAGAGTTCTATAAAAATTATTACACATATCATCAATATTGCAATTACAAAATAATTGATTCCAATTTACAGTTATTAACATATCAAAAAGATCAACAAAATTACATTTAGAAAAGTCAAATTCAAGTTTGTTGTTATTATTGTTATTGTAAGGAGAAGACATGTTTAAACCTAGTGAAATATCTAATGCAGGATGATGTCGATCTTCGTCAATTAATTTTACAGTAGCAGTTAAAACAGCAATTTCGTTGTTAATTGTATCGGCGAAAAACACTAAGTCAAGAATTTTTCCAAAACGATTTCTCAATCCATTGAATTGACTCAAACCACACGAAAACATACCATCTATAAATGTTAGTTCATTAAGGCTTGACGCATTTATCGGAACATGGAAGTTATCGTCATCAATTTTTGTCCAATTAAGGTTTGGTAGATTAAAGTCACCTACGATCAGAATTTCATCTTCGGGTTCCATAAGCACATAAATATTTTCTATGCAGTCATTTAACTTTTTATAAGCGTCATTGTTTGAACTTGGAGGTATATACGCGGAGATGATAACTAAATGACCAGATTCCAACTTGATTTTGATACATAGAGCTTCGACACCTGTGGATCGAAAGTCATCTATCAGGTAGCACGTAATTGAGGTCCTGATCGCAAAAAGAATTCCTCCACCGACAACATTAGAGTCTTCTTCATCATGTCGATCACGTCTGAAAATTTGATATGATGCATCAAAAAGCTCCGAGTCAGCTGCGTAATTGGTGTCATAACTGGACACTCTCTTATAGGCAACGAGGCGGTAGAGGAGGTGTTTCTTCAAACGTTTTTTTCAGAAGCTGTATAGATGAGGAAAAGATGGAATCAATTCCTCATCTTCTTTGTACATGCCCTGCTCTATCCCATAAATGTAGGCTCCATCTTGGAGAGTTTTTATTCGAGGTACCTAATGATCTAATAGACATTTGTCTAGTCTATTCTGCTTCATAAGTAGCTCCAAATGGTTCACCGAGTAGGGCAAAAATCCCCAGATTCATGTTAGATCGCAATGGATTAATAGTCTAGCTGTGACGCTTGCAGGCACTTCAACCTTACCTATATAGTCTATCGTGTTTTTGGGTTATTTCTCGAATCAGATGCAAAGTTTGTCGTAGATTGTGTCTATTCCACTCTTTAGGGCAATGTTTGTGCATTGACTTCGACGAATTCTTGAGTATCAGGATATTTGACTATGCGGTTATGGGAATCTTAGTGATAAAAGTAAACGATCGCACACTTTCAATTCACTGATTCTCGTAATCAGCGTTGCCACATCGAACAAATTGCGAACTAGAACATTAAAATTGTAAACTGAATATATCCACAGTAGATTTTATATTTAAAAATAATAATACAGAGTAAGTTCATAAATTTAAGCAATATTAAAAATATTATTGAAAAACACATTTACAAACAAAAACTTAAAAATCTTAAATTAATGATTTAAATTTGTAGTATGTATTCATTAATCTATGTATGTATATTTATAATTTCTTAAGTTCTCCAAGACACTAATGGGGTTTACCATTGGCAAATTCAGATTTCAAGGAAAAGTGGATTTATTTCTCGGCAAATAGAATACAATTTCAAACATATTTTTTTTTGGTCGTTGGATTAGTGTAATTTTCTGTCGTTTTCGGCCATAATTTACTTTGAGTAAAGAATTGAAACTGCTCCATTCTTACTAGAAATAATTTCCCTAATGTCTAGGACGTAGCAAGTAAGCAAACCTAAGATTAAATTAGAAAAAGAAATGAATTGATTCGTTTGCCCAATGCAATGCAAAAATTGCGGAATTCGCCAATTTTACAGATAGAAATCAAAAATAAATTGATTTATTTTACCAACAAAAACCACAAAATTTTATAAGGTAGAGTTTATTAGTATTTTTTGTTTCCTATACTGTGCTCAATTTGTATTTGCAGTACAGGCCTTATGGGAGAGCTTTTTCAGAAACTCTAGTGCCTGCTGCTGCTTGCACGGCACCTTAAGTCCTTAACATAAGAAATTGCCACTTAAATAAGAAACACAATCACTGAGTTACATCATATAATAAAACGGCGAACGTGTTTTTTGTGGTACACTTTTCGCGACCCAAAAACCGAAGGGCATAAATTACATATTAAACGAAAGCTTTTTTTGGATAGATGTGCAGAATGCCAAAATTATTTAAATATACTACACAGAAATTGTTTAAAACAATAAATAAAAATTGCAAAAAAAAATACCCGGAAAACAAAAACAACTAGAAATGTCAAATCGACTGACACATAAAATATCAAATCCAGAATATGAAAAATGAAAGCATTCAGCGAAAACCCGAAACATTAAGGTGGATTCACATTACACAAATCCGCCAACACGATAAAAGTTGATGAACATGTTGTTGAATGTGAACCCCCCTAAGTGAAGAAATATTATCAATATAAATATTAGGCATGTATTTTTTTTAGTAGTTGCGCTCTTACAATAATATTTTGAAACATTAAGCGTTAACTACAATCGCCACTTTCTGCAAAAGTGAAAAAAAACACACATATCTCTTCAATTCCCATGCTTATGTTTATGAACAAAAAAACGATTTCTTCTTCTTAATAGCATAAATGGATTTAAAATAGACCAAAAAAAATTATAAAAACAAAACACCTTCCTCCCCCTTTTTTTTAAGGGGGCGTCACCTACAGGTGACACTGGGCACTGCGTGTATTGTTTTCCTCTTTTTGCTTGTAGAAATAAAACCACGTTTCTTACAAGAATATTTATTTTTAAGTGGAAATTTTCGGCGGAAATAAGACAGTGGGGCCTATCGGGTATTTCCCTGGAAATTTTGTTTCTCTCGGAATTTTTTTTGGCCACGGAACTTTTTTCGTCAATCGTAAATCTCCCTCGAAACTTTTTCCCTCCGATAAAAAGAAAGTACCATACATCTGTTGTCGAAAAACACCTTTGAATTAGGTATGTGTAGTTTTAGGGCTTCCAATAACATTAAAATCCTTCAGAAATGGAAGAAAATCACGATAGCCATAGATTACGCGGGAATATTTCAAACTCATTCACGATCGCGATTTTTTGAAAATTTGAATTCTTTCCAGGGGAATTTTATTCACGATAGCCCCCAATATCACCTGGATCCTTCAGCGTGCAAATCCTCAACAATCTCATCTAAAGTCAATCTGTAAGACGTACAATAGCTCTAAAATCCCATCGCCATCAATGATTCAGTAATTGCTCTAATACTACTACTACTATTACAGACAATGCCCAGTGGCACCTACAGGTGACGCTTAACATTTTTACCGTTGTAATAATCACTCTTTTTTTTAATTTTGTCCTGAAATGCATTTATTAACAACTTTATATATTCTTTTACCACATTCAATTAGAAAAAAAAACAATACTTACAATTTAGACATTTTTATCTCAATTTATATTCCACTAAATCACAAAAAGTAAAAACACTACAATTATACACGAAACAATGAATTGAAATGAAGAAATGACGTAAAGCTAGTATTTTGAAAAAATAATATGGCCTACTAGGACCTATTGGCTTTGCATAAGTGAAGGAAGAACAAAAAAAATCGTTGCGGTATGGTTGGAAAAAAAATATATGTATATGTCACCCATAGGTGACACTGGGAATTGAAGGGATATACTAGCCACATCTGTTACTGAAAAGAGCGTATAATTTACATCCTTTGAGTATATATAATATGGAGGGCTCGTTTCTATTCCAAATGCGTGACTATCATAGGGGGCGCTACTCAAATTTGTGTAAGACAAAGTTATTTGACAGCGGCAACTAAAAAAAAGTTTTTGCAGGATTGATTGCCTTGCGGGAAGATACTAAGTTAGAACAAAAGAATAGCATACAAATTAACAAACAAAAAAACATTTTATTATTCAATATTTTTGTATCATTAAACAACCAAATAAACACTAAAACTTTTTCAAGCTAAATATTTCTACAAATTTATTTTTTAAAATCCAACTGAAACTCATTAGTTTATTACACCTTGAGTTCGTCTTCGAATTTGGTTTTTTCGGTTCGAATTGTGCCCGTTTCTCAATCTTTACCTCATTACAAAGGTGGCACAAACCACTTGCAGGGAATGGATCGCTGATGTCGGAAAAATCATTCTGCTGTTCATCTCTCTTAGTCGAGGCTAAATTACTGCAGTCCAGCTGTTGAAAGATCTCCCGATTGTAGTCGCCATCCTTGGTAAATCCATTGTATTGTTCGCATTGTTCGGAAGCTATTCGCCTCCAAGTAGGGAGGAGGAAAAGGTTAACACAAATTGACAGCATACAGCTGTATCCTTAACTTACAGAAAGTGAGACAGCGACCCCTATCACAACTGCAAGTACTACAATGCATTAGGGATAGAAACGATCCCTCCATATTATATATACTCAAAGTTTACATCATACAATTTCAGTTCAGACAACTATCGGTGATTTTCTGAAAAAATGTATTCTATGTAATAGTGTTTTTAAAAAGTGAAAAAGTAAAAAGGTAGAACCATTTAAACCATCAAGCGTTAACTACAATTGGCAATTTTGCAAAAAGTACAATAAGTGAAAAAATGAAAAAGAATACACACATACACTAGCGACATCTGTAGCTTTCAGTTTGGCGACATCTATCGGTTATTTTCTGAAGCAATTTATTCAATGTATTAGTGTTTTCAAAAAGTGAAACCTTTACTTTTTGGTTTTTTGAGATGGGAGATAAAATTTTAAATTGAGTTGGAAAAGGAGAGCAGATTTTTTTTTTGACATTTTCACTTTTCAAGTTCATTGCAGTTATGGCTTTACAATAAAAGGGGTATTCATGCAAAAGTGTAGGCTCTGCGTATTTGTATAAGTCAATTATTTTCAAAACTTATTTACATTTGTCTGTCTGCATTTGAATTTTAAATGTTTTCGGAAAAAGAGAATACAAAATACTCGAAATGTATTTGTCAGGGAAAGAGAGAAGATAGAAAATGCAGACGTGAGACGGCGCGTCGTCAAAAATGCGGACGAACATGACTTACGATACAAATTTAAATCTCCATGGCTGAATGCGTTCCATGGGCTCAAACCTACCTCATTTTCGGAACACTTCCATTTATGTCATTTTTTGTTGACAATAAACAGCTGGCCGATCGATGTGCAAACAAAAAAAGTTTTAGTAAATTGAATTTTTATTTTTGAAGTTAATTATATTTCTTTAGGCGCGTTATGAAATAAAATGCACGACTGGGTCGCACGAACTTGCTCGTATGTAAAAGACTAAGAATTTCAAAAATGAATGTTATTAGAGAAACTGTTCATAAGCATAAAATTCATTTTTTAAATGACTAAAAAAAACTTCTTTAGTAGTTAAAGGTAAGAATAGGATGCCATGTGATTCAAGCAAATATAGATTTATGCGAGAACAAAAATTATAAGTCTTTGTAGTGGTTTCTTAAAAAATAAGGTTTTATATAAGAAAATTTTAAAATATTTTTAAGAAAAAATATTGGTACGCCAATTTGAAGTTTTTATAATTGTATGAATAAAAATTAAATTTACAAACAGAGGATTCAGCCGTTTTCGAGATATTGAATTTTCAAAAAACAAAAAATTGATTTTTTTTTTTCAAAATTAAAAAAAATATTTTTCTTAAAGTTTTTTAATGCAATGTTTTTTAAACTTTTTAGAAGCTTCTCTCTACGAAATTTCATTAAAATCCGTTGTGCTAATGAGAAATTCAAAATTTTTAAAAATCGTTCTATGGTAGGTACAGTCAGTAATATCTTGTTTTCAATTTTTTTTAAATTACAGATATTAAAAAATAATAGAAAGAAAAAAATTTAAGCAAAATTCTCGGAACCGTTTTCGAGAAAAATACGATTTTCGAAAACCATTTTTTAACATTTGTATGGAGGGTACCGTTAGTTTTTGAATTTATTTTTCTCATTTATTGTAGATTATTTTTCCAAACTTTTATTTATCAAGTTTTGAAAAAATCGAGTATGGGGTTTTTGAAATATTGAGATTTCAAAAAAAAATTTTGAAAGTTTTTTTAAAAATCCAAAAAAAAGTTTTTGGAAAATTTGAATACACAATAATATTCAAACTGCTGGGAAGCTTTAGCATACAAAAAATGATCAAAATCGGTGGTACCGTTTTTGACAAAATCAAAAACCAAAAAAATGGTCCCAAGGGGGTACCAAAACTACTCATTTTTTGGAAATTTTTTTTCAACCATTACCGAGGTTTAACTAAATTAATTTTTTTGAATTTTAAAAAAAAAAATCGTTGGGACAGTTTTTGAGAAAAAAAAATATTTATAACATTTCGAAAAAAAATCGTATGGCAGGTACCGTTATTTTTGGCCTTAAAAAATCAAATCAAAAAACATCCGGGGGTTAAAAATCAAAACCCATATCTACCAAGTTTGAAGAAAATCGGCCAAGCCGTTTAGCTGTAATCGAACAGACAGACAGAATTGCCAGACCCACTTTTTTCGTCTTCGCTATCATCGTAATGTCAACTTTGATCAAAATCTCGATTTCAATTTTTTTACGAATGCATAACTTGCCTTATAGTACCTATAAGTCGCAAGTAAAAATGATGACAGTGAAATTAAAAAAAAAAAAATTCACATGTATGTAACACAAAATTCACAGGTTGACGTCACTGCAACGACGTGGGTTCGATTCCAATTTCCAATACTATGGTCATAACAACAGCTGAAGGACAATGACATGAAAGAATCGAAACAAAAATTGTTAATGTGTCAAAAATGTGTATAGGTTTGAAAGTTTGTTTACCATTAACTGTTTTCCTTTGGACTTAGTAGGTTCTTCTCATTGCATTCAACAATTTAAAAAAATCATGAATTCTCTGTCTTTTATTGAATGATAATGAATTAAATAATTAAATTGGCACTCGAATTTAGAGAGATGGGTCGGCTAGTTTAAATTATTTGTTTAATCTTCTTTGAGCTCACTTTTAATTAGAGTTACCATTGCCCAGTTGATTGAAATTCATATGGCATTTTCTTTAGTTTTTACTAAGAAACTTTCAGGATTTAAGCGTTTTTACAGCTATTTTTATCTTTTTTTCAGGTTTTAGGTTTTCATTTTATGTATGGAAAAGAAGTTCAAAAATAAAATGCAGTTATACAATTGTTGATTATTGTCTTTTAGAGAGAGTTTTTACTCGCGCGAATTTTTGATGAAGTTCAGTTCGGCTTTTAAAAGCTGGACTTATGAAGGTTGACAGTGAAAAATGGCATTATTGTGTCGAACATGTTGAGAAGGTGTAATGGAAAGTTTAATAATAAGCTTAAATGGAGAAAGCAGTAGCAGCAACTACTCGTCAGGATCAGAGTAATGACGTGATTTTTTTTTAATTAATTAAGTTTTTTCTGTGATTTATTTTTAACCTAGAAAGGTATAAGGCCTACTGGGGATATCCTTAAAAAACGCACCTACTATTTTACCTCTTGGTGGTGTGGAAAAAGATAGATTCAATTTATTTAGGTTATCATTTTTTTGATAATAAAATAAATAACGGAGAAACAAAAAAAAAAAAAACAACAGACATTTTCTTATGAATTCATTCAACTAAATTATTTGTCATTTGAGCTTAGTCGACTGTTTTTACAGGAAAGCGATTTTAAATCTATGTTTCTAATTTGGCTTCTTTTCGATTGCATGAATGCTTTTAAACACAGCGATTTTTAATAAGATCAGCTGTTCGTTAAACGTCAAAGTCGACTCATAAAAAATTGTTTTTACTCTTGCAACTAATGGTCTTTATTGAGTAGACACATACAAATATGTACAGTCATGGCCAAATGTATTAGGCACCCCCAAAAAGATGCCATAATTTTAAAACCAAGTAAAATTTAAAAAAACAAGAATGCAGAAATGTTGTAAACTTTTTTTTATTTGTGGGGAAACCTATCTTGATAGTTACATTTCCTATAAAATGTTCTCTTGGATATCTTCTCTGCAACAAAGCACTGGCTTTATACTATTTTTATTTAGATTTTCTCTTCTGATAATACTATTGTTTTATTTAATTGAAGTTTAAGCGATAATTATTGAGACAATATAATTGAGGAGTGTTTTCGTTATCTCTTTCGTAATCTCTTTAAATTATGATCTTTCCAAACCAGTAGTTGTTTAGCTATATAACATCACTGTATTTTGTATTCTTCTCTATTTTTTTATATATAAGTCGAATAGTTCGACATTGACTCAATTATTACTCAAAACAATAAATCACGATCCTATGAGACAGAGTTAGAGAAGCTATGGTGTATTGCTCTTGAGATTTTTGTTTACTTTTGGACAGAAGGTAAGGTAGGGTCGAAGTGAAATTAATATAATGAAAAAGAAAGCTACGATATACGGAAAAAATGAAGATGTTGCATATTATTGGGCTTAGCGGAAGCTGGAGAGACAATGGCTTTGGATTATGTTTCCATTGTATCTCTGCAAAGGATTTTTTACGATACGCTTCATGAAGATAGGCACACATCCAAATTCGAGTGCAAAAGATAAGAAAGAAAAATTATGCACAGAAAAAAAAAAAAAAAAAAAACTTTTTGTCAATAAGAAATAAAAAAAGAAATCTTCTGGAAATCACATAAAAAAAAAAAAAAAAAAAAAAAAAAAAAAAAAAAAAAAAAAAAAAAAAAAAAACAAAGCTTTGAGCGAGATTCGAACCAAGAATCAGTAGGGGATGTATCCGACACACATACGCATGCTGCCACGGAATGAATAGAGAATTGTTGAATCAATTCCGATTAAGTCCAGCATTATGGGAAAAATAATATAATACAAATTGGTTCAAGGACACCAAAGCCCAGCTTAGAGAGTGTTTTAAAGTTCTTTTCTCTGTGAATCGGTGAGCGCTGAATTCTCACTAATACTTGAAAAAACGGGGACATGGATGACTTCCGAAACTAAAAATTTTAATGAATTTTGACCAGAATATTTGAAATTTATTACACTTATTTTTCAAAAATTCAAATTTTATTTTTAAGTTAATTTCCGAAATTTTCTGGTTAAAATCCAAGCCAAAACCAAATAAAACGGAAGCCTTGAAAGTCGTCCATGATCATGAGGGATGAATGTATTGGTGTCATCACCAAGCTTGGTTTTGGGGCTATAAATACCACTGTTAAGCAAAATCTCATTCTTTTTTTAATAATTTTCCGGACAAACAACTTGTGAGCCCCGAGGTAAAAAGAAACAAAAAAAAAATTATTACTAAAAGCTTGACAAATACTTAAAACAACAACAGCAACGACAAATTAAAACAAAAAGAAAAAAGTTTTAAATATAATAAATTCATTTATTCAAAAAAAAAAAAATTTATAAATTTGTTTTAAACAAAAAAGAAAGAAACACGAAAGGATTGGGTAAACACGAAAATAAGAAAATACGTACAAAAATAAGGTGAGTTGAGTGCTTCAGTAAAACAAAAAAATAAAAGTAAAAATAAAAAAAAAAACATTAATTCCTTCATTTTAATCAAAAAGAAAAATAAGTAAAAAAAAAAATTTTGTTAATTTTTCAAGTGTTAAAAAAACACCACAGCCCAAAAGAACTCTAACGCCGAGGGGCTCAAACAAAAAAACAAAAGATCAAAAAAAAAAAAACATTTTTGTTCAAATCTGGAACACTGTTTGAAAGAAGCAAATAACTCAGAATTGACAGTGGGAAAACAACAGACATTGAAATCGATTGACGCTACAAAATCTCGTCCCAGCCAACTTATTTGTTGTTTGCCAGCACATAAATGACAAATACTTAACTACTTCAAGAACATCATACAGCAGCAACGTGTGAAAGCCATATACTGAACGGACGTATAATAACCCGGCCGACATCAGCAGAGTCTCTCCAGTAACCACATCAAGACTCAGCATCGCATCATGTTTGCTGCTTAAGCATCAAAGAGCTTTCACGGACAACCAAACACCTTGCTATTATAAAAAAATAACATCTTCAACCCTCCAGCATAACTCAACAATTCAGTATCAACAATTTTGACAAAACTTTACAATTAAGAACCTACATTAAATCTAACAATTAAAAAGCTAAGTATTATTATTTTATATTTCATCAGTCATCATATTTCATGCTCAATTTATTTATTTATATGTACAGTACATTCGATCGTTCAAATTTGTTTTAAAAAATTTTTTTCTTTCTCTCTTAAAAATAATATATAGCAAAAAGTACGAAATACGAAACAAAAATCCTCGAATTCCCTCGATGCTGTGCACACCATCAGGACGAAATAAGAAGAAACATACATACAACAAAAATACAATTTAAAACGGATAACCGAGTAATAAAAATTAAAAAAAAAAAAAAAAAAAACAACAAAACATACAAAATAATTTATTTTAATTGGGGTAAGTGATTCTTTTTATAAATTTGAACGAACGATTTTTTTTACCTACATCCGAGCATAATAGTGAAAAGAAATTGTGAAAATTAAGCATAGGTACATACGATTTAAACAAACAGTGTTGAGAGTAAAGGAGTTAGGTGAGATATAATGGAAATAATGTAAAAATAGTTAAAGTTAGTGATAAAAAAAAAAAAAAAAAAAACATATCGTGAAACTACAAAAACAAAAAAATATGATCTTTAGTTAGTTTTTTTTTTGGAATGAAATGATATTCCATTTTGATTAATTTTTTTTGTCTTCTAACGATTGTGTTTCTTTTTCATTTGATGTGGAAGTGTTTTTTTATTGAGAATTTCAATTTAATAGTTTTTTTTTAATTTTATCTACAGCACAATTCTTTGATATAGTTTTTTTCTTCAATTAAGAATTATATACTTCTTTTTTTTTTTGACATAAATAATATTGCTACGAGCGTACAAGTAGTTCAGTTTATTTTTTTTCTTAGTTCAATAGTGGATTAGTTATATTTTTTATTTCAATCTGATTTTGCTTTATTTATATTTTTTTCTTTTTAAATAAAAATAATTTGTCTTCATAAACAATATTGCTCATAAATTGGTTTTTTTTTTTTTTTCTTCATATTTTGATTTTTAGTTAAAAGTGATTTTACTTTAGATGTAAATGATCACTTATATTTTTACCTCAAACGATACTTTTGCATCTTTTGGGGATCGGTCTTTTGAAATTCGTATTACGACATTTTTTTTTATTTTTCATTTATAAATGAGTTAGTCGGCATGGATATGCTTTAATTACTTTTTATTAGGTGGATGTGACCCGGTCAGGAATACACAGGGATGGGAAAGACGAAAGATATATCATGAAAGTATAGGTATTAACTTAGCTTTTATATAATCTAGGGGTTATTATAAAAATCGAGGACATAGTAACAAGGTTGTGTCATATTGATACTGGGGTGGGACAACTCCTCACAGACCTATAACATCTAAGGTCTCCTCACTCTATTAATAAGATTAGATTTCTTTTCGACTAGGACAAAGAGGCTTCGCGAATTTTAGTACGATTTTTTTTTCTTTTCAAGGCATGTTAAATACGTAACGGCCGTCCAGGTTTTTGATCGCAAGAACCCCCCATTCCGACGAGCTAACCTTTGGCAATGCAAGCATGCCACGCAGTCAGATCCTGGACACCCATCCATTTTCGTTATCAGGACTGTCTCAGAGTTCCTGTAAGCTCATAGACACAGTGGTAGTATATGGAATGGATGGTAATAACTCGAATTACATCTCGAGGCGTACGTTACATATTAAAGAAAATTTAATATTTTGTGTGGCCACCCGTCGCTTTTATGACTGCTGCTATTCGTTTAGACATAGAGCTTACGAGCTTACGAGATTCGTCAGAACTTATTTTGAGCCATTCTTGCTCAAGAACCTTTTTGAGCATCTCTTTTGATGTTGTTGGGTATTGTCGGACTTTACGCTTTAAAATTCCCCATAGATGCTCACTTGGGTTCAGATCTGGAGACTTGGAAGGCCATGGGAGCAGGGGGGTCATTCCGTAATTTTCTAAACGATAGTCCTCAAAATGATAATCGTCGACGATATCGTCCATGATTTGCTTCACGTAACTCGACTACTATCGTCTATCAATCACAGTTTTGGAGATTTGTATGCATTTCAGAAACTCTCAAACTGTAGTCAATCTGTCGATTCAATAGAAAACAATACAAAATGTCAATTTACAGTGGAAACTCAATCACTCAACTACAGTCACCTACAAAATTCAAAATTAATGCAAGACGATACCTATTTAGCTATCGTCCAAACGCTATCGTTTTGACGATTATCGACTTACGTGAATCAAAAAAGGCAACGCTATCGTTCAAACGATATCGTCTGACGATAATCGAGTCACGGAATGACCCCCCAGGTCAATGGCATTTTCAGCAAACCACTTCATTGAGAAGGCGGACTGGTAACAGGGTGCATTGTCTTGCTGGAACAACTCGCCCGCATATTTGTATCACCAAAAATATGCTGATAGAAGGATGGCATAAGCGTGTTTTGCATCAAATTAATGTATTTTTTTGAGTCCATGCGACACTCACAAACGAACATTTTGCCCACTCCGTCCGCAGTCATGCAACCCCAGATCATAACGCTTCCTCCTCCGTGTTTAACGGTTGGAACTACACATTCTGGGTTGTATTCCTCACCAACTCGCCGCCTCACAAAGGTTACACCAGGGTTTCCAAACAATTGTAAAAATAAAAAAAAATAACCTTTTTCAAAAGCTCGAAATAACTAAGTGGATGGCAATTTAAAACAGTTTTTAAAGTTTCCGAGTTCAGGGCTTCATTATAATGCTTACTTCAAAGTTTGATTCATCTGACAACAAAACGTTACTCCAATCTTCTTCAGTAAAGTTTTGGTATGTTTTTGCCCATCCTAGCTGCAACTTTCTGTTTTTTTCTGACAGCCATGGCTGTTTTCTCGACTTCAACCTTTCATTCCAACTTCTCCCAGTCTCCTTCTAACTGTTCTAGCTGAAATCTGTTTCCCACAATTACTACGTTTATATGCAGTATCGAAAGATCGAGTTGGATTAGGGTCGGATTTTCGACCCAGGTTTTTCGTCATTTGAGTTGAGAGCTCGATTTGGAGTTGAGTTGAAATGGTGTTGAGCGATTCTGAAACATTTTGTTAAGCCAACTCCTCGACCCAGGTTTTTCGTCACATATTTCGACGCGACACCGCTGAGCGAGTGAGATCGAGTCGAACGAAGCTCATTTCAACTCAATATCCGTTTACAAAGGGTCGAAGCGAGCTTCAAGTTCGCTTCAATACCTCATAATATAAACATAGTAAATGTTGTGTTATGTCAGCAACTAGCTCATTTGATGTTTTTTTTTTGGTTTTTTATAGAGGTTCGTATTAAAAACCGATCTTCTCTTACCGTGGTTACTTTTTTCCTGCCGGATTTTTCACGATTTAGATGGGATCCAATCTTCCGAAAACCGATCTAAGGCATTTTGCACGGCACAACGCGAACAATTCATTCTCCAAGAGAATAGAACGTAAAATATAGAGTGCCTAACACTTTTGGCCAAGATTGTATATACTAATCTTGTAAAGTAAATCTAACACAATAAAATTCTGACAAGCAAAGAAACAATTGCTTTTGAAAAATAAATAATAATTTGTACAGCCAGACCAATTCAAAGTCGGAATTTTTTTTCTAAGTGCAATAATAAGATAATAATTAAGAAACACAAATGTAAAGTGAATTAAATCTTATTAAAAGTGATTAGGTACTACTACTACTACTAAATTTGTTGTTATAAAAAATGTACGTCATTGGATATTTTAACTTAAAAAAGTGATTCTGTTTTGTTGTTTAAAAGAAAACAATAAATGAAGTATGTTTTGTACATACATATGTATACAATAAACACAGGGCCGGATCTACCCAAGGGCTGTATGGGCTGCAGCCCAGGGCCCCGAGGTCACAAGGGGCCCCCAGACCCCGTTGAAAACAATAGGCGTTAATTTGAATTAAAAAAATTAAAATTAAAAAACCTACCATAAGGTTGGCAATTGCAACCCTGAAATCAATCTATACTATATACTAATGTATAGTCCCCGGCAAGCTAGATGTCACTATTTTAGTGAGAGAGTAAGTTCGCGCGTCGCTTTTACCTGGAAAAAGCGCTGCGCGAACTTACTCTCTCTCTAAAATCTTTTTTCTACTCTTAGGTTAGGTTAGGTTAGGTTAGGTTAGGTTAGGTTAGGTTGTTGGGCTGACAATTGATGTAACTATCGTCACACTTAGATCAATGTAGATCCATTGTGTTACAATTACCCGTGAGTATAATCACTCTTTTCTGATAAAAACCTATGCGTTCTGTTAATCAGTCAAGCCATTTTGAGGCATTGACGAAGTTCAATATGTGAATTCCTGAATATTAGAAAGATCTTCTAAATTGTCAAAGAAGTAACTACCAAGCCATTTCCTTCTTTGGTGGCATAGTGACGGGCAAGGAAAGTGTGATGTGTCTTCATGTACCTCTTCATCACCATATCCTCTTCATAGGTCATAATGTACTTAGTTTCATATTAAATTTATGATATTTTGGTAAATTATGTCCGGTTATTATGCTCGTAAGAGAGCGAAGGGACTTCTAAATAAGTTGCATAATTTTGTCTGTTCGCTGCTTGTTAAAGAAAGACCATACTTTCTAGTGGTATCACAGGTGTCAAGTAGACTCCACCTTTCATTAGGATTAAATCTGAAATTTTCTGTTTAATGTTGCAGAGTGGGATACTTACCATCTTACCAACTCATCGGCATTTTCATTACCTGGTATGCCGCTGTGCCCCAGTACCCAGCAGAGTCTAATATTTTGCTGCGTGCTAAGAACCTTAAGCTCTTCGCGACAGCAAGAGACAAGCTTCGATTTTATCACAGTGGTAAAAATCGCTTTTATTGCCGCTTGGCTGTCAATGTAAAAGGTGATATATCAGCCTGTGGTATCGCCATCATTGATACCTGTCTAGCAGCTGTTGTCACTGCCAGGACCTCCGCTTGGAAGACACTGCTACTCGTATGATCTGGGAGCCTAAGTGAGTAGTTTAGCTAAAGAGGTTCTGAGAAAAAGCCTGCACCAACACCTGTGTCCATTTTGGAACCATCAGTATAGATTGGTATTTCTGATTCTCTGCTTGGAAAGGCAATTTGGAATGGTTTATAAAAGTCAAGTTCGGGTGTTGTATAATCTGTAATGATACTATCACCCAAATATTTCTGAAGAATTTGAGCATGTCCTATTGTACTGTTTTTCCAGGTATTAGTCTGGCTTAGCCTTAAGGCGCTATATGCTGCGGATTCTTGTACGAAAAGGTCTAGGGGTATCAGGTTGAGTATCGCCTCTAACTCTGCTGTTGGTGTGGATATCATGGTACCCGTAATTCCAATGCACGCAAGTCTCTGTACTTTTTGTCAGAGTTTTGAGGTTCGTGCCTTTTTTAAGAGTAAGAATTTACCTCTCGCTAATAACGCAAGATCATCAGCATAGGCTACTACCTTTTTATCTACTCTTACGAGGGACTTCCCGCCGCGCTGCTTAACGTAACGCCTGATGACGTGATTTTGTTTTTTCTTCCGCACTTCTGTTCTCGTCATCAAAGTGACAAACTGACTGTGTTAATTGTTAGAACTGTTTTTAATGAGTCAGTTTACTAATGAGTAAGTGATAACTTAAAAGTTATGTCTAAATAAGTAACATTTGTTTATTAATACAAGATTTCTTGCTTTTATTTGGTAAGTAAAAATATTTATAAATCATTTTTTTTTTCTTTATGGTATTTTTAGGGTTCTGTACAAAAAAATGAAAAACGAAACCTTTATTATGATCACTCGTGCGCCCTCTCTCGTGCGCCCGTCTGTCTGTCACAGCTAATTTGCTCCGAAACTACTGGACCAAATTAGGTGAAATTTGATAGGATGGTGTTATTATGAGCAAAAAACAGTTGTGCAAACTATTTTTTAATCAGAGTCATTTTAATAAGGTTTGCTAATGTCACTGTGTCATATATATCAATAGAAAGAGACATATAGCAAAAAATTAAAAATATAGAAAACATAGATTTGGAAAGTGCGCGTCATATTATTGATTATTATCCAGAAGACGTAGACGAGCATTTAGCGAATGAGTGCATTCAATTAAAATCGTACTTACTCCAATCTAAGCCAGAATCGTACACCTCTTCCAGTGACATTTTTAAGTTCATGTATGAAAATAAACTTATTAACGTGTTCCCTAACTGCTATACCATTTTAAAGATTTTTTTTAACTTTGCCAATTACTAGCTGTGAAGCAGAGCGCTCTTTCTCCAAGATGTCCTATGTAGAAAATAAATACAGGACAACAATGTCGAACCATCGACTAAATACTTTATCACTTCTTTCGATAAATTGTGTTTAACAAAACACTTGCAATGTGATGACCAAATTAAGCAATTTGCAGCACAGAAATGCAGAAAGGTTGATTTATAAATTATAATTTATATAACATGTCATACACATAATCTGTCAATTTCATTTACTAATTCATAATAAATAAATAAAATGTTTTTATTGTTTTTTTATATTCTTATATATATCACTATTTCGTTTTCACTCTCACCCAAAGGTTGCCTGGAAGAGATTGCTACCACAGCAATAAGGTCGCCGTTTGCACAACTAATGCTTGCGTATATTTAAGTAACATTTTTTTTTTTGTGCAATAAAGAATATATAATAATAATATATCACTATAGACACAGTTCTTTGACATGGCTATTAGTTGAGTACTTAGGTAGGCCACTAAATAGTTTCAGCCCCGGGCCCCACAAATTCACGATCCGCCTCTGAATAAACAGACTTCGATAAATAAACAAAATGATCCGATCTACATATGTATGTACATATCAGTGGCGTGGCGTGGATAATTTTAAATGGGAAGACGTTATAAAATTTTGTCACCTGTAGAAATGAAAAAAAAAAATCTTAGAACCTTAAAAACAACATTTCTACGAGGGATATGGTATCTACAAATGCATTCCACATTGACTTAGCAAAAAATGTGTAGCTATATTTTTATACTTCAAGACATTTATATTTCAATGAACAATGAGCTTGAAACATAATAAAAAAGGACCTCCTTTTAGACACCACCCCCTTCGTCGGACATAACAGCGGCACCTTCCTAGGAATGTTCTAATAACTTTTCCTTGCAATCATATATGTCAAGAATATTAAATATATGATGGGACAACTCATCTGCATTAAGACTTGCCCTAACGTGAAAAAATACAACACAACGCAAACAATTCATTTTCCAAGAGAACACTTTTGGCCAAGACTGTATATACTAATCTTGTAAAGTAAATCTAACACAATAAATACATATGTACAGTGTTGGCCAAAACAAAAGCAACTTTAATTGCCTCCATTATTAAGTGATTAAAAAACAAATTTAAGAATCTATCATGGTATATTTTTGTTTTTAAAATTTAAATAAATATTTACAGTTTCTAGTGGGAAATAAAATAAAATGGTTTTTGTAGTAGTTCATTAAATATAGCAAAATTAGTACAATTAGTTCAATATTAGGCTGGTCAAAACAAAAGCAACTTTTAACAAATACATATTTTTTTTTAAACTATATAAAATATTGCTAGTATTTGGTAGCAAACCCCTTGTTTTTTATCACTTCATCCCATCTTCGAGGCATGGAGTCAATTAAATTGTTTATTATGCTGTTTGGGATACTTTCTCAAGCCAATTTAATTTGTTCAAAGAGATCACTTTTATTTTTGCAATTAGTCCTTACAATTCGTCGATCTACAATTTCCCATAGATTTTCTATGGGATTGAGATCTGGGGACTGTGCTGGCCATTGTAACACGTCAATCCGGTTTTCTTGAAACCACGTCTTAACCGTATTGGACGTGTGCTTTGGGTCGTTGTCCTGCTGAAATATCCATTTCAGAGGCAACTGATCCTCAGCGTGTGGCAGCTTTACCCTTTGTAAAATGTCACGGTACATAAAACGATCCATTGTACCATCTATTTGGTGAATCGCTCCCAGTCCATGCCCTGAAAAATATCCCCACACCATTACGTTTCCTCCTCCACGTTTTACAGTAGCTTTGGAGTAACGTGGATTTAGTGCCTCTTTGGCTGGTCTGCGAACACGACGGAAACCATCGGAACCCTTGAAATTGAATTTGGACTCGTCCGAAAAGAGTACATTCCTCCATTTTCTAACGGTCCAGTTGATTTGGTCATGAGCAAACTTTAATCTCGCCAGCTTGTTTTTGATTGAAATAAAAAACTTTTTTACAGCTTTGAAGGATTTTAGTCCACCATCAACAGCTCGTATCAGGATTGTTTTCGCGCTTACGCCCAGGTCGAGTTGGACTCTTATTTCTCGCGATGATATAAAAGGGTCTTTTTTGATTGATTTTATTATAACAGAATCTTCTAGTTCTGTTGTTTTTCTTGGTCTGTCACCTCGATGAATCGTTTATGGAATGACTTTGTGGATTTATAAAATTTTACTAATCGGCAAATCACTGATTTTGGAATGGAATATTTTTTCGAAAAACTAATTTGACGCTTTCCAATTTTATATTCTTTTATAATTTTTTCTTTTATTTCGTTAGAGAATTTGTTTCGGGCCATTTTACAAACGTTAGCTAAGAACACTGATCAGCTTGCTAGTGAACTGAATAATACCTAATAAATAGATTCAACTGCACTTTTTTGCCAACACCTTTACTATGAGCAATGAATTTTTTAGTTAACGGTCTAACTTCTATTTATTAATAAGAAAAAGAGAGGTAGTAATAAAAAGTTGCTTTTGTTTTGACCAGCGAAAAATTGGGTTCACTGTCCTACTTTTATCATATTTAATGAACTGTTTTGAAAACTAATTTCTCTTGTTGTCTATTCAGAAGTACATACATAATGTATTAAATTTTAGAAAAAAAATTAACATGATTTGTTTTAGTTACTCATTTTTGAAAGACATAATGATGGAGGTAGTTTTAGTTGCTAATGTTTTGGCCAACACTGTATGTATGTAGGAACTGAAAATGTTCCAATTATTGGATTATTGGAATGTTTCTGATTATTACCTTCCAAGCGGTTCTAAAAACCGTTTTTAAGTCAAACAAAGATTAAAAAAATGTCCATCTTAAACTAATTTTTTCATTTTTCTATGTTCAAGGAAATTATGAAACGTGTTTCATAAACTTTTTTTGAAATATTTTGTTTCAAATAAAAATCTCTTCCAAAACAAGTTAGAGGACTTAAATTGGAACTCAACACCGCAAAGGCGATATGTATGTACAATAATTTCCTTTTCTTAAAATTTACAGAATATCTTAGTCTTATGTTTATTTCTTATCTTGGCGCATCAAGTTCGTGAGATAATTTTATCAGCTCTGCAGAAAGTTTTTCTTGTACAAATTTTGACAGCTCGTCTCTGCGGTAATAAAATTTTCTTGTTTCTGATATTTATCCGGATTTTCCGCGTTGCATGAATACCTTTCTTATTAAAATGTGTTTTTACTAGTGCAAATATTGCGCTCTTTGTGCCCATTTTATAGTAGATGTGGTGGCCTTTCGCAGACAACTCTTTAAAATTTGGTGACAAAATTTGAGACGACCGGTTCGGTAATCAATCAGCCAACCCTCGTATGTCAAAGGATCGGAAAATCGGCCAAGAACATCACCGCGGTTCATGGATGAGTTGATTCTTCGCTGTGCTAACTTGCTTCTATACTTGTGGAATTTTGCGACGGGACTTGGACTTACACGCTTGACATGACCCAGAAACTCAAAGTTTATGTTCATGTTCATAGACAACGCCATTATTTGTTTGCCAACTGGTTATCGAAGTGTTTGGGAGAGGGTGCCAATTTCCACCGAAAAATCAACTTTATAGATGAGGCCCGGATGACATGTGGTTCCAGCAAGACGGGCGCGGCGCTAAATGCCACACACCGGACGCCCCGATTAACATTCTTCTTGAACGATTTGGGGGTAATTTTTTTGGAGACAAGTTATTTCGCTAAAAATCATTCTCTCAAAAAATCTGAAATTGAATTCGAATTCCAGTGGTCTATTTCACCAACTTACAATTACTTTTCTGTTTCACAAGCTACAAACATAATTCCAACAAATTTGTAAGAAAAGACACAAAAAATAGGGAAAATTGTAATTTACAATTACAAAAACAAAACCGTTTCACCGTTTAATTTCCAGACTTGTAGACTACAATGTTTTCACAAATTCGTAAGTAAGCTATGAATAAAGTTTTTTTCAGTCTCATTTGCATTCCGTGGTTCAATTTGTCCTATTATTTCCTCTGCCTTAACACGTTTCAAGGGAAACTTTTCGTTGAATTTAAAAGTATCAGAAATTTCATAATTTATACGCGGTTGATAAATTTTTCTTCATCTATTTGGCACGAAATGGTCACTTACAGGGGCGTATTTAAGGATTTGGCGCCCCGGGCTGATAAATTTTGCAGCCCTTTAGAACAATGAAAATAAAGTAATAAAAAATAATAATAAAAAAAACACAAAATGCATAATATTTCGCACCCCCGGTGGAACAACGACGTAAGTGCAAATTTTAAATTTTCTGAGTTAAGTATGCCATAGTTCTAAAAAAAGGTATTTCCGTCCGATGAAACAAAGACCCAATTGAAAATGTACTATTTGCATCCAGGGGGCAGAAAGTTCTTTGGACCATTTCATTATTTTCAAACTAATATATCGCGAATACATAGCCTTAAATGTCACTTGTGTTTCAAATATCTAACAAACAACACTTTGATTAGTCAGTCAACGATGTATTTGCTATGTTTAATTTTCCTTTAGTAAAAAGTTTGTTCAATAAAAAAAAAAAAAAAAATTGTATGTTTTTTTTAGTCAAAAACGTCTTCAAAATGTTAAATCGCGTTTTCTGAAGAATCGAGATTTTTGCACTTACGTCGTTGTACCACCGGAGGTGCGATTTGATGTTTTCATTTTTTTTTCTGTGTGTATATTCATTACAAAATTAATTAACAATAGATTCGTTATCTAATTTTTTTTGTCAGTTCAGCTTCTATATTTAATAAAGCTAAACTATTAAGGCTCTAATACGAGACCTTAAATAGGTTTTTATTTTTGAATACGGAAAACGATCTTTCTGCAGTACAATTCGTCACTGCAGTAGATCTTTGTCAATCAGGATCGATTCGATTTTTTCGATCCGGTCATCGAAAAGTATTGATGATCGAAAACGCAAATTTTCATTTTAATCGATCCCAATCTCAATCATTTAGATGATTCTCGTTTCTCGATTTTCTATTTCAATCTCAATAATTTCAATGGGTCTCGATCTTCAATTAACCATGATTTACTCGATTCGATTTGGTGTTATTTGAGGTATCAGAGGTGGAATCGCGTAAGGTGATAGTTGATTGTCAATATCATATCAATAAGGAAATATAGAGAGAGAGCGATTGTCAAAACGACAATCAATTCAGTGATCACTTTACTCTTACGCGATACGGGCCCAGGATCTGGTATGTTTACTGTGGGAATTGAACTACGTAGTAATGTGACTTATCGAATAAAAATTAATTAATAAAGTTAATTTTTTCGATAGTACCAAGTCATTCAGTAACTTTTAGTCCTAAAATTGATCTTTTCAGGAGAAACAAATGAAATCTCTTTATCTTGAATTTCTTGACGCTTTTTAATCAATGGACATAGTAGCCATCATTCGATGTCATTTGGCAATTCATGGCTTACAATATAGAGTATTTTGTGAAAGCCTCAACTCAATTTTATCATCGAAATCGAAATGAAAATCGAATCGGAACAGTATTGAATCATTTGAGTGAAATGAAAATGATCGAATGATCGATCGATTCAAATGATTGTTAAAAGATTCGATCATTTGAAATGAATAATTTACACAGCTCTACACTGCAGTGTACAATTATATTCTTAAAGCAACCTCAGCATATAAAAATGCTTCCTTCAATTCTTTTTCTCTTAAATGAAGGTTAAGTTGCCTTAAACTCATATTTTCAGTGTAGTTTTGCTCCGGAAAATGTTTAAGTAAGACACACTGTTCGTGAAAATCTGCCCCAAGATCAACCGGGTATAATTTCTGAAGAGTGGTTGCATTTTTTCGAATTGCTTTTTCACTCATGTGATCAAGCTTATATAAAAAATAAAACCATTTGGTTTTGCTTCATAGGATGAATTTCTTCCCTTCAGCGCACTCATTAATTGGCCGCAAAAAGGAATGTATGTATTTATTTTGAAATTTTCGCGACCACAAAAAAGAACCTTCCCTTCGCGGCACTCATCATCTTGTTTTTTCCTCTTGAAGATTCTTTTTTGATTCATTTTGTAATTTTCAGAGGTTTTGCTTTTTCCCATCTCTTCAAAAACATCAAAGCATTCTCGTTTTTCTCTCACAAACGATATTCGTATGAGTGCCTCGTTGAGCCTGGACACAGTTTCAACCTCTGTATCAACACATTGAATTTTTTTTGATACAATATTGAATTGTTTGAGTATAGAACCCCAAAATTGAGACAATATTTCTGTCTCAAGGGACTTCAATTGGGACAAGTGAGCACGGTAGTAAAAAGATAAAATAGGTATTCGACGATTTTAACTTTAGTAAAATGTTAGAGATAGCATGATGCTACATTTGATTAAAATTAGCAAAATCATTTTTTTAACCCATTATACTAAAATAGTTTTAACATCGTACTAATTCGACTAAAATTTTGCGCCAATAGCCATCATTTCATTATATATTAACAAAAAACAATCATTATATTGTTTCTTAAGTCGTTAAAAACTATTGACGAAGGGAAAGATATTTATATACATACATATAGGTACACGAGTCAGCCAAAACTAAAAAAAAATGAGGCATGATTTGCTAGGCTCGTATATAAAAAGAATAAAAATTTGTGTGTGACCTTATATCTAGAATCCGGTTTGAAAGATTTTTATAATTTTTTTTTTTGAAAAGGGAATCCTTGTACATATATGGCTTAGAAACAAAAAATTAAGATTCGTCCAGCCAAAATTTTTCTAGCCCATTTTTTTTAGAGCTACATAGCAACAAGTGTTTTTTTTATAATGTTTTCGTTTCATTGGAATTTGTTTCAAAGAATAGGTACATGTCTGTAAATATTTTTATTATGAATTTTCATTATAAAAAATCGTTTATAAAAAATAAGAATAGTAAATGGTGAAAAAAGAGAGTGACGCGTTACAGTGAACTTTCTCAAAGCCGGACACTACCGGCACTGAAAAAATTGTCATGTTTGAAAAACTCAAAAAATCGCATTTTTTTTAATCTTTGTATTTTTTGTTTTTCCTTCAAAAATATTGTAAATTAGACAATTGTTAGGGACGGCTTGCGTCCTTCTGCTTGAATGTTTTGAAAGTTCAATAGCTTCAAAAAAATATTATAAATTGGCCAAGCGCAAGCCGCCCCTAGCAGCCTTGCCGCCTGGGCTGTAGCCCTTTTAGCCCTAGGGTAAATACGCCCCTGTGGCCTATTTCACCAACTTACAAATTGTAGATTACAAGCACTTTTTTAACAAATTTGTGCAAAAATCGTTTTTTTATGTTTCACAAAATGGTTGTATTACAAAAATGTGTTTGTTGTTTACAAAGGGTAATTTGTAGAAATTTCATTATTTCAGTTTCACCAAAACTAAATTTTGTTTGTTGTTTACAACTACAAATTTGTTAAAATTTATGTTTTTTTGTAAGTTTCTGTTTCACGGAATCACGAAATTTTACAAATTTGTTCAGTTACTAAAAATTTTTTGCAGAAGAAAGATCGTCTGCCGATTTGATAACAATTTGTAATTTTCGCAAAAAATCGCATTTCAAACCCAAAAATGTCCTTACGTCGAAGGCTTAGTAGCACCGATAGTGATATAAGTGTAGATTTTGTGTTTAATAAACGAAGAAAAATATATCGACCGCGAATTAACTATGAAATTTCAAATTCTTTTGTTTTCAACGAAAAGTTTCGATTAAAACGTTCTAAAGCAGAGAAAATAATAAGTCAGATAGGACCTCGTATTGCAAATGAGTCTGAAAAAAACTTTTCACTGTCACCGACAAATTTCTGACAGCCTTACATTGGCTTGGAAATGGTGGACAGTACCACGGGATTGCAGACATGCACGGTATATCTAAATCTACGGTATGCAGAACTGTCCATATAGTGTTTGTTCTGCCATTGTTGAGACTTTCTTTGAAAATACTGTACGTTGGCCAGAAGAACACGAAAGCATTCGTGAACGGTTCTTTGATATTGCCGGTAAATATAATCTACCTAACAAATTATTTTTACTTACCACAGTATTTCGTCTTAAATTTTGCCACACGACATCTCTTAGGTATTTCCAATCTTTATCTATTAAAATACCATTAGATTTTATATTGCTGAAAATTTTTTGCCACTCGCTAACTTTAAGATTATGTGTTATGATATCGGAAAATTTTTCGAATAAAATATCTTTCTTATCACGAATTAAATCGGCGATAAAAATTTTATCTTGTTTATTCATTTTTGTTATGATGTGTCGAATGCTAACAAACTTGTACAGAAACAGTTGTTATTTACAACTTTGCAAATTAAACGGTGAAACGGCTTTTTCTTCTATTTGTAAATAACAAACACAATTTCCCTTAATCTTTTCTTTTTCCAACAAATTTGTTGGAATTATGTTTGTAGTTTGTGAAACAGAAAATCAGTTTACAAATTTGTAATTGTAGGTAACAATTACAAATTTGTGATTGTAATTGTAATTTGGTGAAATAGACCACTGGTCACTTGTATCACTATCGGTGCTATTATGCCTACGACGCGAACGTAACGACAATTGTAATCAAATCTACACATCATCTTTCTATTGTAAGAAATTTTCATAAACTGAACAAATTTGTAAAGTTACATATTTGATTTGGTGAGACACAAACTTACAAAAAAAAATATTTTATTTTACAAATTTGTATTTGTGAACTATGTACATACCTACAAAAAAAATTGTTTTGTTGAAACGAAAATAATGAAATTTCTACAAATTTCCCTTTGTAATCTACAACTACAATTTTGTAAAACAATTATCCCGTGAAACAGAATTAATCAATTTTCCTACAAATTTGTTAAAAAAGCACTTGTAATTGAAAATTTGTAAGTTGGTGAAACAGACCACAGGGCAACAACAATATAGGAACAATTATAATTGGTTTCATCGGCCTTGTCCACTACCTAACTTATTCATGAATAAAGACAAAACTAATATTTACAAATTTTTCCGGTTGATTTATTGGAATTTTCAGCTTCCTGACTTGTCTGTTAAATAATTTCGATTTTTTCAATATTTCAAATTTTATTTATCATATTGTCCATTTTTGAGAGTATATTTTTTAATAGCATGTTAACATTGCCATTTATTACTGTTGTCTGTGGTGCCTTGTTATTGATAACAGAACACACACTATACATCCATACAAGTATGAATGCACCACATCGAACATTTAATTCAATGAAGCAACCAATTTTGACGTTTCCTTTCATTGTTTACGAAAAATTCAATACAAAATTCAAAATGCACAAAAATATCCCAACAAAGAAGACGTAAATACAACGGAAAACCGAATTCCAACAAGCACGCGCCGATTCTCCTCACACACTTCTGTCATTCTTCAAAAGAAGAAAACTATATCGAACCGAAGAACACCACAAAACAAAGACCATAAAATACCCCCGAAGAACAAACCAAAAGCAAATTAGATGCAATCAGTTTTCATAGATTTGTCGTTCGAGTAAGACGTGTGTAGTTACTGTCTGTCGAGTCGATTCCATTCAGAAACCGAAAAATCGATGTATTTTTTTTGTCGTATGTTCTTTGATAAGCTCTTGTCATTTTGATAAATAATCGAAATCAAAAAAGTCCTAAATATTTGTTTACGCAGTTTTACCTAAAGTTCTTGTGAATAAGCTCGTGTTTACATTTACATTGAAACTCGCAAATGTAAACACACGGAGTCCGAAAAAGTGGTGCGAAAAATTAAATAATTTGTTTATTTGTCCATCGATTGATAAATAGAAGAAGTTTAAAATTAAATAGTAATAAACCAGCTCGATAGCATCTCGATTTGTTATTGTGAATGAAGAGATTGAGTGTTGTGTGAATGTCCGACAGAAAAAAGCGGGAATTATTAATCGGAAGGTAAGCGAATAATTTCTTGATTGAATTGACCTTGATGCTCATAAATTGATTTTACAACTTAATTTGCAACAATTAGATAATATTTATCTTCGTTGGCTTATATCTATTTCCTAAGATACGAGTTTTCTTGAGAATCCGATAGAAATGTGCGCCAAGGCATGTTGATGGATGGGCATGGTGTCGGTATGGCATTTTTGGCAATGGCCATGATTTTGAGAAGAGACAGGTCGAGCCTAACCCTGGTGCGTGTGCAGGGTCAGTGGGAAAGGCGCAGAATGCGCTGAAGCAATAAATTCCAAGAGTGACAGTGAAAATGGGAATAGGAAAAGTAGTCGGTTCACGTTTCTGAAATCTGACAAATCTCCCTCCGTCACTTTGACGGACCGGAGGACGAAGAAATCTCTCTCTCTCTCTCTTTTGCATTTAATCGATTTATGTCAAATTAGCCTCGATTTATTGACAGAAATTTTTTATTGAAATTCTTGGGAATGCCCGAATGGTCTATTTATTAATAGACTTTAACTAGGTACCTTTTACTAAGGCGCAGCTTCATCAAAAAGAGGACCTATCCTAGAAAGAATGATAAGTTTTTGTTTTCACTGTGCAGCAGAACAAGTGACAATGCCAATTGAGTGTCAAAGACAGAAAAGTTATTACCGAGTTGTCATTTGAATGAAATTTCACATTCAGTGGGTGTGAGAAATGAGAGTGATCGGCTTTAATTTAATCGAGTCCAGTCTTCTGCACTTGCACTTATTTGGCAACTACTGGTCTAGATTGTTGGAAAATTTATAATGAGCGAAATCTGTTCGTTTTAACATATAATTATAGGCTTATTATCATTTTGTCGCCCACGATTGGAATGTTTGTCAATGGTACCTATCTCGGTTAAGTAGGCATAATACAGTTAACTTAAGGTAATTGAAGTGTTCAGACAATAGGTACCTACCTAGCGCTCTACTAATTTAGTTAATTGAGAGAAAGTGTCTTATTTTATTTTTTTAACAAATTGCTGCTGTTGAAAAGTTTCTCTTTATGTGATCGAAGGGTTTAAGTTGAACAAAGAAACATTTAAATGTAAAAGAATGTGTTGTGTCACCGTGAATAGAAATTAGGACCCTTTTTGGGGGTCACTAACTTAAATTGCTTTGCTTACCGTCGAAATAACGTTTTAATATGGATTACACAATCAATTTAAAACTTTTTTTCCAAATATGTAAAATTAATTGAATTTAGAATTTATCATACTGGTTTTTGATTTATAAACAACATAATTTTTACAAGGTGGCACTGAGAAATAATTTAATTTAAAAGCTGATAAAACTTTTTACATAAATACAAAAGAAAAATTGATATAACCAGGGGTGTCGTTTCCACTATGGAAGGTCTGGACACTTCCATATCTGCAACCTTTACAGGTATGGAATTCCAGACTTAAGAATATGAACAAAAAAACTCAACTACCTCTAAAGCTGTTAACCCCACAAACGGAGTTTGGCCTTGCTGCGCCCCGGGTTTGTGGGGTTAACAGCGGCTGTTTTCGAAAACGTCAATTCAACGTCAACTTGATCGTCAAATGATCGTCATTTTTTGACGCAAATATTGCTGTCGTCAAATATGCAATCGTCCTGCTAGCACAAAATCTATTTGATCAACGTCAGTGAATTTGCTCGCAAATGCATTTGACGTTTACGAACACGGTCAACAAAATTAAAAATGGATGCAAAACATTTTTCAAAAATTGTGGTTGAAAATTGTTCGAAAAAATTAAATACGTGCTACTATAGCAAAAAAAAAAATATTTTTAAACAAAAAAAAGAAAGCGATTTGGTTTAAACTCCGAAGTTCGGGTCGTAAAACCCCAAAGGTGCGTATGCGTAATTACATGAAAACATTCGAAAAGTTTTCGGATGAGGAATTCTTCGGTCATTTCAAAATGTCAAAGCAATTATTTCTTGTAAGTCCAATAAATGAAACGTTTCAATTCATAAAAAGTATCATTCTTAATGAATACCTAATGCTAGGAATTGAAGGAAAAACTAAGCTCTTTATGAAAAAGGGAAGACAGGACTCCCAGGTACAGACTTAGAACTCTGGGTTTTAAGTAACAAAAATTCATACCGAGAAATCGAAGATTGTTTCAACAAATCTATCAACTGCGTTTTCATACTTTAATTAAAACTTGTAAAACATGTGTGCGTCTACTTTCAAAATTTGTGAGATGGGCAACTGCAAATGAAGAAATTGATAATGTTGTACGCCAATTTAACAACTTTCCACCCACACACACACAAAAAAGACAATCTAAACTCTATTTACTGTATTTACTGAACTACAATTTTTTTTGTCGTCAACTCGATTTTTTTACTGCAGAGCTGCGCCGCAAATGATGTTATCGAACATACTTATGTATGACTTAAGCAAACTGCGTTATCGAAAATAATGCTTTTGCATGAAAATTTCGTTTTGGGTTTTCGAACAGTTGACTTTTGCAGTTTACGTTTAAGAACATTCTGCAAATGCATTTTTGATGCAGATGACGTTTTTGAAAACGGCCAGCTTTGGGGAAAGCTGCTTGGATTTTGTATGACATCGTCACTCAGAGATTGGGTTAATAGCTTTGGGGCTAGCTTGGTCTCAGGGTTTTATGGGGTATTGGGTTCAAAAATTCCATACCTCCGGTTTTAAAGAAACGACACCCCTGGATTTAACTAACTATAACTAATATCACAAAAATTTTAAAAAAACTATTATTTCGTATAACTAAACAATTTGACAGAAAATAATGAATGAAAACGTGTAATATAAATATAAAACAAGCCAACTAATTAATAAAATTTGTAAAATAAATATGCAATTTATAAATAAACAAAAAAAAAAAACAATTAGATTAATAAATTAATACCTACATTCTAAGAAATAAATTGGTAAAACAAAAAAAAAAAATAAATAAATATACATATCTACATAAATTAATTGAGAAAGAAATAAATAAATAAAGGGATGAGTAATTTAATTAAGAAAGACTAATAAATATAGAAATAATTAAATTATTTTATTAATAATTAATAACAATTAAGAACATTAATAAATAAAAGCCAAAACTATGCCATTGATCATTATGATCATTTACTCATTTGCATGAGTATTTTGTATAAAAGTTACAGATTCTTGACGAAATAGTATTGATGCTAGCCCGGTCCTGGAGTTCAAGGTTTGAAAAAGTTTGAGAAGTAGATTTAAAGTGTATTATGTGCCATATAGCCTAAATGATTGAAAAATAGTCTTATGGATTATAACTTTTTTTTCGGTACTTAGCAGCGATTTTCTATTTATTAGAGAATTTTGATCATTGCAGACCTAAAGAGGCATGTATTACAATTTTATAAATTACTTTAAGACAAGCTAGACCATTTCGGATGGGTGGCCAAAGCTATTTAGTTCTATCGAAAGGTCCGCCCAAAACTGTTAAATATTTGCTTTGAGTTTTCCATTCTTCCTATGGCCCCTTGCTACCTCCAAATTTTCTTCCAATGCACAAAGCAATGCCTCAAATTGAGAACGATTTATTATTTTACTAAATATGAACGCGTTAATAACGTTGAGTCCAAATAAATAAACCAATCAAAAATGTGCTTTAAAAAATTTGGTGGTGCAACAGCTCGAAGTGAACCAGGACCTATATAGTGACTTACAATTTTCAACCATTCCTGTGTGCGTGTTACCAGGAACGGAGGGGTTCTACAATTTTCTGCGGATTCCGAACGGCTAATGTGCAGCAATTTCCAAGACAAGAGATATACTCTTAGAGAATTTGTCAATTCCTTTCAAGAGGCAGTACACTCCTGAAAAACTTTTTGCTGCGGCTGAGAATCGAGCTCCAGACCTTCCGCATGACAGTTTAACGCCTAAACATTGTGCCAAGCAGTGGCGTAGATAGGGGGGGGATCAGGGGGATATATCCCCCCCATTGGGATCGATAATTGTTCAACATAACCAGTCATGAACCAAATAAGTTAAAGAAACGCACTCTTTTTGTTTACGTCTCTCACCAATTGATAAAATAGGTAAACGTGCAAGAAAAAGCGCTTCCATCCAGCTACATATATATATTTTATTAAAGATATTAGCTACACTGCCGGTTTCAACGTCAACTCCCGAAGAACTTTCTCCAGTCAGTAAAGAGAATAAAAACAATACAAAGAAGCATGACCAACGAAGTGAGATTATTAAAAAGATGTCTATTTTAATAACAGTGTGATAAGCTTTGGATGTTTACTTATTTGCAGGATCGCTTGAATGGTTTGGCTGCTCTAGCTATTCATCGCGAAATACCTATACTAGCAGACCAGACTATAAGTGTTTTATCTAAAAAGAACAGAAAACTGGATTTTATTTTGTGATTTATTTTTTAAATTAATATTATTTTACTTAATACAGTGCCTTACATAAGTATAACCTGTAAAAATGCGTTTTGTAGAAGATTAAAATGGGAATGACACCCTACTATTTTTTATTGAATGGCATCACTAATTAAGTAAATTGAGAAGAAAAAAAAGTTCCGTTAGTTTCTCTTCTGGTGGTTAAAAATTAAAACAGATTTTTTTTTGTATTGCAAAAGTATAACCGCTTTTTTATTTTGATCTGTTTTTTTTTTTTTTTTTTTTTAAGTAAATTTTTTCGGCTAAATTAGTAAAGGACATTGCTGCCCCTATTTTCGACCAATCTAAAAATTGTTTTTGACATACTGTTGACAAGGTTATTTAATATGGAATCGTCTATACAGTTCCATTCTTCCACAATCGCCTCTCGCAGCTCAGCAACACTGTATAATTGCCTATTATGGGCATAAATTTTGCGGGTCAAAACTCCCCAAAGATTTTCAATAGGGTTACCATCTGGAGAACGTGCCGGGAACACCATAAAATGTATGTTATTCGATTCGTACCATCCCAAACTTTGACGACTAACGTGAATTGGGGCATTATCATGCTGGAAGACATGCCGAGCTCGACGAAATCGTCTTAAGTAGGGTACCAAATTATCCTGAAGCACTTGGGTGCAAGCTGAACTGTTCATCTTTGCAGAGGTGAAGGCAAGTGCAATCTTACCACGGTCGCAGAAGGCCCCCCAAACCTTACAACTGCCACCGCCAAAGTTCCTCTTGAAAAAAAAACTTTTTTTCCATTTTCAGATCGTGCCAATATCCGTTAAAACCACCAGACCCATCAAGATTAGACTTTTTTTCGCCACTGCAAGTAATCTAAAATAATCTAAAAAAAAAAACATTCATTGAATTATGCCATTTGAAATAACAAAAGTTAAGTGTAAATTAATGGAATGTTACTTATGGTTTTCCAATTCCGTTTCATGTTTTGCTGGGCAAAGTCTTACTTTTTTTTGTACACTGTTGTCAAATTTGGAGCTGGCATCATTTTGCACCGAACAATCACTTTACTGCTTTTTAAGGCACGAAAAACCGTTGAAACCGAAATTCCTAAGCCCAATTCGTCACGAACGTCTGGCAAAGAATGCGCCGAATTGGATGCAGCATTTATTAAACGCCTCTTATCTCGACGTGTCAGCTTCTGCAGATGCCCGGGTCTTATTTTCGTCTCATAAGATTCTGGATCTTGTAAAAAATTTCGGACGACAAGATCGGATCTTGAAATTTTTCTACCAATAGCCCTTAAGCTTAGACCACTTAACCGAAAAGCTTGAATGTTAACTTTTTCCGTATCGCTTAAATGTTTACCACGAGGCATTGTTTCTTGTCATTTCGAAGCACATAACTGAACGAAGCTTCAGAGTTCAGAGAGGTTTGCATTGTGCGGTTATACTTTTGCAATATATAAAAATCTGTTTTTAATTTTTAAACACCAGAAGAGAAAATAACGGAACGTTTTTTCTTCTCAATTTACTTGATTAGTGATGCCATTCAATAAAAAAAATAGTAAAGTGTCATTCCCATTTTAATTTTCTACAAAACGCATTTTTGCAGGTGCGGTTATACTTATGCAAGGCACTGTATATCAATATTTATTCTACACTGAAAATAAAATCTAGGTGTATATGTAGGTTGATCTGACAAAAATTTTGTCAATATACGTCCAACAAAAAGTTTTATCAAATTGACAAAAATTATAGAATTTTGTTGAGGTAACAAAAAATATTTTGTTGTATCCACAAAATTATTTTGTTATGCTAACAGATTATTTTGTTGAAATAATAAAAATATGACAAAATTCCGTAGAATTTACAAAATTAATTTGTCATATTAACAATTATTCTTTTGTTGTATTAACAAATTTTTTTGTTTATGTTAAAAATTTGTTTTTTTTTTATTATTATCGGATTAACAAATTTTTTTTTTGTTAAATTAACAAAATTATTTTGTTAAATTAACAAAACTTTTTTGTTAAATTAACAAAATATTTTGTCAATTCAACAAAATATTTTGTTAATTTTACAAATTTCATTTGTTGAATCCACAAAATTAATTTTGTCAAAATATTTTTTTTTTGGATTTAAGTCCACAAAAATTGGCGTTTCGTCCCTACGATCTCACATGCAACCATTTGTGAGGGCGTATGTACAATACGCAACTTTTGTTAAGTTCAGTTAATCCTACATCGATTTTTTGACGAAAACTAAATATGAACTATATCATAAACAAAAGAAAATGTCATGATCAAAAAATATACGCGCAGAATTGTTTGGTTTCCTTAAAAAAAAAGTTTTATCTATTTGATAATATTATTTTATCAATATTACAAAATAACTCAACCCCAGAACAAAATATTTGTCATTTTAACAAAAACGTTTTCATTTTTTGTTAAATTGACAAAAAAAAAATTAACAAGGACTTTGTGACATTGACAAACATTTACAAAACAGATTTTTTGTACATACAACAAACATTTTGTTAGCATCACAAAAAAGTTTGTGGATGTGACAAAAATCGCTGTTTTATTTTGTTATATTAACAAAACTTGGTTTGTTAAACTGACAATATTATTTGTAGGGCATATTTTGTTAAACTGACAAAAAATCATGCTGAATTATAAAAAAATTGTGAAATCAACAAAATCATTCTTTCGTATTGACAAAAATTTAGTCAAAACGATAAAATTGTTTTGTTGAGGGTTAACAAAACGTTTTTATCAATATTACCTAGGAATTTATTTTTAGTGATAGTTCTTATTCAAATTAATGCGTTTAATATATTATCTTTAAAAAATATAATTTTTGTATGCATACATAATGAATTCAATGAAGTCTTGTTATTTTTTTTTTTTTTTTTAATTATTAAGACTTTAAAAAATATGAGCGAACTAGATCTATCCCCCCCCCCCCATAGCGAAAAGCTATCTACGCCACTGGTGCCAAGAGGTACCAATGTACTTACATTAACTTTTTGTCCCATTTTTATCAAAAAAAAACAAGTCTCGTTCAGAAAATTGAACACGAGTAATAAAGTACACAAATACGACTTCAAGTAAATCGAATACGAGATTCGGAATAACGATAAATATGAATAGTCGTACGCGATGTTTTGCGTCTGCCAATATTATAGTACAAGTGAAGTCGAATGTACGACCCCTGGAATACCAAAATACGACTATAGTCGAATACGAGTCATAAATACGAGTTTCAGAATATGGGTGATTATTTTAATTGTTTTAGACCTTAGACGTTGTCTGTGATTTGGTTATTAAGCAATATCCTGCTAAGTAATGTCTATATCTTTCGTTTTTAAAGTGTTGCTAAGAAGAAAACAAGATTTACTATTTCTGCTGTCAAAATAAGATGAAATCATGTTAAGTCCTGACTCCTGATTGTAGTTTGGTTTCCATATCTAAACCGAATAGTCACATCAGATGAATAATTACTATGGCGTCTGGATAAAGATCAGATTCACAATTGGGAAGTTCGGGAAAATAAGAGGTTTGCACCTAAAACTGACCCCTGTGTTACACCTGCGGGAACAATGCCGACACGATAAAGATTTATTAACAGAGACAACATGTATGCGATCTGTTAAAAAACTTTTGATGAGTCGAAACTGGAAATTCAAAACCTTACATTTAGTGCAGCAAAATATCATGCCAGCCCGATTCGAAAGCCTTTTATACATCTAATAACACTTTCAGCCATATTTATAAACTCATTATAGTGAGTACATAAGGCTATGCAACCCTTATAATGCCTCTAAACGCAAAATCGTTATTTATAAAACTTATGTGACGTTGAATAGGGGCATTATAAGCTAAACGCGTTTGGAGGTTGAATAGTGCCTACATAAGGACATTTTAGTATTGAACTGTCACATTCACTTTGACATCACATTGAATTATAAAGATTATCAACAAAAAAAATGCCTTTGACTTAATATTGAAACTAAAACTTTGTGTTATTTTTATTTATTGAAACAAAAATGTTATACTAATATATTAAAAACGATTTGAATTGAAAATTGTTTAGAATTAAATAGATAAATATACTTGTTGGTGATGTCTCCCCACGCATCCTTCTTCATCCGGTGTGTTAGTGTTGTAATTATTATCTTGCATTATTGAATTGTATCCTCAAGAACTTGTCTGAGGAGTATTCCAGCTATAATGAAACGAATAACAATTTGATTTCCAGTATTGTGCTAGAGATAATAACATACTTTATCTGATGAATCAAAGTTAATTGTTGGAATTCTTTTAGCTTTTGGTAGTTTCCTTTTTGTTTATTAAATTCGATAGACAGAAAAGATGTTTTTTTTTGTTTTGTTTTTTGATAAACAGCTGAGTGTTATGAAGGCTAAATGTAATAGATTCTTACTTTTTGGTACTTTATATGACACAAGCTCATTAAAACTATGCAGGGTAGGCAAATGTTTTATAAATATGAATTTGCATAGTGGATGAATAAGTCCTTATGCATTGCATAACTATTCACGCGTTTAGAGAATTCTAATAAATACGGCTGTTTATCTATAGATTTTTATTTCATCAAAAGGAACGTTTTATGTTTTGTGGGATTCTGTCTTTGATGGATTGTGTTGTGGTAATGCCTAAATCTAAATTGTTGTGATGGTAAAATATTTGTTTTTCCAAAATGTTGTAGATCTTTATACTAATCCATTTTTCAAATACTTCTCCCAATAGGCTGAGCTTACTAATTGAATAAATTTGCAGAAAATTTGCTTCAAATTAGGAATTATCTACTCTTTTAACAATCCTTAATAAAGTACTGAAGTTTGAAACAAGCATTAAAAATATTCAAAACAGTTTCCAAACAATGCATGGTGCACTTTTTGGAATATATTTTAGATATAAGTTTTTAATGTTTCTAAGCCAGATGATTTGCGAACATTAAGGTTGGAAATTATATCTTAAAGCACTTCATTAGAGATTCAAAATCCTAATTTTTTGATAATCAATTTTTTTTTTTAAATTTATTTGTAAAAAATGACAAATGAATGGGTGACTTTGCAATGCTATTTGGAGACTTCGGTTGGGTTTCCGAAGTCACCCTCTGGTTTTTTAATTCGACTTTTGTTTAAATCTTGTAAAAATCTTAGTAACAACAACTGACTGGGCATTTCAATTGTCAACCCTTGATTTTCGCAATATGAATAAAATATGGATACAAAAAAAATGTTTGTCAAGATTTAACAAAAAAAAAAATCCAAATAAAGAGTTACAAAAGTATTTTTAAAACTCCACAAAGATAATATAATCTCCCGAGTGTGCAAAATACAACTCCTGCGAAAGATCCGTCCCAATTTCTACACTGTCCAGTTATCTCGACAAAGCTAATATTACCTTTTCCCAAAAGGCGTTTAGGTAATATCTAGATCAAGTTATGACACAGTCCAAAACTTGCATTTCATTCATGCTTTGCGGCACAACTAATGGAACATTGCTTCCTCTATACTGGATGAAAAGGGCTTACCCCGGGCCCGATATAAGACTTCATCGCACGGTAGTTTGACAGCAATGCGTTTCCTGATTGGCTTCGAATAATCTATTTTCCACGCGCCCGAAAGCTATTCAAATCTTTTTAAGAAGATGATTCCCTGCGTCAAATTAAAATTAAATGCATGACTGGGTCGCACGAACTTTCTCTTATGTAATACTCGTAGACTAAACATTTTATACATATATGAATTTTATCAGAGAAAATAATTGTTCATAAGCATAAAATTAATTTTTTAAACTCCATTTGTAGTTAAAGATAAAAGACAGAATGCCATGTGGTTTTTAGGCAAATATGAATGTATGCAAGAATAAATATTATAAGTCGTTGTAGCGGTTTCTTATGTACAAAAATTTTAAAGCATTTTTAATAAAAAATGTTGGAACGGCAAAATTATTATTGTACTGCTAAAAATTCAATTTAAATAAATATTCATCCGTTTTTGAGATATCAAATTAAAAAAAATTGAAATTTTTAAATTGCGAAAACATTAATTTTTTTTTAAATCAAAAAAATTAGTTTTTAATAATTTGAATATACAATACTAGCTTTTGGGGAGCTTTAGCACAAGAAATTTTCTATTTTTTCCGATTTTTCGGAAATATTAGTTTTTTTTTTTCAAGAATGACCTAGCTTTAACTAAATGAAATTTTGTGAATTTATTTTTAAGAAAAATCTGTGGAATAGTTTTTGAGAAAAAAAAAACATTTTATAAAATTTCGAATAAAATTCGTATTGGCAGGTACCATTATTTTTGGTCTTAATAAAAAAAAAAGAAAAAACATGTGTGATGTTGAGCCTGATCAAAATCTCGAGTTCGATTTTTTTACGAATGCATAACTTGCCATATTCTTCCTATGTTTATGTCGCCAGTAAAAATGAGTCCCATTTGATTCATATGATCATATGAGTACCAGTGTTAATACCATTTTCGTAGTTTTCAACTTTGACTTTGGTGGACCAGCTACACCTACACCATTGTCTTGTTGAGCCAATAAACGATAAATTTCCTCAGTCTAAATACTTACCAGACAAAGTGGCTTTCTCTGCATTAGATTTACATCAAGTTTACTCTTCATATTTTTTTCTCTGGTCCATGTTTTCTTGAATATCGAATATAAAACACTTTTTTTATGTAAATTGTATTGTATGTAAATTAGAATGATTCGAGCCAAAAATTGAAAATAAATATGTCGCCACCGCCTTCAATCAACTTATAAGAGTAATCCTTGCCCGGATTTAATTTTTCGAGAGATTTTATTGCCAAATGGCAACAGTATAGATATTGAATACAAAATTAAGCTTCAAAGCCATTCCATATAAACTACATATAACTTAAGATTCAATACAGAAATAAAATATAAATTATAACGTTGAATGAAATCAGGATTAACTCAAATACGTTTTACAAATTAAAAATGTAAATCAACATAAATCTTTATTTAATTGACATGTTTGTACGAAGTTGACCTGACTTTCAAATTAAGCAAGACTGGTAATTGCAATCAGTTGAACATCGTTCATCAACGTTTGGCAACTGCTTGGCAAGCCTTAATTCCAATACTTAAGTATACAAATTTAAGAAATAAAAAAAGAGTTAATGCATCTTTTAATTCATTTTAGATACATAATATTGCTCAAGATATCTATTTCATTCTGGTTTAATTATAAATAAATAGATAGCAAAGCTATATTTTGTCAGAATACAATTAGTTGTGTTTTTTGATAATCTTAATGTACATAGTACGGTAAGAAATAAAAAAAAATAACTCTTTGACTGTACGTGGGTTTTATACATAACACCTCATACTGAACACCTTTTTCAACGAAAAAGTAATTTCAACTAGTTATAGTGGACAATTTTCAAGATAATATGGTTAGAAAACATCTTATAAGTTAGTTCTTATCAATTAATTCATGTAATAATCTACTGGTCTTAGGTGAATTGTGTGAGTCAAGTCACAGGGAAAATGTGTTTTGAGTTTTACTTAGGGAAAAACTGAACACAAATGATGGGTATTTGATGGGTAGTTGATGAGGTTATTGGTCATCATTTGCAGGAAAAATAAAAGCATTCTCATTTTTATTAAAAAAAAAAAGTGAGACAATTTTGTGAGTACTTAATACTCGTAGTGTTAATAAAAGGATTTATGACAATACGGATTTTTTTGAGATTTTAAAAACATAAACTGTGTTACACCATAACATTAAAAGGATAGTTTTAACCCATTGTTTGTCCAATTTCGAAAAATGAAATATCAAAAAAGATTTCTTTGTCTGTTCAATAAAAACTTACATTAGAACTTATTCATGAACACAGCCATCGCGATACAATTAAATTATCAAACGTATATACGAGTACCAACATCTTAGAAGGAATCTAACAACGTTTCATTTGATACTCAAAATGACACAGTTCACACGTTTAATAAAAAACGGTATTCATATTCATAGCTCTTTGAAAGGTTTTGATTTTGTATTTTCTGAAACAAACTAGAGTTAATATTATTCATACACAAATTAAAACCCATATCTAAACTACTAAATGGAGTCTTATTTCTTATACGATATAACGTATATTTAAGTTCTATCAAACTTCAAAATGAACGTAAAGACAGAAATTTCATTATTTTACTCCGCAGTTGTTTTAAAATTTGTGTTTTTTGATTAAATAAAAATAAAAAATTGATACTTCTTATATGCTATTTTTATAGCACACATTATAAGCCTAAAAACAAAAAAATTCCATGTAAATCTACTTTTTAAATACGATGTTTTATACATCATTGAGTGGAAAAAGGTATAGAGATTCGAGGAATATATTCCCTTTTCTTTTCCTTTTTGGGGTAAAATGTTATAAACGAAACCTGTCAAAGAACCGTTTTTTGATTTGTTGCCTTTCTCATCAACGGCTTTAACAATTTTAACCAAAAATTTTCAGCAGGAGGCCCCTTAAGTTTAAAACAATATTGTATATAAAAAAAATATTCGAAAAAAATTGTTTTGGAATTAAAACAAAAAAATTCCAAGTTTTTTTTGAAAAACCAATATCTTTAAAACGTGTGAACGATTATTTTTTGAAACTATTTCTAAAATCTATACCACTAAATACTTAAAATTTGGCATCCCAAATTTTGTTCTCGAAAAATTTTAAGAAAATTTGTCATATAAAAAATTACTTTATTATTAAAAGGATTAATCAGACGGCAATTCCATACATTTGAACATTTTTATCTCATTAAGTCCATGTTTTATATTCATAAAATGTATTTTAAATTCCAAAGTACTTTAACATAAAAGCAAGTTCGTGCGATCCAGTCGTGCATTTTATTTCTGTTTATTTTTTTTCCCTTGAATTATTATTAAAATATTGTTTTAGTTTTCATTTTGCAGAATTATTTAATATTAAATAAATAAAATGTTTTGAACCAATTATTTATATTAGTTGAATAAAAAAAATTTAATTTAAAATAATTTATTTGATTTTTTTTTCAATTAGTGGAAAAAGGAAAACATTCCACTCACTTTAACAGGAATTATTAAGCCAGAGCTTAAAGTTTTTAATTTCAATTGTTTGGTATGTAACTCTTCTTTACTAGCTTTACATTTGTCCTTTAGAATGTTTTGAAGAATAACTTTTCGTTTCAGAAATAAACAGTTTTCTTCGATTTCCCAAAAACTGTGATTAGTGGAATGTTTTCCTTTTTCTTCTCAGCGGTTCAATTGTATCAACGAATCTACTAAGTTGTTTTCGCCAAATAAATCTACGAGTATTAGAGTAGAAAATCTACTCGGTTGGAGAAGCCTATATAAATTGGAGTAGCTTATTTATTCTGTTGTTTTAGTCAACTTACTCAAAAAGATTTTACAATTTTGATCGGTTGGAGTAGCCTATTTTCTGAGTTAGATCAGCTAATCTTATTGGTCCATGACGGACTAAGCATTGTGTATATTTTGTTTTTTTCTTACTTTTGGAAACAAGATTGATTCGTTGTTCAACGGCAGAAGGATTAGACGAGTTTTCATCCAAATTTCACCTTCCCTTATAATATTCATGGTAAAAAGTAGGCGCAACTTTTAGAACTTCAAAAGTCCAGAAAAACTAGTAAGAGAACAGTAAGGTATATGGGTTGTGACGATGCCCTACATACCGCACATGGCGTGTTTAAATTTCAAAGTTCAAAAATTGTTGAACCTGAATTGAATGCGATGTATAGTAAAAACAAGAGTGACAGATATGTTTTACATCGTTCATTTGAGTATATTATTGAATATATTAAAGCGTGTTTTTAGTATAATAAAATAAATCAGATTGATTGATTTAACCAAATAGCTCTGCAATTTTAACAAACATCACTCAGTAAAAATAAACAATTCTTGACCATCATCATTCGGTTAAATCAAACGCGAAAGTTATTTATTATTCGAAACCTTAGCTCATTTTGTTAGTAGATATGATTAAAAAATCTGATCTTGTTTAATTCAAAGAGGCGGATTGTTTAGTATTTTTTTTAATAATAAATATGTGACATTAACTAAAAATGTAATTTTTGACTCAATCAATTTACTCGTTTAACAATAAAAAAACTTAAAAACAACCGCAATACCCGTACTTAAAGGAATGCCCATCAGTTTACCCTTGAGCCCAACTTTGAACGTACTGTCAAATACAGAGATTCTTTTTTTAGTCGCACTACACGAATGTGGAATGCTTTACCTGGCTCAGTATTTCCCACTCATTTCAATATGCACACATTCAAAACCAATGTGCATCGGTATCTTCTTTCTAAACCTATCCTAATTTCCTAATTGCTCGTACTGTGTATTTAACATTATAAGGGTAGTCATAACCCCTTGAGTAGGCGTATAATATAAAAAAAAAAAACGAATCATAATAAATTTTTTCGATTAATAAAATCTTTTTGAATGTTTATTTAAAATAATTTAATTTACTCCGGTTGATTTCGTTAATTTCAGCATGCACTGCTTCACAATAGACTAGACTATCTATTTCTATCCGATATTTTTCAACCCACTGGAAAACGTTCGGTATCTATTTTTGTCTACATAAAAAGATAAGATACCTACTACTTCTCTTTTTCTAATTAATATTTTGAAGCATTTATTATCTTATTCTGACGCTCGTTTTTATATAAAGAAGACAATATTTGAACTGAGACGATCCCTTCGAAATTGTCGACATCAATTTACATGCAATTCGACGACAGAAGAAAGCGAAAAATATTATTGATTTGCTAAATATTTTTGATCAATTAACAAATCAACCCAATCTCTCTGCTTTTCTGTCTGGATGTTGAATCTTCAACCATTCTGTTTTTTAAGTTAATAACATAATTTATTGATATTTATTTTATCATCTATAATTCTCACATTAACAATCCAACAACTGTCTTTTCCAATGAATTGATAGAAAATGTAGACCGTAAAATATTCCTTAAACCCGTTTCTAATTAAAGAGAGGTGCAAAATTTTGTATGAATAGCAGCTGTGTCTAATCTGTGTGTTCAGCTTAGGCTCCCGTTTAGTTAGGCTTGGGCTTATAATATGCCCGAATATGAATACTTAAATGCTCAAGGGGTAGATTAAGTTTAAAAAAAAATCAAAGCTGAAAACTAAACGACTTAGTTAGTATGCATAACAACGTAAGCTAATGTGCAATATTAATAAAATATTTAAGTCTCATGGCACGAGAGTCTTTCTGCTCTACAATGAGTACACAAAAATATATTCAAAAGTCGGTATGGTCGTGTGAACTACATAGGTACATAATTATCTTCATAATTTAAATTTTGTAAACCAGACTTATTTTTATAAACTGTGGAGCTGTTCGTTAAAAAAAAAAATTACATTCTCGAATCGATTATGTGAGATGAAGCATTTTTTAATTTTATTTTTCTCAATAAATTAACATATGATACGAGTATTTATTCAGAATTGACAGTAACAGGATAACAAATTTGGTTGACTTCTTTCGAGTTTTCTTAAAGATGATGAGCATTGGAGGATTTGAGAAATAGTTCATATAGAAATTCCAATAAAATTTATTTCGCTGTGTATCAAATGGATGTACCTTTAACATATTTTAAATTCCATAAATAATGACATTAATGGTAAATTAGAGCATTTAAAGAAAAACTTTTCTGTAAAGTTGCATCACATATCTTCTACATATCTTCATTTGCGTCCCAAGTCTTCACAAAAATTCTTACTTATAAAAAACTCCCAAACTCTGCCCACTTCGACTAATTTATATTTCTGGGTTTTCGGCACTAAAACGATGTTGCAATACTTCTAGTTCTAGTTCTAGAAGTTCATCATTAAAGTGAATAGTTAACCCACCACAAGTAATTTCTTGTCAATTTTTGTTTTATTGTGTATTTAAATATTTGTAGCCTTTGTCATAATTGTTAACGCACTGAACTCTCATGCTGGAGATTTGGGTTGAATCCCCATCGCTGTTACCCTTCAAAAACAAACAAATAATGCTTTTCAGGGCAACTGCCTCTTGAATAAATCCTCCAAAAGTGTATCTTGTCATGAAAAAGTGCTCCTCATTTAAGCCGTTCGGACTCGACAGAAATTTGTAGGTCCCCTTAATTTCTTAATTTTAGTATATGTGCATCACAGACTCCTTTGCATAGAATGACCCATTTCACGCTGCAAAGTGTTTAGATTCCATCGACGCGGCGATATGATCTATAATTCAAGTATTCGAAAATGTTTTATATTTGGCAGGTACTTCAATAACCCCCTTGATTTTCTTGAAAAGGATCAAACAAATTTCTTTTCAAATGATTGGTTACAGTTCTATTATGGAGAAATTTGGAAATCAAACGAAAAGTGATTCGGGTTTGTCCCGAGCGATGTTTGGTCAAAATTTCAACAACAAAATAAAAACTCAGAAGTGACGTCCTATAGTATTCTTTCAATTTTCATTTGAAGTTTGAAACTGAGTAATTTTTGACAGCTGTCTAATTCATTCTATTGCCATTATCTAGGTATGTACAACACGAATTGGATCACTTTTTACTTGCGATATGGACATAGGTACGATATGGCAAGTTATGCCATAAGAACAAATAAAAAAAAAACGAGCTCGATATTTTGATCAAGCTTGACTTTACAATGATGAAATTTTATAAAATATGTTTTTTTTTTCAAAAACCGCTCCACCATTTTTTTTTTTTAATTGCATTTAATATACCTAAGCTTTTTCAAAAATAAAAAAACTTTTATAAAAAAATTAAATTTATTTTAACACTACTACACTATACTTACCATTTTTTAGTTTTCAATTTTCTCAAAAACGGTACAACTGATTTTGATCAATTAAAAAATACAATTTATTTTTTTAATCTTTTTATAACCAACTTTAAGACCTGTGAAAAAAAATTTGAATTTTATCTGAAAGTAACGGTACCCAGCATACAAATGTTATTTGATTTCGAAAATCGTATTTTGCTCGAAGAAAGCACCTAGAATTTTGATAAAAATTTGTTTCCATTTATAAATTGTTCATATATACATATATGTATAATAATAAAAACTTGAGCTTGGCGTATCAAAATTTTATCTTTGAATTGTTTTAAATAAATTGAAAATATAATTTTTTTCAAACCTCTTCAACTATTTATTATTTTTGTTCTCGCATAAGTTAATATTTACTTGCGATGGTATTCTGTTCCCAGCTTCAACTTCTAAGGGAAGTACCAGGAGCTAGTGAGTTGCAACTCTCAACCATTCCTGTCTGCGTGTTATCAGGAATGGAGGGGACCTATAATTTTCTTTCGATTCCGAACAGAATGGAACCCAAGACCTTCTGCACGACTGTCCAACGCAAGGGAATTACATCAGCCATTTAAAAAACGATTAGATTCGTTATAAATATTTTTATTTATTGGCATTCATTTTTTAAATTCTAAATTAAGTACATAAGAGCTAGTTCGTGCATTTAGTTCTCAAGGTATTTGTAGCTCAATTTTATATGTACATTGTGATTCAAGCTTTTCACTAAATTACATAATGTATGTTGTATTCTTTGATGCAGAATTAATGCTTGTTCGCCTGTCTGTCTAAGGTTATGTAAATAGCCACTTAATTGATGTTGAAGGAACCTTTAAGACAAGTGAAAGAATTTTTAAGAAATGATTTACGCCCACCAAAATATATAGCAGATCTTATTTTATAAACGAAATACATAACTATAAATTGGTTTTATTTCAATATAAAACACCCTGTACGCAAGCTCAATTGCAAATTCATTTACTTAGTTTTAATATGTAATTATTTTATGTAATACAACTCTTGACTGAAACATCAGATCGAATAATAGAACAGTATGCTTTTTAACGATACATATGTAAAATAGTACATACTACTTACTGTCCCATGGTATCAATAGTTGTTAAGTTAAGAAATATTTTCAGTTTGTAATAAAGCTTCGAAAAGAATACATTTTTTAAAATTACAGATATACTCGTAGCAATCTTTAAAAAAAATTTAAATTTGAAAGCAATTCCGCGCAAATGGAGACGCGAGTGTGTTTCATTTAATGTGTTCTCATTTAATGTTTTTTTTTCCAAAAATACTTTAAGAAACAATGGAAAAGACAATGACCTAGCTGCCAAACATTCAAATATCATAGCTTATATGTATGTTTTCGAAAACAAAAAATGCCTTGGAATTATTTATAAATTTTAAAATTCTGTAATGGAATGATGTGTTCCAGCGCACCGGTGCCATTTTCATGCAATTACAGTAGATCTACTGCATTTTTCACAAAAAATAAATTTACTGCCTCAAAATCAAATCATACTTTTTTTCAAAATAGCTACATTCAAACTTCTATAGTAAAAAAAACTCACAAAATAATCACTTTCAACACAGCCAATTTGTTGTGAATTTTCCATGTGCTCCAATGACATAATAAATTAGTTGGATGCTTTCATCCGTAGAAAAATCTCTGTCATTGTAATTGTTTTGCTTCTCTATTTTATAAAACAAACGGGTAGCTATGTAACTATGTATAACTACCAATACATTAACTATCAAACTCCCTAATCAAGTTACATATGTAGTTTAGTAAAATACATCAATTTATTTTTGTCTTGGATCTGTCAAAACTCCGATTATGACAATTTTTATTTTTCAATTTAAAGTCAATTTTGTAGATTTTACCATCCCTGTACTACTTACTACTTAAACAATTTTCAGCTGTCAGTTTGCAAATTTGGTTTTAGGTTTGTTTATTTTATTTTATTCTGTGACACGCACAGAGGAATGGGTGAGAGTTGTAAGTCACTAAGCTTAGGTTCTCTAGGAGCCGTAATGGGCTCATATTTATTTTGTTTTGTTTTAAAAATGGTACAGTTTTAAAATGATTTTGTAAATTATTCAAGCTAACGTATATTTCTCTACTGGAACAGACACGAAATGACACTAATCCATCCATCCACATAATCAAATTTTTATTGAAATCTGCTCTTAAAAATGATATTGTTTGTAATGATACAAATCATAGGTGTGTTTTTTGGTACGTAGCGCAGTAAAATTTTACATGTCGAACAACAACGAAATTTCTGCGTAGTCACCTACCAAAAAAAAACACACCTAATTATAGCAAGTTTTGTTGGACACCATTAAAGCCAGGAACGCACTTGTGATTTTTCGCCGAGGTGATTAAAAAATCGAGGTCGCCACAAATTATTATCATCCACTCATTTGTGATTTATTTGCTGCGTGATTATTTAATCGCCAATAAATAAAACACACTACTTTTAAAGAGAGTGCACGCATTTGCTATAAATAAATAGCAACGATTAAGAATTTTTTTTTTATTTACCTTAAGTGATATTGAATTTCTCCATTTTGTATTTCCTTACACAATTCTGGGTCCAACTAGTTGCAGTATTTTCTTGAAGCATTCAATACTAATTCTATTATTGCACAAATTTTTGTGCAATCATGCACCTAATACCTTTTTTACATATTTTTACGTAATAAAAGAGCCACTACACAACAAATTAATAATAATGAAACCCATTTTAATACTGACAAGATTTTTATTAAAAAATCGAAAGCGCGTGCAGAATTATTTAAATCCATTTGATCTACATATTTAATTTTGCGACAAGTAGTGTCATTCCATTTTTGTCAAGCGATTTTTCTGTCGCTACTTAGGCTAGCCTTAGGCTAGGACCGCACTTGCGATTTTTCGATTTTTCGAGGCGATTAAAAAGTCGTAGTCGCTACAAATTATTGTCATGCACGCACTTGCGATTTTTTTGTCGCGCGATTATTTAATCGCGAAAAATAAAACACGCTACTTTTAATGTGTGTGAACGCATTTGCTACAATTAAGTAGCGACAAAAAAATCGCTTGAAAAAATAGAATTTGTTTCATCATATAATAAAACGGCAAACATTTTTTTTTTTGTGGTACACTTTTCTCCAAAAGTATTTAACCGGTTTCGATAAATTTTATATGGTTGGAAAGCCACAGTTACGGAGATGTGCAGAATATACTTGAGACACGCATTTACACACTGTGGGTCACTTTTGTTTTTGCACTGTCGAACACTTTGCATATTACATAAAATGAAATTTAATTTAATAAATTTGCTTGAAAACACTGCCAATAATATAAATAATAAATAATAAATAAATTGGCACTCGAATTTCGAGAGCTGGGTCGGCTAGTTTTTATAATTGCTACGATTTTAAAGTCGCATGTGCGTGCAGTCACATTTAACACCATGTGTCTTATTCATTGCGGCTAAGAAATCGTGGATTAAAAATCGCAAGTGCGTGGATGCCCATTTCTCTTTGCGACTACGATTTTTAAGTCGTAGTAATTTGAATCGCAAGTGTGTGCATATCCATTTGAGTACATGTGTTTCATTTAAGCTTACGACAATCGCATCGCAAGAAAAATGAAACAAATTGCGACTTTTAAATCGTCATGATTTGTTGGTAGCAAGTGCATTCATTCTCATTTAAATTCATGTGTTCTATTTTTGTGACTAAAAAATCGTGCTATTGAAATCTAGGTCCTAGTCTTAGTCGTAGTATTATAAATCGCAAGTGTAAGCATGTCCATTTGAGTGCATTTGTTTCATTTTAACTTGCGACAGTCGCATCGCTAGACGTTTAGATCGTCTCGATTTTTTGGTATCAAGAACGTTTATTCTCATTTAAACTCATGTGTTCCATTTTTGTGACAAAAAAACCGCGCGATTGAAATCGCAGGTGCGTTCCTGGCCTAAGCCGACCAGGGCTCTGGTCGTACTTTAAAAATGGCGATGTCAGAAAACAAATTTGAATTATCTTAATTTGCTTACCTGTTTTTCAAATTAATTTTTAATATTGTTCCAATTTATGAATTTTGATTTTTACTATTTAATACAAAATCTACTGCAGATGAGTCCAATCTACAATATTATTCTTTATCTACACTGCGCATTCTGTTGTTTCCGAAGTGGCAACGCTGGCGTACCTGTCGATTCATTCGCCAACAACAAAAAATTGCTCCTCGTTTATTTAATTTTAATTTCTATCAATATTTTGTTGTTTCTAAAAATAGAGTTTCTCCATAAATACTCTCACCACCATCAGATATAGACAAATTAGCACATTTTTACTGATCGTATAATTTCGAACTCATTTTTCTGCAATCTAAATCTGCAAGGTCGTTTATTGGGTATTTAATTAACGTACTTACTCGTACTTTTGTAATGTGGGTAAACTTGTTTTCCTCATTTGGATCTCATAAACAGAACAGAAACAACAACAACGAAAAAAAAGCAATCCAAAAGATAAACTAAAACATAATTGGCAGTAATTACATGATCCAACCACAAGAAAAGCAACTTCAACTATGGGAATGTCGTAAAAAACACCGCAGGCAGACGACAAGCTGACACACACACAAAAAAAATATCAGACGAAAACCTAAAACAAGAAGAGTGTCATTTGAAAAGAACTTCATTAAAACCGCCTTTGTTCAGACACTCAACATGTTTTAAGTGGCAATCCCTTAAAATTCAATTAACGTTCGTTCTCATATCAATATACCTACTCGTAATGCAGACCCCAAACAATGGCAACACTTGAATATTGTAAATGGGAACATTGCACCGTCTCCGCTGTCAATGTTCCCATCGAATGACACGCGAAAATTCATATTGGAAACAACATTTTGACTCGAATTTCCGAACTTGAAATGTAATATTCCTTAGGTGAATCCGAGGCCGAAATAAGTCCATCGCCGGAGGGAGGAAGTGAGAACGCGAAAAACATGTTCTACATCCGTAATATGATTCCTTGGGTCGGGTGAGCTGGAGCTGCATACGTGTGACTTTAAATTCAGATAAATATAAATTTATTGACCTCTTTAACTTGACATTTACTTATATAGACTTACGAGACTGTGACATGCGACATGCGGCTGCCTTCGTTATTTCTGGAACTGACCCTGTTCTCAGTTAAATTAAACTACGATTGCTGGGCATGGTCAATTGCACTTGGGCAATGGGCATCATCCACGCCAGCCGGTACGTTCAAGTGAATGGTGGGCTTCGGCTTGGCCTGGTGGTGTACTTAACTGAACTGCTACTGCACCTGTCCTCTCATGGAATCCCATTCGGGTGGTTACATGCGCACTACTTGTTTTCCCAATTGGAAACAGCTGACAGCTGACAGGAGACATTTTCTCTTTTCTCAAGTGACAGCAAGGAATCGTTTGTTTCGTTTTTTATGAATCTTCTGACAATTATTATCGAATGATTTGCATTCGTTTTTTACCTAAATATTTGTGAGCTCAGCAAGACTTGTTTTTTTCCGTCTTTGAATTGTAATCGAATTCGGCGATATATAATTGTAAGGCAAGTGTTTTTGTGGTATAAATAAGTTGAAAGATTGAGTGAAATATTTGTGGTAACTGAGCGTTTCCTAAAAGCTGAAAGAATTGTTCTTAAATTAAAAAAAAAAAAACATTGCAAAAGCCAATTGCTTACCACTGGCGATGGATTTGGTTGATAAGTACATGTATCGTAGAAAGCAATATCTCGAAAACTAAAATCATTAGTGTTTTAAATTGCTGACATTAAAAACCGATAAAATAATGCTAACATGGTGTTTGGTGTTTGGTGTTCTGACTTTCTCTGAAAGTTTCCCATACTTTCTCCGCAATATTTAGGCACAAATGGCACGAGCTATGCGAGCTATTAGTTTTGTTTGGAAGTGATTCATTGGTAGTAATCTGATGGGAGAATAAGGGTGGCTTTTGACTTCAAGACCACAGACTACAAGGGCAAGTTCAACGAGAGGGAAAATGTTTACTTTTTTTGGTTGCTATTTTGGTAGGCATTCATTTTCAAAGTTCATATTTGGGGCAGTCGTGGAACACATATGTACTAAATCTATAATAGAAAAACCTTCCACATAGATTCGTTCAAAGTGTGTCGCAATAAATGTGACAAGAAAAAATTATTTTTAAAGAAGTTAGCTAAGGTTAGTTTAGGTTAGAAGGGGTATTGATACGGCAAGCTGTACCATCTCACTCGGATCTTAATGGATCCAATGCACTTCCCAGGATGTAGATAAGGTATAGATGTATGAACGAGGATTAAGTGGATTGAATTGAGCATAGATATTCAGTGCCTCCATAAACCACTGTAAATTTAAGAATGTTCTTTTAGTGGCAGGGCAGAGATATCGGTCAATTCCCATTGTAATGTGGTCTATTAGGACTCCTATTAGGATGGATAGTTAAGGTTTGCTTATCTGAGTACATATTCTTCTTTTTTTTTTGTCCTCGACATAATTGGCTAGAGGTTCCTTGATACCCGGCAAGTGTCGATTGTTGACTATCTGACGTCCACAGCGTCAAGAAAATTCTGGTGAGTTATACTTTTCTCTTATATCAGTGGCATGCATTAGTACTGAGATATTACTTTGGCTCGGATCAAGAGATGAACCATTTTTGGCCAGTTCATATGCCATTTCGTTCTCGTTGAACCGCAGTTCATTGCTACAAGGACCAATTAGTTTTGACCTAATAGTGATTGAGGAAAAAGATTTAATTACCGCCTGGCTGTCCAATAAAATATAGATATTTCTGTTTACTTATTGATGTGATCCAAGTGAGGCTCCGCAAACTGCAAGCTTGGAATGCACTGCAAAAATAAGGTACATTCATTGATCTGTTAACAGGAGGCGACGATCTTGACACCGCTCGGACCTAGTTTAACTTAGATCTGGTAAGTGACGAGAAGCCAAAGTAGAGGAGATAAGATTCCACCTTGTGGAGTTCCTCTACACGTCCTGGATTTAAACTTGTTATCACCCATTTCTGAATTAAGATGTCTAGTTTAAAGCATGCAGTCTATCAAGTTTGTCACTGTTAAACATTTTTGAAGTTCCCTTTCTATGTCCTGGAATGTGAATACGCTGCATTGCAAAATTTAACATGGAAAACAACAACAAACGATTAGTGAAGAAAAGTAAGTTAGTAATGGAAAAGAAAATTTTAGTTAAGATGGAGTTTTGGAAGTTGAAACGTAGGAGATGTTTAAATGGTGTCCGAAAAAAATATATGTTGGCATGCTTAGGAGTATGTTCGCTGGTATTTATTTTCTTATACTTTGGCTTTACTATAGTCCAAAGTGTCATCACTCCGCAATTTACAGATTGAATATTTTTTTCAAATTAAAAATTTTAATCCGTTCTTACTCTACTGACTCTGCCAATAATTTTTTCACAAAATATTTAATCAATTTACACAATTTATTTATCTGTAATTCTCTAATTAAGAAATATCTCATTCCTCTATTTAAAAATAAAAAAAAACAAGTCTTACATCAATACAATACCTACCTATTTCTATTATTTAACTTAATAAACCAAAATAATTTATCCAAATTTCCCAAGATTTACTCATGAACAGCTGCTTACGCAAATGTTATATAAGTTAAAGATAGTGCAGTTCAGCCGATGGATAGCAGAGTTCAAAGGTAGAAGTTTTTCGAATTTTCGATTCCCGCCAACAGCAGAATATATCTGATACGAGGAATGACAATTATTTAAGGCTTTAAGTCTGTGTTTTTTTCGCCAAGACGGCTAATAACATGATTTGGAAAATTGGTATGAAAAACATCAATTTCTGTGTGGTATGTCGCGCCATCCTGCATGAACCAGAGGCCGTCCAAATCCATGTCTTCAATTTCAGTAAAATGAAAGTCGGCTCTGTAACGCCCACCGTTAACCGAAACGTCGTCCCGAACCTCATTTTCGAAGAAAAATTGTCCAATGATGCCAACACTTCACTATCCACACCAAACTGTCACTCTCTGTAGATGCATTGGCTTCTGGACAATAACGTGCGACTTTTCCGAGCCTTAGATACTGCATACTGCAATTGTGTTTGTTAACGTAGCCATCGAGATAAAAATGTGCCTTGTCAGAAAAGATGATTTTTCGCCCAAAATCCTTGTCCAATTCAAGCTGCTCTAAGGCCCAAACTACAAAGCGATAACTAAGACGATGGTCGTGCGGCTTCAATTGCTGAGTCAATTGGACCTTATAAGCGAGTAATTCTATATCTTTATGCAGAATTCTCCTCAGGCTAGTGCGTGAAATGTTGAGCTGTTGAAATTGATGTCGAGTCGATGTTTTCGAATTCGCTATAGAGGCTATGGCGACGGGGACCATGAGTGTTGTCCACTAGCATACCAGTCTCACAAGCTTTTTCCACAAACTTAGGTACAGCAGGGTGCTTCATTTCGGCTAAACATTCTTTTCTCTTTCCAAAAAACGCAATGTTTGGGCTACACAGCACTCACTTTGGAAATAAGTGTTAATATTTCCCAATGTTGTCCAAGCGTAAGGTTACGGAGGTATTATAATAACATTCTGTCAAAATTTCGAGCGGAAAACAGCTCTCAGTGTCGAAATAACCTATGATTTAAAAAGAAACCACTAAAAGGCCCACCATATAATATGTACATACGAGTATTATAAAAATAATGTTAAACTGAAGCAAATATTTTATTCATAATTTTCTAATGTTAACTAGCTACCCATTTAAATTAATGATTCAAAAAGATGTTTTTAGTTCAGAATCTGTTTCGATATTTGTAGCCAGTACAGAGTTGACAAAATTGGGTTAATCTAATATTTTTTTTAACAAAACTACACTTTTTTTTTGTCTTTCTATGCATATTATAACTAGACCCGAAAATTCTTTTATTTTTACCTCATAAGCAGTAAACAATTAAAAGTTGTGCACACATGTTATGGAACCTAAACTATCACTCAATTGCTTGAGATTTTTTTTTTATTTAAAGACTGGAACCTTACCTTAGCCAAGTTATAAACTTTATAAAGGACCCATTTCGATTTTTTTTTTCTGAGATTTGCATAAAATAACAGCACTCTCTAACTGGTAGTTAATATTAGTTGGCAATCGACCAAGCAAACAATTTAGAATGATTTTTTTTTTCTTTATTTATTCAGTGATTTTAAAATTGTGTGTGCTAGTACAACACGTACAGAAATCCATGCTATACCAATATAATCTTCAGTTCATTCATTCACGCACTAAATTGTTGTTAGTTTAACCATTGAAAAATTTAAACTTTCTCTACTTGAAGGTAAGTCAGAAATTTAAATATGTTTCCAAAATTCTAAATCAATAATGTTCATTAACTCTATCATCTTCGACTTCAAAGCTCATCCCAGAATAAGATAAAGTCAAACACCACGCAAAATTGAACAAAAAAATTACTTAACTTAACGCCCACAACACACATGAGTTTTTGTTAATTAACATCTGTGAGACAAGACCTTTTCAACGATAAATAATTTATGCCCCACCGCCTATTATACACCTTAAAAAAGAGGCCGAAAAATTGTGTTCAAATATTAATATGATGATTAAGATAAAAAAATGAAAACATAGTTCGGGGAGCAACTAATCGATAGATTAAGTCCAAGCTTTTGAAAAAAACTGTTGTTGAACACCGTAGTTGAAAGCACTTGCTGTTTCTTAAATATTCATGAGATATTTCTGACAGATGTCAAGCCAATATTACTGTTTAAACTTTTGCATTAGAACTATATAAAGGGTTTTTCAATAAGAACATACCAATGGAAATCAGGATATTTTTCAGGCTTTTGAAGAGTCCAATTAGATAAGTTTCAGAGCTTCAAAGTTTCAGTTTGTTATTTTCTTCTAAGTTTGTGGAGCAAAAAGTAGTCAATAGCACTCAGTAGTAGCTAGATTGTAATAAGCGTTAAATTAGGGCCATTTTGTTCACTATTGCTCAACTTGGGGCAAACTCTCGAGTTGACCAACTTGAGAGTTGGCTTCAACTCGAGAGTTGAAACGCAAGTTGAAATTTCTTTTTTTTTCACTAATTGTTTTCTCAACTCCCGAGTTGAAAATCTAAAGTTGTTCAACTTGTGATTTGAAAAATATTCCTGGGATATTTGTTAAAATAAAATATAAACTGTCATTTTAAAAATTAAATTTGAATTTATTCGGTTATAAAAATTCGGTTTTTGTGTGATTATTGTAATGAAATATGTTTTCCTCGTTGTTAAAAATCGGCAACGTTTTATATTGTATGGAATTGTTGATGGTACATGTGTGGAAGCTAACATATCAACAAATCCGGGTATTTCTGGATAACTTGTATTTGTATAGCCTGAGTGCCCAAGTGAGTAAAAAAAAAATATGTAAGAAACATATTAATGAACTTGCTAAAACTTTATGTTTTATATATTATTTGTATAAATAAAAAGCTTATAAAATCTGCAAGCTAGCTACAGTATAATTTATTTTTAAATTCGCGAAGGCACATTTAGAGAAAACCATCCCTTGCGATTTCTTAAGGTTTCTGCGTCACTTCCGCCTGGTGATTGTAATTTTCCTTTTGTGTAATTTTCCTACGAAACTTGGCTTTAGCGAAAAAGCTTCGTGATTCCTAAAGCTTTTCCTTATGCGTTTCCGGCATTCGAATTAACCATGGCGCTAGATTGAGAATTGCTCTCGGCACTCGTTTCCCAACGTGATGCACGCTGGAAATGCTTACTCTACTGAAGAAAATACAATTGCATTGATCCTAGCGCATAAAATCCTAGTGCTACCAAGAACTTTGTGATTGTAGACAATTCACGAGATATATTCAAAAAGGAACTTAAGTTTTAAGGTCATGGCTAGTTTAAGACTATTACCGTCTCTTGTCGGAAGGAAGTGAAACCTTTATCAAGTCTAGCAACATCATTGCTGTCTGGTTTTAAAAGACGAAAGCAGTAGACAATGTCACGGTCGTCCTACTTTTCAACTCCAATGAGCGGCAACATCTTGTATTGTCTTCTTTCAAAGAACAATAGCTCAGTTACATTATCTTCACTTTTACTGCTTGAATAAGTTGATGGACACTTTTCCCAAAAATAACTGCTGCGGAACATTAATACAATGTTTCTTTAATTTTTTGTCGTGAAAATTGAAGCAAACAAACTTTCGAAACAAAATGCATGTATTTTATTCTAAAATAAAAAAAAAAAACAATGTTTCATGTCAACTCTCTAGTTTGCTCAATCAACTTTTACTTATTCCGGGAGTTGAGAAAATCTAAAGTTGACCAACTCTAGAGTTGAAAATCGAGAGTTGAAAACGTCAACTTTGAGTGAATAAAAACAAAATAACGGGTTGAAAATAAAAATCCTCAAGTTATGTTCAACTCCGAGTGAAAAAAAACTCTTACATCTTGTGCTATATTTTAAAATCTTAAATATGTATATGGGCAAATCTCAGAAACTTTTGACTTTAGACTTTTGAAAACGCGTAAAGAGAAAATAACTAAGCACACCTTTAAAATTAAGTTTATAGCACCATTGTAACATCAGAAAATATAATTGATGGTGTTCCTCTTTTATTAACGAATGCTTAAAAAATTCTCACTCATTTTCCGGCGACGCACTATGCAAACCATCTCAAAAATCCATAACTTTTTCGTTTCTCAATATTTTTTTTTGAAATTTTGTATACTTATACTTGTATAACCAAGAATTTAAAATATTAAAACGTTTCAGATAGAAATAAATTATTTTATTTTTTTTTTAATAAAATAAAATAACAAATTTGTAGATTTTGTTTCATTTATATGGGAAAAACTTGTTGGAGCAAGAATTATTGCAACAATTTGGATGAAATTTGTTTTCTTCTTTTACCGGTGAATATATTTGAAAGTAGTTTTTTGTAAATTCCGCCCACTACCACGCCCATATTTTTCTAAATTTTTGTTATTTTCTTATTTTTAGTGAACAGGAAGCCGAAAATTTGTTTTTGAGGTTTTTTTAAACTTAAGACATCGCATGTATATTTTGTCTGCCCACTTTCCCGCCTACTTTCACTCCCCTTTTTTAATCTCAGCTTAAAGTTCATTAAGAGCAGGCATTTTTTAATTAAGTTTTATATGAAGAAGTGAGTTTATGAAAAGTGTTATTTATTTTTAGTAAAATCCGTGCACTGCCACGCCCCTTTTTGATATATGAAAGTTTTTCGCCCTTATGACAAAAAAAAGGAATTCAAAAGTACACCTTATTACTAGGTATTTAATAAATGTCTAAAAGTTCTTAAGCCTCGTCAAACAATGCTAGTGTTATTTAAAACTATGTACCTACATTTGTATTATATGCAACCATAAACCACACACCCCCTCCCACCCTCAAATGCTTGGCATTTATTTTTATTTAATTATGATTTTTTTTAATATCTATAAATATGAGTAAGGAAGTTTAAAATTGGAAAACAAAAAATATTTTATTCTAAAAATAAAATTTAGAATTTTAATAATATTGGAAATTAATGATAAAAACTTCTAAATTTTGTGGAAACATAGTCACTTATATGATGTTTATGAAAATGTTTTTTTTTTAAATATTGGGCTAAAAGTAATAAAATAATGGTCTAAAACTTTTTGGAATACACATTTATGTGCATCAATAAAGGTTCCACATTTTTGCCAAACTTTAATTTTTTTCATCACTTAACAATAAAGTTATAAGAATACGAATTTTTATTCTAAAAACTTATTTTTCTTCCTCATCCTACGTTTTTTCTTCTTAAACAAAAATGCATGAAAATGCGAAAGTTTTTATTTTTTCTTCCAAATTTAGAATATTTTTAGAATACTAAACAGCCATTAACTAAACGCAGGCAGCCGGAGCTAACAGAGAAAACTTCAATTGAAAACAAAAAAATGAAAAATATACTACACCTTACTCATTTTTTTTATTAATTTACTGGTGAACTTAATTAAAAAAATATAACTGTTTTGTAAAGAAGAGGGCTTGGGCTTTTCAAAAAGGTATAATACTTATACATTCTGTCCAGAAAAATACGAAATAATTGACTTCAAACTCTCACTTCTAATAATTCTAAAAAATAAAAATATCGAAATGTCATTTTTAACGGTAATTTTAGGTACCTAGAACAAAAGGAAGATACAAAAAATTTACTGCGTTAGGAAGAACCCTATTTCTAGTATATAATCCCATCATTAGATTTTTCAAATTACGAAATTCACCAAAACCATTTTTGAGATGGATTTCATCTTTTGGTCCCATAGTGCGACGTTGAACTATCGAAACAGTAACACGAAACGACTTTACGTGGCCGAGTCACAAAGACTACTGATACCACAATAACGTTCGACGTAAGTTGTTTGTACCTATGTTTATAAGAATGTTATTGATAAGGATCATTTTCTTTCACTTTTCTCACTGCCCTAGCTTGCATTCGTTAATATTTGAACTACAGAAAATATGTAAGCGTGAAATTTTAAATTAATATAGAAATTTTTAATTTTTTATAACAAATGATAAATATGGTACAAGTTATTGTTTACCAAGGTCATTCGTTATTCAACTTTTGTAAGAGTGAAGTGTTTTTTTCTCTAAATGAAAAAAGGCGGTTAAACATCCACTACTCCATCTCAAATTGAATAATTTTCCAATATTTTCTTCTTTCGGTGATTTAGTGTCGACCAACGAAAAAAATATTACTTTTTTCGAAGAAATTGGCTTATTACCAAATGAAAATTCAACTCCCGTGGCGGTGTGCAATTCTGGTGTAACGCTAAATGAATTGCTCTACTGAACTAACAAAGATGCATTATGTTTCTTAACATTAATCCTTAAAATGGAATCACCGTCCCCACCAAAAATCAAAAAAAAACAGTTTTGGTAGTTTTCGATTTTCTCAAAAACTAGAAGACATAGAATCATGCGGTTTTTTGCGTTCGATTAAGAACACATATAAGCTTATTTACAATTTCATTTCACAATTTTGAAAACAATCGGTCTAAACTTTTTGTTTCACGTTTTTTTTATCAAAATTTGGACTTTAAATGCGAATTTCTCAAAAACCATTGACATGAGTAATTTAATTTAAATGCAGGATTATAGAAGAATCTTCTGGCTTTCAAACGCAGTAGAGCACTTTATTGTAAGTGTTGCCGTTGTTTTTTAATATTTATTTTTTTTCAATTTAAACCATTTTTTATAAAAGTGCCCCTACCTCCTAAGCGGGGGGAGATAGACCCCCCCTCCCATAGTAAAAAGTGCTTGTTTTTGACCCCTCTACAAAAATCCGTCATCAAATCTTGGCGGCCCCTTAAAAAGTAATGTATAAAAAATATCAATGATTTTTCTTTGTAATTAACTACTGAATTTTAAAGATCCATAAAATATGTAGCGTCAGCGACAAAACGTACACTTCTTAGTATGATTTAGAAGAAGGAACAATAGTTAAGAACGGGAAATATTGCTTTTTATTAGAGTGCTAACTGAAAATGTCTTGAAAAAAAAAAAGTTTCGCACTCTTTTAATTCAGTATAAGCTAATTTTAACCAGGTTGCGATTTTAGCACACACCTCTACCAATGCTTAATTTATTCATTTTTGTCTATAGAAAATGAATATGTAATTTAGAAATCGGTGCAAAGCATGCTGTGTAAATGATAAGAGACGTACCAGATTTTAATGATTTTTTCGGAATTGTAGTACCGAAACTTCTGACAAACACTGTCATAAATCTAAGCAAAGCACATTATTTTTTCATAAAAAATTTTGATTTTCAAAGTCTCTTATGAACCCCATTTGAGTTTAACAAACTAAAATCAGATGCTTCAATCGTAAGAACATTAAACTTTTTAAATATTTTAATAGTAACATATAAAATTTTGTATTTTTCTTATACTTTTTGCCTTTTACTCGTTCTATAGGTAAAAAAAAAATTCTTAATGTGGAAAATAACTTTTTTTATACTGTAATACTATATTTTCGAAAAAATTATCAGAGATAGAGTAAAAAAATATGACTATGAAGTAACTTAATTTCAAAGTTACACGAAAGTCAAAAGTTTCTGAGATTTGCCCATATATGTACATATGTAAACCTATTTTTTATTTTCTTTTTGTTTAACCTGCTACTTTATGGTGTTTCATTTTTTTTCACAATTAAAAAAACCACCTTCCTGTAGACGACACATTTTTCCACCCTTCACCTATTTCCTTAAAGAATATTTTATCGATTTTTCAACACGTTATCAAAACAGCACACCTTCAAACCCCGTACATTAATCAATTTATTTTACTGATTAAATTTAAAAACAAAAAACAAACAGACACTCCCGAAAGAGTCATTCACCGTTATTGCACGATTCCATTGAACAAAACAAAAATCACCACAGCACACAATCACACCCAGTTCAAAATCCAATAATAACTTTCAAAATAAAGTTGTTCCGATAAGACTGCATTGTTTATTACCCAAAACTCAATTATAAATGCACGCACGTTCAAATCCCCTACGATTATTATCGATGTTCGAGTATATTGGTCAAAATGTCGTTTTTTAAACATTATTTTCCAGAGTGTATGGCGTCATCAAAATTGTTAAAAATATTTCTCAAATCGACGAAATAAATCCAATAATTGAAAGCCATATGCCTTAAGTGTCGTCGTTGAGCCCAAAACTCTATTCAAAAACGATAAAAAGTAACCCACTCAGACGCCATCAGACTCCACCTGTCTGCGAGACTCTGATTTTTCTATTTTCAAAACAAATCGTAAAAATAAAAAGAAAACAAATGTATACTTTTGTGTAGATTTCCCTCCTTTCGATTAATTTTTTCGATTCGATTGCTAGTTTTTCAGAGACCCCACCATAAGCCGAATGCAAAGTATCAACTGGAGGAGGTGGGAAAATTGCGATATCAGGCTCTTCCACTACTCTCAGCCGGCCGAAAAAGAAACCACAACAACCTATGAGATACTTGCAGAATTACCAAGAGACATGGCAATGGCACTGAAGTTATGCATTGTGTCGTGTCGGTGTCGGTGTCGGTGTCGTGTCTAAGAGGCAGCACAGAGCTCTTGGAGGCCCCTCCAAAGCGTTAGGCTTTATGTACAACAAGTCTGCCATGTCTTGGAGGACCACAGAGTGGTAGTCTTTCTTGTTTCTCTATATGAGTTTGATAGTTGCCTTGCAATTATAATTGTGGATTGACGAAGTGGATGGAAACTTGAAGAAGACTTTTTTGCATTTAATGATGATGCTGTCGAAGTCGTTGCCTCTTGATAGGATATTGTCTTCATCAATGTCGCTTGTATTGTCGTCGTCATCGTCATCATGGTCGCTGTCGCGTTGTTCTTCCATCATCAATGCAGAAGCAGGTGCAATTGCTAATGATCCTGTTGATTGACATTTTAACTCAATGCCCATTTGTCATTCCAGCACACCTGCAAAATAAAAATTAGATTTCACAGGGTTCATGCATTAGTATCTTTTGCAGACTTCCCAATGACTTCATTAAAAATTCTATGGAAATAATTTCGCAACCAAACATGACTAGAAGGGTTTTAAAGTGGTCTTTCGAAATAAGCCACTCAAGTGATATCTTATCAATCAAGTGATAATAATATTTCGATAGGCTTACATTCAACAAAGGAATTCCGACTTGGTGAGGAAATTCAAAAGATAGAAGGGTCTGTGAGTTATAATTTCAAATTCAATAAATGACAATGGAACTTAAAAAAAAATCACAAAAGCTTTTGAATCGGGTGACTTATAGTCTTGCAATCGATACTCAAAACAAAAGTGGGACCGAAAGTTGTATGCGTTTCGAGGTGTTGTGTTTCGTAATAATATTTTTGATATTTATTGATTTCATTTGTTGTAATAATTTCTCTTCTTTTATTTTCGTTTTGTATTCTTTTTTGTACCGATTTTATATTGACATTTTATTCTATAAAAGCTAACGAAGATATTGGAGCGGAAATCATTCAATTTTTTTTCTCTGTTTCTCCTAATGATGCAAGACTAGGTAGCTATCAGTTTCACTTAAAAAAAGTTTAAATACGGACTTGCATAACTTAATCTATCTTGTTTCGCAGTTCATGCCTTTATAGGCATGGAATGCTGTTGCCTATACAAATACAAGCTTAAGCAAACATTTAAAATATTGACGTATTTCGTTTTGCGATCAAGTTGAACGCAACCGCTCTCAATTATTCATACGGCAATCCATCATTGACTTGACTTTGTTGCTAATGTCCTCTGTATTGATTGGTTAATAAGTGATTAATTTCAAAAAGATTGATTACTTCCATGTTAAGTTATGCTTAAATGAAATAAGAATTTCAAATGAGGTAACTAAAGAGAAAAAATCATTCAGGAGTTTCTGGAGTTAGTAGTACCCGTTAATAACTAGATTAAGATAAAGAAATTTTATTTTTTAATTTTTTTATATAAAAGTTTACTTAAAACTAACTTGTGACTAAATTAAATCATGTTGGTTTAACAATAGTTGTCCATAGTTCTTTTTTTGGCTTTACATAACGCTATTTGCTTACAATATCATAAAATGAGTACTTTGTCGTCGTAGGCAAGGTCTTAAAGTTTGCCATCTAAATGCTTAAGTTTGCTACCTAAAATAGATGAATTTGGAGATATATTTATAAATTCTCAAGTTGATGCTATCTGTGTGTCGGAAACCTTGTTTGCTTTGATAACAAGGATGCAGCTTATACTTTGAATGGTTATAATATAAACTTTTTCGTTCTGATAGGTATGTTCACACTGGTAGGATTGTAGCAATTTATCTTAGACAGGATCTACATTTTAAACAAAAATGTTCTTCATCTTCTGAGAGTCCAATTGATTATCTTTTTGTAGCCATAATCTGTAAGGATAGTTCTCTTCTTTAAGGTAATGTATATAGAATAATAAAAACAAAAAAAATATTAACTTAACAGCTTTGTATTTTTAACTTCCCATAGGGAGTTATTGTAATCGGTCCGATTTGTCAAATTGGAATTTTTGACATTTCTCGACATTTCAAGGTCCCTAGAGGCTATATCAATCATTTTTAGAGAGATGTCTGTGTGTGTGTGTGTACGTACGTTCGTACGTCCGTACGTTCTGGTACCATTTTTCGACGTCGATATCTCAAGAACGAGTAAAGATATCGAATTCAAATAAATTTTGTTTAATAGATAATAACTTCGAAAGAGGCTGAAAGGGCGTTTATTAAAATTCAGTGAGTAGTTTTTTCACTATAACGGTTTAAAAAAAAAGTAAAAATTTTGGTTAGTTTCAAATATCTCACGAAAAAATAATGCTATTGAAAACTGAAAAAAAAAATTTCATAACCCAGATATTCTAAGAACGGAAAACAATTTGAAACTCAAAATAATTTTATTTTACGAAAAATAATGTGTTTGACAATTGGTGAAAATTTCAAAAAAAATCAGTTTACAGTTTTTTTACAAAAAATAAAAAACTATATAAAATTCTATTGAAAATTGGTAAAAATTGTTTTTCGACTCAAGTTTCTCGAGAACTAGTAGTGATATTGACTTCTAATTTAGTTTATTTTATATAATTTTTTACAATTGGTAAAATGTTGACAAATACTGAATTAATAGTTTTTTTTTTTAAATAAAAAAACTATTAAAAATTCTAGTGAAAACTAGTTAAAATTGTATTTCAAGTCGAATTTCATGGGAATGAACACCGATAGTGCCTTCTAAAGTATGTTGTTTTATACATCGATACCTTCCCGTAAGAATGTATACTAAGCGACATTTCTAAAATTGTTCAGGAAACAAAAAAAAACGAGGAAAGTTCTAGTTGAATCATAGTGTGCTAAAAGACAATTTTGGTTAAACTAAGTGACATCTAACAAAATTTTTTGTTGCTCACGACAATGAGATCTTTATTAATGTCGCTTAGCATAATTTTTTTGGCGGATAATACAAATTTCAGGGGGCAACATTATTTTAATGAGCAAACATGGCAGTTGATAATTTTTTTTATTTGTACTCTAGTTTCCTTTTCATGCATAATAGGTTGGCGAAACCCAGGCCAAAACGTGGCCCTTAACATGAAAAAAAGTGTCGCTTAGTACATTCTTACGGAAAGGTATCGACATAATACAATATTAACATATTGTTAAATTGTCACAAGTATCGAATTGAAAGTTTTAACAAAAATATTTCGTTTTAAAATTTTTTTTCAATTAAAATGTTTGGAACCGAAATAATAAAGTAATTTCTATAATACGAGTATAATACATAATTTTATAATTTTATTATCAACTTAGTTTTTAGAAGAATGTATGTACTGTACATACGTTATGAATAAGGTTGTTCAGTTGTACCCAAGTCCCACATATTCAAATTCCATTAATAGCTATGGTAAAATTGAAGAAAACGTCACAATATGTTTTTATCTTTTTGTCCATGAAAAAGATGTAAAATTCTACTCAAGGTTTTCTTAGATGTAGGAACACAGATATATTAAAAAACACGGAAATCTATAATTCAGTATATAATATGTACATACCTACCAACCTTCGTAATTATTACAAGAAATTTAACATTTTAAATAGAAAAGTTTAAAATTAGTTAAACACATTTTCTGTAAAAAAAAAAACATAAAATGAGCGACTAAGTATCCTCATCATCAACAAAACAAAGCAAATTTCCTAATATCATAGTATGCCACAAGCATAATCGATTTTTAAAACAGGAGTCATTGTATATCCAGTGCAGATCACAGCCTTTCAATCCGGAAAAATCGCAACAACAATAACACTATGAAACCATCTACTTCGATCTCCCATCTACTGCTCTATGATCGAAGTATGTACATATACAAAATATATATAAAGTTTTCAAGACCACAAATGGGAAGTTATCAGTGTGGGTCGCACCCAGCCTCTTTTTTAATGGAAGAATTGTCGGCTAATTCAAGTAATATAATCGTATGTGGTGACTTTAACAGTAACCTTTTAGTTGAAAGTCATCTTACTGATAGCATGATGGCGTTTGATTTGCATCCCTGTTAGATATGTTCTTTGTTAATAATACCAACAGGGTACTTCTTTATGATCAAATCTCAGCATCCGTATTTTCAAAGCATGACCTCTTATTTCTTACATTGGATTTTGATATAAATAACCAAAACAGTACATCAGTTTATAGTTTTCGAAATTTTAATAATATTGATAGGCTTGGTCTTGAACACCACATCTGTTGCGTTCCTTGGGACTTCATTTGTTGTATGTCCTCGCCGAATGACCAAGTGGATTTCCTGCAAGGTAATATAAATCACATCTTTTAATCTCGCGTTCCTATATAAGGCAAAATTCAAGGGCTTGGCTTACGAACGATAGTCGCTTGTTAATAGTGCAACGTGACAGACATATCACGAATGGAAACCTTTTCGGATTGAGGAACTCCATCAGTTTTACAAATTTTTAAGAACTATAGTCACTCGTGAGATTAGAATCGCTAAAACACAGTACATTTGTTAGGTTAGGTTAAAGTGGCTGCTGACCGGAAAAGGTCAACACACTTAGACCAATATTTGGTCCGTTGTGATACCACAAGGATTTCAAAAATCACCCTTACTCACTAAACCATTTTGAGCTAATAATAAAGCGTTTGAGACAGTGAATGTCGGAATTATTTAGATCACTAGGATCGTTATAGTAGTAGTACGAGTATCCCAAGTGGAGTCTACGTCTTTGCGCTAAGGCAGGACAAGAACATAGAAGTTGAGGAACTGACTCCTCTTCTTCTCCATCCATGCAGCTTCTGCAAAATTCATTTGAAGGAACTCCAAGACGGAAAGCATGTCTTCCTATTAGGCAGTGTCCAGTAAGGACACCTAAAACGGAGCTAATATGCAATATACCAATAGAAATAAGTTTTTTTGAGCGTTTATCATCAAACAATGGCCAAATTAGTTTCGTAGACTGGCAAGTTGGGGTACTGGTCTATCACTCGCTTTCTTTATGGTATCATGCTTCAGCATAAGCTTACAAGTAGCTAGAGGTATACCGATGTTAGATTTGCTATCCCACAATGGTAGCTCGTCGGCTTTACAATTACCTGGAATGTCTCAATGCCCTGGCACCCATATTAGGTGAATGTTAAATTGTTTTGATATCTCCACCGGAGATGATCGACAATTTTGGGCTGTTAGTGAGTTAATGGAGACAGAGTCCAGTGACTTTATGGTAGCTTGCCTCTCTAAGAAAATACGTATATCAGTAGTTGATATAACGTTTTCTTTGAGCCAAGAGAGGACTTCTTTTATTGCTAGAAGCTCTGCCTGGAACACGCTACAGTGATTGGGAAGACGAAAAGATAGACAAAGATTTAATATTTCGGAGTATACGCCTCCAGAAACCCCGTTATCGGTTTTAGATTCATCTGTGTAAAAATGAATCACTTTGTTTACCAAAAATGACTCATTTTCCCAGGTAGACCTGGAAGGGATGGACACTTGAAAGTTTTTATTAAATTTTGGATGAGGGGTGGTGTAATCGACGTTACTAGAGATCTAAACGAGTTCAGTATAATAGAGTGGCCAATATTATTGATCCACTGCGAGGTGGCTTTAAGCCGAATGGCTTTGTTACGGCCGATTGTTTGCTAACGATATCTAGCGGTATGAGATGAAACAGACAATCAAGTGCAGCGGAGGGAGTTTAGCGGAGAGCTCCACCCATGATTAAGCAGGCTGTTAGCTGGACTTTGTTGAGCTCATCGCGGTTTGTTGCTGTTTCCAGCGCAGTCCACCATACTGTTTCTCCATATGTAAGTATCGGTCTTATGACTGAGATGTATAGCCAGTGTGTAATATGAGTTTGTAGACCCCATTTGTTACCTACAATTTTTTTGCAAGAGAATAGAGCTATATTGGCTTTGTTGATTCTCTCTTGAATATTGGGCTTCCAGCTTAATTTATTGTCCAAAATAAGACCCAAATATTTTGCTTTGTCTGAAAATTTTAGCGGTATTGCGAGAACGAGTATCTTACACGTAATTGTCTTCTGGTTTCAGTATTCAGTTCAATCTGGATTTCGTGCCAAACACAGTTGTACTACTGCTCTGGTGAGTATTGTAGAAGACATAAGAGATAAGTTGGATAAGGACCACGTGACCTTCTTTATCCTTCTGCACTTCTCTAAGAAATTTGATATGGAGGACCACTCTATCCTTATTGATGAATTACACCACTGCTTTAATATGTCTCCTTTTGCTATTAAGTTACTTGCTAATTTTAAATTATTTGAGGCATATTTACGCTGATGATATCCAAACTTATCGAAGTTGTCCTCTAGATCTAATAGACAATCGTGCCAGTATATTGAATGAAGATCTTCAAAGAATATCTAAGTGCTCTTCAAACAATAACCTGTCACTGAATCCTAAGAAATGGAAATGTTCCCTAAACTATTTTATCAAGCAAACTCTATTAATTTGATAATGCATTCATAGTTTAATGTACAAGAATCTAAAATGTAAGACTATGGTAATATCTTTTAACTTTGTTTCTTTTTCATTTTTTAACCATTTATTTTTGTTAACCTTATTTTTTCTTTTAATTAAATTTTTTTAATACGATTTGTCTATTTCTCACAATCTCAAAAGTATATTCTTACTGTGTTAGAAATGCATACTTCTTACAAATAAGTGTCTACTTAATACTAAAATGTTTTAATAATCTAATTCATGATTTTGTATTAATAATAGCAGTGTTGTAATTTTTGATGAATGGACTTTTTATCCCTTGTAGTACTGATCGTTGTTCTTCTCGTAATAGGGTGCGTCTTTGTTATAGATGATTTCTTCAAATTGATCATCATTGATTGATGGTTCGGACGTATAGATACCTGTCACTAGGCAGTAGACTCTAGTTCATGCTGGAGGAGTTGTTGCACTTCTGAGTTGGGATGATCTTCCAGGTTCCTTTTAATTTTTCGGGAGAGCTGCAGCAAATACTTGTCCAGGGGTATTAATTTTGTTTCTTCGGACAGCTTCTAAGTTGGTATATATTTCTTCTGATATAGGAGTAGTTAACGAGATGGGAAACGTGTATGTCAGAACAGGTCGGATAAGTTGTTTGTACACAGACACCTTGGACTTCTAACTTAGTCTATTTCGTCGCCTCAGTAGCGGGTGGACCAAATGCAGAGAATAATTGGCTCACTTTAACATCAAGTTGTTGGAAAAGTTGATTCTCAAGTACTTCGTTGACGATTTGACTGTTACTTCAGTGTTGTCTGGAAACCTTAGCTTCATAGCATCACAGTGTGGTGTGTTGCAAAATCTCGTCTTCGAATGACAGTCATTCGTGTTTAGAAGCAGATGAGATCGGTCTTTTCGCTGTTTATCTTCGCTGTTTATCTTGTCCAGGAGTATTAATTTTGTTTCTTCAGACAGGTTCTAAGTTGGTATATATTTCTTCGTCATCTTCTTCATTGCTGTAGGTGATATAGGAGTAGTTAACGAGATGGGAAACGTGTATGTCAGAACAGGTCGGATAAGTTGTTTGTACACAGACACCTTGGACTTCTAACTTAGTCTATTTCGTCGCCTCAGTAGCGGGTGGACCAAATGCAGAGAATAATTGGCTCACTTTAACATCAAGTTGTTGGAAAAGTTGATTCTCAAGTACTTCGTTGACGATTTGACTGTTACTTCAGTGTTGTCTGGAAACCTTAGCTTCATAGCATCACAGTGTGGTGTGTTGCAAAAGCTCGTCTTCGAATGACAGTCATTCGTGTTCAGAAGCAGATGAGTTCGGTCTTTTCGCTGTTTATCTTCAGTCCCCATTTGACAAAGTATTCCCATAGGTTTTGTTATGTGCTCTTGCACTCTCCTGGCAGCAATTTCTGGTCTTTGTTCCTGGTATGTAGGCTGTTTTTCTTATATTATACGCACACTAAAGGGGTTATGAATACCCGTATAATGTTTAACACAAGTGCGAGCAATTAGAACAGTACGATAGAATAAGAAAAGAGATACCGATGCACATTGGTTTTGAATGTCTGCACATTGCAATGAGTGGGGAACATTGAGCCGGGTAAGGCATTCCACATTCGTGTAGTGCGGCTAAAAAAAATAATCTCTGCAATTGACAGTACGTTCGAAATTGGACGCAAGGGTAAACTGATGAGCATTCCTAGAAGTACGAGTATTATGGTTGAATTGTTTAAGAAGACGAATGCAACTGGCTATTTTGGTTCAAATACAGCATTCCAAGTTTGGATACTTGAAGGAATCCAGTTTTGGTTCCCTTGGTTGATGATACATATTTTGCTATCGTACATAAAATAGTATACAGGTTAGGAAATTTTTGATTATTTTTACCAAGTTATTATGAAGTCTAAGTTCCGAGTGTTTGAATAGTAATCCTTTCATCCAAAATCTATTGAAAGCTTTTTCGATGTCCAGCAAGCACGCTTGAGTCGTGTCCTTTTTGCAGAGTCCAAGTGTAACATTAGTATGAAGTACCAGTAATAGATGTAGGTTAGAGTGTTTATTTCGAAAGGCGTACTGGAACTCCGGTATGACATATCTTTCTCTGCAGAAAACGTTGAGTTTCTTCAATATTAACTACTCTACTATCTTGCTCATACAGCAGAGCAACAAAATTGGGTGATATTCTTCCACATTTAGTTGCGGTTGTTCTTCTTCGGGACGGGGACTACTTTTTCCGTTTCTAAGATGCAGGGATTTATCTGTTGTTCAGACGGTTGTTGAAGAATTTAGTCAGCAAGAGAACAGCAAGATTTGGCAACATTTTAAGCACATATGTAATTAGAAATCTTGCTGATTTTTTGGAGTTTCCTGTGATAATAAAACCAGCCACTTTTTCAGGAGAAGTGAAGACATCTGTCAGTTTCGGCTCCGATGATGGGTTTTCTTCGTTGAGCAAGGTCACGGTTTCTGTGGTTGCTGATTTCTCCTGAAAGCGAGTTTCTACTTCTTCAAAAAAGTCAGGAGGTTGTATGGGAGGGCATTCTTTAAAACGATCGTATAAATGATTGGCAAATGCTTCAGCTTTCTCAGTAGAAGTTGTTGAAACTTCTTGTACGTGAAGGATGGTGTCTGAATTTAAATTCGCTCCTCCAACAATCAGATTGATCTTTTTAAATGTATCAAGTCGTGTTTGATATCTACGAGTCTCTTCCTGAAATGCTTTTCCTGATGATGTTCAACTTCCTGGTTGAACACTGCACTGAAGTATAGATTTCAGTTCAGTCAGATCAGAAAAATTTCTTGCATCGTAGAAGGAAATCTAAACACTTACCACCATTTTTGGCGACGTCGAATATGTGGTGCCGGTCATGTATAGCGCAATGGATGGTGAGTCCAGTGCTAAGCCTAAGTTGATTTGCACTATTCATGGAGGGCATTACCTGGAGGTATATATTATTCAGGGACTGATATAAACGCACTGTTTTTTGCAGATGAAATTTTGCTTCTTAATCGTTGTAGCACATAATAAACGAGCTGCCTGAATACTGCATGAAATTAAATGTGGTTGTAAACTTGAATAAGTCGAATACATTGGTAATCGAAACAGGTGATGCAGATCAAGCTCAGATGTGCAATGGTGATTTAAATCTAAACGACGAACGGAGACCAAAGTAGTCCACTCTGTATGTGTAAATCAGTCGTTTAGATGAAAACTATACTGAAATGAACAGAAAAGAGCCCTCAAGTTTATAGCAGGCTCAATCATGACCTCAACCTAAAGAATTATTTTCGAGGTGATTTTACCATCGCACAAATTTCAAGAATGTTTCGACTCAGGAGGAGTTCATTATGTTGACTTTCAGGGCAGTGGTGGTTTATAGTTTATTGTCATAGACTGCGACTTAAAAAAATCCCCACAAGAAAAAGTCTAACGAGGTCGAATAACACCATCGAGGTTTGCCTATTCACATCACCTCCACGTGAGATAACCACATGTCGTCGGTATCCATATCATTCAATTTAGACCAGCAAAATAGTTATCATAGACCGATAGCGCTCACGGTCAACAGTGACGGCCTGGCCAACGCCGTGCTGGAAAATCGCAGAACCTACACCAAAAGTGTCTTTTTCTTAATGCATTACAATTTGGTGTATCTCTTGTCCGTTGTGATCGCCCCAAGTTCGACAATTTTCTTGTTGACGAATACACAAATACATTCATCCAGAAATGCAAGCTGAATATGATTTTTCCACGGAAATTGGGACCAACTTCAAACTGCTCAAGAGCCTAGTTAGCGAACAAACGTAGTTGTCTATTGACGATAACTTAGTTCCTGAGTTAGTTGAAGTTTTTGGGTGTAGGCCTTAGTCGGGACGCAAATTCGCCAATTGCGTATAAAGTTTCGCTGACTTTCAGATATTAGTGGATCGTTCACTGAACTGCTCGACTAGAGTTTATTCACAATGTTCCAAAAAGTCCCTTCGGAAGGATGATTAAGCCGATTATAATATGGGCGAAGAGCTCGAAATGTTTGTCAACAGAAGACCCACTTTCATGAGACAATTCGATCATTTGAACATGTCTAGCGCTAATACCTTCCAAGTGAATTTGGCAAAACAAATTCAATAAATAACAGCCTATTTGACAAATGAAGATTCAACAATGTGGCTGCAAGCACCTGTCAAAGGTCAGAAATCCATTTACATTTTTTTATCAAAATGGTTATAATTCTTTAAGGTCATTAATACTGTAATTAATTAAATTTTCCATGAGTGAGCTTGAATGTGTATCATACATATACGCAGTTATACACTAAAAACCTGAGCAGTGAATTGAAAACCTTCTTCGTACCACTGCTGCACCTTTGTAATAAAATTCCTTCGAAAGAATTTCACAGCCTATAAAAAGACATTATTCCACCAAAGACCTTGACTGCTTGTTGGATGCCCATGAACTTGAACGAATCCATACGCACAATATTCTTCACCTCGAATTCCCACGCAAAAACTAACACCATCACCATCACCGACGCCACCGCGACGTACTTACATACGAGGTTATGTGTGTTGTTACATTAATAGTACCTACTCCACAGTCTAAGAGATGCTTATCGTCAAAGACGCCAAGTATCCCGCGATAAGACAGGCTATTGGTCTGGCATTTTTTAAGACTTTACAAGAGTCGTGAGTTTTTGATGACTGAAAAGAAAAACTCCTCTGATAGGTGTTAGGTCATACCGCACGATCGCACCCCTCAACATTAAGCGTTTTCGTTGCCATATTAAAATATTGCAAATGCTCATTTTGGGGCTTGTCAGTTCTGCCTAGATTCGTTTGCTTATCGCACTTTGTTGACAGAGCAGTCACATCGCACGTGCTCGAGACTTCTTAAGGAAACTGAACTACTAAAGTGACACCGCAGTCTACGCAAAACCCAAAGAAACAGTAGTGCTTGCTGCATGCAAACACTCGTAAGCGTGTAAACAGAATGCCTCAATTTGCAGCAAGGCAATTCCAATTAGCATGCGGGATTTTTATGGGCAATTGTTATGTTTACTCGGGATATCAGCTTTTAAATCCACGCTGCTAAGTTGACTCTGGTGTTTGCGAATAAGTAAACATGGGTATACATACATACTTACATTTGTGGACAAATGATGATGTATGTAAATTTATTCTTTCACAAACGGTTATTATAGCTAAGATCCTGAGTTTGGTTTGGCTGTCAAGTGAATAGTTCATTGTCACTTGTGAATATGCAACCAGAAAGCTTGTACAGGGTGCGTTTAATGTTCCAGGTCGATGTTTTTTTTTTTAAATTACTTTTGAATGAAAAAAGTTTTTATAATTTATATTTTATTGGTTGATTTTATTTTTAAACATTATGTATGTATGGAATATGATGTGGGTCCAGTGAATCTTTAATGAGGCTAAAAGAACTAGCTACTGCTCCAAAGAGTTGACTAACTACAACGAGGAGGTAAAGAAAGCCAAGGAGGAATAGTTTCAAATCCTTCTGTGAGAGCACTTTCTCAAAACCCCTGCTACGGCATTACTACACAAAATGTTTGCAAAAGGGAAGACACTTCCTTCGTTAACACATCGGTACAATGATGGAAGCCTTACAGAAAGTGGAGAGCAGAGGTCTTCTCTGGTGCTTACCACGCACTAACAGAAGACTCTCTAGAGAGAATACCTCTTAAACCAAAAGAAAAGACTGGATGCTAGCTGCAACTATATGTTCAAGTAAAAGGATAGTCTGGGCGATAAGCACTTTTCAACCTCTTAAATCAGCAGGTGTAGGTAAATGGTATCTTCCCAGCACTCGTACAAAAGGGTAAAGAAGATCCTATGCCGATTCTCATTTGCCTTCTTCGTAGTCGTGTTGCTTCTGGTTATATACCAAGTCTATGGAGAAGAGCCAAGGTAATCTTCATTCCCAAAATTGGGAAAAAGATACAACCTATCCAAAGTCTTTCAGGCCGATAAGCTAAGCACCCTTTGTACTGAAAACTTTGGAAAAAATAGTTAACATCATCGTAAGATCAGAAGTAAATAGGTCTCCCAATGTAAGGCAAAATGTCTGCAGAGCGGGTAGATTAATTACAAAAACCGCCCTGTTTGAACTCACTAATATCTTACAAAAAGCTATAGATATACGGAAACTGCTTTGTCTGCGTTCCTAGCCATAGAGGGAGCCTTTTATAATATCGCCAGTGTCGCAGTAAATAAAGCCGTAGTAGGAAAGTGTGTACCCAATACCATAACTAGATCTAGAACTAGGAACAAATATGAGGAGAATCATCACAAGTGGCTATCCTCAGGGAGGGGTACTATAACCCTTACTCTGTATAGTCTATACTCTGTCCAACAAAAATTGTCAGTACAGGGAAGATAGGACGTTTGTCTCTCATTCTGGTTGCATTGCCATGCATAAGTGTGTCGCCTTTTAAAGCTTTCACAGGGATTCCGTATTTTACATTATAAATCGCCCCAAATGAGAGTAAAAAACGCGTAGGGCTACCGTCTTCCGATTCAAAACGACTGAAAACAATATTCAATTTACCCTTTCCCACAACGCCAAGCGGTAAGATAATAGGCGCGTTTTTTTTTTTAAGTTGAAAAGCAATACGACAACACTCAACATACTCATCTTTTTAAAATGTGTACTCAAAAGCTTCAAATCCCAAAAGCTCCTTAATAAAAACCACTGAAAAAGCTCCTTGCTTGCAATTGAGAATGATAATGGTAACTCAGTTTTGATATTTGATGTAGATAAAGAGCGCACGATCGTATTGAGTGACACTTGTCACACTTGACAGTATCTCATCAGCAGTGGGATACGACGGTCGTGCTGGGGTGTACAACTTTTTGCAAAGAATTACAACAACAATTCCTTAAGAAAAGTCAGTGGCTTGCTCTTTTTTTAGTGGCATTTTTCCTAACGCATTGTAGTTAGGGTGCATCAGGCGCCACTGCCTTAGAAAAAGCTCCCCCATATGGCCTGTACTGACAATTTTTGTTGGACAGATAATAGTAGTGGATGAACGTTAGAAAATCTCCCCTTTCAAGGCATACGCTACAACGATCTCACCTATGACACAGGTATTACTGAGATATAATCCAGAGAGGACTCACCATTACAAGCAAATGTTGTCTATCTGTAGGATTATCATTATTATTATTATTACCGTCGGGAAAACGATAAAAACCCTTATGATATGCAAGAAACTTGCAGGTACTTGAGTCATGGACTGCAAACCATATGCCTTTAGGTGGATGTACATGTACACTATGATGGTAAAACCCATCATTACCTATTGTGCCGTTGCACGACGCAAAAGAACCGAGTTGCAAACAACTAGGAAAGCACTGTATTACTGTATTACTGGAGCAATGAGAACTCACCCTACAGCAACGATGGAGGTTATTCTTGATCTGTCCCCATTACATGTAGTAGTTGTAAGTGCTCCTAAGGGAGCCATAATGACATTTGCCAAAGAAGGGACTAAGTCCAGCAAATGTATAAGTCACACGAAAAGATACTGCTTTTTAAAGTCGGCAGTAACTAATCTTTTTGCAAACATTTTTGAAACGGAATTAAGTTGCAAAAAAAGTGGGTTGGTATGATACTGAAAACTACAAAATCAAAGCCAATGCTTTTAAGTGGTGCATGGAGGATTCCAGAACGACGAAATTTTGGGCCCAGAACCAAACTTTCCATACCAATGGGATAATCCTCACGTCCAAGTTGGTGTGGGAATGTGTTGGCAGGCTAAACGTAATTGACAAGAATAATAGTGTCTCACTTCATTGGATACCTGGACATGAAGGTGTCCAGGGAAATGAAAAGGCAGATTCCCTATAGCAAAATAAGGCGCAAGGACTCATTAAAGGGTCAGAGACCTACTGCGGAATAGGAGAAAACAGGATTAAAAACGAAATCAAATAGAGGAGGAGGCTAAAAGATTTAAAAACTACCAAAACTGAAACCGGCCAAACTACTTCTTGGGACCTATAACCCTGATCTTTTCATGAACTGAATCAGCTTAAGTAGAAACAATCTACGAATAGTAACAGGACTCCTCACGGGTCACTGGAAAATAAGACGACACTTGAGTATTCTTGGCTTAGAAAACAGCCCCATATACAGATTCTGCAATACTCATGATGCAAAACACTAGTGCATCAAAAAATCAAGTATCTTCTACCAGGTAGAAGATAGTGATTTATCCTCCCTAAAGGTACTCCAAGCAGGGGCGAACGCAGGTAGGGGTTTTAGGGGTTCAAACCCCCCCCGAAACCACAAAAAAAAAATAAAAGTTCGGTTTGTTAAAAAAAAAGTGTTATTTTCGTGCATAAATCTTCTAATAGTGTTGTTTTTTCTTACGATTTATAGGTATACATATAAGGCAAGTAATGCATTCGTAAAAAAAAGCGAACTCAAGATTTGTATCAAAGTTGATATTACTATGATAGCGAAGACGAAAAATGTGGGTCCCAAAATTCTGTCTGTCTGTCTGTTCGAATACGGCCTAAAAGGCTGGGCCGATTTTCGTTAAACTTGGTAGATATCGTTTTGAATTTTTTTCCCCCACACGTTTTTTTTTCCTTTTCTTTTTAAGACCAAAAAATAACCATACAATTTTTTTTCGAAATCTTATAAATATTTTTTTCTCAAAAACAATTTTGAAAAAAAGAATCATAAAATTTCATTTCGTCATTTTAGGTAATGGTTGAAAAAATTTGTTCAAAAAATGGTTATTCTTGGAAGCCCCCTTCGAACCATTTTTTTGGTTTTTGATTTTCTCGAAAACAGTACACCCGATCTTAATCATTATGAAGCCCCTCCAAGGTTTAAATATTATTGCGTATACAAATTTTAAAAGGTTTATTTTTTGATTCTTAAACAAATTTCAAAATTTTTTTCTGCACTCAGAGAAAAATACCATAAAAACAATGGTATTTATGATTGAATCAATAGTTTTTTACCATTGTTTTTAGTCAATAGGATGGGTACCATTGAAACAATAGTTTCGAAACTATTATTTCAATGGTACGTTCGTACTATTAATTCAATGGTGTGAGCCTATTGGTTCAATAGTGTGTCTTATTAATAGATTAATGGTCCGCACCATTGTTTCTTTTTTATACCATTGTTTTATGTTATTATATCGAAGCTTAAAAACCATTGTTTTAATGGGATTACCATTGAATCAATATGACTGATCCCATTGAATTTAATAGTATTTACCATTGAATCTATAGTATCATACTATTCTTTTAATAACATGTGTACTATTGTTTCAATGGTATTACTATTGAATCAATGTGACTGATCCCATTGAATTTAATAGTATTTACCATTGAATCTATAGTATCATACTATTCTTTTAATAACATGTGTACTATTGTTTCAATAGGATTACTATTGAATCAATGTGACTGATCCCATTGAATTTAATAGTATTTACCATTGAATCTATAGTATCATACTATTCTTTTAATAACATGTGTACTATTGTTTCAATGGTATTACTATTGAATCAATGTGACTGATCCCATTGAATTTAATAGTATTTACCATTGAATCTATAGTATCATACTATTATTTTAATAACATGTGTACTATTGTTTCAATGGTATTACTATTGAATCAATATGACTGATCCCATTGAATTTAATAGTATTTACCATTGAATCTATAGTATCATACTATTCTTTTAATAACATGTGTACTATTGTTTCAATGGGATTACTATTGAATCAATGTGCCTGATCCCATTGAATTTAATAGTATTTACCATTGAATCTATAGTATCATACTATTCTTTTAATAACATGTGTACTATTGTTTCAATGGTATTACTATTGAATCAATGTGACTGATCCCATTGCATTTAATAGTATTTACCATTGAATCTATAGTATCATACTATTCTTTTAATAACATGTGTACTATTGTTTCAATGGTATTACTATTGAATCAATGTGACTGATCCCATTGAATTTAATAGTATTTACCATTGAATCTATAGTATCATACTATTCTTTTAATAACATGTGTACTATTGTTTCAATGGTATTACTATTGAATCAATGTGACTGATCCCATTGAATTTAATAGTATTTACCATTGAATCTATAGTAACATACTATTATTTTAATAACATGTGTACTATTGTTTCAATGGTATTACTATTGAATCAATATGACTGATCCCATTGAATTTAATAGTATTTACCATTGAATCTATAGTATCATACTATTCTTTTAATAACATGTGTACTATTGTTTCAATGGTATTACTATTGAATCAATATGACTGATCCCATTGAATTTAATAGTATTTACCATTGAATCTATAGTATCATACTATTATTTTAATAACATGTGTACTATTGTTTCAACGGTATTACTATTGAATCAATGTGACTGATCCCATTGAATTTAATAGTATTTACCATTGAATCTATAGTAACATACTATTATTTTAATAACATGTGTACTATTGTTTCAATGGTATTACTATTGAATCAATATGACTGATCCCATTGAATTTAATAGTATTTACCATTGAATCTATAGTATCATACTATTCTTTTAATAACATGTGTACTATTGTTTCAATGGTATTACTATTGAATCAATATGACTGATCCCATTGAATTTAATAGTATTTACCATTGAATCTATAGTAACATACTATTATTTTAATAACATGTGTACTATTGTTTCAATGGTATTACTATTGAATCAATATGACTGATCCCATTGAATTTAATAGTATTTACCATTGAATCTATAGTAACATACTATTATTTTAATAACATGTGTACTATTGTTTCAATGGTATTACTATTGAATCAATATGACTGATCCCATTGAATTTAATAGTATTTACCATTGAATCTATAGTATCATACTATTCTTTTAATAACATGTGTACTATTGTTTCAATGGTATTACTATTGAATCAATATGACTGATCCCATTGAATTTAATAGTATTTACCATTGAATCTATAGTATCATACTATTATTTTAATAACATGTGTACTATTGTTTCAACGGTATTAGATACTATTGAATCCATGTGATTGATCCCATTGAATTTAATAGTATTTACCATTAAATCTTTAGTATCATACTATTTTTTAATAACATGTAAATCATATTTTTAAATTTATTTTCAATTAAGCATTTGTGTTTCAATACAAATAATAAATATTATGAATCAATAGCGTTTTTCATCTTAAACAATGCATACCGATACCTGAAATATACAAATCATCCTTCCAAGTTGTTGTAACTTAATCTGAAAGTCCGTAAAATCAAAAAACGACAAAAAATTTAATAACAAAAATAGGTTTTTATTGACTAATTTGTGTTTGTTATATAAAAGTTAATGCGAAAACTTATTTGTATTCAAATATTCGTATCTTTATATAAAGCAAGAACTTCTTAAGATTAACTATTAACTTTAAAAATGAAAAACAAAATAAATATAAATATAAATATTAAAAATAAGTCTGTGATATCTCTTAAAATGCATTCAATTTTTTTTTGGGATTTCGAAATCAGTATCAGTAATTGATTAAAAATGGTCTGTTGAAGAGTACATATGTATGCATTGCATATATTGATTAATTATATTAATTAGTTTTACTGTCAACTAAAATGAAGTTTCTATAATTTCCCTTAAAATAATACTACAGTATGAACTCGGTTAACGCAACCCTCGATTCGCGCAACTCATAAAAAAAAAAAAACTTAATTTGTTGAGATTGTGGTCTGATTTCAAATGAATAACTAAAGACTTGGATGAAGAATAGGGTTTTGATTTCATACCACACACAAAACACTTCATTTTTGAGAACACAAAATGTTTTGTTTTCTCGGTTTATATAAGTTAAAAGGTCAAGAAGTCTTAATTCACAATAAATAAATATGAATTAATAATACGAAATAATATTTTTTTCATGTTAAAATCTTTTAATTTTTAACCCAAAAATAGATATAAGACCCTGATAAGATGAGACGGATGATAAGCCTAAAGCTTTGAGCTATTATAATTAAACATCACAAAAAAGAAAATTCTATACGCGATATCATCATTTGCAACAAAGATGATCTTTACTTTGACTTTAAATTTAAATCAGTAAAACTTCCAGCTTCTTATTCTAAAATCTGGACCGACGAATACCGAAAAGATTGAATGCTTTGAAAAGACGAAATGCCTACCTAATTTATACAAATAACTGTTAATAAAAGATATCAAAAAATACATTAGAATTAATTTTTTATTTGTTTTTTTAAAAAGGGTTTTGATATTCACATGTTGAACATTACAATTTTTATTGTTTTAAGTAAGTTAACAAACTTTTAATATTAGAATTCTCTTCTTGTTTAAAATTGTAGAAATAATTTTCGACAAAAAAATAAAAATTTCTACCTTCTCTTGGATAGTTAAAATTCATTACATGAAATAACTTAAATGTGACATCAAAACATTTAACAAATGTAGAGAATTTGTATAAAATTCCATCATAAAATGTAAAAAACTGTTCCAGCTGATTTATTTCTGGACCTATTACTATAATAACTGGCTGCAGAGTAAGCCCTTTTGAAAGATATTTTTGACGTAATAAATCTACCTTATCTGTATACTGCGCTGCAGTTGAACAATAAAGGAAACATGAGTCCTGAGCGTCCTTTATGCTGGGCTTCTATTTTGATTTTTTTGCATTCTTTTTTCCAACAGAAATCATAGGAGGCTTCAATAAGGCGTGTATTAAATTAAAGATGATGAAGTCTCGGGAATCTAAAAATTAAAAAATAAAAATAAAATTTGAATAATTAGTAACTTGATGGTGGTAGTTTTCTGATTGATGATAAATAGTTAAGGAAAAAAAAAACTTAAAGAGTTATCCCTTAAGAACAAATTTTATCTTACTTTCATTAATATCTTTTTCCAATTCCTTAAGAAGACTAAGTGATGTCTTGTCTCTGATTTTCCTCTTTAAATAGGGTATAATTTTGTCAACGAAAGAGGGCCAGAGCTCAAAACTATGAGACTTATTCAATGATTTTATGGTGTCGTAGTCAATTTCAATCTAGAATATAAGTATAGTTGGAATGATATTTTATTAAAGTGGGACATATTTTCATATTTGCGTTGAAATTTTATTAATTTTATTATTTATTAAGGTTATTTGCAGTAACCTTAATATTCATTCGTTTAGCTTTAGCGGTCTTATAAATAAGACATTCAATACATGTTTAGGAAAAAAATGTTTCATCAATCTTATGTATATGCATGTTTTTTTTTTAAATATCGAAGTTAAAAAAAAATCTTTTGATAAAAATTCGAAAAGTATACATAGGTATTGTTGAGTTTTTTCGTCTCCAGTTGTGTTGATTTTAATAGATAATTAAATAAAATAAAATATAAATATTGATTTAATGTGTTTTTTATTTAAATTTTTATTTACATAACAACTAATTTTTAGTAATAATGGCATAAGATTTCGGAATAAGCATTCCATCTTCGGGCTACTCGAATTGAATTATGACTATGTTCGAGTTCAGGTCGAGTAGCCCGAAGATGGAATTCTAATTCCGAACGAATATGTTGCCATTATTACTAAAAATTAGTTGTGCTGAAATAGAAACACATTAAATTAATATTTATATTTTATTTTATTTAATTATCTATCGAAAAATATATATTTTTTGAAGATTTTGATATGCAATGTCAAGCCAAATTCGCTTTATTGGTTTTTCTTTTAGCATTCAATTACAACTAAGATATACAAAAATTACAATAAATTAAAAGTTCTGGTTTAAGCAATAAGACCGGCTCTACTTAACGCAGTCGTTTAGCTTATAGACTTTGTCTAACTTTTTTATAATTTTTAAGATGTTAGAAAACTCTTCTAACTAACGTGGGTTTTACAACAGAACCTAAGCGAATTTATTTTAAACAACATAAACAACAACCACAAAAAAAAAAAAAAGAACAGACAACTTCGAACCAAATTATTTTTCGTCGAAAAAAGTACTCGTTTTATACTCAATATTTAGAAATGATTCCCATTCTAAAATTGATCTAGAGCAGGTTTTAAATGTTTACAATTTTGCTCCACTATAATAAAAATTTCTACCTTCTTTTGGATAGTTAAAATTCATTACATGAAATAACTTAAATGTGACATCAAAACATTTAACAAATGTAGAGAATTTGTATAAAATTCCATCATAAAATGTAAAAAACTGTTCCAGCTGATTTATTTCTGGGCCTATTACTATAATAACTGGCTGAAGAGTTAGCCCTTTTGAAAGATATTTTTGACGTAATAAATCTACCTTATCTGTATACTGCGATGCAGCCGAACAATAAAGGAAACATGAGTTATGAGCAAGGGTCGGACTTTACTTCGATCGAAGTAGATGTACTTCGATTTTGAGAAAAAAAATTAATCTACTTTTCTACTTCTCGTTTTTAGGATCTACTTCTCTTTGAAAAAATTCTTAACAAACATATCGTCAGTTAAAGTGCAGGACCTCGTAAGTCAAAAAAATCAACAAAAATATTTTTATATCAAAAAAATCAGAAAAATAAGAGCCACCTTTTGGCATTTTTAGTGTACTAATGTTGTTCTGAACATTTTGTAGAAAAAAAGAAAATCTAAACCTCGTATAAAACTCCGCGCCAAAAATAAAGCAATACCTCGTAAGTGCCCGTTAAATGAGAATAATGCATTACTAAGACATTCATTTTTATTAATATAATCAATTAACTAATAAATAGCACAAATCAATTACTTTGTCATTATTTTTTTTTTTAAATAATCTGTTTAAGAAGTTTTTTGTGATTTCTGCAAAACATGCTAAAAATACTTACGAGGTCCTGCACTTTAACTGACGATATTCAAATCAGAGTTTTATTAGTTTTTGGGCTTTAGGTCAATTTATATTTCAATTAAATTAAATGAAACATTTTGTTTTTATTTTTATTATAGACATCATCAGGTTTTTATTTTATTATTTAAAACATTTATATTGCACTTTTATAATAATCATTAACACGGTATTTTACTTTGTACAACACATGTTTAACCTAGACGTGAAGTAAAGTACTGTGTAAATGATTATTATAAAAGTGCAATATATTTAAATGTTTTCAATAATAAAATAAAAGCCTAAAACTTCGAAAAACTTCAGTTTTTTTCCGTATTTACTTCTAAAATTTAAAACCAAAGTCCAAACCCCGGCCCTGAGCGTCTTTTGTGCTAAGCTTCCGCTTTGATTTTTTTGCCAACAGAAATCCTACATATTTTGCAATTAATTTCGTTCCCAATTTCGATCAACTTTAATTAAATATTTTTTACACATAAGGAAGTAAATATATTAAAATTGATGTTATTAATATTAATTTTTTTTTCATTTATTCCATAATAAATGTAAGATCATTTAGTCTTATCGAAATCAAAACATTAAAAAAAAATCGTAAGACACGTTTTTGAAAAAAATACGGAACTTCTTAGCAGTTTTTTAACAACTGAATGGTACTCGTAATTTCCCTTATTTATGATAGAATAAGTAGAATATTTTTTTCTGCAAAAATGCTTTAGAAGTTGTTTAAAGTAAAAACAACGCAAAACCGTTTTTGAGAATGTCGATATAAAATAAAACTTACCAATGTATGCCCAAGAGCATGCTTTAAAAGGGGCCATTTCGTTAAGATATTTGCAAATCCGGTCAAAATGTCTTTTTGCCTTTGCTTTAAAACTTTCCTCCATTTTTCTTGGACCTCATTCCATGGCTCATTGTTGTGCGTCAACCATATAATTGTCTCCTCAATATCCGAAGACAACAATTCTTCGGATTTGGCACTAGATTCAATATTATCAGTGTGAGGATTTTCTACTAAAAAATTTTTTAAATTTAGTGAAATTTACAAAAAAAAAATACTTTCTTACCTTCTTCTACCAATTCTTGATCTTTTTTTCTTTTCAAACTTCTAAGCTTAAGTCGTGCGTTCACTGCCTTATCGTGAAGCTTACCAGTCGGGTTCAGCCCGTGTCCTCTTTTGTGCAAATAATATTGCTAAAAAAACGTTAAAGAGATAAGCTGTTTTGCAATTGAAGAACATTATATAGTTTTCAAGCGGTAGTTGAATTAAATTAAGGAATAAGCTTTTAGGTACTAAAGTGAAATTCAATGCAAATGCAAAACTAGTCGATATCTGACAAAAGCTCCTAGCCATTTTTCAAACATCGGCCCAAACTTGGTAAACAAAGCACTTAATTGCATTTAGTTTCTTCTCTTAGGTATCTCTTATTTATGAAACATAGTTTTGCATGTATAAATCATTTTAAAAAAATTGCAGTTCAATTCCACATCATATTATATGAAGCGGTATATACAAATTTTACTTTGTCTTCACTGGGGAAAATGCTTTGGATGGCACTTACCACAGATTCAATATCCTTCATTGACATCTCCTTAAAGTTTTCTGAATAGTTCTCGACTATTATTGAAATAAGCATTGTCTTATTATGTTCATCCAGAAATTGTTCTTTTTTATAAAAATCCAATATTCCAATTCCCTTCTCAGTTTTGTTTAATAAATCTTGAAGTGAAAATTTATTCAAATTGTATGTCTCATCTCCGAAACTTAATTGGGACGATGAAGGTGACATTGCAGAGCTGTAAGTCTCAGCCGGGACTTTGTTTTCGGATAGAGTAATGGATTGAATCCATTCTCTACAGTTGCTAGGAACTTGACATGAGGCCTTAGTAAAATTTAAAAAAAAAAAAAAAAATAATTAAGACAAATAATTAAAAAATGAAATAAAATACGTTTTTTCTCCATAAGTTTAACTGAAATTTAAATTTAGCTCTTGTTCCCAGAAGCGGTGCAGGAAATAAATCGTTAATTTCTGCATCCGTCGCAAGAAGAAGGCTTTCAATGTCGAAATCATTGTCTATTATAAATTATCATTAAAAAAAAGATTGCTTTAAAGGTTTAGACTCTCTTACCAATAACTCGCTTAAAAATTAGTTCGTCAAAACCAAATTTTTTGCATATTAGATCCTTAACTTTTAAATTGGCATCATTATTATTTTCAATTACGAAAGTCAATGTTCCATCAACATCTTCTTCTGCCAGAATAATATTTCCACTTACATTATCGCCACCTTCTGTTGTCAATTGTAAAATTTGACCAAATTGGCTAGCCATCTATTATTGGTAAAAATATTGCAATATTCAATAATAAATTAAAAGTAATACTAAAGAAGAAATCATATCGTTCTTTTCATATTAGAAGCATAAATGTGCAAAACTGAAAATTTTAAATTTTTTTTTTTAAGTTTTATCACTATTTCAATGTTTTGTTAAATGAAAATGAAGTCTTCATTTACTGAATGGACTATGGGATATTATTAAATATTATATATAATATTTTCGAAAGGATATATTTTCGATGTGAGCTCATTAAAAGTAGGGATGAAATAGAATACCAAATAAAATAATCATCTAAGAAAAGTTGAGTTGCACATTTATGCTTCTGGCTTAAAGAAGAAGATATAATGTATGCTAAAAATTAAAAAAGTCTATAAAGATATTGGGGCAAAATTTTAAACAACCTATTATTAAGGGCTTGCCAATTTAATAGTTACCAATTTGTTAAACTTTTAGTAATTTACTAACTCTTCGAAAATTTTAAACCTTTTCTTTTACTAATTTTAAATTTCTAATTGCCCTTTATTAAAAATGATGCATCTGAACACGTCCAAACAAAGACAGTTCGTGAAAAAATACAAAGCAAACAAAACTAAATCTGAGGAACTGACCTAATAATTTGATGTGTCAGAAGTCAAAGTGACAACCAAAATTTATTTCTCCTAAGGAAGTGTAATGTAACTAGCACTTGTTACTTGTAAATTTGGTGAAATTGGAATCCCACGGCATGTAATTCGTTCTTGGATTTTTAGGTTTTCAACGAAGAACCGAGCTGTTCTTGTCAAACTTATACCAATCTTCGTCTTCCGAAAACATTTTATATTATTTTATTTACTTTTAAGCCCTCATTATGAATAGCGAATCGAACTAAAATCTTTAAGAATTCGATAAATTCTTATTATGAATAGCGATTTGCTTGAATTAAGTTCGCTCTCAATGTCAAAACCTTAGCAAACTTGCTTTGCGAGGAACTACGAATAGCAAATGTTCGCTAATCATACCGCTTGAAGTGTGAAATCTAATCGAATCAAATTATTTAGTGATAACGCTAGCGAATGAAAATCTGAATTATTTTTGTATCAATTGTTATTGTTTATTTTTGAAGTAATGAGTTAAAAATGAAAATGGTAGTTACAAAAAAAATGTGTTTTTTTAATTTTTGGTTTGACCTCAAAAATTGAGATTAAATTAACAAAAGAAATTAATAATCAGTTCGATCATCGAAGCTAGACACAATGGCGCAAAATTTTAAACATTTAAAACCTACTCAAAGTCAATTTTAGAATGGGAGTCGACTCTAAATATAACGTTTTGTTAATTTTAAACGACATAAACTATACTTTAACGTTAAAGCACTCGTTTTACGTTAATAGCAGCAAATAGCTAGTTTATCTTTTAAAAGTATACTTTATCCATATTGACAATGGTCATTTCATACCAAAGCAAATCGAAGTAAAAATGTTTACTGAGGTTTTTTCGATTTTTTTAAAGATGTGCTTTGTAAATAGACTGAATCACTGAATGCTATAAATTCGAAACAATCGTACGAAAGTGCTCTACGATTGACAAATCTGTACATACAAATGTACATATCTTATGTATGCATGCCGAGACGAGTATAGCTAAATAAACTAATAAATAAATCAACTAAGTTGTATCTGCGACATATGTTTTGCAAAGCACAAGCAACATTTACCAATTTTCGTTGCTTTTACTGGTGCATAATGCAGCTTTCTTTCATTTGATATCGAACTGAATCGGCCTTTAAGAACTCCTAAAGTTCTTTTTTTATAATATTTCTTGCCTTTGAATGTTAAGTATTGAAGAATTTTTTCCTAGACAATGAGCCTGCGATTTTAAATGGAGTAAGCAAATACGGCTTCAGAGGATAATCAGAATCTCCTATACGAAATGATTTTTCTTCATAAGTGTTTATTAAAACGCTTTTAAAAAAATATACGAAGGTACATTGATCTCTTGCTATTTTGCTACCATCTTTCTAAAACTTCTTTTAGTTACTGCATTTCCACACAAGAGAATCATGAGTAGAACTAGGATATCAGGCTAAAACATTTTGAGTGTTCATATAGTGATATAGTTTTCATATAGAGCCCTTCCGATTTAAGTACTGGTGTTGAAGATGGTTTGGAGGAAATATCCCAATGAAATATATGTTTGTGAATTTGTCTCCATGTTGTATATATTTATTTGAATTTTACAAGTTAAACTTGTAAAAAAATCCCGATGATGGAGTAAACTTCCGAAACGCGTCGCTTTTGTATATTTATTAAATAAATGTTGTAAAATTTAAAAATAAAATATTTAAAAATTGTTTTAACAAAATCAAAACGTTTTCTTTACTAAAATTCAAATCCCAATGAAAGTTCAATCCACACATTCTACTATGCCAGGTATTTTAGATCTTCTACAGAAATAGTTTCTTCCTTCTTATTATACACAGTTTTAGTAACTACCATTTCTATGGAATCAAAGTGCATAAGCCAATTTTATTGAGTCGCAAATAAAGAACAAAGAACAAATCTTTGAAAAGAAAACATATGAAATCATAGAATGCAACATACTCGTAACTTGATATAATAAATTTAAAAATTAAATTTTTTCAAATAAAATTTGCCAAGAAATGTTTTTCAATGAAAATGACAGAAGTCATATGGATTTATCAAATTACTAAAAGTTAAAGTAGCCAGTTTATGATGTTAACTTTGGTAAAATGTTAAAATAATTTAACATTAGCAAAATCTTTATTAATTTACTAAAATGGCTTTAACATATTACTAAATCGTTTAAAATATTGCGCTTTTGTAAATAGTAGCCATTCAACCTACAAATATCGCTTCTTTAACTTCTGGATATCCAATCCAATTGACGAAATACAACTTCAAAAGCATGATAAAAAATTACAATCTATTTAAAAAATAATTAATGTATGTGCATTTAAAAACTACCATGTGAACATGCACCATCACGACTCTTAAGCCAAAAGTGACATTCCTGAAGCTACGTAGATGAAGATGAAAATCAATAGTTAATACAATTAAAACAATATTATTTCTAATTAAACGAAATGCATTTCAATGGTATGTACTATTAAAACTCTTAGGACTGAGCCTGGTTTTATAGGATTTGTACCATTAACAAAAAAGTTTACTGTTAAAAGAAACGAATTCTTATGATTGCACAAATATGATGAAACTGGATAATTATTTTTAATGTATGAAACTTAAAATAATTATTTTCTGATTTTATTTATTTCGATTACTTCTTGTATTAAAAATATTCTGATTGATGAACGAAGTGATCTTATTAAACTACGACATTTAATAATTAATATTTTGTTTTGGATAACGTACCACTTTTGTTTTCATGGGAGAATAGCATCTTAAAGCTTGAAGTAGGAATTCGTTTTAGCCATTGCGTAGAGTAATGCAAAACTTGATAGGACACAAATAAATTTAACATCGGATAAGGAAAAAAAAACACTAAAACTCACCCCGATAATAAATATCAATATTTTTTTTGGAAAAATAAATAGTTTTATACACTTTTCAATACAAATTTTTAATTGAGCTCACTGATACCAACCTCTTTCAAGGCACTGAAACTAATGACTAGATTTTTGAAACTATATAGGACATTAGCTGATGAAGATTAATGGTACATACTATTAAAACAATGTGATTCCGATTGAAATAAATGCGTTTCAATGGGATATACTATTAAATTTCCTAGGAATGAAAGTGGAATAATAGGATATGTACCATTAAAGCAATTTTGTACCGTTAAAAGAAAATTATTTTCATGAAGCAAAAATTCAACATATATATGTACATTGCATATATTAATATATATTTATGAAACTTGCAAATAATTACGCTGAATCAGAGAATATTTATTGAAACTGACGCCATAATTTAGAGGATTTAACAAATTACATCTTCCTTTGTCGCTGCACGTGCATTTCAGACAAAAAAAAACTGTCTAGACAGGCACAATCACGAATATTAAACTAAAGGCTAGGGCAATATAGTGATCAAGATGAACATTAATAGTGCATACTATTAAAACAATGGTATTTCTAATAAAAAGAAATGCATTTCAATGGTATGTACTATTAAAGCTCTTAGGAATGAGCATGGTTTAATAGGATCTGTACCATTAACGAAAACGTTTACTGTTAAAAAAAAACGAATTCCTATGATTGCACAAATACTCGTATGATGAAACTGGATAATTATTTTTAATGTATGAAACTTAAAATAATTATTTTCTGATTATTTACTTCGATTACTTCTTGTATTAAAAATATTCTGATTGATGAACGAAGTGATCTTATTAAACTTAGATATTTAATCATTAACATTTTGTTTTGGATAACGTACCTCTTTTGTTTTTATGGTAGGATAGCATCCCAAAGCTTGAAGTAGGAATTCGTTTTAGCCATTGCGTAGAGTAATGCAAAACTTGATAGGGCACAAATAAATTTAACATCGGATAAGGAAAAAAAAACACTAAAACGCACCCCGTTAATAAATATCAATATGTATTTTGGAAAAATTAATAGTTTTATACACTTTTCAATACAAATTTTTAATTGAGCTCACTGATACCAACCTCTTTCAAGGCACTGAAACTAATGACTAGATTTTTGAAACTATATAGGACATTAGCTGATGTAGATTAATGGTACATACTATTAAAACAATGTGATTCCGATTGAAATAAATGCGTTTCAATGGGATATACTATTAAATTTCCTAGGAATGAAAGTGGAATAATAGGATATGTACCATTAAAGCAATTTTGTACCGTTAAAAGAAAATTATTTTCATGAAGCAAAAATTAAACATACATTGCATATATATATGTATGTATGTATATTTATGAAACTGCAAATTGAAAATGATTGCGCTGAATCAGAGAATATTTATTGAAACTGACGCCATAATTTAGAGGATTTAACATACATATAACATCTTCCTTTGTCACTGCACGTGCATTTCAGACAAAAAAAAAACTGTCTAGACAGGCACAATCACGACTACTAAACTAAAGCTAGGGCAAATAGTGATCAAGATGAACATTAATAGTGCATACTATTAAAACAATGGTATTTCTGATAAAAAGAAATGCATTTCAATGGTATGTACTATTAAAACTCTTAGGAATAAGCATGGTTTAATAGGATCTATACCATTAACGAAAATTTTTACTGTTAAAAGAAACTTATACTTGATTACAAAAATAGGATGAAATTGAATATTTATTTAAAAGGTATTTAACTGATTATTAATAATTATTTTTTGATTACTTACCTCCGATTACTAATTATGTTGATATCTGATTGATGAACGTTTTTATTAAACTTTGGATAACGTATACCTTTTTTTAATAGGACACTTAGAGCACCCATCCCACCACAAAGCACAACTTATCACAACCACTTTCGTTATAACTATGGATATGGACGCTTATGAAATATAAAGCCAACTTCATTCTGATGCTCACACTTAACTCTTTTAAGGTTATACTACATTTGCGAAAGGTTAAGCCGGAAACATATTATACATTTACATGCACTTGCCCATAAATAGAGAATACAAATTAATCAAATTGGAAATACTAAAATACGAATGGGCTTTAATATATAGGTATAATAAAATTGAGAGAAATAAATAAAATGAGTTACTTTTTCGAATTAATTCTGATTGTTAAATGGTTGTTATTTGACACACATTATTTTTTCGCAAAATCGAAATTCCAAAAAGATAAGAGTCTTACAACAATAAAAAAAATTAAATTATTTTAATTAAACTGTAAAATATTGTTCTCATTAAATCTGATCAATGTTCACCTATGCAAAATACTTTAGTATTCATGTTCAAGCATTAAAATTATCAGATCGCATTATCGGTGTTCAATAAATCTCAGTTTACACGTGCAATTTCTTGATTTCGACTATAAATTTATCATAATTTCGCAATATCTTTGCTTGAAAAAGTACAGATTTTGGTTTAGACGTGAGATCTTTTGCTTATGACTACATGCTTATAAAAAAATGTGATTTGAATAAAACAATAAAATATTCTTCTCATTAAATCTGATCAATGTTCACCTATGCAAAATACTTTAGCATTGATGTTCAAGCATTAAAATTATCAGATCGCATTATCGGTGTTCAATAAATCTCAGCTTACACGTGCAATTTCTTGATTTTGACTATAAATTTATCATAATTTCGCAATATCTTTGCTTCAAAAAGTACAGATTTTGGTTTAGACGTGAGATCTTTTGCTTATGACTACATGCTTATAAAAAATGTGATTTGAATAAAACAATAAAATATTGTTCTCATTAAATCTGATCAATGTTCACCTATGCAAAATACTTTAGCATTGATGTCCAAGCATTAAAATTATCAGATTGCATTATCGGTGTTCAATAAATCTCAGTTTACACGTGCAATTTCTTGATTTTGACTATAAATTTATCATAATTTCGCAATATCTTTGCTTCAAAAAGTACAGATTTTGGTTTAGACGTGAGATCTTTTGCTTATGACTACATGCTTATAAAGAACTGTGATTTGAATAAATCAATAAAATATTGTTCTCATTAAATCTGATCAATGTTCACCTATGCAAAATACTTTATCATTGATGTTCAAGCATTAAAATTATCAGATTGCATTATCGGTGTTCAATAAATCTCAGTTTACACGTGCAATTTCTTGATTTTGACTATAAATTTATCATAATTTCGCAATATCTTTGCTTCAAAAAGTACAGATTTTGGTTTAGACGTGAGATCTTTTGCTTATGACTACATGCTTATAAAAAAATGTGATTTGAATAAATCAATAAAATATTGTTCTCATTAAATCTGATCAATGTTCACCTATGCAAAATACTTTAGCATTCATGTTCAAGCATTAAAATTATCAGATCGCATTATCAGTGTTCAATAAATCTCAGTTTACACGTGCAATTTCTTGATTTTGACTATAAATTTATCATAATTTCGCAATATCTTTGCATGAAAAAGTACAGATTTTGGTTTAGACGTGAGATCTTTTGCTTATGACTACATGCTTATAAAAAAATGTGATTTGAATAAAACAATAAAATATTGTTCTCATTAAATCTGATCAATGTTGACCTATGCAAAATACTTTAGTATTCATGTTCAAGCATTAAAATTATCAGATCGCATTATCGGTGTTCAATAAATCTCAGTTTACACGTGCAATTTCTTGATTTTGACTATAAATTTATCATAATTTCGCAATATCTTTGCTTCAAAAAGTACAGATTTTGGTTTAGACGTGAGATCTTTTGCTTATGACTACATGCTTATAAAAAATGTGATTTGAATAAAACAATAAAATATTGTTCTCATTAAATCTGATCAATGTTCACCTATGCAAAATACTTTAGCATTGATGTTCAAGCATTAAAATTATCAGATTGCATTATCGGTGTTCAATAAATCTCAGTTTACACGTGCAATTTCTTGATTTTGACTATAAATTTATCATAATTTCGCAATATCTTTGCTTCAAAAAGTACAGATTTTGGTTTAGACGTGAGATCTTTTGCTTATGACTACATGCTTATAAAAAACTGTGATTTGAATAAATCAATAAAATATTGTTCTCATTAAATCTGATCAATGTTCACCTATGCAAAATACTTTATCATTGATGTTCAAGCATTAAAATTATCAGATTGCATTATCGGTGTTCAATAAATCTCAGTTTACACGTGCAATTTCTTGATTTTGACTATAAATTTATCATAATTTCGCAATATCTTTGCTTGAAAAAGTACAGATTTTGGTTTAGACGTGAGATCTTTTGCTTATGACTACATGCTTATAAAAAAATGTGATTTGAATAAATCAATAAAATATTGTTCTCATTAAATCTGATCAATGTTCAGCTATGCAAAATACTTTAGCATTGATGTTCAAGCATTAAAATTATCAGATTGCATTATCGGTGTTCAATAAATCTCAGTTTACACGTGCAATTTCTTGATTTTGACTATAAATTTATCATAATTTCGCAATATCTTTGCTTCAAAAAGTACAGATTTTGGTTTAGACGTGAGATCTTTTGCTTATGACTACATGCTTATAAAAAACTGTGATTTGAATAAATCAATAAAATATTGTTCTCATTAAATCTGATCAATGTTCACCTATGCAAAATACTTTATCATTGATGTTCAAGCATTAAAATTATCAGATTGCATTATCGGTGTTCAATAAATCTCAGTTTACACGTGCAATTTCTTGATTTTGACTATAAATTTATCATAATTTCGCAATATCTTTGCTTGAAAAAGTACAGATTTTGGTTTAGACGTCAGATCTTTTGCTTATGACTACATGCTTATAAAAAAATGTGATTTGAATAAATCAATAAAATATTGTTCTCATTAAATCTGATCAATGTTCAGCTATGCAAAATACTTTAGCATTGATGTTCAAGCATTAAAATTATCAGATTGCATTATCGGTGTTCAATAAATCTCAGTTTACACGTGCAATTTCTTGATTTTGACTATAAATTTATCATAATTTCGCAATATCTTTGCTTCAAAAAGTACAGATTTTGGTTTAGACGTGAGATCTTTTGCTTATGACTACATGCTTATAAAAAACTGTGATTTGAATAAATCAATAAAATATTGTTCTCATTAAATCTGATCAATGTTCACCTATGCAAAATACTTTATCATTGATGTTCAAGCATTAAAATTATCAGATTGCATTATCGGTGTTCAATAAATCTCAGTTTACACGTGCAATTTCTTGATTTTGACTATAAATTTATCATAATTTCGCAATATCTTTGCTTGAAAAAGTACAGATTTTGGTTTAGACGTGAGATCTTTTGCTTATGACTACATGCTTATAAAAAAATGTGATTTGAATAAATCAATAAAATATTGTTCTCATTAAATCTGATCAATGTTCAGCTATGCAAAATACTTTAGCATTGATGTTCAAGCATTAAAATTATCAGATTGCATTATCGGTGTTCAATAAATCTCAGTTTACACGTGCAATTTCTTGATTTTGACTATAAATTTATCATAATTTCGCAATATCTTTGCTTCAAAAAGTACAGATTTTGGTTTAGACGTGAGATCTTTTGCTTATGACTACATGCTTATAAAAAACTGTGATTTGAATAAATCAATAAAATATTGTTCTCATTAAATCTGATCAATGTTCACCTATGCAAAATACTTTATCATTGATGTTCAAGCATTAAAATTATCAGATTGCATTATCGGTGTTCAATAAATCTCAGTTTACACGTGCAATTTCTTGATTTTGACTATAAATTTATCATAATTTCGCAATATCTTTGCTTGAAAAAGTACAGATTTTGGTTTAGACGTGAGATCTTTTGCTTATGACTACATGCTTATAAAAAAATGTGATTTGAATAAATCAATAAAATATTGTTCTCATTAAATCTGATCAATGTTCAGCTATGCAAAATACTTTAGCATTGATGTTCAAGCATTAAAATTATCAGATTGCATTATCGGTGTTCAATAAATCTCAGTTTACACGTGCAATTTCTTGATTTTGACTATAAATTTATCATAATTTCGCAATATCTTTGCTTGAAAAAGTACAGATTTTGGTTTAGACGTGAGATCTTTTGCTTATGACTACATGCTTATAAAAAAATGTGATTTGAATAAATCAATAAAATATTGTTCTCATTAAATCTGATCAATGTTCAGCTATGCAAAATACTTTAGCATTGATGTTCAAGCATTAAAATTATCAGATTGCATTATCGGTGTTCAATAAATCTCAGTTTACACGTGCAATTTCTTGATTTTGACTATAAATTTATCATAATTTCGCAATATCTTTGCTTCAAAAAGTACAGATTTTGGTTTAGACGTGAGATCTTTTGCTTATGACTACATGCTTATAAAAAACTGTGATTTGAATAAATCAATAAAATATTGTTCTCATTAAATCTGATCAATGTTCACCTATGCAAAATACTTTATCATTGATGTTCAAGCATTAAAATTATCAGATTGCATTATCGGTGTTCAATAAATCTCAGTTTACACGTGCAATTTCTTGATTTTGACTATAAATTTATCATAATTTCGCAATATCTTTGCTTGAAAAAGTACAGATTTTGGTTTAGACGTGAGATCTTTTGCTTATGACTACATGCTTATAAAAAAATGTGATTTGAATAAAATAATAAAATATTGTTCTCATTAGGTGTGTTTTTTTTGCAAGTCCATATAGAATTGTAAAAAAAAACGACATCGGGACTAAGCGCTTTACATGCAAATGCAACAACTACTTAAATCTATACAGAGTTAGCTAAGACCAGATAATTATCGAGCGTTAATCTAAGACCCGATAAAAATGGTGATACCAAAATAGTATTATCTATATGTTATCGATAATTTGCTCAGAGACGTCAAAAGTGAAGTTTTTGGATTGGTTGATGCTAGTCGTCAATAAGCTGACAAATGTCATAGCGTACACAGTGCTTCCAGTTATGTGGAAAAAAAGCTCCTAAATCCCGATGTCGTTTTTTTTTACAATTCTATATGGACTTGCAAAAAAAACACACCTATTAAATCTGATCAATGTTCACCTATGCAAAATACTTTAGCATTGATGTTCAAGCATTAAAATTATCAAATCGCGTTATCAGTGCTCAATAAAGCTGGGATACGACATGGAGTTTCTTGCTCTTGACTTTGATCATAAATGCACAGCTTTTAGATTAGCAACATGTGACATTTTTCTTTGCAAAAATATATAAATAAGAAAAATAAAAATTGTTTATCACGAAATTATTATTTTCATTGAACAATTGAATCATTTAATTATGAATAACATTAAATTTCAAGAAACTACTACACAATGGTCCAAGTTATTAATATAGAAAACTATTTAATTAATAGTTCACCCCATTGAAGTAATGGGATGCACTACTAAGCCATGTTTTGTGTTTTTAATATTTAATAATAAAACATGAAATTTATAATATATCTTATTAAATTAATGGTATGTATACTATTGTTAACAATTGCGCCAAATTTAACTATCTGAAAGGACAATCACATTGAACTAATAGGATATACCATTGATTATATATATTTTTTGTATAAAAGACATTTAATGACATGAAACTATTGAAACAATGGGCCATGTTATTAATAAAGAAAACTATTTAATTAATAGTTCACCCCATTGAAGTAAATGGATGCACTACTAAGCCATGTTTCGTGTTTTTAATATTTAATAATAAAACATGAAATTTATAATATATCATATTAAATTAATGGTATGTACGAGTATACTATTGTTAACAATTGCTCCAGATTTAATTGTCTTTAAGAACCATCTCATTGAACTTATAAGATATTCTTTTGATTTTATAGATTTTTTGTATTAGACATTTAATTACATGAAAATACTAAAACTATGGGCCATGTTATTAATATAGAAAACTATTTCATTTATTTTTCACCTTATTGAAGTAATGAGATGCACTATTAAATCAATTATGTGTATACTATTGTTAGCTACAATACCAAGTACACAAAATTTTATAAGATCTTAAGGAACCATCGCATTGAATTAATGGGATATACTATTAACTTTGTTTTTCTTGAATTCAATTACATAAAACTATTAAAACAATAGTACGTGTTATTAATATTTAATGGTCAAATCCTACAAAATAAATATTTTTTGAACAATAGTTTTTATGTTATTAAATTAATATCAAATACCATTAAACTAATGGTCTATCCTATTGAACTAATGAGGCGTACTATTAATACTATGATTTTTTAATGGTATTGCCACTATTAACAAGTTAATGGTATTTATTAATGGGACAATAGTATTTGTTGAAAAATATTAATAGTACAGTACCATTCAATCAATAATATCTCCCATTACATTAATAGGATTTTTACTATTATTAATAATAGTTTCAATACTATTGTTTCAATAAGACGAAAACCATTGATTTTATCAGAAAACTATTGTTTTAATAGTAAAATCCTATTAAAACGCGTCCCATAAAAACAATGGTCGTCCCATTGACAATTTAATAGGATACTTTTCCCTGAGTGTGGAAACTCGAAAACCCCATGCTCAATTTTTTTTAGACTTGATAAATAAAAGTTTTTTAATACATGTTTCGATTAATCTTTACTTTTAGAGAAGCTTCTAAGAAGTTTAAAAAAACATTGCATTTTAGGACTTAAAAAAAAAAAATTTTAATTTTTTAAAGAAATTTTTTTTTTTTTTTGAAAATTCGATACCTCAAGAACTGCTCAATATTTTCTTTGTAAATTAAATTTTTATTCGAACAATAATAAAAAGTTTAAATATGCGTACCAAAATTTTTTCTTAAATATATTTTAAAAATTTCTTATAAGTACAAAAGCTAATTTTTTTAAGAAACCACTAAAACGAATTACAATTTTGTTCTTTCATAAACTAATATTTTCTCTAAACACATATCATCCTGTGTTTAGTTCCAATTACTAAAGGAGTTTTAGTCATTTAAAAAATGAATTTTATGCTTTTTCACTAATAAGATTAATTTTTGAAATTCTTAGTCTTTTACATAAGAGCAAGTTTGTGCGACCCAGTCATGCATTTTATTTCATGTGTCTTCGTATTTTAACGCAATTGTCTTAATTTGAATTGATCATTAAAAAATAGAGACGAATCGAACAGCAATTGCGTTTTTGATAGTTAACATTATGTATAGGGCAGAAAACGAACGGAGCAAATATACCGATAAAGATATCCGTGTTAATCTTAAGGGCCGATTTATGGCTAATAAATGATTTCGATTTTTATAAGTTTGAGTTATTATTGGCTCCAAGGTCGGAGTGTGTTGAATTACAGCAATAGAAAAAACTCACTCATTTCGTTTGTGTGAAAGTTACAGTTACAAATGAGTAGCGCACATCAACCTTTGATAGTGTTTTGGTTATAATTATGTATTACTATAGTTAACTTAGGCACCAATTGAGTGTTGCTGGTGTCCTAATCTTTTCGTATAACTCTTTTTCCTATGATCGCAAAAGTACAACAAGTTATAACTTCACGTATGAATATATGCCGGATTTAGTTTTGCAGATTTGGACCACTAGTCGAACCTAGAACTTATTATAACCCTATTGTTAGGTACACTTATGGAATCACTTGCATTCTTTTTCTTCTTGTTGCATTAATGATATTTAACGAACCAAATAATGGCCTCCATCACAGGGCCCGTAGTAAAAGTCTAACAATTAATTCCGGAATAAAAATGCCCAATTGGGAAGCACCAAAAACGCCCTCGTAGTGAATATTTTCCAACTTTTGGTAACATTATTCAAATTTGCCAAATAGGTATCCGTTGCACCATCTTTATGATGTTTTGTTTTTGTGATTAGCTGGGCCCGTATTACGATTACGTTTTACGATACTCGTTTTTTTAAAACGATAATCGTTTTCTCTTACGACTGCTTTTGGCACTCGTATTTCATTGTTTTGACACATGTACTATTTTGTCAGAAACATTGAAAGAATGAAGTTGGATGCGCTTAAGAAAATAATTTTTTTTTATTTTATCAGGCAATATTTTGATGCATCCATTATCGTAAACCATAATCGGTCCATGTGTTGACTATGGTTTTCTAGGGTATCGTTTTTTTGCCTTTCGTTTCGTAATCTGTAATACGGGCCCCGTATGAAATTGTTCGGATAGGTCCTATCCCTAAGAGCAAATATCATTTAGTTATAACATATTTATGTTAATTACAATAAAGAATATGTAATTAACAGGTACCTACAATATAGTAATAAAAAAATATATTTATGAATATCTCATATTTTTTTGAAAACCCCCCCCGAAATTATTTTCTGCGTTCGCCCCTGACTCCAAGTATCAAAATTCATCAAAGGGATACAATTTTTAATGGGTGTTTGCGCCGCGGGCTCTAATTGCTTCGTCGAGCCGGTTTGACAATCCGTCAATGATGTCCTGAATATCCGACTGAGGGATATTGGGCCACTTTTCTACTGCAGCAGTCTTAAGCTGTCCTAGAGTGGTAGAAGCATGTGTTCTCGCTCAGACACGTCTTTTCAGGTTGTCCCAAATATTGTTCGATAGGGTTGAGATCTGGACTGCGTGATGGCCATAATAGAACTGGAATCCCGACCTCATTTAGGTAGTTAGTTACAGAATTTTCGGTATGGCAGCGTCCGTTGTCATGCATTAACCCAAAGTTGTCACCAATAAATGTTCCGAAAGGCATCACATTGTCTTGCAAAACGTTTTCCACGTATATGTATGTGAATGTTCACACTGCCTCTATCAAACACAACAAGATCCATGCGAGCTTCATGTCTCCCCAAACCATTATAGAACCTCCTTAGTAACACTGTATTGGCTATCGTTTTTTCGCCTGTATAGACACGCTGACGCAACGTACATCTGGACCTCGTAAACCTATTCTGCTTTCGTCTGAGAATAGGACGTCCCTCCATTCCTGTGCAGTCCAGTTAACATATTCTCGCGCAAAACGAAGTCTTGCTGTACGGTGCTGTGGGGGCAATTCGGGGGCGCCCGCTGTTTGGAAAGCTCTAATATTCAATTCTGCCAACCTTCTTTTGATGGTGCGCTCACTCACGCTAACCTTTCTCACCTCAAAAAGACGTGTACGAGCTTCAGTAGCGGTGCAAAACCGATTTCTTAGTATATTGCTGGCGACAAAGCGATCATCCCAAGCTGAAATACATCGATGACGACTTTGACCTGCCCTCCTCGTGTATGAGTCAGATTCCCGAAATCGTTTGATCGCATCCCCAATCGTAGTTTTGGATACACCAAGCGTACGAGCAATGCGAAGTTGGCAGTACCTGGCACCAGTTAAATCTACACCACGTAAATCGAGTGGCATTTTTCTAGAGTCACAAATAATAAATTACCAGTATAAACCTAAATTTACCGATATTTACTTACTTTGGTACAAAAGAACAAGAAATATGGTTAAGGTTAAGTAACTGAAACAATTTTAAAAACGCTTAAATTGCAAAAAACGCTTCGATGACACAATTTTATGGGGCGTAATAAGGTTTTCAGTGTTTTGTTTTTGGCTAAGATATCCGTTAAACAAAAAATAAATTAGCAGATAAATCATAGAGAATTTAAAGTGTTGGGGTGTCGAAAAATACAGGTGGTCTGATAATTGTGCCTGTGCTTGTATAAGCTCTAGACTTCCTGCCAATGCCAAAATGTTTTAGATAATTTATATACTTAGAACAAATATTTTCCAGATCAATTACCCAACAAATTTGTATTTATCCAAGTGTCTAATTCATTTCAAATGTTTGCAATGAAATCCATTGTTCATTAATGTTCTTACTTTTTTCGCAAATACCACCCATGTGACATAACATACTATTGTTCAAAATTCTTTAAGTGCTATAAAATGTATCCTAAAAATCTAGTTTAACGTATGTATGTATGTACATGCATATATTGATCACTTTCAGAGCACATGATATAACGGTTAAAAGAAAAATTGGTAACAAAAGCTTCATTCCGCGCTGTCACTTTTAAAGTTATCTATTTTATTTAAATTTTGGTAATGTCTACCTTGTCAAGCAACGTAGACTGCCACCTATTGTGTGCTAGCTAACTCAATCAAATTCTGTTCAAGTTATAATAGAAAGCTCCACAGTTATAGATACCTACCAGATACAGTTTTATCTGTCCAAGCTTTAGAAAACACCGTGTTACTTTTTAATAAAAACCTTGTCCCCCAAGACTCCTCTGATAACGAATTATATTTCCGTATATAAATAAGAGTCGAACCAGTTTTACTGGTAAACAAATAAATTGCTATGCAGATATTTTATTTTTTTTTTTTATAAAAAACAAAACTTTTTTCTTGTAAGCTTAAGTACCTGAATGGCATAGTAATTTAATGTAAATAAACTGCGTTTTTGAACATTTAAAGTATTTTTAATTGCGATATATGCATGTAAGTAGGTACTTTAGGGCAAGTTGTGCATTTGTAAAAAAAATCGAACTCGAGTTTTTAATCAAACTTGACTTTTCGATTTATATTTGTATGTGTGGACATCTGTCCATTTGTATGGCTGAATGTCTGTATTTCTGTATGTTTGAACGGCTTTATGTTTGTCTGTTTGAATGTTACGTAGGTACATCGACCTAATGCTTTAGTGGGTAAATTTTGTTGATAATATGTTCTTAAAATTTTGTCATTAGTAGACTAAAAATTGGAATACGAATTTTTTTAAAAAGAAGTTTTCTATATGGGTATTTTCATGGAAATTGTTCCCTCACAAAAAAAATTAAAATAGCTTTATATTAGCACAAAAGATTCATTGAGTAAGTTCTTGAATGGAAAAAAATGTTTTTTTTCATATAATTGTGTCGTTTAAACTTCAACGTATTTAATACTACACAAGAAGTAATATTTTGACCATAACTTGTCAAACTTGAATTTGTTATTTTTTTTTATAATTTTGCGAGCACTAAAGAGGTTATGTATACCCTTAAAATGTTTGAGTACAGCGCGAGCGTTTTAGCAAAGTTGAAGAGAACTTAAAAGGAAATACCGATGCACATTGGTCCGCTTTAACGGCAGGCGACAGTATTGGGTTTCTAAAGCGTTAAATTCTACGTGGTTTTTCGTTCCCCATGTGACAATACTTTCGAGATCAGAATTAAATGAGCTTTTCATATGTTTCCATTTTAGACACACATCCGAAGACCAAGGACATGCATCTGGAAGCGAATATGTAGGGTACTGTTTCAGCAAAATAACTTATTAAATTAAAAGTTTCGGACAAAAGATCATTAATGAATCAGAGAAAGAGAGTTCAAACACAACTTGTATTGAGTGGTTCAAAAAGTAGTTTCTAATCCGAGGAAGAGAATCACTAATACCAAATGCACTCATTTTCGATAAAAGAGCTTGTTGCCAAACTCTAAAAAATTCTTTTGAAATATCGAGTGCAATACTTTCATTTTTTCCAAAAAGATGTTAAGATTTGTGCCACTTTTCGGTGAGATATACCATCAGATCACCAGTAGACCTATTGCTACGAAAGCCATACTGCCAGTAATTAAAAAGCTTTCTTTCTTCAAGATATTTCTTGAGCTAATAATTTATCAGGGATTCCATGACCTTTGAAAGAAGGGACTTAAGTGCAATTGGTCGATAGTTAGTTATGGCCAAATGCTGTTTTCCATCCACTCAGAAAGAGACAAGTAGAGTAGGACAGCATCGTAGAAGAACACCTCTTCAGAACAATGACGGGTATACTATCCGGACCAGTGGATTTGTGTAATGTCAAAATTTTTAGGAATCTTGTAATAGTACAAGTCTCATACAATCGTTTACACCTCAATTACAGGAGGTGTCATAACACTATTTGGCAGATTGTCCCGCAATGTTCTTCTTTATTGAAGACTGGCCGGGCGTAGGAACCGAAGACGAAGTACTCGTAGTATTTCGTATGTCTTGTTGCAATTAGGAAAAAAATGTGTTTAAACATGTTTTACGGATTTTTTCACATTTTTGTTTATATTTCCGTGAGTTTTATTTTTGATGCTGATAAAAATACGTTTTTATTATCTATTAACATTTATTAATCGATAAAATATTGTTACTTTTAGAATTCACGGCGACATTTTTTTTTTCTACTTTAAATTGACCCACTAAATCACAACAGAAACTCCTATTTACGTAAAACACAACTTTTACCACTTATTTTCTTTTAAGCTACAGCCTCTCCGACCTTCAAAATTTTACCAGTTGACAGACAATTATGTCAACTTTGTAACAAAATATTATTTTTGAAAGAAACCTCAAATCTCAAATTTGCACTTTGAGCACGCTCTACATACAATGGGTCCCAGTGTGCGACGGGTAGAGAATTTAGAGAAATTTATTAAAGCATTGAATCTTAATGAAACACCATACTATGTCACACCACCGGGACTTGTTACACTCGCGTTTAACCGTTTTGTGTCCCGTTTCAGCAGTCGTATGAAAGATCAACATTGGTAAACATATTTCACATCCGCGACCACGGAAACACTTATATAAAAAATAATTTACTAAAATCTGCCGGACCGATTTTATATTACTCAAACTATTCTTTCAGTTGTTTTTTACAATTAAATGACTTAATTTCATACGAGTACTATTGAACATTTTTCACAAATTACATGTTTTCATTAAACAATTTGTAAAACTCCAAGCTGCTTGAACATAAGAGCATATCCATGCGATCCACTTGTGCATAAAATTCAATCAGAATTTATCTCTAAGCAAATGTGCATCATGTGAACAAGGGTATATACTTTTAGTTTTTTCTTATGTCTTGAACCTTTCGCTGAGGCATTCAGTTTCATTAAACTGGAATGTATATGGTAATTTACTTCTGAAACCGACACCAATTAATTATCAATTTTCCAATTGACTTCTTTCTACCGGGCAGGGCACTCTCGTCGTTGCTGGCCACAACCAGTGTCTGCAATTTATTCACAGCAGCTGTCAGTTGTAAACCAATTTATAATAGAATCTATAATTCACTTAGTTTCCTTTGAACTGTAAATTGTCTGGTTGGCCTATAGTCACATTAGAATGTTTCTTCCGATTTAAAAATAAAAATTAAAAATAAAAATTATAAATTTTATAATGAGTTCCAGTTTAATTTATTCCGTCAAGCAACTTACGGGCCGTTTTATATTCTTAAGTTTTTAATTATATATGTATATATATTTAAACTCATTTTTGTAGGACTAAAAATAACATTTTTTTACAAACCATAGAGATAATGATATTTTTTTAGAAAAAAGTCCGTATTGTTTTAGGTACCTTCCATTAGGAAGAAATTTTTTTTCAGAAAACGTTGTCAACGGGAGGTCTAATAAAATAGGAAGACATTTTTATTTTAGATTCCACGTATTTATAACATTAACTGGCACCAAATTCTCTAAATTGTAGAAGGGTGGGTCAATTAGTTCATGTCGCCGCACCTCAAATCCATCATTTCGTTTGTTCGTAAGCATCTTTCAAAAGAACGCATTCAAAAATTAATACAGATCTGTCAAATAGTTTTGCTGTGGCAGCCATTTGACAATTCGTTTGACAATTTCAAAGGAGTGTTTGGCGATGTTCAAAAACAATTTGACAGAGTTTTTGCGCCGTTTCGTAACCTTAGATGAAACAAAACACAAGAGACCAAGGAACAGTCGAAACAACTGGTGAATCGAAGCCGAAGGCATAGGTGGGTCTGTCAGCAAACAAAACAAGATCATAACAGAGTTTTTGTTTTGAAATGTACGTATTTTATTCCCCGGACTTAGCCCCTTGCGAATATTTCTTGTTTCTTAACATAAATAAATGACTCATAAATAAACACTCATTTGAGGGGCTCAAGAAATCGCCATATTTTCAGGTCGTCAAAAATTTGGAAAAATGTTTTATGAAGCGTACTGAGCTAAAAGTAGACTATGTTGAAAAATAAAATGCTCTTAAGTCGAAAAGAGTGTTCCTGATTTAATTTTTCAAGGAATTAGTGACCCATCTATATTTTCCTATTCTATATTATATTTTTTTCAGACTCGAAAACTTTTGCTTATTCAGATTTTGCCACTTAAATAGAAGCCGTTAGCGTTGTTAATGTGAAAAATCATAGCAACAAAACTTTTCTACCTCTATAACTCAAAACATTTTTAGAAAATCATTCCACAGATTAAAAAAAATAAAATATATTAGCTGGATTAGCTATCTTTCATAAAGCCATTTTTCACTTTCGATTCTTGAAAACGATACAATTGATTTCGACCAAATTTTTTTAATTAGCCTCCTAAGACTTTTGAAAAGTATGGAGTGCTTAAATTTTCAATTTTTTTGTATTAAAAAAAAAAACTTCAAAAAATTAGCTTGTTATATTTCGAAGACTTGGTTTTTTTTTCAAAACTTAATAATTAACCGTTTTTCAACACTCCGAAAAAAATATAGGGAAAAAAATTGTTCTTTTAAGCAAAAATAATGGTACCCACGCTACAAATGTCAAAAAATGATTTTCGAAAATCATGTTTTCGGCTGCTAGAATTTTAATAATTTTTTTCTAATTCGCAAAATTTGTACATACAATGAAAAAAATAATTTTTAGCCATTGGTTGGATTTTTGACATAGTACGTATTTAAATAAATTTATTTATTCAGAAGCTTCTTAAAAATAGTGCATAGAAAAAGGTAAAAAAAAAATAATTTTTTGGATACCTACCTGACAATAAAAAAAAAAAAAAAATATCTTTTTTTTTGGAAAATGCAATATCCCAAAAATTAGTCGATAATATTTTGTGTGAAATTTTCTTTTCATTCCTACCGTAATACAAATTGGTATTAAATGCACGCTTAAATGATAAAATCTTAATATTAAAATTTTTGTTGGCTAGTGGTAACCTTGCACACTTTGCACTTACTCTGCAACGTTTGGTGGCGATTCGGTAATGAATCAGCCAATATTTGTACGTCAAAGACAAGAATACAACAGAACCCGTAACCGATTCCTCACCGTACGTCGGGACTTAGGCTTACACCCGGCAGCATGGGACGAAATTAACCCACACGAGGTTCACCAGGTGACAATGCATCCTCAAGAGTTACCGTTTGGTGTGAATTTTGGGCCGTTGGCATCAAAGGTCCATACTTTTTCGAAAACGACGTTGGTGAGTTGTTCATTGCTTATAGCGAGCGATAAAAAACAAAGATATCTAATTTATTATGGCTCAAATTGAACCTTATGGATCTAGACGACATGTGGTTCCAGCGGAATGGCACTACGTGCCCTACAGCAGATGCCACACTCTGCATGAACGATTTGAAGGTAAGGTTATCTCTCCCAGAAGTGACGGGAGTTTGCAATGAAGATAGTGCGATTTGACCCCGCTAGACATTTCCTTATAGGGTTTCCTGTAGTCGCAGGTCTTTGCGAATAAACGATAATTGATGCTCTAAAAGTAAATATAACACAGGCCATCGCTCAAATTGATCTATGGATCTATGGGGAAGAGTAATTGAAAATTGGACCACTCAGATCTGTGCTACCGTAAGAAGCCTAGGCGGGAATTCAGATAATATAATATTTCATACATGGGCCTTTCAAATTAAAAAAAAAAAACAATTTTGTTAATACCTCACACACAGCTTGTTATATTCCATTTCAACAGTTACACGCCCTTATTAAAAAAAACCTCTGTATATAATTGTTGACTTTGGAAGGTTTTATAATTTGTTTTTTTTTTTTTTTATTAATTTGGGCACTTAAGGGGTTTTGAATACCCTTTAAATGTTAAACACAGTGCGGGCGTTAGAAAAACATTATTCACAATGGCCCTTAGTAATAGACATTCATAGAATCGGTTTTAAAGTCGCTTTTTGTTAGATGTAGAAAAGTTGTTTTTAAAATTTCGTAGTAACAGATCAAATTTAACAACAGTCTTATATATACCAATAATTGTGACTCATTTTCATAATTTCGTTATTGTGAACTGATACACAAACAGATTTCTATTAACCAGATTCGTAAAGTTCTATTGTGATTCTATCATTTTAAATTTAACTTAGTTATAGGAAAGCCGCTTTTAAGTATATTTATACTTGAAATTTGTTTTATTTCTACGAATGTTTGGTTAAAATCGAACTTAGGCTAGATTCGGATCTATTACTCAGGGCCAATGATGCGACCTGAAATAAGAAAACCCTAAATTTACCATGGGCCCCAAAATTTAATCTAGCAAATGCCCTATTTTGCTCAATACCACCTCTGAAAGGTATCTTTATATATTTAATATTTTTGTATTATGTGATACGAGTATATTAAAAAAAATAAAGTCAAAAACATTTTAGCTGTGGCGTAGATCGTGATAACGTGTGATTAGCTATTTAAAAACAACACTCATATAGAGAGGCAATCCACTGGGGACATGGCACTCCTCATTTAATTGTGGATAATCTATGTGAATATAATATTAAATTTTAATTAAATTAAAATTAAATGGTAAGTTTTTAATTTAACATCCCAATAAAAATTAATTTAATACATAAAATTTATTTATTACTTGCGACTTATAGGTACTATAAGGCAACTTATGAATTCGGAAAAAAATCGAACTCGAGATTTTGATCAAAGTTGACATTACGATGATAGTGAAGACTAAAAAAGTGGGTCTCGCAATTCTGTCTGTCTGTCTGTCTGTTCGACTACAGTTAAACGTCTCTACCGATTTTCTTCAAACTTGGTAGATATGTGTTTTAATTTTTTCCCCCCGGATGTTTTTTTCTTTGTTTTTTTTTTTAAACCAAAAATAACGGTACCTGCCATACGAATTTTTTTTCGAAATTTTATAAATATTTTTTTTTCTCAAAAACTATCTCACAGATTAAAAAAAAAAATCATTTGGTTAAGCCTAGGTAATGGTTGAAAAAAAATTCCAAAAAATTATTATTTTTGGTAGCCCCCATGGAACCATTTTTGTGTTTTTGATTTTCTCAAAAACGGTGCGACCGATTTTGATAATTTTTTTTTTATGTTAAGGGTCTTCAGTAGTTTCAATATTATTATGTATTCAAATTTTGAAAAAAAATTTCAATTTTTTTTTTTGAGAACTCAATATTTCTAAAACCCCATCCCCGATTTTTTCAAAACTTGATAAATAAAAATTTCTTAAGATAATATACAAGATATAAAAAAAAAATATTTTGCCTAAAAATAATGGTGCCATCCATACAAATGTTAAAAAATGGTTTTCGAAAATAATCACCCCTGTTCTGATTTTCGTTTGCGAATGTAATACTTTCGTTTTCATTTCGTTTCGATTTTGTCTGGAGAATTCGTAAATCTAAAAATTTATGAAAGTATTTTTAAAAATATATCTTTAAAAACTATTTTGTTGTCTTTTATGAAGAGGAAGACACATGTGTAAAGCTAGCCCTAAACGACGAACATACTCGCTGAACTTGTTCGTTTGCGTTATCCTCTACACGGCGAACACATTTGGCGAACATCAACATTCATTTCGTGTTGATTCTTCACAGAGTAAGCATGTGCAACGCACAGTGGGTCCTGTTCATAATAAGCAGTGCTCGAAATTCAGACTTGTTTAAAATGCTAAAAACTGTTATAAATAGATACTAACTGCTGTTGAAAATGAAAATATTATTAATAATGAATATACATAGTTCAGACTTTTAAAAATAAAAGAAAACTGACCAAATTTAAAACTTCCGCATGTTTAATGAAAAACTATGACACCGAGTCAATTTTAATGTACCGTAACTTGCGGATGACATGTGTTATAATAGTTATATTGATTAGGTATTTTTATTTGGTTTTTATTGACAAAATTTAAAAACGGTATTTCGAGCACTGTTTTGTATGAAGTGGACCCACTGTGCGACGTTCACAGCAAAAATAAGATTTACTCGCGAACATGGCCCTACACGGCGAACATCGAAGCCAACGAACATGACAAAATCGAAATTTTTCGCCAACAGCGAGCGGCTCGCGAACCAGCCCCTACACGACGAAAACATAGCGAGCACGAACAAGTTCGGCGAGCATGTTCGTCGTTTAGGGCTAGCTTAACAGAAAACCTGTCTGAATGTTGGTACCACTGTAAGGCAAATTCGTACGAAATTAAGAACGTCGTTTTCAAATCCGTACGAAAATCAATTTCGGTAAAGAACTCAGTTCGGAACTAAAATCAGAACAGGGGTGAATATTTTTCTCGAAAACGGTTCCGAGAATTTTGCTTAATTTTGTTTTCCTTTCAATTAATTTTTAAGATCTATAATTAAAAAAAAATGAAAACAAGATATTACTGACTGTACCTACCGTAGAACGATTTTTTAAAATTTTGAATTCCTCACTATCGGCATAACGGATTTTAATGAAATGAGAAGCTTCTAAAAAGTTTTGAAAACGGCTCAATATTTTTTTTTTGTAAATTTTATTTTTATTCGAACAATAATACAAACTTTACATTGGCGTACCCAAATTTGTTCTTAAAAATGTTTTAAAAATTTTTTTATATAAAAGCTTATTTTTTTAAGAAACCACTACGAAGACTTATTATTTTTGTTCTTGCATAAACCTATAATTGCTTGAATCACATGGCATCCTATTTTTACCTTCAACCACTAAAGAAGTTGTTTTAGTCATTTGAAAAATTAATTTTATGCTTGTTCATAAGTTTTTCTCTAATAAAATTCATTTTTGAAATTCTTAGTCTAGTACATAGGAGCAAGTTCGTGCGAAGTCGTGCATTTGATTTTTTGTACGTTTTTGGACATCTTGGTCAAGGTTGTAATTTATTAAGTTAGTCCAATTTAACAATGTTTGTAGCCCAAAATCGGAGTAAAAGAAATGCCAAGTAGTAAAGCAGAAGATCAGTCAAAAATGTTCTTATTAAAATGGAAATTCAAGTAGAGATTGTTGCGTTTGATTTAAAATTCCAAAACCACTGAATAAAAAGTGATGCCAAATTGTTAATGCATTAAGGTTATGTTTAAAGGCAGAAAAGTGTTCCTTTTTCATACCTATGATTTAATTAAACGAAAAAAAATATTGCCAAATTTGGGCTTTTTATAGCCCAATTGTGAATGGGCTGTCATACTGAAATTGTTGTCGATAATGTTGGAAAAAGATGTTCCAATTTCCGATAAATAGCCCAATCTTGCAGGCCCGATTTCAAGGAAAACCTTACTTTTTGGAGTGACAACAATGGTTGCATGTGTATATTTTTTCGTACCTAAATACATTCGTATATCTGCCCTTTCCGTCACATACACCGAGTGCACTTCAGCAAGTAACCACCTTTTATCATGCTGTACTTTGCATTCGTTTTTTTTTTTTTTCTAACAGCCACACTGAAACCTTGCCTTATCAACAAACCAAAAAAAACTTAAAAAACAAGCTCTCATTATTCCTTGTGGAACCAACTGGTAGGAATAATCATATAATAAAACGGCGAACATGTTTTTTGTGGTACACTTTTCGCGGCCCACAAAAACCGAAGGGGTATAAATTACATATTAAACGAAAACATTTTTTGCTTAGATGTGCAGAATGCCAAAGTTATTTAAATATACTGCACAGAAATTGTTTAAAACAATAAATAAAAATTGCAAAAAAATGCCCGGAAAACAAAAACAAAAGCAATTAGAAATGTCAAATCGACTGACACATAAAATGTCAAATCCAGAATATGGAAAATGAAAGCATTCAGCGAAAACGCAAAGCCAGAACCAGTGAAGAAATATTATCAATATAAATATTAGGCATGTGTTTTTTTTAGTAGTTGAGCTCTTACAATAATAGGTGCGTTTTATTATCCACAAATCTATCTGGATCCGGATCTGGATCATCCCTTGAAAATAAAACGATACGGATCTTACTGACAGCAGTGTTATAAGCCCGTCTCTTTTTATCCTTGGGTTTGGAAATTTAAAATTATGTCTTGTCTTTTTTCTTTACACTATAGCTTACACTACCTTACCATAAAAAGCCATCTACTCGCCAGTGTAATAACTAATTTTTGGATCTTTGAAATAGATCCCGATAAAAAACAGGATCCCAAATTGTTTTTGTAATACATGTTAAAACTTAATCCAGATCTGGATCCAGATAGATTTGTGAATAATAAAACGCACCTAATATTTTGAAACATTAAGCGTTAACTACAATCGGAACTTTTTGCAAAAAGTGAAAAAGAATACACACATACACTAGCGACATCTGTTGCTTTTAGTTTGACGACATCTATCGGTCATTTTCTGAAGCAATTTATTAAATGTTTTAGTGTTTTCAAAACTAAAACATTTACTTTTTGGTTTTTTGTGATGGGAGATCAAATTTAAATTGAGTTGGAAAAGGAGAGCAGATTTTTTTTAACATTTTCACTTTTCAATTTCATTGCAGCTATGGCTTTAGGGGTATTCATGCAAAAGTGTAAGCTCTGCGTATTTGTATAAGTCAATTATTTTCAAAACTTAAATACATTTGTCTGCATTTGAATTTTAAATGTTTGCGGAAAAAGAGAATACAAAATACTCGAAATGTATTTGTCAGGGAAAGAGAGAAGATAGAAAATGCAGACGTGAGACGTCGCATCGTCAAAAATGCGGACGAACGTGACTTACGATACAAATTTAAATCTCCATGGCTGAATGCGTTCCATGGGCTCAAACCTACCTCATTTTCGGAACACTTCCATTTATGTCATTTTTTGTTGAAAATAAACAGCTGGCCGATCGATGTGCAAACAAAAAAAGTTTTACAAAAGTAAATTGAATATATGTTTTTGAAGTTAGCTATACTTTAGGCGCGATGAGAGTATAATAAAAAAAAAAAATTCACATGTATGTAACACAAAATTCACTGGTTGACGTCACTGCAACGACGCGACGTGGGTTCGATTCCAATATTATGGCCATAACAACAGCTGAAGGACAATGACATGAAAGAATCGAAACAAAAATTGTTAATGTGTCAAAAATGTGTTTACCATTAACTGTTTTTCTTTGGACTCCAGGATTGAGTGCTTAGTAGGTACTTCTCATTGCATTCATCAATTTAAAAAAATCATGAATTCTCTGTCTTTTATTGAATGATAATGAATTAAATAAATAAATTGGCACTCGAATTTCGAGAGCTGGGTCGGCTAGTAAGAATAATTCTAGCAAGATGGGAAGTAAGGTGCCTATTTACTATCTATAAATCAAACATGGTTTTTGATGGTTTTACTTACACAATTAACAAGACTAATAAAATGTTTCGCTACTTCATATAGGCAGATAGGTACTTACATATTAAGCTTAACGGTGACCTATTGTGTTTAGGCGCAAGTATCTACGCATGTGCGACCAATTCTTGATGATTATTTTCAATGAAATAGGAATGAAACAATGATGATTAAATATTTTAAACCTCATTTCTCTAAATACGTAGGTGGAAGCATAAGACCTATTGTGCCTTCAATTAAAACATATTTCTACAGTTATAATAACCGAAGCCATCGACCCCATTACCTACATTAGTACTTATATTTACCATAATTTCTCCATCAATGCAAACATTTATTCATGTGCACTCTCGCCATAACCTAAGCAAACACATTACCAACAATATTCACACACCTACACCATGCCTTGCAAAAAATACAAAAAAAAATTTTAGTCCCCATAAATGATAAACCTTTTTACAACACCATCCGGGTGAATGAATCATTGCCTTACAAAAATCTTTTTACGCCATTTATAATTGAGGAAATATGGCTTCAAAGTTGCCATTCAATCATGACGAAGTTTTTGGTTAAGAAATTCCCATAAAGATAAAACGGAAAATGATGACATATCAGCCTTTAAATTTATTTACCTTTCCACCCCGTCATTCAAAATAAATTCATTAAACTTATTATTTTCTCTTGTTTCTCCCCTTAGGTTGCCACCTCATGGATCAATGATAAAAACTTCAGAAGTCAAAAACTATTTTTACGATCGAAAGAGAAAAACAACACAAACAGAAACGAAACAGAAACAAATAAACATAAACAAATAAAAATTCAGACGAAGACAGACAATCCAATCTAAATAGAAAGATAAAAAAGTATCTCGTGGATGTGAGAAGATAATTGGAAATCTATCACCATTTTAAAACCCTTCAAAGGTCTTAAATTACCCATCACAGCACAGTTTGATGTAATTTATCCTCCCCAGAACAGAACCCGCCAAAGGCATCAGTGGCTGGATGACTCAGTGCATCATCATTAAAAAACGAACCTAAAAGGCACCTTCCCATCTCACCTTGCCCATGCCCCCCCAGACAATCGGCCAACACAACACTCTGAAGGAGCTCTGTCAAGTTCAGCACTTTAGTACGTTTTATCAATGCTGCGCTCTTTTATGTGACTTGTTTGTGACGTATTCGAAAATAAGAATAAAACAAAGTCTCTTACCTCGCCCCAGCCCTAACTTAACTTGATTCTCAACCACGACGACGACGTCACCCTTTGATTGTGTAGTCTCCTTCCCTGTCTCTTTCCCACATTCCTGCAACAACAACCACTTGTATCAGCAGCAGCATTTTTACCAACACACAAGCCAAATACTTGTTTAGCTGTGTGTATAGATACTTTAATATTTTTTTCAAGACCGAGAGCTCGAGCTTTAAGTTCTTCTAAATGAGTAGCGAACTGTCTGTCAGTGAAACAACACCGCTTCGCCGGCCGGATCTTAGCGAGGAACTATCCACATCTACACCGACTCGTAGTGTGAACAACGTGAACGCGAATAATATTCATCAAACTGTTACTAACGGTGCAATTAGCAATAAAAATTCAAATTCGAATTCAACACCTCGTCACAACAACAATAATAACATAGAAATCGATTCGGCGATACATCGCATCGATAACAGCAACTGTGATCGCACCTCATTCACCATGGAAACCAATAAAAGGATACTCTGCCGCATTGGAACGGATGTGCTGATCCTAATGTGTGGTAAGTGACAGTTATAACTTTTCAAACCGATAGAAGATCATCTTCTGAATCGGGGTGTGTTCGTATATTTGGTTTGATTTATCTCATTTTGGCATTGAATTTCGTTCTCACACGGTCATCCATCTGTCCGTGCTCATGGCCGATCCAACAATTTGTTGTTGTTTTTTTTTGTATTGTGTATTGTGTTTGATCGGGTTTCACTTTTCAATTGTGCATTATGTTTGAGGTTCTGTATTTTTTGAATTAAGCATGTAGGTAGATACGAGGTGTCCAAATTGAAATTGTATCTTTTGACCTACAAAGTTATGAATGGGTTCTTGGTTTTTGATGGATCTCGGTCGCCTTTAATTGTGAAGTTTGATTGCTTAAAGTTTGGGTTTTTTTTGTAGGAAAAATTCGGTTAATATATTTTTTTTTGTGTGAGGTTATTAAACTCATTATTTAAATTTTTTTGCGAAACTTGTTTCGTTGATCTGGGAGAAACTTTGTTGCCAAGTATTTTAATTAACTTTCATAATAAAAATTGCCGATGCAGTCTCGAATAACTTAATTCAAACAAAATGATTGCATTTTGTAGCATGCGTTTATTGATTATGTTGCGACATTTATTAACATGTTTTTTTTTTTTTTTTGTTTTGTATGTGATGAAGTGAAAATCATGTGCGTGACTGAAATTATAATTCGCTGTAAGGTGGTTACGTGAGTTCCTTTTTTTGGAAATACCTACATAAGTGGAATTATAAGTGCAGTGGACTATGGAAAGCAAACGACCTTGTGTTAAATAAAACTAAGTAGGAATGACACGAAATTGTTTTTTCATTTGACAAAAGATAGCTTTTTAGCTGTGAAGACTTAGAATGCAACCATAGATATTTCAGACTTTGAACTGTGTTCTGTTCTAGTTTATTTAAACTAATTTAGTGTTGGCTTAATTCGGTTGATGGCGAAACAAATTGGGGTAGTTGGGGTATGCATTTTATGTATGAACTAAGCCTTTTTAAAAGCTTTCAAAACAATATCTAAAAGCTTTTATATAAGAACATTATTGAATTTTTAAGTGATTAAACGGTTTCGGAGAGAATGCGATCAACAATTGAACATAAAGGTATTTTCAATAAGAGTGGACAGATGTTGAAATGGAATTTAACAGCTGTGTGTTATTTGCAAGGCCCGTGTATGCTTTCATGTTTGGAGTATGACATCGTATGAATGCCCGCCTCGGCTTTTTACTGTGGCACGGCTCCCATTGGTTCAATTTTCAATGACTCTTCCGCATAAATCATGGTGAATCTGAGCGATAGCATCTGCTATGTTCACCTAAAGAGCATCGGTTGATCGTGGTTTATTCGCATAGATCTGCGATTTCAGGAAACACTTTAGGAAAAAGTCTAACGGGGTCAAAGTGCATGATTTTGGTGGTCAATTCACGTCTCCTCTGCAAGAAATGGTCTTAGGCTGCCCGTACAGTGGTGTGACAAAGCGATGCGATACGAGAAGCGATGCGACAAGCTCTTCGAGATGCTAGAATTAGATGTGACATAGTGCACACAATAAAAGCGTTTTTTGCGGTTGTGTTATTAATTCCTTGATAATTATTGCCACCAAAACCAAACAAAATTGTACTCGTTAGATTTTTTTTTCAAACCTCAAAACAAATAATATGAGCCTTCTCGCACAAACTCGCTTGAAAAAGTAGTCAGAACAATTTGTGTGCGAGATGCATGCGATAGGCATGCGAGAAACTCACAACACTCGCATCAACTATCGCTTCACTGTGCGCACGTATATAAGAATCAATGTAAATATTTTTCTCGCATCGCATCGCCTTGTCACACTACTGTACGCGAAGTCTAAGGTTGCCTAACGATGCGATGCGAGAAGCGATTGGACAAGCGATTCGAGATGCAAGAATGAGATGCGACATAGTGCGCTCAGTAAAAGTGATTTCTTGCAGTAGTGTTGTAAATTCCTTGATAATTATTCCCACTAAAATTATCAACACAAGTACTGAAATAAAAAAAATGTATACTCGTTTGATTAAAATATGAACCTTCTCGCACAAACTCGATCAAAGGCAATGTTCATCATGAACAGCTTTGTGAGCGATAACTTCGAAAGAATTGCTGTTGAAGCATCGCGTCTGGCACACTTCATCAAGCGTTCAACAATCACGAGTCGGGAAAAGTACGCGAGAAACTCGCAATACTCGCATCAAATATCGTTTCACTGTCTCGCACCCGGACGCTTCTAGCATCGCATCGCTTTGTCGCACTACTGTACGCGCCACCTTACTCTCAAGTCGATTCTCAACCGCTGCAAGAAAGTGTGTACCCTCTTGGGAGGAATTAACAAATCAGCCAAGAGTATCTCTTGGCATGAAAAGTTCTGTTCATTAACAGGTCGGAATCGGCAGAATTGTAAGGCCCCGTCCATTTCTCAAAAGAGGCACACAGGATTAGTTAAGAAAGAGTTGTAAGTTGCTAGGTTTAGGCTGTTTTTTTTTCAATTTCATTTTATTCGGCCCTAGCGAGATATCCGTTCGGAGCGGAAAATTGTCCGCAACGCATACTTTGTCGGAGGTTCAAAAAACTTTCGCAGTATCCTATCGAAAAGAGTAATAATGCGCAAATGCATTGGCGCAATTTGTTCCGCGAAGAATTTGTGTCGGACGAAATCGGGAAAACAATTGCATTAAGCTGTCAGAAATTTCACAAACAAAACACTTGTTTGAACTTCAACGCAGTACGCCACCGGGTGCGTTAAAATAATTTCGGAGAAAAATTCCGAACAGCTGTTCGGAAGAATATCTCAAAGCAAATATCCTCAGAATCGTACAAAATCGGTGAATCTTCCGCTCCGAACGGATACCTTGCTAGGGCCGATTAACTTTAAACTTATAACTATCTTAGAGCTAGGCCTATGCAATACCTTACAACTAACTCTCTTTGAACCGTCATGGCCTCTAATTTTATTTTAAATCGTTCACGCAGAATGTCAATTGTGGCGTTCACTGTGTGGCAAGTAGCACCTTCATTCTTCATGAAACCACATATTGTCTTCTAAGCCTTTGTGCTTCAATTTAGGCCATAAGAAATTGGTTATTATCATTCTGCAGCGCTCGCGACTGACAGAGACCGCCTCCACCATCGTCGTTTTCGAAAAAGTACGGACCAATGACCACACCAGCCCAAAATCCACACCAAACGTTCGCTTTTTGAGGATGCATTGTCACCTAGTGAACCTCATGTGGGTTGGTGTCATCATATAAGCGGTAATTTTCCTTGTAAACGTAGCCTTTCATCTAAAAAGCGCCTCGTCGCTAAAAATAATTTTTCGGTCCTCTTCCAAACGCCCCAAAGCCCATGTCATGGAACAAACGGCCTTACCTATGATCAAAAACATTAAGCTCCTGGGTCCTGGGTAAGTTGGATCTAGTACAAGTGTAATCTCAAGTTCCAACGCAAATTGGACCATGTTGAAGTCTGCAAAAGGTTCAGTTCTTGTGCACGCCGAGGAATCGACTACTGCGGGCTCAACTCTATACTTTCAGGGATCATGGCGATGTTCCTGGCCGATCTTCGTTCCTTTGACGAACAAATATTTGTTGATTGATAACCGAATAGCTCGTCTAAAATTTGGCCACCACATGTTGAAGATTCGACTGTGAAGGATCACCACGTCTGCTCTTAAATGGTCGCATAGGGCGAAATGGTTGCACTAACGAACACTCATTTTTATAACAAAATTTTATCATTTAGATCGTGTAAATTGCATTGGTGCTTTGACATCAATGACTGAAAAACTAATCACAGATTTGACAGATGTCACCAAAACATCATGGCCGCCACAAGCCACCAAAATCTACCAGCGCCAACTGCAAAACCCTTTAGAAATTCATTCGAATAGTTAGCACAGTACATATTCCTTAAATGCCGAGTTCAACACAGTTGTTTTTTCTTTGTGGAAATATACTTCTTTTGAGGTTCTGAATTCGAAAAAGACCTTTATCTAATTCAGCTTTCTACTCTGAAAGAAAATATCATTTAAAATTCAACTAAAAGTAACCGATAATCAGATTGTGATTTTTTAACATGGTTGCCCATGTTAAATATGTAACAATATACAATATTTGATTGCTTATACGTGTTGAAGTAAGACTACATACTGTTGAATCAACACTTTTTCAAGTTATATAAAGTTTCATTTAAAACATTTAGATGCAATTCTAGAATATAATAATACACAACTTAAGTCAATGGTAATTTCACCAGGTGAACAATTGTAAAAATATGATATACAGACAAAATTAAATTTACTCGAGACCAAGTTAAATAAAATGCACGACTGGGTCCACGAACTTGCCCCTATGTAATAGACTAGGAATTTTAAAAACGAATGTTATTAGAGAAAACTGTTCATAAGGATAAAATTAATTCTTTTAACTAGTAGTAAGAGACAAAAACAGAATGCTGTGCAAATATAAATTTATGCTAGAACAAAAATTATAAATCTTTGTAGTGGTTTCTTAAAAAAAGCTTTTATATACAAACTTTTTAAAAGATTTTAAAGAAAAAAAATTGGTACGCCAATATGAAGTTTTTACTATTATTCGAATAAAAATTAAATTTACAAAAAAAAATATTGAGCCGTTTCTCAGATATCAAATTTTCAAAAAAAGAATTAAATTGATTTTTTTTCAAAACTCAAAAAATATTTATTTCAAAGTTTTGAAAGAAGCTTCTCTAAAAAAATTTCATTAAGATCCGTTATGTAGATAATGAGAAATTCAAAATTCGAAAAAATGGTTCTATGGTATGTACATTGTACAAGCTGTAATATCTTAATTTCAAAATTTTTTTTTATTAAATTGAAGATCGTACAAATTAATTGAAAGAAAAAATATTTTATCAAAATTCTAGGCGCTGTTTTCGAGAAAAATACGATTTTTGAGACCATTTTTTTTTTAATTTTTTAGCATTTGTATGGTAGGTGCCTTAATTTTTAGGTAAAATAAATTTTTTTTCTCACATCTTATAGATTATATTGAGAAACTTCTATTTACCAAGTTTTAAGAAAAATCTAGCATGGGGTTTTCGAAATATTGAGTTTTGAAAAAAAAAATTTCACGTTTTTTTTTAAAAATCCAAAAAAAATTTTTTTGAAAATTTGAGAACAAAATTCTATTTATGTTTTTGGCGAGCTTTAGCTCCATGGTTCCATGGGGGGTACCCTCAATAACCATTTTTCGGAATTTTATTTTCAATCATGACCTAGCCTTAACTAAATGAAATGTTATTATATTTTTATTTTTAAGATTTGTCGAAGTTTTTGAGAAAAAAAATATTTAAAAAATTTCGAAAAAGATTCGTGTGGCAGGTACCGTTAATTTTGGTCTTAAAAAAAAAACAAAAAAAAAAACAAAGAAAAAAACGTGTGGAGGGAAAAAATTAAAAAAGTTCAAAGAAAATCGGACGAGCCGTTTAGGCTGTAGTCGAATAGACAGACAGACAGACAGAATTGTAAGACCCACTTTTTTAGTCTTCGCTATCATCGTAATGTCAACTTTCATCAAAATCTCGAGTTCGATTTTTTTTTACAAATGTATAGCTTGCCTTATAGTACATATAAGTCGCAAGTAAAAGACACACTTCCTAAAAATATACAGTGTTAAAGTGTGCAGTGAAGTCGAAATCTTCTTAAATTTAAGTATTTACAAGAATACACGACGAAAATAAAACGGCATCTTGTTAAAACAACTACAAAGTTAATCGGGTTTAGTTAATTAAACAATGAATATAATGATATAGATATCGTGTAAGTGTCTGAGTTTTATGTACCATGTAAATTTAACCCGATACATATGGAATTATTGCCTGATAGATTTCTCTAAGTGTAGATATACATATTTATATGAACACAGGGTGCGTTTTATGTTCCAAGTCGATCTTTTTGCTCAATAACTTTTAAATGAAATACAATTTTATTTTATATATTTTATTGATTTAACATTATTTATGGAATATGATGTTGGTCAAGTGGGTACCGTGGCACAAAAGGCAACTGTTTTAAGAACATTTTGTATAACATTGAGACAACCCCAGTTCTTGTGCACGGAGTCGATGAGAGAGAGATGAGAGGACATTTAGCAATACTCTGCCTCACTGCATCAAGTTTTTCTGACGTACGGTCTGCATTTACCTTATCTCCCAGTAAATTTTCAAAATTAAATACTATACACCGAATGGTTGACTTAATCGAGATATGATTAACATAAAAAAAAGTCAAGTAATTTTTTCCGCCTATTTACTTACTTACTTAAATCCTCGAATCTATTACGTAATTACGGTACATAGAGCCTCCACTACTCCTGCGTGCCATCGTGTGTGCGATTTCTGGAAATGTATTTCAGCTCTCTCCAACTCTTCCTTAGTTGTGCTTATTCCTGCTGGACCGTTCTTCGCCAAGTACTTCTAAGCACTAAGGTTTACTTAAATAAAGTCTGAAGATTAGGTTAGTGCTCACAGCGAAAAAGCTACAACTTCAGTCTTCAAAAGTAAGTGGTATCACACCAAAGGTACCTACTGTTCGTTAACTTTGGGAATTCATTCTCTAAACTTATTTCCTACCTGATTTTTCTAAGAATTTAAGAATCAAAAACATATTTCTTGTGAGATAATTTTTAAGTATCCAAGTCGTAGATTGAAATCGATTTACACCTTTAATTAATAATCTGCGCAGCTGCAAATTGTATACGGATCACAGATACTCGTATCCCAAAGATGACGTGATTCATCTAGTTACCATAACACAAGCATCTTATTGTTTGCCAGGTAAAGGGAATGATTCATTTTAACATACTCGTATATGCAAATTAACATAAATTAAGGAATAAGGAACCTTTATTTTATTCATTCCTGTTTCCTCTTTGATGATTGCGAATTTTGATAATTTGATTTTTAATTTCATCCTTTAAGAATGTTACTTTGATTATGCTGTCTCATAAAATACAAGAGAAACTGCTTTGTTATGTCTTCGAAAAGAACCCATGCCCAAAAGTTAGTCATACTTATGATACGATCTTCCACAGTCAATGATTCACTTTTTGATCTTTGACTTTCTTTTTTTGTTTTGTTTTTGGAGATACTTTTCCAAACTTTCCAAATCAGAGTTAAAAGATTTTTCATAATAATTTTTGGAAGCAAGATCAGCATGCATATCAACTTATATTAATATTTATGAACTGATTTTTTTTTATTTAAGATGTAAATATAAAAAACATATTATTGATAAGTCTATAACTTTAAAAAATGTTTTCAGTTGATGGGTATGCATTAAACAGATACAATGTATGTCGTCGTCGTCGTCTTCGGGGACGTTGCATACTAATCATTTTGTTAAAGTAGAATTATAATAGTATGTATAATAGTTCAGCGTCATTTGTGCAGTCTAGTTCGTTATCGAAATTTTTCCTTCAACCTGAACAACACGACCGAAATTCAAGACCATTGAAAAGAAGAACAGTTCAAGCGCTAGACAAAATCGGTTGCATAAATTTGTGTCCGAGAACAAAATTTCGGTTTTTTACTCTCATACAAAAAAGCTGCTTTTCCGAAATAAGAAGTTGTTCTTCAATCCTCGTTTATTAAAACCTCGGCGCTCGACCTTTTCTTTGACATTTTGTGTTTTAATGATTTTCATTTATTATTCTTGATCTATAATTGAGCGCTGAGTGGCAATAAGGAGCAAGTTTCCCCCAAATTTTCACTGTCGTTCAGTATACGTTTAACTTCTTCAATATTTAATCGATTGACTCCATAATGATATCGCCTTATTTCTTTCAAGATGGGACAGGAACTAAGAAAGTGCCTCACGTCTGCCTTTTTCCTAGTGTTTCATAGGCAGCAAAGTGGTGAACAATCCTCACGATATAATGAAGCTTGATTAGTTCTCCTCTCACTTGGATTGCCACAGAAATTTGTGCAGTACTGATGCCTGGGTTCAGACATTTTCCCAGTCCTTGTAAAACATTTTTTTGTTGTTCTAGGTGCCTTCCTGACGAGAACCTTGGTAAGTCGTGAATCGTTTGCCTCGTTAAGAACTTTGGTCACATAGTTCATGCTTAGTTGAAGTGCGAAAACATAAAGAGGTGACATTCCGCTTTCAATTATGAGCATATAATTGGGCTTGGTTTCTGATAGCCGCAGAAGATTTTTTTAAACAAAAAACCCAATTATTTTTCTACATCTTCATGGTATTTACTTTCGCAAATTTGTCCACCATAGCACATTATGGAACACATAATAGCTTCAAAATTTTTTTATTTTGGATGGTAACCCAACCCCAGAAATCGATATAAGGTTTTTCCAAGTTGAATTAATGGCCTTTTTCGAGCAGCAAGTTTCAATTTAAAATGTTGGTTGAAGGAAAGGTCATGATTTATTGTAACTCCCATATACCTACATATATGATTTGACAACTTCAAGATTCTCTCCATTATATTTCTATTTTTCAAATCCAGCTAATCGGCCCTTTCTTTTTCTGTGTTGATTTGTAAGCTATTGTACTTGCAGTAACTATCTAATTTATATATCATAAGCTGAAGAGAGCTATGTGATTCTGCTAAGATTACCAGATCGTGCGCAAAAAGCAATATAATTTTTATACCTTCGACTGTGATTACTGCTGGTTGGTTCTGAAATGTCGTCCAGAAACAGTGAAAAAATTAGCGGACTTAGCAAGTACCCCTGCCTTACACCTATTTCTATTTATTATTTAAACCAGTCAGAAAGCTCATTCCAATTCTATATTGTAGATTTTTTTTGGCACTGTAGAGATTGGTAAGTTTACTTAGAAGCTTAGTCTATACACCGATTTGGGAAAGTTTACAGAAAAGACAGTTTCTATTGATCGTATCAAATGCCTCTCGAAAGTCAATGGAAAATGCACTATACTTGTTAGGTTGAATATCTGATCCACAATTTCAATTTTTATATATACCTGTGATTCCATCGTGATTCGAATTCGACTTCTTTTTCATGCCCTTCCTTCCTACTTACTCAGCCAATCTGATATACTAGTATACCAATGATTGTCTAAAAATATTGTAGAAAGTACGTTTCCGTTTTTCAGTTGAGCAAACAAAAATTCACTATTTTTTTAAGAAGACTTAAAGAAGTATTAAAGAATCACAAAAATAACGATCTGCCTTGAAATATTCATTTTAGAGGGATTAAAAGAAGAAAAACACACTTATTTAAGAAATGCCGATTGAAGAAGTATTTAAGGAAGTGAATATTCATATTTAAGTTCTTAATGAAAAAACAACGTATTAAAGAAATAAAGATTTAAAAATAAGCCCTTAAATTGGTTTAACCATTAAAGATTGAATAAAGTATGAATTCAGAATTTTAATACCATAATAATACTGTTTTGTGTCTATTGTTTGTCAAACAATGGTACACTGTGAGGTATACGTACTGCTTTTTCAAAGTTTTCTAGGGTCATTTGCTGAAACGAGCCTTAAATATTTATATTCAACCTAAGCACTTGTGTTCTACTTTTTCCTCTACGTAAACTGTCACATAAGAGTTTATGTCGAACATAAGTACATACTCGTATTTATGTTCTGTATCAGGAAATGGGCCTTAATACTCGTATTATATTTTATTTGTATTTTAGTTCGTTAACATTTAAATTTTGTAATAAGCATATGGTAGGTATATCGGGGTGGTATTCTATTTTCATTGCTGTGTTAATGTTTGTCATCAATAAAATCACCTGCCACGCCCCTTTTCTTAATTCTGTATTCACTAAGTAAACTGTCTAGCGAAGTCATCTTAAAGTTCCTCCTTTGAATCTATTGCTCTTAGGAATCATAGTATTTGGGGCACCTTCAGAGAGAATAGGTTGCTCTCTTCCACCTGGTATTGTCCCAGTTTGCTTTTCTTTTAGTGCATGGGTGGACCACAGTTTCCTAGTATGTGGTCCGGTGTTTCCTTATGCATGTTGCAGAATCTACATGTGGCAATGCATACTATACCAAGTAAACTTAGGTGTCTTCTAAGTTTGCAGTGTTCAATTAGGAGTTAAGACAGTTTTCGAAACGTTGCTGGTTGTAATTGCCCAGTAATATTTTAGGCTGCCTCAGCCTTGGGAGTTCTTTCCAATTCCTGGATCTGTTTGCCCCCTCTTCTTGTGCGATATCATCGGCAAAACCAATGCATATACTAGGTAGGTAAGATTTTCTAACAATTCATTCACTACAAGACTCCGCAACAAGGGTGATAAAATACCACCCTGAGGACAGCCTCTTCTTGGGTTTACTTTTTTTAAATTTTGTTGATGGAAGAAGCACAGTTTCTTTTGCGGAAACTTGAGAGAAACTTGGGAGAATCCAAAACTAACATCATTATATACATAATTTTGGTTACGTAGTCAGAGAAATTAAACGGAATCAGTTTGTAGATAAGTCTTTAATGTCAAACTGTAGTAATAGGTTTTTAATATGCCATACAAATTGAGTCAAATCACCATGGCAAGTTACACGATTAGTCAACACCTCCAAATTATAAAATTTATTTTCAAAATGAGTGTTCGTTAATGCAAACGTTGCTCACGTTTCTCTCATTTTACGGTTGAGGTGGTGGCCCTTCACAGTCGACTCTTCATTGTATATTAGCTAAATTTGAAAAGACCGTTTAATATCCAACTGACACAGGAGCTTAAAGTTCATGACCATAGACAGTAGCGTTTGTTCGCTGACATGCCTTCGGAGCGTTTGGAAGAGGACATCAATTTTGCCCAAAAAATCATCCTTACCGACGAGGCGCATTTTTGGATGTGTTAATAAGTTAAATTGCCGAATATGGGATAACTCCAACCCTCACGAAGCTCACAAGGTGACAATGCATCCTCAAAAAGTTACCGTTTGGTGTGAATTCTGGGCCGGTAGCCTCATTGGTCCGTATTTCTTGGAAAACGCCGTTGATGACTCGTTCAATGGCGATTGCTTCACATCAATGACCAATTTCTTATGGGCCAAATTGAACCGTATAAACTACGTGCCACATAGCGAACGCCATAATTGACATCTTCCATGAACAATTTCAGAGTAAGGTTATATGTCCCAGAGCTTACGTGAATTGGCGCCTATGGCGCCTAGACTATTTCTTGTGGGGTTTCCTGAAGTCGCAGGTCTATGTGAATTGTGAATAAATCACTATATACAAATGTCCTTAAGGTACACTTAAGGCAAGCCATCGCTGAAATTCAGCCAGACCTATTGAAAATTGGACCATTTCGATTTGTGCTACCGTAAAAAGCCGGTGGGCATTTGAACGATATCATGTTCGATACATAGTAGTATATAATATGGGCCTTTATTTCTAAATGCCAGTAAACCTGACCGAAAATCATTTTCTGAAGATCATGGAGTTGGTGAAAAAAAAAAAGAAGACGGTGCACATCAAATGCCGCCTATATAAAATACGGTCTCTGCGTAGACCTGGTCTGTGGGAGGACATATACATATTATGTACATACAACAAATTCCCCATATCTCCCAATCAAAGTAACACACTCCTGTTTTTTTATTTTCATACAAAAAAATAAGTCCTCATATTCTTCTAAGCACTTGTACTCGAAAATATTTAACTTCACTTACATTGTTGCTTTTTTAATCTCTAAAGAACATATTGTTGAAAAATAAATTAATTAAATTATATCGAAAAGACGTAGAACCTTTAAGTTGATATTCGATTGAAGTATAAAGATAACATTTGCCAAGTGTTTTTTGTTTGGCCTTGATGATAGGTATTTCTTCTGTCGGCAGTTGCAGGTGTTTTTTCACAATGCCTTTTTCTTATTTCTCACTAGAGTTTTTACTATTTTGACGAAATTCCCAGAATTTTCAATATGGTATTTTAAAAAAAAATTGTTTTGAAGACTATGAATCATAAAATTTTGCAAAAAAAAATGTATAAAGTTTTTATTGTTGTACTAATTAAGTTTGATATCATATTATTATAACTATATGGTTATTAATAAAAGGTAGAGTTTTCAGGTGTTTAATGTATCTTATCATTTTTATTGACAAGCAAACATTAAAAAATTAACTTTCTAGATAAAAACTGCTTGTTAGCCTTTCTTTTTTTACTGATGACTGGTTAGGCAAAATTTCTCCAATATAACCATTTTTCTGAACATACATTTACTGGCTTTAAAGAGCAAGTATTTCTCAAAAAAGGGTTTAACGATTTTGATTAAACTTATAACTGGTATTTTTTCGTTTCACTAGACACTAAATCACATTGTGTACTTTTCTGTTAGACCGTGTTCTGTTATGATGCCTAATAACTAGATTATGTGCGATGCGGAGATATCAAACACTTAGGCTGAAAACACACCGGATAAAGCAAAACGTTTTTTATTCGATAGTCAAAAAAACATTTTTTATTTGAACACACACCAAGCGAAACAGAATAAAACAAAACAAAACGTTTTGTTTTTTTGTTTCGTTGGTGTGCGTTGAAATGAAACAAAATACGAACTATCGTAAAAGCTTAACTCCGGCTGAAAGATTATAACTCTACGGCAAGTAAACACAAATAACAATTTTGTGTTTACAAAACAGACATTATGTGCTTATTTATAAGAAAAGAGAAAAGCTTTTAATCTGGCTAATCTTCAAATGTCATAGTAGGAAGTAGCAATCCACAGCTTATCAATAGTAAGTTTATTGGCATGTTCCTTATCTTTATAATTATAGATAGGCCTTCTTGCCTTAATTAAAAAAAAATGAACTTCTCTCCATCTACATTTTTCATATTTATTTAAAATTTGCGCACAGAGTAAACGTAGAAGCAAATAAATCTGTAAAGTGCAACGAAAGAAGAAAATAAAAAGAACGGAATCCAAATTTCGTTTTGCAAAAAACAATAGGTCAGCTATCGGCAACGAAACATGTTTTTCTGTTTTGCTTTTGTTTTTATGTTTTGTTTCATTTGGTGTGCGTTGCGCCATAAGAAAGTATGCAATTATCGTCAACGACCCTTGTTCGAAACAGTTTTGTTGCATTCGGTGTGTGTTGCTCGTATACAATAGCATGTATTTTCGACAACCACCATCGAAACACTTCAAACAAAAAACCTGTGTTTTGTTTCGTTTTCTTTGGTGTGTTCACTCTCATAAGAAATAATGTTCTCTTGTTTCACGAAACAAAAAAACACGTTTTGCTTTATCCGGTGTGTTTTCAGCCTTAGAGCGCTTAAGATCTTGTACTGGTCAGACAAGTGCTGAAGTTGTTCCACCTAATGTTTGTTCTTTATAGCATCCAGCTTCAGAATTATCTTCTACGTAGCGATGGGAATACCTATATTTAGCCTATCAGGTAAAATTGATACCACTGCGCTATCTCGGCAAAAAATGGTCGGCAGTTAAGAACTGTTATCGGGTTTGTAGAAATAGAACATAAATTTAAATGGATACTTGGGTATCCGAAAATATGCGGATATCTCTATTTGATATCACGTTTTCTTAAAGACAACACAGGACTTTTTTGATTACCAAAAGATAAAGTTCCACCTAGAACACAATTCAGTGATTGGGAAGACGTTAGGATAGATTTGATTTTAGTCTGTCTGAATATACACCTTCACCAACTCCTTCATCAGTTTTTGAGTAGATTGATTTATCTTCCAGGAATGTCATGTTTTCCCAGATAGTTCTGGAAAATATGGTGACTTGGAAGGTTTTATCAAACTGTAAGTGCAGCATTGAAAATCCGCCTAGCTTTGAGTAAATAATCCTGCGTTTGATTGATCAAGCAAGCAAATTACATTCAAAATGACAGTGCAAACGGCTGCAACCATTGTATGAAGAGCTGTTTCCTCCGATTTACTAGTTCATTAAACCTGTTTAGCTTGAGACAGCAGTCCAGTTTCAATGATTGTTCTTAAATTACATTGAAACATTTGCCAGTTTTGAATATTCTTTAAAAAACTCTAGCTTCTCTCATAGCAGAGTTATATGGATTAGATCTAAGCAGCTCTTGAAGTGAACCTCTATAATAGGCAGAAAAATGTCTATAGTGTTTAGGAGATCGGGTTCTAATATGCTACCTGGTCCCCTGCTGGTTTATATGGTTGTATTGATTGCCTTGAGGATAAAAATTTAGTTAAAAAATCAAAGAAATTTTGACGTATTAACTATGAAAAGCTTCAAGAGTCACTGATAAGCACTCTGAAATTAAACTTTGGAAAAACAGTGCATGTCGCACTCTGAAAACACGTTGATCATATTTTCACAAAAGTTTTCTCTAGGTGTTGGGTTAATCCACTCGTAGTTGGTTTCTTGAAGATCTTGAACCTCTTTAACTGAAAATGACTATACCAGATGTATTTTAACAAATGTTCTTTATTATACATAAATATAGTACATGTGGTAAAGTAGGTTAAAATTCCTAAAAAATATTATTATATTTTACAATTTTTAATTCATATGAATGATAAAAACTTACTTTATGGTATAGAAACCAAGGGATTACAATTAAAATTTTAGATTTTGTTCTGAAGGAACACTTAGGCAACGTATATAGTTTGCGGATATCTTCAGGAAAAGAAATAATATTTTATAAGTAACAATTATATGTAGTAGAATATGTTATTTTAGTTCAGTTAATTCAGAAAAATGTACCAGAAGGGTTTGAATAAGTGCAAAGTAATAGATCTAGTTCAAGTATTGCCAGTGGCGATAACACTAGGTATCACCCTAATGTCAATTTATATCGAAATCTCGAGTTCCATTGTTTTCCGTTTTCCAAATGCAAAAACTGCCCTATACTATTTACATATACATTTGTATATTGTAAGCGATAGGCCCCTCGTATGAACACACATATGTATGTATAGTTATAATTAATTGTGAGAAAAATATAAAATAATTTACAATTTTTCTTGATAAAGTGCAATACGCACGTATATGCCCTCTTAGAGACTCAAGTAATATCAATGAAATACAATTCTTTTACGTTTTGTAGTATACTATATACAGATAAGAATAATTGGTGTTGTACTAAATCAATTAGCATTAACGTATGTCACGGCAAAGGTCTCGCTGTCTACCTTAAGTAATGGAAAAAAGTGATAGAAACAAAAATATCATTTCTCAATTTAAAAAATGATAAGCTGTTCAAATAAATGAGATTTAATTCCTCTCAGCATTGGGAGCTGAATGCACACTTAAAAGCTCTATTTGATAGTAGTTGTTGTTGCAAATGAAAAGAAAAGAAACTTATAATTTAATTATTTGCCTTCCAATATAAATAAGCAAAAGAAAATATAAGAATACACATTTGTATTGAGAGAAATCGAAGGAACTATTCTCATGGAAAGGCTGTGTTCAAAATACCGTTTGAGATATTGAATTAAACAGGAAAACGGAATGAGCTAAAGTATTCCACATTCTGCGTATAAGAAAAAAACTCTATACTTCTTAACAGCTTACTTACGTAGATTCTATAAGATGTAAAGATGTACGTAGTCGATACCGCTTATTCTCTATAAGTAAAAGTTACTGTTAAACTATAAATAACCTTAAACATAATAGGGCCAAAGGATTTTATGGCTTATGTGGGGAGCTCTTCAAATACGGCGGTGATGATTTGATAGAAAGCATGCATCAAACCATCAACCAAATATGGGTGGAAGCGCGTCCTCTGATTGCATCATCAGCTCCATATGCCCCATCTACAAAAAAGGTAATCGTTTGTCTTTACAGAACTATCGGGACATCGCTACCAAATGGCGCATATAATGATCCTATGCAACATGCCATGTGAACATTTTAAACCGTTCTGTAATAATTAAGTTGGCAATAAGTACCAGTGTGTCTTCCGGCCACATTGAGTCAAATCCTGGAAAAGAAAGACCAACGAATTTCAAGGCGATGCTCACCATCTAAAGGGTGGTTAAATTTTAAGGGCCGATGTTGAATGTGAACCACGCCTAAACGTCAAGTTTTTTTCTGCATTTCATTTGACATTTGTCAATTTCAGACTAAATCAATTTGAACCATGGAAATATACACAATCAGGCAACGCATTAAAGTTATTCGAAATGGGCGTTCAAATCAAAATGCATATCGTGCACTTCGTGATTTTTTCGGTCAATTTAATCGTCCAAATGTGCGTAGAATCAGAAAAATTGTTCAAAAATTTGAGCAAACTGGGTCTGTAGGAGATATGAAAACACCAGTGCATGCTCGTACCGCAGAAAATATTGCTGCTGTTCGCAATAGTGTGGCTGAAGAGCCGCACCCCTCAACTCATCGTCTTGCCCAACAATTGCACCTCTCACGCTCGTCGTTGATGAACATTATGCATAAAGACTTGCATTTACACGCTTGTAAAGTGCAATTGACTCAAGAACTAAAGCCTCTTGACCATTTTAAGCGTCGTCAATGGTCAGAATGGTGGCAAGAAATGGTAACAGTGATCGATTTTGGAAGAAAATCATCTTCAGTGATGGGGCACATTTTCACCTCAGTCCTCAGTGGATTCGCATTTGGGCGAATGATAATCTAAGAGTGATTGTCGAAAAACAAAAGCACCCACAAAGAGTGACTGTTTGGTGCGGTTTATGCGTTGGCGGCATCATCGGGCCGTATTTTTTCCAAAATGAGGCCGGTCAGGCAGTAACTGTGAATGGTGTTAGCTATTGTGAGATGATAACGAACTTTTTATGGCCCGAATTGGAAGATATGGATGTGGACGATATGTGTTTTCAACAGGACGGTGCCACTTGCCACACACCTAATGAAACAATAGCTATTTTACGCTACAAATTCGTGTTATCTCACGTGGTGGCGATGTCAATTGGCCGCCAAGATCATGTGATTTGACACCGTTGGACTTCTTTCTTTGGGGTTGTTTGAAGGAAAAAGTGTACAACGATAAGCCAGTAACAATTCAAGAGCTAAAGGATATAACCTCAATTATGCCTCAGCGTCATCGAAAATTTGGACCATTGGATGGAGGTGTGCCGCCGAGGTAGCGGCGGCCATTTGGCCGATATTTTGTTCCATAAATAATTGAACCATACCATATTATCATAATAAAAAGAAATGACAATAATTTCCTAAATAATTTGTGCTTTATTCAAAATCAACATCGGCCCTTAAAATTTAACCACCCTTTATTTATCGACTTTAGATCTTCTGAACAATTCCAAACATGCACATGGTTTTAACAAGGAGATGTACTATCATGTGATTTCTTCAAACCCGTTCTAGAGCAAAAGGTGTGCAGGGCAGGATTTAACACGGATGGTACTATATTCAACAAATATGTCCAACTGTTGGGGTATGCGGACGATATCGACATCATCGGCCTATTCCAACGTTATGTAATATAGTTCTTCGAGGACAAGAGCCAGTATATTCTATCAACAAACAAAACTTCTGTTCACCGATTAGGGCAAAACCTCAATATTGATAGCAAAATGTTCGAGGTAGTTAAGGGGTTCATCTACATTCGAGTTAATATTAATTCCACAAACGACACTATAGTGAAGATCCGACGGAGAATTGTCCTAGGAAACCGCTGCTACTTCCATCTAGCAAACCAAATGGGTTTAAAGCCCTCACGTTCTACAAAACCCTTAAGCTATCACTCTTGCTTTTAGGCGCCCATAGATGGATAGATGATACTGGGATCCTTCGAGAAAAAAAAAATCTTCGACGCATATTTGGCAATATGTGTGTGCCAGGAGGGTGAATGGAAGAGAATATATTTCAGCGAACTATATCAAATGTGCAAAGATGTGGATGTAGTCCATCAAGCCAAAACACGTCAACTACATTGTCTCGATCACATTGATCGAACGGACAACAATGCTCCAGCAAAGAGCATCTTTGAATCCCAGCCCTCAGGTTCGCGGCGATCCTTCGGTAGACCAAGCCGTCGCGCATGCCAGAGTGCTTGGCCTGGAAAGCTGCCATGCCTCGGGCGGAGAACTTCATGGATCGGGAGTTGGTTTAGTAAGGAAGTAATAATTACTGTTCTGATGCAGAATATAAAACCTATTTTGGCGCTTAAGCTTAACTTATCTGATTAAATTAATTCTTTGACCCAAGATTATAATTCAGATTCCTGTCAATCACTTTCATTATTGACTATGTCGTTCCGTTCTGGTTTTGATAAACTTACATGATTTTTTGCTTAAGTCCACATTTAACCATAATGGAAACCTAATAAATAAAAGACTTAATATTTTTCAATTCAAATCACACAAAAACTAAACCCTCTTAAGTCTCACGTATTTCGTTTTATTTGATCGTTTGTATTTTTAACGTAAAGCTATTTTAAAATGAAATACCTAAACAAAGTAAACAACATCGTAAAACTTAAACCAGTTTTATAAAAACACTCAGCTTTTATCAACTTTCTGCTGATAAATTCAAAACCCCAATGGAAATACCCCTTGGGAATCTCATTTATATCAACTTATTGAATGTAAATATAAAAATCGCAGCTTGATTTAAACTAATGATCTCATTCGCATACCTTTGGATTCACATTTGTCGAGAGAAAAAAAATTAACACAGGTAATCAAGTTGATGCATAAAATAAATTATCTAGTATTCTCTCTACAACTGCCATCAAAAAATAGCAACAGCTTTGGCGCAATCTCATAACACCCATAGAGAAGATACTCGACTCGTAAACACCCAAAGAGAAGCTTCAAATGAAAAAAAAAATAGGTATTTACTACTTCACTTTCGATTACACATGAGAAAACGACGAGGAAATAAATTTAAAACGTTTTCTACTTTTTGTATGCTTTGTACTGTTAGTCATTCTATCTAAAGCAATAGCTGCGCGCCGCGCCAGTTTATGAATACGGATGCGACTACGCAACTTCGTGGCGACAGTTTAATTTGTAAACGATGTTGGGCTTCAGCGCGTCTTTCATTCATTGTTTTTTCACACTTGGTATTCGATTGTCGAGTTAGTGCTACCCTTGTGCTATGAATGTCCAATTGTTTCCATCTCATCAAAAAAACACACTCAACTTCGCAATGATTCAGATTCAGATAATCCAACTTATGGTAAAAAATTTTCATATTTAAGGTCAAAAGTATGACTGTAAGGTAGTGGTTGGGTACAGTAATTAGTACAATTTTTGTAGTTACTCAAGTTTTTGCATAAAAAAAGTCCAAAGGGAAAACCCTACGATACACAATAATTTATAAAAAATCGCGATTTCAAAAATTGGAAGAGTACTAATTTTTTTTTCTCCATTAATTGACTGACTAAAAAAATGGTACTTAGATAAGATTAGATTTATTGTTTGTTTTCTTGTTTAAAATACAAATTTAAGTTACAAAAAATCATTAAGCATGGCTTTGCCGTCTGCCTGATTGACGTGTAAGTAAACATTTGTTAACAGGTTTGTTTTATAGTGTATTCAATTTTTAAATTAAAAAAAAAATTAATATACATATTTAGAAAATAAAAAAAAATAAAACAAATATAAAATAGAAATAGATTTGGAGTTAAAAATTCTCAGTAATAATTTTACTACGGTAATTAATTGCTGCTTTGTAGAAGTAAAAAAGTTGCTTAGTATCACCTTCGCAATTTAGAAGAGCTATAACTTCTTCCTCTGATTTCGTGTCGTTTCCTAGAAAATATCTTCTTATTTCTTTAAGGATAGGACATCTTCCGATAAAATGGATAACATCTTCTCTTTCAGATAGGTTACAAAGGCTGCAATAAAGTGGTAAGTCTGGTCGATGTGGGATATAATTAAGCCGTATAAGTTCGCCTCGCATCTTAAAAAATGCCGAAATTAGTGCTTTGCTGTTGTCATTGTGAAAATAATTTTTTTTGACAAATTATGATTTAAAACGCTGTATGTAGCTCGGTGAACTGATGATGAAGCCATATCTACGCAACCAATTCTGTTTTGTTCATCTACTTTCGCTATAAGATCGCAAAGAACATCCTTACGGTATCCTTCATTTCCATGAGATAAGTTGGATTCGAATCTGCACTACGTTGCCACCTCTTCGAGCTTTTTGTACCAGAGCATATTCCTTTCGATTACTTTCTTTGCAGTTATTTTTGGAAGTCTATCGTCTGGCAATTCCAAGACTTTCATTACATAATCCACATGTAGTTTTAATGATTTAATGAAAAGCGGTGGCAATCCTGTTTCGATATTAATCATATAGTTTGGTGTTGTACTTGGTCAGCTGAAACCGCGTTTTATGAAGTATCTAAGGAGTTTCTCTACAGTTACGTATTGGCAATATCCCCAAGATTGTGCTGCGTACATCATAACAGATTCTGATACTGCTTGGAAAACCTTGTATTTTCTGCTATGGGCAATTAGCTGATTTGAAAAATATCTTTTCCATGTTGCCGATATGGCACTTTTTGCTTTTATTAATCATTCCTTTAGATGCGGTTCCATAGTGAGATTACTAGCTATTCTCACTCCGAGGTATTTGTACGTATTTACAATTTCAATGGTTTCTCCATTAAGATGCCATTTTTCATGTCTGCATTTTCTGCCACTTCCCTTCTTGAAAATCATAATTTTTGATTTTGTAAGGTTAACCGTAAGATTCCATAATTAACAGTACAAATCAGGACGATTAATCATTAATTGTAACGACTCTGGTGAATATGCAAATAGAACCACATCGTCCGCAAATAAGAGTGCTTTTACCAGCTGTCCTGCAATCTCAATTCCGCCGGGTAAAAAGTCGGTGAGGTCATCGATGTACAAAGCAAATAGATACGGGCTTAGCGTACATCCCTGTCGTACTCCCATAGTTGTTGCAAACCATTCTTACGTTACGATTCCGCTCCACACACTTGATTGATTGTCCTCGTATATGTTTTCAATAACCCTCCCGAACTTTTGCCTCATTCCAGCGATGTAAAGTTTAGAAATTAAAGCCTTTCGATCAATATTATCGAAGGCTGCCTTGAAATCCACAAAAAAAGCGAATAATTTCTTTTTTTGTTCGAGAAATATTCCAGCTATATTTTGTAGAACGAAAATGTTGTACTTAAGATCTTCACGTTCCAGGTGAAATTTCTAACGCGATAGACATTGAAACTTTAATACAAACCCTCCGATTTTTAAAACTTGTCTGTCAAGAATTTGAATAGAAGTAAAGGGTTTTCCGGTCTGCTTAGCCTTGTATGCCTGCAATAAAACATTTGGTAAAAAGTGGGACCTGCAATTGATTGCCCTAAGACTGATTTTGTGGACGAACATAGACCTACCATGTCCGATCTTAGCGTATGGTTTGGTTGACTTGAGGGCCTTAATCAACATGATGTACAATGTGAATTAACTTGAGAAGATTCAACAGCTATCTTTGTCACTACAGGGGCTTTGTGATCCTGTCCAACGGATGCTTTATGTGTTTTTCTTCACCTTTTATCACTGGACTTACATATTAAATATATGTAAAGTATCTTGCAGTTCGAAGACTTGAAGAATCAGATTGTTGGCATACGTGATCCTAGAAGACATTTTCCGACAGAGATTAATTACTGCACTCCTACTGTAAGCATCGGTAAGTTATTATTTCATCTAGAAAGAACTGGAAGGTCAACGTTGTGGTGAGTGATTTCGACGAAACCATCTTTACTGATGTGTCTAAGAAGGAGTGTGGTGTCGGATCGGAATTTTTCTTTGAGCCCTAAAATGTATCTAGGTCTTTTCGGCTGCTCTATTTTGCCTTTCTTTCAAGCTGAATTACTGGCAATAGGAGAAGCGTACAAAATACTTAAACAAGATCCAGATCAAAACCGAAATGCTTCTATTTTTACGGACAGCCAGTTAAAGCCATTGATTCGGCTTTTTCATCCTGTAAATTGGTCCAGCAATATCGGGATGAGTTTGCGAGCCTGATCATTTACATCAACGTCACTCTTATCTGGTTTCCAGGTCAAAGTGGAGTAGAGGGAAATGAACGGCTTGTCGAGCTCGTCATACAAAAAACAGCCCTACCTCATACCTTAACTGAATTTCTCAATTTTTCCAACTGCATTATGTCTAGAAAGATGTGTCTCATGCTCATCTATAATAAGTCACGAACAAGATGGCCTAATATGCAGACCAAGAAAGACATAGCCATGGTAATTCCAACATGCGCTGGACACTGGACACTGGCCAAAAGGGGAACAAATAGCAAAGCTGGACATTACTTATAATACTCATTGTCGTGATCAGTATTTCCTCTGTAAATGACCCCCTCTGGATAGAATCAAAGCCCAATTATTCCGAAAGTTATTTCTCGACGATGCGACCCTTACGAACTATCTGAACTGAAAATTAAAGACATAATCTCATTTCTTAACACGACAAAGTGGCTCTGAGACGAACCTCGACGACTTCTGTAATGGGAACTCCTCAATCTTAAGAACGCGCACTGGGGAACTTTACGTAGAAGGAAGTCATAAATCCCCAATCACATCCCATTAAATCCACAGGTCAAACAAGTTTATTTCAAAACAGTGTACTCCAGCGCTATTTGAGTCACCGAGCAAGACTGCTTGTGGCAGCCATTTACTTACGCACGTAAAGGTTTTTTCATTAAGAGTTTTCTATCTTTAAATTTAAATAAAATAAACTTCATCCGAAACGTCTAATTGATTTTTGGCTTTCAGGGCAATGATGATTTCTTGGCAATTTGACATTTGACTTAAGAAAACCTCACAAGAAGCTGTGAAAACGGGGTCGAATTACACGATCACGGTGGCCAATTCACATCGCCTCCGCGTGAGATAAGCATATTCGGAAATCGTTCGTGCAAAATGTCTATTGTTGCTATTGGGGCACGTAGCGCCGCGATGTCCATATCATCTAATTCGGGCCAAGAGAAATTGGTTATAGCGCTCGCCATTGACGGTGATGGCTTGGTCAATGTCGTTCTCAAAGAAATATGTACAGATGATGCCACTAGCCCAAAATCTACACCAAGTAGTGACTTTCTCTCGAAGCATTGTAATTCATCCAATTATAGATACAGAAATGAGCAACGTCTTTCAATATGATTTTTTGACCGCGAAGCCCGCGATTTCTTGCTCGAACAGAAGATCCACTTTCATAAAACAATTTCTTCATTTGTACAAGTTATCGGTTTTCCATGGTGATTTTGGAAAACCAACTTAATAAATGACAGCCAATTCATTAGATGTAGCTTTAACAATATGGCCACAATGACCTGTCAAAAGTTTAGATATTCCTATTGTACATTTTTTTATTTAGAACTTTACTAACATACCTAGTGGTCTTCCGACCCATAACGAATTGCTTTCATCATCTACGATTCCAAGCATACTTCTTCTAGTCGTATAGAACAACCTCTCTTGTTATCTGAAATCTGCTATCGTTTGATCTTCAAATTCTAACCGAAGGCTTGATTTTCTCTGTCGATTCAAGCATGGTTGTCTATTCGGTCTATTTAGCTGAGCCAAAAGTATTCGCTATGTTTTGACATTATTTCTCCACATCATGGTACAGCTCATAAAGTTATATTATATCCCTTGAACTTGCCTTCGCTTGAACTTTCTTCGGATCTTCAATCACCGTGAACTACTCAATAAAATTGGGACCACCCGATAATATCGGTATCGTCCGCACCCGCACACCCCAATAGTTGGACAGATTTGTATGTAGAAAATAGCGCCCTCAGCGGGCACCATCTCTTTCAGAACGATATTGAAGAAACCACTTTCTCTGCATTTTTGGAATAGTTTAGAGTATAGCTATTCCATATTTGCACATTGCACCGCGTATTTTTCAAAGTCATGAGACCCAGATAGATCAGTTTTCCCGGAATCTTGTGTTCGGCCATCGCCGCCGTGTAGAGATCCTGACAATGATGATTGATATCATGTGCGGCTTTGACGTCGATGAAAAGCTTATGATTTTCGACTTAAAATTCTTTAAAATGCATTAATGTAAAAATGTTGTCTATGATCGCAATGAGGGTCGAAAGAAGAACTTGCAATTGCTAACTATGGTGTTCCAGGGGCCTTAAGATACTCGCACAAGAAGTTGTATAGGATAAAATAGGTAACATTTAGCTGGGATATGTTGCGATAGTTCTTACAGGATGTAGGATCGCCTTTTTTGATGATGAAACATTTCAAACCGATATTCCAGGCATCAGAAATGCTTACGATATTAAAACATCACCTATCGGTAAGCAATTAGATTCTACGGTTCAACTTTTAATCTATGTTTATTTTATCACTCATTTTGTGCCTATACTATGTTTATTTGAAGTTTATTTAATAAGTGTCACCGTCCAGACTCATCATAATAAGGAAAAGACTCAATTCTTAAAGTACTATTAATAGCAAAATTCGAACTGATTTGATTTTTCCCGCAATATCGTTCCAAAAATAAACCACCGAAATCATTTCACACTAAATGACTTAATTAAAAATAAAAATCGTAACTCAATCCGCATCCACGCATATTGTATTATAATTGACATTTTATCAATTACCCATAAATAAATACCTGCGGTGGTAGTGGGCATTGAATCGGCCGCAAAATCGTGCATAAAACTTAACAATTGACACTGAATACTAATAGATTGTGTATCACAAAAAGATTATTTATTTAAACAAATACTATTTTTGTGTAAACTTGCTTAAAAGTTACAACGGCAACACTAATTGGAATGTCTCAGTACCAATCTGTTTGATCTTGTGAGTCACAATGTCAGCGTTGATTAATTGATCTAACTCTATTTGAAATTGTGTTTGCGTCATCAGCGATACAAAATGTCAGTGCGAAATTTTTAATTCAATTTTATCTAGATAATAAGATTGAAGCTGTATTGAAACACTCTTGATTTTCTTTCAATTGCTGGGGTTACAAAATTGTAAAAAAAAACAAAAACAAATCAAATTGTAAGGGGATTTTGAAGAAGAAAATAATCAGAGCGTATTCTTACCCTTGTATTAATTGATTGCCAGATATCACATTAACATGAGATTGGCCTTGAACTAGTCTTTTTACACAAAGAAGTATTTTGTTGTTGGTCATAGTTAAATAAATTAATATTATCAGCATTTGAGTTGCGATAAATTTGCGAGCAAATATTGAATTTTCTTTATCTATTACCGTAATCTGCTGAGTAAAGCCTTCTTTAATGAAGAAAAATGAAATTAATTTATATTGTGTTAAATTAGATATTGTAAACATGCATGGCTGTTGACAAAAATAAAATAACGAGTGATTTCTTAAGAGCTATCGGAAATTAAAAAAAAAACACATAAAATTAATCTTTGTTTGAATCGATAGTATGGTCGATATAATTTAATGTTTGAAGATTATTTCATGCAAATGTTGGCCGTGGCTGTGCCTCAAATGGTCCTCTTTCTAACATTTCGGCCGGTATCTCACGAATAAATGCTTCAATGTTGGCTTCCAGTGCTTCGAAGCGGGCTTGTTGCTATAGATATGAACCTTAACATAGCCCTCCAAAAAATAATCTAGAAGCGTTAAATCACACGATCTAGGAGGCCAATTGACCGGCCCCAAACGTGAAATAAACTGTTCACCGAACTCGCCTCGTAATTGGTCGATTGTTATGAGTGCTGTGTGGTGTGCGGCACCTTCCTGTTGAAACCACATGTCATGCAAGTCAAGCTCATCCATTTTGCGCAAAAAAAAGTCTGTTATCATCGCACGGTAGCGCTCACCATTCACAGTAACGTTGCGATTCGCATCATCTTTGAAGAAATACGGCCCAATGTTTCCGCCAGCCAATAATCCGCACCAATGACCAGTGACTTTTTTTTGCATGAATTGGTAGCTCTTGTAATGCTTCTGGCTGCTCTTCACTCCAAATATGGCAGTTTTGCTTGTTCACGTATCCATTCAACCAGAAATCAGCTTTGTCGCTGAACACAATTTTTCTATAAAAAAGTGGATCTTCGGCCATCTTTTCAAGAGTCCATTCACCAAAAATTCGGCGTTATGGTAGCACGTTCGGCTTCAATGCTTGCACCAGCTGTATTTTGAAAAGCTTCATACCTAAATCATTCCGCAAAATTTTCCACGTAGTGAAGTGCCCAATTGCTGCGAAATTGGAAATTCATATGGTCATCACTAACACTGGCCGATACAGCTGCGATATTTTCCTCAGTTCGCACTCTACGTAAGCGTGTTGGTGGTTTAATGTCCAACAATGTAAATTTGGTGCGAAATTTAGTCACAATAGCCCGAATAGACGCCTCAGTAGGTCGATTAAACTGTCCATAAAATGGAAGAAGCGCGCTATGAACTTTCTTAACAGACATTATAGAACAAACTGAAGATGTTTGACTGTGACACAAAACACGAAACGTGCGTGAGTTGTCAAAACCAGTGTTGCCAAAAAGAAACTAGCAAAAAAATCACCCATCATAATCGACTAGGTCGCACAAACCTGCTCTAATTTTAGAGAGACTAGTTAGAACCATACAAACACTCTAGAAGCAGGGTGCACTTTATGTTCTCGGTCGATATTTTTTTGAAAAACTTTTTTGTTTGTGCCATCCTGACTGTCCTTACCTAATTTTGAACTTGAATGCATGTTAGTCGGCAAAGACATAGTCAACTTTCTATATCAGGTAATCACCAGAACTGATTCTCCTGTCTCGTCCTGGCCCCCTGGTTATGATCGGACAAGTTCTACTGAACTAAACGAGATTAATTCACTGAACCGAAGGCGTTGTGGTCTACTTTGTGCTAGGACCGTTTTGACTATAAAGGAGCCATCTATCGAAAGTTCTACGGCCGAAGTGGTAGATTAGCGGAATCATTATTCTACCCTTAAGCAGTATCTCTTGACTGTGGAATGCTTAGGGCGGGATGAAGCGGCCTATATTCACACTCTCGTAGTAATTTTGCTGTTGGTCGAGGACATCACTCCTGCAGCGTGACCCCAAATCAGCTTTAATTCTGTTTATGTTGGCTCCGTTGTATAGAACCTTGCTGGAATATTAATGTTTGTATTCCGACTCTGGTGCTCTATCTGCCTATCAGGCATTTGAGATGAGGCAACGTTGAACAACACCGAGCACCCATAGGCAATCATCGGCAGGATGAGGGCCATGTAGCAAATCACATTCCCCCGCTATTAAGCCGACTGTTGAAAAATAACTTTTTCGTCAGGACAAAGGCTTCCCTAGCCCCAGCAAGGTCAACATATACATATACATATATGTCTGTCGAAATACAAATACTGATCCAACTAGATGCCAAGTATTTTCTTTCAATTTTACTCGCCTGTCCATGTGGCCCTACTATTACTGGCTTGTCCCAGTTTTTTCTCGTATCCCTTGAGCTCTATACGACGGATTCCTAAGCAGAATAGTTTCAGATTTCTAAAAGTAGATTTTTAATTTCCAGTCATCGCAATATCGTTGAATCTTGTAGAAGTCAAGCTACAAAAGAATTCTGATAACCTCGACTTTTGGAGCTATTCTGTTTACACCTTTAGTTCGTCGTCGGCATACGCAATTGCCTTAGCTAGTTTACCTATCAGATGGCCTATCAGATGGCCTATCAGATGGCTGATGTAAATGCTGAATAAAATTGGTTAGTTAACCGTTCCCTTCTGAAGGCCATTTTTATAATCGAAGATTGCAGTAGCAGTTACATTGACACTTTTGACAACAAGGTTTCTACGATTGAGCAAGTCATAAAGCCTATTGTAATAGAGGTTTACTTATGCCGAGTCCGGTGAGCTTTCGATAAAGACCTTTTAACCATTCGGTTTCAAAAAAGCCTTCTCCAAATCAACAAGACAATTGCCAGTACATTTCCTTTTAGTGTTGTTCTATTGGATATCAGAGACCAGTTTAGATGCAGCATGAATTGCGTCATTTCCTGCCTTCAAACTGGACTGATTATCTGGTATGGCATTGTTGTCCTCCGCCCATTTGGACAGAGCTCTATTGATAACTTTTTCGAATACACTACTGATACCCGGAAGAGTTTCACGAACTGTGTGGCATGTTATGTCGTCTGGCTGAAACTACCTCGTCTATGCTCACAGCATCTGTTTAAAGCAGACGCCCCAGTTCTGATAGTTTGGTAATTGGATATTGTCCAATGACACTCGTTACAAATGGATTAGCTATTCCTCTATTACTCTTGAATTTAGGAGCCCCGAAATCGATAGTTTCGTTTTCTTACTAAAAATAATTTTGGGTAAAAAACATTGTTCATTTCAATGACCCAATCAATCAAAGAACCAAGCTATTTCGATAAAAATCGTAAAGCCTATTTTAAACTTATCAAACGTCATCGCAATGAGAATTGTATTTTGATAGTCCGAGAAGGGTGAGAAATTTAAAATTCCACCAATGTCCGAATAACCCAATAAGACAGCAGTTTAAAGTTTGGCTTTAACAGATACAAAAACTATCCATCATTCACAGATTTAACAAATGTTTTGAAAATTCGATAGGAACAATTTGCGTGAGAAATGCGGTCAAAATTGATTTTTTGAATCAGTTTAAGTTGTTTTTTTTTTTTAATTCTAAGACGAAAATCTAAACTTTTAGAACTTCTAATAGAATTTGTATATCTTTTCACATTGACAATAAAAGCAAGTACCTACTAAAAACCGGGTTGGGCACTTTATTTAACTCACACAATTGAATATAAATTTACAATAATATCTTGTTCTGTAAGAAAACAGCTAGCTTTATCGTTGAAAGCAAGATATCTAAATGAAAAACCTGTAAGCTACTGTGAAGGCTATAAAAAAGCTTTCTTATTTATTTTGTTGAAAATATTCTAATGATAACAGTCATTAGCAAAAAGCAAACATTCTATAGAATATGTTTTTCTTATTCAAAGAATTCAATTCAAGGAATATTTTTAATAAACGTTTTTAAGAAGTTAGTCATCAATGGCACTAAAAGAAAAACCTTTAAAAGTGAATCACTTTTAGGCAAGCCTGAGTTAGATTACAAAAGAATTCTTACGATTCTTTGTAAATAAAAAATAAATAAACAGTTTCCTTTAAATAAAGTTTTTTAGTTTGTGAACAACAACAATTTTAAGTTTAGGCTTAGGAAGAATGTCGGTCAGTGGAGGTAATACCTATAATATTTGGAAATCTTCAGTTTCGATTTTGAAAAATTTTTTATGTGTTTTTTGATAAAACAAATATTTTAATAAAGATTTATATACATTATGTATTTAGTAAATTTTAATTTGTTGAAACAAAAGTGGTTTATGAGAAAAATCTAAATTTTTAGCGATATTTGTATAGTTTAGTGGAGATTGGATAACTTCGTTACATTTAAGTAACATTTTTAGAAAGATCAGGATTAACTAACTTAAATCATAACTACACTTAGATAACTTCTGTTTTTAGCTGCATTTATTGAAACTTCAGTATACATATTTCCCTAGAACCTTGTTGTGTTTTTGAAACTTTGAACTGCTTTTTCTTGATGATTGTTGGGCCGATTTACACAAGTCGTATACTGTTGGAAAGACAAACAAAATATCTGTTCAAAAATATAAAGTATATGTTAATTAGTTCGACTGTTTTTGAAAATTAGTCTCATACATGGAAAAGCAGCAAAAAAACGGTTTTTTGCTCATATCTCGAAAACGCTTCTTTGGAAAAATAAATGGAAGCCATTTTTGTATTCAGAGAATCAAAATTAGTCTAGAAAATAATTTTTTTTGAGGTACTCGCTACAAACCGAAAATTTGTAAACTAAAGTTATTGATTCAAAATAGCTTTTTTGGCCTTTAGTCCACAAAAATCGGCGTTTCGTCCGGGTGATCTCACATGGACTCATCAGTTGACTGTGAGGACCTTGTCAATGGGGAATTTTTGTTAAATTTTTAAATTTTTTACTTTAAACTTAATATATTTGATTATTTCCTCAACATATCTCTTCTTTTTTGGTACCAAAAAATAACGTTTGCTATCGCTATTTTTTGTTTTATATGATTGAAGAAAATAAAATTAAAAAAATGTTTTCGAAATAAATCTGCACAATTTGCATGAGTAGTTCAGGCGTCACTTAATTCATGAAGAAATGGCATACCAAACTAAAGATACTTGAAAATCACATGGCAGATGACAAAATAGCTGTCAATGAAAATAATGCTGCCAACTTAAAGTTCTTACAACTCCCAACCATTATTCTGTGCGTGTTGCAGACGAGAATGGAGATTTTCTGGTGAGTCCGAACGGCTAAGATGAAAAGCACTTTTCATGCCAAGAGATACTCTTGGAGAATTTGTCACTTCTTCGAAAGGGACTTTTTCACTGAAAATTATTTTCTCCTTTTATTTTTCTAGACCGTAGCCGCTAGGAATTGAACACTTATGTACAAGACAGATTTTATATTTTTGGAAAGCTAGTCGCTGAGGTGTGCAAAATCACACTTCTACACACCGTTGCTTATTTTCGTGAAGTACAGAGTGAGGCTTTTCTAAAAACAAAGGCTTCATCGGCTTCTGTTATTTGTGGAAATCGAGGGCTTAGTGAATTCAATTCTCAACCAGAAAAACCCATAAGAAGAAGTCTTAGTAGGTCAAATCGCACGATCTCCATGGCCAATTCACATTACCCCCGCCTGCGATGACGAGCGGAGATCGCTCGTGCAAAATGTCCATTGTGTCACGGGCTGTGTTCAGCGCTGCCACCCTAAAGATAATCAAGCGAAGTATTTTTCAGAAAAAAGCGCAGTAGATTGCAATACACCGCAGTAGATTTTAAAATATGCAAAACAAAATTCAAATCATAGAAATACATTTTATTTATGAATAAAAGCAACAGAACTTAAAAAAATTAACTCAACAGTTAAGAAAAAATTAACAAATTTCTTAAACTAAATAAACAAAAAATCACATTTCATTTTGAGAATTCTTATGCTAGCTACACACGAGGCAACCATTGAAGCAACGTGATGCAGCAACGTGTTTCGTTTGTTTACTACACACGAGGCAACTGTTTCCGCAACCACAGTACAGTTGGAGCAACCTACCGAAAATATCAAAACATTTTGATATTTCTGGCAACGGTTGCAGCAACTCAAAATTAATCTGCAACTCAGCTACACACGAAGCAACCGTTGCTTCAACATGACGGTTTTCATGACGAAAATTTCCCTTCAGCAGCTGCACTGCTATGCGGTAAAGAGCATAACAAAAGCATAAATTCTACTAGCTCCAGCAATGCAAATTCACCTACCGAGTTTTTAAATATTCTGGCTGTTGACCAAAACTTTGTTATGTCTGAAGGGTCATTGTATTTTTAAACAAAATCATTATTGCCTAACAAGAACCTCCATTGCATATTGAGCACTTCCGCATTTTCAGATGAATGTGTAAATTCTTCCAAAATGAATTTGAATTTTTCACTGAATGCATTCAGAGTGAGTGAACATGGTTGAGAACAAACTTTGGTTAAGTACTATTAACATTTTTGAAAGAGGAGTAGATTCGTTTTGCTGCGCAGTAGATATTCATTTGGGCCAAGACGCAGTAGATCTACTGCTAAAGGAGTAAAGTGGCAGCCCTGCCTGTGTTGTCAGTATCTATATAATCTAATTCGGACCAACAGAAATTTATTATCATCGACCAATAGCGCTCGCCCTTAAAGGCCTGGCCAACGTCGTTCTCAAATAAGTACGAACCAATGTTGCCGGCAGCGCAAAAGCCAAACCAAGCCGTGACTTTCTCTGTATGCATTTCAACTTGGTGGATCTCGTGTGGATTGTGATCGTTCCAAATTCGACAATTTTGCTTGTTATTCAGAAATGGTCGTTTACTCTGATATCCTGGGTCAGTTGAAGTACGGGTAAAGGCCCATGTATTGAATCAAAACTCGCAAAGTTTTGGCCTGAGAGACCGAGTTCTTGTGCTCGGCGCGATATTGACAGCTCTAATTCTCCTGCACACTCTCACATACATATAGCGGAGATAGTTCCGGCAGATCTTTTCTTAAAGTACGTCGATTGGAGGATTTTCCACTATAACTTTTGAAAAGTCTTCTCGAAATGACGATTATCGCGTCCGTTAAATGGGCGAAACGAGCGATCGAGCAGGCAATTTAATCATTTTTATATTTATATTGTTGAACGTTTTAATTGCCCATCTTGGCGGCAAAACAGAATGAATAAATGACAGCCAATGTGACAGATATAGCGTCAAAAATATAACGAAAAGACAAAGCTTTCTAGAGGCAATAGCTCAACAGCTGCGGCTGGAACTCGATCACCAGACCTTTGGTGTGACGCACTAAATTACAATTCTTTTTCATGATAATGTACAATACCGCTTTCAGACATTATGTGGCTCAACGTGTGCTAACAACGAATCGGTGTTAGCGGTTCTCATCATCAAGTTGAATTGAAAGAGAAGAAAAACTCTTTAATATGAACTGGTTAAAGCGGGCTTTAGGTCAATAAAAGATGTTGATTTAATGCAACGTTTCGAACGTGTATACGTCCTTCATCAAAGGTCACGTAAATCAATAACAAAAGAAAAACTCTTTAGAATTACCGGAAGATGTCCAAGGAAAGAAATGTAAAAAACTCCTTGCAGGAATCTAGATAGATGAAGTAAATCCTAAATTTTTGAAAATTCTTCTGCCTCAGACCCTTAAATTTATAACTCATTTATTCAACTCTATACTATCTACTTGTGAGTATCCGAGACTATGGAAGAATGCCAAGATACTTCCAATTCCTAAGACAAAAAACTCTGCTAACCCTGAATACAGGCCTATTGCTATATTGCCATACCTGTCAAAAGTTTTCGAAAAGTCGATTTTAAAACAAATCCAAGCATACCTAAATACAAACTGCCTTTTAAGCTCAAACCAATCAGGATTTCGAGAAAGCAGAAGTTGCAAGACAGCTCTTTTACTTGTTGTAGATGATATTCGAAGATCGATGGACACTAGTTGTGCTACTTTTTTAACGTTGTTGGACTTTTCCAAAGCGTTTGACACGGTCGATCACCTGATACTTTGTAAAAAGCTTAGGGATGATTTCGGTTTTTCTTCTTATTCAGTAAAACTTTTGCACTCATATTTAACTGATCGTCAGCAATGTGTGGCCGTGGGAAACCAGTTGTCTTCATATCTTGCAGTCCCTGCAGGAGTACCACAGGGTTCCATTCTTGGGCCGCTATTATTTTCGCTATATGTCAATGAAATTCCTCATCTAGTTAAGTCTTGCAACGTTCATATGTTCGCAGACGACGTCCAATTATACTTATGCAGTCCGCTAGATGGCATACGTAATGCTATCAGCCATATTAATGAAGACCTAGAAATTATTCTGCAGTGGGCTCTCAAGCATAACCTTTCTCTCAACCCGGGGAAGTCAAAGACATTATGCATTTACAAACGCATCTTAGATACGTCAAGTTTTCCACCGGTTCGACTTGGTAGATCAACCATTGACTATGTGCATTCTGCTAGGAACCTGGGGATAATTTTCAACGAAACTTTAACTTGGACTGATCATGCAGCTACTACAATTGGTAAACTATATAGTGTTTTGCGCCTATTATGGTCATCCCAAAGGTATGTTCCTGTCAAAACTAAGATGTTGCTCGTCAAAACACTCCTGCTGCCCATTTTGTTGTACGGATGTGAGGTCTTCTGCTGTTTTGACTCCTCAACAAGGCGAACACTTAATGTCATATACAACAATCTTGCAAGATACATCTTCAATATAAGATATTTTGATCATATTTCCAGCTATTCAAAACAAATAATGGGTCTGACATTCGATAATCTCTTAAAGTTTAGGTCACTTATCCATTTACATGTAATTATGCAGTCTCGTCAACCTGAGTACCTGTACAACCGATTAGTTTTTGGTAGTTCACTAAGAACCGCGAACCTGATTCAACCTAGATTTTATTGTCTGCAATCGGAGCGTACGTTTTTTGTCCATGCCACTCAATTATGGAACTCTTTACCGACAACGATCAGAAGCATCATTAACGCGAGCACATTCAAAAAGCGTCTATTTAAACACTTGGCCAGTAATACTTAAGTAAAAAGAATAAATAAATGAATAAAGAATTATGTAAATAAAAATTGAAAAAATGCTAGATTTAATTTCTATTAACATAAACTTAATTCAATAATAATTATTTATATCTTGCTTTGTTAAACATTTTCGAACATTCTTAAATATTGTAAAGCCTTCACTTATAATAAGATTATAGTCTTAATGTGAAATTCTTATTAATAAATACGAAATACGAAATACGAAAAATCTGGGAGCAATGCAAAAAAAAAAAAATCAATTTTGTTTGACATAAACACATCGAGGGTTGTTCTAATAGAACACAAATTATAAAGATGAATATATCTTCCAGTTCGCACTATCCAAATAAAATGTATATTCCATCTCCAAAAATTATTAAAAGCTTATACTTTTTGATATTCTAAAATGTTAAAAATAGAATGTATTAGCCAAAAAGCTCTTCTAGCATTTTTTACTCGTAGAATATACACACATCACATAGTATGTACCTACCTTAACAAAAATAAAAAATATATATATTTTTTATTTTCTTTCACAATGAGAAATGATAAGAAATAAAATGCATGACAGTGTCGCTCGAAATTTAAAAGCTTCTCTATAAAAAATTTCATTAAAATCCGTTAAAATGGTTCTATGGTAGGTACAGTCAGCAATATCTTAGTTTAAATTTTTTATTAAATTATATATCGTAAAAATTAAGCGAAGGAAACAAAATTTTATCAAAATTCTCCGAGCTGTTTTTGAGAAAAATACGGTTTTTGAAAGGCATTTTTTAACATTTGTATGGTGGGTACGGTTATTTTTAGGTAAAACAATTTTGTTTTCTCACATTTTGTAGTTATATTAAAACACTTTTATTTATCAAGTTTAAAAAAATTAAACATGGGGTTTTCGAAATATTGAGTTTTGAAATTTGAATACATAAAAATATTATAATAAAATGATCAAAATCACTTGAACCGTTTTTGAGAAAATCAAAAACAAAAAAATGGCTCCGATGGAGGTACCAAAAATTACCATTTTTCGGAAAGTTTTTCTTAATCACTATACCTAGCTTTAACTTAATGAAATTTTTTGAGTTTTTCTTAAAAAATCTGTGGGACACTTTTTGAAAAATAAATGTAGGTACTTATACAATGTCGAAAAAATTCTTATGGCATGTATTATTATTTTTGATCTTAAAAAAAAAATGTGGAGGGGGTGGGGGTAAATTTAAAATCGATATCTACCAAGTTCAACGAAATTGGCCGAGCCGTTTAGGCTGTAGTCGAACAGACAGACAAACTGGCAGACAGAATTTCGAGACCCACTTTTTTCGTCTTCGCTATCATCCTAATGTCAACTTTGATCAAAATCTCTAGTTTAATTTTCGTATTCCCAATCATAAGCTCCCCTGTACAAAATACTTATAATTACATTCGTATTTTGTGTTGTGAAGTGGTATGTCGCAATTGCTCCAATGAGTTTTTTATGCTATAGGCCACATTTGTGAGGCGTCTAATGTTGTGGAGTGGTGTGTTGTGCAGAAATCGCTTCTGTGGGAACACTATCATATTATTATAAAAATATCAAAAGACAACAGTTTTGAGTTCTAAAAAGTTCATCCTAATTTATTATTATTTGTTTTTGAAATGTCGAAACATTTAATAGATTTGGTGAGACAAAATAATTTCCTTTAAAACACCAAATGCAGAGTATAAAATTCAGATGAAAAGAACTGCTGGATGGGAATCCATAACGTAGGATCGTGGTGAAATATGAACATTCTATATCCTTTCCTATAGATAGTAATTATTGCTTTCGATTGCCGCAGCTACAATTCCAAAAGGTATTATCTTTCGGAATGTTGATATATTTGACGATCTTCAATTTTGTGTCTGCCTACTGCTACTGTAGTGCTGTCATGTCATAACATTCATATCTGTATTTTTATTTTTGTGTTATGTAGTACCCATTGACATAGTAGTTAGTGCGTTGGATTGTCTTGGGTTTGAAATTTTCTAACAGTATCACTTGTTATGAAAAGTGCTGCTTATTAGCCGTTCAGAATCGGCAGAAAGTTGTAGGTCGCTTCCATTCCTGGTGACGCACACAGGAATGGTTGAGAGTTGTAACTCAATAGGCTTAGGCTCCCTACGAACCCTTTTATTTTTCGATATGACTCCACACAGGAGTGCACATTTAGCGACAAACCGCTCCACTCCACAACACACCATAAGAGGCATACATATGTAGTCCCAAGAGTAGTTGGGACACTATCATAGAAGACAGCTATTTTTCAGAGATATAATATTGGAGGAATTTCATCCAACTCTAGGTGGCGCACAACGGATTTTATGGGACGATTAAAAATTTAGAAAATAAAAAGAAAACATCTATTTATTAGTTATTTAATTTATTCTAAACTTATGAAATAATTTTTCATAGCTCCGTATACCAACATTAAAAATGAAAAACTTGGGGTGCATGCTATAGATAATGATTGATACAAGTATATTAATAGTTTACCTGAGTAACTTACATTTTTGTTGCACCTCAAATGATACAAATTCTTAATTGAGATATTTCAAAGAGAGTTATTCTCTACTCTTTCTAGTCCCTACTATTATCTATTGCATGTGCATCATATTTTTTGTTGAAATCGTATCAGGAGAGATGAAATAATACCTTTTATATTGTTTCTAACACGTAATAGGAGAATCTAATATAGTTTGCTTTTTATTAAATCTTTGAAGACGAGAAATCAAAAAATCTGCACTCTATAAAAAATGTTTTTTCTTTTTGTTCTTTAAAAAAAAATTTCCGATAAATGAATATTTTTTTTATTTAACTAATTTTAAATTCTCCATTACCTCCCTGTATTTTTTAACCATGTTCTTGCTTAAATATCTCTGTTACTACAATCATGTCTCTTCTGTTTTCTGTGGAAATATAATCCTGAATATATACGAGTACTATACAAACAATGTGTGATGTTTTGAAAAATGTCATTTTTGTAAAGCTTGCTTTTTCAGGACTGTAACTAAATTCTATATTTAGTTCCTGACAGCACTCTTCAAAACTGTTATATGGTCATGTATTCAATATAAAAATATAAAAATATACCATCAATCGCTTGGAACGATATAGTAAAATTTCATATCCTCAAGCTGAAGGTCATTTTGTTAATCCACAATCAACTTTTACAAAAAGCTATCCACCTTACAAAAATCTGTTTCGGTGCTGCAAAAACGTTCATTCACGATTATATATTTTTATTTTTTTGCTGCGCTCACTATATTGATTAGTTTCTTGTTGCATTCTCGTCGACAGAGCTCATCCATACTCCATAGACTAAAGCACCTTCCTTCTCAACGAAATCGCAATGCTAATGGTGTCCCATTCACATAATGACTTTTTGAGAAAATCCGAGGAAGCCTCTAATGCACAGACATGGGAGGTGGATATGCCTCCAGGCGGCTAGTCGATAGCCGAGTCGCATAAAAATAGAATAAACCTCAAGGTTACTGCCAGCAAGTGGTTCCTATCTATAGCACAGTTTCATTTTACTGGGGGCAAAAAAATCGCTTCAATTTCGTGCCGCCACAGTAGGGCTGAATAAATTCTAAATTGCAATTTCATCAACAAAAGCAACAAAATTCAAAATGCACGTCTTAAATCAGACATGTGCCACTAAGTGACATGTGTCATTAAATAAAAATATCATCTAATGATAGACTCACTTATAAGCCATATAGAGATAAGCAGATAGGAAATATAAATCTTTAAAAAGATACAATTTTCATTTTGACAGTTCAGATCTGTCAAAAAGAAAGTCGGCACTGATTATGTTTTTGCTTGTTGACAATAACTTAAAGAAAAGCTTAAATTTGTATCCCATTAGCCCAAATTGATCCATACAAAAGAACGTGACAGTATCACTGTCCTAAAGGTTAAGGATTTTTAACAACGATTTACTTACTTATTTCTAGTTTTGTATCGACTATGGTTTATCCCACTGTTCGCCACCGGCCGAGCCGATTCTATCTTGTTGAATTAAAGTTTTCAACAATTGGAGCCGGGTCTCCGCTGGAATTGTTTTTGTTTATTATTTTCCTTTTTATTTTTCAGTGCATAATAATTTGATGTACTTATGTGTCATTGCGATTTTGTGGGCGAACTGATGAGTAATTGCCGGCCGCCCCGTTGCATTTTTTATTGATTTTTTTTTCCTTTTTGGAATTTCTTTTTGAAGGCTGTCGGACGTCATTTGCGAGTAATGAGCCGGAATAATTAAACTAGGCCAACAGGTAGTCGTTACGGTTGTCAATTGGTGTTGAAAATTGAAAGAAAATGAAAATGGAAAGCTGGGGCTTTATTTGGTGCAAGGCAGCAATGAGAGTGCCTATAACTTTTTATAAATGTATCAGCGAACAAAAATTAGTACAAGGGAAATTCTCTGAAAAAGTCATATAACTAGCAAATACTAGAAATTTAAAGCTTCAAAAATTATGATTATACAATATATGGTAGAGGTTTTGCTAACATATGTATCTAAAGGGTGGTTAAATTTTAAGGGCCGATATTAAGTGTGAACCACACCTAAACGTCAAGTTTTTTTCTGCATTTCATTTGACATTTCTCAATTTCAGACTAACTCAATTTGAGCCATGGAAAGATACACAATCGAGCAACGCGTTAAAGTTGTTCAGACTTATTATGAAAATGGGCGTTCAAATCAATATGCATATCGTGCACTTCATGATTTGTTCGGTCAATTTATTCGTCCAAATGTGCGTACAATTGGAAAAATGTTGCAAAAATTTGAGCAAATTGGGTCTGTAGGAGATGTGAAAACACCAGTCAGAATGGTGGCAAGAAATGGCAACAGTGGATGATCAATTTTCGAAGAAAATCATCTTCAGTGATCAGGCACATTTTCACCTCAGTGAATTCGTCAATAAGCAGAATTGCCGCATTTGGGCGAATGATAATCCAAGAGTGATTGTCAAAAAACAAATGCACCCACAAAGAGTGACTGTTTGGTGCGGGTTATGGGCTGGCGGCATCATCGGGCCGTATTTTTTCCAAAATGTGACCGGTCAGGCAGTAACTGTGAATGGGGTTCGCTATCGTGAGATGATAACGAACTTTTTATGGCCCGAATTGGGAGATATGGATGTGGACGATATGTGGTTTCAATAGGACCCGTCACTTGCCACACAGCTAATGAAACAATAGCTCTTTTACGCGACAAATATAATGGCCGTGTTATCTCACGTGGTGGCGATGTCAATTGGCCGCCAAGATCATGTGATTTGACACCGTTGGACTTCTTTCTTTGGGGTTGTTTGAAGGAAAAAGTGTACAACGATAAGCCAGTAACAATTCAAGAGCTAAAGGATGAGATAATTCGGCACATTAACGGCATAATAACCTCAATTATGCCTCAGCGTCATCGAAAATTTGGACCATTGCAGGGAGGTGTGCCGCCGAGGTCGCGGCGGCCATTTGGCCGATATTTTGTTCCATACATAATTGAACCATACCATATTATTATAATAAAAAGTAATGACAATAATTTTCTAAATAATTTTTGTTTTATTCAAAATCAGCATCGGCCCTTAAAATTTAACCACCCTTTACAGTCATGTCGTTTGTTTGGCAATATTGACACTTCACAAAATGCTTATACACATAGGCTTTCACAAAGAAAATTTTGGTGTAGATGTGTTTCGATATATTTCTATGTTTCTCTTGAAAAATAAGCTTGAGACAGCTCGCAAATAAGCGTGGATTTGTTTTGGGGATGGTTAACGTCGTTCAAAAGTTTCCTCAGCCAAATTGCTTTCTTATACGCTTCTGATAAAGCTATAAACTCTGCTTCGGTTATAAAATGTATATGCTTGCTGTTATGTCTGGTCTGGTATTTATTGGTTGTCATGTCATATTTAATTTGTAGCGGTACATTCGGGGTTCTTGCATCTCGTAGTCGGAAATTTTTAATAAGTCTCTCAATATATTGCTTTTGCCTTATCCTTTAATATGATTGACTATCTTCGGAAACTTCAATGTCTAAGTTGTAAAGCCTCTGTTTTCTTCATAAGTGACTTATCCGTACTAGCCACAATAATGTCATCAACATATACCAATAATTATAAGGGACTTTGATAACAGAAACAAGTTAAATAAAAGGCTTAAGCTTGAAAATATAGGAATGCTTTACGTGCAACATGTCAACACTTAAATACCCCAGCAAATGTTCAGCTATGACATATTCAAAAAAAAATGTTTTCAAGCATTTCATTTAGTAATGTTTACATATAAAAGCCTTAAAAGACCAGGCCTGATAAAAAACAAAACCAATATTGACAAAGCTGTTCTGACTTTCTCTCACACTTGACGAAGATTACATTGCAGTCAAAGTTCAAACTCAAAACTACTTCGTCATAATTAAAAGCCCCAAATTAATGCTCTAGTGTGACAATAACACACAAGTTGTCACATTAACAATTCATTCTGATTGCGTACAGACTATATGGCGACCCAATGTAAATAAACTTACAAAAATTACCTCCTGACCTTAAAATTGATAAGAAGCATTTGTTTAACTTCATGAACTTCTGATAAGACCAAAGCGGCTAGTTTATAAAGAAAATTTCTGTTGCGGTGGCTTTTTCTAATTTTTAAACTGAATGTAAACAAAACGGTCTTCAGTGGAAGCTTGTTTTTTTTTTTGACAATTGCCTGCACTTGAATACTGTACAAAACATTTGAGATGTTAAAACAGAAGAGATTTTTAATGAACATTTATTGTGTGAAATATGAAATACAAGGTCTTAATGCATTTTTGAATAAAAACAATATAACTTAACAACTGCCAAACTTGTCAAACATTGCAAACTACGAAGCCTCTGATGCTGGTGATCAAATTCAAATTTAAATATTTTCGGAAATTGTATTCTCTTCTTTAGAAGCTACCTTTATTTTGTATAAATTTTTTTTTTAAATCTTATAGATATATGTATGTATTTGACTTTGAAGAACTTGCTTTGAAAAAAAAATTGATCACGAATTTATAAGACGATTCGAATTTATGAAAGAAGGTTTCAGACAACAAACTCTTAAAATGTTTAATTATATTAACTTGATTATTTCCATTTAACCTGCAAATTTGTAGTTAAAAAACTTCTGGTCATTTTGACGGCTTATGTTGACAAGGCAACGTTAATTTGCGGTCTTCAACTTAAGAAGAACTCCACAAGAAAATATATAACGAGGTCAGATCATACGATATCGGGGGTCAGTTCAGGATCTTCTGCCTTAGATAATCATGCCATTTAATCGCTTGTGCAGATTGTCCATCGTTATAGGCTTCAGCTGTTTGGCACATAGTATTGTCTTGTTGGACCCCCCGCATGGCTTAGTTTGGGTCAATCGGTAGTGCTCTCTTTTATTCCTGACGGTAATTCCTTTTTCGATTTTCTTCTGGATGCATTAGCACTTAGTGCACTTCAAGTGGATTGACATACTCTCAAATCTGTTTATGCTGCTTGTTGATGTACCTTTTCATCCAAAAACGGTCCTCGTCACTGAAGATGATTTTCTATCCTGAAATGGGGGACGGTTTCCAATCATTCTAGGTTCTCAAGTGGTTATTTCACCTCTAAAATGTTATGATATAACACAGTGCGAGCGCTTAGGAAAAATGAACAGGATTTAATAATACAGTCGTTGGCAAAATTATTTGTACAACGTAAAATTTACACAACTTCTCTTCATTGAAGCCTTATAACTTTCAAAATAAAAAAGATTTTGTTTATATTTATTTTTATTAATAATGAATACATATTCTCAATACGGTAAATAAAATAACAAAATCGAACTTCCAACGTTTCATTTTAAAAACATAAAAAAAAGTGGCAAAATTATTTGCACATCATATTAAACCTGCAAAATTATTTGCACATGTTTGAATTACTGATTTAACACCACTGGAAGCCATAAAGTATTTTTTTTTTAAATAAAACGAAATGTTGTTATGAAAATAGCATTACCTAGTAAGTTGTGCTTCCTCCTTTTGCCGCAATAACAGCTGCGAGGCGCCTTGGCATTGAGTCTATCAAATTTTGAATCTTGTCTGACAGAACTGTACTCCAAGCTGTTATAAACTCTTCCCAGGTTTCATTTGAAGATCTTCCAATGTCTTGAGGAATTTTCGATTTAACAAGATGCCAAACATTCTCAATGACATTTAGATCAGGGCTCTGTGGGGGCCATTTTAAAACTTCTTGCTCTACCCCAGATAAAAAAAGTTTTTATTGTCCGGGCCGTATGTATAGGAGCATTATCTTGTTGCAAGATAAAATTACTCCCGATGAATATTAACCCTGCCACTAGTGCAACATCATTTAGTGTTTCCAAATAATGCGACTTTGTCATAGGGTTGGAGCACCTAACAATTGGTCCTACTCCACAATATGATATGCATCCCCATATCATTATTTTACTTCCTTTGGAATGCCTTGTGAGTTGTGTAACGGGTCGTTTGTTTTTTGATTTGCGATCGGAGTAATAAAATTTTCGGCCATAGTTACCATCCAACGAACAAGTAGTCTCATCAGTCCAAAGTACACTTCTCCAAAAAGCCGTCGGTTTATTGATATGCTCTCAAGCGAATTCTAGACTGAGGATTTTATTTTTCCATGATAGGTATATGGGGCTTTTTAACTTTTTAACCGATTTGTCAAATTGGAATTATTGACACTTCTCGACGTTTCAAGGTCCCTAGAGGCTATATCAATCATTTTTAGAGAGATGTCTGTGTGTGTGTGTGTACGTACGTTCGTACGTTCGTACGTACGTACGTTCGTACTTCCGTACGTTCTGGTACCATTTTTCGTCATCGATATCTCAAGAACGAGTAAAGATATCGACTTCAAATAAATTTTGTTTAATAGATAATAACTTCGAAAGAGGCTGAAAGGGCGTTTATTAAAATTCAGTGAGTAGTTTTTTCACTATAAAGGTTTAAAAAAAAAGTAAAAATTTTGGTTAGTTTCAAATATCTCGCGAAAAAATAATGCTATTAATTTCAAATAAAATTTAATGGACTCATTATAAGGTCATACAGATTTGGTATGAATTTGGAATGAACATACCGTTATTTTTTTAAATAAAAAAAACTGAAAAAAAAATTTCATAACCCAGATATTCTAAGAACGGAAAACAATTTGAAACTCAAAATAATTTTATTTTACGAAAAACAATGTGTTTGACAACTGGTGAAAATTTCAAAAAAAATCAGTTTACAGTTTTTTTTACAAAAAATAAAAAACTATATAAAATTCTATCGAAAATTGGTAAAAATTGTTTTTCGACTCAAATTTCTCGAGAACTAGTAGTGATACGAGTATTGACTTCTAATTTAGTTTATTTTATACATAGTATAATTTTGTACAATTGGTAAAATGTTGACAAATATTGAATTATTAATTTTTTTTAAATAAAAAAAACTATTAAAAATTCTAGTGAAAACTAGTTAAAATTGTATTTCAAGTCGAATTTCTTGGGAATGAACACCGATAGTGCCTTCTAAAGTATATGTTGTTTTATACATCGATACCTTCCCGTAAGAATGTATTATTTGAAAAAAAAAACTAAATATAAAGTTTTCAAGACCACAAATGGGAAGTTATCAGTGTGGGTCGCACCCAGCCTCTTTTTTGAATACAACTGCCTATTATATTTTGATAGAAAAAGCGATAAAATAATTAAAGACAGGAGACATTTCGACCGTGTTCAAGAGAGCGGCCTAGCTTGGCAGAGTTTAGGATGTAAGAAGATTGTGCTGGTTCGGTTGAGTGAGTAATCCAATTTCCAGATGATTTTTTCAGGCTTCTATCCAAAGGTTTAAATGAGCAATGGAGCATGGAGCCCAGATATGGGTAGATATGCCTTACCGATGGTAGCCAGATCAGAAGGGAAACAAAATTTCTTGCAACCCTAAAAAAAAACCTAAGCATTTCGCTGCGTTTTTGCCGGTGTCGAATATAAGAGATAGTCATCAGTAACGAAAATGACAATAATAATAATGAGCTAAGCATACGCTTCGTTTTCATTTCCACAGCTGAAGAATAGAGTTGTGAGTCCGGAACGAATATGAAAAGATGAAGGTGCTGTCATCAGCGAAACAAGGAAGTTGATTAAAAGAGGGCACACCAGCATTTATTTTTTGACTATGAGACCGTCCAAAACAACTCGAATTGAAAGGTAATTTCTAATCCAACGAAAGAAAGAATCATCGCTATCAAATGCGCTTTGTGCTAAACTCTATCAAATTCCTTAGAAGTATCAATTGCAATAATCGTTTGTTTCACCAAAATCATTTAAAGATTGGTTTCCTCTTTTCAGTGAGATATGCCATCAAATCATCAGTGAATCTTTCACTATGAAAGCTGTACCGTCGGCCATTAAAGAGCTTTCATTCTTCGAAATATTTCTTGAGCTGATTGTTGATCAGCTTTTCCATGACCTGGAAAAGAAGGGACGTTAGTTCAATTGTTGGTAATTGGAGGGGGAAAAAGATTCGCCTTTTTCAGTGACCGGTTGGACAAATGCCGTTTTTCATCTAATAAGAAAGATGATCCCCGGAGGGTAGGACAGATGGAAAAGCTTACGAAATGGTTTTTCCAGCGGAGAAGAAAATCTCCTCAGAAGTACACCGGATATACAATCTAGACCAGCGGATTTGTGTATGTCAAGATCTTTAAGACCTCTTGCCACAGTACGAGTGCTAGAGACTATTTGTCCCATAGAACCATTTACGTTCTCAAGTACAGGAAGCGTTATAACACTATATCCCAAAGTTGAATTTGCAGCAAACTACACTGCAATCAGATTCACGTGAGTCAATATTTCCCGAAAAAATTAAATAAGAGGCACTTTTTTTCTGCTCAAAAACATTTGCTTTGTCAACATAATCGCCTTTTAGCTCGATAGACTTCAGCTAATGATTCTCCAAATTTTTTGGTGACCGTAAAATAATACGATTTCTCGAGCCCTCCAAAATATGCGTTTGTTTCTACGATGACCTCTTCATTAGACCCAAATCTCTTACCTTCTCATGTTTGGAAACAAAAAATAGTCCCAAGGAGCTAAATCTGGAGAAAATGCTGAAAGAGGAAGGAGATCGTAACCTAACTAATGCAATTTTGCATTTGCATTTGCCTCTGCGGGCTTGTGCGCCGCGGGTGCTTTCATTGGCCTAGTGAAAAAGAATTTTTTTCTTTGTCAAATGCGGCTAATTCTACTTGGTGTCGATCGTAATCGACGTTGAAAACACAGCATCACCAAAAACTTGTCGCCATAACCGCCTGACCTGCGGCGTGCCTAATCGGGAAACTGATGAGTGTCTTTAACCTGGCAAAATCCAGCAGCGCAACTTTTAGTCACGTCGAAGTGCTTCCTTTACCTTCTCGTGGTGGTCCCCGGTCAATGATTTGTGTATCCACACGAATTAGCTAAAATTGGAAAGCGCGAAAATCTCTCCTAACTCGATATGGGACTTGCTCGAGACCACCACCTTATGGTAGCTACTGTAAGACTTCGTACAGCTGCAACTCGGAGATCCAACGGCATAACCCGCTTACCCAGGTTCAACGTCGACAGACTAAAGGATTTCACAACACGCCAACAATTGAGAGACCACCTTTCACACGGAATGATGACAATCAGCAGCACGGAACCTGAATCCATTGAAAACCACTGGAATGCTGTGAAAAATGTTCTTATATCAGGTGCTGAAAGAATAGTCGGCCGAGCGAGGGGAAACAATAACGCTTGGCTTTCTGAAGAAACCTGGATACGGATTGGCGAACGGCAAAAACTTAAGGCCCGTATTGCAGCTGCAACTGGAGTAGAAAAAAGAGAGCTGGAATCCCTGTACCGCATGAGAAAGAGAGAGGTTCACCGCAGTGTAAGACGTGATAAGCGTAATCACATCAACGCTTTGGCCCAGCAAGCAGAAGATGCTGCTAACAGATGCGACAGTAGAACCGTCTACAGCATTACAAAGGAACTGGTTGGAGCTCGCAGTTCCAAACAACACCTCGTAAAAGACTTAGACGGCTCGCTACTTAGTTCGGATGAGGATCAGCTGAGAAGGTGGAAGGACCACTTTGCGTCGGTATTAAACCGAGTTACCGACAGCAATGCGCAACTGATACCTGCTGAGTCGACAGGAACAACAAATTCCCGAATCCGCACTGCACCCCCCAGTAGAGATGAGATCCGCAACGCAATCAAAGCACTGAAGACCAACAAAGCGGTAGGACTTGATGGCATTCCTGCAGAGCTTCTACAAGCGGCGCCAACGACATCGAGCGAACTCCTGCATCCACTCATAAAGAAAGCTTGGGTCTCCGAAGGATTTCCGTATGAGTGGAAAAAGGGAATGATAGTCAAGCTCCCTAAAAAAGGAGACTTAACACAGTGCGAAAACTGGAGGGGGATTTGCGTCCTGCCTGCCGTTGCAAAAATATTAGCGAAAATAGTACTGGAACGCATCAGGGAACATCTAGAGGCCACCCTCGATGCCGAACAAGCAGGTTTCCGCACTGGATCCTCATGCATTGATCACATCAATACTTTAAGGATCATAATTGAGCAGTGCGTCGAATATCGATCACCACTCCACCTGCTATTCATCGACTTTGAGAAGGCTTTCGATAGCGTAAATAGAGAATTTATTTGGCATTCTTTACGCAGGAAGGGTATCCCGGATAAATTAATAGCTATTATTAAGGCAACTTATGATGGATCCAAATGTCATGTTTTGCACGAAGGGAGGCTGTCAGAAGAGTTTGAAGTCCAAAGTGGAGTCAGACAGGGCTGCATTCTGTCACCAATATTGTTTCTGTTGGTGATAAGCGATGTCCTGCGAGCGGCCTTGACGGGAAACGGAGGAATTCGATGGACTCTGACGTCTCACCTGAAACATCTTGACTATGCGGAAGACGTATGCTTGCTCTCTCATAGGATCACGGATCTCCACCAAATGACAACAGGGGTGGAGAGAGAAGCAGAAATCGTAGGGCTGAAAATCAACTCCGGCAAAACAAAGATGATCAGCCTAGGAACCACGTCATCTTCTCTCATAAATATTTCTCAAAAACCGGTAGAGAAAGTACAGAGCTTCCAATACCTTGGAAGTATCATCTCTACCGAGGGTGGTACCGAACAGGACATCAGCAGTCGAATCGGGAAGGCAAAGGCTGCTTTCGGTATGCTTCGAAATATATGGAGGAATAACTCTCTTAGCTTAAGAACCAAGCTACGGCTGTTTCGATCCAACGTCGAATCCGTGTTACTTTACGGTTGCAGCACTTGGAAAGTAACAGTAGGTGTCACTAAGAAGCTGCAAACGTTCATTAATAGATGTCTACGAAACATCCTTAGGATTTTCTGGCCCAATCGTATATCAAACGAAGAGCTCCTTAGGAAAACGGGTCAGGAACCTATTGACTCTATTATACGACGTCGAAAGTGGCAGTGGATCGGACACACGCTTCGAAAAGGAAACAACTGTATTGCAGCTCATGCAATGCAGTGGAATCCGCTCACTCAAGAAGGAAGAAGAGCTGGACGACCGAGAAGCTCATGGAGAAGGACAGTCGAGGAGGAGTCAGCCCAACTAGGCAAGAGTTGGAGGGAGTTGCGACTCATATCTAGGAACCGAACACGATGGCGAGCTGGCGTTGTGGACGCCCTATGCCCCACTAGGGGTCCCCCACGGACATAAAAGGTCTGAGGACCTAAGTAAGTAAGTAAGTATGACCGCCATGAAATCAAAATCATTGATCCATTTGACAGGCATGTTGCCTCATTAAGCTCGGGCACCTTTACTTACCGATCGCTCATTTCCAAACCGTGGAGTTTATCGACCATTTCTTGTGTTGTAACCTCAATTTGCATTTGTCGTCAGTTGTGCTGGAACGACTGCACAGAAATTTACTAAACTAGTGGTGAATGGTTTAAATCGATGGTTGAGAGCCCCCATTATATTTGTCAAGCTTTTGTTTTGTTTGCTCGATGGTTTTTCCTCGTAATTAATAGTGTTTGACGAGTACTTGAAATTCACTTTTCTCAATTTCAACGAAAATGCTCGTATGTGTCTGTAAAATGGCTCTCACAACAAAATTATTTGAGAGATATTTCCGAAAACTTGCTTGAGTTCTTTTGAAAAATACATACTGTTTCAGAAAAAAATGATGTATTTAAAGTGGTGTCGCCATTTGATTTAATTTTCAGGGACTTTCATATTGTAAGTTTTTTTTTTTAATTATTTTAAATGTCATAACTTGATGTTATTTAAGAAAACTAATACAATCTCTATATGTATTTGGACTTATTCTCAATTCTCTAACTTCGAAGAGTTTAGTACAGTTCCCTGTTAAATTCTGTAAGTACCAATAATTATAATAAATTATTATTAATCATAATTATTTGAAACTGATATTTATATTAAAGTCAGTTTAAAAGACTTAACTGATTTAAAAAAGATCTTTAGTATAATTTTAATTTGGACTTACAATTTTGAATCCCTTTGCCTTTATTCTTTAACCCGAAGTTGGCTGGGGATTTTTTATATTATTTGTGGGCCGATGTGTGCAGCAATTCTATTAAAGATTTGTAGCTGCCACCATCGAGGAGCAAATGAGGCATAATAGTCTTCTTACACTTTGCCTCTTCAATTTATGATACTACAAGCTACAACTGAAAGGTTGAAATGTGTATGAGTATACATATTTTCCATTAGTTATCCGTAGCTTATATGTTTATATACTTTCCAGGGAGTATAAATGCAAGTTCAAGTTCGGGTACCGATATGCTATTCCCAACGTAATAAAAAAACGAACTCTGTGGCAAAGTTAATCGAGCGTTTGGATTATCAGTTGGGAAACAAATTTCGAAGTATTAATCATTATTATAAAATTTCAAACTTTTAATGTAAAGTTTTAGGAATTTTAAATTTCCAATTTCTATAACGAGGTGCAAATTCACTTAGTCTATTTTTTTAATTAATGACCTCTAATTTGTTTTGTGTAAACAAATAAAACAATTTCGACTGCGGGAAAAACTGTTCCATTTTCAAATCAAGTGGGTTACATACACACATCACAGCCATAAGTGAACAATTTATTCTTAGAGAAATTTCCATGAAGCACGCAATTCAATATAGTATTTACATACATATATGTACATTTACCCAGAACCCAATACAAACACGTTAAGCTACAAATTGATTCGATAGCTCTTATCCACCCTAAGCTATTTCATAGAGGAGACAACTAACAATCAACACACATTTCTGTGTCCAATTCCAATTCAAACAAATCTAGGTTTAGAGTGCAGCTCTCTTATCAATTGTCACGTACAATTTGATGTTGAGATGACCTAAATAGGAAATAGCGGCTCACTTCTATTATATTTCAACCCTCTCGCCTTGTTCGGATGCATTTATGGACTTGACAATTTGATTTGAACATCACAAATAAAAACATCTTCTTTCGTATGTATTATCAAGTATGTAATGTCTGTTATGCTATAGCTTGGTTTTAATTAAATGATCCACAATCTATCTAAATGATAACTACTTCACTCTAAATTCATCCAAAAATGGATTTCTAAAGAAAATCTTCCTCCTAAGTGAACTTTGTTTGAATCGTAAAATGCGTGAGTTTTAAACTGCTTTTTTGATCTCTCCATAAGGTTTTTCAGTTTTTCAGGGACGGATTTTTTGAAATGAGTTGCTGTAGGGAAATCTTTCAAACTATATTTAGGTTTTCCCGAAGCTTAAGACTGAATCACATAATTAGAGTTTTGGACTGCTATAAGTTATTTGGGGATTTTAGCATTGAGGAGGGTTGAGTATTCTAACTTTATAGAACGAGAAATTAAATGATTTCTTGGCGGAAATTTTGTGTATATAGTAGGGTGTGTCACTTTTGTATGGCCGCAAAAAAGTACTCTTATTTTTAAATGTAATAGTGCTCAAAAGTTGTATTAGGGTCTGAGGTTTAAGAACATGTAAAAAAAATAAGATATCGTTCGTCTTTGGCTCGCTCAAATCGGTTGAAGTTGAAAAAAAAATTTTAATTTACAGTAAATTTTTTTTTACGTATACTAAAAAAAAACTGAACAAAATACAGAAAGAATTTTTGTCTTTACAAAAAGATATACCACGATATTGTAGGTGGTTCTGTTGATTTTTAAGAATTTTTTTTTGTAAAAAGAAAAAAAAAACGATTTTACATAAAAAAATAATTTTTCTTCCTTCTTTTATTATTTCATAGCTTCTTTATCAAGTGTTCAATTTAAACAAATATAAGCTTAAAAGTGTTTCCTTGCAATTATCTTTGACTTGAAAGCCTAAAAATATTTTATATAATGTTTTTGTATCCACACGGTGCAATTTAAAACAACACATATGTATTTCAAAAATCTCGAAAAATCAAAATTTTTTGGATTTCATCCTATTTTTGAGCGAGCCAAAGATATTAATTAAAATGAAAATTGTAAGCGCAGGATTTAATTTTGATAAGCAATGCAACTTTTAAAAGCTATTACATTTGAAAATACCATAGTTTAGCACTTTGACACACCCTAGTATATAGCCCCTCGAAAAATATTACATTTTTAGTAACAGTGTTTCTTTCAATATTGTTTTTTTTTATGGAAGAACTTTTTGAAAAATCTGAAATATGTCCAATCAGAAAAGGAAGAAGACCAGGAAGTTTCATGGTCATGTGAGCTATAGACATGGTCGTAGCGGACCATCAAGGCATCAACTTCGACAAATACCATCCCGGTTACTTCGGCAAGGTCGGTATGAGGGACTTCCATTTGAGGAGATGGCACAAGTTCTGTCCATCAATCAGCTTGGATAAATAGTGGTCTCTTGTTGGTGTCGATAAGTTCGGCGAACTCACAAAGGAGGAGAGCGAAAAGGTCCCAGTTATTGACTTGGTTCAATTGGGTTTCTATAAGTTGTTGGGATGCAGTCGTCTGCCAAATCGCGCTATGATGGGACTTTTTTTAACATCCCTTACATCGTACAGATCTGTATTAAAAATTGCATAAGACTCAATGAGTAGGAAAAGAATACTTTTCTATCATACAAAAAAATTATATCTTTCAGTCCTTGTGACAGCTTGAAAATCAGTCGTAATCAGTGGAGAACGTGAATGTCAAGGAACTAAGTCTTCCAAGCACTTTGAGAATTCCGAATGCCATCAAAAGAATGGGGTGTCGAATCATATGAATATGCTATGAAATGAGTGTTCATCATTTATACATGTAGCATATCACCATGGAAGACTTGGGAATCAGGGCATACAAAAGTCGCTTTCTCATCAGAAACGTTAGAAATATTGAAATCTATGCTAAGCTAGTTCGAGAAGAATGACCACACACGAAATTAGTTCACTGATGCGAAAGTATTAACCAGACATCAATATAAGCGTCAGAACTCATCCCGCAAATCGAGTGGAGTTTAAAAAGTGAGCTGAAATTGCTTCTTAGAAAGCTTATGAAAATCTATCGAAAGACCTTATATGGCTTCTCGACCAAACTATAACCACCAACATTCAGTGGACATTCCTAACCGGTACTGCTACAATTCGTTATTCGAAAATTACTCAAAAATTATATCAACATAAATGATATTCCCCTGATCAGTTCAGGCCTCAACCCTATCGATTAAAAGCTATAGACTGTTTTGCTTCTTTTTTTTGATTTTTCGTGGGCTAAAGTGTTTAAAATTATTTGAGCACAGTCGAAGCGTTAAGAAAAATTGAAGAGGATTTAAAAAGAGATACCGATGCACATTCATGTAGTGCAGCTTAAGAAGGAATCTCTGAATTTAACAATACGCTGGAAGATGGGCCCAAGGGTAAACTGATGGGCATTCCCTGAAGCCAGACTATTACGGTTGAATTGTGAAAGGGGAGAAATGAAAATGGACTGCTCTGGCCAAATTTAAATCACAATCATTATAGGAAGGGATTTTTTTGACCAGACTGATAAACTTTCAGAAATGAAGATCAAAGATAAAAACTTGATCTCTTTTCTCAACGGGACAAAATGGCCCTAAGACGAACTTTGGTTACTTCCTTAGATCCCGTTAGTTAGCGACTGAGGGCTTTGGCGGAGGTTTACGGGGCGATGGGCCGGTAGATCACTCAATCGGATTGGCTCCTTTTTCAGCACCAGTCAACAAGCTGACTATTTGCACAATTATACATATCAATTCCATTCACAGGTTAGATATGGTATCAAAATTGCGCAATTCATCCCTAATTGGTACAAAGGTCTATACTGCCAGTGATCGGCATTTCCACCTACCTACCTTTCATATGCTGCCGATCTAAATCCACATCCAAGGAACAAGGAAGTGCATCTGGAAACGAATATGACAAGTTGAACGTACTGTCTTTAACAAAAAAATTAAATGGATTAAAAGTTCCAGACAAAAGATCATTTACCAATATGAGAAAGAGAGTTGGAGACAAAACGGAGCCCTGTGGCACACCAGCATTTATCTTATGAATTTCAGACTTTTTCCTGTACCTAACATAAGGGTTTTTTTTATAATTCACTCGCGCTTAAGGGTATGTTAAGAGTTCCTTATAATGTTAAACACAGCAAGGGCGATGGGGAAATTAGGAGAGGATATAAAAAAGGTTTCGTTGAACATTGCCTTTGAATGCTTGCAAATTGAAATGACAAAGGAAAACTGTGCCGGGTAAGTTATTCCATAATCGTGTTGTGCGACTAAAAAACGAATCTCTCTCAAGGGTGAACTGACGAGCATTCCTAGCTAAGCGGGTATTACGGGTGAATTGATAAAGGGGAGGAATGCAACTGGCTACTTCGAGTGACCATTGCTTGTGAAAGAAGCGATAAAACGAGGAAATACATGAAACATTCCGGCGGTGTTCAAGAGATGGGAAAGAATCCATGATAGCTCTGTTTCCAATCAGTTTTAACGCTCTGTTCTGAATTCTATCCAATAAATGGAGAAAAGATTGAGCAGAGTTTGCCCAAAGGTGTGAGTAATGCTCGAGTTTTGGACGTATAAAGGCCTTATAAATGGTAGTCAGATTAGAAGGGGTGAAAAATGTCTTACATCGATATAGAAATTCTAAGCATTTAGCAGCATTCTTGGCGGTCTCGAGAATGTAATCATTCCAACGAAGATCATCGGTAACAAAAATACCAAGTACTGAGAGCTTTTCGGTTTCTTCGATGCAAGCGCCATTCAGCGACAATGGCATAAGGGGGACATTTTGCTTCAACGACAATAGCATTGAGTTTTCGAAGCATTAAACTCCACACGGTTTTTTATACCCCATTTAACAATGCTGTTAAGATCGGAGTTTAATGAGATTATCATGCGATACCGTTGCACTTCTACTTCTGAAAAAGATGGACATGAATTTGAGGACGAGTATGAGAAGCTGAGGGTAGAATCATCGGTAAAGCAATGAAGTGAATGAGAAGTTTCAGACAAAGATCATTTATAAAAATGAGGAAGAGAGTCGGAGACAAAACGGAGCCCTGGGGAACACCAGCATATATTTTGTTAAGATCATACTTGGAACCGTCCAATACAACATTATTCGAATCCAAAGAATAATAGTTTCGTTGCCACCAAACGCATGCATTTTCGATAAGAGAACTTGGTGCCAAACTCTATCAAATGCCTCAGAAAAATCAAGCACAATAATCTTACTTTCTCCAAAACAATGTAAGGATCTGTTCCACTCTTCGGTGAGAAATGCCGTGAGATCACCAGTGGAATGATTGCTGCGAAAGCCGTATTGCCGGTCATTGAGAAGCTTTCGGTCTTCGAGATATTTCTTGAGTTGATGATTTATCAGCGATTCCATGACCTTTTAAACAAGGGACGTAAGTGCAATTATTCGATAGGAGGACTGGAGGGAGGGTCGCCTTTTTTAGGAACAGGCTGGACAAATGCTATTTTCCATCTTCTAGGGAAGATTCCAGAACAGTTGGAGCGATGGAAAAGCTTACGCAATAATTTTCCCAGCGATGAAGAAAAACTCTTCAGAAGAATAGGGGGTATACCATCAGGACCAGCGGATTTGTTTATATCGAGATCTCGAAGGGATCTTGCAACTGTACGAGTGCGGAAGTATACCTGTCCCATTGAATGATTTACGTTCCCAAGTATAAGAGGGGCAATGTTGCTAGCAGACAACGTGGAGCTAGCAGCAAAATGCGGTGCAAGTATATTTGCCTTCTCTAAAGAGCTGGTTATCGATTCGTCATTGTAGATGAGCGTTGGAATCGAAGATGAAGTTGAATTTTTTACGTTCTGCACAAATGACCAGAATTTTTTACTGCCTTTGGGACATTGCAGCGGTGCGTCCTATGAACGATAATTGATCAGGGCGACTCAGGTCATTTCTGAAGACGAATGGCGGTCATTTCGAATGATGTCGATCGTCTATGAATTGTAACCAATCAGTTGCCCAAGTTCTAGATAGCATTTTTCATTTAACACTAACTACATAAATTCCAGTATTTATGACTAGAATAAGTATAAATTACTTAAAAAAATTATGATTAATTTACCCCAAATACGGAAAACTCAATTTTTTTTTTAATTTATCGCCCCCAAAAACCAGCGGCCTGGACAACTGCATACAATTCTTCATGCTTGTGTGGTTTATCCGTTGTTGGAATAGAACGTATTTCCTCACGGTCTGTCGCACGATGTGTCAATAATTTGTTCATGGACTTCGGTATGTTTGTTGTATGAATCCCCGAAAAGGGCGTGCGTTGAATACACCGACATTTAACTTTCTCTTATTTTTGTTTATATACAAAAAAAAATGTTTCTTTGAAGTTTTTTTCACATCATACCTACAATCCGTTCACCTGTTATCCATAATGCACGTTTTGTGTAATGTTCTTATCTTATCTGAAATGCACGTCGAACAATAAGTGCGGCAGTTAAGAAATCCATACCAGTGAATTTTGTTTCCAACCTTTTTTTATTAATTTATCTTTAATATTAGAGGTTCTGTGTTGATTTTTTGGAAAAGATATGCTAATTGACTTTTGAAAACTTATCTAGAAGGAAAAGAGTGCTCTTCTGATGGCGCTATTTTCAAGAATTATTAAAAAAAAAGTTCAACATTACAAAGGTCATTGCTCGTTAAGAAAAATTGTTAATATGGGCTTGTACCAAAGTCTGGACTGAGATTGGTAGGTGGAAGTATTAGAAAAAAAAACACAAAAAAAAAACAACTGTAACAACACATGATCTTGCTTTTATAGACAAAGTGAATTGAATTAAAAAAATATGGCAACAGCAATAAAAAAAATTATTTGCTAAAAAAGTTTTGAGCTTTTATCATGCATCCTATTTCAAATATCGTTCAGCATTTTTTCAAGGCAGCCGCAGATAATCGACTTTGTCAGAAAATGCTATTAATTTTTGCAAATGGCGGTATCCATCAGTTTTGCTTCGATGTTTTCGTTGAGAAGTTAGAACTGACAAGTCATACAACGCTTTACTTGTCACTATCGCGGAATACTCGTAAATATTATTTCCCAGAATTATTCGTCAGTGATTTTATCTCAACATTAATTTCGGCGTAGATTTTTCGGCCATCACAAACACAAGCAAAATTTAACGCTTTTGGGGCACTGAAAATCCACGTATCATTTACAAAAACCCATTACCTCAACTCAAGTTCACTGCATGGTGCAATACTTACGCTGGAGATATGTCATCGATCGTCATGTTTTCGAGGATGCCGTGGCGTGGGTAACATGGTTAATGTGAATGTTGAGCGATTCAGAACCATGATCAACGAGTTCTTACTACCTCAAATAAATTAATTAGGACTGAAGGGCATGTGGCTTCAAAAACTCGGCTTAACCACACAAACAGCTCAACCGATAATAAACAACTTAAATACAGCTTTCTGGGGTTGCCTTATATTGGAGATTTGCACTGCCCAGTAAGATTGATCAATCCAGGCTTCTTTGTTTGAGAATTTTTGATGGCATGGGTCTAGGAGAAGAAATTACACAATCTGAAAACATATTTTCCGGTAAAATCAGCTCAAATGGTCATCACGTTCTGACATAACGGATACCATTTTCAAAATGTAAACAGTTGAATAAAGCAATAAATAATTTTGGGACTTAAGTCCACTGCGACCTTTAGATTTACTGTGCCCCCGTCTATAGAGCGGAGTATGATAGCTCATACACAGCTCTTTCTCCGGATTTCCTGTGCTGAAAAACTGAATTATTGAAATATTTTCAGAGATTATAAATCAATTTCTTCTATCATTTAATCGATATTCAAATCGATTATTTAAAAAAATGCATTAATTCCTAATTTTGTGTTCTGATTGTCAAATATGGTTTTCAATTACAGGGTTTATCCTAATTTAGTTCTAATAACTTCAACAAAATCTGTAGCTTAAGTATGTTAGTTTCTAAAACAATGCGAATAGTAAAAACGCTTTTTGATCGATTTAGCGATATTTTTTTTTTTTTTTTTTCGTGGGTAGGTGAAGAATCTTCATAGACACTATGAGCCCGGTACTCATAGTAGTGTGAGATTTTTACTCACTAAAAAACACCTCCCTTTTGTTCTTGCAACTACAACTAAGTTACCTTATCAAGTAGTTTTAATTTCATTATATTATAATCACGTTTGGCAGGAAGCTCCCCACTGAGAGGACCTGCGGATACCACATTTGAAAGCGGATACTCCTTATGGCGCTAGGTCGAACGGTCTCGTTCTTTGAAGTCGGCGCACAAGGTTTGTCTCATCAATTATTGTTTGTCGAATAACTCTATTGCTATGGTTATTTAAGTGAGTTCGTAGCTTCCCAGCGAAAACTGCTATTTCATCTTCAACAGTTGGCAATCGTAAGTCTCTGTGTAAATCACTGTTTCTAATGTACCACGGAGCATTAACGATTTCTCTGAGAACTTTGCTCTGAAAAGATTGTAATATTTGTCTATTGCTTGGTTTAGTACAACCCCAAAGTTGTATACCGTACGTCCATACTGGTTTTATCACTTGCTCATAGATAAGCAATTTACTGTAGATGCTGAGTTTGGAATATCTTCCAATAAGCCAATTCATTTCACTTAATTTATTTTCAAGTTGATCTCGTTTCTTTTTAACGTGAGTTTTCCATTTAAGCTTAGCGTCTGGTGTCATTCCTAGGTACTTTGCTTCATTAGCGTATGGAATTTCCACCGAATTAATGTAGGTGGGCAGATTGGTAATTTTTTTGTAGGTAAAATTAATATGTGTTGATTTGGACTCATTAAGAACAATTCGCCATTTCTTAGTCCATACCGAAATTTTATCTAGAGCTCGTTGGAGCTTCTCGGTTGCAGATTCATCTGAATCGGATATTGCAAGTATAGCCGTATCGTCTGCAAAAGTACCTATTATGGTATCTTCTTCTTGAGGAATATCGCTAGTGTATAGTACGAACAGAATTGACCGAGAACACTTCCCTGGGGAACACCAGCATTGATTTAGCGATATGATGGTTTAAATTATTGAATAACGATGATTATCCTGCTGAAACGAGCATAACAAGATAACTTGATATACAATTTTTCAAAAAAAGAAATGGCTTGAAAAGATTTTATCTGTAAATGATAGTGTCTCAGCTTTACAGGTTTACAGTGTGACAGACCGTCAGACATCAACGGAAAATGAAGTAAAGTTGCCTCTTTCCATTTAAATTCTTTTTTTTTTTTATTTGAAAGGCCCATGCATGCCATTGTGTATGAAATGTAAGAACGTTCTAATGCTTGCCTCGGCTTCCTACGGTTGCACGGATCCGAGTGCTCCAATTTTCAATGACTCTACCCCATTGATCCGGCTAAATTTGAGCCATGGCATGTGTTATACTCTTAAAGGGCTTGTGTCGATTGTGATTTATTCGCATTTTTCACGTGTCGCGACATCTCTGCGGGAGATAACTTCACCCTCAAATTGTTCAAGCAGAAATTCAACCGTGACATCCGGTGTGTGACATGAAGGGCAGTCCTGCTGGAACTACATATCAACTAGTTTCATATGGCTCAATTTGGGCCATAAGAAATTGGAAATTATCGTTCTGTTGCACTCTGTGTTCTACGGTGACCGCTTCTACGACGTCGTTGCCGTGTGTTGGTGTCGTTCCATACACGGAACACAGCCATTCATCTAAAAAAGCGCCGCGTGGCTTAAGATGTTTTTTCGGCCAAAAGTGGGATTCTCTTCCAAACGCTCCGAAGCCAAGTCAGCGAACAAACGCCGCGCCGTTATTTATGGTCAAGCAGTTTGAGCTCCTGATTCAGTCAGATTTTGTACGGGTGTAGGCACAAGTCCACATGTTGAAATCTGCGAGTCTGTTGTACAAAAAACATAATTACGTAAAATGTCTTTTTTTTTATTCACATGTAAACCCCCATTTTCTCATCACACAAATCAGATTTTAAGATCTCTATGTTTGGTTTTGTCTTTTTTTATTTATTTTAATACTTAATTTTATTAAATGTATGTACTCGTATAATAAAAGCATATTCTCTCTTTTCTTTGCAGGTACGTAAATTCAAATAATGGTATTACCCATGTAATAAATATACGCTGAGTAAGTCTGTTTATTTCCTTAAAAATGTGAAGCTCATTAAACTATTGAAAACAAGTACCTATTTGATATAAAGTTCAATAAATTTTAATTGTTTAGTGATTCAAAATATGTCTATAAAATATCCGATATATACTTTTACTTTTAACTTCATTTGCAGTAACTAAAGGTTTTTGACTTAAACAAACCACTGTGATTCGCGCTTTGCTTGTTCATCCATTTACAATCGAGAACTTACACACTTTTCGTCCATATTTACTAGAAAATCTTGTCCGCCCTTTTGTTGTTATTGTCGAAACCTTCTAAAGCCTCTGAAGTTTTAATTTGACCACATCTCTGTCTAGATTGATTTATTCATGAAGCAATCACTGACTTGCTTGTGTGTTTTTTTTTTCTGTTCCAAAACAGATTTCGACAAATAATCATGTTCACGGAGAAGACACAACCTTTGTTGTAGAATAAATGGTTTGTTGTTGAGTGGTGACCACAAGACAATTAACCGTAGGAAGATACAACAAATTTCGTGTTGAATACCGACCCCTCATTAGGGTGGGCGCCCACCTGGAAATTTGTTGCTTCATTTCGAATTAAATGTGGACGAATTAAACTATTCCAGACAAGGCCGTAGTCAAGGGGATTACTGCAGTCTGACCCCCGAATCGATTTTCTTCAATAGCTTAGTAAAATAAAACTTTGACTAAGAACTAAAAAAGCCAACAAATCTAAATTTGCTTTGCTTTGACTTCATTAGCTTTTTATCTTGTAAAGTTGAAATGGGACTATGAATTTTTTAATGAAATTTATAGGCTAAAATTCGTCGCCCTATTAACACAAGAAACGTAACTACATTTTTTACGATTTTGGACTGGGTATGCTACATTTCTTAAAATATAGCATTCTATATTGTGGTAAAAAATTGTACCTCTTAGTGAAGTAGCTTAGAAGTTACCACTTGCCTTATCGACATTTTTTTCAAAATAATTCGAAGCAAACAAACGTATGCGGCGTTACGTTTCTATGACCCAAATTTAGAAATTTGAATGAAGATACGTTTCTATAGAAATAATCTTTAACCATTTGACCTGCACGTGTACTTCAAATTCAACAACTAATTGTCATGTCATCAATTAAGATTTGATTAAGCTTTTCTTGATATTGAAGTCGATACAGTTAACAGCATTGGTGAAGAGAACGATGCTACACCAGAAAGAAAGCGAAAGCTTGATCCCAAACCGTGGAAAAATAATATTCGAAAGACTTTATTTCAATCGGGTAAGAAGTCATATGTGTCAATCCGTTGAAAAGAGTCAAAGCGCAAAGTGTACAACCCAAATACTATTGAAAGTTTTTTGCGACCTCAACTCCATAGTGCGTTTCGCCCAGGTACGACAGGGGGCTCATCAGTTAGATGCTGTCGTACACTGAAAATAAATTCCTAGGTACTCGTAATATTGACAAAAACGTTTTGTTGACCTTTCAATTTTATCGTTTTGATAAAATTTTTGTCAATACGAAAGAATGATTTTGTTGATTTCACAAAATTTTTATAATCCAGCATGATTTTTTGTCAGTTTAACAAAATATGCACTACAAATAATATTGTCAGTTAAACAAGCCAAGTTTTGTTAGTATAACAAAATAAAACAGAGATTTTTGTCACATCGACAAACTTTTTTGTGATGTTAACAAAATGTTTGTTGTATCTACAAAAAATCTGTTCTGTAAATGTTTGTCAATATGACAAAGTTTTTGTTAATTTTTTTTTGTCAATTTAACAAAAAATGAAATTATTTTTGTTGAAATGACAAATATTTTGTTTTGGGGTTGAATTATTTTGTAATATTGATAAAATAATATTATCAGATAGATCAAACTATTTTGTAAGGAAACCAAAAAATTTCTTTCGTGTATGATATATTTCACATTTGGTTTTTGTTAAAAAATACATGTAAGATTAACTGAACTTAACAAAAATTGCGTATTGTCCATACGCCCTCACAGATGGTTGCATGTGAGATCGTGGGACGAAACGCCAATTTTTGTGGACTTAAGTCCCAAAAAAAAAAACTATTTTGACAAAATCAATTTTGTTTTTGTGGATTCAACAAAAGAAATTTATAAAATTGACAAAATATTTTGTTAATTTAACAAAATATAACAAGAAATTTTTGTTATTTTAACAAAATATTTTGTTAATGTAACAAAACAATTTTGTTAATTTAACAAAAAAAATTTGTTAATCCGATAATAGAAAGAAAACAATAACACTAACAAAAAAAATTGTTAATACAACAAAAGAATTGTTAATATGACAAATTAATTTTGTAAATTCTACGAAATTTTGTCATATTGACAAAATGTTTTTGTTATTTCAACAAATTTATCTGTTAGCATAACAAAATAATTTTGTGGATACAACAAAATATTTTTTGTTACCTCAACAAAATTCTATAATTTTTTTCAATTTGATAAAACTTTTCGTTGGACGTATATTGACAAAATTTTTGTCAAATCAACCTAGATTTTTATCATATATACCTAGATTTTATTTTCAGTGTACCCTTCTAAGACGCAATTATTATTTGTCGATGTTTAGCGACGCTTATAAATTTCACAGCAGTAATGTACTGTGAATAGAAAAATAAAAATGTATGGATTGATAATCCCAATGAAGGCTGAAATCCGGGTATGGAAGACAAAACTCCATCAAAAACAAATACGGCGTTCAAGAATTTAATAGAAGGTCCTCGAGAATAGAAAAAGAATCTCTCATAATATTCAAAAGCTTTTAAAACTGTTCGTTACTTTAGCAGTTTCGACATGTTTAACAGAAATATCATGTTCAAGAGTGAAACGCAATAAAACTAAAACTCGGAAATTCCATCGAAGAAGAAAGACTATCACGTGCACGACTTGCATAAATGTCGATTTATCGATACATTTCAATCAACACTGAAAAAGTCTTTGATTTATTTGCTGTAGAGTATGTTAGCCGATCAAATTTACTTCTGTAAAGGTAAGGTTAAGGCTAATAATTTTGTAAAGAATGAAAACTTATTTCCTTGAAAACACTTTCCCCTTTCCCGAAATATTTGTTTGACCACAAGATTGTTTCTGGAAAAAAATTGTCTAGTCAAGCCATTAGCTTTTCTTTTAATAAAAAAAAACACTATTCGCTCTTTAACACACATACCTATTAGCTGGCTGGATAGGGAGCTTAACCGATCGATTACTTCTCTTATTATCATATGTTTGAAGCCTTTTCGGACAGAAATGATCACTGGAAGCTCGCCAACACTTCATCAAATTATACCAAAAATCTGACATACGTGTCACATACATTTACATGCAATAATTGTATTGCCTGTATAGTATACATATAGCACCACTCACAAGCCATTGGTATGAACTTCAATCTTATTTTGTAGATTGAGTCGAAAAATATTAATTCCAGACAAAAAAAAAATTATAGCAAAAATTGCACAGAATCGAATTTTGAAACATTTTTGTTAAGTGCAATTCTTGTCAAAAACTGAAAATAATTAAACAAAAATCAATTTATTTTATATTCAAAACGGCGACCAACGCTATAGTGCTTGATAGTCGAATCCCTCCACCTCCTTTAATTTTTTCCATTTCAAATGTTCATTCCATTGTGCTTATATAAAACTTCAGGAAATCAGTGCAAGACGCAGACCCCCAGTGTTGCATGTAACTCGAGTTGCTTTTATGTTAATGTATAAATCATGTTTTTTTATGTGAGTTGGCAGCACTTCTACAATAATTTGAAATTCCTTGAAAATTAATGTTCTAGATTGGCTTTGTTTCTAAATTTACAAAAAGCACTTTTAAATTTTCCAAATGGCACGTACATGCATGTGATTCTTTTTATAGCACATCAATTTACATAACATGTTCGAAGGGCTTGTGTTTTTGTGCTAGAACAAACTAGTAGAATTATTTTTAATTAGGAAATCAGATCTTATACATTTTTATAGTGTAATTCATTCAAGAAAGCTTAACAACTTATGTGCTCCACCCTAAAATACTCAGAAACTATTAAATTCCTTAAACTATTGTAACTGGTTGCCCTAATATCTTAACAATTCAAAAGAAATGCCTTACTATCAAATCCAAGTCATAAATCTCTGAAATTACCATAAAGCATATATGCACACGTTGATCATTCCCATAAATATTTCTAAATCCGATTCTCGCCTTTCTTGAATTCGTTAAATCAACCTATTAAAATAATTTAACATGCTGCTGAAAACAGAGACCCTCGAACTTGCCACTGTTTTTCTCATGCCACTTTACAAACCATCCATAGTAGATTTCAAACCAAGTGGGTACCTATGAGTAGAGTATAATACCTTATATTGGGGAACTCGCTTCTCTCTAAGTGGAATAACCATACACAATTTTATAGTCCCAAGAAACCCACATAAAAATGCCCATAAAAACAACCCAGAATTGTTTGAAACTCTCAAATCTACAGTAAACGGATTTCCAGTTGCTCCCTAGGTGGTGATGGTGTATACCCATTCCCGGAGCCCATTTCTCAATGCGTTATTACATAAATGTCATTTTTAATGAACAAAACATGCACCAAATATAGAGCTCGGGTATGCAACGCTCTTGCTTCTGGTGCATTGGTAATCCCTCTTTAAAAGGGGATTGAGTGAATTCCATTCATGCCTAAGCGAATGCAACAGACAAAATTGTATCTTTGAAAGAATCCACCTTTTGAGATGGATTCTATAGAAGCATAGGTACCAAAGGATCAAATTGTAAGATTATAGTCTTCTTTTAAGAATGGCAGATAAATACTTTGAATAATATAACTTCATGAAGACGAAGGCAGACAAACAAAAGAAATTATAGTCCTGAGGGTGTAACAGAGTACTGGCTGTCTTCAAGGTGCATTCCCTTTCAATGGGGATGCGGTAATTGACTGAGCTCGACAGAGGATCGAGAATGAAAGTGTTCTTTGTTTGTACATTTTGAGAAACCAAGATAAAAAATAGACCTTTAGAATAACCTTTTCATTATATATAGAGCGTCAATTTGGTGTTTTATCTTACCTGAAATTTAAGGGTAAGTTATTGATTCATAAAAAAATATTACTTCAAAAAACAATCAAGTAAAATAAAGTGCTGGAAACTCTGTCGTATTAAACATTTTGACAACTCTGCAGATTCGACCTACAAACAGCGCTGCCACGGAACACATGTGGATACCGTTTGACATTATAATGGTGAATAATTCTGTCAAATTCCATTTTTTCTTATAAGGTAAACTGTCAATTGTTTTTGTAACTGTACATATAAGTTCCGACTTATCGTCGGTGTCCTTACCTGATACGGGCCAAAAGAAATTAGTTGACGGTGATGGGCTGGCCAACACCTGTCGCAAAGAAGTATGGACCGATGATGCCCCAAGCCCAGAATCCACACCAAACAGTGACTTTCTCTCGATGAATTGCAACTTGGTGGATCTCGTGTGGATTGTGATCGTCCCAAATTCGACAATTTTGTTTTATCGACGAACCTATTCTTCCAGAAATAGTTCTCATCGCTAAATGTGATTTTTGGAACGAAATTCGAACTGCTTGAGAGCCGAATTAGTAAACCACTACACACGTCAGTATCTCAGAGGTCCTGCATGAGTCAAAGTTTGTAAGGGTATTTGCCAAGTTATGGGCTGCGATAGGCTCAGGGAGTCTCTTGCACACTCTCAAGGACAGAGCCATATTTTCGGTAGTTCTTGCGTTTTCTTGACGTACGGGTGTTGGCGGATTGTTTACTGAACCGGTCGACTCCATCTTATTCAACACGTTGCGTCCTCTCGGAAGGACAATTATGGCGACCGTAAAATGGCCGAAGTGCGCAAAATGTTGCTCAAATAAAATACCCTCTTCTATGTTAGGTTAGGTTAATGGGCTGACTGATGATTTTGGTACCGTCGCACTTAGATCAGTATAAATCTGTAGGGGTACCCTAGAGATTACGACTCCCATGCATTGAAACCTATGATAATCCTATGTCATTACAGGTTTCAGCAACCTATAGCTTGAAGTGTCGGAGGGTACTTCTAAGTCATTGAAAAAATGTTGAGGAGAGGTGAGCGTGATTATTTTATTTATCCCCATTTGAGAAATCGTTCCTCCACCAGACCCATAGGAGCATGTTGCTCCTTGTTACCTCTGGTAGATGAGTTTCATAGGTCAATGGTTCAGGATTACTGAATAAGCCGAAGGGACTGTACCTTTCCTCGAGAGGATTTTACTAATCTTATGGAGAGGTGGCCCCATCAACTCACTTATGCTCGGGTTCACCGCAGGACCAGGAGTGATTATAGGCGAGGTCTCCTTCTCTGTTTGTTGCTGTTCCTACAAGAAAAACGTGCATCGTTCAGTAGTTTTCGTTCGTTCTATCATTGTCATCCTGGACCCTTATTATGTTTTTTGACTGTGGTTGGAGGCGATTTTCAATACCGTGGTCGTCTGGTTGATAGAGCTTAGGAATTTTCAAGCCATTTGGTAGAGTTCATAAATTTCAAAAGGTTTTTCCTTCTTCTAAGTCGTGTATAGCTATACTCTGTCCAACAAAAATTGTCAGTACAGGCCTTATGGCAGAGCTTTTTCCAAAGCAGTGGCGCCTGATGCACCCTCACTACAATGCGTTAGGAAAAATGCCACTAAAAAAAGAGCAAGCCACTGACTTTTCTTAAGGAATTGTTGTTGTTATTCTTTGCAAAAAGTTTTACACCCCAACACGACCGTCGTATCCCACTGCTGATGAGATACTGTCAATGTCAAGATCAAGACAAGAGTGTCAAGTGTCACTTAATACGATCGTGCGCTCTCTATCTACATCAAAACAGAGTTACCATTATCATTCTCAATTGCAAGCAAGGAGCTTTTTCAGTGGTTTTTATTAAGGAGCTTTTGGGATTTGAAGCTTTTGAGAACACATTTTAAGAAGATGAGTATGTTGAGTGTTGTCGTATTGCTTTTCAACTTAAAAAAAAAAGGCGCCTATTATCTTACCGCTTGGCGTTGTGGGAAAAGGTACATTTAATATTGTTTTCAGTCGTTTTGAATCGGCACACGGTAGCTCTACGCGTTTTTTACTTTCATTTGCGGCGATTTATAATTTAAACTACGGAATCCCTGTGAGAGCTTTAAAAGGCGACACACTTATGCATGGCAATGCAACTAGAATGAGAGACAAACGTCCTATCTTCCCTGTACTGACAATTTTTGTTGGACAGAGTATAGGAGCGTGTTTCTCAGATTATATAGCGCAGGGCAGTGCCACAGGTAGTGAGAAGTATCCTCATGTGTCTCCTGGTCACCGCATCTTCTGCATAAGTCGACCATACTGAGTTTCATCTTTTTCGTGTGTTAACCCAATTGTTTATGACCGGTAGTGATACTCACGAGAAGAGATAGAGACTTTTTACTCAGTTGGATGATAATTTCGCTCTTTTGTTTGTTGAAACTGGGCCATAGTTTTCTACTTATAAGACAGGTATCGAGCGAGGTCTATATCTTGTTTTTTGCTGCTAGAATTTTGCTCTCGATTACCTGTTTAAGATTACAGGGTGGTACTTGAATTGTTGTGCCTTCCTGATTAAGATGGAGTTTTGATTCTTGCCAGCTTATCAACACTTTCATTACCTGGAACACCACTGTGACCAGGAACCCAACAGAACCTTATCTTGTGCTGTAAAACACTATACCCACTTATAAAACAGTTTAATCAAATGCACATGGTGTCGAACTCTTTAACTCTCCATTGACGGCCAATTTGACAGATAAAGCTTCAACAATATGACTGCAATCACCTGATGTGATCAAATATGATATTACCATAAAAGAGAATATGTAAACAATAAGTTCCGTTTTTTGGCATTGTTTAGAGGGATTAAAAAAATATTTGCTTTAGGTATATCCAACAGTAACGTACCAAAATATAAAAACTTTTCGACTTCCTCGAGAATAGCTTTAACGATTCGAATGCAATTCTGTTATTTGAATTCTGTAATTATCAAATCTAAATAATTATTATTTTCTTACATCGGTTTCAAAACAAAATCGAATTTAATTCTTCAAACTTTTATTTTTAAATATTTAAAATCTTTTTAATTAGTTAAATACTTAACGAATTATTATCAAGCCACCTAGTTTTTATTTGGTTCTTAAATTGTTCTTCGACAAGGGACAATCCTTACCCTTAAAGCGAATACGTACGCCTCAGCAGTGCATCTTTTCTATTTTTGTGTGTCTAACAAGAAATTCTAAAATATTCTCACACTTTTTCACCTGCAAACTGTGACATAAAATCAAGTTGTACCCGTATGTAACCTTTATCAGACTTTTTGCTCTAAATTCCCTTGCCTTCCATAGGTATTTCGTCTCAGATTTGTATCATCTACCTTAATTATTGACGATGGTGGTGATTTATGTAGTCAGTTCTTTATGTCTCCACAGGTGAATTGAAGATTCTAAGAAATGATTGACGGCCTTAGAAATTGAATACGTCCAATTGAGATGAGAACACAATGGAGGTAATGTCAGGTAGATATCCATTATTGCTTTGTTTCGTAACAAAACATTCCGAATCTTCAGCAACCGAAAGTGGTTTGGGATTTAGTTCGAGGTGACCAAGTGGGATAGTCATTTTAACACTTGCTTATTTGCTTGTAAAAAATCATAGTAGTAGTTTAGAAAATAAAGACTCTTTTTAGTGATAGGGTAGGTACCGAGATTTAAGTAAATCGACTTAGTTATTTTCGAAACTTCGACCTTAAAATATACATGGGTTTTTTTAATTAAAACATACTATATAAAATTTTGATAAACACTACTTATAAGTCTTTCAAAGAGATTCTGTCCTCGAGAAAGTTTCAATTAAAAAAAAATGATTCTATGGAAAGTGCCATTAGTATTCATTTTAAGAAGAAGAATACTTTTACCAAAAGGCAGCATTAGCTTATGTCTTCCTCGCTATTAGATCAAAAAACATTGTAGGTGAAACAGGTTGGGATTCAACCCCCAACCTTCGGTTTGATAGTTTTACCTCCTGCGTATTATGTAAATTTGTAATTTAAATAATTTCTCTCCAAATAGAATATATTTCTTTTTTTAAGTGGGAAAGAAAACTACTAAGACTACGAGTATTAGTATATTAGATTTGCATATGGAGGAGATTTCCAAATGCCATATCTAGAAAAACCAAAACTCAAAGAAAACTGAGACATGCGCCCTGATTACAGATTCCAGTGAATGGGCTGCAGATTGCGTCCGACAGTTTTTACTATCACAATATCCACCGCGCCAGTGAGATAATGCAGAACTGTCGATAACATAGTTTGAAAATTGAAGATTACTCCATATAACTTTTGACGTTTCAAACATTTTCATTTCAAAAGAGTACTTAAAAATTTAAATTCAGGCAGATCGTAAATTCGCTCCTTTGATTTCTAATACTTGGAAATGGTTTTTTTGTCCATGAACCAATAGACTCTAATGCTTTTTATAAAAGTAAAAAGAAACTCACTTTGACAATTTATTGTTAATTTCCATTTTTGACAAATGACATTTGAATTGATATATTTTGTATGTCAAGAATGGCAGTTTTGGAAAATGCCAAAGTGGTTTTCCGGATCAATCCGGCCGATCTAGTATAATTGAATTTGATTCCTATTTGGTTCCTTAAGGAATTGACCACACTGCTCGGAGTTATGAAAATGAAATAAATTTTGTTTCATGTATTATGGCTTTATTAGTAAGAACAAACATTCCCATTGGTTATAGAACACAACGATAGCGAAGCGGATCGTTGTGCGCCTTCAATTGCAGAGTGAATTGGACCTTGTAAGCGGATAATCCGAGATCTTTGTGTCGAATTCTTCTCAGGCTAGTGCGTGAAATGTTGAGCTGTGAATTGAGTCTCACACTCTCGGATATAGCAACCACATTCTCTTCTGTGCTCACACCGTACGATCACGAGGACCATAAGTGTTGCCCACTAGCAGACCAGTCTCACGAACTTTTTGCACATTTCGTTTCTCGGAGGTATGATACTGACTTTCTGTAAAGATTTTTGAGTCCTATTTTTTCAAATTTTATATAAGTTCCTTCATTCTGGAGGTCAATTCTCTATCTGTGAAACTGTGAAGTGATAAGTTTTTTTCACAACTTCACACACTATCCGATTCGCAATTTATGAAAAATAATAATTGAATGTCCAAATATTTTCAAATATTAATTTTGTTTTCACACTCAAACGATTTTGTGAAGTCTGTTAGTACATGTATTGACAAAATGAATGAAGTTTAATGAGTTCCAGAATCGCATTATGTGAGTTCATGAAACGTAAAACTGGAAAATGGCTGTGAAAACTGAAATGATAACTTTTTTATCACTTCACAATTTCACAGATAGAGAATTGACCCTCTGGTGCTTTTTCGAGAGTGGGAATGAAAGACTCTTAACTAAAAGAGAACAAATAAAAAGTATGGCAGCGCAAATTCATACAAATTTCTTGGATAGAAATTCACAAAAATGTGTAATTGTTTTTGTTCTTGTGAACTTTATTCTGTGAGAAACTGCATTCCCATTTTTGGAATACGAGAATGCACAAATTCACAAATTTCACAAGCGTTATGTTTTCATTGCGATATTCTCATATATGTAGGCACTAAAGCGTTTTCCACTAACCCATTATAATATGTATATGGAATATAACATCATTCAAATGTTTTCTGCGGTTTTGTTAAGTGGGGGCCTCATCCGAAACGTTCAATTTTCCATCATGTTGAATATGACTACTAGCATTGCTTATGTTAGCTTTTAGGGCAGTGGTAATCCATGATTTATTGGCATAAGCCTATGACTTAAGAAAACCCCAAAAGAAGAAGTCTAAGGCTGTCAAATCGCATGATCTCGTTGACCAATTTACATTGCATCCGCATGAGATAAACTTGTTCGGAAAACGGTTGTGCAAAATGTCCGTAGCACCGCCGCCGCTTTCCTGTTCAAACCACGTGTCAACATCATTCCATTCGGGCCAACAAAATTGGTGATCATCGACCGACAGCGCTCTCAGATGACGGTGATGGCCTGCTCATTGTCAATTTCAAAGAAGCATGGACCGATGGTCTCGCCAGCCCAAAATCCACTCTCTCTGATGGCATTGCAAATTTGTGGATCTCTTGTGGATTATGATCGTCCCAAATTCAAAAATTTTGTTCGTTCTCAAACTTATTCATCCAGAAATAAGCCAAGTTGCTTATCAACTTCCAATTACTCGAGAGCCCCAGTTATTTAGGTCGTTAACTCTGAGCCTGTCAAAGTTCGCAAATCCCTATTGGGAAACCTTTTATATGGTTAGTAAAAAAATTGAACTAGAGATTTTGATCAAACATGACATTAACATTACTATGATAAGGAAGACTAAAAAAGTGGGTCTTGCGATTGTGCCTGTCTAGCTGTCTTTTTTACTATAGCATAAAATGCTCGGCCGTTTTTCTTCGAACTTGGTAGACAGAATTTTAAAATTTCTCCACCGACACCAAGTTTTCTTTATTTAAGACCAAAAAAAACAATCTAGAAAACATTTCTTTATTTCAAAAACTATTCCATAATTTTTTTTTTAAATTCAAAATAATTTCGTTTAATAAAAACTAGCTAATGGATAAAAAAAATGGTTCGATAAAACCATTTTTACTTGCGATTATGTAGGTACTATAGGGCAAGTTTTGCATTTGGGAAAAAAAACGAACTCGAGATTTTGATCAAAGTTGACATTGCAGCCTAAACCACTGGACCTATTTTCTTCAATCTTAGTAGTTAATGGTCTTCGTTGATTCTCTAGAGGGGAAATTGAAAGTTTTTTTCTTAGCTCTAAAACTAACGGTACCCCCCCTTTTGTTTGATGATTTTTAATTTATTTTTCTCCGATTAATTTTGATAGTTTAACTATCACTTTTCAAATCTCAATTTACATTTAAATCGACTTCTAGTTTTGGAATTTATGAATACTTCAACTTAGTTGTTGCTAACATTTTTACTCTAAGAGATTTAAGAGTACGGTCGTTCCCATAAATACGTGCCAGAACCATTAAGTAAAATTCTAAGACCGATCGATTTATTACACAAGTTTGAGAATTTTTAACCCATTTATTAACTTGCTCTATGTTTATTTCTGGATCGAAAAAAATCGAGTCCATTTTGAGCATTCATAAACACATCAACTTAATGTACCTACCCTTAATTATTGTTTCCATAATGAATCCATCTTTGTATACGGGTCGGCGGTTTTAGAATAAATTTGTTTTCGAATTTAATGGGTTTGTTGGCATCTTGAATGTTTCCATTAATAGGCTTAAGGCATTTTCTCTTTAGCTTATGTCAGAAGAGAGACGACCAGTGTTATTTAATAAAACTACCAATATAATTAATGTGCGTTGAATATTAATAAATAAATAAACAACATTCTTTTTAATCCCTTTTTAATATTCAAAACAGCCTTGTTCAATTATAATCAATGCCGGTTAGGAGCGGAATGGTTTAAAATTAAGATACATTGATTTATGTCCTTTCGTTCCGCTATTACTCTACACCGACAAACCTTTCCAAATTTTTTAAACACAAGTGAACTCCCAGAATTTGATGAGACCTATAGGCAATTTGATTTTATGCTTCCGCGCGTTAGTGCGCTTCTTCCAAAAGTATATTGCCATATAGAGGCGAGACCCCTATTAACGCCATAACTTCATGAATAAAGTATCTAAGCCCATAGGCACTCGCAATGTTGGTGAACATAAAATTTTATTACCCCAATGGACCTTCCACATCGCTTCGTTTATTTATTTTTTTTTTTTTATTATTTTATTTTCTATGGAAAATTCTAAGCAAGCAGGTGCGGGTGTGAGCATGAGTCGTGCTGTGCTGATGGTTGTGGTAATTTAGATCTAACCCGTTTAAGGCACGATCTATAAAAGAAAATTCCGGAAATGCTCGAATAGTTTGAAGGAATTCGAGGAAATCAAGTGTTTTAAGTGTATTTACTCTAAATTGTTTTATGTTTTGAAAAGTATTGTTTATTTTGAAAGTGTTTTCTTTGTCTTTAATTTTATTTCGATAGGCATGGAATATTTTGTATTGCAAGTTTTAAAGGAAAGACTGCAACTATTGTACCAGTATGCCAGAATTAGGAAAATGATTTTTAGACAGACATGCTACTCGTATAGGGTAAGTTCGGGCATTATGGCGCAGCGGGCATTATGGCGCACCTCGAAAATGTCATACTTCGAAAACTCTAATTAAAATAAGAACAATGCAAAAACTTCAGTCTCTGCCGCACACGTGTCCAGTAAAGATCGGTATTCAATACGACCAGTTTCGCTGAACAAAAAACGTACATAAAAAAATTTATAGGTTACTTGTGTTTTTTTTATAATTTTGCTCTCTGTTAAGATTTGTGTTTCTCGGTAAGTATACATCGCAGTTGTTCGGTGTGAAGAGTAAAATATAGAATACAGTTTCATTGTTGTTGTGTAACGGTAAATATGTGAAACGAAAAGAGAACTTAGTTTTTTTTAATGTGTTGTGAAAAAGTGTTCTTTCTGTAATATGGCGCAGACACTGTGAGGGCATTATGGCGCGGGTGGGCCATAATGCCCTTACGAAGTTTTCATGTAAATTATAATTTTATACCTAACTTATTTTCTCTTAATCTCTTCCCGTTTTTTACGTTGTGTATTACATTATTATATTGTGTATTACACTCATCGACGTCATCCGATGAAGAAAATTTTGAGATCCAACTAGCCAACGAGTATGATGGGCCCGAAGATTTCGGGGAGAATATTTGTGCTGGATATGGTGAAGATTACACCACTACAACCAAAAAGGACGAGTGGATGCAGTGTGTCCTTTGCGGACAGTGGTCCCACGATTCTTGCACTGCATTTAAGAGCACCTGCGATGGATGTGGGCGTTTACATCAAAAATAAAAGTTCCCCGCCATATTGCCCTCAGGGTTGCGCCATATTGCCCGCAGGTAGGGCAATATGGTTTTTTTCAAACTCTTTTTAAATTAATTTATTTTTTGTTAAAGCCCTTGAATTATTATTTTTATTTAATTTATTTATGTTACTTTTTTCTGTAATTTAATAAAAAAAAACTGTTGAATTATAAAATATTGTTCGTACTAAAGTTATTTTAGATTGATGTTAGGTGCGCCATAATGCCCGAACTTACCCTATGCAAGAAAAAAATATTTTCACTTTAAAGTGTAAAACCATTTAAATTAATAAATTTAATTTAATTGAATAATCCGCTTCTCTGTATCGTTATTCGGGAAACAATCTATCCAAGTGTCCAATAAGAATATAACAATACTTTTGCTTTAGCTATAGCAAGTTGGGCTGGACTTGTTCTTAATTTATTTCTTAAAGATGGAGAATTTATTATAGACACAATAATTAACGATAGGTGCGTTAAATTGATTAATTTATGAATGCTCAAAATAAGCTCAATTTTGTTCGATCGGGAAACCAAAATAGAATGAATGGGTCAAACATTTCGAAACTATTGTGAGAAATTGATCGATAAGGCTTCAGGCACGTATTAATGACAGTTTTTTTTACTGCAAACGATGTACTCGTAAATTTACTGTGGTAAAAATATTTAATAAATCAACTAAGAAACTTAGCAAAACCTTAGTTGAAAGATTTGTCAATTCCATATTATTTAACCCACATCTGTTAAATTGGCTGTCATTTTATAAATCTGTCTTGTCAAATCCACATGAAGAGTTAATGCGTTCATAGACAACGAAGTGTTTTCATCTTCAGCGATGAGCCCCACTACTACGAGTAGATGAATGTTTTCGTCAACAAGTAAAATTGTTGAATTTGAGACAATCACAATTCACACGAGTGACACCTGATTGCAATGCATACAGATAAAATCTCTGTTCAGTGTGCTACATTTAGAGTAGTCGCGTTGTCTTGCAAACAATATCCAATTTAACCACAGCATTGATTTTTTAAACCATTCAATTGTACATGGTTTTTAATTCCCCATTGAACAATGATGTCATGAATAGAATTTAGTGAGGTCATCCTACACTGACGTTTTAGCAATCCACATCCGAGAGTCAAGATGACCTGGACCTAGAAACGAATATGAAAAGCTGAGCAAAAGTTTCAAATAGAAGATCATTGATATAAATGAGAAACACACTGGGAGACAAAATGAAGCCCTGAGGTACACCTGAATTTATTTTATGAACATCAGATTTAAAACCATCTAATACAACTTATATAGAGCGAGGAGGGGATTTAAGGACTTAAATGCTCAGCCAAAATTGCAGCAGTTCCATACCGTTGCATCATTCAATATCTGAATTTTTGTTGTGATAGTGTTTTCTTGACGGGCCTCAATCTACTTCACAATCTAGGAACCATAGTGATCAGTTGAGTTTCCTAAAGAAATTGTTAAGACAGTTCTTTAAATACTAAATATAAAACTCGGTTAAACTTTTCTGTCTTCGGATTTGTCAATCCCGTTTGCCCAGTTTATGTTTATACTCGTAGCTTGAGAATATAGTTGGCTTAAATATTTGCAGTTGAACCAATATGGCTGTCAATTGATTTCAGGAATTGCTTGCACCTTAGAACTTTTGTGTGTGTTCCTGGACAAACTCAAGCGAAGAATCGCTCAATCTGCTCCTGGATGTACATTTTCCAGACAGCTCTCCTTACGTTAATAGCACTGATCCTAACAACACATTCAGTAGCATAACTCCTCCACAAGGTCTGATTACAGAGGAAAAATTAAAATGGGCAATAAACAGCTTCAATCCATACAAATCTCCTGGGCCAGATGGAATAATTCCAGCGGAATTACAGGAAAATTCCGATATTCTAATACCCATTCTGGTAAACATCTTAAATGGTTGTATCGCTCTGGCTCACATTCCTTTGTCATGGAGAGAAGTAAATGTTATTTTCATCCCCAAAGCTGGCAAACCTAGCCATGTTAATCCTAAAGATCTAAGACCTATTAGCCTTTCATCATTCCTTCTTAAAACATTTGAACGTCTGATTGAAATCCATTTGAGGGCAAACATTGATAAGTCCTTACTATCCAATGCTCAACATGCTTATAACAAAGGGAAATCTGTAGAAACCGCTCTACATACGCTGGTTCGTACTATCGAACACTCCCTTCATCATAAGGAGTTCACCTTAGTTGCTTTCCTGGATATAGAAGGAGCTTTTAACAATGTCGACGCATCCGCAATCACATCTGCGCTGTCATCTCTGAAGGTGGATAAGTCAATCAGTAATTTGATAAATCATATGCTGATAAGCAGGATTATAAATTCAAAACTGGGCGATTTTACTACTCGAGGGACTGTCAGTAGGGGTACGCCGCAAGGCGGCGTCCTCTCTCCTCTCCTTTGGAACCTAGTCGTAAATAAACTACTAGTGATTCTTGAAGGGGAGGGGCACAGGGTGATTGCCTATGCGGACGATGTTGCGATAGCGATATCTGGTAAGCATCCTAATACTCTGAAGGAACTCTTACAAAATGCTCTAAACAAGCTTACTAACTGGGCAGATCAATGTGGACTCGGTGTCAACCCCCACAAAACTGAACTTGTCCTATTTACCAGGAAATATAAAATCCCACACATAGACCCTACCCTCATCAAAGGTATACCGCTTAAATTCTCAGACAAAGCAAAATATCTGGGTCTTATTTTGGACAAGAAATTAAGCTGGAAGCCCAATATCCAAGAGAGAGTCAACAAAGCCAACATAGCTCTTTTCTCTTGCAAAAAAGCCGTAGGTAACAAATGGGGTCTACAAACTCATATAACACACTGGCTATACATCTCAGTCATTAGACCGATACTTACATATGGAGTGACAGTATGGTGGACTGCGCTGGAAAGAGCAACAAACCGTGATATGCTCAGCAAAGTCCAACGAACAGCCTGTTTAATCATGGGTGGAGCTCTCCGCTCAACTCCTTCTGCTGCACTTGATGTTCTTTTTCATCTCATACCGCTAGATATTTTTAGCAAACAATCGGCCGCTAACACAGCCATTCGACTTAAAGCCTCCTCGCAGTGGATCAATAATGATATTGGTCACTATACTGAACTCGTTCAGTAGTCTACCTAGTAACGTCGATTACACCACCCCTCATCCAAAATTTGATAAAAATTTTCAAGTATCCATCCCTTCCAGGTCTTCTTGGGAAAATGAGTCGTTGTTGATAGACGAAGCAATTCATTTCTATACAGATGGATCTAAAACCGATGACGGGGTCGGTGGAGGCGTATACTCCGAAAAATTAAATCTTTGTCTATCTTTTTGTCTTCCCAATCACTGTAGAGTGTTCCAGGCAGAGCTTCTAGCAATAAAAGAAGTCCTCTCTTGGCTCAAAGAAAACGTTATATCGACAACCGATATACGTATCTTCTCAGACAGTCAAGCTGCCTTAAAGTCACTGGACTCTGTCTCCATTAACTCACAAATAGCCCAAAATTGTCGATCATCTCTGGTGGAGATGTCAAAACAGTTTAATATTCACCTTACATGGGTGCCGGGGCATAGAGACATTCCAGGAAATTGTAAAGCTGACGAACTTTCAAAAAACGGAACAATATTACCTTTGTTGGATAGCAAATCTAACATCGGTATACCCCTAGCTACTTGTAAACTTATGCTAAAGCAAGATACCATAAAGAAAGCTAACCACAGGTGGACCAGCACCCCAACTTGCCGGTCTACTAAACTGATTTGGCCATTGTTTGATGCTAAACGCTCAAAACAACTAATTTCTATTGGTAGATTGCATATTAGCTCCATCATAGGTGCCCTTACTGGGCACTGCCTAATAGGAAGACATGCTTTTCGTCTTGGAGTTCCTGCAAATGATTTTTGCAGAAGCTGCATGGATGAAGAAGAAGAAGAGTCAATTCCCCACCTTCTATGCTCTTGTCCTGCCCTAGCGCAAAGACGTAGACTCCACTTGGGAGACTACTACTATAACGATCCTAGTGATCTAAATAATTCCGACATTCACTGTCTCAAACGCTTCATTATTAGCTCAAAATGGTTTAACGAGTAAGGGGGATTTTTGAAATCCTTGTGGTATCACAACGGATCAAATATTGGTCTAAGTGTGCTGACCTTTTCCGGTCAGCAGCCCCTTTAACCTAACCTAACCTAAGATCATTGATATAAATGAGAAACACACTGGGAGACAAAATGAAGCCCTGAGGTACACCTGAATTTATTTTATGAACATCAGATTTAAAACCATCTAGTACAACTTATATAGAGCGAGGAGGGGATTTAAGGACTTAAATGCTAAGCCAAAATTGCAGCAGTTCCATACCGTTGCATCATTCAATATCTGAATTTTGTTGTGATAGTGTTTTCTTGACGGGCCTCAATCTACTTCACAATCTAGGAACCATAGTGATCAGTTGAGTTTCCTAAAGAAATTGTTAAGACTGTTCTTTAAATACTAAATATAAAACTCGGTTAAACTTTTCTGTCTTCGGATTTGTCAATCCCGTTTGCCCAGTTTATGTTTATACTCGTAGCTTGAGAATATAGTTGGCTTAAATATTTGCAGTTGAACCAATATGTCTGTCAATTGATTGCAGGAATTGCTTGCACCTTAGAACTTTTGTCTAGCTTAGCCTAGTTCAGGTTTTTAACCAGAGGACAAACACAATGAAAGGCAAAATTTGCTGCTATGGAGACAATCTATGAAATTAAGCTGAACCCCATTATCTCCCTGAATGGAACTGGAACTATGGTATTATGGGATCCGTCTGGGATACTAGAGTGATGGTTCAACAGTTTCCAGCTTAACTACTGCGCCTATTAAGCAGGGGTGGAATCGACCAAGGTGATAGTTGATTCTCAATTTTTTGATTGATTTTGACATACTAATAAAGAAATATAGAGAGAGCGATTGTCAAATCGACAATTCATTAATTTATTGATCACTTTACTCTTGCGCGATACGGGCCCAGATTAGTTCTGATTTGAACAAGTTAATCTGATTACGCCATTTACTGTAGAACTCGTTTTCGGATGTGGACTTTGGCTCTTTGGATAACTATTAATGGTGACATCGAAGCATTCGCTTTGAATGGCTTTGATCGTTTTGATCCTTCCTCTAGGTCTTATAATCTTCATTGTTGTTTTAAGAAAGAATTCCCGGAAGAAGGAAACAGAATAAATACTTTGTCCAAGGAATAAGCATAATAGATGAGTGATTAAGAGCTTCTATCCATACAACGTGGCAATGACTTGCTACCAATATCGATCTTGTCTCGAGAAACCACTTTATATTTTTACCGAAAGTCTCGAGTTTTTCGAATACAAAAATTGAATTACGTATTCAATATAAATGTTTTGCAAGTCTAGGTTCAAATTGAATCGTAATATTTTGTTTGAATTTGGCCTCTGACGAATTACTTACATACATGTGTACGTACGTGCAGTAACTCAGCACAAAATTTCAAGTAAATCCATCTATATTTTAAAGTTCTACTTAGATTTGGGAAAATGCAACCTTTCAAAAGGTCTTTGAATTGGCTTGGGTAGATTTTGGTGGTCTGTGGAAGCCATGTTGTTTTGGTGACATCTTTTAAGTGTGTTGTTTATTATTCAGTTACTGATGCCAAATCACCATAGCAAGTCACACGATTGAACAGCTCGTCGGAATGATAAAACTAATGTGGTGGTGGTAGATGTGGTGGCCTTTCACATTCGACTCTTCAAGGTCTAGTGAACAAATTTAAAACGACTCGTTAGGTAATCAATCAGCCAACATTCGTACGTCAAAGGAACACAATATCGGACGTAGAAATCACCGCGATCCGTGAAAGTATAACAGAACCCAAAGCAGTCGATTCTTCGCGGTGACAAGAACTCGATCTTTCACAGACTTCAACTTGACGAATATTGCGTCAGGCTTACATCCGTACAAGATCTAACTCACCCAGGATCTCAAAGTTCATGATAAATAGACAACGCATTTTGTTCGCCGACTTGGCTTCGGAGCGTTTAAAAGAGCCCAAATTTATTCCGAAAAATTATCTTAAGCGAAGTTATTCCCTTTTAGACGGATGAATGGCTGTGTTGACATGCAAACTTCCCGCTTAAGTGACGACACCAACCTACATAAGGTGCACCTCATCCATAAAAAGTTACCGAACTTTTAGGAAAACAGCGTTGGTTTGCCGGTCATCGTAAATGGCGGGCGCTACAGAACGATATTAACTAATTTCTTATGGCTAGATTGAACTTTATGCACCATATAGTAGTTCTAGTTAGATGGTACTATGTACCACTTAGCGGACACCATGACTGACATTATGCATAAACGATTTGAGCGTTAGGTTGTCTTTCGTATATAGAGGTGACATGAAAGGCCATCAAGGTCACAGGTCCATGCGAATAAACTACACTCGACCGATGGAAGAGTCATTGAAAATTAGACCACTACATGCCACCGTAAGAAGCCGAAGCGGGCATTGGAACGATGTCATTTAGATTCAATAGATATTGGCATAGATGAGCCTTTCAAATAGAAAAAAGAATTTAGTTAAAACCTCGCACACAACTCGTTTAATTCCAGTTCAACATCTACCCATTTTTATAGAAAGACCCCTCATTTCTTATAAAACTTCTCAAACGACAATATAGTTTTTAACATTTTTCGAAGTTTAATATACAGTCTTCGGTGCCGAAGGCTAAATTCCTCATGCAATATTTTCCTCAATTTGTTCTACCAAGTTCGTTGACTAAAACTTAATATTAAGAGTCCAACATGAAAGAACTTACTATGCTGGAATTGTTCTTTGAAATGTACATTCACTAAAATTGCAAAGTTAGCTGAAGAATTTGTCCAGAGAATCTTAGACATCTTCACCTACTCTTTGGGCCATTCCCCAAAGTATTTTAACAAAAGTCACCAACCGATTGCTTTAGTGGCCAGCATTTAACACAATCCGAATTCTTCGAAAAATTCAGTTCGAAATCTACCATTTCTATTGAGCATTTACTATCAGAATTTCTATTTGCACCAATACCTCTTTAGGTTCATCAAAAAGTGATTCATTATGACTTGATTGATCAAATACATTTCAAAATGTTAAGATTAAAATCAAAAACAAATCAATTCCTTTCCAAAAATTAAAAACATTCAATTACTTATCGCACAAAAACGGGAAAAAAAGTCTCACTCCTATTAATCGTCACTTTTTGATTCGGAAATACATTTTTCTACATGCAGGAAAAATCTAGTGTGACTGAAGGCTATAAATAAATACATAGCTCCACGTAGTAGTAGGCGTCTTAACGTGATATGTTCCTTGTCGGCACGGTTGTATGGACATTATTTATCTTTCGTTTTTTTTTTCTTGAGTGTTAATATCGTTGGGTCAGACAATAAAATATTATAAAATGTCATAGACATATTTATCTCCAAGTATGGCGTACCAGTATTTTTAAGTTTTTTTTTCTTTCGTAGGTATAAATTTGGTATAGAAAATCAACGAAACAAATTGCTCCGACATTAAACATATTTCAAATGATTGATTGCTGACAGTTGGAAAACGATTTCTTTTTGTGTACGGCGATGACGGATAGACTGCGATGCAATTAGTGTAACATTACCTTTGGGTGTAATTATGATTGCGGCAAATTTGTTGTACTGGCAGTGGGCTTGAGATATGGGTAATTATAGTGCATAGCAGTGCGTGTTGCATTTTGCATGTTATATGAGTTTCTCTTACCGATTTAATGAAAATTAATCCAGCAAGAAATAATACACTAATGAAAAAATGTTAAAAATAGTTTGCTCAGGTAGATGAGTCGTATCTTTGGTAATGAAATGTATCTACCTGAAAGTCATAATGAGGATAGAAGGTTTCAAGAACCCTTTCTCCTCAATAAAAATGATTAAATGTTTTAAATTTGTCTTGGTAGTTGATTTTACCGAATTGAAAAAACTGTAATTCATCCTATAAGATCGCTTGATTTCAATCATTTTATCTCATTTTATACTCTTTTTATTTATTAATAATGTACAATTTTATATATTTCTGCAAAGCCTAGGCTTTTTTGAAAAGTTTTGCCACCTGACTTACTAAATTTACTTCAAATTACGTAATTGTTGCTGCTATTAAATTTTAACTTTTGAATATATCTTTTGATCTAAATGATCTATTGTATTTTCGAAGAAATTAAATTCATTTTAATAAATGTTCTTTGTAATAGATCATATTTGTGTAGCAATTTAACAGAATTAGAAATATCCTTAGTTAAAAAAATTATCTTCGAAACTTTTCAACTTTTATATCCCCTACAAGAAAACGTAAGTTAGTTGTAAGTCTTTGACTGACTCAAATTACTCCCTGAACTCTTGCTGTTACAAAAAACTATTAAACTTCGAGGAGGAAATGTTTATGCTAGAACTTTCAGATATCTTAACATTTTTTGTGAAGCAACGATAATTTGTTTTCACTATATAACATAAAGAAAAAGTCTAATATATCTCGAGAAGAGTATGGTGTGAAAAAATAAATATTTACATTTTACACAAAAACTACAAACTGAGGATGAAATTCTCTCATATTTTGAAACTTTCAAAAAGTATATTAGAAAGCAAATTCACAACATTCTGTAAGCATAACTTGATCGAACACCGCGCTGTTGGGCTTTCATTCTGTTACCCCTATAGTGACATTTCGCTGAACTGTGATTTTTTGTCTGCAGACATTTCTTGTAAAAAAAACATTTTTCAGATAGGAAAGGGATTTATTAGATTTGATTCAAATTAGGCTTATCAGTTCCATGTATTCTACTACACTTTTCAATTTGGCTGAACTAAAAAGTTTTCATTTAGGGCGGGTAGATGTTAAAAGAGAATAAAACAAGCTGTGGCTAAGAAATTAACAAAATTCTTTTTTTATTTGAAAGACCCATGTTTGTCATTATGTGTTTAATATGACATTCTTTGAATGCCTGCTTTGGATTCTCGAAGTGGCACTGATTCCAGCTGTCCAATTTGCAATGACTCTTCCGCATTGATCCGGCTGAATTTGAGCGATGGCCTGTGTTATGTTCGTTTTAAGGCCATCAGTCAATTCTGGTTTATTTGCATGGAATTGTGATTTCTGGAAAGACCAGAAAAAAATCTAGTGGAGTCGAATCGCATGATCTTAATGGCAAATTCACGCCACCTCTACGAGATATAGCCTTACCTTCAAATTTTTAATGCAGATTGTCAATTCTGGCGTCTGCTGTATGGCATTTAGCGCCATGCAAACTTCTGAAACCAAATGTCGTATAGGTCCATATGGTTCAAATTGGGTTATCATCAAATTGGTTATCATCATTCTCTAGTGCTCGCCATTGACGGTGACATCCTTACCAACGTTGTTTTCGAAAAAGTACGGACCAATGATGCCGCCATGCCAGTCCAAAATCCACACCAAACAATATCTTTTTGAGGATGCCATGCCACCTGGTGAACCTCGTTTGGGTTTTACTAACATGACCTTAATCCTGTATCACAACCTGGTAAAATTCTATAGCAAAAGCTACATGAACTAGGGATTCAGTCTAACTTCAAATCTCTTATTCAACTCACAATCTGTTCAAGTTTCTTTACAGTCAATGTCAAATCATAGTAAAACGTTTTTTATTAACCAATAATAATCTGTTTTAAATTTAAATTTCATTCAATTGACAAATGAAGTAGCTGAGAAATAAATCTGACGCAATAAGTACCAATTTTTAAAAATTGCATTATTTATTTTTAATAATATTCCTTATATTTTCAATGAAGAATAAACAACTTATAAATACCACGTTCAATGGAAAAATGTAAAACAAATGTACCTATCCAAGTCTCAAAACCAGAGCTTACTTGTTTGAAGACCAATCCAATGAAATCTTTCCAAACAAATCGTAAATGCCATTCTAAAACTGATGCAAACGCAGTTACTCGTAATAAGTAGTAAGCTTCTGAGTTCTCTTGCTGAAACTGCACTCATAGTTGCAAAGACCTAGATGAGAACTGTCCAACGTTTTCACCCAATACCCTTAGACTTCTCAAATGCTTACGAAACGGTTGTGTTCAGGAATACATTTTTGCTAGTACCTGCCGGACTTCCTCAGAGTTCCATTTTGGGACCTTTACTATTCATATTAAATGTGAACGATCTATTACACTGTATCTATTTGACACGATTTGATAAAAAAATATTCAAAGATCAATTCACACTTTATCTCTGCATCTGCAAACAAACATTAGATACATCCACATTCCCACCAATCAAAAAAGAACAATCATCCATCTCGTTCGAGAGACATCTCTGCTGTGAAGAATTTCAAATATTTCGAGGAAGAAAACGGCATTAAACTGAAATTCAAAAAATTTATAGAGATTTTTAGAAGTTCACAATACTAATGGGTGATTTTTTTTCTATTTTCTTCTTGGCAACACTAGTTTTGACAGCACACGCATGTTTCGTGTTTTGTGTCACTGTCAAACATCTTTAATTTGGTCTATAATTTAACCACAAATTAAAAAATCTTCTTACAAACGAACAACGCTTGCAAATTATTGAATTTTGTTATCAAAATGCGTTCTCTGTTAAGAAAGTTCATCGCGCGCTTCCTCCATTTTATGGTCAGTTTAATCGACCTACTAAGGTGGCTATTCGGGCTATTGTGATTTACATTGTTGGACATTAAACTACTAACAAGCTTACGTAGAGTGCGAACTGAGGAAAATATCGCAGCTGTATCGGCCAGTGTTAGTGATGACCGTGAATTATCGATTCGTCGGCGACGTTCGCAACAATTGGGCCTATGTTACTGCACTACGTAAACAATTTAGCTTAAGGATTTAGATGTGAAGCCTTTCAAAATACAGCTGGTGCAAGAATTGAAACCGAACGACCTACCACAACGCAAAATTTTCGGTGAATGGGCTCTTGAAAAGTTGGCCGAAGATCCACTTTTTTATAGAAAAATTGTGTTCAGCGACAAAGCTGATTTCTGGTTGAATGGATACGTGAACAAGCAAAACTGCCATATTTGGAGTTAAGAGCAGCCAGAAGCAATGCAAGAGCTACCAATGCATCTAGAAAAAGTCACTGTTCGGTGCATATTATGGGCTTTTGGAATCATTGGGCCGTATTTCTTCAAAGATGATGCGAATCGCAACGTTACTGTGAATGGTGAGCGCTACCGTGCGATGATAACAGACTTTTTTGCGCAAAATGAAAGAGCTTGACTTGCATGACATGTGGTTTCAACAAGACGGTGCCACATACCACACAACACGCGTAACAATGGACCAATTGAGAGGCGAGTTCGGTAAACAGTTTATTTCACGTTTGGGGCCGGTCATATGGCCGCTTAGATCATGCGATTTAACGCCTCTAGACTATTTTTTGTGGGGCTATGTTAAGGCTCATGTCTACAGCCACAAGCCCGCTTTGAATGACACACTGGAAGCCAACATTGAAGCTTTTATTCGTGAGAATAAACGTTAGAAAGTGTATGCCAAAATTGGACAAAGCGAATGGGCCATTTAAGGCCCAGCCGCAGCCAACACTTGCAAGAAATAATCTTCAAACATTTAATTATATCGACCGTACTATCGATTCAAATAAAAAATTCATGCATATTTCTGAATTTTATGTTTTTTTTTTTTAATTTCCGATAGCTTTTAAAAAATCACTCGTTAAAAGGCTTACCGAGAATAACGGTCGGCGTAGATAAATGAACATTGGAGTACTTTAAAATCCATTCGGGTTTGGACATTAACGTACATTTGAAACAGTTAGGTCCATTTCATTTATGTCCTGCAACCGGCTGACCAGTATCGGTAAGTGGCTACCAGGACTCCAAAACATAAAATATATTTTCCTCTATCGTTCAGCCTGTACGTGTGGAAGCCGGTATCCGTTAGTCGGTTCATTTAAAAAAGGCGTTAAACAATTGTGATTCTTCAGAAACTTGCTTATTTTTCAAATTAGCTATGTAGCTCTCAATTTCTCTGATTTAGGGTGTAAGAGTTCATTGAATTAATAAAATAATATTAACCCATTAACAATTAACCGCAATATATTTGGCATTGGATATAATTTATGTACTTTCGGTATTTTGTGTAAACACAACAGCTCTCAAATAAATTTCGCATTTTTATGATAAAAAACAGCCGCTACCGCATAGTTAACAACCCCATAACCATAAAGAAATGTCATAAAGTTCGTCTAATTTGATTAAAGTGATGAAATTTAAATTCTCTAACTTTATAGCTGATGAAGATGAAGATACTGTTATTCTTATAGAAGTTGATTTATTACTGTCTGTGGCTACTCCGGACAACATCTGTACACGCTATTAATCTTTTCTGTTCAAATTAAGGAGAACTTAATAGTGGCGAAAAAAAAAAAATCGCACGCATGTAGTATGCTTAATTTGTTCATACAATTTGTATTCTTTTCGTAGTTAACGAGGGATCAAAGTTCGAATCAAAAGGGTCGTTCCTGACTTCCGCGAAGCACTAATGAGTTTAAATTTTTCCACAACGAAGCCGTGTGCTCCAAATGCTAAATTTTGTGAATCGGATGCAGACGCCATGCCTTGGGATTGAGCTTATGAATTTTATAAACATTTTTCTGGAGGGTTTCAGAGGCTATACTGATATACAATTTGACTTGTGTGGTTGAGAGAAATCTCCATTGTTTGCTCTGTTTGATTGGAACTGATTTTTGTGGTTCATTGTTCGCGGAAAACAAAAACAAATGTAAATGAAAGTGTAACTTAGGGGGACATCTGATGCTGACTTGTATATATGCTGTGGTCCAGTTTAAATCGTACACCCCACAGTTATTTGTTTTGGGTTCGGAGTAAGCATCATATGAAATTCTACCCCATGGCGTTGTGATTTATATAAAAAGGCGTAATGCAAAACAATCTATCAGTCACACTATCTATAAAGATGGTATGTTTTGAATTAATGCTATACAAATTATATTTTTCCACCACGCACTTCAAAATACGAAACAAACATATATTTGAATTTGTATCTTCATCTCTGGAAGGAGCTATGATGGCTATGACTATGTATTAATATAGCTTTTTGAATTATGAGGAGAGAAACTTTTATTTTGAAAATGATTTTTTTATTATTATAGACTTGACACAGATTTTTTGTTTATCATTTGAGATAACTTTATAGCGTGAAAATGTAATTTCTGCTCAAAAGGCAATAACCCCATGTAAGCGTTGTAAAAATTCAGCCTTAGCATCTTTAGTAATTGAAAACACCTTGAAAAATTCAACCACTTATTTGTGCTTATATACATATCTTACTTAGATACGCACAAAACATTATCTTGAATTGGTCAGGGAAATTGAGCATTGCAACCTCTAGGTTTCAAAAAATTAAAGCGCACAATTGATATGAAATCAATTACGTTTGTAATTACGAGTATATCGGAATAACATCGCATTATTTTAAAATCAGCCTTTTGTCTCTCCTAGTGAATCATCGATTATGCTTTGAATACGGGAAAAATATTCCCAGCTAGGTAATTTGCTGGTTGGCACTTGGCGATCTCTCAGCGGGATTGTCCATTTTCATATTTGGATGTGAGATTCAAGTAAGGTCCCATTTGCTGTCTCGATATGGCATCGGAATTAGACATATTTCTTGGATTAAATTCAAGGGATGTTGGTTATAGTTCTGTAAGTTCGTGTAAACATTAGAAGAACGCATCGTAGGAAACAATTATATCGCTTTACGAACCTGAAGCCATTACCATAGGGTCATACAATACAGAGAATGGTTCTGAAGAGAAACTAACCCAACTGAGTATTCCTTTGGTTACTGTGTACCAAGTGTTCCATTCAAAAACTCATAATCCGCTTGCTCGCTATCTTAGAAGTTTGATGAAGAAGCCTGTATATATTTTATTGTCTGATTTTATGGTTTTAAACATTTTGTATGGAATATAATGTAAGGCGAGCTCTTTGGAGCACGTTTTGCATAACAATTTCGCAGACTTCAGTTGTAATTTCTTCGATTTTGTTTCTATTGTTGTTCTTAAGCATCGAGGTTTCAGTTGGTTTATTCAAGTACCTCCATAAGAAGAAATCGAGAGGCCAGTCGATATCACCAATTTCTGACATTTTATGACCGGGAAAAATGTTTCGTAAAATTCAATCGTACCACAAGCCATATATGAAACCACATGTTCTGTAGGCCTAATCGATACAATTAATACACTAGAAGGTTTTCTTACATGTCCCGATGGCGGTCACCAGTAATTGTTACAGCATTGCATTATGGATTCTTCTGCTTCAGGTGCGAACCCCAATCTAAAGGTCTAATATATGATAGAAATCAGCTGATATAAAGAAGACTTCCATTCCAATATTAGGTACTCATCTAGCTTCTTCAGCTAGATCGGCCCACACTCCAAACCAATCTGATCTGCTTATTACATAACATTACATTTTACACTACACCGTAGATAAATCTACGAAGTAGAGACACAGAAAAGCACTGGCAACTGAGGCCATCGGCTTTAGACAATACGACAGAGAGAGACACAAAGAAAGAACAACAGAAGAAACACATGTCAACAGCACACGGTTGGTATTTGAACGGTCCCCCATCCAAGTACCAACCGCGCGCAATGATGCTTGATTTCGCTGATCGATGGGAAGCGATGCTTTCATCAAAGCCACGGCCGTCGACAGATGATCTGCTTATAATAGCCTTTAGTGCTGTTTTTTTCAGGAGACGCTCATCTGACATTTTCAGGACATTACATATGTAGTCAACTTTCATTTTTAGGCTTTTAATAAATAAAAATAAATAAAAGCTGAAAGCCTACAAGGCTGCTGGCGCGGATGGCTTGCCAGTTGAGCTATTCAAAGCAGGTGAGGATCACTTGGTAGGGAGCATGCACCAACTCATCTCAAAAAATTTGGTCGGATGAAAGTATGCCCAATGAATTAAACCTCGGCATAATGTGCCCCATCCACAAGAAAGGACATGCTCTGACGGGTGCCAATTGCAGAGGTATAAGTCTCCTCAACGTCGCATATAAAATCCTGTCGTCTGTACTTTGTGAGCGCCTAAAACCGTCTGTCAATAAGCTGATCGGCCCCTATCAGTGTGGTTTTAGGCCCGGCAAATCTACCCTGGATCAGATGTTCACACTTCGAAAGATTTTGGAAAAAAAATCCAAGAGTTCCAAGTCGATACACACCACCTTTTTATCGATTTCAAAGTCGCGTATGATAGCGTGGACAGAGAAAAACTATATAGAGCCATCTCTCATCTTGAAATCCCTGCCAAGCTCGTCCGCTTGTGCAGGATGACGATGGAGAAATCTCGCTACTCCGTCAATGGGTGCTTTGAAAAGAAAAGTTCTTCGTTTGATCTTCGGTCCACTTTGTATCGATTGAGTATGGAGGAGAAGGTTCAACAACGAGCTGTACGGGCATTACAGTGACGTTGACCTAGTCAAGAAGCTGAAAATACAACGGCTGAGATGGCTGGGACACGTGGAACGTATGGACACCGACGCTCGTCGAATCTTCGAATCTACCCCTGATGGTCTGCGCAGCAGAGAAAGACCCCACCTCATGTGGTGCGCATAAGTATAGAACGACCTCAACCAACTTGGAGTACGTAACTGGAGGCAGCTAGCTAGGGACCGAGCTAGCTGGAGGGGCTTGTTGGTTGAGAACGTAGTCCACCCTGGATTGTGAGCGCCATCTAAAGAAAAGTAAAGTAAGTAATAACTAAAGGAGTGATACCAGTTTCTAGCAGAAGCACGTAATTTGGGGCATTTGATGGTAGTCGAAATAAAATTTTAATATAAAATTAGTAGAGTTGCTCATCTGTTCCATATTTCGTACTGGCCCAAACTTGAAATGCATACAGGAGTGTAGTCACCGATTCAAATATTTTATATTTGCTGCTATGGACTATGTCTGTTATCTTTTTCTCCATGTTATATTGATTGTGGTCTTAGGTTTTTGAAGTTTTTAGTGAGACGTTTCTCCATTCTATTATTTTTCGTACTATATACCCCTAAATTTGTGGTTAACGACTTTGATGCTCTCAGTATTAAATGTCGACCGTTTTTGTCCACTTGCTTTTCCTCCACCTTTTCGGAATACCATAACCTTCAACTTCTCTAAACTTATAGCTGGTTTCCATGCTTTTCAGTACTCATTAAGTTTATTAATCATTAGTTGTAAAGGTTCTGGTCAGTATGGAAAATAAATATATCATATGCAAAAGAAGAGCTCTTATAAGAGTTCCAGCATATTCAACTTCTCCCGGAAAACAATCGGTGATATCCTCGAAAAATAGTTCAAATAAACACGGACTTAGTGTACAACCTTGCCTTACACCTGTCATCAATGCATTTCGGTCTATCGAACCGATTTCTGCCTTAAAATCGACGAAAAAAAAACGCCTAAAAGGAATCCGCAATACTTCGGAAGACGAAGATGTTATCTATGCTTGAATTTCCTCATATGAACACAGGTTGGAGTTTGTGTGACCCTGTTAGCTTGTGTGACCCTGTTAGCTTGTGTGACCCTGTTCACGATCTGAGTCGGCTTTGAAGTATCGATGTTAATATTTTGTAGGATGTTTTTAGGCAAGAAATTTCTCTAAAATTATAATGGTAATTTGTGCTACCTTTTTTATGGATGGAAAAAATGAGCGCTTCCTTGAATTCCGGGTTGCATGATGTTGTTGATGAACTCGTCCGTGCCATCCTTGTAGAATTCCTGAGGTATTTTATCTAATCAAGCTGATTTTCTATCCCTGAAACCCTTTATGGATGTGTATAACTCTTTGTTCAAATAAAAGTTTTATATGCGATACACTTATGCCATACGATGCAACCAACCAGAGATGCAAAGGTCCTATATTCCCTTTACTCACAATTTTTATTGGAAAGACTAAAGAAACGTTCGCTGGGTATTAGTAGATCATAAAGTTTGGTAACCCAACACTTAGATTATTTTATAATCTTAACTCATGCAAGATAAAAGACATTTAAAGGGTAAAGGAAGTACAACAAAATGTTTGACAAGCTATAGTTTTAAATTCGTTGATATAGATTAAGCTGATAAGCCTAGTACACAGATCGCTCTAAATTTTATCTCACACGTTTTTCTCCAAACATCAGCTAAAATCCAAGCTAAATTTTGACATATTCCTAAGACCTTTGTGGAGAATATGTCACGGAAAACATTTGTTCTATAAATGAAACGTTTTCAAATATTTAAAATAATTTGTTTTTAAGTGTGATTTTTTAAGAATTAATGGGTGAGTGATTTTGGCTGAGGAAAATTTTGTAAAACTTTTGTCTTCCAATATTCTTCCATATCAAATTGAAATTTAGTTCGAATATAAATGTGCCAGACAATTATTTCGTGCGCTAAATTGTGACAGATAAGTTATGTACAGTTCGAAGAGAAATAAAAATTTTAAGCTGGAACAGCGTACCTCTCGGCTAAAATGCTTGACATAATTTCAGCTTGACTAAATTTGGAGAAAATTTTTTATGGCAGATAAAATTTAGTGCGATCTGCGTACTAGACCTTAGTCTCAAATTACTAAGCATTTCATACGCTTTATACTCTGTGAACTTGGGTTAATAAGTGATACAAATCAAGACAAAAAAAGTTATAATTTATTAAGGTAATTGTAAAATATTGCTCTAAAAGGGAGGAAACATCCGGGAAAGTAAAAAAATTGTAATCCAGAAACCTATGTTTCCATTTCATAAATCTGTTAGGATTGAAAAAATCATTTATCTAATTGAAACCGCATTCAATTTTACTTGAATCATTGGATCTATGAAGTTGTGATATTGCAAGTGTGACGATAGCTACACATGTTCACTCTCCAACTAATCAGTGATGAAGCTGTTTCGTTAGCATTTGTGTCATGTTAGATTTCTCGTGTTGGTTGGCCACAAAAACTTACCATCAACAGAGGATCTGAATTTACTTCTTATAGTTTTAGAGATGAAGCAAACCTGCTTGGGATTGAACTCATTTATCCTCAAGTAAACGGAATGATTGAACGCTTTCATCGGCAGTTAAAAGCTGCCATCATGGCACAAAATAATAGGAATTAGATGGAAGATCTTAAATTTGTTTTACTCGGCATATGATCTGTCTTTAAGAAAGACATCAACGCAACACCTGCAGAACTTTTTTATGGGGAAACATTCCGACTTCCTGGAGAGCTACTCAAGAAAACGGCACAAAATCAAGCAAATGAAGATCCAACAAATTTCCTTCATCGGCTTCGGAAATAAATTTTAAGGGCCGATGTTGATTTTGAATAAAACACAAATTATTTAGGAAATTATTGTCATTTCTTTTTATTATGATAATATCGTATGGTTCAATTATGTATGGAACAAAATATCGGCCAAATGGCCGCCGCGACCTCGGCAGCACACCTCCATCCGATGGTCCAAATTTTGATGACGCTGATGCATAACTGAGGTTCTATGCCGTTAATGTACCGAATTATCTCATCCTTTAGCTCTTGAATTGTTGCTGGCTTATCGACGTACACCTTTTCTTTCAAATAACCCCAAAGAAAGAAGTCCAACGGTGTCAAATCACATGATCTTGGCGGCCAATTGACATCGCCACCACGTGAGATAACACGGCCATTGAATTTGTCGTGCAAAATAGCCATTGTTTCGTTAGCTGTGTGGCAAGTGGCACCGTCCTGTTGAAACCATATATCATCCACATCCATATCTTCCAATTCGGGCCATAAAAAGTTCGTTATCATCTCACGATAGCAAACACCATTCACAGTAACTGCCTGACCGGCCTCATTTTGGAAAAAAATATGGCCCGATGATTCCGCCAGCCCATAAACCGCACCAAACAGCCACTCTTTGTAGGTGCATTTGTTTTTCGATAATCAGCCTTGGATTATCATTCGCCCAAATGCGGCAATTCTGCTTATTGACGAATCCACTGAGGTGAAAATGTGCCTCATCACTGAAGATGATTTTCTTCGAAAATTGATCATCCACTGTTGCCGTTTCTTTCCACCATTCTGACCATTGACGACGCTTGAAATGGTCAAGAGGCTTTAGTTCTTGAGTCAATTGCACCTTGTAAGCGTGTAAATGCAAGTCTTTATGCATAATGTTCAACGACGAGCGTAGAAGGTGCAATTATTGGGCACGACGACAAGTTGAGGTGGACGGCTCTTCATCCACACTATTGCGAACAGCAGCAATATTTTCTGCGGTACGAGCTGTACGAGCATGCACTGGTGTTTTCACATCTCCTACAGACCCGGTTTGCGCAAATTTTTGCACGATTTTTCCGATTGTTCGCACATTTGGACGATTAAATTGACCGAAAAAATCACGAAGTGCACGATATGCATTTTGATTTGAACGCCCGTTTTCATAATAAGCCTAAATAACTTAAACGCGTTGCTCAATTGTGTATCTTTCCATGGCTCAAATTGAGTTAGTCTGAAATTGAAATGCAGAAAAAAACTTGACGTTTAGGTGTGGTTCACATTCAACATCGGCCCTTAAAGTATAACCATCCTTTACATTAAATGTTTACCATCTACTCCTGATTCAAGACATTCCCAATCAGACACATTGATTTTTAAGGAACTAACAAACTGCAACTATGCTTTTCCCAGACTTGGGCCTCTTCCTAAATTTCTACAAGCAATTCCTTAATAATTTCCAAAAAATTCAAACTACATATTGCTATTTGAAACCGTCGGAAAGACATCCTGTTCTTCTCTCTTCTGTTGTAATCCTAAATCATTGTCAAAAACTCGAACATATTTCCCCAACTGGACCAGAAATTTCTAAAAGCTAGAGAAACTTATCCATTATTTCTTTATTTTATTAACTGCATCTTCTAACTGTTGCTGTTGATTTAATTATGTTAATTTTTAATGCCATAACACAGATATATGAGTATTTCACCATCATAAACTTCAATTATTACCTCGGATTAATTAAATACACAAAAAAAAAAAAATAACTTGTCATTTAGTTCGGATGAACGGATGCAGTCTAAGCTGTCGGTGCCGCCATCGCAATGAATTAAAATTCAATTTATCAATTCCTGTTAAACCCGCTAAAGCAGTTCTTTCTATTCCATCGATCAAAATAGAATTACTCTTTTGCATCACATAACTTTGCAGATTTAATTGGCCGCGTCGTAAAGTTGCAAATTGAAGCACCTCCAACGCACTTGCAACAAATCGAAAGTGTGCCTGGCGTCTCGGGTTATCTTCTAGTCGGTGGCGGACGACGAAGGCGGCACGGCAGCGGCGAAAGGCTAGTTTATATGTTGCGGCACCATACAGCTCGCTTATCATTGCTGCAAGTACCAATTAGTTGTAATTAATATACTAAGTGAATGTCATGACTGTGACGCAAGATGTGGCAATCAGCGAGTTCCGATACCGATAATAATTATTCTGGGATATCTAGTTCACTAGTTCAGTTGATCAATGTTCAATGTCATGGGTGGAGAGAGATGTTTGTCTTCAGTTATTTGTATCTCTAAAACATGTGTGCGCAGCTGTTGCGCAATTTTTGTATCTTCTTATCTTAAGGCTGAAGTTAAAACAAAGAAATAAATGTGTCTTCCCTTTTCTTTCTATTTTCAGTTGGATTTCCTATTTTTTTGTTCTTTCTGCTGGGCGATCCGTACAAAAGGGGTTTCTTCTGTGACGACGAGTCTCTAATGCACCCCTTCCACGAATCAACAGTCAAGAGCTGGATGTTGTACATTATTGGATTAGTGATACCGGTTACAATTGTAAGTAATTAAATGTTTTTAATGATTTCATTATGGGAAGTAGTCTTAAGTAGTTTACCGCGTGCTCGGAACAACATTTTGGCAGCAAATTAAATTCTAGTCGATATAAAAACTATTTTTATCAGTGTCTTTGTCTGTGAATAATAATTACATCCACAATCTGATGGAAAAGGGAGAAAACACGCAACTTCATTCAGTCTTTGCCGAAACGTCACTTCACTGATACCTTTGATGTCGAGAATTGATTTAGACAAGGCGGGACATAATGATAAAAAAGTGTTGAGCAATCCAGCCAACACCAATGGTGCGATCTGGCATAATAGGGTAGATTTTTGCGGCCTGTGTCGGCCATGGTGTTTTGGTGACATCTGTAAAATCTGTTGGTATATTATTCGATTAAAAAGCACCCACAAGTGATAAAACTTTATCATAAAAATGAGTGTTTGTTAGTAAAAATGTTCCGCGTAGTCGACTCTTTGACGTTTGGTGCCCTAATTTAAGACGACTGGTTCGGGAATCAATCAGCAAACATTCGCGCGTAAAAAGAATGAAAGATCGGCCTAGAAAATCGCCGCAGACCGTGAAAATGTACCGCAGAACCTGATTTAGTCGATTCCTCGCCATGCCCAAGAGTTTAGTCTTTCTCAAACTTCAACTTGCCGAATTGGGCATTTAACCGCACAAAAACCCACTTTTTGTCTTAAATTGGTCGAGACGACACGTGGTACCAACAGGCGCTAAGTTCCACACAGCGGAGGCCAGGATGGACATTCTGCATGAACGAGTGAGGTTATCTCACAGAGGTCACTTGAAGTGGCCACCAAGGTCATATGAGTGAACTAAATTCTAAGCTGGCTTTGAGTAAGTACTTATTGTATCATGAAATAACTCCTCGGTTTTAAGTTTGCAAAATGTTTTCAAAAATCCATTCGATAAATCTCCAATTTTGGAGATTTGTTGTATTTGAAGTGGCTTAAGTAAGTTTCTATGGGTAGAATGGCAAAACCCATAGAAACCAGAATCCCCAAATGCCAAAAAAAGTTGTCCATTCCGGACTCTGGCAATCGAGATTTAGGGATTCTGGATTGTAAAATAGATTTTTCATATTCTTAATGAATTCATCTCTTTAATTTCAATCACGTTTGTAGCAAATTCAGTTTCAAATTTTCTGTGCATTTTAGTAGAATTTAATTTTTTTGTACGAACTTTGACAGAACTTTGGATTAAAATTCACAAAAACCTATTTATTTCAGAAGATAAACATTGTTAGAAAAAGAACACACCACAGGACTCCGCTACGTAAAGTAATGTTTGTTAGACTTATGTTTGTTTGAACAGGGATGTTATTTGATACAACATTACATTTTTCTACCTATATTCAAACAGATATGTTATCTGATACAACTATTTTCTCGGAGCATTAATAGGGCCGTTCAAATTCCCAAATTTGTTTGACAAGCACGGCATGATAAATATTTAACGAATGAAAAACATTCGTCAAAAATGCTGTCAAACATCACTTCTCATTAGAATTTTAAAGATGGCGGACCAACTCAGAGTATAGATGAAATTTATTTATTTATTTATTTATTACTCTAATAAAATCCACCAAAATTACCGCTATTGCTTATAAAACTTATTTTGATATATTTTCTTACGATGTGCACAGCTCAAGAACTTCATGGAAAATGAAATCTGCTTTATGCTAGACAAGCATGCGCTCACATTCTTAAATATGCTTGTCATTCAACCAAAATATCATAAATGTCAAGCATGCTTGACAAACCGCTGGATGGAGCGTTCACATTATCAAAATCCATCCAATCATGTCATGTTTGTCAAATATATTTGAGAATGTGAACGCCCCTAATTATGCACGAACATATGATATTTCAGTTTGACTCTTTGAGCCTAATTACACGATTCTTTTTACTTGCGACTTATAGGTACTATAAGGCAAGTTATGTATGCATTCGGAAAAAAAATCGAACTCGAGATTTTGATCAAAGTTGACATTACGATGATAGCGAAGACCAAAAAAGTGGGTCTCGCAAATCTGTCTGTCTGTCTGTCGGTTTGACTACAGCCTAAACGGCTCGGCCGATTTTATTCAAACTTGGTAGATATGGGTTTTAATTTTTTCCCCCCACACGTTTTTTTCTTTATTTTGTAAGACCAAAAATAACGGTACCGGCCATACGATTTTTTTTCGAAATTTTATAAATATTTCTTAGCATAATCTACAAGATTTGAGAAAAAAAATTTGTTTTATCTAAAACTAACGGTACCTTCCATACGAATGTTAAAAAATAGTTTTCGAATATCGTATTTTTCTCGAAAACGGTTCCGAGAATTTTGCTAACATTTTTTTTCTTTTGATTAATTTTTACGATCTATAATTTAATAAAAAAAATTGAAGTCTAGACATTACTGACTGTATCTACCTTAGAACGATTTTTTAGAATTTTGAATTTCTCATTATCGGCATAACGGATTTAAATGAAATTTTTTATAAAGAAGCTCCTAAAAAGTTTAAAAAACATTGCATTTCAAAACTAAAAAAAAATATTTTTTTCAATTTTTAGACAAAAAAAGTCATTTTTTTGGAAAATTCGATATCTCAACAACGCCCTAGTATTTTTCTTGGAAATTTAACTCTTATCCGTACAATAATAAAAACTTAATGTTGGCGTACCAAAATTTTTTCTTAAAAATGTTTTAAAAATTTTGAACATAAAAGCTTATTTTTTTAAGAAACCACTACAACGACTTATAATTTTTGTTCTTGCATAATTACATATTTGCATAGCATTCTGTTTTTATCTCTTACTACTTAAAGAATTAAAAAAAATTCATTTTATCCTTATGAACAGTTTCTTTAATTTCTTTCGTTTTTGAAATTCCTAGTCTATTGCATAGGAGCAAGTTCGTGCGACCCAGTCGTGCATTTTATTTTCGTTCGTTTCGTCTTTCTTCTTTTTGAAAGTTTGGGTGAGGGGTGTTTGAACGTAGCTTTATTGTGCTACACTTCTTCTGAAAGACGAAACAACTGAAGAAAAGAACCATGCAATCAGCCTCTTGATGTCTTTTTTCTACTAAGACTGTGTTCGCACTGAACTAAATCACTCCCTTTGTCAGAGATTTATAAATCGATGGACATCATTCCCATCTTGTAAACAAAATTGTCGAATTCCAGTTCATGGCTTGACAGATGAATTTTGACGTATAGGGAATATACTCTGAAAATGCATTTTTCCGGAGCAGAAAATAAAAAACAACATTTTTCTGATTTTTTAAAATATCAACTCTGAAAATGCATTTTCCAGAAAATAAAATAAAATGCAATCATCCGTCATTAACGTGAAGGGAATTTTTTGAAAACATTGAATGAATCGGCAATGAATTTTGACACCAGTTGTTTCATCTTTCGTCTTTTTTAAATAATTGGTGTGATGTGAAGAAATATTGGGGGAATGAAGATACTTAATTATAACTATCAATGGAAAATACTTACATAAATCGATATTTCAATGGAGTGACACCATGGGCGAACTCTTTTTGAGGCATTTCTAAAATGCAATCTTCTGTAAGGTAATGTGCTGCACGGAACTTCCTCGGCTTACACATTAAAAAGAAAACTTTTTTTTCTCTGTTTCCAAGGTTTTGGTCTAATGTGAAGTAATTTCTTTCTGTAACTATTTTTGACAGAACTAATTTTCTTCTTTAAAATTGTCTGTTTAAATCTTCCTGATATCTCTTTTCTTCTTCGAGAAATAATAACTCAGAATCAGAACTGGGTTCAATGAATCTTCAAGTGATTTGAAAGTTCTTGATACCTGGGCCACGAGATGTCTTTTTCAGCTTTCAATCAGCTTTTAAGATCGCAAGATTCTTACCCATAACTGAAAGTGCCAATTCACTTAGAAAATAGTTTTCCTCTCTAAAATCCACAAAAATCACTTTTCCATTTAAATAAATACAATATATTCTTTCAAAAAAGGTGAAGTTATACGAGTACGTTTCTGTTTCAAAAAACAGGAATCACCACTGGTACGTTTAGATACTTCCAATGTTTATTTTGAATTATCTATCCAGCAGTATAAAATCAATAGTGTATATATAAACACAAACTTCAATACTTGAACACTCAAGACCCCGCCCTTCCGAATTGTTTTAATAAATATTTCTTTCAACACAATGCCAATGCCACTGTATTATTATTATAGTTCGTTTACCTCTACACTATGGCGTTAGGCGCTTCTCATTTTTTAACAAGCAACAAAAAAGTGATGTCTTCATAAATCAACGATGGCACTTTTGAACTTAAGAGGCCAATACAGAAGTCTAGGGAATAAAACAAAAAATAACCTTTGGAAATTATTTTTGCTTTGGAAAAAAAAAATCAACAAAGAGATAAAACATAGGATTCTTAAATGAAGTGCAAATGAAAAATCGGTCAATAAAAATGTCTTTGGTTGTTATGGAGCTTGAGAATAAATTGAAGCCAGAAAAAGGTCTCGACAAATATATATGCAACAAATATCTGTGTTTCGTTGTCAGAAATACAATCTCTCACCCTCTCAGCTGTTGACACACATAATTTCGTATGGGTTGATGCATATAGCAATGCGCTATAGTAAATCTTAAGTGCCTCGGATACTTTCCAATATCTTTTCCGGATGATGCATCCAGAATCCAAAATCCAGAAGATATACGAGGAGTTATCTTTTCAATGGGGCATTTGATTTTATATTCGATTAAATATGAAAATTCCGGTGACCCAATTTGTATTGCTTGACACTGGGGTCATTATTTTTATTGTGAAGATGATTCTCTGGAGTGTTTCGAAATGGCAATTGCTGACAAATTGGGAAATGGCTGCAGCAGATGGGATTGGAGAATAAACCGGATTTAGTATTTAGGCAATGTGGGCAATAAGTTAAGGCGATTCTTTTAAAGGGCTATTCGGGAATTAAGTAGGTCACAAGAAGAATATCATTTAACTCAAGATTTCTCGACGGGTAAAAAAAGGATTGTAGTGATTCTAATCTTTTTTTGAAAGGGCAGATAAGTTCAGAAATATGTTTTTCGCCTTTCTGACAACGAAATCTAGTTCAGGATATCAAAATCTCTTGGAAAGGTATTAACATATTTTGGAAATCATGTTGATATAATGTTAGATTCAAAACTAATTGATACAGTATTGTTGTTTATATACATAACTCACAAGCACTCAAGGGCTTATTGATAGACCTTAACAATGTTAAACACAAAACAATCGAAGAAGAAACAACGGGGAGGGGGGGAAGGAGTTGTCGCTGAGCATTATTATGAAATTATAAGCAAATTATTTTAAAATGACAATCTACTTATTGGAATTAGCATTAATTTCTCACAATCTTCTACACAATTATTTGTTTTGCTCTCTCTTTGCAATCTTAAAATACAATCGGTTTCTAATTAATGCCTAAATATCGGAACAGTCAGTATGATTAGCCAATATGCGACGAATGAACATAACCTAAGAGAATTTTCTTAGAATATTGAGAGAAAAGTAATCAAGTAATTTACATCTTGTCCATAGAAAGGCATATCTTTTTTCCAGTGAAGCCGTTTCACTAATACTCTTGTAACTCGTGTTTAGATTTTCCGAATTCATAAAAAGTGAATTTCATACTGAAGAGTAGTTTTAAGAACCAAAAAAAAAGGCATTTTAAAATCAGTGGATCACAGATTTCCTTTGAATTTGAATTACGGAAGATAAATCCCGACTAAAAAAAATCTATTCTAAAAAATTTAGTTTTTGGTAAGAAATTACCCCAAGGTATTTTTATAAGGTTTCTATTGAAAGAAATTTACTGTTTATTTTGAAAGAGAAGTTAATTGATGAACGATTTTGACGAAAAGTTAAACTTTGACATTCTGCAATATTATAGTGTAGAAAGTTAATCAAACACCAATTCGATAATCTCTCAAAACCTTCTTGCAATAAAGTACAATCGTGTTCAGTTTTTATACGACGAAAGACTATCAAATCTTCCGTATGCATAATGCACTTCGTATTCAAAAATACGCTGGGAATGTCATTGATAATTAAGAAGAAGAGAAAATGGACCGAGATAGATTCCTTGTGGCACACTTGAGGTAGCATTGATTGGTGAAGAGAGAATTTTATTAATATGAACACATTAAAGTAGGTATACATTTAACCCAGTAAGTAAGAGTGGAAATCTATTTCATTCAACTCCAAACTAATAAATCATGAACAACTCGATCAAATACTTTGGAATATACACTGTTTACACAACATCAACTTGATACCCTTTTTTAAGACCATTTAATACATAATTTAAAAATAATTTAGGGTGTGTGCTAGTAGATCTACCAGGAACAAAGCCTTGTTGTCATGAAGAAATACAACTTTAAAGAATGAGGAAAATCTTCCATACATCTTTTTTTTTCGAAAATTTCTGAAATTTTAGATGTCTCTCAAATAGGGCGATAGTTAGAAACATGATCGATCGAAATCGAAGTTAACTTTCGACTGTTCGAGAGCCCAATTAGTGAAATCACGTTGTTGTCTATGGTCGTTAGCTTTGAGCTCCTTACACGGATGTAGACAAAAGCCATGTCTGATATTCCGAGTTCTTGTTTGCGGTACGGTATGACTATCTTTAAATCTCCTGCACACTCTTACGGATAGCGGCAATATTTTCGTAAGGTTTTGCGTTTCGTTGACGAACGCTTGTTGGTGGATTGTTCGTTGTACCGATCGACTCGAAACTATCCACCACCTTCTCTTGTTGGGAGGAGTATGGTGACCATACAATGCGTGAAGCGCGAGAAATGTTGCTCGAACAAGGACCCAGTTTCTTAAAACAATTTAGGGATTTGCTTATTTGAACTTTAAGAGTGCAATTTAAAACTCACCCCGAACGTTTCTCATGAAATTGCATTGAACGTGGTCACCAGGAAACACATGATGTTGAACATTATTAATACGAGTATATTACAGCCAATTTGGAAATGTAACTGCAACAATATTTCTGCAAAATACTGTCAAAGTTTGAAAATCCCTAATAAAAACCCTCTAGATATGAACATTTGCAGATCCACCCCTGAAACGGGATGCCGATTTTTTCTTGATGGTCGCTCTTATAGAATATGTATACAATTGCTTAATTGCTTGATTTTGTGGGACAAACTTTTTGTAAAGCAAATTGTGCAACTTATTTTGGGGTACATGTTCATGAATCATTTGAGAAGAAAATAGGTCACAAGAAATTATGTTATTTTCACTGCATAATATTTCAGATCTAGTCATACAACAATGGTGTCATTAAAAATGGATGCTAGTGTACCTATTGGTGATATTTTTATTGATATTTTAATGTCCGAAAAATATATCTGCCAAACTATTAAGGTGACTCCCTGCAGCGCTAAAATAATGGAAATTATAATTTGTATTTTAAAATCGGAGAATGGTCATGCCTGCCTTCGAGTCATCGCCATGGAAGTGATTTTGTGGGTGAAATCGGTAAGAAGAAATGATTATTCAGATAGTTAAGCTGTTTCTTTCTTTTTTAACCCTTGGGATAATGGTTAGTGCTTTGGATTGTCATGCAGATTCTTAGCAGCTGCAAAAAAGTTGTGTTACCTCTTGCGAGGAAGTTTTAAATCCTCCAAGGCTATCTTTTTCAATGAAAAGTGCTGCTCATTAGCCGTTTGGGATCGGTAGGAAATTGTAGTTGTCCTCTATTTCTGATAACACGCACACTGGAATGTGCTCTCTACGAACCGTAATCGCGTCAAACTTTTATATTTTACCACAAAATATATCAACGATTCCCAGCATAAACCTTGATTGAATGTTATTTCGCTCATTTTACGGTTTGCAGCTATACTTTCTAATGTGGTTTTTATTTGGCAATCCGGAATCTCTCTCCGATCCGGAATCCCAACTGAACACTTTTGTTTGATTCTGATGATTCTGAAGTTTTTTGCGATTGTATATGTGAACCATCAAATGTGGACAATAATGAAAATAAAGAATAAAAATATGTTGAAAGATACACTTCGCACAATTAGCATAAAAAAAATGCACGACTGGATCGCACGAACTTGCTCTTATGTAAAAGTACTTTGGAATTTAAGATACATTTTAAAAATGTATAAAACATGGATTTAATGAGATAATAATGTTCAAATGCATAAAATTGCCGTCTGGTTTCCGGAAAAGTATGAATTTATGCAAATAAACTTTGAAAAATCGTTTTATTATTAAATAAAATTTTTATATAATTAATTTCTCTAAAATTTTTCAAAAAAAATGTGGGATGCGAATTTTAAGTATTTAATAATATTGGTTTTAGGAAATAATTTCAAAAAATAATCGTTCATAGGTTTTGAAGATATTGATTTAATTTTTTTTTTTTTTTTAACCCAATAAATATTTTTTCGAATATTTTTATATACAATATTATTTTAAACTTAAGGGGACTCCTGCTAAAAATTTTGGGTTAAAATCCTTAGAGCCGTTAATGAGAAAGTCGAAAATCAAAAAAACGGGTCTATGGCAGGTACCCCTAATAACAGTTTGCCCCAAAATTTGTTTTGACCAAAATGTAGTCCATGTCCATAATATCACACTTAATTTTTTTTATCAAAATCGTTAGAGCCGTTTTCGAGATAAATAAGATTTTGCATTACGGGTGTATGGGGGGTACCCTTAGTTTTGGAGCTAAAAAAAAAATTTCAATTTCTCCTCTAGGGAATCACCGAAGACCCTTAACTACCGAGATTGAAAGAAATAGGTCCAGTGGTTTAGGCTGTAGTGAGAGGTACAGACATACAGACACACTGAAACATGTTTTTTGTGTACTAAATTTTCCTTAGAAATTTTTATAAAAAAAATTGATATGCAAATTGTTAGTATTTAATAAAATACATTTTAAAACGTAATTTAAAAATTTAATTGTGTATCGGTTTTCAAGATATTGAATTTTCAAAAAAAAATATGTATTATTTTTTTTAAAAATCCAAAAACTATTTTTTCCAAAAAATTTTTAGTTTATATTTTTTCAAATGCAAAGCAGCTCCTGCATACAAATTTTGGTTAAAATCGTTAGAGCCGTTGGTGAGAAATTCGAAAATCAAAAAAACCGTTCTATGACAGGTACCCCTAATAACATTTCCCCCCAAATTTTTTTTTCACCAAAATATAGTCCATGTCCATAATATCACACTTAATTTTTTTTATCAAAATCGTTAGAGCCGTTTTCGAGATAAATAAGATTTTGCATTACGGGTGTATGGGGGGTACCCTTAGTTTTGGAGCTAAAAAAAAATTTCAATTTCTCTTCTAGGGAATCACCGAAGACCCTTAACTACCGAGTTTGAAGAAAATACCTCCAGTAGTTTAGGCAGTAGTTCGAGGTACAGACATACAGACATACAGACAGACAGACGGAATTGTCGGACCCACTTCTTTCGTCTTCGCTATCATCGTAATGTCAACTTTGATCAAAATCTCGAGTTCGATTTTTTTTCCAAATGCAGAACTTGCCCTATAGTACCTATACCTATATCGCAAGTAAAAATCAGAGCTGTTGAGTTTGACGTTTAACTATATGAATGTGTGAGTGCTTCTGGGTTCGATTCTGATTTCAAATCCAGAAGCAAATTTCTCGTCTTTTCAGAATCAGAACACTTTCAGAAGAGTCCAGAAAGTTTCCGGATTGCCAAATAAAAACTACATAAGGCTAGTCGCGCACTGGCAACTGTGATCGAAATCAAAAAGAGAACCGCGCACTGGCAACTCTTTACTCACGCTCACACTCTTTTCTCTCTTGCGCTTAGAGAAAACAACTCATCTGTTGCGAATTAATTTTAGGCAATCGTTTAGTTTGTGTCAAAACACAAACTTTTTAGTTGCTCGAATCGAGTTGCTCTAAGTGCGCGGTGTCCCATATAGGCCCATATGTTTCATTTTAGCAACCAAACAGTTGCGAAACTAAAAACTGAATGTGCGCGCCTAGCCTTAGGATTGCAGTTAGTATCTTATCTTGGGAGTTCTTACCAAGAGCAATAAGATTAACGACTGGTTAGCACATCTTTTTTTAGAAATCAAATCCACTTGTTTAATAAAACAAAATATTCAAACAGAAAGTGTAAAATTTTGTATTAAATCACTAGAATTGCTTAAATAGTTCTTAGCTATTGATGTTTGGATGTCTTTGACCATCGTATTGGCAACTGACAGTACAGGGGTGTAAATTTTTAATCAACCTTACGTAATATTCAAATTTCCAAGAAATTGGTTAAGCTATTTTAAACTACTCGTAATAAAGTATTTTCCAAAAAAGATTTTTAAGATTTTGCAAGTGATTGCGACCAGGGTTGCGAATTTTTGAATTAAAAAAACCATAAGTCATAAATTTGTAGATGATTTGTGAATTAAAAAAAATTAATTCATAAGTTAGTTAGTGATTTATGATTTAAAAAACCTTTAATTCATAAGCTAGTTGGTAAATTGGAAATGTTTAAGCTTGTTTTGACTACATAATTATTTAATTAATAACGAAAATAGATTCAAGCTTTTGTGTTTCATAAAATTATCATGCCAGCTTATAAATTTTCCAATTAATAATTTTTTAATCAGAACTTATCCTAAGCTTATGAATTAATTTTTTTTAATTCATAAGTCACTAATTTACTCATGACTTAAATTTTTTTAATTCATAAGTCACTTGGTAGGTTCTGAATTAATTTTTTTTAATTCATAAGTCAGTAACTAGCTGAAGAATTAAGGAGAAGCTTAAGCTAAAAAGTGACTTACGCTTTTACAACCCTGATTGCGACCATATTGTTGAAGCTAAATCTGTCAAATTGGCTGTCATTTATTAAGTTCGTTTTGCTAAATCAACGTGGCTCTTCTATTCGAACAACATTTCGCGCGCCCCGCCCTTTTACAATCACCATAATCGTCCTCCCGAGAGGCTATATTCGCAACACGAAGGATAAATTCGAGTCAAGTGCCAACAGCAGTTCCTGAGAGTTTGCAGGAGAATCCAAGGCAATCAATTCCGACCCGCAGACCACAACTGAGCGAATTTTACATCATGACTTGGCCCTACATCCGGAAGAACCCGGATACGCACTACCCATCGAATCTGCGACAGACATTTGAATGATGTTATATTCCATATATAATAACATGCATGGGCCTTCTAAGGCTGCGCGTCCAGTGGTGCGACAAAGCGATGCGAAATGAGAAACGTTTGCGTGGGAGAAAAATATTTACATTTATTTTTATATATGACCACTTTACACTTTGTTGTTTGTGCGAGAAGGTCCATATCCTTTGTTTTGACGTTTAAAGAAAAAAAAAATCAAACGAGTAAAATTTTATTATTTTTGTGCTTGTCTTGTATTGTGCAATTTTTTTAATAATTTTGTAGGCAATAATTTAACATAAAGATATGAACTCAGAATTTTTGATATCAGCCGTTTCGACACTAAACAATCGAGCAACACAACCGCGCAAAATCGCTTTTACTGTGCGCACCTAATTATCGCATCTCGAATCGCTTGTCGCATTGCTTCTCGTATCTCATCGCCTTGTCGCACTACTGTACGCGTAGTCTAAGAAAAGAATATCAGTGAAAAATTAGTAATTAAACAAATTAAAATACAAGATGGCGCATAAGTTGTCGCCCGATATTCCTTGGTGTATTTTTTTTCGTATGAGTGAAAAACTTTGGTTCGACTTTTACTTTATGTTTATTTGAAGTTTTAGTATTTTGTCCCATTAATTCGACAATATCACATCTGGTAAGTGGCTGCCCTTAGAATTAAACACCATTCGGGCCTGATTTTCGGCATTTCCCATCATTCTTGTTTGAATTTCCGGCAATAGGTCTTCGCATTCCTGATGGATATTCTCTTTGAGGTCTTCAAAAGTGTGAGGTTTGTTGATAGTGCCTCATGTCTTTAAATGATTCGACAAAAAGGCGGTTATATCGGATGACCTTGCTAGCCAGTACAAATGGCCAAAATTAGACATTGGACGACCCTCAGAGTAACGGTTGTGCTTGTGGCTCATTCATTATGGACCATTACTCCATGCTGTTGGAATCACATGTTCTCCAGTTCCAATTTATCCAATTTAGGAAAAAAAAAAGTCATTGGGCATTGGACCCTGCAGTAACTTTAAGCGGAAGTGATGGCTCTTCGTGGGTTATACATGGATTTTTAGTGCCCCAGAAGTGTTTTTTTTTTTGTTTGGAGCAAATCTCCAAATATAGGAATTATACTCAAGCCTTGGATGAATACAAATAACCTTATAGATGACAGCCAGATCAGAAGGAAGTAGCGTTCTTGGCGACACGTCGACTAGGTAATCATTTCGTCCAAGGTGATGTATGATGTACATACCGAAAATTAAAATTTCTTCCTCAAACAAAGAGTACCGCTCATGAAATGAATAGCGTATAGCGTTGTGTTCAGCTTCAACGACAAGAGACTAAATAATACGGGAGGCGACCGTCAGATTACCTACCTCATTCGGAGATAGAAAAAAACTATAATTAGTCGATAGTGTTCATAAAAACATTTGTAAAACCACTGGTCGGGCAAACTTTTTCAGGGAAGTTTGGGTTGAAAAGGATCACTTCCGGTACCGTTTTTTGAAGAGAAACTACCTCATCGGGAGAACGAAAATCTTTATACAGGGTAGGATGGGTATTATATCTAGATTTGAAAACTTTTGGTCGGGCAAAAAAAATCGAGGAATAAATGCTTCCCCGACCAACTCAAATAACGGTTTTTTTGATGAAAATCTACCTCATCGGGAAATGGATGATATTAGTACCAAAACAAAGGGCAGACAGTCTTCTTTTCAAATCCATTGGTCGGGCAAACATTTTTAGGGAATAACCCTCCCCCCGACCAATTTTAGAAAAAAAAATGACAAAAACAACTTTCTCTTTTTTTTTAACTTCAAATGTCTAAAAAATTATTGCAAATTCATAATATTACTGTAAACAAAAGCCAGAATAGTATTTTTATCAAATCCAGAGATTTTGTAGCTACCCACAACCACCCCCCCCCCTTTCCCTTCTTCGATGAAAAGTATTGTATAATATTAATTTTCGTATGATAAGTTCACTTCAAAAGTAAAATAAAAACAACTTTCTTGATCAAATAGATATTATTTTACAATATAAAGATAACATACATTTGTCCCTTTAACAAAGAAATACTTACTACTTACAAGGGTTTCTCTTCAACACTATTTGCCTTATCATTATTGTGATTATTCGCAAAATAAAATTAGTAACTTCGAACAGTTTAGTATTCGTAGTATTTATTTTTCATTTTTGTAGTGTTTTGAAATTTTGTATCACACTTAATTAAAGGACTTCTTAATTCTTAACAATTAACCAAAGAGACCCACTTTAATATCCAGCATTACAATATTTCAATTATTCAAATCAGATCAAAATAAATTACAAAAAGCCTCTAATTCAAACAAATTTCATTTATATCTATATAAAGTTTCAGTTCTTTTCTAATAATATACCTAGCAAACAAAATATTTCTTATTCAAAATAAATATAGATGTATAAATAAAACAATAAACAAACAAAATTTAAATTGCACGAAATATGTACATATATATTATGTACATACAAAAATGAATAATAATTCATTATTATCTTTTTTAAATAGTGTCGTCATCGGAATCTTGTTCTAAAAAGGAATATTTAGTGGTGTTGGTTCCCTTTCATACCAAAGAGGCAAGAACCTTTCATCTTTTAAAATCAAGCCAAAATCGTCGGCTTTATTTTTTACACAATTTGATTCCGTCGCGTTTGCCCACATCGAACTAACAAAAATTGTTCTTTTAATTTTTTGTTGAAGAGATTTGAAGCAAGGCGGAATCAAACTAGAGTCGAAGTGTTTCATATTTTTGAAAATATTTCCAGCAGTGTTATTTTTCGCAGAATAAAGACTTTGAAATATTTGAACCCTCGCTAAATTTACGTTGCTAGAATTCTTAACGCCATACATTTGCAACGTAAAATTTTGAATCGTTTCAGTGTCAACATCATCTAGATTATTCTGACTTTTACTCAACGCTCCAAACGCTGTTTGAAAACGTTCATTTTTTTCTAAAAGACTCAATGGTTTTGCTTTTCCTTTCCTAAAAAAACATGCCGTATAATCGCAACCTGTAAATGCATGAAACGCTGGCAAAGAAACGCATAAACTATTGCCTAATGCGGTAGCTAGCTGAGTGCAATTGATGCAATTAATATCTCGAGATTTAGTATTTCCTCCAGCTAACCAAATCTCCAAAGTTTTTAGCTTATGCATATTGCCCAGTAATATTATTAACACATCGGTATCAGATGCCTTTACTAATATTTTTGAGTGAGACTTTGACTTGCTTATATGGTAAATGATGCGCGTGTCCGCTTCTTCATGGCTACAATTAAATGTAATTTCTTCAAATTTAAAAATTGATTGATTTTGAACTGTATAGGAGAAGCATGTGTCATCTAAGGTCAAAAAAACTTTCTTATTTCCAAGAATCGGAACTAAAGAGTCGTTTTCCCAATGTTGTGCTAAAAATTTTACCAGAGCTTCTTTGAATTTGGGATTTTTCAGACACTTTAGGAAGTCATTATTTCGTTTTTGTAACGGTCCAAGAATCGTGTAATTAACTGTTTCTTGTTTATTACGAAAAATATGCTCAACATCTTTAATAGATGGATGCAAATACCTATCAAAAACTAAATGCACTTCCGAAGCGTTTGTTGAGCATACTCTCCTCAAAATCATTTCGAAAATTTTTTCAAATGTTTCAGGAACTGGAATTGGAACTCCCAAAAGATGAAAAAAGTAAAAACCACCTATAATTTCAATATTTGGACAAATTGGTTCAGATAAAGGAATTCGGTTTTTGAGCTTTTTGGCCAAAACAGGTGCAAGTGGATATGATAAGCATACTTCCATATCAATTTTCTTTTCCAAAGCTATAGCTAAAAGTCGCCCAAACACATCTCTCCCCATTTTAATCAGTGCTTGTTTTTCGGCCATTTTTATTTTTTTGAAACCTTTTCAAACACTGAGATGAGAAATTTTGAATATTGTTCCGACTCAAGTTTTAACGAAACGTTCACAATTTTCGAAACACTCCTCTATAAAGGCGATTTTTTTACTGTTTCCGGTTTGAAAAGCACTTAAAAGAAAATCTGCAGTTTCTTCGGATGCTGCTATTCCTGTTGTAATATGAAGTAAATTACTTACACATTTGGTTCAAATTGAAATAATATTTTGTTTAAAAGAATTATTTCAAATAACGCCTTTCTGTCTTTTTGGATGCGATTATGTGCAAATTCATGGGTTATGTCATCCTCTTGATCAAACTTGATTTCAGCAAACATTTTGGAAATTATTTGTGTGCGTATGTTATAACTGAGGGCCCAACGCTGCCTTGCTGAAATCGAATTTGTGAAATGAGTAATACCAATTAAAGAGTTCGCGGTATCAGCATTTATTATCTGTTCGAGTGTTAAGTCAACAGGAGCTCTTGCTAGACTCTTTGCCGTGCGTTTAATCCCAAAAGCACCGCGTTTAAATTCATTTATCAACACATAATTACGAATTTTTAACTATGCTAAGTTACTGTGGTATTTCAATATCCATCTTGCATAATTGGGTTGATTAAATACAAAAAATAAATTAGACAACTCAATATAGAATCCACATACAAATCAAAATCATTCGTTCTGATACTTCTCGAAAGTCTAAAAAATACGTTCATAAGCTCAACGTATTGCATGAAAAATTGTGGAGTTTTTCCATCACCTCCTTTTAGAGTAACATTACAATATTACCTTTATTTACTTATGACATCTTCTAATAATGAACTCATAACAAGGACTTCATTTGGTTCTATTGGGTTATCGTGTATGCGATGTAAATCTTCTTCAATATGAACCTCATTTTCTAAACAAAATTGTTCAAAATGTAAAGTTTGAATTGCCCCTAAAAGCAAAAGATGTATTCTTTTGCATCTTTTAAAATGTTTGCCATCAATAAATCCATTTACTAATCCTTCGGCCAAAACTTCAGAATGAATTAAAATATCAGCTACACCAGATCCATCGATAAATTTTCCCAAAGCTTTAAAAAAAGTCATTTTGTGTATGAAATACTCCAAGTTAATAAAAACATTGTTTAAAGTTTGATTTTCATCTGCATAGCCATTTTAGCAATTGCTAAATCATAGGTTAATACGATTTCTTTTTGGCCAATTTCATTGGCAATCTTTTGGGCATATTTTAATGTTGTATGTGCAACAGTAACAGTATTTGAGGCAAATAATCTATAGATAATCTGAGTCTCGCTTTTGTCTATTGTAGTTTTACTGTTGAAATCTATCCACATTGGTGTTTCAGAAATTTGAGAGAGCGATATAGACCAAATTAAATCTTTAATAATTGCATTTTCTTTCGTAAATCGTGTTGAATCGGTTGTAGCATTTATGATATCCTCTAAGCGAAGCAAAGTTGTGTTAGAAGTAATTCTTTTCATATAGGGTTGAATATCACGTGGTATTTCCTCAAATGGTCTTCTTTTTCTAGAAGAACACTCACTCTGTTCGTTAGGGTTGTTCGGAACTTCTACAGAACTACTAGCGACATGCGCTAAATTTGGATTAGCTGTAAACTGATATATTATACCAACTGTATCATGAAGAGTATCTTTTCCATTAAAAGTCTCGACATACCGATCAATATTATCAAATGCTACATGGGTGCTTAAATTTTTATCGGTTTCTATTCCAGGAGGTACTCTGGGCTTATTTTGTTTAATAGTTAAGTATTGAGGTGTATTTTAAGTATGAGTAGTGTCCTATAACACTAAATAAATTAAGGTTATTCTTTTAAAGCTTTTTACTTGCGACTTATAGGTACTATAAGGCAAGTTATGCATTCGGAAAAAAAATCGAACTCGAGATTTTGATCAAAGTTGACATTACGATGATAGCGAAGACTAAAAAAGTGGGTCTCGCAATTCTGTCTGTCTGTCTGTCTGTCTGTCTGTCTGTCTGTCTGTCTGTCTGTCTGTCTGTCTGTCTGTCTGTCTGTCTGTCTGTCTGTCTGTCGGTTCGACTACAGCCTAAACGGCTCGGCCGATTTTCTTCAAACTTGGTAGATATGGGTTTTAATTTTTTACCCCCGGACGTTTTTTTTTTTTTTTTTTTAAACCAAAAATAACGGTACCTGCCATACGATTTTTTTTCGAAATTTTATAAATATTTTTTTTTCTCAAAAACTGTCCCACAGAATTTTTTAAAAAAAATTCATAAAATTTCATTTGGTTAAAACTAGCTAATGGTTGAAAAAAATTTTACAAAAAATTGTTATTTTTGGTAGACCCCCTGGGTCCATTTTTTTTGTTTTTGATTTTCTCGAAAACGGTACAGCCGATTTAAATAATTTTTTTTATGCCAAAGCTCCTCCAAAGTTTGAATATTATTGCATATTCAAATTTTAAATTTTTATTTTTTTGGATTTTAAAAAAAAAAATCAAAATTTTTTTTTGGAAACTCAATATTTCGAATACCCCATGCTCGATTTTTTTCAAACTTGACAAAAAAAAGTTTTTTAACGCAATCTACAAGATTTGAGAAAAAAAATTTTGTTTTATCTAAAACTAACGGTACCTTCCATACGAATTTTAAAAAATGGTTTTCGAAAATCGTATTTTTCTCGAAAACGGTTCCGAGAATTTCGCTAAAATTTTTTTTCTTTTGATTAATCTTTACGATCTATAATTTAATAAAAAAAAATTTTAAATCTAGATATTACTGACTGTACCTACCATAGAACGATTTTTTCGAATTTTGAATTTCTCATTATCGACATAACGGATTTTAATGAAATTTTTTATAAAAAAGCTCCAAAAAAGTTTAAAAAACATTGCATTTAAAAACTTAAGAAAAAATATTTTTTCAATTTTTAGAAAAAAAAAGTCGTTTTTTTTTGAAAAATTCGATATCTCAAGAACGGCTTATTATTTTTTTTTGGAAATTAGACTTTTATTCGTACAATAATAAAAGCTTAAGGTTGGCGTACCAAAATTTTTTCTTCAAAATGTTTTAAAAATTTTGTACATAAAAGCTTATTTTTTTAAGGAACCACTACAACGACTTATAATTTTTGTTCTTGAATAAATTCATATTTGCAAAGCATTCTGTTTTTATCTCTTACTACTAAAAGAATTTAAAAAATTAATTTTATCCTTATGAACAGTTTTCTCTAATAACATTCGTTTTTAAAATTCCTAGTCTATTACATAGGAGCAAGTTCGTGCGACCCAGTCGTGCATTTTATTTTATGAATAATTGTGTTTTTTATGTTACAAATCACAGTAATGGTAAGGCAAATAGTGTTGAAGAGAAACCCTTGTAAGTAGTAAGTATTTCTTTGTTAAAGGGACAAATGTATGTTATCTTTATATTGTAAAATAATATCTATTTGATCAAGAAAGTTGTTTTTATTTTACTTTTGAAGTGAACTTATCATACGAAAATTAATATTATACAATACTTTTCATCGAAGAAGGGAAAGGGGGGGGGGTGGTTGTGGGTAGCTACAAAATCTCTGGATTTGATAAAAATACTATTCTGGCTTTTGTTTACAGTAATATTATGAATTTGCAATAATTTTTTAGACATTTGAAGTTAAAAAAAAAGAGAAAGTTGTTTTTGTCATTTTTTTTTCTAAAATTGGTCGGGGGGAGGGTTATTCCCTAAAAATGTTTGCCCGACCAATGGATTTGAAAAGAAGACTGTCTGCCCTTTGTTTTGGTACTAATATCATCCATTTCCCGATGAGGTAGATTTTCATCAAAAAAACCGTTATTTGAGTTGGTCGGGGAAGCATTTATTCCTCGATTTTTTTTGCCCGACCAAAAGTTTTCAAATCTAGATATAATACCCATCCTACCCTGTATAAAGATTTTCGTTCTCCCGATGAGGTAGTTTCTCTTCAAAAAACGGTACCGGAAGTGATCCTTTTCAACCCAAACTTCCCTGAAAAAGTTTGCCCGACCAGTGGTTTTACAAATGTTTTTATGAACACTATCGACTAATTATAGTTTTTTTCTATCTCCGTATGAGGTAGGTAATCTGACGGTCGCCTCCCGGACTAAAAAGACAGCAGTGGGTTTTTGAAGCAAAGAGAAACTGAAACAGTCCTCCATTTCCTCTGCAAATGCCCTGCTCTATATAAATTTAGAGCACAATCATTAGGAAGGCCATGTTTTGACGACATTGACGAGCTTTCGGAAATGAAGATCAAAGACTTGATCTCTTTTCTCAACCTGACGAAATGGCTCTAGAACAAACTTCGGTTTCTTCTGTGTTTTTCCCTCCGCTTGATTCTGTAGATCCGGAGCTAGCGGACAAGGGCTTTGACGGTGGTTTACGGTGCGGGGGACCGGATGATCAGTCAATTGGATTTGCTACTGCTCCAGCACCAGTCAACAAGCTCCCTACCTTGGCACAGTGTAGATGATGTCAGATGGGTGTGATGGTCCGGTTGACTTAGTGATCCAAATTTCGGATGATTGTTCAAAAGCAAACACACAATAAGAGATATCAAAACCTACTAGATCCTTTCTTCTTTTTGGACTTAATACAAACTCGATGACTCCGTGAGATTGTCCATAATTTTCCATATCAATTCTACCCACAGGTTCACACGAGTTATGGTATCATAATGATGAATGAATTGGGCCACATAGCTAGACTGCCAGTGGTCACCATTTCTACCTATCTACCTGTTGAAGCATTACATTCTGCGGGGTTTATGGATCTACATTTGACAAAGCTCTAGATTTACACCTGAAGTAAAGGCCAAAATCGTGAATCTGGAAATGAATTTGTATATTAGAAGAGACAATATCCTTGAAATATATTGCGAAAAAAAAGGTAGTAATTTATTGACATTTAAAAGAGATAAATGTTGCACAAAAACTTTAACTTTAAAATCAAAACAATGAGTATCATCTAAAATCTCTTGTTCTCAGTAGTTCACAAGCTTATGATAGTAGTTACGACATTCGTCTAAATTATTTTTGAGTTAAATCACAATTAGTCAATTTATGTTCAATTTCCGATTGCAACCCCTCATGCAGCAACTTTTTGACCTCATTGTTATTGTTAGTTATTTCTTGAAAAGAAAATTGACAGATATATGGTTATATTCTGATTGATGAGCATTGTTTGTTGATTCAAACGGACGAATGTTTTAATAGATAAATTGCACCCAGCTTAGAAGGAGATCACATCTTCGACAATTTTATGCGGGGGTCAGAAGTGTATCTTACCTTGTGCTGGTGTTGTTGAATTATGAGGTATCACCGACGTTTGCCCGGAAAAGAGATCAAGTACATCTTGCTAATTGACTATAACCTAAGATATAAGTTCATACGCAGCTACAGTTTTGTATTTATTTCTATTCGAAGACCAAATTTACCCACAAATAACGCTCATTAACTGTCATGTACGAGCAGCTTGTTAATCGACTGGTTTGTGTAAACTTTCTGTCGCGACAAGTCTCCAAGCCTAAATCATGTAGTCTGAGAATTCCATTTCGGTGAGGCTTCGTGTTCTTTTTATAGAAAACGGCCTTGTCAATTCCATTACACAATCTAGCAATTAATTATAACTTTTAAAAGAAAAGAACACCCATTGCTATAATGCTTCAAAACAACAAGGACACTCGCTCAGAGCTATTAGAAGTCCCTGCGTTGCATTGTTTCAGGTGTCAATTAGGCAAGTACAATCAACCTTCAACACTTCGTTCAACTTTTATTAATGAATTTAGTCAATTATCAAGTATCTATATTCGTTCTATCCATCCATCTGTCCGTCCAAGTGTAATGTAATGAGAATAGGATAGTGTTCTTCGAAATATGCCAAACACCATGATCGCTGTCGCTAATAGCTGCTGTCCCTCTGCCTGGAGAATATCTACGTCAGTTTAATCGTTAGCAACCAAGAGAAGCTAATTCGTTCGTGCGTTGCCTTCAAATGTCAAATATAAGCATATTCTGACAGTTGGGCGATTATATCTAGGTGAGCTAACGCGCCTTTAGTATCTGCCAGACTGACAATGATGCATTGGATTGCGCCTGGCGCTATCACCTGGCGTGTGTATTTGATTGTATCTCAACGTTCATACTATACATAAAATGCATTTAGAATCCTCACATCATAATCGCTCGTCCAAGACATGTGGTGACTCCTTAAAGGTGTTTTTTCCTCGTCTGTTTTTTAACGGACAGACTTGAATGCAAAGGAAAGGGCACAGCCACAGGCACAGGCACCCTATCTCGTTATAGGTCTAAGCTGATAAATAATTCAGCCACGCGTGCAAACCACGATAAGCAAATAATGATCTAAAACTTGTTCGAGACTAGACGCACCGTGTGGATCATCATCTGCGTGCTCTTGGTCATTTGAATGTTTTGTTATTCATAAAATATTCCACGTGTGAGTCAAAAAGTTGATTAAAATCTATAAAATTAATATTTATAACTAATTTCATTGAGTTTGATAGATAAGAACCAGTCGGTGTTATGAATTTCATTACTATCTATTTTTTCTTTTTCAATTATGAGCATGTCGGAGACAGTGAGTCGCAAGGTGCGCATTCTGAAGGGTGATGAGAGATTGAGATCTGCCAAGTTGAAGTCATTCATAATGAAAAGAAATAGGGATATTTGTTTAGAAAGAAAAGTAAACAAAAATTAAGAATAAATATGGATTATGGGTATACCTATGTGACATCTGTATTGACTTTTTATCAGCTATCTATAGCGGATTGACTATGAATGATTTTGTATGCCATTTTCGACTTTTGTTTTAAATACCTGTTTGAAATGCATTCATCCGAAATCTTTGTTCTCAAGAGCATAGGACTAGAAAAATGTTTTCTTCTGGTAAATTTTACTTAAGGATTTCGTTCGTACCCAAAAAGATGTAGAAATAAATATTGGATGATTTAAATAAAACTAAACTTTTAGAAGAAAATTTAAGTGCAAAACTGTGCTAAATTAATGAAAGGAGAAAGTTTTGAGGATACGAAAAAATAATAAAAATTTCAACTTGCAAAAAATCGAAGTCGTAGTTTTGATCAAACTTGACATAACGATGATAGAGAACATGAAAAAAGTGGGTTCCAAAAGTTTGTCTATCTCTCTGTGTACCTATCTGTATCTCGGCTTACAGCCTAAACCGCTGAATCTGGTACTTAAGGGCCTTCGGTCATTCCCAAGATGAGAAATTGAAATATTCTTAACTCTAAAGTTAACGGTACGTATCATACAGCCGCTATGAAAAATCATGTTTATCTCAAAAATAGCTCTAACGATCTTGACAAAAATAATGATGTGAACTACTGTAGACATGGTCTTTATTTTGGTAAAACAAAAAATTACATAAAATATGTTATTAACGGTACCTATCCTAGAACTGTTTTTTTTAATTTTCTCGTTAACGTCTCTACCGATTTCCATCAAAATTGTACAAGGGATCATATTCAAATTTTACACGTTGTTGTCAGGGGCGAACGCAGAAAATAATTTCGGGGGGGGGTTTTCAAAAAAATATGAGATTTTCATAAATATATTATTTTATTACTATATTGTAGGTACCTACTTGTCAATTACATATTCTTTATTGTAGTTAACATAAATATGTTATAACTAAATAATATTTGCTCTTAGGGATAGGACGAATTTCATAAAGCTTATCGCAAAAACAAAACATCATAAAGATGTTGCAACGAATACCTATTTTGCAAATTTGAATAATGTTACCAAAAGTTGGAAAATATTCACTACGAGGGCGTTTCTAGTGCTTCCCATTTGGGCATTTTTATTCCGGAATTAATTCTTAGACATAGGATTATACTACGGGCCCTGTGATGGAGGCCATCATTTGGTTCGTAAAATATCATTAATGCAACAACAAGAAAAAGAGTGTAAGTGATTCCATAAGTGTACCTAACAATAGAGTTATAATAAGTTCTAGGTTCGCCTAGTGGTCCAAATCTGCAAAACTAAATCCGGCATATATTAATACGTGAAGTTAAAAGTTGTTGTACTTTTGCGATCATAAGAAAAAGAGTTATACGAAAACATAAGGACACCAGCAACACTGAATTGGTACCTACGTTAACTATACTACATAGTTATAACCAAAACGCTCTCAGAGGGAGATATGTGCTACTCATTCGTAACTTGTTTTCAACACACTTCGACCTTGGAGCCATCAATAACTCAAACTTGCTCCATTAGTCCGTTTTCTGCCCTATACATAATGTAAATTATCAAAAACGCAATTGCTGTTCGCTTCGTGTCTATTTGTTGCGTTAAAATACGAAGACACATAAAATAAAATACACGACTGGATAGCACGAACTTGCTCTTATGTAAAATACTAAGAATTTCAAAAATTAATTTTATTAGAGAAAAAGCATAAAATTCATTTTTTAAATGACTAAAACTCCTTTAGTAGTTGGAACTAAACACAGGATGCCATGCGTTTTGAGCAAATATTAGTTTATGCAAGAACAACATTGTTATTCGTTTTTATGGTTTCTTAAAAAAATAAGCTTTTGTATACAAAATTTTTAAAACATATTTAAGAAAAAATTTTGGTGCGCATATTTAAACTTTTTATTATTGTTCGAATAAAAATTTAATTTACAAAAACAAAAATATTGAGCAGTTTTTGAGGAATCGAATTTTCAAAAAAAAAATAATTTTTTTCTTTCAAAAATTCAAAAAAAATTTTTTTTAAGTCTTAAAATGCAATGTTTTTTTTAACTTTTTAGAAGCTTCTCTAAAAGTAAAGATTAATTGAAACAAAAAAAAAACTATCAAAATTCTCGGAGCCGTTTTTGAGAAAAATACGATTTTCGAAAACCATTTTTTAACATTTTTATTGTTTGTACCTTTATTTTTAGGTAAAACAAATTTTTTTCCTCAGATCTTGTAGATTATATTAAGAAACTTTTATTTATCAAGTTTAAAAAAAAATCGAGCATGGGGTTTTCGATATATTGAGTTTCCAGAAAAAAATTTTCAAATTTTATTTTCAAAAAAATAAAACTTAAAATTTGTATACCTACGCAATAATATTTAAACCTTGGAGGGGATTCATAATGATTAAAATCGTTTGTACTGTTTTCGAGAAAATCAAAAACCAAAAAAATTGTTCCAAGGGGGTTTCCAAGAATAACCATTTTGTGAAAAATTTTTTTCAACCATTACCTAAAATGACGAAATGAAATCTTATGAATTTTTTTTTCAAAATTCTGTGGGACAGTTTTTGAGAAAAAAATATTTATTTCGAAATAAAATCGTATGGTATGAAAGGGAAAAAAAACGGGGAAAAAAATTCAAAACGATATCTACCAAGTTTATCGAAAATCGACCCAGCATTTTAGGCCGTAGTCGAACAGACAGACATACAGAATTTTGGGACTCACATTTTTCGTCTTCGCTATTATAGTAATATTAACTTTGATAAAAATCTTGAGTTCGATTTTTTTACGAATGCATTACTTGCCTTATAGTACCTATAAGTCGTAAGAAAAAACAACACTAGCAGAAGAATTTATGGCACGAAAATAACACTTTTTTTTTCTTTAACGAAATGAACCTTTATTTTTTTGGTCGTTTCGGGGGGGGTTTGAACCCCTAAAACCCCTACCTGCGTTCGCCCCTGGTTGTTGTCTATATAAAAATTAACAAATAAAGGGTGGGCCAAATACAAGTCTTTTATTTTGTTCAGCGGAGGTATGATACTGACTTTCTGATAAGATTTGGAGCAGGAAACCGCTTTCAGTGAAAAAATAACCTATAATTTAAAAAGAAACCACTAGATGGCCAACCATTTACAAATGTATCTCTATTGGATAACACATAAAAGCTTTCACAAATAGATGAAAGAAGCAGAAGTTTTCTGTAGATCTCGCCTCCGCGTGGTTATTGGATTTTGTGTTAATCACATCGAAGATAAATATCTCAGCTTACACCTTGAACTTTGTACGCCTGCAGTGATGCCTCTTAGCATTGTAGCGAATTGTGTTTTCGATATGTAGACGGACATATTGAGGTACCAATGAGTTTTGTTTTAGTTCTTAGCTAATTTCTGTTTTATACTAAACGATTTGTGGGCAGCCTTTTAATCCGCTCTTGGCAAAGATTCGAAAAAATATATATGTTTTATTAAAAAAAATATATTTTCCCTAGAAATTAAACCGCAATCTTAAGGGTGTTTAAATTAGCACGGGTAGATTTTGGCAGCCTGTGACAGCCATGTTGTTTTGGTGACATCTGTCAAATTTGTTGTTCATTATTGAAATGATAAAACTTTATTATCAAAATGAGTGTTTGCTAGTGCAAAAGTTGGGCGCTTTGCCACCATTTTACACGCAGACATTGCAAAATTTTAGATGACCAACATTCGTACTTCAAAGGAAAGCAAGTTCGGTCGAAAACATCTCTGCGGTTCGTGAAAGATACAACAGAACCCGATGCAGTCGATCCCTCGCCATGCACAAGACATAGCTGTTTCTGGAGTCCAAACAGTAAGCCCTCGAAAATTGGACTCAGCTTTTCGCAGACTTCAACTTGACGAATTTTGCGTTGAGACTTAGGCCTTCAACCTCAGAAGATCCAGCGGACCCAGGTACTCTAAGTTCATGACCATAAAAAACGCCGTTTGTTTGCTGACTCTTCTTCGGACGCTTTCGAAGAGGACGCCAATTTTGGCTGCAAAATCATCTTTAGCGATGAGGCGCATTAGTGGTGGTTCCAACAGGATGGCACTTTGTATCACACAGCGAACGCTACGATTGGCATTCTGCATGAACGATTTGAGGATAAGCTTGCCTCTCGCATAGGTGATGTGAACTAGCTACCAATGTCATGTGATTTGACCCCATTATACTTGGGGTTCCCTGAAGTCGCAGGTCTATGTGAATATACCACAATTGACCGATACGATCAAAGTGAACATAACATAGGCAGGGGTTGGCCGTGGCACGATGGTTGTGTGCTCGCCTGTGAACCTCATTATCACAGGTTCGATCCCTGCCGTCGTCTATGTCGTTTTAATTCCATTAAAACCTTTTAAAATTGTCATCAATGGGTTTCTGTTTACTCATTACATGTTGTTTAGGCATAACACTAACAACATGTGATTGACTTAAACTAGTATGCCTAACAAGGATGAATACGAATAAAAAAAATAATGCGAATTATAAGGGACATAGAAATAAGACACGGCAGTTCTCCGCTTTAGTTCAGCCGCCACCCCTGGAGATAAAAAATCTGAGACAACCACCTTCAGTCTCAACATCGTGCCACACATCTTTCCTATCCTTCTTTCTCTTCCGTAACTTCACGCCCGCGCTGTGTTGAAACATTTAAAGGGTAATCATAATCCCTTGAGCGCGGGTAGATTATAAAAAAAAAAAAAAAAAATAGGCAACCGCTCAAATTCAACACGACCACTTTTATCCGTACCACCGTAAGAAGACCAGGCTGTTATTTTCCGAAATATACGATAAGAACTGGTTTCCATATAAAACTTGAAAAAAAAAAAGAGAATTAAATCCTACAACAAGAGCTTATTTCATCAAATATTTTAAAATATTTTTTTTTTTGTAAATTTTTGTTTCTCAAGATTTTGTTATTTGAATTAAATATTCGAACATTTCCATTTCAGAAAAATGTGTTTCTCTGTTAGAATTATTCTCGAATTATGTATATATTTGATATATATGAAGTCTCATCACTATTGTTATCTATCGAGTAACTATCTCCTACATTCTCTTATACTTAATACCTAGTTTATAAGTTAGAATTAAGCTTTGTTTGTACTCATTGAATAACAATAAAGTTAGTCTTAAGCCACAGCTCAGCGTATATTATTCTTGGACATATTAATATTCAGAATTAAATTTATCTTAACCTTGAGTGGATGCTTTCTTTCTTCACTAAAATTGGGTATTTCGGCTATCAGCAAATTGAATTGAATTTCTTAAAATCACTATGTCTCTCCTAACACCTTTTATTTTTTTCAAATCGTCTTGTTCAAAAGACCATTTTTGGCGAAATTGAGTTAGAAATGCAGTTTTTATAAATCGAACATGCTCTTTCGAATGGCGTACTCCATTTTTTTCTATCTCTTTTAGTTTTACAGTTATGAAGAACTATTTTGTTCAATAAACCACTTTATTAAATATTTTGAGTGTCTTTTTTATTCAATCAACCACTGCTTTTTGTTTTTATATGAAATTGAACAATTTTATATTAACTTTAAAAAAAACTACCATGTATTTCTTTGTTGTTCAATGTCCATATCTAATCCATTTAGTTTTGTATGTTATTGAACAAAATCCTATTAAAAAAGTTATGTGGACGGAAAACCGCATTTTTGTTCAATATCACTGCACTGGAATGTACCACAGAAAATTAATACTGATATAACATTGGAAGCTGTAAGCACAATGTGTGAAGCGAAAAGTTGGAGCGTAATCTTCAAACGCTTTTAAGGTATTTTGAGAAACCCTTTTATCTTTAGACAGTTTTCGAATACAATATTTGTCGCTTACAGTATGATAAATCCAGCTCATCCAGGATCTGGTATTTCAGAATTCTATGATTCAGAATTCTAATATAGCTCCTTTATCTGAAGAAGTCATTTCAGTACCTTCATTGGAAAATGCAGTACCAGCAGAAGGTTCCGTTTCATCTAAACAAACTACATGTTTTACACCAAGAGAAGCCCTGGATCGAGTAAAAAAAATCGAAAACCATTTTTGTGGAAACAAAATATACAAAAATGGATGGGTCAAGGTGGTAAGCAATATTCAAATGACATTCGCTTGCAACGTTAGTTGCAGTCATAATTGTTTCACCAAATTTTCTTATGATGAACGTGTGAAAATATTTGATTTATTTTGGACCTTAAGGCTAGGCGCGCACATTCAATTTTTAGTTGCACAACTGTTTGGTTGTTTATAAAAAACATATAATTATATGTTACACAAAATAGCGAACTCATTTTAGGCAATCGTTTATTTTTTGTCAAAACACAAACTGTTTAGTTGCTCGACCCAAGCAGTTGCGAAACTAAAAATTGAATTTGCGCGCCTAGCTTAAAAGATTCTGAAAAAGGACAGTTTTATTTATATTGATAAGATCGGAACCAAAGTGAAAGAAAGTAGCTAAAGTAATTTCAAGAAAATGTAGACAAATACAATATCGACAATCTGGGGCCTCAGATCATACACATCATACATTGTATGATATTGACAGTTCTGCTGTATGAGTTCTATTTCTCAATTTTGTTGTATGATCCACTGTTATACAACAATGTATGACTGAAGATTACACTGGAAATATTGGAATGTTGTATGATTCTGTTTCTCAGAAATGTGTCATTTACATCATACAGCAAATTTACCTATAAATGATCATACATTTAATACAGCACAAAATTCTGTTGTAAAGTGGCTGCTGCATGTAACATGTAGCAACATTAGGGGTATTCATGTAAGCGCGGAAAACCCTCGTAAACCTCGTAAACCAGATAATTTTATCTCCGCAGAAACGAGCTGTCAAAATTTGTATGGGAAAAAGTTTCTGCAAATCGCATAAAATTATCTCACAAATTTGCTGCGGAAAGTGCAGAAATAAACCTCGTAAACTAAAGAAGTATGGATTCTGACTTTTAATTTGACATTTCACAAAATATTTCTCACATTTACGCAAGTATTTCTTAGGGGGTGTTCATGAAAACATGCACATGCACATGCATGTTCAACGCACAATTGATCTTCCCAATTTTTCCACTAAAAATGTTTGGCAATCTAAATTTTTCAACAAAATATGGATCTTTAAGATTGAAATTAACAGGTTCTTTTATTATTTTAGGGCGTCATCTGACACGTATATTAATTTCAACTAGTTCCAACACGTCTTCACTAAAAATTGAGATTTATATTAACCTCACACTCAAATAATAATGAAATGTCAGAATCATACACATCGTACAACAAAACAAATGTCATACAACACTTCCAATGAAATCTGAGAAACAGAATGATGTGTATGTTGTATAAAAATGTTGTATGTTGTATAAAATGTATGATGTGTATGATCTAAGCAACAGGCCCCTGATCTTCTTTCTATGCATTACAAATAAAATCATAATGGCACAAAATTTTAGTTGAATTATTACGATGTTAAATCTGTTTTAGTATGAAACTAGGTTTAAACAACGATTTTTATGAAAAAATAATAAGAAACCAATTACAATAAAACTCAGTGGCGCAAAATTTTAAACAGCCTTTTATTAAGGTATTAGTATGATAATTCTTAACGATTTGCTAACTTTAAAGTAGTTTACTAACTCATTCTTAATTCTTACAATTTTCTAACTATTATCGTGCTAAGGCAATTTTCTTAATAAATTGCACCTAAAACAATGAAAGTTCGTGCAAAGAACTAAGTCCTTGTGTGGGGTTTGTAAATAGCACGATCTTAAAAAAATAATAAAGGTATTCGACGATTTTAGTATCATACTAAAACAGCTTTAGCATCGTACTAATTTAATTAAAATTTTGCGCTAGTTTGTTTAAAACAATAACAAAATTTAAATTAAAAATTGTATGTAAAATAAATAATGTATTTATTTGAAAAAAGAAGGGTAAAAAGTGAATTCAAAAAAATGTTTAACAAATTTTGAATTTCATTACCTACCGAGCAGCAGCAATATTTTTTCTGATCACCCATTATGTTCTAGTGCTTAACTCAAAGAATGAGTTAGAAGTTTTTGTTCTATTTTCATAGTATTTTCGTAGTTTCAATGATTTAATTATTAAGTGCTTCTATTTTGTTCAATATTTAGCTTTTTTGTTCAATATCCACCAATTAAATCAACTTGTTTACAGCCCATACAACGTTGTTCAATATCCAAAATGACATCCTACTTGATTTTATTTTTTAACTATTTCAGGATTTAATAAAACCTAGATTTATAAATCATTTTTCAAACAAAAATTATTGAGTTTAATGGAGAAAAAAACTCCACAGTATTTCCTTTCAAATTAAAGTAAAAATTTTGCTTCTGAAGTTAAAAAATCGTTTTCCCAACATTTTCCAAAATGGACTTTGAACAAGATAGAACTCAGGTGACGAAATGTTAAAGACAAACCCTGTTTTTTAGAATTTCTTGCATAACAAAAATGTAAATATACATAACTTTGTTCGATCAAGTCTATAAGCTGCCCAAATATTGTTCCAATGTGAATAGTCGTTCATTTCTATAAAATCTCACACCAAATTCCATAAATCTTACGCTCTTTTCCGATTTTCATTCATATGTTATGTATATTTTTTTTATGACAGAACTTGATTATGATTTAAACGCCTATATAAGACTCTTGTCTTTGAAGTTTAACATAATATTATAACGCAACCAAGCAAAATACACAACTCAGACTCCATTCACTGCAGGAGTCCTGCTTCACACGTGGAGTTCAATTGCAAGGTCAATTTATTAGCTTACCGTAAATCAGCAATAAATTTCACGGCACAGTTCAGTCGTGTGTCTGGCCGCTCTTCCCTGGAACCTTAGTAGACTCTTGTTCGGAAATATCATAAGGAACTCAAAGTTGTTGACTGCTAATTAACAATCAGAAGTGCTGCAATGTGCCGTGCAAGAAGCAGCGTTGCCACAATCTCAAATAAAATGTTGTGATCAAATGTAAAAGACAAGAATTGTGTGTCTATGAACAAAATTTTGAGGCGAGAAATAAAACCGACTAAGTCCACAGACTGTTTCAAAAGATGATCAAAAATAGTAAAAAAAAAACTATCAAATCTTTATAAAATGTTTGAAGACAAGTATTTAAAGGTTTTTATTAAGCGCTTCCTATCTTTAAATTTCAATCAAAAAACTGTGAGTGGGATATCATTTAATTTTGTATTTTTTTAGAAAAAAATATGTATGCCCTTTTATATGAAATACATCTGAAACGTCCAATTTTCCATAACTCTGGTGCATAAATCAAGCTGGACAGGCCTTTGACTTAAGGATAAGGAATCTTTACAAGAAGAAGTCTTACGGGGTCAAATCACACGATTTGCTAGCCCAAAATCCATACCAAACAGTGACTTTTTCCCTGGATGCATTGTGGATCTCGTGTGGATTGTGATCGTTCCAATTTTGACAATTTTGCTTGTTGATTAGCCCATTTATCCAAAAATGGTCTCGTCGCTGAATATGATTTTTCGAACCAAATTGCGGTCAACTTCCAATTGTTCAAGAGCCCATCTAGCGGACATATGTCGTTGTATATGCTCGTTGACTCTGAGTTCCTAGGTTAGTTGAAGTTTGTACGGGTGTAAGTCCGTAAGTCATGATGCGAAGTTCGCCAAGTTTTGAACTGTGAAAGGAATTCTCTTGCACATCCTCATAGAGAGTGCCGATATTTTCAACAGATCATGCGTTTCCTTGGCGGATTATTTACTAAACCGGTTGAATATAATTTATACACCACATTGCCAATAGTCTGTTTGGAAGGACGATTATGGCAAATGTAAAAGGGATAATGCGCTCGAAATGTTGCTCCAAAAGAAGACCTAAATCACTTGTGCATCTTGTTGTTGAATGCTAATACTGTCTATGTTGATTTGACAAGACAGACATAATAAATGAGAGCCAATTTAACGGATTTCAAACATATTTAAGAATATAGCCACAATCACCTGTCAAAGTTCAGATATCTATATTTAAAAACGCTTTATAAAGAATAACTTTTAATTAATTTAATTAAGGCCTGTTATTTTAGGCAACACAACATTTAAAATTCTGAATTAGTTTGTTTGTACGATTTCGTTAGTCAGAATATATCGTCTTTTAGTAAGATAATGCTCTCAAACCGCCCGTGCAGAATGTACATTCTTGCACATTTCGCCAGCCTGTTGGAACAACATGTTCAGATTCATATAAAGGCCAATGGGCTGTGCGGATCCACGCGGAATATATGGAGGAATACATGTCTGGATAGATTTTTGATTGATTGAAGAAATCGTGATAAAATAGAGTTACTTCGGAATCACCTATGAATGGAAACAACAACAAACCCACACTAGAAGAAGGGCAATGCAAATTCAGACTATTTATAGCTTTTTGTAAACTAACATCTTATATTTCTGCCATTTTCTTTAGCGTTTCTACATTTAAATTTTAACAACACACTTTCTCAAAGAGTACGCCCATATTTCCAATAAATATCTTTTTGATATCTTTTAACCTTTCACATTTTAGGGTGAAGCCCATAATAGTCCTTTAATTCCCGATTTTTCCAAGCAACACAGACAAAATTGGCAAACGTCAATACAGACAAACAGATGAAAAGAATCAAAACTCAACTAGGGGCAAGTCATATGATCAAACAGACGTTAAAGTGTGAAAATAAAATTGAATCTACACCTAGACAGTCCATTTCACTAAATCTCAGAAGTGTCAAAACATAAAAATATTTCAAAGTTTGATTTTATAGTGAAATTGATTTGTATTGATACAAGCTCTAATGTAAAACTAAAAATAATCGGAAATTTACTTAAGCAAAATGTCATTAAAGAAGGAAAACTGCCTTTCAGCATCATCAAAAACAGCACACTAACTAAAATCCACTTGAGCGAAACTTAGCAAACAACTGATGTTTTTATTAAAACCAGAGAAAGGGGTAAAACGCAATTCAATCTCTATTCAACTATGCATACTTTATCATTTAAGAGAAACAACACTTTTATACTCTATGCTATTTTATAATTTGGACCTCACTTACTTAAAGTGACAATAATGTCCGTTGTGGGCCGAAATCGACAAGCATAGTTTGGTTCCTAGCTAGCCGTCTCCAGTTTCATACGTCAAGTTGAGGTCCTCTCCCCCATGTGTGCGGAACCTGAGTCGGTATCCCTCTAGTCCGCCGTTACTCGAGACTAGCTTCCAAGTCTTTTTAGGTCGTTGCAATTAGGTCCATTCGCTTTGCATCACCAGTCGTTCGGTTTTGCTGTACAGCCCGTACAATTCGTGGTTATATCTGCTCTCTATCTTTGCAGATGTGACCAAAAATACCTTGGAGAATTTTCCTATCGAAACAAAATGGAGCGTTCTCATCCAGCTTTGACAAGGTCCATGTCTCTGCCCATTTAAACAACATGCACGCAGGAATTGATAAATGTTAATAGACCCTGATTAGTCTCAAAAAAAATTTTATTGCTACCAGCTAGCTAAAAACAACAAACCATGGGATCAAAACAATTTTCTTTGCTACTAAGGCCTTACCAAAAATCAAGTTTTCATACATGTCTTAAATAAAAATATTTAAGTGGACACTAAATAATGAGCTATTCCTGGTATGGCACCTAAGAAGTTAAATAATGCATTTATGGTTAATTCTACATGAACGGCAATACGACTTTGACAGAAGTCGTTCCAGTGGTGACCTGATGATTCTGATGAGTGGAACAGATCGTTGCATTGTTTTTAAATAAAGTAAAATTATTGCGCTTGATATTTCTTTGATATTTCTAAGTATTATCGAAAATACGTGCGTTTCTTTGGATTAGAAATGGGATGATTTGAAATATGATCTTCACAAAATAAATGCTGGTGTTCCACAGGGCTCCGTTTTATCTCTTCCTCATTTTTATAAATGATCTCTTGTCTGAAACTTGTAATCCACTTCATTGTTTTGCCGACGACTCTGCCCTCAGCTTCTCATACTCGTTCTTAAATTCATTACCATCTTCTTCGGAAGTGGAATTTAAAAGGTACTATATGATAAGCTCATTAAATTACGATCTTTGCGCCATTGCTAAATGGGGTATAAAAAATCATGCGGAGTTTAATGCTTCGAAAACTCAATGCTGCTTAATATTGTTGAAGTAAAATGTACCCTCTATGCCATTGTCCCCGAATGGCAATTTCATCGAAGAAACCAAAAAGCTCTTAGAACTCGGTATCTGTGTCAACAACGATCTTCGTTGGAATGACCACATTCTCGAGACCGTCAAAATCGCTGCTTAATGCTTAGAATTTCTATATCGATGTAAAAAAATTTGCACTCCTGCTGATCTTGTTACAATTTATAAGGCGTTGATAACTCGAGTATTAACTCACATCCTTGAGCAGGTCCTGTCCAAACTTCTTTTCATTCCCTGGATAGAATTCAGAACAGAGCGTTAAAAACTGATAGGAAACAGAACTATCACGGAATCATTCCCATCTCTTGAACACTGTCAGTATGTTTCATGGCTTTCCTTGTTTTATCGGTTTTTTCACAAACAATGCTTCTTTGAAATAGCCAGAAGCATTTCACAATGAGCCGAGCACTAGACTTCATGAAAGATCTTTAATGCCCCAATGTTCATTTCACTAGCTGAAACTGAAAATTCCACTCGATATGAAAAAAAGTCAATCAGAACGGCAACATTGCTCCCAACTCTACCGTTCGGAAATGGTTATAATGAATTCTCCTCGTTCCAGCCGTGAATCCAGACCCAGAGATACACCCCATGTGGTGCCACAAAGGAACTCGTTCAGGTAAATTAATTTATTTGGAGTAGTGCACATGCACAATGTCTTTCTAATCCTGGTCCAGAATTTATTTGTCTGTCAAAACACACTTCTGTGGTTAGGAGGATTCTATTGCCGAATCAATTCAAATTTGTTTAGATTTTCCTTGGTACTTGTTGTACACGTTCAAATTGATTGTACACCAACAAATTATTAATATATGGAAATTTTAATTCTCCTCATTCACGGTGAACGTTTTAATTTATTTTCGGATTACAATGTCAACAGCTGTTCCACACGTCTAGTAAGTCATCTCGTTATAGGTAAATTGATTTATGTTTATTAACGACCATCAACGTGTACGTGGTATTTGAATTTATTTGCATATTCCTTTGATTGCTAATTTTATATTTTATAATTTTTGTTTTGCATTTTCTCTTTTAAGGTGGTCGGAGTAGAACTAGTCAAGGCTAATATGAAGCAACCAATCACGACCAATCGACGGTTTGTTTTCAATGGATGGGAAGTACCAGAATGGATGATAGAATGCTACAAGAAACTCGGAGTCTTTGGATTTGGCGCCGCAATGTCCCAACTGGCAACTGACATCGCAAAATATTCCATTGGCCGGCTGAGACCTCACTTCTTTGCTGTAAGTAACATAGACAGGAGAATGGAATTTCCATGTAGGGGGAATAATTCTTTCTTATTTTATAATTAATGCTGTGAAAAATTGCTTTAATGTTTTTAAAGTTCTGGTTTCAAAAATTTCAATTATTTGAAATGCATGTACTTTGGATCTTATAACTGAGACCCTAAGAAGAAAAAGTTTTAATAGATGTTCATTTTCATTTAAATCAAGAGCATTAAAATCAGTAAAAGTGAAGCCTCTGCCTCATAGATTCTTCTTTAAAGTTTTAAGAACTAAGTGTTCAAAGACTTTCGAATTCTTGAGAAATGCTGTTCTCAGCACATTTTTAGTTAAAATTTGCCCATTTTTAGAATAACAAATCCTGATTTAGCTTTCAGACTTTAGATAGTGAATAGGTGAGGAATAATTGTCCTTTTTCATTGGGTTTTTCGATTACATTTTATTTGGTTGCCATTTTTATATGAATGAAATTTGTCAATTGGCATTTGACAATCGTAGATTGGTTGCTAGAAATGTATTACAGTTGTAGGAAAATGACCGTTAACGTCGTCGGCGGGATTGTAGTGCTCGAGTTTTACAACTCGCTATAGACGACCATGATTTTTGGAAAAATATTATTATGAGTTACGAAGCACATTTCAACTTGACTGGCTTCATACATAAACAGAATAGCCGCTCTTGGGGCACTAGAAACCCTTGATACACCAAAGATCCCTACATCCTCGTAGAATAACCATATTTCTAAGAAGACGCCATATAAAATGCTGTAACAGTTACTGATGACTGCTATCGGGACATTTTGGAAAACTTTTTGGTGCCCAAATTGGATCAATTAGGCTGACAGAATATGTGGTTCCAACAAGACAGGACCGCATCATACACACCTCGTGCTACGATAGAACTTTTTTTTCGTCTGATTTACTATCGCTATCTATCTATATATTAATTCATCATAGCTCTAAAGTCCAATTCATTTTGTAGGACTTCCAATTCCGTTTTCGCTTGTAAAATTTTAATCTTACATTACATTACATTACATATTACACTACTCCGTAGATAAATCTACGAAGTAGAGACACTTAAAGCACTGGCAACTGAGGCCATCGGCTTAGACAACACAACAGAGAGAGACAGACAGAAAGAAAGAACAACAGAAGAAACACATGTCAACAGCACACGGTTGGTATTTGAACGGTCCCCCATCCAAGTACCAACCATGCGCAATGATGCTTGATTTCGCTGATCGATGGGAAGCGATGCTTTCATCAAAGCCAAGGCCGTTGACAATTTTAATCTTATTTTCGTGTAATACTCGTAATGTGTACACTATGGAATGACAGTTCAAAAGAAAATAACCATTTAACTCAAGCGGCTCATAACACCGGTCTTATCTTTAAGTTTATGTGTATTCAGAGTGCATTCCCACATTAAATCTAGAATGAAAAACCAATCAGAAAATCCAATAGAATTACTAAAGATAAATGATTTACATAAGTCACAGTTATGATTCAAACGATTTTAAAATGTAACAAAATTAAGTTCGGAACATTACATGGCTATTCGTTTAAGACTCTTAGGGGTTTTCAAGTAGGGATCCTTAAGCCTTGACCTTTATTGTGGACATATTGTTGAACCTATACATCTGTTAAATTAGCTGTCATTTAATTATTCTACTTTGTCAACATGGAGAGTTATTTCATCTAAGGATTTGTGCACATGATTAAATTTTTTTGTATGAAGTCTTGACAGAAGTCTTGCTCTAACAAGAAACACAATATCACGGGTCTTCGGTTCGAGCAACATTTCGTGCGCTTAGCCCATTTTACGGTCGCCATAATCGTCATTCCGATTAGACCATTCGCAACGTGGTGGATATAATCGAATCGACTGGTTCAGTGAAGAATTCGCCTAGGTCTGCCGAAAATATACACAATTTGGCTAATTTTGGGTTAAGACTTGGACCTACACCCGCTCAAACTTCAACTCCTGCTCAGATTTAACAACCATAGACAACAACGTGTGTTCTCTAACTGGATTCTCGAGCAGTTTCTGTTGAAAAATCATACTCCATTTTTTGGGTGAATGGGCTCGTCAACAAACAAATTTTTCGAATTTGGGACTATCATAATCCACCAAATTGCAATGCATCCAAAGAAAGTCATTATTTCGTGTGAATTTTGAGCTGGCGGCATCATCGGAACATACGTACTTTTTTTTTAACGACATTGACCAGGCCACACAGTCAACGGCGAACGCTATCGGTCTATGACAATCAATTTCTTTTGGCCCGAAGTGGATGATATGGACATCGACGACAGCCAGTGCCACATTTCATTTCGAAGTGATATTTCACAGTGGAAGTTTGGACTTAAGTTCAGCTGAACCTGAACTAGAGTTTAAATTTAAAGTTCAACTCGTCCGGACTCACAGTCTAATTTGAACTTCAGTTCAATTGAACGTAGTTTAACTTAATTGTTTTCTCTTTCTATCTGAATCAAAGAAAGAATCTATGTTTTAGTTGTGACCTGTGAAAGAAAAAAAAATTAAAAAATGAAAATAAATTCTATTTTCAAATGTTAGAAGGAGTTTGTTGAACTGAAGCTTAAACGGCAGAATAGTGTCGTTTAATTCATCGGCCTAGTAACACAAAAACGTATGTCAATATTTTCTAATTTTCAGGAGAGACGATTTTGTGATGTTTTTTTATCATTTTTCATTTTTATGAGTTCCATGAATACTTTTGTAAGTTTCACTTTTAAAAATTTCAAAATTAACATACTAGCTATAGAATATATAAAATGTTCCTCATTTTTTTTTTTGGTTTAAAAGATATTTTATTCAATAAAGTGAAAAGATATACTGTTTCGTTTATGTGCCTCAAACGATAATTGTAACTTTAACTCATTTTGTTTTGTTACGTTTTTGAATAGAATAATTTTCAAAAAAAAACTTTCTCATTAATTTAATTTTTATTAATTTTTGTCTTGTAATATAAGTACATAAGATATCACTTTCATCATCCAAACAGGAAGTTTTAAACGATTTGTCGAAATCGTTGTAGTGTGAGAGTATTATACGTTTGTTACAATGGTCCAACAAATCATTATAATTGTATCTTTTAATACATTTAGGTCCAGTAAAGCATTGAGTTAATTTTGGTAACTCATCTCTACTTGATTTGGCGAATTGAAATCTCGCTCTATTAGAATTCTCGGTGATTTGATAAAATCGAAGTTTTTCTGTTTGAGATTTGAAATCGTTTCCATATGAAATTATTGAAAATGAAAGAAGATTATTCAAAGAAATAATTTATTAATAAATTTAACAAAAAAGAAAATTTATATCATAAAAAGAACGAATGAGAAGAGAAAATTTTTTCTGCATCGGTCAAAAATCTGAAAAAAACAATGAGTTGAACTGAAAAATAATTAATTATTTTGTTCTAACAAATTATCTGAAACTTAAGATGGGTTGAAGCTATCTCGTAGACTTCTTCTCAGTTTTAACGGAATTATTTGTACAGCTTTGAACTTTCCAGGTTTTTGTCATACTTAAAAAATATATTTTTATTATACTGCTGCGAAGATATTTTTAGCGAATCAACATTATTCCCTTAAGAATCAACCTTAAGATTTTTAATCAAAGTTGAACTTACTGCTTTAAAGCTAAAAATATTCTCGAGTCCCATTTCTACCACTGTATATTTTGATTTTGATTACATCCTTACGACAGTGTACTATCCAACGAGGTCAAATATATTTTTTTTAGGAACATCGTTCAATATGGGCATGAACGGAATCGGATTTCATCATAGTGTCCAGGTTCAAAACGGTTACGTTTCGATTCTGCCCTCCACAAGTATCACTCATCAGGACAAATGAATTACCGTCCCAATGTTGCCTAAAATACATATTATAAAGACATGATGCCACTTCATTCAGCCCTCTTCTAGCCATTCCCTCATGCCACATAAAACAGGTAGCTTCTTTGGTTCCAACTTGTATACGGTCAGCTTGTAAACTGCGAAACGTCTTTATTAAATTATTATTTTATTTTCCCAAGGTTCAAGGATCAAGCTTTCGCTTTCTTTCTGGTGTAGCATCGTTCCCCTCACCAACGCTGTTAACTGTATCGACTGCAATATCAACAAAAGCTCAATCAAATCTTAATTGATGACATGACAATTAGTTGTTGAATTTGAAGTACACGTGTAGATCAAACGGTTAAAGCTTATTTCTATAGAAACGTATCTTCATTAAAATTTTTAGAATTTGGGTCATAGAAACGTAACGCCGCATACACAATTGCTTTATCTCAAGTTGCCATAAGTTCTGTCCCTGACAAAAACACGTTTTATTTAAAAAATAAAAAAGCAATCAAAATTCTTTTTACGCCATTTATTAAGTATTAAATTTACAATATAAATATATAAGAAATTATTCAAAATGCCCCCCCTTAGCCTTCAAACAATTCCTTAAACGACCGCCTCGCGTCTATCGCCGCACGCACGACTTCCAGTGCAAACGAAACTACTGTCTTCAACAAATCACCTTTGAAAGCTCAATATTTCGGTGAGGCTTACAGCAAGCCTTCTTCTCCAAAGTGTTCCACAACCGGTAGTTCAGCGGATTAAGATCGGGGCTGCCCGAGGGCCAATCTTCTGCGGCAATAAACTCTGGTAAATTGTCCTTAAGCCATTGTTGTGTTGTTTTTGCTTTGTTGGCCGGCGCAGAATCTTGCTGAAATATCCAGTGCTTGCCAGCCGGGCAGCCCCGATCTTAATCCGCTGAACATTTTGGAGGAGAGGGCTTGCTGTAAGCCTATTGAGTCTCTCAAAGCTGTTTTGTTGAAGACAGTAACTTCGTTTCCACTGGAAGTCGCGCGTGCGGCGTAGACGAGTGGCCGGATCGTTTAAGAAAGTGTTTGAAGGGTAAGGGGCGGCATTTTGAATAATTTCTTATATATTTATATTGTAAATTTAATACTTAATAAATGGCGTAAAAAGAATTTTGATTGCTTTTTTATTTTTTAAATAAAACGTGTTTTTGTCAGGGACAGAACTTATGGTAGGACTAGGTATCATCAATGATCGTTCTAGGGCTTGGAAACTCTTATCTCTGGTTAGAAAAAAAATCTTCTGAAGAAGTTCCTGTTCATCTGGGTTCGCGAGTCTTTTGAAGTTCTTCAGATATTTGGTGGTTGTTTATATATATATATATCATCACAGGTTCGATCCCTGCCGTCGTCTATGTCGATTTAATTCCATTAAAAAAAACCTTCTAAAAAATTGTCATCAATGGGTTGCTGGTTTACTCATTACATGTTGTTCAGGCATAACACTAACAACATGTAATTGAGTTAAACTAGTATGCCCAACAAGGATGAACATGAATAAAAAATAATGTGAATTATAAATGACATAGAAATAAGACACGGCCTTTCTCCGCTTTAGCAAAGCCGCCATTCCCGGAGATAAAAATATCTGAGACAACCACCAACAGTCTCAAAACATCGTGCCACACATCTTTCCTATCCTTCTTTCTCTTCATTAACTTCACGCCCGCGTTGTGTTGAAACATTTAAAGGGTAATCATAATACCTTGAGCGCGGGTAGATTATAAAAAAAAAAAAAAAGAAAAAAACAAAGGGAAATATCAAAATATCCAACAAATTTAGCCTGAATCACTACTACATGCATTAAACTTTTTTACTAGGTTTTCAGTTCATCAAATTTAGCTAAGCATAACCAATTCATAACGACAAAAATGATATTGAACCCCTACTAAAATAGCTACCCAAACTAAGTTAAAATACGATTTTTTACTTCAATTGACGAACTATACAGTTCTCGTATAAATTTTTATTTGTGTTGTATTGAAACAGACTGTCAGCACAGCAGTTAAGAAAATTATTTGTAAATTAATATTTTTTGTCGGTTCGTTATTCAATGTTCAATGCTTATTTACTCCTGAGACCCTGAACAGGCAATTCACATTCAACCCAAAGTGTACTTCCTGCATGTCGTTTTTTTTAATGAACCCCATACAAAAATGTCACCAACATGCTATTGCATTAAAAGAATTTCATTGTTTCAGAAAATACTCCGAAACTCTCTGCCCTCATATCCGTGTTCTTATGTCACAACATTAAATTTATGATCCCAAGATAAAGCCAGCCCGCCGAAGTGTCTCATATTAGGGGCATTTTCAAACAAAAAAAAAAACGTATCTTCAATTAACAGGCGCGCGTGCTTCAAAAGATAAATCTCCAAAAAAGACTTTGCGTAGGTCTCGTCTCGTGAAAAGGAAAAATATTTATGTTTATATCAAAGTCAAAGTCATAAGTCAATTTGGGACGATTTACTGCAATATTTCATTAAATAATGTTTTCTTCGTGTTGTCTCTTCCTTTTATAAAATATTTGCGATGCTTTTTGGGACTGCTGCACATGTGGTCCCAACAACACGCGCTGTATGCATAATTTCCTACATCCGTTTGAAATTAAAAACCATATTTTGAAATGCCTTACCTATTACAATTTTGGAATGCCCTAAAGCAGATGTATGAGTTCAAACAACATTCCGAAATCGAATGTGGGTGCCCAAGAGCCCATCTTCCAGGCTCCCTCTTCTTCGAAAAAATGACCTGGTGATAAAAAATAATCAAAAACAATTCTTCTTAATTAGTGTTGAAGCCAGTATTCATTTATCTGCTAGTGAATAAAATACAATACCCGGACTATCTATTCATTGATTAGATCCGCGCATTCGCGCTTACTTTTCAGCAAGCCAATTTATACGTCTTTCAAAGAGTATATATATGCATGAACTGTGCGAAATTGATATCTCCATTCAGCATTATACCCCAAGACATATCCACTCAGCGAGCATCAATTTTTCATTTAATGCTGCAGTTGCAGTATCAAATCAACCGAGTCTGTACCTCAATTGAAAAGCTGTGGGTGAAACTCTATGGTCCAGTGGATTGTCCTGCTACAAAAATACTTGTTGAATTCAAAGATATATAAATATCTATGTCGATACGGTATATTATCTTTTGAGCAGACCTGTGGGATAATTCATAAAGTGCCATGGTACCACCGCTCGTTTCCGATGAGAGATCTTTTTATTGAATATTTTGAAGGATTAACAACTGAAAAATTAGACCTGGACAGGCGCAGACTTAGATGAAGCTATTACTATATCTTCGTGGGTAAAACAAGATATTCAACTTGTGGAAGATTCAAAGTCGGCATCTTTGTTTACATGATATATGTATACTATACTCGTTCCTTAAGGCTCTGATTTTGTTTGAAATCATTTGAAAAATGAATATCAAATATTTGTTTTTTATAACACAGTGCTGAGAACAAGAAAGAACACATTAATTTATAATGATAAAGAAGTTATTGATCTTTTTAAATGATATAAAAAATATTGAAGACGTGTTCTTCATCGCTCCTCCTATCGACCATGGAATCGCTTATAAATCATCAGCTCAAAAAATATCTTGAAGATCGAAAGCTTCTTCGAAAGCAAATGGCATATTTCGCCGAAGAGTGGAACAGATCTTTACATTGTTTTGGAGAAAGTAAGATTATTGCGCTTGATATTTCTAAGGCATTTGATAGAGTTTGGCACCAGGCTCTCTTATCGGAAATGCGTGCGTTTGGTATCAACGAAACCCTTATTCTTTGGATTCGAAATTACTTTCTAGATCGTTCAATACATGTTGTATTGGACGGTTTCAAGTCTGATCGTCACAAAATAAATGTTGGTGTTCCCCAGGGTTCCGTTTTGTCTCCGACTCTCTTCCTCATTTTTATAAATGATCTCTTGTCTGAAACTTCTCATTCACTTCATTGCTTTGCCGATGACTCTACTCTCAGCTTCTCATACTCATCCTCAAATTCACTTCCATCTCCTTCGGAAGTGGAATTGAAACGGTATCGTATGAGAAGCTCATTAAACTTCGATCTTTACAGCTTAATGCTTCGAAAATTTACACCTTATGTCGTTGTCTTTGAATGGCACTTGCATCGAAGAAACCGAAAAGCTTTCAGTACTCGGTATGTGTGTCAACGACGATTTTCTTTGGAATGACCACATTCTCGAGGCCGCCAAAAATGCTGCTAAATGCTAAGGATTTCTTTATCGATGCAAGAAATTTTATCACCCCTTCTGATCTGGCTACAATTTATGAGGCGTTTATACGTCCAAAACTCGAGAATAACTCACATCAACATTATTGGATTCATGGATTCAGTCTCATCATGATACCCGTTTCGCTATGAATGCTCATCAGTTTACTCTGGAGACTTATTTTTCCACTTCTCCCCTTATTTCCACATCGTCCATGGGCTAAGGTTAAGGTTTTTTTATTGAACTTTAATATATACAATTGTTAAACTTAAGAATAAAATGAATGAATGAATAAAAATTTGTTGGCACATAGGGGGCCTAACTTATACAATGACTTATAAAACTCATAAAATTATAACATTTATAATATACATACATGCTAAAAAATATTTAAAATTAAGAGTAAGATCTGTTGGCATGGTTTTTCTCTCTGGTTGTTCCATCCCGGTTTTCCAGTTGGTGGGTTTGTTGATGGTTGGTTGGTAGGTGTTTTCAGCCGCGTCAGCCTAAAATCGAACTGCTTCTTGGTTGTCGATTGGGATCCCTTCTATCATATCCAAAGCACTAAGGTATCTAGGCTCTGGATGTTGTTCCTGGATAGTCATCCTTCTTATCGGCAGGTTTGGGTAGTTGGCGGTGTTATGGATAAGCTTCTTTTCCAATTGCACGAGAAACTGGTCCAGTGGCTTGATCTTGGCTTCTTCGCAGATTCTTTCGTTGTTATAGTGCTTTTGTCGCTGTCGATCGAAGATTAGTCCGGTGCTTATCCTCAGAATTTTCCTTTCGAAGAGTTGGAAATGGTGTACCATGCAGGAAAGTTATAGCTGATGTAGTTTCACTGGCTGGCTTAGTCCAGTTCTTCTGGCTAGCAATGGGTGCAAGGGATGAAACGCGAAGTTGGCCTTCCTTAGTACCTGCATTGAGTGAGGGTTGAATTTGGACAGCTCATTGAAGTAGACTCCGAGGTATTTTACATTTCTTTTATCTGCTATCGTCGACCCATCGGGGAGCTTCAGGGTCAGATTTCTGCAAGTGGCTGCAGAAAGACAGCGGTTGCCATTGGTGGTGGGTCTCCTGAAAGACACAAGCTCAGATTTGGCAGTGTTGATTCGGATACCCCACTTTCTGTAATGCTCGTAGAGTCTAAAGACGTGGGCCTCCACTCTCCGAGCTGCAATTGTCAGTGAGTCGTCAGTAAAAAGCAGGTTCTCGCAATCAGTTGGCACGGATTGATCAGACGTCATCAGGCTATATAGGGGCCCAACTTCGATCCTTGGGCGACTCCGGCTTTGATGGATTTGATTGAAGACTTGCAGCTGTCCATGCTGTGTTTAGCATTATAAGGGACCGAATAAACCCTTGAGCGCATGTGAATTACAAATAAACAAAAAACGTATTGCTTTGATAAAAGAACGATCTCTTTATGGTGTATTTGTATTTTATATTTATCTATAATTCATATAGAGAAGGAGACAAGATCTTTTTAAGTTGGTTGTCATCCAGTCCACGCTGATCTGCTGGAAGCGTTTTAAAAGACTTCTTTTAATATTTAAGGGTGCTTTCTTGATTCGGGAATAGAAACATCATCTGCATAGACAATCTTTCTTTCTCTGCTTCTAGCTACTTCAACAGACCATTCGTAACCAAGTTCCAAAGGGTGGAAGGGTGATAGAACACCGCCTTGTGGTGTAGCTTATGCATTGGTTTGTATTGATGATTCTGTAGCATTTGATTAATCGAACCATCTGTATGGTGTATTATTAAAATTGTTTTTATATTTGAAAATCCCATGTATGCCATTATGTATGGAATATGACTTCATTTAAATGCCCCCTTCGGCTTCCCATGGTAACAGGGATCCGAATGGCCCAATTTTAAATGACTTTTCCGCATAGATCCGGCTAAATTTGAAACGTCATCATCTGAGAGGGCATCGGTCGATTGTGGTTCGCATAGACCTACGACTTCAGGAAACACCATCAAAAAAGTCTTAAAATAGAAGTCAAATCGCATGACTTTGGTGGCCAATTTACGTCAACTCTGCAAGAAATAATTTTACCCTCAAATCGGTAAGCAGAGTTTCAATTCAAAAGAAGATCTGTATTCTGTGTACACTTTTGCTGCTCACACTGTATTTTAATTTCATTCATATATATAAAGTAGATACCAACACAATTATTGCAAAGATTTCTTTTATGAAGTGGGTATTGGCGGATAGACAAAAAACACTTTGAAACCAGAGCCACATCCTAATGGTCCCGAGTTTTGAATTTCCATTCAACTGTAGGTTAAACTATTTCTTTTTCTTCCTTGCATCCGAAACCCAGAGGATGTGTGGGAATAATATTTTTTGTATTGAATTAGGATTTCAATTTCCTTATAGCTTACCGTATTTCATAAAATTTCTGATTGCTTAATCCAAAATACACAAAAAACATCATTATAATCCACCTCCGCAGCGAAACTCTGAAAACTAATTTATTCTAATCCACATTCGTATCTTTATTATTATAATTTTTTTCTTGCAGGTATGCCAACCTATAATGCGCGACGGTACCAACTGCTCGAATCCAATTAACGCCGGACGTTACATAGAGGAGTTCACATGCCTGGGAATCAATTCTACGCCACGAATGCTGAAGGAAGTTCGTCTCTCTTTCCCCAGTGGTCATTCTAGCTTTTCCACCTTCACAATGGTTTACATGGCTGTGAGTATATTATTATCGGTGTAATCCACTACTTTAGACTGAAAGCTGAATACAATTTATAGTTTTTATTTAGTCTCCTCAAGTCAGTAGTTGAAGAAATATAAATAGAGGTTGAAATGTGAAGTAGATTATAGATTAAAAGATGCCATTTAAGAAAAGTAAAATGAACTTAAGCTTTCAAGCATATTTGTCTCGTTTAGATAATGGGAATTTTTTTTATAGAATCTTAAAAGTAATTTTTGTTATAATATATGTATCTGTGGTGTGTAAATTTTAATGCCATCTAAGGCAAATTGTCAAAGTATCACCCTAACATGTGTGCATTTATATACTATTTTTTAATAACTTGCGCTTAATGAAGGGGAAATGAACAACCTTTACATTTAAGATTGACATTGGTTTTGAGTTTCTGCCCTGAAAACTATCCAAACGACTCAAGTGAGTTTGCAAGACAACCAGCCCAGTTGACATTACAATGATAGAAAGCGTGAAAAAAAGTGGGTTCAACTATTACTTCTGTCTGTCTGTATGTCTGGTGTATATCTATACTTCGACCTACAGCCTAAGCCGCTGAAGCGACTTTCATCGAACTGGATATCTAAGACTCTTCGGTTATTCCCTAGAGGAAATATTGAAATTTTTTTCAGCTCCGTTTTTTTGCTGTTATGCTAAATCTTATGTATCTCGAAAACGGCTTTAGCGATTTTGCTCTAATGTAAAAGACTTAACATTTTAAAAATTAACGTTTCTAGAGAAACATGTTTATATGCATAAAATTCATGTTTAAATGACTAAAAGAACTTCTTTACTATTTGAAGGTCAAAACAGGATGTTATGTGATCCAAGCTAATATTATTTTACGCAAGATTAAATATTATAAGTCGTAAAAAATAAGCTTTTATATAAAAAAAACTTGTAAAACATTTTTAAGAAAAATTGTTAGTACGACAACGTCAAGTTTTTATAATTGTATAAATAAGAATTTAAATTTTCAAATAAAATATTGACCCGTTTTTGAGATATCGATTTTTTAGTTTTTTTTTTTCAAAAATTCCAAAAATATTTTTCAACATTTGTATGGTTTGTACCGTTATTTAAAGCTAAAATAAAATTTAATTTCCCACATCTTATAGAATATAATTAACGAAATTTTAATTCTTAAGTTTTAAGTTAATCGACCATGGGGTTTATATTGAGTTTAAAAAAATTTAAATTTATTAAAAAAAATGAAAAATTTGAATACACTATTATAACTATTCAAACTTTTGGGAAGCCTTATCATAAGCAAATGGTAAAAATCGGTTGTACTGTTTTTGAGAAAATCGAAAACAAACAAAAAATGGTTCTACCATTAATTACCATTAATAACCATTTTTCGGAATTTTGTTAAGCATTTCCCAGATTCTACAGAATGAAATCTTGTAATTTTTTTATCTCTGGAACAGTTTTTAAGAAAAAAAATATTTCATAATTTTTTTTATTTTTGGTCTTTAAAAAAAAGAAAAAAAACGTGTGATATCTACTAAGCTTAAAGAAAATCGGCCAAGCCGTTTAGGATGTAGTCGAACAGACATACAGAATTTCGAGACCCACTTTTTTCATCTTTTTATCATTGTAATCTTAAGTCTAATCAAAATCTCGAATTCGATTTCATTTACGAATGCATAACTTGTAAGAAGGTCTTGGATTCGATTATCAGCCGCTGCAAATTTTGTTCAGGGGTATACTGCCTATTGCGAGGAACTGACAAATTCTCCAAGAAAATCTCTTGTCATAAAAAGTGCTGCTCATTAGCCGTTTGGATTTGACAGAAAATTGTGGGTCACCTCCATTCCTGGTAACACGCACACAGGAATGGTTGTGAGCTGTAAGTCACTAGGTCCTGGTTCTCTTCGAGCTGTTGCACCACCAAATTTAATAATTTGTTATTTGGTATTTTTTACGAAATTTTAAGTTTCCGCTGTAAGTCTCCGAACTCTCCAAGACAACAGCAACACGGCTTTCTTAAATGTAGGTCTACAACCACTAACCTTATTGAATTTGTATTGTATTCCCTATCTGCCTTAGAGACGCTATATCTACTGACTTTAGCAAAGCTTTTGACAAAATTTCGCATAAACTAATACTTTTCAAATTATCCACCTTCGGCTTTGAACCTTTTTTCTTGAAATGAATATTCTCTTATCTAGAAAACCGTTATTAGAGTGTTCGTTTCAGATCTGCCCTCTCTAGTCCTTTTTTAGCTACCTCCGGAATCCCACAAGCCAGCCACTTAGGTCCTCTCCTTTTCATTTTTACCATTAACGATATTGAAAAGGTCATCAAACATTCCTATATCTCACTCTACGCTGACCATTCTTAGATCTTCAAAACAATTTCTTCGACACATGACTCTTCCTTATCCAAAAAGATCTTGACAGTTTCTCAGTCTAGTGTCTTAAAAACTGCTTAGACCTAAATATTGCCCAATGCCAATCAATCACTTTTTCACACATAAAATCTCTTCCACGTCTCTACCTTCTCCATAATCAACCCATATCAACTGTTGCATCGATCCGCGACCTAGGAATAGTATGCGATCGAGAGCTCAACTTCTTGACACATATCGACAATATTATTTTAAAAGCCAACTCATCACTTGGTTTTGTTAAAAGGTGGTCCAAAGAATTCTCCGACCCCTACGTCACCCGATCCCTTTACATACGTTTGTTCGTCCTCTACTTGAGTACGCCTGTCAAGTTTGGTGCACATACTAACAAATCCACATCTCTAGAATCGAGAGCATTCAACGTCGCTTCCTAAGATTTGCTCTTCGCGGTCTGCCTTGAAATATTCGCTTGCCCCCTACCAAAACCGCCTTCAACTAATTAACCTGAATACACTGCAAGAACGAAGAGATATAGCAGAGATTCTCTTCATTCATTGGCTTCTCTCAGATTCCGTTGACTGTCAAACTCCTTACAACTCTATCTTTTTCAGCATAACCCCTCGTAACCTTATAAATCCTCGCCTCTTCTATCTCCCTACCCACCGTACCTCCTATGGCTCCAACGAACCTATTACGCGTATGCTGCGGAGGGTTAATTCGAATGAAAACTATTTCGACTTTAACCTCAGCACTCCCTGCCTAAAACACCTTCTTCGAAACACAATCCAATCATAGCTGTTGGTTCTAAGTTTTAAGTTAGCCCAACTCTAGCTGTAAGTTTCATATAAGTTATATTAAGTTATGAAGTTTGTATTAAGGTAAATAAATGCGGGTATTGCCCCCACTAAAATTAAAATTAAAATAAGTCGCAAGTAACCATAAAAAAAAATGTCGCAAGGTGCCTATTATAGGCAATATCTCTTATATTTGAACATAATGTCAATAAATAAATCCACGTTTTATATTTTGTAAGGAATTTTTAAACTTCAAAGTACTTTTACATAAGAGCTACCTGCATTTTATTTTCTATCCAAAAAATTCCCCTCTTACCTAAGAATCACCATTTTGGAGATATAGCGAATCAAAAAGTTGAAAAAAAATTATTCAAGGTCTAATGTTGCAAAAATCGTTTTTTTGCATTTTTCAGCTGAACGGCAAGTTTTATCATAAGATAGGTGAGACAAAAATTATTCATCATGCAATTATCTATAGAAATCGTCTTAACACTTTTTCTCCTAAGAATCACCATTTTGGAGATACAGCGATGTTGAAAAATTTGTGTTCTTCATAATATGTATGTCAATTACCGTTATATACATTACACAACGGTAATACAAGTAAAAATATTAGTTTTCGTGGCGTATAGATACATATTATACAATTCTAAAGCCAGATATACACTGTTCAAATGCATGACAAGCACGCGCAAGTGTATTGGTGAAAAAATCACACGTATAGATTGGATTTAGGATTAAAGCAAAATGAAAATCTTTTGAGTTTCTTTCAATCTAGCGTCCTGCATTGAAGTAGTGTATATGCAAGATTGATGATTGACCATGCATTTATTGGTTCATTTGCGTATAGTTCGTTGAAGAGATGAGAACACAGTACAACATAAGCACTGATTGAAATATTAAAATAGTAAACAAAAAATGTATGATGAAATGGACAGACAAAATAAAACAAATTACCTACTCGGATAAAATTGAAAAAATCTCAAAGACGTTCTTATATTCACAATTTCGCCGAAAAAAAACTCACAAAGCGCAACGTCCTCTCACCACACCGTCCATGTTAAAATAAAAGATTGAAGACTCATGCTTGGTGTGTGTGTATATGCAACTTTAATCCGAATTTTCGAATACACTTGCACAATGTATATTTGGCTTAAGAATATAAACTCGAAAGAAAACCCAGTCCCTCATTTTATGTGACCGTACGGCCTTGAGCAGCATCTGTCTGCGACGCTCGTATACCAGCTCCGTTTCTAAGGGCCCAAACAAAATAGTATTAGTCCCAAGCGTTCCTTCGTAGTAAGAACAAGTAGTTATTGCAAAGAGAATTTGTGCAGTTTCATTTGTATCATTTGGCGGAAAAAGTACACTCGGAAGAGTACCATTACCGTAGTTAAAAGACGTCACGAACAAGAACAAGCTGGTACATCAATAATAAGTCCTCCTCGTACTAGAGCACGCGTAAATGAATCAGTTTTTTGTTTAGGTTAGATTACCTTAGGTTAAGGTGGCTGCTGACCGGAAAAGCCAAAACACTTAGACCAATATTTGGTCCGTTGTGATACTACAGGATTTCAAAAATCAATCTTACTCGTTAAACCATTAACAATGAAGCATTTGAGACAGTGAATGTCAGAATTGTTTTTTGTTTAAAAGAGTGCTGTTTATTCTGTGGCAATGAATTGAATAAAGCGTTTGAAATGAAAAAAAGCACTGCAATATCGGCGTCAAATTTGTAATGTAATTAGGTGCTTAGATAAGTTTTGGTACTTATCTTTTGTAAAAAATACTCATAATCGCTTTCGTCATTTCCAATAGTAGTATTTTTCAATTAGATACAAAATTTTCAACTCAATAGGACCACAATAGATCGTTGAATAGGCCTACCGGGAAAGCCACCTTTAAAAAAACGCGCCAAGTGTACTACTTCACGGGTGGCGCGGAACCGTGTGCATATTATGAAGAATACAACTTTTTCAACTTTTTGCTTCGCTATATCTCCAAAATGGTGATTCTTAGGAGAAAAAGTGTTAAGACAATTTCTGTAGATAATTGCATGATGAATAACTTTTGTCTCACCTATCTTATGATAAAACTTGCCGTTCAGCTGAAAAATGCAAAAAACCGATTTTTGCAACATTTGACCTTGAATAATTTTTTTTGCACCCGTCGGATCGATGGGGACTTTTGACAAATTGTTTGTAATAGTGTTCTCAACATTCATGCCAATTTTCAGCTTTGTGCGAATTAATGTAACCTTACCCTTATTTTTGAAGCTAATTTGACCGGGCTATATATCGCAAGAAAAAATTACAATCTTGAAAAAATGACTATGCCATAAGCTTTGTGACTGTAAAACGTAAACTTTTTGTCAGTACAGTTTAATATTAGGACCGGAATTATTATAATATATTGAATTTTATAAACATTTTTGTACCTTTGATGACATTCAAGGTAAATTAGTTCCCTTATACACGACGCAACGACTCTTTGTCTTCGAATAGGGGACCTGAGAGGTGCGTATTAGGGTGTGCCACTTTTGTATGGCCGCAAAAAAGTGCTCTTGTTTTTAAATGTAATAGTGCTCAAAAGTTGTATTAGGGTCTGAGGTTTAAGAACATGTAAAAAAAAAATAAGATATCGTTCGTCTTTGGCTCGCTCAAATCGGTTGAAGTTGAAAAAAAAAATTAATTTACAGTAAATTTTTTTTGTACGTATACTTAAAACAAAACTAAACAAAATACAGAAAGAATTTTTGTCTTTACAAGAAGATATACCACGATATTGTAGGTGGTTCCGTTGATTTTTAAGATTTTTTTTTGTAAAAAAATGATTTTTCTTCCTTCTTTTATTATTTCATAGCTTCTTTATCAAGTGTTCAATTTAAACAAATATGTATAAGCTTAAAAATGTTTGCTTGCAATTATCTTTGACTTGAAAGCCTAAAAATATTTTATATAATTTTTTTGTACTCGTATCCACACAGCGCAATTTAAAACAACACATATTTCAAAAATTTCGAAAAATCAAAATTTTTTGGATTTCATCCTATTTTTGAGCGAGCCAAAGATATCAATTAAAATGAAAATTGTAAACGCAGGATTTAATTTTGATAAGCAATGCAACTTTTAAAAGCTATTACATTTGAAAATACCATAGTTGAGCACTTTGACACACCCTAGTGCGTATAGCAGAAAGATGGTTTTTTTTTAACTCAAAATAGAAGAAATTTTATTTCAGAATGATAAGAAATTTAAGGTAAACAAATCAGCTCTTGTGAGAAATAAATTTAAAAATCATAAATCTAAAATTCTATTCAATTTAATTTTATATTTTTGACCCAGTCAACCTGCTTACCTAATGAAATTCTCAAACACATTTGAATCTCTATTTAAAATTAAAATGTTTATAGCTACGGCCTTGCGTCCACTTAGATGTGAAATCGGTAGCCAGGTTGTCTACGATAAATGTGGATGTGTTCATATTTTGTTCTATCCATTTTTATTACTAAATGTCATCATTTTAATTTTTAATTTTCTCGTCCAACAGCTGTATTTGCAATCTCGCATGAACTGGAAGGGATCAAAATTGCTAAAACATTTCCTCCAATTTCTGTTGATTATGATTGCATGGTACACCGCACTGAGTCGTGTTTCCGATTACAAGCATCATTGGTCGGATGTTTTATCTGGAATGACTATTGGTGCCTTGTTTGCTGTTATTGTGGTAAGTTTCCAACTGAACTAATTTTGTTTAGCTTACATTTTTTTTTATTAAAATTATATTGTTATTTTTTAAGGCGCTTTTGTCTGTTCGGGGTACAAATTCTGTAAATCGAAACTAACTTACAGAGACTTAAAGCTTTAAGCAACTGGATGATAACTCGTTTGTGTAAAGTTATAAGTCTCCAACTTACTATAAATTAGTTCAGAATCAATTTAAATATGTTTACCAAATTTGCAAAATACTCGTAAATCTGAAATTTTCCATTTATCGCCGGTCCGGAAAAACTTAACAAAAGAAATTTTCGAGTTGGCAAAACACAAGACCCTGGACCTTACCAATAATCACTTAGGTGGACTCTAAATAATGAAACATTCATTTCACTCAAATATTAAACTCGTCTCTTAATTTGTGATTATTGGCAAGGCACTCTTGGTCATTATTTTGAACTTCCAGACCCTTTATGAGGTTAAGTTATTTTGATTGATGACTAGAAAATCAAAGTTAAATTTTATTTCCTTTTGTCTCTGTTGTAATACATATGCCATTTGTTGATGTGTGTCGATTTCACTCCGGGCCGACGATATGTCTCTGTCATAGTTTCATCAGGTTACTTAAGATCGATTACATAATTTCAAAAACATGGTATCCATTAGTGCATCTCTCCACTCCTTACTATATTCTATTAGTTGGAAGAAATAGTTTTATACTTTTTTAAACCTATTCGAGCTTCAGGGAGCATGACTCGATCATTATTTTTGAATTCAAGTGATCTCCACTAAATATCCCGATGAATCCTCTTTTAATGGAAAAAAAAGTTAACGCATAACTTGCGAAGAATAAAACTATGCAACTTTTTAATATATAAGTTCAAGAGGAATTGAGATAATGTCTGGGACATTTTAAAACATTTTAAATAGTATCAATAATTATTTGATGTTTTAGTGGTTAGGATGAACAGCTTTATATATGTACAACACAGAAACATCTGCTCAAGTCAGTGTTGTAGGTCGAGGATATGCTTAACATCAAGCCAATGTTTGTTTCGAAGTAATTTTCGATAAATACGTTAAATATGTACAATATGTTCTCCTGATATTATTTTTTGTTAAATCGATTTCGGCTTAGGTTAAAACTGCGAAATGGTTAATAGCTATAAAATATATATTTATTTCTGAAGGAGATTATCAGCCCTATCACAGATTACATTGCAAGCCGATAACTAGCTCTTTAGATAAGGCAAATGTACTTGCAGCTTATTTTGCTGCTGGCTTTACTTTGCCTGATAGCAACATTGCGCCTCCTTTACTTAAGAACGTAAACCATTCAATGAGATCTTGATATAAACAAATCCGCTGGTCCTGATGGTATACCTCTTCTGAAGAGGTGTTCTTCATCGCTGGCAAAACCATCGCTTTTACTGTTCTGTAATCTTCCCTAGAAAATGAAAAACAGCATTTGTCCAGCCAGTTCCCAAAAATGGTGACCCCTACACCCCCTCCTCCTATCGACCATGAAATCGCTGATAAATCATCAGCTCAAGAAATATCTCGAAGATTGAAAGCCTCTTAATGACCAGCGATATGGCTTTCGCAGTAATCGTTCCACTGGGTGATCTGATGGCATATCTCACCGAAGAATGGAACATATCTTTACATTGTTTTTTAGAGAGTAATATTATTCCGCTTGATATTTCTAAGGCATTTGATAGAGTTTTGCACCAAGTTCTCTTATCGAAGATGCATGCGTTTGATGGCAACGAAACCCTTATTCTTTGGATTCGAAATAACTTTCTTAATTGTTCAATACATGTTGTATTGGACGGTTCCAGGTCTGATCTTAACAAAATATATGCTGGTGTTCCCCAGGGCTCCGTTTTGTCTCCGACTCTCTTCCTCATTTTTATAAATGATCTCTTGTCTGAAACTTCTAATCCACTTCATTGTTTTGCCGATGACTCTACTCTCAGCTTCTCTTATTCGTCCTCGAATTCACGCCCATCTCCTTCGGAAGTGGAACTGCAACGGTATCGTATGATAATCTCATTAAACTGCGATCTTTACAGCATTGTTAAATGGAGTTTAATGCTTCGAAGAAACCGAAAAGCAATTAGAGGAAAAAAGTTTTTTTGTATGCCCAATTCGAAAGGTTTTAAAAACTTGACCAGTGAACCCATCAAATTTTAGTCAGTAATCATTAAATAAGAAAATTTCTCTATTACATTGTAGCTGTTTCAATATTATTCTACTTTAAATATTCCGTATTAAACCTTCATGAAATAAGAACTTGGCGTACTTTTAGATCTCAGTACTTTTCAAGGCTGACTTCTTACACAAAGGTTTTTGTATAGAAGTACTTGACTCTTTTTTTAAAATTTTTTATGTTTTTGGTCTGATTCCTATCTCTTGAACACCCTCGGAATGTTTCATGTATTTGCTTTTTTTATCGCTTCTTTCACAAGCAATGCTCACTCGAAGTAGCTAGTTGTATTCCTCCCCTTTATCATATCTACCATCAAATATAGAGATTTTTTAATCGCACAACACGATTATAGAATAATTTTCCCGGCACAGTTTTCCCTTGCCATTTTAATTTGCAAACATTCAAAACCAATGTTCATCGACACCTTCTTTCTCTCCTCTCTCTTCTTTCTCTGCTGTGTTTAACATTATAAGGGTCTCACTTTACGTATCACGAAAAATTGTGTTCGCAGAATCGGATTGGAATCGAAAAAACTATTGCCTCATTGAACGTATTCTCTCAATTATGAAATCACAGCTGTCTTACGTCAAAACAGTGATGGAATACATCAATCCAACAAAAATACCTGGGACATTTCGTCAAATGTTGAAGTGAATCTTCGTTAAGAAAAGAATTGCAATAAAGCATGGTATACTTTATAGATCACTTATGACAGTTTTCCTCGCGAATGATAGCTTCTTTCTCTGACTGGTAGCTTGTCAGCCAAACAAATGTTTACAAAAACTTTTGTTATTGACCGGCAGTCAGCGGACTGAAGCTGTGTTTCATCGATAATGTGAACTCAAATATCATTCATTAGTCATCGTTCATTCATATCAATTTTGCTTTTTTATCATATTGATACTTCACTCTTGTTTTTGACTGACGGCCAACAAAACTGATAAATCTTTACGCGAAACTTTTCACCCAGAACTGAAGTCAGATGAAACTTCCAGTCATGATCGATAAATAATGTGGCCCAAGCTTAATGGTGTTGTTCTTGTGAATTCAGAGTCCTTAGGTTATACAAAGAGATAACGTTGATATCGAGTTAACGTCGATTTTTTTTTAATAAATAATAAGCTTCACAATGTTATAGATGAAATTGCATAATATCTATTCTAAAAATTAATATGAGAGAGTAATTAAATTAGTTAACAAAAGAATTCTACACGTTTATTTGCGAAATTTCTTGCGAGTGGGGAATTTTTCTTACATGCATCACCACTTTTCAAATTGTGCTGTGTGCTGTTAACTTGTTCTACTAAAATTTATTCAATGAAAGTTTTTGATTTAGTCTTACAAACTTATTAATTTGTGCAATTATTTGTTAGTGCTTTAATATTACATCAACTAATTTTGTAGTTATAAAATTTTACAAACAATTCCATACACATGCACCTAGGTAGGCAGGTAGAAATGGTTCCCACGAGCAGTTTTGCTTAGTAATCATCCAAATAGCGCTGGAGTAAGCCGTTTTGATACCTACCATAAGCTCGTTTGGTCTATAGATTTAATGGGATATATTGAGAGATTTATATCTTAAGATCGAAGAGTACCAACTGCAGATATACCCCCCGGTATAATGGTTAGAGTGTTGCATAGGTTGCAGAGGGTCTTGGGTTCGAACCTCAGCTGCTGCAAAAGTGGTGTACTACCTCTTGCGAGGAATTGACAGAAAATTGTTAGTCCCTTGCATTCCTGGTAAAACACACATAGAAATGGTTGAGAGTTCTGAGTAACTAGGTTTAGGCTTGGTAAAGATGGTTGTGTCGAAGTCTTTTAAACGTTAAATTCCCAGTACTTTCTAGATGGGAAAATAACTTGAGATCCTTGCTGATTGATTCGCACAGAATCGCCTTTTGGTTTAACATGGTCACCTGCCGATTACCGGCTCTACCACACGGGAGGCCTATCTCCATCGCAGTCAGATTGGTTCCTGACCATTAACCCCGACATAGCCGAAGCCATCTTGGTCGCAAAGTTTTGACATGTTTCAGGCATGAACACATCTCTTGCTTAGGAGGCGAAGTCTATCTAACACCTCTTGAATCCAGGCATGCCTGGAAACCATGTGTCTCCGCATTCGGAATAAACCACGCCACCACAATACTCCCACTAGGGGGCCTACCTCATAGATAGTCTGAGAAAGAGAGCACGCACGCGACAGCTGCACCTCTCTATCCGAAGATGGAATAGAAGCCAGAAGACGTACGTTTTAGCCCTCAGACTCCTGGGCACTATCTCCCGTGGTTCCAGAATATAGCTTCCGGTCGAGCTTCGCCACCATAAGGTCACTTACAGATGAAGTTCCTGCAAAACTTCAGGGCCATCAATTATCAACCAAGAATGTGCAACCCTCTGGTGAGTTGTTACACACTCCTTAGCGGATTCCTACTTTAAGGACACCGTCCTGGATGTTCCCATCTAGTTGGTTCAGTTACTTACGTAACCTATCCACAGGCACCACGAGGAGGTCGATAGGAACCTGGAGTGCAGAATTGTCAAATAGTAGCAATACCGGCCTACCGAAGTGGATGAGCTCGTCGGAAGTCAAGACCATGAAATGAACCATGCATTTACCACGTCACCACCATCCATCAACCATGGCCTTATGCTAGCCGCCGCCCATTATGATAGTGGGATTATGCATGCTGTATGCGGACTGGCATGCCACCGCGCCGTGCATAGTCTTGGACTTTCGTTCCCTGCCGTGGTCCGATGTATGGTTCAGTAGCAACACATTGGTCAAGTCTCTCAGAGCCCCGGACATGCCTTAAACTACTACCGACTCTACACTCCCACCTGCTGATTGATTTGCACAGTAGAATACAGAGTAGTCAGTGTTTGTCCAAAAAATGTCTGCCGGGATCAAGTTTTTAATATTGTTATGTCCGTACGGTTTGTAAAGCCAACAATCTGATTCTTAAAGTTTCAACGCACTGCAAGATATAAAATATTTAATATGTAAGTCGAGTAGTCAAAGATGAAGAAAACGCTTATAGCATCCGTTGGGGAGGATTGTTCGGCCCCGTAGTGCCAACGCTATCTGTTGTTTGAACATTTTTAATTATATTAACGTTAAGATCAGAAGCACCAGAGCTTTGTACGTCCACAAAATCATCTTCGATTGCAGGCCCCACTTTTTACAAGTTGTTTTACAACAGGCATATAAAGCTACACAAACCCTCTTAACCCGTTCTTTAATATTTATTTTCCAGTTTCAGTTGAGGAAAACTTCCAAATATTTTGTACTAGAACTAGACGACAAAGACTGAGTTGGGTTGTTGAGTCGAGGTAGAGCGGCGCTATTTTTGTTTAAGTAGTGACAAGAATCAATCCAGTTTAAGCTTGGTTAACCATTAATCCCACAGACATATCTATGTACCAAAATTTTTGGTTTCAAGTGGAATATTGGTGTGTTTGATGAATTTTAGATTGCATACAAATATGTTTGGAGAGTTGGAATAGGAGTTATAAACATCAAATTTACAACTTTATCAAAGAATTTATTTGTTTTAATTTTAAATTCATCATAAATATTCATTTTTTCATACAAATAAGAAATTCCACTTTGACTACGTTTGGAATAACTTGTCGACGAATATATATTTCATCGGTCGGTTCGATAAGTACTTAGCCTCACCGCCCGATGGTGCCAGTATCGCAAGTATCGTCTAGTACTTTCTTAGACGGCTACTGTCAAAATTTCAGCCGAAATGGACTCGAAGTTTTGCTTTGACCACGTGTGGAAGCCAGTTTGTCCGCGAATTTTCGAAAAATGGAAAAAGAGCAATATCGGTCGAGCGGTGATTCGATTCTTGTTTTAGGAAGGGAAATCGCCCAGCGAAATCAAAGTGCGCTTGGATGCTGTGTACGGTGACTCTTCTCCTTCGATGGCAACCGTAAAAAATTGGTATAACTTCTCGCTTATCGGTTTTTGATGACCTTAGCCCAGATGCCCCGAAAATGGCTACCACGGAGAATAACGTGTCAAAAATCCAGGATTTCGTATTGGCAGACTTCCGCCGATGGAAGGTGAGTGAGATAGTTGAAACAGTAGGCTTCTCAAAAGACCGCGTGGGTCATATCCATATCCTCCATGAAATTTTGGGCATGAGAAAGCTGTCAGCGCGATGGGTGCCACGTTTGCTCGCTCTAGACAACAAGCACCGGCTCACACCTCCGCCGTCGCCACGGCTAAATTAGTCGAATTGCACTACGAACTACTGTCATATACACCGTATTCTCCAGATTTGGCCCCGTGCGACTTTTCCAATTTTTTTGTTCGGACCGCCCTCAGACGTTTCACTACGCATGTGCTATGAATGAATACTGTGATAGTTTGTTCTTCATTTGTACAATATTTTCAATTACCATGGAATCTGTGATAGGGCTGAATATTTCATTTCCAATTGTTCATATAATATCGTGTTAAAATTAATTTTTTGAAAAACATTTCTTCAGGAGAATTCGAACACTCTTATTGGCCTCTTAAATATAAACGTTGCTGATGAAAAACTCGATTTATAAATAATATGCCTCTAAAGAATCTTCAGTTGTGAAGATTAATATGTGCATTTAAATTCAAAATTTTTCAAATCAAACTCTATTTTCAAGTACAAAAACTACAAGTTAAATTTGATTTTGACATGACAAACATTTTTCTAACAGCCCGCTTTTTGTCTGTTATTTTTCTCAAAGTCCAAAGCATCATTTTTGATTGATTGCAATCTTATCAAAAATCGTTATTAACGATCATAGAAACTTTCTTTTAGTTTTCTATTGGCCTTTGACGACTTTTAACAATTACAATTGAAGCGTTTGGATGAAGAAGGGGTAAATGACATTTGCAACATTTCGAGATATAAGGACTTAAAGTTTTTTGTTCAGAACTTTTTTCGTATTCCAATCTAAATAAAATTGAATAAACTAATAAAACAAGAAAAATAATAGCTTTTTAACAATGTTACTTTTATTTCATTACAGTAGCTTGGTATATTAAAAAAAAAAACAAAATTTTCCAGAAAAAGAGCAGTTAACACTTTCTTGCACAAAAAGCTTATTAGTATTTTGAATTTTTAAGAATACAAAGGGGTTAAGTAACAAAATTCATTCATTTTGTTTTGTCTTTTTATTTTGAAAAGTTGTTTTCTGTTCGCATGGTTTTTTCGTAACTCTTTTTCGATTCTTCCAAAATCCCTGTCAAGATAAGTATGGCCAACTTCAGGAAATTTGTGGTCAATCAATTCAAAATATTCCGTCAAATTAAAGACTTGGTATAGGCACAATAAAACGAAGTTTTTGTTTTGTCCAGGTCAAGAATCGGTCCACGCAATCAGATGTTTCCTCTCTTTGGCAATTTCACATTCTTGGGAGAATGTATAGAGTGCAGTCATTACCTCCGTGCTTCATCTGTCTGCAACATCTTCAGTCCAGGTTAACGTATACGACATCTCCACATCGTAAGTGGATTCCTAGATTATAAGACCACATCTGCCTCAAGTAAAATGCCTTAGACGTGGTTAATTTTGGTAAAGGCATGGTTTGCTGGAGGTAAAAAGTAATATATAAGACGTTGGGATCGGACCGAGCTTTTTCGCAGCATTTTTTGACTTTGGAATCCGGACTTATAGCTGTTTTGGTGTTTAGCTGAGTTTTTACCAGAGTCACAAATGCTACAAGTGTCACTTCTTGGTAACGGAAAGACAGATTGAATTTTGTGTTGAATATTTGTCGGTAAAAATGTTGATTAACAAAGTATTCGACATTTTTCTCTTGTTCGGTGCATTTTCCAATGTAAAGGCTATATAATTTAGATATTATTTAGCAAAGGTGAGAGATACAAGTTTATTTGGGTTTTTGTTCTTTGAGTAGTGGGATTCTTCGACTGGAAATTCGTTAAGAAGCTCCAAAATATAGTCGATTACATGATCGAATGTTTTATTTGGTCGGTTGGGATGCTGACCTCTTTTATCCAAAGGTGGAGCGAACTCACAGCTGTTCATTTTGCTTTGAAGAACGTCCAATTTTTTCTTTCCAATTTGAAATAAGGAACACATTGCACTTTTGCAAACTCGTATGGAATTTAGAATTGAAAGAAAATGCATTGATGGAGTACATAGTCGCGTAGAACCTTCATCATTACTATAACCACTTTAAATATGGGTTTTAATTTGTCTACAAGAAGGAGGTAAGTAAGCACTTAACCCCTTCATGCAAAATACATTTTTTTTAAAGTTATTTTTATTTCACCCAAAAAGGAATTAAGTGCTGTTAGCCCATTCTTCCACTCATATTATACGATTTTTATACCAAAAATGAAAGCGCTAAATAAGAAAATACGAATCGTAGCGCGACGTAGATTAGACAGAAATTTAAGTTTTCGCAAGGCATCCCCATTTTTCGAAAAAAACCGAAAATCGAAAAAATGTCACTTACCCGCTTCTTCATCCAAACGCTTCAATTGATATACTTATGATAACTATTTAAGTACTCAGAAGTTTCTATTAATTTTTTATTAAATAGAATATAGACAATAAAAATCGATTAAGGGTATTGAAAAATACTTGTGTCATATCATAACGAAGAGTTTTCACAAATCTGGAAATTTTTTATATATTTGTCAATAATCCATTTCCAAAAACATGAAAAAAAGAAGCATTTTATATGAAGCTTGGGATTAAAATTAAAGTGCAGACAATTTTAAAATGTAGACAATTATTTAAAATAATACTACTATTTAAAATAATACTACGGGCATTAGGTTAGGTTTCGTTTTTTTTCTTATCAAATCGCAAATTAAAAAAAAAAAAAAAAAAGAGGTTGACTCATTCGAAACAAATTCAATCAGTTTTACCATGTTTCTCTTTAATAAAATAATTACTATGGTTATAGAATAATCCCCTCACCACGTATTTTGTATCATTTTCACGTGTTGAGTATCATTTCCTAAGTTAAGAATAATTATTGCATAGCTCGTACAAGCTTTAAACTTATTCCCTGCATGTCCATACGTCATCCCAAGACCCAATAATATGTAGAATATGTTTCCCCATTTCTAGAGTTTGCTCTTTTGTTAAACATTAAGTAATTACTTTTAATTTGCAATGGAGACCCTCAGCACCTTGACATTAATCAATTGCAAGTCGTGCTGGTCTTCGCTTATCTATCAAATGCCTTTAACATCTTATATTCTAATTGATTACTTGTATATTCTAGGCGCGTTTTACACCAACAAATTGGTTTAATTGGTACACTGTATGGCCGCAGTCAAAACAAACTACTCGTAAATCGAAATGATCGTGTATTGAATATAAAGTTTTTTTTTTATTTTGAAATTCTTTTGAACTGAGTGTAAAGTTAATTTTTTTTTCTAAACTATAATAAAACAAATAAAGTCAACAGCATTACCGCATTCAATTGTTTAATTATGTGTTAAAAAATATATACGAGCAAAGTATATTTAAGGTGGAGTACGATTTCATAAAATCTTCTTGGTGAGGTCTCTTTCACTTAATTCGCTCCAATTTGTTTAAACAAAAGCTTAACATGAATCAAGCTTTTATGTTTGTCCATATCCATTAACTATTTAGGCTTTGTTATATTTAAATTCCATGCTAGTCAAATTTCTATAGACAGAAGTACATTTTCATCGCAATATCATTAAGCTTAATCTTGAAAACTGTTCCTGGTGACAACATTAAGAGTTCAATAAAACACGCCTGCTAACATTTTATTCTTCAAGAGTTGTTGCTTAAGTTAAATACAGATTATATAAATGATGGGTAAATATTGCATTCCTAAAAATACAGCATGCTAAAAATGATACATTTTGACAGTTACGAGTATATCTATCAAAACTTTCATAATATTTTTTTTTTTTAAATAATTCAGATAGCAATGAAGTTGACATAATATCGATCGCGTTTTCTTTCTTGAAAAAGTGAGTAACCAGACCAACAAATTGTAAAACGCTAACAACAACAAAGCAAACAGCGTACACAGTTTAGGTTAACAATCAGAGTGAACATAAAGTGAATTTATTGACATGTTGAGAATTTAGATGGCGCTTGGTTCAATTGTAGAAAAATTTGATATGTGAAATATGTAAATGTCACTGATTTTGAAATCGGATGTTATTGAACTTATTATGATCACCAACTTTGAAATAAAAAGAGAGTGAATAAATAAACGTGAGAATAAGCGTTTAAAAGTTTCAGCAAAACACTCTTATATTATTTTCTATAGTGGTAAACAATTTTTGTCAGCTGTACCACATAAATTAAGGTCGCGTTTAGAGCGTATTCGATTTCTTGTAGTGTGTGTGCATTTTTGTTTGCCTTTTTTGTTGGAAAATTAATCATAATCGTACCATGGTACGGATTATCAGCAACGTGGTGAACAGCTTTTTTTACCAACAACAGACCTGCCAGACATTGGTCGTTTTTCCTTGGAACAAACAAGTCCTGCAACTACTTTTTTTAGGGAATTGGAAATCTGCAGAAGCTGTTCTTCTTCGGACGCATTATTTGAATTATTGGCTAAGAGATCCGATGTGTCAGTTAAGATAGTATTATCGCTTGCAATATCGCTTGAATTGCAAAACACAAACAATTTTACCCCCCACTTATGCAGCTTATTGAGCATACATATACTGACGAAGATTGGGTTTCGTCTAATGTTCAGATTTGAAACAATAGATCATAACCAAATGCACGTTTCTTCTTTTGCTAAGATGCATCTTGGGACGATAAATATCTGTTAATGGCAATAAATCGTTTCAATGGCTTACACTTTTAAATTGGCGCAAAAGCAGTGCTGCTCCAAGAGCAGCATATTGGGATAGCGATAAACCGACATGTACGAGTATATTGTTATTCCAATGTATCTTCTGTTTTCAATGAAGAACCGATGGTCTAGTAGCTTCAACTGTTGCCAATGCAAATCAAGGTCTGTTGGATGCCTTGAAGCGTGCATTTGTAATAATCCTAGTTTATGTGGATGGTTCTTGTACCTCGTGAGCAGATGTGGAAGAAGCTGCTGATTGCTCCATTTCACTTACATGAATCGACATATTTATAACCTTAACAAATGCATTTATTGTCTCCACCGGTTTGATTTCGTGGAAGTATTCTTCAACTTTAAATTTAAAATAGATACACCTTTTGAACAAACTATTCTTTCGACGCAATCTTGGACCAATTAAAGCTTTACAAATTCAACAAAAGAATATTAAATATTATTATATAATTGCGATGGAACGAGGAATATTTTGTAATTTTAGCTTACAAGTGCTGTACAATTAGTTTAGATGCTATAGAAACGGCCATCGGGTACGCATTTGACAACACCACTTATGAGGCCGTACACAAGGCACTAGAAAGGGAATAAGTACCTATATCTATAGCCAGATGGACGAGCATATGCAGGACAAAATGTTTAGAAAATCATTACAACCAGAGTTTGTCCTCAGGGAGGGGTACTATCACCATTGCTATGGAGTGTAGTAGTGGATAATTTGCTAGAAAGTCCTACTTCTCAAGGCATACGATGCATCGGCTTCGCTGATGACACTGCTATAACAGCATTGGGGAAGCTTGAAGAAACTCTGTGATAAAATACAAAATGGATTGAAAATTTTAAGGAAATGGTGTCTTTCAGTAGGATTAAACCAACCTTACAAAGGGGGTTGCAAACCTGAGATGGATATACACCATGATGGTAAGACCCATCATTAACTATGATGCACAGTTGCGTGGCCCAAATGAACCGAACTAGAAGCAAGTAGCAGATCTATAGAAAAATTTGAAAGGCTAGAGAAATGAGAACTTGCCCTCCTGCACCAATAAAGGTTATCCTTCACCCAAAGAAATCTAAAAGTGGTATCCTATGATTCACTGGGGAAGGTACTGGTTGGGGTAAATGTATAGGAACGAGCGGAAGAGACTCCATATCGAAATCTTTAGTGACGAGTTTACTTGAGATACCAATAAGAGATGGCATGATTAAATAGAATAACTTCGAGAAAAACGGAGTTAAGTAGAAAAAAAGAATGTGTAGGCGATATGTCATCAAATGGTATACTGATGGATCGATAACGTCTCAAAAAAAACGTCCAAGGTAGCAAGTCGGGAAAGTGTAGTAGAGTCTATTGTCTGTAATATGCGCGATCTTACTCAGCTCTAAACTGGAGCACAATAGATCTAAAGGTCGCAAGTGTTTCTAAACCCTAATTTATTCAATCGTCTCAAGCTTAGTATGTAGTTTTCGTAACTTCTTTAAGAATTTTCTGAGAAAAATTTGGCTCAGTTTGTTTCTCCTATATTTTACTCTGTGTTGTTTTGCTACAACGACTTTTGACTTTGAAAGCAAAAATATATCTTTTAATATACTTTCTGATGTCTTGAAGGCGTTAATACCTTGCCTTAGGGAAAAGCATATACTGGCAATGATATATGTTTTCAATTTGATTACTTCGAGTCGAAGTCTTACCAAAATACTTTGAAATAATGCAGTTAAGAACACTCCAATGGCGTTGGATTTAAACGCAAATATTATGTTATGATAATCTTTGAGACGGAAAAGTATTAACACAACGCAAAAAACTTTTATAATTGTCTTGTCATGTGTAATTTCTTGGCTAGAATTATTCAATAACAATGGTTCTAAATTTTGTCCTGTATGTGGAGACCGCACCGGTGTATACTGTATAGTTCCTAAACAAAAAGTTTTAGCGCTTATGTCACATGTAAAAAGGGTGTTTAACTGTTTAGGTATGCCTTCAGAATTTCAAGTCAAGGGGACTACAAAAACAGTTAATGGACCCCTGAAATGGGTTACGTTTTCTTTTGAGTAGAATGTCAGATTAGGTTAGGTTAGGTTTGGAGGGGCGTGCACAGCCCAAGGGCTGTTGCGTACATGGGGGCCTATTGTCCCATTGTGATCCCCTATTAATAAAAGCAGAGATGCTCCTAACCAATGCCTTATGTAGACTGGTTCATTTTCGAACCAGCCTGTGCTTACAATGAATTTTCTCATATTTGCCATTGAGAGCTGCGTTAGATCGTCTAGTTCTCCAACAAACCTGTCAGATTAGGTAAAGGTGATAATACGGCAAGACGCATCTTCACTGAACAAAAAATCGGAAATACAATTGTTAAATTAACAGTTTTGGCAGATAAATGTCGTCCGACATTATCAATGTGATATTTCTCATACATTTATGTATTTTAAAAATAAAAACAAAAGTTTTGACGGAGATTCGACTTTAAAAACTGAGACTTATTTTGAAGGTGTAAGTAAGTGAAGATATTTTTTTAACATAAAAAAAATTTAAAAAAAAATCTCAAAACTCGCGAAATTCTTCATATTGTTACCTACAACACCGACACAAAACTTTCTACTCCTACAGCGCCATCTGTTGGAAAATTGCATATCTACTTTATGGAAGGAACAAACAGCTCTTTTCCAATGTCATATGTACGAGTATTTCCCCTTATTCCAACCATCTAGAACATTCTAAGACGAGAACCTTCGCGAATTAGTTTCGAGAACAACCAACTTGAGTATTTAAGGGAGTGTTCACGGTGAGCCCAGCACAGGACAATTGATTTTTGATTACGAAAGTGTGCAAAAGTTTTGCTTACTGGATTGTGGAAAGCGTTATTAAAGAAGTGTGATTTAAATTTGAATAAAAGTATTAGTAGTTGATTATAAATTGAGATTTATTGTTTTGATTTGGAAAGTGTAAATAAAGAAGAAATACTAAAAATAGTAATAAGTTTTATTTAACGAACCCAGTAAAAAATATTACAACATCAAAACTTTTATTGTTAGCTGGCGCCAGTAATACAATTATCGCCTTAAACTCATTTGATGTTTAAGCGGTGTTTTATGAACTATTTTGCATACTCTTAAATAAGCAGCATCTTACTTTTATGTTTGAGGTTTTTTAAAACACTTGTCTGTTCTTAAGTCAATTTCATGACATTTACGATACACCTAACCAAAATATTTCATGAGACCGCTTTGCTAAACATTTTTGCGGTCTTGAACTTTTTTTTATTATTATGGTAGGTAGTTTGTATTGGTAATCTGAAAGAACATTTTACCGCAAAACCACCAAACTCATGCCAACTTGCGAACTACATTAACTCAATTTACTTCTGTTCCGTTCGGTCGGTCTTCTGAACTCGATTAAAATTGAACAATCATAATCAAATGGAGAATCGAATTACCATTCAATCTGCATTCGGCAACCACAAATTAATGTCTCCGTGAACAAAACCATGGGAACAAGGTTTGAATTTGGCTGAATCTTTTTTCTTCTTCATTGCTCGTCTAATCAAATAATTGTCTAGGCGTCCGTCCTTAACAATTTGGAAATTGAATTGATGGCAAAATTTAATTATACATACATACATTGAATGCAAGCGCAGTTTAACGCCCAATTTTGTTACTTTGACAGTTACTGTTCCTCACCCCATGCCTCTACTAGACCACAAGTTCTAAGACAGATAATTTGATGAAACCGATTTGAGCATCTTAATACTCCGTATGGCAATAAATGAACAAATTATTTGATGTATATAATGTCATTTCGACTTTTGGGGTTTTGGATGATAAATGTCGTGCGACATTAAAAATATGATATTTCTGATACATTTATTTTAAAAATAAAAAAAAAAGGTTTTGACGGAGATTCGAACCTAGGTTGAGCTGCAATTCCAGATGGGAAATGTTATTTGTTTATTGTCGCAATCATTGTAAAAATTAGCTATCAACTCGGCTCCTTTGGTGGCGCTGTATTCGGCACAATTTGACGTTGGTGACTTAAGCCAATTCTTAGAATGTGAGCAAACTGAAAAGAAGATGAAATAGGAAATACAAATTTATATACAATGCCCCCATTACATGAGTGGGGAGATCGAATCGAATTCGACTATGGATCGAAATAATGAATTCAAATGGAATCGAAGTGATAGTCTGGCTTTAATTGTGTGCATGCAGTCTTGTGGAGATCCTTCAAAATGGCAAAACATAAAGGTTTGCCTATATTTTGCAAATTATGTTAATTTGATGCGAATTTAATTGCACAATGTATGCAATTTTTTGGCAAACTAGAAAAAAGCCAAACATTACTGAAACCGTCTGAAAACAAAATGCTCAATTATTGTACATATGCACCAACAACCAGCTGTTCATTTAATTCGTCGATTCAGGTCTACATACATTTATGTATTTACATACAAATTTTCGATTGGATCGAGGATCCCAAATCCTAATTCAATTCTCTTTCAGTAATTGCGATTGTCAATAATGAATTGATAGTTGTTTCTTATCAAGCAATTTATTTAATCGGTATTGTGTTTATCAACCATCAATGAATAGATGCTAAATTGTGAATTTGTATCAATTCTCCATTGTGAATGGAAAAGTCGGTATTGTCAGTGTCAACTGTCATTTTATTGATATATATCAAGTTTTCTTACAATTGAAAAAAAAAGTTAAATTGCTACGTTTGGCCGTTTAATTAGTCGACGTTGCAAATTATTTTATGCGTATGCCCCAACTAAGCGAGTCGAACTCAACTATATCGGTTGTTCCTTGACCACCTAAGAAATTCTTATTAGAATTGCCTTCAAACGATATCTATGCTATTCGTCTTTCCAATTGAATCGAAGATCAAGTTGTTGGCTTTCGTTTAGGCCCACCGATATTTCGACTGGTGGCAATTTTGCCAAAGAAATAAACGACGAACTATTCAATGTTTGCATAACACCCCATTACTACGAACACATCAAATTTAAATAATTTTACGGTTTTGAAAGCACCAAAGATATTATCATTACTAAACTGAACTCTTTTTAGAAAAAAAAAATTTCAACTAAACAACGCACCACACGATATAATTGCGTTTTGTAGTTAGGGTCACGCGAATACAAACAAATAAATACATTGGCGCAAAATTTTAAACAGCCTATTATTAAGGTATTAGTATGATGCTACTTAACAATTTGTTATCTTTATAGTAGTTAACTAACTCATTCTTAGTTTTAAACATTTTCTAACTAGTATCGTACTAAAAGAATTTTCTTAATAAATTGCTTCTGAACACACCTAAAACAATGACATTTCGTGTAAAAAAGTTAGTACACGAAACTTTTTTGATGTTTGCAAATGTCAAAGATTCATATGAAGCTGCGCGATATCTACTAAAAATATAAAGTAGGTATTCGATGATTTTAACTTTAATAAAAGGGTAGAGAAAGTATGATGCTATACTCGATTAAAATTTGCAAATTCGTTGTTTTAACCTAGTATCATACTAAAACAGCTTTAGCATCGTACTAATTCAACTAAAATTTTGCGCCATTTTTTTTTAAAGAGAAAGGAGTAAAAATTGTATTCTAAAGGGGTAGTTCTTCTAAATACGGAAAAGAGTGTTTCATGGATAAATACATATTTATAACGAAAAACAGTTTTTTTTGCACTTTAAGTCCGCACGACAAAACACCGTAAATGTTGTAACAATTTTATTTAATATATTTACAAATGTATACTACAAAACAATTTTTGATTCAGCTTTTGGAATATAGGCATTCCTACCTACCCTCAAAAGAAGTAATAATAGAGTATTCGTTTTAAAATCTTAAATCTTTTTTGGACTAATGTTAATCAAAAAGTCCCAAAAATATGCAATCAATTAATTTAGGAAGGATTGTAAGCGCCATCTAGCAATTCACTAGATTGTTTTAATTTAATATTTTCAACCTGAAGATAGATGCAGTTTATTTTTGTAAGTTTTTTTCAGTTTGGATTTTCAAATTTTCAAAAAAATATTTTGAAAAACATAGACAGCCATATTTATAAACTCATTATAGTGAGTACATAAGGCTATGCAACCCTTAAAATGGCTCTAAAGGCAAAATCGTTATTTATAAAACTTATGTGACGTTGAATAGAGGCATTATAAGCTAAACGCGTTTGGAGGTTGAATAGTGCCTACATAAGGACATTTTAGTATTGAACTGTCACATTCACTTTGACATCACATTGAATTATAAAGATTATCAACAAAATAAAATGCTTTTGACTTGATATTGAAACTAAAACTTTGTGTCATTTTTATTTATTGAAACAAAAATGTTATACTAATATATTAAAAACAAATTGAATTGAAAATTGTTTAGAATTAAATAGATAAATATACTTGTTGGTGATCTCTCTCCACGCATCCTTCTTCATCCGGTGTGTTAGTGTTGTAATTTTTATTTTGCATTGAGTTTTATCCTCAAGAACTTGTCTGAGGAGTATTTCAGCTAGGATGAAACGAATAACAATTTGATTTCCAGTATTGTGCTAGAGATAATAACATACTTTATCTGATGAATCAAAGTTAATTGTTCGAATTCTTTTAGCTTTTGGTAGTTACGTTTTTGTTTATTAAATTCGATAGACAGACAAGATGTTTTTTTTCTTGTTTTTTGACAAACAGCTGAGTGTTATGAAGGCTAAATGTAATAGATTCTTACTTTTTGGTACTTTATTTGACACAAGCTCATTATAACTATGCAGGGTAGGCAAATGTTTTATAAATATGAATTTGCATAGTGGATGAATAAGTCCTTATGCATTGCATAACTATTCACGCGTATAGCGAATTCTAATAAATACGGCTGAGAATGTTTGGTCTATTAGTTAGTACACTAATAAAACAATTAAAAATCTATTACTTAAATATAATATCTTTACTCAAAAAAAGGTTTAAAGAGATAAGCTAAGGTTGTACAAGAATTATTATCGACACAAGCAAATCAAAGAGTGAGTAAATATATTTCTCTTGGCAACAGAATCTGTTTTCGTCTCTTTCTTGTCGCTTTAGCTGACGTTTCTGATTTGTGTTGCAGTGTTGGTGTTGTTGGTTGTGTTAGCACTGATGAGATGAAGGTGCTGCCACAAATGATTATCAAGTTTATGAATAAAAAATTACAAACTTATGTCGATTTCCTTTACGCACTAGAGATTTTGATTTTTCATTTGGTGTATGTGCAAGTGCGTGTTTCATTTATGTATAAATCACTCTTCAAATACGTATTTGAAGATTTTGATCCCTTTTAAAGAAAAATCGATTTTTTTTTGTGCGAAGAAACGCAAAATCTGGTAAAAATCAAAATCTTTACACAGAAATTGATTTTGTATGTGTGAAAAAATTGACATTAAACAGCTTTATGCGTTTAGCCGTATACAAATTATTAATATTATTTTTATGTTTTAGTATGATACCTGGTTAAAACGACGATTTTAAAAATTTAAATTTAGTTTAGTAGGTAGTAGGTTGACGTGGCTGTCAGCAGGAGAGCCGTCATACTTAGACTATTTTTCTTTAATATTTTATTAAAGTTAAAATCATCAAGTCGCTTCTTTTTTTTTTTTTCTTGTTTTAGTATCGTGCTTCGAATGACTCTTTGACATTTACAAACGTCAATAAATTTTTGTTTACTTTGTTTTTGCACGAACTGACATTGATTAAGGTGTGTTTAGAAGCAATTTATCAAAAAATACCAACTAAATACTTCCTTCTGACTTCGGCTTAAAGTTGAATTTAACAAACATTTTAATATCACAGACAATTGCTTTTAAATCTTTCTTTTTGTATTTCAACTTATTGGTTGTTAAGTGCGTTTTATTATTCACGGATATGGATCTGGATTCTTTTTTAACACGCATTAGTTCTTACTCTGGCGGCTAGACCGCTTTTTATGGTTAGATAATAAACTACGGTGTAAAAAAAAAGAAGAAATAATTCATAATTAAGAAACATAATGATCAAATAGATGGGTATATAACACTGCCGTCACTAAGATCCATTAAGATTTATAATTATATATGGATCATTGGCGATAATACCAAAAAGCTTTTAGCTGTGTTATATTATCGCCAATGATCCACATAGATCAGTTAAAAAAAAAACTATATGGATCATAGTAAAAGCATTATTATATGACACCTCTTTTTTCCTTATGTTTGTTGATTTTCAATTATTTCTTTTCTTTTTCTTTATACTGCAGTTTACACAACTTTACCATAAAAAGCAATCTTCCCGTCAGAGTAAAGTGCTAAGCACATGAACTGCGACCTGTGAATGCGAATAAATCTTTTTAATCAATTTTTGTTTTGTTTTAACTTTACGACGAAGTGAATTAATGATCAATCAACTATTTAAAAGGAAAACACTGCATAAAATAATTATAAATTGAAATATTTTGTATTTCGAATTTATATTTGACAGTTCGCAGAAGATACGTTGTTGGTCGCGTAAAAAATATAAAAATACAAAATATTTCAATTTTTAATTATTTTATGCAGTGTTTCCCTTTGAAATAGTTATTTCGATCATTTATCCACTTCGTCGTAAAGTTAAAACAAAACAAAAATTTATATTAGCTGTGAAAATTGCTTAAAAAGATTTATTCGCATTCGCAGGTCGCAGCTCATGTGTTAAGCACTTAAGAACTAGTTTTTTATCTTTGACATATACTACATTTAGTTTTGAAAGACCCAGGTTTTTCGTCATTTGAGTTGAGAGCTCGATTTGGATTTGGGTTGATATTGAACGTAGTACCTTTGTATATAAAATTTATAGTACTATCAATAAGACGAAAGATTGTGGCGACATCTTAAGGCTAGGGACTGCAATCGCTAGAATTGTCTTTGCTAAATTTTATAATAAAATATTCTCTTTTTTACTACTTGTTTTGTATGTTATCCTACTCTCCACTGTAAAAGTGTGCGTTAATTTCTGCGCCACCACCAGGCTAGCGTTCGCAATACAAAATCACGCTCCATGATAATACTATAGGTTATATATACAAATACAACGGTAGTACTATACTCTGTCCAACAAAAATTGTCAGTACAGGCCTTATGGGAGAGCTTTTTCTAAAGCAGTGGCGCCTGATGCACCCTCACTACAATTCGTTAGGAAAAATGCCACTAAAAAAAGAGCAAGCCACTGACTTTTCTTAAGGAATTGTTGTTGTAATTCTTTGAAAAAAGTTGTACACCCCAACACGACCGTCGTATCCCACTGCTGATGAGATACTGTCAAGATCAAGACAAGAGTGTCAAGTGTCACTCAATACGATCGTGCGCTCTTTATCTGCACCAAAACAGAGTTACCATTATCATTCTGAATGGCAAGCAAAGAGGTTTTTCAGTGGTTTTGATTAAGGAGCTTTTGGGATTTGAAGCTTTTGAGAACACATTTTAAGAAGATGAGTATGTTGAGTGTTGTCGTATTGCTTTTCAACTTAAAAAGAAAACGCGCCTATTATCTTACCGCTTGGCGTTGTGGGAAAAGGTAAATTGAATATTGTTTTCAGTCGTTTTGAATAGGCAGACGGTAGCCCTACGCGTTTTTTACTTTCATTTGCGGCGGTTTATAATTTAAACTACGGAATCCCTGTGAGAGCTTTGAAAGGCGACACACTTATGCATGGCAATGCAACCAGAATGAGAGACAAACGTCCTATCTTCCCTGTACTGACAATTTTTGTTGGACAGAGTATAGATACAGATAGAGAGCTGGGTCCCAAATTGTCTCTGTACTACGTATTAAAAAATTATCCAGATCCCTACCAAATATAACACACCTTTTATAAGCAGAAATCTACTATATTATCTACCTTTTGAATTGAATTTAAAATCTCTTTGATATGAGCGATTATTAAGAGGTCCATTATAATTATAATATTTATAATTGCTTTAAATTTGTATAGTTATTAATGAATTATTATTTTCTTTATATTTCAGGCAAATTGTGTTTCTGACTTATTTAAGAAAAAAGACAGCTCATATTTACCAACAACAAGGCCGGATATCAGCATTTCACCACAGACAGTAACCAATGGTCATTCTTAGATCTTAACCACCAACTATGTAGAATACCCAATCACAAATAGATTGCAAGCACCTCAAGTGTCTTCCAAAAATAAAATATCTACAATTATTTATTTCCCCCGTTAATATCCTTTGTTTAAAATATTGATATAGTTTTATTGTTTTATCAAATGATCTACATTTTTTTTGTAAAATAGCATAGTCATTTTGTTTCTATGTAATAGAATTATTGAAAATACAAATCAGTACTTTTTTATATTATAATCGAGTCAAAAAAAAATAAATGCTGGGCAAAAAATTATGCTTTAAATTATTTTAAATTTTAATATAAAGATAAAGATTTTAATGTCAATAGGGCATCTTAAACCATACATCCTACATAGATAATAAATAAATAAGTCAAATTAGTAACGCAATCACATTTTATGCGTGCTGAAAGCACATCACTTCAAGTATTTTTAAAAAGTTCAAAAAAATATTTTATTAATTAAAATTTTAGTTAAGAACAATATACAATGGGGGACAATGATTTATTCTAATAAATGCGCCTTATAAATAGCCTTATGCTGAAAAAAAAATATCAACTAAAACAAAAATAGCAATGTAACGGAGTAGAGATTCGATTGTAAATACAATAACTGCAAGTTCTATTAGAAAAGATGGAAACAGTAACCATTGTGAGTTAAAATATAAAAAATTATGAGCGATACATTATATTAATTTATTATTGTTTAAAATCCTGCATTTAGATTACGAGAGTTTAAAACTAACTCGATCTACGATAGGCCTTATATTTAATGTTTAGAATAGGGTAAACAAGTGTTTTTATTTATAAGTTTTATTGTAATGGTAAAATTATTACGTAATGATATTTAATAAATAAAACGTTTATTTTATATTTAAAATAATTTTTTTTATTAAAAAGATGGATTGGCTGCTGAATTAGCCTCAATAAACGGAAAATAAGATAAATCCCCGACATCAGTGATGGTTAGTATCTATGCGAAATGTTTAACCAATTTCAGCCTTATTTATTATTTTTCACTAATACTTCAACCTCGGAATAGTTAAACCGAGCAGAAGCACTTACTTCGGGCTTACGCCACGTCAAACAAATCTTTATTTATAATATATTTTCTTAGCCGTTTTAGCTACGCCTTTCCAATGTCAAATATACTACCAAAAAAAGTCGCCAATCTAAAACTCTGATTATTATAAACGTAAGCAAACCCCAGCTGATTTCCATTATTATTCATTTTATTATATTTTTATGCATATAAATAATTGAATGCATTTAAAATTGGATTGTATAATGTTCAAATCCAATAAATGAATGTACCAACCACATTGCGTCCCCAATACCGTACAACTGTTAGAGCGTTTGAAAAATATAAATAATTTATTAATGCACAATATCTATCCTTTTTATTTTAGTAACAAACAAAAAATTGCTTCCACTCTTTTTTGCAAATTTCACAAGATGTCATCTCAAAATGACATTTAGATACTAAAACGGCCTTAAACCTCCTATGAGCCAGTTTTAGCTTATTCCACCGCTATTCCTCGTGCATTTTCATTATAAATAAGCTTTTCAGGATTAGAGTCGTTGTAAAGTCGGAGTAACTTTACTCCGTCGCTAAAACGAGTTTAGATTTAGAGTTTATTAAATGGTTTTTGGGCCTTATTTATGGTTATTTCATATGGTCTAGTAAGTCCACAAATACAACAATGAAATAAGTCATCAAATTTTAAATGAAAATATACCGTAGGATTTCGTGATGAAAAGGACCAAGGAGATAGCCTTTATAATTATGAAGCGCACTCGATGTTCCCAAAGTCATTGCACTCCGTCTGTTGGGACAAATTTTGAAAGTGATGTAGAAAAGGAAGAGCAAAAAGTTGGGGTACCCGTTTATTAACTTTTTGGCGATTATTCTCCGCATACACCCAAATTAATAAAGGCGGTTTAATAGCGGTTTTTCCTGGATTAAGTGCAAGATTTTAAGTGACATTTACTAAGGTTCAACGATTTTTTTAACCGTTCGCGGCACTTTACTATTCCGCAAAAATTTCTTTTTTTATGTAAAAGTATAAAACGTAACTTAACTTCTAGTACATGGTTTAGTAAAATAGTGAACTGGATGTGGAATTGAATTTTTTAGTGATTGGGCTTATAAATCCGTTGAAGTTGACCCCAAATGCTATTTTTTTTATAATTTTACGCACCTTAATGGGGTTTTGACTACCTTAAAAAAAATTGAGCACAGTGCGAGCGCTTAGGAAGTTTGAAACGATTTAAAAGGAGATGCCGATGCATGTACAATATTGTACATGTACATTGGTTTTGAATGTCTGAATATCGCAATGGGAGGGAAATATTTAGCCTACACATTCGTACAGTTGGATTCAAGGGTGAACTGATGGACATTATCTGAAGCTTCAGTATTACGGTTGAATTGTTTAAGGAATGCAATTGGCTATTTCACTAGAACATTGCTTATGAAAATAACGGTTAAATAATAAAAGACAAGAAATATTGCGATGGTGCTTGAGAAATTCAAATGTTTCTGTTATAGTTCTATCACCTTTCATTTTTAAGATTTTTTTTATGCTATTGGAGCACCTGCCTTAATATTTGAATTGTACTCGATCTTTGGGCGAATATACCCTTATAACTACATTTCAGCTACATTAGGAGGAACATCGAAGTCGAAGAAAACTCAAACTAAGAATATGTATAAGTAGTCATTCCACACAAGGTGGTCAGTGATGACCGAGAACTGAGAGCTGTTCGGCTTCCTCAATGCAAGTGGCGCTCATACATAGCGGCATGGGGTTGGGTTCTAACTTTAATGACAGGAGACAGCATTGAGTTTTCGAATGATTAAATTCCACCCGGATTATGGTTCCCTATTTAATGAACTTATCACGCTTTGCTGCAATTCTAAATCCACATCCGAAGAACAAGGACGTGAATCTGGAAGAACAATGACGTAAATCTGGAAACGAATATGAGAAGCAAAACAATTTAATGGATTAAAAATGAAAGACGAAAGATCATTGATAAATATGATCATCATAAATATGTGGCACACCAGGATTAATTGTATTTTATATGAATTCTAGATTACCAACCGTCCAACACAACTTGTATTAAGTGGTTCGAAAGGTCGTTCTAATCCAATACCAAATGCACGCATTTTCAATTAGAGAGCTTGATGTCAAACTTTATGTAATGAATTGCCATTTATCCTCATTTTTAGTTTTGTAGCCACTATTAAACCCAACCTTAAATATTTTCCTAGCGATTATATAGTTATGCAGGGCAATTCGTTTTATTTAAGTTGTTTGTCGAATATCAACAAGGGTGATCTGCTTCTGACTCAATTTTCTTCAAACTTATTATTGTTACGATTGTAACCGTTACAGATCATTTGACTATGTTGTTACTCTCGTAGGCCGACCCACATGAGGAAGTTGTAAAAATGGGCACTTTAGTTCAGCTCCTGTTTAAGTGGAAGAACAATCGAGAAAAGTGTAAAGATATCCAAGACAATCAAGCGTTTGCCTTCCCGCGGAGAAAATTACAGAATTTTCCACGAAAACCTACTTTGTTTTGTGATCGTCAAATTCGTCGATCACCTCGGCCATGCGTATAACTCGGAACCATTTTAATGTTTTTGTTCTTACTATAATTTAATTAAAATTAATATCTTACTGTTATCTCAAACCAAAAATTTGTAAAATTTGTTGTCGGCTCTTGGACTAATAGTGTCAGTGAAAACCAATTGCGGAAACCAAAAACTAGAAATGATTTCTGTTGAATATCCTAAGTGTATGCTCTATTAAAGTAAGAAGAACAACCTTATTTGAAACGTTTTACTTAAAGCATACTCTTAGGCGAAAAATGGAAAAATTTTAAAACTTGCATATTTCCTAGCTGATCACACATTTTTTGATCTTCTAAAAATATGCTTTTATTATAACGTCATCCACCAATTTGACAGGCTTACACAATTATTGAGAAGCAAGTTCAAATATAGCAAATAATAATTATAATATAATTTGTGGTAAGATAGGACAAACATAAATTCTAAAAAGAAATTTCTAAAAAAGGATTTAAACTACAAAAATTTTGAAGAAGATTATAACTTTCATTGATCGTTGCATACTTTGCCTTGGCACAAAAAAAAACCTGAAAAAGAGAATAAAACTGTTATAAATATTTTAATTTTCAATTTCTGGAAAAATACGGAGCATTTAACATATTCTTCAGAAAAATGCGACACGAATATGGCCCTCGATTTTCAAAAGATTATTATTAGTTATAAAAGTCAAAAACTCCATTCTATATAAAAGATTCTACTTACTATCATTAAGGCGTCATCTTGTTTTTGAGTTGAGAGTTATTTTGATTTTCAGACGTTACTCGCGTATTTGTGATGTTAGAAACTAACTTAATTTTTTCGCTGGTCGCTATTTTTTACATTGTATTTTGTTAAAAAAAAAGTAGGGATGGACATGTTTATATTCCTCATATCTAGCAATCTAGCTATATGCTGACGGTAATTCCATAAATCAACATTAAGAATAAGGTTGTGAAACAAATAGAATGTAACAAATCAGGAGCATCAATAACAGCAGTTATAATTTGGTGCATAAAAACAAAATCAGTGCCAACCCTCCGTCCGATGTTCATTAAATGGGAAGTTAAGAGCATTGAACCATTGTAGCCCGTTCAACACTAAACGAATAAAGTTATAATAAACTTATTCAATCCTATTTTTATAGATTTGGTAAAACACGAAGCTAATATCTCAAATATAATTTTTCCACACACGATAAATGTCCGGGGCAACTGTTTAATACTTTTTGAAGTGTAAACCAAGGAAAATTAGAAAAGAATTTTTGACGAAACTGTCTTAAATATTTCTTAATTTGGACTGAGGCTAAAATGTTTTTGGGAAATAAAAGGCTATGAAAATTCTCAAAAAAACTATCAATCCTAAGAAAAATGTGAAGATAAAATTTAAGCTTACATACATAATGTATGCATGTGTAGTTCTTCACAAAAATGTTTTCGTAGAATCAATACATTTTGAGAATAATATGCACATAGTACATTTAGTCGAAAAATGTAGTAAAATTATATTTTTCTTTAGCTTAATTTGTTTGTATGGTATGTGTACATCTCTTCATTATAAAATATTACTTTTGTGATGGTAAGGAGAATGAAATCGTGTAAAAAATGAACTTCTAAAGAGCTCTTTCAGTTGATTTGTATTTAAATTATAGTCTCTCAAAGTATGCCTATGTCTATGTCTAAATTCTTGAAGTTAAATGACGATTTTTGTTTTAATTTTTTCGTTTAATTGCGATTTTTTGCATGATTCCTAGGAAACTATTTGCAGTTGAAGTTTTTTTAACTACCTGTACATACTGTCTGATCAACCGAACGCCAAAGTTCGCATTGTCTGAGCAGAAAAACTTCACATTTGAAAAAACTGATGGTTTTCGATAAATTTTGAAAAAAAAACGGAATTTCACGTCCTTAAAAAAACTTTAGTCCAAATCCAAATTAAGAGTATACTTTTTGAGAAAAGCACAAGACATACTCGTACAAATAAAGCGGCTTACAATATGGTGGCTTAGCTAACAAAAATATTAGTTTTTCCGATGTTCAGGGGTATATGGGTCGTTTTAAAAAAAATACATTTTCAGCGTTATAGCTTCTATTTTTTTTGCATTTCAATTTAAAGACTTGAAATTTGGCATGGAACTGTGTTTATATGTCAGCATTATACTCGTAACAAAAAATTTGCAGATCGATTGATGGTAACAAATATCCATGGTAATTAATAATGTGTAATATCCGTGGCCTTTTTGGGATGTGATTTTGATGCTTAATCAGTTTTATTAATATTTTTAATGATGAAAATGATTTTTTTTTTAATTTTGGGCCTTGTCGTTTGAAAGGCCTTCTATCAAACTTCAATTTTATGATATGCAAAAAAAAAATTTTTTTTTGTTGTCCCAATACTTAGTTGAATGAGTGTGACAAGATTTTGAAAAAAAACATAATTAAACATTTTCGCTTTTTCACACAACTAAACAATTTTTAATAATTTTTTACGATGCATCATCTTAAAGTACGTCAAAAAACTTCAATTTCATGTTTTATTATAATTTAATTATTGCAGTTAATTCCTTTAAAATTTATATACAAAATAATTTTTTCATCCGAGTAAAAATTCAGTGTAACCTCCGTGGCCTTGTTATCTTTGTACCATATTAATATTTTTTAGTCTAACCACGGCCAAAAGAAAGGTATTTAATCATACTTGAACCTAATATACATAATTTGGATGACATTGAATTACATTCACTATATTAAAATTAAGAAATAGTCAATTTTGTAATCTCCGTGGCCTGTAATCTCCGTGGCCATTTTCGTATTTGTTTTTTAATAATTGTTCTTTTAGTTTATAATGGCTCATATCATTATTAATTTTTTTATATTCTAGATAAATATACTGAATTTCATCATTCCTTACAATATTGGTACCGTAAAAGTTCCAAGAAAGTTATGTGCCGTTATTTAAAAATATTTTTTTGACTCTTTCATGCTTTTAAACAAAATCATTTCGTAAACAAACAACTTTTTTTATTAATTATCCTATTAAATTTAGTTGCTTTCCACAAAATTTCAACAATTTATTGTTACTATTTATTTTGTGGATTATTGTTATTTTATGCAAGAAAAGAACATTTTTAGTACATTCGAAATTTAAAATTTAAATTTTTATCAAAAAATACTCGTAAAATGGAAAATATTTGAAATTATTTTTGCGCAACTCGGAGAACTCCTTTTCTACTTGTTTACTATAGATTTAGAAACTAAAACCCAAGAAAAACTGAAAAAAAATTTGTTTTCAAACGATCAAAAAAAATGTCAATTTTTAAAAAATGACCCATATACGCAATTCTTCGGCACGATTCTACTTTTTAATTTGTTGCCAGAATCGAAAAAAGTATCATTTAATAAATTAGTAATTAGTTTGGGACAAGTGCCTGTATGTCGGTCCTATTTAAAGAAAAACGAGACAAAGATCACAGACAACGGTCAGTTCGAGAAACCTAGGTATACTACATATCTTTAATCGAATAATAATAAGAATTTTAACGACTAAAAATTTTAATCTTGTTGGATTTGTTTCCTTGTTTTGGTTAAAAAATTCATGTAAGTTGAACTAATCCCAACAAAACTCTCGTATTAGCAAGGTTCTCACTAGTTAAGTAATAAGTTCAAGTGAACTCGGCCGGAAAGACGCAATTTTTTATTTGAGGGAAAAAGTTCAATAATAATAATTTAACTATTCAATAGCAATTGACAAAATTGTTAAAAAGTTAAATGCTGTTTAAAAATGTTCGACAAAATATAAGCTTTAAAAAATTGGAAACTAAAATTTCACCGTGGAAGATAAGATTTTGAAAACTAAAATTTCAATATGCAATATGCGTTGATGCTTAAACTCAACATTTTTTGAAATATGATAAGAGAAAATAAAGTGCATCTTAAAATATAATTGGATCGATTGTTTTAAGAGATTGTTCAGATTGATCGCGGCAGTTACGTTGGCGCATTAAATCGGATACAATAAAATTAACTTTAATATTCATTTTTGCAGCAATATCTATGAGTTCTTGTATGATGTTTCAAATGAAGATCACTGAGAACTGTTCATCTGAAAAAACTGTCGCAGTCTATCAAAATAGTCCAAACAAATAAAAAATCGGTTTATTTTGTTTGAAGAATATCTTCAAAATGATATTTGTATTTGCATTAAATAAAATTGATTCCAAACAACCGTTGACAAAACAAATTTGAATTTGTTTATACGTTAACCAAATTGAATTGATTTAAAACATGATTTTTCATCGAATTCTAAGGTTTCTGCTGTTTCACGAACTTGCTCCTATGTATAATAGACTAGGAACTTTAAAAACGAATATTATTAGAGAAAACTGTTCATAAGGATAAAATTCATTTTTTAAATGACTAAAACAACTTCTTTTGCAATTGGAGCTAAGCACATGATGTCATGTGTTTTAAGCAAAAATAAGTTTATGCAAGAACACAATTATAATTCGTTGTAGTGGTTTCTTAAAAAAATAATATACAAAATTTTTAAAATATTTTTTAAGAAAAAAATTTGGAACGCTAATTTAAAGTGTTTATTAATGTACGAATAAAAATTAAATTTACAAAAAAAATATTGATCCGTTTTTAAGATATCGAATTTTCCAAAAAAAACCTATATATTTTTCAAAATTCAAAAAAAGATTGTTTTTTTTAAGTTTTGAAATGCAATGTTTTTTAAACTTTTTATAAGCTTTTCTATAAAAAATTTCATTAAAATCCGTTATGCCGATAATGAGAAACTCAAAATTCGTCTTGATTTCAAAATTGCTTGTATTAAATTATAAATGGTAAGAATTAATCAAAAGAAAAAAAATTTTAGCAAAATTCTCGGAACCGTTTTCGAGAAAAATACAATTTTCGAAAACCATTTTTTAACATTTGTATGAATTATTTTTGAGCAAAATAATTTTTTTTCCTTATATCTTGTAGATTATATTAAGAAACTTTTATTTATCAAGTTTTAAGAAAATCGAGCATAGCGTTTTCGAAATATTCAGTTTTCAAAAAAAAAATTTTTAAATCCAAAAAAATATTTTTAGAAAATTTTAACTCTTAATAACATTCAAACTCTTGGGGACCTTAAGCAGAAAAAAATGATCAAAATCCGTCATACCGTTTTCGAGAAAATCAAAAACCAAAACAATGGTTTCAAAAATAACATTTTTTTTTTAAATCTGTGGGACAGTTTTTGATAAAAAAAAATATTTATAAAATTTCGAAAAAAATCATATGGCAGATACTCTTATTTTTGGTCTTAAAAAAAAAGAAAAAAACTTGTGGGGGGAAAAAATTCAAAACGATATCTACCAAGTTTAACGAAAATCGGCCGAGCCGTTTAGGTTGTAGTAGAACAGACAGACAGACAGAATTGCGAGACCCCCTTTTTTTTTCTTCGCTATCATCGTAATGTCAATTTTGGTCAAAATCTCAAGCTTGATTTTTTTCTGAATGCATAACTTGCCTTATATAGTACCTATAAGTCGCAAGTAAAAATACATATACTGAACAGCAGAAAAATTACACAACACTTCATTGATGCCAACCATATTTCTTTTGGTGTAATAGGCTTGTGCCCGAAAATTGTTCAATTTAAATTTTCGTTTTCAAAATGCTTCAATAAAAATGTTAACTTTTTTTTCGTTCAGCTTAGAATAAGAAAAATCATGGATTTGGAAAATAAGCATTTCTACAAAAAAATGAAAAAGTCGTAATAAAATCGTCATATGTTCCTTAGTTGGTAACAAAAATAATGGTACAATATAAAATCTTTCAAACATTATAAATATGTATATGTGATCAAAGTAGTGATTATGATGATTTCATATAGAAAAACGAAAAAGAGATATTTTGACTTTAAATATATTTCACAGATATTTCCGCAATAACCTCTTTTATCTACAGGTAGATTTGGCACCGTATGTACAACTCGTATTAATCCTCCAATTAGCTGATTTATTTAATTATACTATTTAATATTTGTTTAATTAATAAAAAAATAAAAAAGAAAAGGAGACGCTGAATTCAAATTAGTATGCAGAAGAATCGCAACAATCTGAATCAGGAATTAATTTAGATTATTATTTTTTTCTAATCAAAAAAAAAATCGTAAGACAATTAATTTAAGACAAAATTCAAATTTCACAAAATTATAATACCAGCGATAATAATATTAGTTCAAAATAAGTCTAACTGGCTTTAGTCTACAAATTTTAACGTGGTGATAATTTGACTGACTAGTGAGACTTTTGTATACACATTACGATCACATTACGATTATATTCAATTTTTAGCTAAGTTCAGTTCATCTTACATTTTGTTTGATAAAATCCAATGTACACTATATGACAAAATATTAAAATTCTTATTCATTAAATTAGGAAATTTAGCTCGGGACCATATTTATAAATTTTTTTAAATATTTTATAACACAATTTCTACTGACATAAATTAGCCAAGTAAAAGACTATTTATTACTATTAAATTGGCCATTAGCATCTGATGATTGTATCTCAGTGACATTAGCTCGATCAAACGTAAATTTTAACTCATTGAATCAGTAACTGAACAAGTCTTAATAAATAGAGTGACTTCTCTTACTCCAGTAATTTATTTCTATATATTATATAGAATTTGTATCATAGTAAAATCCTTCTTATATTCACATTCTGAATAAATCCATTAACTTGGCAACCCTTAACACCTGTTTTGATGTCGATCATCATCGTAGTCGTAATCATAGTAGAGAGTATAGAAACAAAAAACCACAAGTCTAACTCACCTGGTTTCATACGGACTCGAGCATTGTTCACCTGAGAAACATTTCACAAATTTCAGTTTTGAGCTAACCGTCGAATACGTCAAACGTCCGCGCTCGGATTCGGATTCGGAACTTCTCTTCTATCTTGTGTTTATCATTTGGATATTATTGTATTTCTGTTGTTTGGTGTTGTTGTTGTTCTTTCAGCTAAAATACTCTCATACTTACCTTTAGTTTTGTATGTGTATTTTCAACTGTTTGTGTGGAGTAAAGTAATTTCCCCCTTCAGTTAAAGTTAACTATTACAAGCAAAGTATTTGTAAAATTTATTAACCATACAACCCACACACACACAAGCGAGACAAGTGTATAATAATCATCAGACATAAGATACATACCTTGAAAGGTAAAATAATAAAAAATAAGTTAAAAAAAAGGAATTAAAAAAGCAACAAAAAAAATATTAAAAATAAATATTCTTTATGACCAACGTCGTTAACGACGACCACGACGACGTTTGTGTGAAATTTCTCAAGAAGAAAGTTGATGTGATTATTTTTTGTTCAATTTATGTGTTGCATATTGGGTTTCCAATAAAAAGAAAAATTCAAATTAAAACTACTTTATGCACATATGTGTGATCTACATTAATTTTAAAACAAAAACACGATACTGGCTTCTCTCTATTCGCGAAATTGTGGAAATTGTTCATATACCTGTTTCGAGTTGGTGCGCTAAATATGTGGGAAACATAAACAAAATAAGTAAATAAGCTGAATTCATTAAGGGATAATCCGAAGGAGCAAATAAATCCAGAAAAAGTAAGTAAACCATTCCAATAAGACAGTCAAAAGTCCAGTAATATCTCAATAGCTGAAAAAACGAGTTGGCTGCTCAGCTCTTTCGTATTCGTTTAGCAATCCAGCATCCGCATGAGAATAGACGGAAAACATTTTTTTCTTGCAGCCATATTCTTTTTTCTCTGCCGTGTGCACAACCACACCACACCAACCTCCCATTTCTTTCTATAGATTTTCTATAAAATTCCATTGAAATGGAGATTGAGTGAATAAAGTGAGGTCTGAGGTGAAGTGGTGGCTGGTGATGCCGATGGTTGATAGTGGCGGTGAAACGATGAGACGGCGGCAGTTCTATGCAAAACTATCTTTACTTGGGATTTTTTTTTATCTATAACTAAATTCGCAGTAGTGTAGGTGTAAGAAATGTGACAGATGAGTTAGAAATTTTCTGTTATTTTTTTTTTCTTATTTAATAGTTTATGTGGAACTGTCTTTTCATTTAATTTTATGTGAGTTTGGGTAGGTCATATTTTGAGTATGCGTAAGTGCGTCCTAGTTTTTCCGGAAACTGGCCACCAACATATAAATGGAACGGAGAAAAATGCTGTTTTTGTTGGCGTGTTGTCGGGACGGACGAAGCAGCAAGATATTTTCAGTTTTTGTTTGTATTCATCTGTCGTTTTTGGGTAGAAAGTTTAAATTCTTGTTTTACAAGGTGCAAGGAATGTCTCCTTGAGCATATCTATCCATATATGTTGTTGAAATGAAATATTTGGGGAGATTGAGGTAAGTTAAGAAAATCAGTTTTTAATAAAGATGCATTTTTGTCAAAGACCACTATCCTAACGCTGCTCATGAATGAATTTCAAAAGGAACTTGAACCTATATTGACCCTCATTTTTTCTTTCGTTTGTACTTAACAACACACACGTTATAAATTTCAGTCATTTGTGAATAATAATGAATTCTGGGAATGGGTTTGTCTCTGAGTTTTGGGGACATTGAAATACTCGTGCTCGGCTTTTTTCTTAGCTTTGTGAAACCTAGTTGGTTTTTCGATTTACATAAGTACCAAAGGTATATTTTTTTCATTTCAATAAAAAAAAAAACAAACAAATACATGTAAGTAAATTTAAAAAGACTGCAGAGGTTTTGATTGATTAATTTTTTAGTTTGATTAACTTTCTCTGAAGCATAGAACATCTGCAAGTACCCCTTGGCATAATGGTAAGTGCGTTGGACTTTCATGCAGAAGATCTTGAGTTCGATTCTCAGCCGCTGCAAAAAAAGTTTTTCAGGGGTGTACTGTGTATAAAGGTTTTCATCCCATGAGTTCAGTTTTATTTGTTGAGACTTAAATTTACAAAATTATTTCGGAAAACAAGGATAGAGCAACCGACTTTATAATATGTCCTTTTATGTTATCAGCACTAATATTATAGGTGTACGAGTTTTGTTTAAACCGTGTCCCATGATGATAGCTTACCGGTTAACGAACGGTTCGATAATCAATCAATCAATCAGCCAATATTTTTACGTCAAAGGAACCCAAGATCGGCCGATATACTCACAGCGGTCATTGAAAGTATACAGCAGAACCCGAGGCAATCGATTCCTCGCCGCGCCCAAGAACCTGGCCTTTTGACGAATTTTGAGATGGGAATTTAGGTCGTAAAAGATCCAACTGACCCAGGAGTTGAAAGTTTGTGACCCTAGATAGTGCTATTAGTTCGCTGACTGGGCTTCGGAGCGTTTTGAAGAGGACCAGAATTTTGGCCGAAAAATAATGTTTAACTACAAGACGCATTTTTAGATGAATGGTTGTGATAATAAGCAAAATTGCCGTATATGGGAGGACACCTACCCACACTAGGTATCAATGCATAATCAAAAAGTTACCGTTTGTTGTGAATTTCGGGGTGGCAGCGTCATTTGTCCATACTTTTTCGAAAACGACGTTGGTGAGGTGGTCACTGTCAATGGCGAGCGCTATATAGAACGGATGATAAGCAATTTTGTACGGCCCACATTAAACCATATGGACCTAAACGACATACAGCAAATGAACTGTATAAGCAAACTTCTCGCAGAGTTGACATGAATTGGCCACCAAGGTAATGAGATTTGACCCCGCTAAACTTTTTTTGTGGGGTTACCCAAAGCCGCAGCTCTATGTGAATAGACCACCGACCGATGCCCTTAAGGTGAACAAAACTCAGGCCCTCCTCCAATTCAGCCGGATCACAAAATTTCCATTTAGGGTTTTACTACGTAAATATAATGTTTTCCGTTTGAATTTTTCTTATGTACATGTACATCGTTTTAAAGATCCCAGTTTAAAATACCGAAACGTTTTGTTTAATGCCAAAGCAATATGCAAAAGCCGAATATGATCTTAAAGTGTTAAAATTTGTTCCTCTATCAAAATATCTCCTAGCAATTGCGCAGTATTTTACAATGAGCGTTCTTTAGAACTTTAAAGCTTTAAAGCATTAACCATAATTAAACAAGAAAATGAGGCAAGTAGATCCAAGAATTGAAAAGAACTTGCAAACCCAAGGCAGGCGAACTACTACTGGGCAACTTCAACCAGAAAGTTTTTACAAACTTAAGTAGGAACAACCTTAGAATAATAAAAGATATCCTAACTGGACTGCAAAGTGAGAAGACGCCTAGGTTTTACTTGGTGTGGTAAGCAGTGCCACATGTTGATTTTACAAATTTGGAGGGAAAATTATATCAGACCAAAAACATAAATGTTAAAAAAAGATCCAAGTTCTTCTGTACAAAAACCTTTGTGAACCAAGTCAGCCGTGAAAAGTACTGAGATCTAAAAGTCCGCCAAGGTCTTACTTCATGAAGGTTTAATATTTAAATTAGAATAATATTGGAACAGCTACAATGTAATAGAAAAATTTTATTATTTCATGATTACTGGCTAAAATGTGATGGGTTCACTGGTCAAGTTTTTAAAACCTTTCGAATTGGGCATAAAAAAAACTTGCCAAGTAAGCCCATCAAATTTTAGTCAGTCAGTCAGTTCCGTTTTTTGTGATTTTTGAGGCCTTATATTTCAGGAACCGCTTATGCTAGAAAATTGAAATTTGGTGAGGCGCCTGTACCTGACTAGCTTAGCAAATATATAATTTTAAGTTTCTGGCTTCATTGGTATTGAAGATAGGGAGGGGTCAAAAATCCCTTGAGTTTGTTCCTGTAAGAAGGGTATAGTGCCAGAACTTGGTCCTACCGTGTATATAGAACTCATCCATATTGAAGTTGAGGCACAAAAGATCTCTAGGTCGCATTGCAAATCCCCCAATACATAATTCAATTCATTCACACATTAACTATTCAGCTTATGGATTATTTGATCAATATGAAATAGAAATTTAAGTTCACGGTCACATAAAAGGCCAAGATCCCTTATCTTTTCTACTATTTGTATAGGTTGATTATGAAGATAGTAAAGACGGCAGGCGCGGATACAGGGGGAGGGCAATGGGTGCAATTGCCCCCCCCCCTGGGCAGTTCTTCGTTTCACAATTATAAAAACCAAAACACTTTTTTCTTTTTACTTGCAACTTATAGGTACTAACTATAAGGCAGGTTATACATTCGGAAAAAAAAATGAACTCGAGATTTTGATCAAAGTTGACATTATGATAATAGCGAAGACCAAAAAAGTGGGTCTCGCAATTCTGTCTGTCTGTCGGTTCGACTACAGCCCAAACGGCTAGGCAGATTTTCTTTAAACTTGGTAGATATGGGTTTTATTTTTTTTTCCCCGGATGTTTTCTGATTTGATTTTTTAAGACCAAAAATGACGGTACCTGCCATACGATTTTTTCGAAATTTTATAAATATTTTTTTTATCAAAAACTGTCCTACAGATTTAAAAAAAAAAATTCATAAGACTTCATTTAGTTAAACCTAGGTAATGAATGAAAAAAAAATTCCAAAAAATTATTATTTTTGGTACCCCCTTTGGAACCATTTTTTTGTTTTTGATTTTCTCAAAAACGGTGCAACCGATTTTGATATGTTTTTAATTTAAGGCTCCCCAGCAGTTTCAATATTATTGTGTATTCAAATTTTCAAAATTTTTTTTGAAAACTCAATATTTCGAAAACAACTCGATTTTCTTAAAACTTAATAAAATAAAAGTTTCTTAAAATAATCTACAAGATATGAGAAAAAAAAATTATTTTACTTAAAAATAACGGTACCCTCCAAACAAATGTTAAAAAATGGTTTTCGAAAATCGTATTTTTCTCGAAAACGGTTCCGAGAATTTTGCTTAAATTTTTAGACATAATGGGTTTTAATGAAATTTTTTATAGAGATGCTTCTAAAATCTTTAAGAAACATTACATTTCAAAACTTAAAAAAAAAAATATTTTTTGAAAAAAAAAATCATTTTTTTTTGGGAAAATTTTTGAGATAAAATGGGTAAATATTTTTTTTTGGAAATTTAATTTTCATTCGTACAGTAATAAAAACCTAATGTTGACGTACTAATTTCTTTTTTTTAATATTTTAAAAATTTTATATATAAAACCTTATTTTATTAAGAAACCACTACAACGACTTATGTATAATTTTCGTTCTTGCATAAATTCATATTTGCATAGCATTCTGTTTTTGTCTCTTACTACTAAGAGAATTTAAAAAATGATGATAATTTTATACTTATGAACAGTTTTTTCTAATAACATTGGTTTTTAAAATTCCTAGTCTATTACATAGGAGCAAGTTCGAGCGGCAAGTTATGCATTCGTAAAAAAAATCGAACTCGAGATTTTGATCAAAGTTGACATTACGATGATAGCGAAGACTAAAAAAGTGGGTCTTGCAATTCTGTCTGTCTGTCGGTTCGACTACAGCCTAAACATGTATCATTTTTAATTTCTTCCCCCCACACGTTTTTTTTTTTCTTTTTTTTAAGACCAAAAATAACGTATTTTTTTTGGAAATTTTGTAATTTTTTTTTTCTCAAAAACTGTTCTACAGATTTAAAAAAAAAGATACAAAAAAAATTCATTTAGTTAAAGCTAGGTACTAGTGGAAAAAAAATTTCCGAGAAATGGTTATAGATGGTACCCCCCAAAGAACCCCATTTTTTTGTTTTTTGATTTTCTCAAAAACGGTATGACCGATTTTGATCATTTTTTGTTTGCTTAAGCTCCCAAAAAACTAAAACAGAATTGTGTATTCAAATTTTCAAAAAAAAAAATTTTGGATTTTTAAAAAAATTTCAATTTTTTTTTCAAAACTCAATATTTCGAGAACCTTATGCTAGATTTTTCTTAAGCTTAAAAAATAAAAGTTTCTCAACATAATCTACAAGATGTATGAAAAAAAATTTTATTTTACCTAAAAATAAAGGTACCTATCATACAAAAATGTTAAAAAACCGTTTTCAAAAAACCGGCCACACAAAAATATTAGAATTAAGTATTTAAGAACTATGTATATCATGTACAACACTATAATTCCTTCATTTAAATTAATTAATTCATTTTTTTTAATACGTACGAGTTCCTATTTAATACTTTATTGACTAAAGTAATGTAAACGAAGATGTTTGATTTACTATTTAATAGTTATTTACATACGACCTACATATGTTATGTACCTGCACATGCTTTCTTTAATTCAATTTAATAATTTGTTATTTTTATATTCGATTATGTTTATACCTTTTTAATATTTTAAGACAGAAATGCAGAGAAATGGACCATTTTTTTTAAGTTAAGCAAAATATCACGAAAATTGCCCCCCCCTGAACGAAATCCTGGATCCGCGTCTGAAAGACGGGGAGTTGTTTTAATGCGTTTAAGTGAAAAGGTCATTGTCTGGCAATTGCTGATGTTCTAAGCAATTTTTGATTGTTGATACACCAGGTTGAGAAATTCTTGAGATCTGTTTGGAGGAGAGATATGTCTTCAGGTGCTGCGATGTAAAAGGGATATTTGACAATGTTCAATGACCATTTCAATGTCGTTAATTGTAAGGACAAAGAGGAGAGGGCCTAAATTTCTACTTTGGTGGACCCCAGAAGTGGCTAGAACACAATATTCACGATTCTCTAGCAAAGAAGTAATCCATTGCAGGAAAAGGGCAGTTCACAGTATGTCGTCTATATTTCCAAACAGAAAAATGCCGTAAAAAGTTTTTAAGTAACTGTTCTTGAAATAGCAAGAATCGTTCCCGATTTCGATTTGCTCTCTGTTAAAATGCCACTTCTCATTCTTTGCTGTTCTACGAGAACCTCTGCAAAAGATCATCATTCCTGATTTGCTCATTTTAAATCTCAGATTCCATTAGCGGTAGTACACTTCGAGTCGATTTATCATTAGTAGGAGGGTTTCGGGTGAATAAGCAATAAGCATCACGTTGTCGGCGAATAGAAGGGCTTTAATGAGAACTCTTGAAATTCCTATTCTACTAGGTAAAAAATCAACTAGGTCGCCTATGAGCAAATCAAACGATTTGGACTTAGAGTACATCCTTGTTTGACACAAACCATTCATACTTTTCACATCCGTTCCATACAGCTGCTTCATTGTACTCATAGATACTTTCAAGTACTCCAGTGGAATTCTATCAGTTGCTGGTGGCTTTCCATCTTTTACTTTCATTAAAACGTTATTTATTTCGTTTTGAGTAATAACACTCTAATATATTATTAGAGTAGGCAGGTTTTTGCATATTGGATAGGAAGTAGTAGGATTCAAAAGTAGTTTGAAGTGATCGTGCAATTTATCAATGCTTAGCTTTGTGCTTATTAGTACCTATTTTCCATTTAATTAGTTTACTCTCTTTCAAAATTCCTTAGAGTCTTTTCAATGTGCTAGTTTAAGAGGCTCAGTTTCAAGAAATATTTTTTACATTTGTTTTAACGTCACGTGAGCTTCTAAATATTCAAATACTCGAAGAGTGTCTTCTGTCACGGAAAGTTATTCTCGTCTTAGCTGTCCGAACTTTTCAGAAAATTGTAGGCTCACTCAGCGACGACACTATAGCGACGACAGGCTATAACATGCAAAGTTTTTATAAACATTTTCTTTAGGATCAAGGCACTGGATTAAAAATTCAAAAATGCCGCATTTGGTCGAAAAGTAAAAAGACAGTTCATTACACGAAATACAATAATTTATCATTTGTGGGTATAATCCCGGGACATTTTAATTGATTGACATCAACATTTACAAAATATATTTAAATGTTTGTTTTTGCAAAAGTTTGTATTGAACTCAAAATTCTTAAAATAATAACATCGACCGTATGAAGTTTGCGTCTCTTCTGACATCTTCTCCATTAACTGATTCAGGGTCATAAAGAAAAGCGGTCAACTACTATACTATGACAAATACAATTCTAACGCATCTGTGCGGACAACTTTTTCTCAGAGACAATGACGCAAAATGTATCTTCGTCTTGAGATTTTTTTTTTCTTGATTTAAATTCTAAATCTTTCGAGCTCTACACGTTTAAAAGCTCGCACATAAGAAGTTTTCTTAACTCGAAGTATCTGTTTACATACACTTAACTAATACCCATACTAATTGCTCTTGCACCAGCACTACACTCTTTCAACAAGTCCTCTAGAGCTGTTACGGAAAACAATGGGTGATATGCATAAAACGGAAGTATTTACTACAAGTAAAAGATAATAGTAAATACTATAACTTAAAGCAAATGGTTAAATTTAAAGTATTTACTTCATTCCATATGCATAAAGTTTAGTACTTACTAACTGGCAAATACTTTCAGTATATACTAAATTCATCCAAGTAAATACTAGAATTCATCGGAAATTGATAGTAAATACTTTTTTTTTCTTATCGGGTTAGACATCTTTCAATTATGACCCTTTCTTTTAAATGCAGTTTGTTGAAAGCTCTTTCTTGGTTACTCGTTGGGTTTTAAAGGGTGTCATTAGCCAAGGTGGTGATCCCATATCCTTCGTCTCCCAGTAAAACAATGTTAGTGGAGTTTCTCATAATGGGTTCCACAGCACTGTTTCTTCAAATTCTGGAATCGTGAACTGAGCCCGGCCATCGGCAATCAACACTTGTAAAATATTCCATTGAATTACAAGTTGCCTGGATATTGATGGAAGCATATCCTTTTCGGTTAATGTATTCTTCCGAATGAAATCTAGGTTGTAATATTTCCACGTGAGTACAGTCCAAGGCTCCTATTCATAATGGGAACCTGTATTTGCTTAGCCAATCCTTTTTTGCTCCCAGCTGTTCTTCATTGCTCGACGGAATTTTTAAGGGCAAGTTTTAAAACTTCGCCAGTAACTAAAAACCACTAACTCCTTTAACTAACGGAAGCCTAAGCGATACTATACGCAATATACATATATAACAGTTTTCATAAGTGTCTGCTTCTTGTAAAATTATAAATTATATTTTTACGTTAACAGGCGTATAAGAAAATAGAAAGTTTTACACCATTTTCGCGAACTAACAAAAGGCTCCAAATAGTAAGGGTGTGTCAAGTTTTAAAACTACAAATTACGATTTTGCAATGACTTACCAATGAACAATGAAGTATTCACTCAACCAATCTACGTTTTCCCTCTCAAAACGATAGAGTTGTTTAAAATTTGATTCTGAACCCGATCTTCGACTTTTATAGACTTTTTGTGAACTAACGCGTACAAATTCTGCCATTTCAGTACAGTCAACAGTAACTTAATTTTAATTTATATCAGCGACGTGAATCCTTTGAGAATAGAGTTAAGACTGTAAGTTTTTATGGTTTCGAAGCTACATAGTTATGTGTTTAAATCAAAAAAAGTATGTACTTTCAAATTTTCATGTTGCTATCCTTTGACTTTGAAAAAAAAAAGAAGTAATTCCTACAGAAAAAAAGCACTTGCTACTTTTTATGCATACGGAATAAAGTATTTACTGAAATAGTTCATCCGAAAAAAGTAAGTACTGTGGCCTGAAGTAAATACTTTATTTTCAGCATTTACTGCATTTTTATGCATATCAAAAAAAGTAATTACTTAGAAATTCTCAAGTAAAAGCATTTACTATCTTTTATGCATATCACCCAATGTATAAGGTAAACACATGCGATTATTTTCATAATTTATCTTTTGTTGTACATCTTTGTTGTCATTTTTGTTTACACTCATCTTGTTCTTGTTTCCTTTTCTGACATCATCAGTTGACATACTGGTAATGTCACTCTCAACGGTTTATGAATAAACCGTCAATAAGCACAAAAACACGACACAGGCTAATGTCATAAATTTTTTTTATGGAGGTGAAACAATTTGCATATAAAATACATAGATATTATATTCTGCTTAAAAAAATGACCACACATGCTTACAAACATACATGCATATAACTTTTTCAACTTTAAAAATATCATTTAGCAAACAATTAAGAGTCTAATACCAAATGGTTTGTCAATTTGATTAATTGGGGGAGTTTTTTTGTGTATTCGAATTCGCTTATGATAATCTTTTATCGAAACTGAACCAGTTAAAAATGTACAGATATATTCAAGTTTTTTCTGTTATCTATTTAAGTATGTAGGTAATAAAATTTAATTCAATGTCAAGGTTAGAAGTTTCAAATAAATTTGTGTTCTGGTTTCATTTGCAATAATTCTTCTAATGAAAGTGGTCTAATTCTACTTTTTAAATCGAGATGTTATGTCATTTGTAGGAATTTTATAATCACTTTCACTTTATTTTCAGCTGCCTTAGCACAGAAATAAATACAAAGATAAATAAATAAATGGAAGATACAACTTCGTTACTTGGACTTTTTAAATCGTAGATTGTATTAAAGAACTTTTAACTTTCAAGTTCTAAGAAAATCGAGTATATTGAGTTTTGAAAAAGAAAATTGAAATTGGAATCCAAAAACAAAATTTAAGAAAAATTGAATTTACAATACTATCTCTACTTTTGGAGAGCTTAAGCATAAACAAAAATTATCAAAATCATTTGTGACGTTTCTGAGAAAATCAAACACAAATAAAATGCACACTGGATCGCATGAACTTGCTCTTATGTAAAAGTACTTTGGAATTGAAAATATTTACATACATTTTGGATTTAATGAGATACGAATTTTCAAATGCGTAAAATTTCCGTCTGATTTCCAGAAAAGTATGAATTTATGCAAACAAAGTTTAAAAATCGTTTTATAATCAAATAATTTTTTATAAAAGAAATTTCTTTAAGAATTTTTAAAAACTTGGGATGCTTTTTTAAGTATTTAGTATTATAGACCTTAGGAAATAATTTCAAAAAACAATCGTTCACACTTCAAAAGTTATTGATTTTTCAAAAAAAAAAAAAGGTATTTTTTTCAAAAAACCAAAAAATATTTTTATTCGAATTTTTTAATATACAATATTATTTTAAACTTAAGGGGGCTCCTGCCCGAAAAATTTGGTTGAAATCGTTAAAGCCGTTAATGAAAAAGTCGAAGATAAAAAAAAACGGTTATATGACAGATACCGTTAAAACATTTTTACCTAAATTTGTTTTTACCAAAATCTAGTACATGTCTATATTAGCACACCAAATTTTGTTAACAAAATCTTAAGAGCCGTTCTTGAGATAAATAAGATTTTGCATTACGGGTGTATTTGGGTACCGTTAGTTTTGGAGCCAAAAAAAAAAATTCAATTTCCACTCTAGGGAATCACCGAAGACCGAGATTAAAGAAAATAGCTTCACTGGCTTAGGGAGATGTACAGACATACTAAAACAATTTTTTTGTGTACTTAATTTTCCTTAAATTTAAAAAAAAAAAATTTGATATGCAAATTGTTAGTATTTAATAATATAAATTTTAAAACGAAATTTAAAAATTTAATAAAAGGGACTTCAAGATATTGAATTTTTTTTTTAGATTTTATTTTTTCAAATGTAAAGGAGCTCCTGCATGAAAATTTTAAAATCGTTGGAGCCGTCGTTGATGAGAAATTCGAAAATCAAAAAACAAAAAAAAAAAAACGGTTCTTTGACAGGTAACGTTAATAACATTTTTTCCGAAAATTTTTGTTGACCAAAATGAAGTCCATGAATATTTAAAAATGCTATTTCGAAGGTTCAAGAAAAACGGCCGAGCCGTTCAGGCTGTGGTTGAACAGACAGACGGAATTGCGAGACCCACTTTTATCGTCTTCTTCATCATGGTAATCTTAAGTGTGATCAAAATCTGAAGTTCAATTTCTTATAAGAATACATAACTTACCATACAGTATCTATATGTCCCAAGTAAAAACAATGAACAATTAGCTCCTAATAAGATTCCTACCATTCTTGTAAAATCAGATTTTACTGCTCTTTCTGAACCATTAACACTGCTTTTTAATGAATCTCTTAGAACGGGTCATTTTTTAAATTTCGTAGTATTCCCATTCACAAATCGGGACACAAGCAAGATGTCTCCAATTTATCGTTCAATAAGCAAACTCTCAACGATTCCGAAGATGTTTGAGAAAATTGTTTATTATAAGTCAACATTTATGATCAAAGATCTTATTTCTCCATTTCAACAAGCCAAGATTCAAGATTAAGAATTTTATTTTTCAATTTGTTTTATGTACAACTAGCCGCCCGTGCTCGCGTTGCTAACTACGAATATTTTTTTTTTTAATTGTGAATCTAAACCACTCTCAGATCCCCTTGAACACACACAAAAAATTTCATCAAAATCGGTCCAGTCGTTTAAGAGAAGTTCAGTGACATACACACTCACAGAAGAATTATATATATTAAGATTTGACTTAAAACTAACTTATTTCTAAATTAAATCATGTTGACTCAACAATAGGGGCCCAACGTTCTTCATTTGGCTTTAAATAATGCTATTTGCTTACAATATCATTATGTTAATGTTTTTTTAATCTAATTCATGATTTTTTTAATATTAACTAAATAATAATAATTTTTGATGAGTAGGCGTTTTATCCCCTGTAGCATTGATTGTTGTTCTTCTCGTGAAAGGGTGCGTTGTCGTTATGGATGATGTCTTCAAATTGATCGTCAGTGATGGCTTGGGTGTATAAATACTTGTACTAGGCTCTAGTTCATGCTGGAGAAGTTGTTGCACTTCTATGTTGAGATGATCTTCCAGGTTCCTGATGATTTTTCCGGAGAGCTGCAGTAAATACTTCTCCAGTGATATTAACTTTGCTTCTTTATACAGATTCCTTGTCGGTATATATTTCTTCGTCAGTGGGTTACGGCATTTCAACATGCCTTTGTCTGGAAGATCGACAACAACCAATCTATAACTATTCGTTACAATGAAATCACAAATAACCTTGAACAGGTTTATCAATCTGACATTATCTATACAGATTTTTATAAGGTTTTCGACATATTAAAACTTAGGTGACAAAGGTGGAAAACTTATCTTAATCACTAAACTATCAGGTTAACGTTTTCATTCGAGTGTTTTTTTTGTGGTTGGGATCTTATTTGGTAGGTCGAACCAAGTACGTGTACTTTTTTTGTTCGTGATTTCCCTTACATCATAGAATTTTGTCTTTGTCTTATGTTTGCCAATGATATTAAATTGCTGAAATGTATAAAATTGGCATCTGATCGAATTTTCATTTAAAATGATGATGATATGAGTAGTTAGGTTAGCTGGTGTTCTACTCACCAATTCTATCTTAATGTATCCAAATATAATTATATTTGTCCCGTCAAATTTTTCGTATTTAATTGATGTTATCCATTTGCAAATGGTTTCTAATAAAACGTATCTTGGAGTCATATTTGAACCTAAACTAACTTTTCTCTTCACATCGACTTCATTGTAGCAAAAGCTAACTCTTTTTTCTTGGATGTATCTCCTGTGATTCTAAGGAATTTTCTGACCCGTTTAGTCTTAAGTACTTGGGTATTTCTGTGTAATATGGAACGATGCCCTGCGTTCTAATTGAATATAAAGCATCCAAAAACGATTTACTAGAATGGCAGTATGTAGATTTAATTATTCGTATGCCTTCCTACAGTATATTTGACTTTTTGATCTTCAACAATTAAAAACTCGAAGAAGATACTTTGAAATAGTTTTCATTCGTTATATTCTCGCTTATCAAATTGATTGCTCCTTTCGTCTTTCAATGATAAAAAAATATATGTTCCTTTAAGAACCAATGTGGCTTCCGGCATGGCAGATCGACCAAAGGCCAAATATTCACATTGATGCAAATCCCAAATGGAGACTACTTACCATCTATTTATCAGCTTCATGGCCGCATATGATAGAATTCATCGTCATTGCTCTATACGGCAATGGTCGATCTCGGGAGAACTGATCCAACTGTGTCGCGTGAAGAAACACGCACAGGGTTTCGGCAAGGAGGTTCGCTATCATGTGATTTCTCCATCTCGTTCTAGAGCATTTTGTGTGCAGGGCAGGCATTAACACGGAGGTCTTTATACTCAACCAATCTGTCCAACTGTTTGGGTATAGGGACGATATCGACATCATCGGCCGTTCCCAACCTTCTGTTCCTTCACGGTTGGTGAATATCGGGCGATACTTGTTAGTCTTGAAGTAAATGAGGAACAGACCAAGTATATGCTATCAACAAACAAACAAACATTTGCCCACCGATTAGGGTAAAACGTCACTTCGTCAAACTTCGAGGTAGTTAAGAGGTTCATCTTCCTCGAAGTTGAATGAATGAATAATTTGGGGTATAAAAACACTGCGACCTAAAGATCTGTTGTGCTGCTCCCCATCTAGAACTGGATGAGGTTAGTTATTTTATTACAGTTCTTTCTCCAAATTTTTTCCTTTGAGGTATCGAAGCATTTGGAGTATTTTAAGGGAGGATAATTCACTCTCTTTTATGTGGTGTTTACCCAGATACCTATGCCTTTGATGCACAAGTGCATCACATTTCCCCAGTATGTGGTCAGGTGGCTCTTCGTGAATGTTGCAGAATCTGCAAGACGCGTTGTTCACTAGGCCAAGGATTTTGAGGTATCTTCTCAACTTACAGTGGCCTGTGAGAAACCCTGTGATTTTTTTGAGGTTGTTCCTATAAGCTAATGCAGGTTAGAAAACACTCTCGGTTGTAGTCCCCGAGTAGAAGTTTTGCCTGTCTCAGCTTAGGGAGTTCTTTCCAGTTTTTTTTATCTTTTTGCCTCCTCTTCTGTTTTGATTTTATTTTTAATCATGTTTTCTCCTATTCCGCAGTAGGGCTCTGGCCCTGTAAGGGGTGTCGATGCACCTATTTTTGATAAGGAGTCTGCCTCTTCGTTGCCCTGGACACCAACGTGGCCTGGTACCCAATGAAGTGTGACAGTGTTATTCTTGCCCAGTTCATTAAGCTTTATCACGCACTCCCAAACAAGTTTGGAACTAATGGCGCAGGAACTTAGTGCTTTTAGTGCAGCCTGGCTGTCTGAGTTGATGGCAATGTTTTAGTTTTAATATTTTCTATCGAGGTTTCTTTCAGCACATATACCTATGGCATTTACTTCTGCCTGGAATATGCTAGTGGACTGTCCCATCGGTAAGGAGAGTTTAGTTCTAGGCCCAAAAAACTCCAGCACCCGTCCTTTTAGCTCTCGATCCATCAGTGTACCATTTGATGGCATTTTCTTTAAGACTGTAGTTTACTGTTTCGCCTAGCCAGTCTTTTTTGCAACTTAACTCCATTTTGAAATGTTTTTCGAAGTTATATCTTTTGATCGTTACTGTTACTGCGGACCTGAGTATCGAGTCTTTCTTCCTGTTTCCAATAATTTTACCCGTCCCAGTACCCTCCTTGGCAAACCTCTTTTTGGCTCCCTTAGCAACATTTTCAATGGCCACGTGTAATGGGGTTAAATGAAGGATGGTTTCCATCGCTGCTGTAGTGCAAGTTCTCATTGCTCCGGTTATGCATATACATGCAAGCCTTTGCAATTTGTCAAGTGGTTTCCAAGTTTTGTTTAGTTCGGTTCTTTTATGCCATGCAATCGCCCCATAGGCAATGATGGGTCTTACCATCATGGTGTACATCCATCTTATGATGTTTGGTTTGCAGCCCCATGATTTCCCTACAAGTCTCTTGCATATCATAAGGGCCTTTGTGGCTTTCCCGACAGTTATTTCAACATGCTTGTTCCAGGGAAGTTTTCTATCTAGTGTAATTCCTAAATATTTAACCTCCCTCTGGGTGTCGATTACTTCTCCCGCCAACCGAATGTGTTTCATGCGAGGTAGAAGTCTTTTACTGGTAAATGGTACTATCGGTACTTTGGTACGGCTGATGTTAAGTCCCACAGATATACACCATTTCCTAATTATAGACAGCCCTCTCTGGACAATATCACAAAGAGTTTCTTCGAACTTCTCCAGTGTGTTATAACGATGTCATCAGCAAAGCCAAAATATTGAATACCTTGGGAAGTTAGATTTTCTAATAATTCATCAACTACAGCCTCTTGTTGTGATGACTTTCTTGACGGTTGGTCCTACGTATGCTTCCGCCGATCTTGTACTAAGCAATTTACTTATCCATCTGACTATAGTGATGGGAACGCTCTTCCTTTCTAGAGCCGAATGAGGTGCAGGAAAGATGCCATCTACGCCCGGTGATTTAAAAGGTTGAAAGGTACTTAACGCCCATTCAATCCTGTTGCCTGAACAGATAGTCGATGCTATCTTCCAGTCTTCCCGGTTAGGCTTTAGAGGTATTCTCTCTATCCTATTTCCTACCATTGGTAAGCTGCCTGGAAAATGAGTATTTAGCAATAGGGTTGACCTTTGCTCCTCGTTTTCAGTGAAAATACCTCCGGGTAACGAAGTGCCAAAGAGGTTAATGTGTTATCTTTGGCTAACACATTACACAAGTAGCACAAAATGGTATAATTTCGGTATCACATTTCTTAATTCATACTTTATTCCTTCTTTATTAGGTATGTAAATTTATGCCTACTTAATTCCATCTTAATATGATCTTTATTAGGTATTGTTTTAAAGAACTTAACATGGTGTGTTTACTTCTACTTAAAGCATTCTTAAATACTTAATTCCTTCTTTAATCCTTCTAAAAACATTCCTTTTTTATTTTGGTATTAAATCGGTATTTTTCAGATTCTTTAATACGTATTTAAGTCTTCTGAAACAGTATGATTTATAACGCCGTTTTCGTACTTTTAGTTTTAGATGGAAAGCAAAATGTGTAAACCGAATTTATTAAATCTTTAAAAAAAAGAGATTGTTTCATTATTGAAGACAAACAACAATTAAAATAGCATTTGTGACGTTAACAATCAAAACGGTGCTAAAGGCACTTTTTTAAAATATGGAGTGTGGTATACCAAAATTTGCGTATTAAAGAGAGCTATAGAATGGTGGAAAAATTGTATTTCAAAACGGTCTAGTTTAGAAGTTATTACTATTTTAATGTTGAGTTAAGGATAAAAACGAGGCTATTTATTATTTTTTAACAAGCTATTTTTCATACAATGCTTGTAATTTTCGAAACAGCTCTATTTTTCTCTAAATGAAATCAAATAGACATGATTGTTTTTCAAAAGGAGCTAAATAATTTTGGGCGCTAAAATTGTTGACCCTTATAAAAGGATCTTTAGTTTACCTATCGTATTCTTTGTTATCATTGTTAAATAAGTTTTAATGAATTCCAATAAAAAGAACTTTTCCTTACTTAAATGTTCTCTTATTTTTTAATTTTACAGGCATTTGAGAATCAAAATTTAAGAAACTTATTTTCAAAACGCGCTAAATATATTTTTAACAAACAAAACTGCCTAAAAAAAAAAAACATTTCACTAAAGGACGAAAATAAAAGGTCCTTTTAGTATTTTTTTTGGTCAATCTAATAAAAAAGACTTCTACAAATTTTACAAAATTTACTGCATTGAATTAACTTAAATATTTTAGGAATTATAGTTTTCCGCGCTTTTGCGCGGTTTCATGTTCATTTTTTTTAGCCTCTGTTTGATTGTTAACGTCACATTTATTTAAAATTTGACTTTTTTGATGACATCCGTTTATGTAACTGACAAAATGTCCATACTTAATTCATACTTTATTCCTTCTTTATTGGGTAGGTGTGCTAATTTATGGCTACTTAATTCCGTCTTAATTTCGTCTTTTTTAGGTATTGCTTTACAGAACTTAACATGGTGTGTTTACTTCTACTTAAAGCATTCTTAAATACTTCTTAAATTGGCATTTCTTAAATCGGTTGTTTTTGTTACTTAATTCCTTCTTTAATCCTTCTAAAAACATTCCTTTTTTATTTTGGTATTAAATCGGTATTTTTCAAATTCTTTAATACGTATTTAAGTCTTCTTAAAGAGTATAATATTAAAAACACGAGAGAGTTATTTGAGTAGCACTTTGAGACAAGATATTTTAAGTGTCACAGTGGCACAATAGGTAGAGCACAAGCACGGCAAGCGAGAGGACTCGGGTTCGAATCTCAGTGGAAGCACAAAGGTAAATTAAAAAAACTAACTTTTAAAATTCTTTCATTCCAGCAAAAATTCACATAAAGATAGAATATAATCAACAATAATAAAAAAACAAACAGATAATTAAAAAAAATTTATTTTTATTGTTTCTAATAATTTTTTTAAGAATTGCCGTAGCTCTTTAAGAAGGAGTTAAGAAGTATTTAAGAAGATGTAAGGAACTATTTAAGAAGGAGTAATGAAGTATTTAAGAAGAATGATATCCCGATTTAAGACCATTTTAAGACTCAATTTATCTTCTTATTTCCTTCTATCGGACCGCCCACTTGCGCCTTTTCTCTACTTAATAGGAACTTAAATCCGTCTTATAGAAGATGTCAGATACCGATTTAGAATTCTTAAAGACTTCGTTAAGTAATTCTGTGCTACTTGTGTACCCTCTTTCGCACTCCTCGAAGTTAATATTAACTCCACAAACGAGACATGAGTGGACATCAGAGTAGAATTATCCTAGGACTCCGTTGTTATTTCGGTTTAGCGAAGTGCACGCTCTACAAAACCCTTATACTAGCTGTCCTGCTTTACGGCACCAAATATTTGACTATCAACAGAAAGGGAGAGATGATACTGGGCTCTTTCGAAAGAAAAATTCTTCAATGGATATTTGGTCCTGAGTGCGAGGGGGGCGAATGGAGGAGAAGATATTACAGCAAACTCTAGGTGTGGATGTAGTCCATAAAGCCAAAATACGTCGACTACGTTGGCTAGAGTAGGGAATTAGACCGCTTATGATGTCCAAACCTTTTCTGTGTGCCTGTTATTGGCACGAATAGAATTCAATTTTCAACCAAGTCTGATCAATAAAGAAGCACCTTTCACGAAAAAAGATACATACCTTTGGGAGAATTGGCACGTCCTTCTAAAACGCAGTACTCTTCAAAAAATATTTTAATAGTTTTTAGGTGGCATCGACTCTGAATCAAACCCAGACCTTTGGCCTAACAGTCCAACAACTTCGTCCCTTTAAGCCAGCTGTTATTTAACTGGAATTTCGGAAGTACATATACGTCTATAATTTCCGACTAGCTTCATATTTAATAATAGAACGAGTTTTTCGTATTCACACCTATACGTGTGTTATTTGACCAGATTATGTTAATAAAAATGCAAAAAATTGAAATTGAAAAGTTATGTGCATTAAACGTTGCAGATAAACGATTTCCTTTCCTGGATTTAGATTTATATGAAATATAAAAGGCTTAAGAGGACTTTGGACTTAAAAGTTGAAGTCCAGTTTCATCTTGAACTATCAAAGTGTTTACTTTAAACAATTTATACGTAGGAAGTATTTTCAGAAATGATGATTATTCTATTTGGAGTAGCTCACCTACTTACTTATAGAGCAGCGATACACTACTGACCAGAAGAAGCATGAGTGGGTGATACTCATTTAGTTAAATTTATAGTCCAGTTAATGTCTTTAGATTGAACTTTCAGACATTACCATAAATGGCAATTTCTTCATTCATAAATGTGTGGTGTAGACATATGTTTATATTATAGTGTATAGATGAGATGTGTTTGAGGAAATAAAATGAAGACAACTAACAGAACTTTTGTTGACAGTATTTTTTCGTAACTAAATTATATCATGCACAGATTGTCTTTTATATGCATATTATTCAAAAAATTCTTTTTCAACAATATTGGATATCTTGGAGCCAGAACATCTCTATATTTAAAGAGCCTATGTGGGTAGGTCATCCAATTTTGATGCATGTTTGTTCATAAGCTTTTTAATAGCTCATAATATTTTTTCTATACTTGGTGATGGTACTGGTTTTTCCTTCATTGGAAGTGGGCTGTTTTTTTGCCCTACAAAGCCTTCTATATAATGTTCATTACGGTTCGGAGACAACGCTTCCTTCGCTCTTTCGAAAAACTTGTGTTCCGGTCTTCGAGCTGGGAGTTTGCGTATGACCTCTTCTTTCCACACTGAATCTTCTTCTCCTTGCTCGATACTCTTCTCTCGCTGCTCTTGTTTTGTGCCGCAGAATATTCCCATGTGCATCTAATGTCACTTGTTTCAGTTGAAAGTATCATTTCTTTAATATCGTTCTGTGAAAGAATAGCCCATATACCGGTTAATTAGGACAAGACCAATCATATTCTGTCATCAAGAAAGGAAACACAAGACCGACGTCTAGGGCAGAACGTCACCGTAGACAGCTATAACTTTGAGGTAGTTAAAGACTGTGTGGTACCTGGTGCCGCTATTAATTCAGATAATAACACCAGCGATGAAATCAAGGGGAGGAAAATTTTTTTCAATGGCTGACTCTTTGTACTAAGAAGGCGATTGAGCAAAGCAAAGACTTCTTTCGAGCAACTAAGTGTCCAACTAAGTGACTCTTATCACCTCGTTCTTGTATATGGTGAATAGAAATGGACATTGTCAAAGTTGGATGAGAACACTTTAACTGTTTCGAGAGGAAAATTCTCCGGGTGATTTTTGGTCCCCTCTTCATAGATGGAGAATTTGGACTGTACAGTGAAACCGGCGGCGCAGTCCAATGACTGAGATGGCTGGGTTATGTAGAACGAATGGACAAAGATTCTGCGGCCTGGAAAGTCTACGAATTCCGAGTGACGGCGCAGTGAAGAGAAAGACCTAGACTCAGGCGCGCACATAAGTGATACACAATGAACTTGCAAACCGAAGACTCTAGCTTGGGACTGAGCTGGCTGGGAAGCTTGTTGGTTGAGGCTCTTCTCCACCTCAGACTATAAGATCACTGTAAGTAAGTATTCATCATCAGACGATGGATTCTTTTTCTTCGGTGGTTTCGGCTGCTTCTTTGATAAAATCGCGATACTTAGACTACTGATTATTGACGTCTGTGATTTGTGAATGCACAACGGAGAACTCCTCGCTCTGGCAATTGCCTATAAGGCTTTAAAGCGGTTCGCAATTTTTGTTTGCTCGACATTTAAGCTTTAAATTTTGCTACAACTTGGAAATGGTCGGAGAAGACGTTTGCTCCTTCAAATGTATACACATTTTAAATGTCAAACACGTGCCTTGCGTCATGGTTGATTTGTTTGATAGGTTGACTGAATGGAGAATGCTAGATTGCTTTATGCATCCTTACTCTTAGAAGTCTTAGAAACCTTGTGCTTCTTTTCACTGAACTAAGAGCTTCTGCATCTCTCTTAAGCATTGAAGTCTAGGAGGTCATAAGACTCCCCTTTACTCAAACTCTTTTGCTTCATAGGTAGGGATGTTTGAGCACATTAGGGTTTTGATTTGCAAAGTAAGTTTGATGCAAATCACACACAGACCACTACTTATCGGCTTAAAGTTAATTCTAAGCTGATTCCCACGACGCATACGCATCCTTATAATTCCAATCATTTATAGCAGCTGTTATAAATATCGCAATTTTTTTGTATTTGCATCTTATCTGATCCTATCCTATTAGATCTTTTGGATTGTAATAATCAGCCATATCGAGGTATCCGTTCGGAGAAAATTATTTGTCCGAAATCGGAGAATTTTCTACCGAGGTACGCTGTCCGATTGACATATCGGTAAATCTTTCGATTAAATGTGAGGCTCATCAACGCATTGCGATTAAGTACATTCAGCAAAGAATTTTTGACAGTTGTGCATTAAATTTCTTCGAAAATTCTCCGACAGAAAATAGTTGCGGATTATTTGAAGAAAAATGGAATAGAATGAATGCGATTGTATGCTTCATTTTTGTTTGTTCTGAAGTGGATACCTCGAACGAAATCTAAGTTCCGATCAGAATGGACTATCGTTTCGGAACTTCTTCCGAACGGATACCTCGATAGGGCTGAATATCTTATCTCACGTAAGGTCAAATATACAAATTTTGAGTAGCACTTGTGGTGTAATGTAATGGAACTAATTAACTGAACTCAGCACATATAAAGCTTCATATAGTAGCAGTGGCGTAGCGTAGGGGGGCGGTCCGCCCCGGGCGGCAGGCCTAGGGGGGCGGCAAAATGTCGCCGGTGATGCGGGTAGAGTAGAAATCATATGTTTCATGACAGATCGTTTGACAAGTCAACAAATAACAATGATGTAAATTTGAAATTTGCCACCCTATCTGTGGTTCGTCGTTGACCGCTCTCGGCTGATTTTCGTGAATTCGTAGACGGTGAGTAGTGCCGTTTCGCGACTCGCGAAACTAAAACAAAACGTTCCGAAACTCTCGCGAAACTGAAAGGGAGTGTTCGAAACAAATGATATGCATATGCGATATATGATAAGATAACTAGGATTTGACGGAAAATTTATTCTAGTCTCACCAGCTCAATGTTTTTGCTACCTCCCGCATCACAGAAAGTTATTTCGATTGTGTTGTTTATAGTTTAAATACTGTTGAATCTTCTAAAACTAGACACTTAGTACTTCACTCAACCTTTGAACTAGTTGAAGAGTTAAAGGAAGCGGCGCGGAATACCGCAAGAAAAAGGCTAAGAAAGAAGCAGACGCGAAATATTTCAGTTCTACTTCTGGTTCAAAAGCTACGTTAACGTCTTCGGCGGCATCCAGCAGCAGCGGAAGTGATTCCAATGTAAGTAAGATTCCTCCATCTACAATCGCGAGTGGCCTAGAATTGTCCTCCGGCCAGTATTCATGGGAATGCATAATTTATTTTACAGGCAGAAGAAGAAGACGTGCCTGCCATCGAAGTTGGAAGTCGTTCTGGTCCCACCACAAAGCAGGATCAAGACGAAGTCGACTCACCAGAAGTACCTCAAGCATCTAGTCACAAGCCTGCAGAAGAAGTGAACCTCGTGAAGCTGTAAAGACGCTTGAAAATAAGTTTGTGGAAGTTCTTGAGGTACTGGAAGAATTGACGGATCGGTAGCCAGTCTTCTTCTGACAGTCATGCAGTCATTCAACTTCCTCACTTTTCTTGGCTTTTGAGCTGCAGAGCTACCTGAAGAAGATGACGCGTTTGGATAAGTGTGCTCAGAAACTCTGCGTTTTAAAAGCTCTCCTAGTGGAGAGCAGAGACCATTTCGTCCAAGCCGCAATCGACTTTTCTAAGACTCTTTGGAAAAAACTCGGAATCGAACTCAAAACGAGAAGAATTCGCAGGAAAAAACCCATGCATGGCGATGAATCCGCAGATGCAGCTTTGTCTCACGAGCCTCATTCGTAAGGCCCGTAGAATCCGTTTATGAAACTTCTGATCATATTTTACTTTCAATAAAAGATACTTCATTACCTGTGAAATGATGTCTCGAAATTTAATTTTAATTAAGTATTGAATGGGGGCGGCAAAATGGGTCTCCCGCCCCGGGCGCCGAGATTGTACGCTACGCCACTGTATAGTAGGTATGTATATAATCTACCATAAGGTGAAAACCAAAAAGTTCGACCTAACTGGAACTTGATACGCCACCGTTGATTATATCAAAGGAATTCTTCCGCTAACGTGTTTTCGAGAACTCCTTGGTTAGATTTCACTTTCGTTCCGCGATCGCATACCTCGAGTCTCCGTAAATATCTCCGCTACATTAAAGCTTTTGGCATGTCCAAGATACTCGTACTGTTGAGGTTTAACGGAGATAATATTAAATCACCGAATCTTAAGCAATTTTCTTTGGATGATATTTTTGTGTATTTGGGATGATCTTGTTTAGCATATTATTGAAACTAAGTATTGGGCCTATTTTTTTAGCGAGCGCTTTTTAGGCGCATATTTATTTTTCTAAAGTAAAGCTATCGCAATAGCGCATTGCCCAAAGTATACATGTTCATCGGCACGAGTACGATAACTTGGCCGCCAAGATTTGATGACGGGTTTTTGTAGAAGGGTCAAAAACAAGCACTTTTTACTATTGGAGGGGGGGGGGTCTATCTCCCCCCGTTTAGGAGGTGGGGGCACTTTTAGAAAAAATGGTTTAAATTGAAAAAAAAATATTAAAAAACAACGGCAACACTTACAATAAAGTGCTATACTACGTTTCAAAGCCAGAAGATTGTTCTATAATCCTGCATTTAAATTAAATTACTCATGTCAATGGTTTTTGAGAAATTCGCATTTAAAGTCCAAATTTTGATTAAAAAACGTGAAAAAAAAGTTTAGACCGATTGTTTTCAAAGATGTGAAATGAAATTGTAAATTAGCTTATATGTGTTTCGTGTATCTATCAGTTCTTAATCGAACACAAAAAACCGCATGGTTCTATGTCTTCTGGTTTTGAGAGAATCGAAAATAACTAATTTAAATGCAGAATTATAGAACAATCTTCTGGCTTTCAAACGCAGTACCTATAGCACTTTATTGTAAGTGTTGCTGTTGTTTTTTAATATTTTTTTTTTTTTCAATTTAAACCATTTTTTCTAAAAGTGCCCTTACCTCCTAAACGGGGGGAGATAGACCCCCTCCCATAGTAAAAATTGCTTGTTTTTGACCCTTCTATAAAAACCCGTTATCAAATCTTGGCGGCCAAGTTATCGTACTCTCCCCTGTTCATCCTATTAACGAGGTTTAATCGTTTATCAAACGAATTGAATTGAAAAAGCTTACATTTTGAATAGTCCCAAATATGCTGATATTCAGTCAATGATGTTTATGCCTTTCCCGTTAATCGAACTGTTTTACATGAATTATAGAATTTTTGTATTGATGTTGACAAGTCATCCATATCTTCCAGAAAAAAAAAACACACCCAAATGTAAAGCAAACTCAGTGACTCATTTCCCTATCCGGTAATTTAGTAAGACGAACCATTCAGCAACAGTTAACGCCATAATCTACACCTACTTCCGTTTGGGGCTTTAGATTAATACTGCTGCAGGTGTCGTCATCTCCATCTTTATCTCGCACTGACCATCTTTGGAGTTAAGTTACAAACTTAACATCTACTGTGAGAAGTTCAAAGATCCATTGGCGTTGTTCATTTTTCACCATTTTAAGTCGAAGTTTTTCCTTCTTGCTCGAATGACAGACACTGATTTAGTACTAAAATATTTAGAAAAAAAAATACGAAAAATCACTTTCTTCTCTTTTACTAATGGCAGCACAATAAATGAAATTGTTGTGTAAAATAATAAATTTAGTTGCAGCACCGTTTTCTGAATGGATTTTCTTTTTGTTTACCGCTTCAGGTGCATCGACCGTAGCTGCACACTTTCTTGCATGTGTCACTCTGTGCTGCAGCACCAAAGTAGCCTCAGGTTCAAAGCCAGTCAACCGACCAAATAAATCATATATACTGCTACCAACTTCAGGCATAATTTGTGGCCTAACATATAATTCCATGAATGTGCAATAGTGCAGCTCTACAACTAATAGCAAATGATATTTCATATTGGCTTGCATCCTTATGGTCAGGAATTTCTTCAAGACTTTCATCGCGTTTCATAAAATAATTAAGGTTTTGGAGGAATATTTAAAGGCATGCTGTCGATGGCGATCGTAGTGTTAAAAAGTCCATTATTATCAATTTGTTTGTGGTGTTGAGGTTAGAAGCTGAGCTCATATACAAATCACTTTTGAGACCCGACGATGCGGTCAATACATCTTAGGTTACAGTGACCCGTACTTACCTAGTCGATTATTTTATTTTATTAGTTTTGCCCACAAGACTGTTTTTAAGATGATTAATGGTTTTGACGGCAACATCAACTTCAGTAATATATCAGCAAAAAGGCGCAGACAGTTATAAATATTTAATTTGAATATGAACACATTTTTATTAACTTTTTTTGGTTGAGAGCAATTAACCTAAGTATCTACGACTTCAGCATTCAATTTGGCCTAATATGGATGTCCAATTCGCAGCAAAGGCTACAAGTTTAACTGTTGAGCATGATGAGGAATTGACACATTTTGAACTCAGCACTGCGCTGCACATAGCAATAGCTTGTCTTGTACACAATGTACGACGCGACGTTTAACGGGATGCGTATTATCTTTTCGAATAAACCTTTATGTGAAAAAGATCTATAGATTCTCGCTCCGATGGACGATTATGGAAATCATTAAACCATAAAACGCCCAATGTGTTTCTCTAATTGAACCATGTTTTTTTTTAAATCAATTTTAACAATTTCCAAATGTTTCTCCGGCGTGAGTCTATTCATAATGAACTGATATTGCTAAATCAAGCTTAACTCAAAAGAACTGAGAACTTTCTAATCAGCTATGACAGAAAACAGTGCTGCTAATTTAAAATTCTCCCCCTCTAAGAAAACGCCCTTTATAATATCTGCTACGGGAAGGCTTCATAATCTGCTAAAAAAGGAATGCTTACGTTATCATTTTCAGTACAATTTATAAAATGCACGACTGGGTCGCACAAACTTGCTCTTATGCAAACGATTAAGAATTTCAAAAATGAATGTTTTAGAGAAAAACTGAAACAACTCCTTTAGTAGTTGGAGCCTAAACAGGATGCCATGTGATTCAAGCAAATATTAGCTGCTTATGCAAGAACAAAAATTATAAGTCTGTACTGGTTTCTTAAAAAATAAGCTTTTATATATAAAATTTATAAAACGTTTTTAAGAAAAAATTTTGGTAAGAAGTGTTTATTATTGATCGAATAAGAATTAAATTTATGAACAAAAATATTGAGCCGTTTCTGAGATATCGAATTTCGAAAATCGAGAAAATAGATTTTTTTTTTCAAAAATTCAAAAATTATTTTTTTATATATACATATACAGTGATGGAAAAAATAATAGAAACAAAGCTTTACATAATGATCAACCATTCATAACTACATGCAATAACGTCTTCCTCGGTTCTAATTTTTATATATTAATTGCACCTAGCATGACTTTGAAATGGTGCAGCCGTTTGTTATCATTAGCTCTTTCTTTGGACTTAACGGTAAAAAAAATGAGCTAAGTGATAATTTCGTCTGGAAAAAATAATAGAAACAAGGTACTTTGACTTTCAATTTGACTTAAATTTCGTTTTTTTATTTTTATTGAAATAGACGTTTTATTGTTGTTTATTAGTTTTGCACGTGTTTCAGTCGTTTTAATTAAAAAAAATATAACAGTTATTTTAAAATTTTATAAAAATGGGTCGTGGAGTGCATTGTACTATTACTGAGCGCAATTTAATAAAAAACTTCAGAAAAAATGGGAAAACTATGGAAGAAATAGCACTAGCATTGAATTGTTCAAAAAAGAAGATGTTTACAGCTCTCCATTCAAGTCCAAAGCCAGAAACAAGAGGCAGAAAACGAAAGACCTCAACGCGGTTTGATAAGATATTGGTACGACTGTGTAAAAAAAGCCTTTTTCTTCTTCAAACGACTTGAAAATTGAACTAAATGCGCCTGTTTCAAGTCGTACAATAAGAAACCGACTAATGGAAGCAAGGCTTCCTGGAAGGAGTCCCAGAAAAGTACCATTCTTGAGCAAGAAAAATATTCTGCAGAGAATGACTTTTGCAAATAAACACGCCCAACGAGAAAATTGGAACAACGTTTTATGGTTGGATAAAACAAAGATAAATTTATCTGGTTCCGATGGCAAAATGTATGTCAGACGACCTAAGAACGCAGAATTCGATCCAAGGTACACAAAAAAGACTTTCAAACCTGGTGGAGGAAATATCCTGATTTGGGGGTGCTCCAAGCACTTCTCAAAATTGGCTAAGGAATACTTTAACAAAAATAAAATAAATGTTATGGAGTCGCGATCGCAGTCCTCGGATCTTAATCCCATAGAACACCTATGGGGCATACTCAAGAGGAAAATTGGAGACTTCAGAGCCAAGAATAAGAAAGAACTGTTGTCTATAATACCAAATGTATGGTATTCTATACCTTCAGAGACATGCGCCAAGTTGGTTCATTCCATGGGGCGGAGATGTGAAGCCGTCATTAAAAATAAAGGTGCAACGACCAAGTACTAAACGAATATGAATCAATTTAATTGTTAAGTTTCTCTTTACCAAAAAAAAAAAAAAAAACAATTATAATATTGTTTCTATTATTTTTTCTAGGGTAAAATGGCTGTTAATATTAATTTTAATTTTTCTCATTACTAATTTTTCTTTTTATTAATAAATTTAATATTGTGTATATTTTAAACTTTATAGAGACTTATTGTATGTATGTATTTTTAATTTTCAATTTCCTTCCAATAAACTTTTTGTTTTTAAAAAACGGCATAGAAGAAGCTTGTTTCTATTATTTTTCCATGACTGTATATAGCTTCTCTATAAAAAATTTCATTAAAATCCGTTTTGTCGATAATGAGAAATTCTAAATCTGAAAAAATGGTTCTATGGTAGGTATAGTCAGTAGTATCTTGATTTCAATTTTTTTTATTATATTATAGATCGTAAAAATTAATCAAAAGAAAAAAAATTTGCAAAATTCTCGAAACCGGTTTCGAGAAAAATACGATTTTCGAAAACCATTTTTTAACATTTGTATGGAGGGTACCGTTATTTTTAAGCAAAATATTTTTTTTCTTACATCTTATAACTTATATTAAGAATTTTTTATTTATCAAGTTTTAACAAAAAATCGAGCGTGGGGTTTTTGAAATATTGAGTTTTGAAATTGTTTTTAAAAATCCAAAAAAAAAATTGAAAAATTTGATCACAAAATAATGTTCAAACTGCTGGGAGCTTTGGCATACAAAAAAATAATCAAAATCGGCTGTACCGTTTTTGAGAAAATCAAAACCCCAAAAAATGGTTCCAAGGTGGGTACCAAAAATAATCATTTTTTGGAAATTTGTTTTCAACCGTTTCTTAGCTCTAATTAGATGATTTTTTTTGATTTTTTTTTAATCTTTGGGACAGTTTTTGAGAAAAAAAATATTTATAAAATTTCGAAAAAAAATCGTATTGCAAGTACCGTTACTTTTAGTCTTAAAAAAAAAAGAAAAAAACACGTGTGGGGGGAAAATATTAATAATACTATCTTCCAAGTTTTGAAAAAATCGTCCGAGCCGCTTAGGCTGTAGTCGAAAAGACAGACCGACAGAATTGCGAGACCCACTTTTTTAGTCTTCGCTATCATCGTAGTGTTAACTTTGATCAAAATCTCGAGTTCGTTTTTTTTCCGAATGCATAACTTGCCTTATAGTACCTATAAGTCGCAAGTAAAAATTGGTAAAGTCAAACTTAATCATAATTATAAGTATTGAAAACATGCATTAAATTTTCGTAACAGTTTTTTAACTCAAAACTTGAAGTACAAATACTTCAAAATTGCTTTTTGTGTATGAAATCAGTACAAAATTTATATTTATGTTTGTATCTCAAATCTTTAAAAACCATTTTGGAAATTGTAAATCTCTTATTTTATAAACCACTTTTACTAAGAATTTTACTCCCGGTGAGCCAGCCTGATACATTACCCTTTCGCATCCGCTGTAAAACATATTTATGAAATTCGCCGGATGAACTACATACATTGTAGATTCCTAAAATTACCTTATCATTTATGAACTTTCTTATCGACACTGTCAGTTACAGTCATTTAAACGTCATATACTCGTAAGTCAATAAAAAATGTAAAGTGTAAACAAAGTGATAAAAAGAAAAAATTTAATTTATTTATTTAATGAATTTAAAAATAAACAAAAGATGGATTCGATTGCTTTTTTCCTCAATTTTCGAGTCCAGTCTTTAAAAGGACTATATTTGAGATGCGTATAGTATGGCTCAAAATATCTACGAAATCCCAGATGCGCTGTAAGTCCATTTTTCTGGATTCTGTTCTTTTCTAGTGACTATAACTTTGCCTCTTGTCGGGTCATTGAAGATACCTTATGAGGAATCGAAAGCAAAGTTTTAATAGTCCGTCCAAACCTGCATACAAATGCAAAATAAAATTGCTGTCATATAGATCATAAATTATTTTTTAGTTTACCTTTCTCTATTCGGAAATCTCCTTGAATGGTGAACCCATGCCATTAAGCGCATTTTGAAGTCGCCCCCAAGACTCTTGTTGCTGTTCAGAAGACTTTTTGGTTAGATTTTTGGCTATGTCCGGTTGCGTCATTTCCACCATTTCTCTAAATTGTTTCCGATTAGTAAGTTGTCCGTTTTCAATGAAAATTTGTTAAATAAACATAAATTACGAAAAAATTTTGACTTGCATTTTTGTGCTTTCCATTGTTTATTTTTATTTTTTTTTTCGTTTAATTAAAAATTCACTTCAGATTCGTCTCGAAATTGGCGCGAATGTGAAATGATAGAAATTGTATGGAGTGCGTGTTTGGTTTGCAAATTTAGTACGAGTATTACCAGATAAGTTGAACAAAATATCGGTGGTGCAGGGCATGCTACCGACATTCGTTCAACTTTCTTTCGTCAATTTCACCAATAGCAAAAGTTTGGAAATTATTTGAAACTGTCACTTTAGCTCATTCGTCGAATTATGTAATAGGGATAAATAAATGAATTAAATCAAATAGGTAATTTTTTTTTACTTTAACATATGTATGTACATATATCTTAAATTTTATACTTTATTTTATATTCTTTTTCTTACGAAATGCCATATCATATCATAAGTAAGAAATATTGTAACAACTATTTTATAAAATAAAGAATTTTACTATCTATCTATCTCTATCTAATAAGATACATATTCATATAGAGGTTAAGGCAGAAATTCTATTTTTTTTTTTAATATTTGAAAACTATGGCGAAAAATTTTAAACAAGGTTAAGGTAATACTATAATACTACCTTTGTATATAAAACTTATAGTACCTACTATCAAAAAAACGAAAGATTGTGGCGACATCTTGAGTATAGGAACTGTACTTGCTAGACTTGTCTATGCTAAATTTAATAATAAAATATTCTCTTTTTTACTACTTGTTTTGTATCTTATCCTTCTCTCCACAGTCAAATCTAGCGCTCATTTTAGCGCCACCACCAGGCTAACGCTTGCAATACAAAATCAAGCTCCATGATAATACTATAGGATATATATACAGAGATACTACTTAATAATTTGCTAACTTTAAAGTATTGTACTAACTGGGCATTTTGTAAGTAGTTCGTGCAAAAAAAAAAAAAACAAAGTTAACAGACATTTTTTGACGTTTGTAAGTGTCAAAGAGTCATATGAGATTAGAATGATACTAACCAAATAGTTGATAGTTTAAACTTTATTTAAATGTACAGGAAAGTATAAAGCTAAACTAAATTAAAATTTGCAAAATCGTCATGGGAAAAGAAATGGAATAGAAAATTGTTTTACAGTAATCCCCGCTTAGTTGCACCTCGCTTAATTGAACATCCCGCTTAATTGACCGAAAAAGTTGCATTGCAAAATTTCCCGTATTAGTAGCATAGCTTTTTAGATGGTTAATTGAACCCCGCTTAATTGAATTACTCGGTTAATTGAACTTTAAAATATGCACCCGAAAAAAAAATATATGGACATTTTTCGGATAATTGGACGTACAAAAAAATTATAATGAAACAAATATTAGAAATATTTTATTACTTAACCTACGGCTGAAGTGGTTTTTTAAAAGATAGGTATCATTCAAGATGAAGAGAAGCCGGAAAATGATATCGTGGTCATAGACAACATACTTAAGTACAATGCTTAACAGACACTGAAATTTTAAAAACGGTTTAAGAAAAAGAAGAAGTTGAAGCCATATTATACTGTTGAAATATTATTTGAATCACTGTACATCATTCACATTATATAAATCAGTTAACTATAATTCATTGCAACACTCTCACAATATGTATGTACATATATAATAACGTTTGCACTACTTGCTGATTCTATGTTTTCTCAAATTCTTAGTTCTTGCTTATTATACTTTTTATGTAACTAATCGCTCTCAGACTATTATTATCCTCTGTTCAATAAAGATCATTCTATATATTTAACTTAGTTGGTTTTTTACTTTGCAACAGGTTATGGGCCCAGGTTGCTAGTACATAGAGATAATGTAACACTCTTGTTCGTCTGTCGAAAAAAAAAAAACCAAAGTTAAATTGTCAAATTTCGTATGTCGAAATCGTGTGTCAAAAATTAAGTTTTATTAAACGATTTGTTCGTAATTATAAAAAAAAAATAATAGTATCTTTTTAATTAAACTGAATTATCCATATTAAAAGAAAAAAATGAGTTCTCTTTACCAGATTGAGAAGCTTAATGCAGAAAATTATTCCACGTGGTGCATTCAGATGAAAAGTGTCCTCATACATGCTGATTTGTGGGGATACACGAATGGATCAAACGTTCTACCAGTCGAACCGAAACCAGAACAAACCGCAGCATGGAAGACCGCAGATGGAAAGGCCCTGGCGACGATTCTATTGAGCGTTAAATCCTCAGAACTCATCTACTTGAAGCACTGCAAAACTTCCAAGGATGCATGGAGCAAGCTTAAAGAAATCTATACACCAAGTGGTCCAGCTCGTATGGTGAGTCTTTTTAAAAAAATTATGCATGCGAAGATGATAGATGGCCAGTCTATGTCTACTCATTTAAATGACTTTTTCGATATCGTGGAAAAAATGCATGAGATCAATGTTTCTATTCCTGACGAAATGTTAAGTATAATTTTATTATGTAATTTGCCTGAAACTTATGAAAATTTCATTGTGGCAATTGAAAGTCGAGACCAATTGCCGAGTTTGTCGAGTTTAAAAATAAAATTATTAGAGGAGGAACAACGACGTCATGAAAAGGGTAGTAGCAGCGAAGTCACTCAGCAAATTTTATCTGTTAAATCGAATCATAAAGTAAATAACAGTAATCATAAAGCTAAGGGTAAATGTTATGCATGCGGAAAAAGGGGTCATTTTGCAGCTAATTGCCGCAACAATAAAAATCGCCAAACAACAACATCTTTTGGACTTTTCTCAACTATCGAGGGTAGTGTGCTCAAGTCAGATGAATGGTGCTTAGATAGCGGGGCAACGTCTCATATGTGTTGCAATCAAGCATATTTCAGTTCTCTAAATTTTATTAACGGTGAACACGTACAGTTAGCAAATGATAAATCAGTTTCTTCCAGTGGGATCGGTACAGTTACGTTGAAATCTCCGAGCGGTAAAATTATTCTCAACAATGTACTGTTCGTTCCTGAGCTTCGTGGAAATTTTATATCTGTCAGTAAGATAACTCAGCATAACTGTTTTGTAGACTTCTCCGAAAATACAGCGAAAATAAAAAATGCATGCAATGAAGTAGTTCTCAAAGCAAATAGAAGGAAGAACTTATTTATAATAGAGCTGGAAGCTGAGTTTTTATGTTTTGTTTCTAAAAAGGATGTGGACAACTTCCATAAATGGCATCAACGTTTCGGGCACTTAAACGTCCACAGTCTTCAACAACTGAAACAAAATAATATGGTGATAGGGCTTGGTTTTAATTCATCTGTTCAAAATATTGAATGCGTTGTGTGCGCCAAAGGGAAAATAACCACGAAATCTTTCCCTAAGCAGTCTTCTAATAGAAGTACAGAATTGCTTGAGCTAGTTCACACGGACGTTTGCGGTCCAATGCGAGTACCTTCAGCGGGAGGCGCAAAATTTTTCCTCACATTCATTGACGATAAGTCTAGGAAAATATTTGTCTATTTGATTAAGCACAAAGATGAAGTTCTTGGGGTTTTCAAACAATTTAAAGCTATGACGGAGCTGGAAACAGGACGTAAGATTAAAACTATTCGTAGCGATAATGGTAAAGAATACGTGAATAACAAGTTTGATGATTATTTAAAAGAATGTGGAATAAAGAGGCAGCTTACGGTCGAGTATACCCCTCAGCAAAATGGTGTGGCCGAAAGAGCAAATCGCACATTGGTAGAAATGGCACGGTGTATGCTCGTTGGTTCTGAACTTTCAGAGTTTTTATGGGGTGAAGCTATTAATACTGCAGCATACCTTCGAAACCGATCACCCACTAACGTAGCTGGTCAGGTAACACCATATGAACTGTGGTCGGGCAAAAAGCCAATTATATCGCATCTTAAACTGTTTGGTTCAAAGGCTATTGTGCTTGATAAGAAAGGTGGTCGCTCCAAGTTTTCTCCAAAGGGGAAAGAGTTTTATATGGTTGGTTACTCGGATGAGTCCAAGGCGTATCGTTTGTTTGACCCTATAAAAAGAAGAGTTGAGAAAAGCCGTGATGTACTATTTTTCGAAAATTTTAGTCAAATTCCCTCTGACCAATCAGAAGACTATCTAACAACCGAAATTGAACCTGTTTCTTTTCTTGAAGCTCTTACAGGAGAGGCCGACAGCAATGCAACTGAAGGTAATGGTGAGAAAGAGGACGAGTTAATTGATAAAGAAATTGATTATGTAAGGGGACCTGGACGTCCAAAAATCATTCGCACTGGTAGACCTGGCCGTCCAACGAAACAGTTCAACTTCATTGAAGCTGTAAATTCTGTTGAAGATGTACCTGTCCTAATGACGGTATCTGAGGCGTTATCAGGCAGAGATTCAGAAAGATGGAAGTCTGCAATGAAAGTTGAAATGGATGCACTATTATCTAGTAACACATGGGATTTAGTAGATCCTCCTCATAAGAGTCAAGTCATTGGTTGCAAGTGGGTTTTTAGTCTAAAGCGAAACCCGAACGGCTCTATAGAGAGATATAAATGTAGACTTGTGGCAAAAGGTTGTGCCCAGAAATATCTAGTAAATTTTAAAGAAACTTTCTCACCAGTAGCACGATTCTCTACAATTCGTCTTATTATTGCTTTGGCTGTTGAATATGAGCTTCTTCTCCACCACCTAGACGTTACTTCAGCTTACTTAAACGGCGAACTAGAGGAAACAGTATACATGGCACAACCCGAAGGCTTTATAGATGCCGACAATGTACAAAAAGTCTGCAAACTAAGAAAATCTCTGTATGGATTAAAACAAGCAGGGCGAGAGTGGAACAAAAAGCTGGACAAGGTTCTGTACGATATCGGATTTGCAAAATGTAACGGCGACTGTTGTGTTTACAGTATGAACGATAAAAATAATTTTAATATAATTGTTATTTATGTTGATGATATGATGATTGCCTGTTCTAATGAAGTTTCCTTGGCAGAGATAAAACGAAAGATTTGTGAAGAGTTTGAATGCGTGGACAAAGGTCCGCTTAAATATTTTCTAGGAATTCAAATCGAAAGAGAAGGCCAGAGAGGGTCAATCAGCATACATCAAAGTCAATACATTTTGGATATCCTGAGACGACATGGAATGGAAACATGTAAGCCTTTATCTACGCCACTGGATCCAGGTATTAAACTACAAAAATGTTCGAGCACAACATGTACGAAGGAAGATCCTACCTCATATCAATCGTTGGTGGGAGCACTCATGTATCTGGCTGTGTCTACGCGTCCTGATATTGTTCATACGATGAGTAAACTATCGCAATTCAACTCTGATCCTCATGGAGAACATGCTGTTGCTCTCAAACATTTACTTCGCTACCTGAGTACTACCTGTAATGCAAAATTAACATACACAAAAACTTCAGAGGATCTGAAAGGTTTTGTTGACGCTGACTGGGCAGGCGACCTGGACGACAGAAAGTCTTATACAGGTTTCGTTTTTATAATGGCGAATGCCGCTATTTCATGGGAGTCCAAAAAACAATCCTCAGTAGCACTCAGTAGCACAGAAGCTGAGTACATGGCGCTATGCCAAGCTAGTAAAGAAGCTATATTTTTAAGAAATTTAATCTTAGAACTCGGTGTTAAATTGGTTAATAATGCAATTTTTCTCTTTAACGACAATCTAGGTGCACAACAACTTGGGAAAAACCCAGTTCATCATCCAAGAACGAAGCACATTGATATTAGATACCATTTTGTCCGAGATCTAATCAAAGAAGGTGTCATTGAAACCAAATAACTATGCACTGGAGACATGATGGCCGATGTGTTGACCAAAAACCTAGCAAAACCGAAGCACACGAAGTTTACATCCATGATGGGCTTAAAAATTGCTTAATATTTATGTTTTTCTTGTAATTCCATCAATGATAATAATTCGAGTATTGCATTGTGGGGGTGTGTTGAAATATTATTTGAATCACTGTACATCATTCACATTATATAAATCAGTTAACTATAATTCATTGCAACACTCTCACAATATGTATGTACATATATAATAACGTTTGCACTACTTGCTGATTCTATGTTTTCTCAAATTCTTAGTTCTTGCTTATTATACTTTTTATGTAACTAATCGCTCTCAGACTATTATTATCCTCTGTTCAATAAAGATCATTCTATATATTTAACTTAGTTGGTTTTTTACTTTGCAACATATACCATAGACTTTCGAAATTCTTCAGGACATTGCAATTCTACGTTTATACTTCTTACCAATAAATAAATTTACAGTTGAGCTGAAAAACAAGAAGACATTGTTCAAAACAAAACAATCAATCAAAATCAAATCACAAATTTTTTCAAACCAATGTATGCAAATAACCATTATGAGCTTTTCGAGGTACATACCTACATACTATTGTATTTATTATTTTTTTTATCCTTTTCGAAGCTAAAAGTGACTTTTTTTTAAGCATAATTTATTTCTGTTTCATAGTTTTAATTATGTATGTATGTTTATTTTTTAAATCAAACGTGTTCAAATATTTTTGTATGTGTATTCTTTTTCAGTTTTTTCAAGGTTTTCGTAGGTTGACAATGAAATGTTCATAGTAAATTTCTGGGATGAATATTTTAATTTTTAGTTGGCCGACTCATGCAATTATACGGGTTTCGTTTAATTGAACAGGTCGGTCAATTAAGCGGGGTTTCGTTAATTGAACCACCCGGATAATTGACCGATAAATCTGACAAAATGGTCAGTGCAATTAAGCGGGGAATACTGTATATGTTTTAAACCCAAAGAAAGAAGTCTGCGATGTTTAAATCGAGCGATCTTTCTGGCCATGTTAAATCGTCAAAACGAGAAATTACGCTTCCTTCGCAATATCCATAGTGGCTCGTGCTGTGTGTGCGGCTGCACTGTCTTGTTGAAACCACATGTTCACCATGGCTGGCGTTTATCATGGCCCTGTAGCGTTGATCAGTAACAGTGACCGTATTGCCGATGGCGTTCTCAAGAAAATACGACCCAATCACTCCTCCGGCGTGAATACCGCACCGCACAGTGGCTTTGAATGGATGTAATGGCTCTTAGTGCATTAAGTGCGGATTTTTAGTGCCCCAGAAAGGAAGATTTTGCTTATAGACGTAACCGCTTAAGTGGAAATGCGCCTTCTCCAAGATCGACCTCTTCAATGTTGAGATGGACGGTCAGCACGCATTAACTGATGCACTGTTTGCACTTTGTACGATAACATGTGTAAGTTTTTCACTAAAATTTACTTTACGGCCCGTCTGGTGATGACCAATTTCGTGCCCCGTCATCTGATTCAAGTTTCTTCGTTCTTAGCGACATCGGTAGCCACAGCCGTGATATTCTCGGCCGAACGACCAGTTCGGTTGCGGCCACGCCCTGCCTGGTCTAATGTTGTTTTATTCTATTCGAATCGAGTAGCAAAGCGCTGGAATGTTTGGGTTTGCCCAGTTGGCGTGACACGTTTAGGAAATTGACGTCGAAATTTACGCGCACTAACACCACCGACCGATTATTGGTCAAAAAACAATCGACAGTTTTTTCATTGCTTATCTATTTGTATTGTATACTGCCGCTGTCTAGTTCACAAACGTCAAATATGATTGACGTACGCCGCCATTTCCAAAATTGTAAAGTCTTCCAATAGGATGATAAATTTTGCCCCGCCTTGTATTTCTTAATAATTTTGACACCATTTACAACATAAGAGAAGCTTTTAAATAAATGTTCATTGTATTTATTACAGTTTGTTATATTGACTTGTTAACCAGGAAACAAAATAAATTAAGATTTTGTATTGACATCTTGTAAGCTTGATTTATTATTTAATTATTAATTTAAATTATGTATTATAATCACTATCACTAACACAATGCTCCAATGCCAATAAGAAAAACACTTGTTTTTTTACAACATATATCTTTTATTGATTTACGAGCGTTGATCTTTTGCATTCTCATGACAACAATTTGGCGTCCAAAATTTACATCTCAATCAAATACTTTCATAACTTTAGCTTTCCAAAATTATAATTTGTGTTTTGCTTACTATTTTCCGGCACTTTTCCTTGCCAGCAGTTTCTACAGATCCCCAAAATTGATAAAATCCAAATTAATTCAGATTATTTTTTTCTTTTTTTTTTCATTTTCACCCAAACTAAGAACGTGCTACTGCGCTTATCCATTGTCAAGAGCATTCACTTTCTTTGAAATCTCATTCAGAGTCACTTTCGTTTTTGTATTCGTATGCATATTTTTGAGACTTAAGAGACTTTCGTTTATTTTCTTATTGAAAAATTATTGTTTATTTTGTTCATGACTTGTCCTAGGCTAAGAAATTTTTCTGACACCTCTAAGTGAAGTTGGTGAGATGAATTTTAATTAGAATGGGTGCCTTGAGTGTCGGACACATGAAGCATTTTTCAACAATAAACCGGACTTTATGTATTCATCTGATAACTCTTGGTTTCCAGCTATTCGAATTCATGTATCATAAAAAGGCTTCATATAATGAATTTAGATTTTGAGAAGCAATTTATTGTTTTTAGACAAATGCAATCACAGTTAACATGAAATAAAATACTGTTTTCATAATTCCTGTAAAAGTCCCATTATAGTATGGGTACCCAGAAATAACTTGTTAAGTAGAAAATGTATTGCGGTTCACTGTATGTTCTTATCTGAGCTGGTGCCCCATTACTCATTTGAACCATTTTGGATAGAATCCAAAACAAAGCCTTTAAAGAAGACACATCCATTACGAAAACTTTTGTTTCCATTGAACACCGTCGTCATTTTTCACTTTCAACAATGTTCAAACGATATAGTCAGTTGCATTCTTTCTATCAAACAATTTGTCCGTAATACTCGACAAGATGGGAATGCTCATCGGTTTACCCTAGAGTCTAACGTCGGACGTATTGCCAAATATAGAGGTTCTTGCTCTAGCGGCAGAACGCCCCGGTCCAAATCAGATACAGTTCTACTAAACCGAAGGCGCTCTGCTCGTCTATATTGTGCGACGAATTGAAAAGGGACGCCTATCCATCCATCGGAATCGCCATTCTATCCTGAACCCGCCCTCGACTGTGTAAGTAGAAGAATAAAACCTTTTAGACGCACACTCTCATAATACTCATTATTAGAGTTAGGTTAGTTGGGATGATGATGCGGCAAACCCTATAATCTCGCTCAGAGTTCAATGGATCTATTGTAGTCCTTAGGATGTTGGTAATGTAGGGATGGGAAGGGTAAAAGGAAGGATTCAGTGGAAGTCTTATGTACGGGGTGCAACCATCCTGATTTCTGAATAAAGTTATGGATGCTTTTAAGTGGCAAAAATGAGACGTTCGCCCAGTTCGTCGAAAAAGTATTCTCCGAAGGCATCTTTTTTAGTTCTAGCTAGGCTGGGGCATTCACAAATGAAATGAGGTGAGCCCTTTTCTACCTATTCTTTCTGTCACCCTCTGTATAAGTCAGAAATGCTGTTGGCTATTCTGCTTATGTTTGTTCCCATTGAGTTGTGTGACTCGTAAGGACTCCAACCAAGAGAGATAATTAAGTAGATATTCTGATGTTTTCCTTGATATATATGGCCAAAGATTCCTTGAAACCCGACAGGTGTCAATTGTTGATCATCTGTTATTCGCGGGCTTGAGGAAACTTTTTTCCTACTTTAAAGGCGTACATATGTACAATTTGTACAATTTGTTCGGTCCAAGTGATGAACCGTTTTTGGCCAGTTCCCCAGTCATGAACCCATCGAAGAGTGACTGAATTTGTTTCGTCGAGCAATCTTAATTCACTACGGCATGCAGCGAGAACCAGTTTTGATTTCGTTATAGTTGACGACATGGCTCTGATTGCCACCTATTAGGATATCAATATTCTTGTTCGTCAGTTCACATGTGGATAGATATTTTGCAGCCTCGCAAATTGCAAGCACTTCCGCTTGGAAACCAATGCAACAGTTTGGGAGCTTTAATGATTTATTTATGGGTGGATTGTCTGAGAAAATGCTTGACCCTAACCCAGCTTCCATTTCGGAACCATCTGTAAAGACCGATACATGATGCGTTTATGACCCAGTTTTCCATGCATATCTCCCTTATTGGAATATTTATTAGTGCGACTGGGTGCGGTGAAATTAGAGTAGTAAGTAGTAAGTCCCAAAACTTAGGCTGTTGGTCGTGGAAATCGCTCTTATTGCTTAATCAAAAAATTATCAATTTTGTTTATGTAGGCTCCGTTGCATAGAACCTGGTTTCAATAATTATGTTTGTACTGCAACTCTAGTGTTCTGTGCAATCCAAGGCAACGTGTAATACACTGCCTCTCGAACACCCATTACCATTTGACATGGGGTTGAAGCCCAACGGGCATCCATAGGCAACTATCGGCTGAATAAGAGCCAGCCTTATAAAACTAGATACAAAGGTACTTTACTACGCTTTTAGTCGCCAGCGGCTATCTATGTGGCCCTACGATAGGGAGCTTGCGCCAGTTCTTTCTCGTATCCCTTGGGGCTCCATGCAATGGATTCCTAAACAGAATAGTTTCAGATTTCAACTTCCAGTCATCGCAATACCTACCTATCAGATCACAGGTGTAAGTGCCCAATAGAATCCGTGAGTTGATGGCTCTCTGCTGAGAATAATATCGAAGAATGCCGTAGAAGTTTAATTGCCACTTTTGAGCTTTCATAAAGCATATAATAGACAAGTCTGATCAGCTTTAGATAGAGATAGATACGGTGTCGAAAGCCTTTTCAAATTCAACCAGACATACACCAGTACACCTTCTTTTAGTTTCGTTCCATTGGATATCAGAGACCAGTTTCGACGCTACATTAATTGTATCATGTCTCACCTTAAAACCAAACTGAGTATCCGGTATTATATCGTTGTCCTCCGACCGTTTGGACAGAGCTCTTTTTCGGGAGATTATGTACCACAGCTTTTTTTCATCGCTCTTGATAATATGCATTATTCAGTGCTTAGTTAAACAGTATGGCATAAATGTCCAATGCATCCGAAGTTAGCTTTGGCAGCATTGACTCCTGCTGACTTCTTTTTCTTTCGTTTCGCTGGGTGACGGTGGCGTTTGCCAAATGATCATCATTGAACCCGTTGAAACAGCGCACGGTTCTCCGATCGCCATTTCATCTCGAAGCCAGAAATTGTGGAGCAGGGCTCTGTTTTCCAGGCCATGATTCTGGAGAATGCGTTTTCTGCACTTGCTGAAAATCAACACCTACCGCCTTCACTTTCTCCTGCGGATCTTCGACAATAAAGATGCCGTCTTCCAAGACGTTGTCCTCCAGATCCAAACCTGCTGTCAGAAATAGGTCTCTGTTTTCTGTCATTCTCTGAAGCCTTAGGCACAGAAGATTGTTTTGATCATTCCTCCTACAGATTTATGGAAACATACTCGGGTCGCTAGATTTAATGCCGGAATTCTGTTATCACAAAACAAATTAATCTACAACAGATAGCTCTTCTCGATCAATTGGTTGATTTTTTGATGAATACTTCAGTCTTCTAATATCGTTAGTTCGTTAAGTCTTGTCAGTAGTTCACTATTTTATATGTGTAGTGATTCAATTGGTTCGTAGAGTTACGTTCTTTGTTTTTTACTTTTGATATTGTTCTGTTAATTTTTCGTTTGATTGTTGACAGTCTCTCTAACTATTATGCTGAAGGGTGCAACAAAAGTCCAAGTTCATATAGGTATTACACAAGTCATTTTGACGAGTGAATTTTATCCAATTCTGGGCACAAATGTGGAAGATTGCGTTTTTCTGCTCTAGATAATGTAACGTAGACCACACTTCCATTAAACCACTAACATTCTCCGAGGAAGCAAAATCCTTGGGTCTTATTTTAGATAAGAAGTTAAGTTGGTGACCAAACATTTAAGAAAGAGTTAAAAAAGACCATAGTGGCACTGTTCTGATGCAAAAAAGTCATTGGGAATAAATGGGAAACCCAACCCCGCATTACTCACTGACTATACATCTCGGTAATGAGACTTATTCACGTACGGCGCTTGTGGCAGTATGACGGACAACTCTAGAAAAAATTATAAATTTCTTAATACTAAGCAAGTTCCAAATGTCAGCCTGCCATAGGCGGAGCACTTCGTACTACTCCCTGCGCTGCATTGGAAATCAAACGGCAGCAAACACAGCTATTCGTCTAATAGCCTCCTCGGATCAATAATGAAATTCCATCATTCTGAACTCATTCGGTTCACTTCCAAGAAGCATCCGTTATACCATTCCTCAGATTCAGTTTGATTTCAGATTTCAAATAACCATCGATTCAAGAGAATTCTGGGAAGATATGGATATGGCATTCCTCGAATATGATTCAATTCGTTTTTACACCGATGGATCAAAACCTAATAACCGGGTTGGTGGAGGTCTATACTCAGACAGACTAAATTTAAGTCATTATTTTCGCCTTCTCAACCACTGTAGCGTGTTCCAGGCGTAACTTCTGTCTTCTTCTGTAACTTAAGTCAAATACATAGATTCGAATCTTCTATAACAGCTAATAAACAGCTATTAAATCTCTTGATTTTGTTTCTACCAGCTTAATAACTGCCCTTAACTACCGATTGTCTCTGATGTATATGGCGCAGCAGTTTTACATTCACCTCTGCTGGGTGCCGGCTGTGCTACAGGAAATTTTAGGAAATTGTTAAGTTGACGAACTCGCTAAAAGTGAAACAATGATACTGTAATATTTTTCCAAGGTTCATTAAATAAAACTTATTACTCTTTCTAATATTTCTTCTTTATTTTTACTTTCCAAATCACAACAATAAATCTCAATTTATAATCAACTCAAATACTTTATTCAAATTAAAATCACACTTGTTTTACACAATCAAATAAGCAGAGTTTTGCACACTTCCGTAATCAAAAATCAACTGTCTCTCGCTCACCGTGAACACTCCCTTATATACTCAAATTAGTTGTTCTCGAAAGTTCTTGTCTTGGAATGTTCTAGATGGTTGGAATAAGGGGAAATACATTTGACATTGAAAAAGAGCTTTTTGTTTCTTCCAGAAATTAGATACGTAATTTTCCAACAGATGGCGCTGTAGTAGTATAAAACTCTGTTCACAACATTGCCCCCTTCTTAAGATTGTTCGTCCCGAACAATTCTATCTCCAGCTTCGCCACTGTATCGGTGCAGTCGATCGCTTTGCACAACTTTTAACTTTCCACTTGACCCTCTTTGAATTCGGTAAACGACATCATTGATTTTCCTGACGACAGTATAAGGGCCTTCCCAGTTTTGTTGAAGCTTCGGCGACAATCCCTTTTGACGATGTGGATTATACAGCCATACACGATCTCCTACTTGGAATCCTGTCGTGTTTGCTCTTGTGTCGTACCTTGTCTTCATCGATCGCTGTAAGTGCTCATTCTAGTCCTGGTCTTTTCGTGGATGTCGATTAGCCTCTCTTTCAGGTCACTCACGTAATCCCCTGTTTCCTGAGACTCTTGTGATGGGTGTACAAACCTTATCTCACTAGACAGCCGTATGCTTCTTCCGAACAGGATTTCAGATGGTGTTTGTCATGTTGAGCTATGTATTGCACTTCGGTAGGCCATCAAAAATAGCGGAATGTGCCTATCCCAGTTTCTTTGGTAGTTGCCTACGATTTTAGTGAGGTGCTCTTTTAAGGTCCAGTTGAATCTCTCGACCATTCCGTCAGATTGCGGGTGAAGTGGTGTGGTTCTCGTTTTCTTAATGCCAAGGAACGCGCACACCTCTTGGAATATTTTCGACTCAAAGTTCCTTCCTTGGTCAGAATGGAGCTCCATAGGCACACCGAACCTGCTTACCCAGTTAGACACAATCTGGTCGGCCACGGTCTTGGCTTCTTGGTTCGGGATAGCGTATACCTCAGGCCGTTTGCTGAAGTAATCCATTACCACCAGAATGTATTTGTTTCCAGCATTCGTTTCCGGAAATGGGCCAGCCACATCAACAGCAATCCTTTCAAACGGTGAGCCGACATTATATTGCATCATTTTTCCTTGCAGTTTTCTACCAGGGCATTTGGTTGCAGCACAAGCGTCACAATTTCGGCACCACTTTTCAACGTCATCTCTTGCATGCAACCAGTAGAATCGTTGTCTCACTTTTTCTAACGTCTTGTTGATTCCCAAATGGCCTCCTGAAGGTCCATCATGCATTTCTCGAAGAACCTCTTTAATTTTTGATTGAGGTAACACAAGCTGCAACACATAAGATTTACCATCAGCGGACTCTCATTTTCGCCGAAGAACACCTTCTCGCACATGAAGTGAGTCCCATTGTGCCCAATAGGCCTTTAAAACTGGACTCCTATCAGAAATGTCATTCCATGCGGGTTTTTCTTCATGTTCTTTCCATGCGAGAAGAGGTTCAATGTCGGGGTCTTCTTGTTGAGCAGATCTTATTTCTTCATTGCTCCATCCACAAATGGGGTCAGCCCTTATTCGCAGAGTGTTGATGGCGACCATGCGTTTGTTGCCATTTGACGTTGCCTCGATAGTCAGACTTCTATTGTTTTGTTTGGTCTGAGAAACCTGGATGGTGTTTCTGGGGCCATCGATACCAGAAACCAGCTTCTGTCCCTCGAAGTTGGTTCTTACTCGTTTCTCTGTTGGTAAACTTGTTCGGGAAGTAACACTGGTGTTCTTGTTACCTTGTTCTGAGTTTGAAACTCCGTGTCCACAATGTTGACAAGCTCTTCTTGGTGGTAATCGACATTGACGCTGTAAATGTCCAGTCTTGTTGCAATTCCAGCACTTTGCAAGTCCGTTTCGTTGATTCCTTTGGACATCAGTTCTTCGGCATGAGCATTCTTCGACGATGGCTTCTCTAAGTCGATGTACTCCGTGAGAAGCTTGCTCCGCTGCTTCCATTGTCAAGGCAAACGCTAATGTTTCAGAAAGCGTTCGTTTTCCAGCAGTTCGCACGGTCCTTTGAAGATGTATGTCGGAAATGGCGCGAACAAATGCCTCAACTGCAAACTGGTTACGAATTTCTTCTCCAACATCTGGATATGCAAGATGAACAAGCCTTTCAATGCCCGCTTGTAGCTGTTGTAGAGTTTCTCCCCTCTTCTGAACTCTGGAATAGAGTCGTACTTTGAAGACTTCTTTCATATGGCTATTACCAAAGCGTTTGTCTATAGCCTCAACCAAGGAATTAAAGTCGCCGCTCTTATCTGCTGGTATGGTTAGCAATAACTCAGCAGCTGCTCCTCTAAGAGCAAGGGTTAGAGCTAAACACTTGTCAGCCTCATCCCAGCCATTTGCTGTAGAAGCTGCATCGAATTGCTTCTTGTATATAGACCAAGAAGTTTGTCCATCAAAGGTTGGAGGTTGCATCTCCTTTTTCCTCAAGGTTTCTCCAGAACTTTCCCGAATCTTTGTATTTCGAATGCGATCTAGCTCTTTTAAAAACGTCTCTATTTTGTTGTCGACTAGCAATGAAACACGTTCATCTAACACTTTTGAAAACGTCTCCATTTTGTTGTCGACTTGATTCTCCAGCAATGAAACACGTCCATCAAGTGCAGATACATTATTCTCGATGTTAACAAGCTTGCCTTCTAGCATTTTTCTCTGCTCTTCGAGAAGGTCTTTTTGTTCGCTATGCTGTTTTTTCTGCTCATTTCTTTGCTCTTCGAGACGTTCGAGAACATTCTTTTGTTCGTTTTTCTGCTCATTTCGTTGCTCTTCGAGACGTTCGAGAACATTCTTTTGTTCGTTCCTTTGTTCATTTCGTTGATCTTCGAGACGTTCGAGAACATTCTTTTGTTCATTTCGTTGTTCTTCGAGACGTTCAAGCAGAAGACTAAACATATTTGAAACATCTACATTTTTACTCACGTCTGCTTCCTCAGCGTCAGCTTCAAAGACGAAAATGTCCGGGTCTTCATTTTGTTGTTTCAAATATTCGGCCAAACGCAGAACAAGCTCATTTTTCGATCCTGCTCTAGAAAGTTCTCGCTTGCCTAATTCACTTTTCAGCTCATTACAGTTGAGCTCTTTCAATAACTTGCTCATTTTTTGTTATTATTTTTTTTTTTTCGCACACTTCACTGCACAATAAGTTTTATTCCACTTTTCTGACACCAATGTAATATTTTTCCAAGGTTCGTTAAATAAAACTTATTACTCTTTCTAATATTTCTTCTTTATTTTTACTTTCCAAATCACAACAATAAATCTCAATTTATAATCAACTCAAATACTTTATTCAAATTAAAGTCACACTTGTTTTACACAATCCAATAAGCAGAGTTTTGCACACTTCCGTAATCAAAAATCAACTGTCTCTCGCTCACCGTGAACACTCCCTTATATACTCCAATTAGTTGTTCTCGAAAGTTCATGTCTTGGAATGTTCTAGATGGTTGGAATAAGGGGAAATACATTTGACATTGGAAAAGAGCTTTTTGTTTCTTCCAGAAATTAGATACGTAATTTTCCAACAGATGGCGCTGTAGTAGTATAAAGCTCTGTTCACAACAATACTTTTATTACCAGATAAGGCAAATATACATAGGTATTTCCATCGCTACGTGTAAGCTTTTCCTAAAGCAAGGTGTAATACAGAGAACAAACCTTAGGTGGAACAATATGACTAGATACCTTCTTGGCTCCAAATCAGATTTGGCCAATGTTGGATCCGAAGCGCACGAAAGATTAAATATCTTTAAGCAGATCGCACATAGGCTCCATAATAGGTGTTACAACAGGACACTGTTTTATAGAGAAGCATGCAACGCCGCTTACAGATTGATCTAACGATGTCTGAACAATCTGCATGGACGAAGAAGAGGAGGAATCGATCTCTCATTTTCTCTATACATTTCCTGCTTTACTCTAAAGACGTGAATTCCATCTGGGGGATTTCTACTACAATGATCTTAGTTTCCTGGAAAATATAGAAACAGGCAATTTATCTCGCTTCATAAGGAGCTCCAGTTGGTTTAACTATTAGGGAGAGTCTCCAAGATTCAATGTGGTATCACAATATTGGCCAACGTATGATCTAAGTGTGTCAGCTCTAATGCTCACAGAGAACCAAACCTAACCTATATTTTTTGCTTTGTTTCCCTTGTTTAAATATTATCCCACAAAATGTGTCAATTTTGTTGCTTGGTTTACCTAAACAATTTTTGTCGTATAACACTATTTCATAACTTTCTCATTATAATGAAAAACATGAAATTCAATTTAGATTTCTTTGCCTTTCAGAAATATCAACGAACTGCACCTGTTCAATCAACAAGCACCTTTCCTCCATAATCTCTCTATACGGACCGATTTCATCACTCCAGAGAGTTGTGTGCAACTGTACTTGCAACTAAAATGCTGATAAAGTGTAAATTTAATGAATCTGGCTGATTGCAACCAAACTATCTCAACACACGAAACAAATACAGCAAGGGCCATATCATTAATCGCAGCCATATCGCAGCGTATAAAATCGGATTTGAAAAAAATTTAATCACAGACGAGCACTAATGCAATAAACACGAAGAATTGGGCCGCATCTGCAACAACTAAGAAACTCTGTTTTGCTTAGATTGTATTCGATAATTAAAAATACCAAACATGTATCGGCCAAATTTCTACGAATCCACATGCCTGCGTTGCAACGAAATCGTCTACCAGGTGGACCGAGTAGGCCCGCTAAAAGACTTCACATTCTTCCATTCTGGCTGTTTCAAATGTGTCCACTGTGGGACGAAATTAACACTTAAAACGTACTTCAATAGTCAGCACAAGCATGACGACAAAGAGGTGAGTTGAATGTTAATTATTCAAATCCCAATAAGAGTCGAAGTGAGTAAATGAGCGAATGCGTGAGTGAGTCCGTGAGGAGCCGTAGTTGGCGACAACGACGGACAGCGACGACACGATGGAAAATCGCGAACGTTAATTGTGTCAAATTGCTGAGCGTGCACGAGTGGGTGATCTGGTTGATGAAAATATTCTGATAACTTTAACTATTGACTTGACTTTGGATTCTTAAATAATAGAATGGGGATCGAGGGGAAGTTTTCCATTTCATTGAAGAATGACAATCGATTTGGGGCGACTATTCGATAGTTTGTGAAGGTGTGGTGTGGTGTAGTCATTTTTGGGCTATGGGCGTTTCATGGCTTACAAATTCGTATCCACTTTTCGGTTCGAAAGCGAGAGTGGCGCCTATTTTTAATTGAGTAAACTGAAAAAAAATGTAAATGGCCCATTAGTCAGTCATTTAACAATTTCAGACCAGGTTCAACGACTTTCACTTAATTTGGTGAGATTGTTTTATTTTAAATTAACTTCGGAGCAACGCTATCTGCAATTGACTTCGCTTTTCTTTCAATATTTAAATACGAGTGGCATCTACATGAGGCATATATTTTTTATTTCGAATGTGAAAAGTAAATTCCAAATTGTTTCAATTCTTTTGAACTCTTGTATAACAGGCTGTTTTGCATTAGATGCAAACGCTAGAGCTTGTAGCCTGGATAGAAATGAAATAAAACGCACAACTGGGTCACACAAACCGGCTTTCACCTGTGGATAACTGAGGAAAATTTAACCGGGGATTTTGGAGACTGGAGCCTCTTAGAAAGCTTGGCTTCGGAAATAGCGACAACCAAAGACATTATTAAGTATTTGAAGCTCAAAATCCATAAAATCACTTTGGACCGGCATATTTCGATAACCAGACAACTCAGAGGCTATTCGGTTGGATGTGCATATAGGAATTGAATAGACATTTCATTCGATGTATGTCTCGATGCGTTTGGGGATCTTTGAAAATTTGGTTATTTATTTAGACAAGTGGTTAGTCCATTATTTTTCAAAATTCTCAAAAATTCAGTGAAATCACTTTGCTTAGAAATATTTCGACAACCAGACCTCGCAGAAGCTTTCCCTTTTCACCTGTGGATAGCTGAGGCAAATTTAACCGGGAATTTTGGAAACCGGAGCCTCTAAGAAGGCTTGGTTTCGGAAATAGCGCCAACCAAAACATAATTAGGTAGTTGGGGCTTTAAAATACATAAAATCACTTTGGACCGGCATATTTCGATAACCAGACCACTCGGAAGCTTTTCGGTTGGATGTGTATATAGGAATTGAATAGACATTTCATTCGATGTATGTCTCGATGCATTTGGATAACTTTGAAAATTTGGTGATTTTTTTAGACAAGTGGTTAGTCCATGATTTTTTCAAAAGTCTCCAAAATTCAGTAAAATCACTTTGCTTAGAAATATTTCGAGAAGCAGACCACGCAGAAGCTTCCCGTTTTCACCTTTGGATAGCTGAGGCAAATTTAACCGGGGATTTTGGAAACCGGAGCCTCTTACAAGGCTTGGTTTCGGAAATAGCGCCAACCAAAGGCATAATTAGGTAGTTGGGGCTTTAAAATCCATAAAATCACTTTGGACCGGCATATTTCGATAACCAGACCAGTCAGAAGCTTTTCGGTTGCATGTGTATATAGGAATTGAATAGACCTTTCATTCGATGTATATCTCGATGCATTTGGGGAACATTGAAAATTTGGTGATTTTTTTAGACAAGTGGTTAGTCCATGATTTTTTCAAAAGTCTCCAAAATTCAGTAAAATCACTTTGCTTAGAAATATTTCGAGAAGCAGACCACGCAGAAGCTTCCCGTTTTCACCTTTGGATAGCTGAGGCAAATTTAACCGGGGATTTTGGAAACCGGAGCCTCTTACAAGGCTTGGTTTCGGAAATAGCGCTAACCATAGACATTACTAGGTAGTTGGGGCTTTAAAACCCATAAAATCACTTTGGACCGGCATATTTCGATAACCAGACCAGTCAGAAGCTTTTCAGTTGGATGTGTATATAGGAATTGAATAGACCTTTCATTCGATGTACGAGTATGTCTCGATGCATTTGGGTGAATTTGAAAATTTGGTGATTTTTTTAGACAAGTGGTTAGTCCATGATTTTTTTCAAAAGTCTCCAAAATTCAGTAAAATCACTTTGCTTAGAAATATTTCGAGAAGCAGACCTCGCAGAAAGGCCACTAGTAGTGGACTAAGAGTTTAATCAGAGTAAGATGGAACTGATGCTCTTTACTACCAGGATTAAAATACCTACATTCACCCTACCTCGACTTAACGGTCAAACTCTTTCCTTATCTTCCAAAGCTTAATACCTTGGAGTTATTCTCGACCCCAAATTGAATTGGAAGGTAAATATTGAAGAACGGGTTAAGAAAGCCTGTATAGCTTTCTATGCCTGCAGAAAGACCTTTGGTAAGAAGTGGGGCCTTCAGTCGAAGATGATTTTGTGGACGTACACTGCAGTGGTACGGCCAATTTTGTCTTACGGATCGATTGTTTGGTGGCCTGCACTTAGCAAGCAATATAACGTCGGAAAACTTAAAACGGTTCAAAGAACGGCTAGCGTCGGCACTACAGGGGCTCTCAGATCATGCCCAACAGATGCCCTGAGCGTTATCCTGAACCTTTTACCACTCGACCTTCATATAAAATACCTAGCGGCATGCAGTGCTTTAAGACTTAAAGAATCTAACTGTTGGTTCTCCAAACCCTATGGTCATGGAAACATAACAAAATTGATTCCTCCCGATATCTTTTTATCGAACACCGACTACTGCGTACCTCCTCTTGGCCCAAGCGGGGATTTCAAAGCCATTTTTCCCACCAGAGAGGATTGGAAAAATGATGTTGTCACAAAAGATTTCGATTAGATAATCTTCACTGATGGATCTAGGATGGAGTGCGGTGTTGGTTCAGGAATTTTTTCCGAGTCCTTTAACATCTCCAAGTCCCTCAGACTACCAGACTTTGCGAGTGTATTTCAAGCTGAAATACTAGCAATCAAGGAGGCATGCAAGTTGCTCCAATCTAACCAAAACCAATTCAGAAATATAGCTATCTGCTCAGATAGCCAGGCGGCCATTAAGGCCATTAAATCATCTACATCTACCTCAGTACTTGTCCAGCAATGTCGGGACGAACTGGCGAGTCTGAACATTGACCTCCAGGTCACTCTCATTTGGGTTCCAGGTCACACTGACATAGAGGGTAATGAACAGGCTGACGCTTTAGCTCGGCAAGGCTCGGCCTTACATAGCTCACTAGCGGAAAACGTAAATATTCCTCTTGGTGCTATGAAGAGAAAAATCTTCCCGATTTTTCTCAATGAATCCAACCGTAGGTGGAGCAGTCTCACAAACTGTGTCATATCAAGAAAGATATGGCCTACTTACAACAACTCACGTTCCAACGATCTAATATGCAGACCCAGGCGCGACATAGCCAGAATCACAGCACCGGGCACTGGCCCATAGGTGAACATGCAAGAAAGCTAGGCATCCCCTTCAACCCACACTGCCGTAGTTGTGGAGATCCACAAGAAAAAGAAACTGTGGTTCATTTTCTTTGCGATTGCCCCGCCTTAGCAAATTGCAGGATGACTTCCTTTGGGAAAGCCTTCCTCGATGACCCCAGCGAACTTTCGGAGAAGAAAATCAAAGATCTGATTATCTTTCTGAATGCGATAAAATGGCTTTAGCAATGCTCCGCTGAAGTATATAAAAGCCATTTTCTTCCGTACTAAATCCTTATTAGGTTGACACGAGTTAATGGTATCAAAACGGCGCACCCCAGCGCTAATTGAGTCGCGGGCCCAGCTGGCTGGCGACTACCATCTCTACCTACCTACCTACCTAGACCTCGCAGAAGCTTCCCGTTTTCACCTTTGGATAGCTGAGGTAAATTTAACCGGGGATTTTGGAAACCGGAGCCTCTTACAAGGCTTGGTTTCGGAAATAGCGCCATCCAAAGGCATAATTATGTAAGTAGTTGGGGCTTTAAAACCCATACAATCAATTTGGACCGGAATATTTCGATAACCAGACCACTCGTAAGCTTTTCGGTTGGATGTGTATATAGAAATTGAATAGACCTTTCATTCGATGTTTGTCTCGATGCATTTGGGTTACTTTGAAAATTTGGTGATTTTTTTAGACAAGTGCTTAGTCCATGATTTTTTCAAAAGTCTCCAAAATTCAGTAAAATCACTTTGCTTAGAAATATTTCGAGAAGCAGACCTCGCAGAAGCTTCCCGTTTTCACCTTTGGATAGCTGAGGAAAATTTAACTGGGGATTTTGGAAACCGGAGCCTCTTAGAAGGCTTGTTTTCGAAAATAGCGCCAACCAAAGACAAGTAGGTAGTTGGGGCTCAAAATCCATAAAATCACTTTGGACCGGCATATTATGATAGCCAGACCACTCAGAAGCTTTTCGGTTGGATGTGTATATAGGAATTGAATAGAATTTTCATTCGATATAAAGGGTGGTTAAATTTTAAGGGCCGATGTTGATTTTGAATAAAACACAAATCATTTAGGAAATTATTGTCATTACTTTTTATTATGATAATATGGTATGGATCAATTATGTATGGAACAAAATATCGGCCAAATGGCCGCCGCGAACTCGGCGGCACACTTCACACAGAGAAAGAAGTCCAACGGTGTCAAATCACATGATCTTGGCGGCCAATTGACATCGCCACCACGTGAGATAACACGGCCATTGAATTTGTCGCGCAAAAGAGCCATTGTTACGTCAGCTGTGTGGCAAGTGGCACCGTCCTGTTGAAACCACTTATCGTCGACATACATATCTTCCAATTCGGGCCATAGAAAGTTCGTTACCATCTCACGATAGGGAACACCATTCACAGTAACTGCCTGATTGGCCTCATTTTGGAAAAAATACGGTCCGATGATGCCGCCAGCCCATAAACCGCACCAAACAGTTACTCTTTGTGGGTGCATTTGTTTTTCGACAATCACTCTTGGATTATCATTCGCAAAAATGCGGCAATTCTGCTTATTGACGAATCCACTGAGGTGAAAATGTGCCTCATCACTGAAGATGATTTTCTTCGAAAATTGATCATCCAATGTTGCTATTTCTTGCCACCATTCTGACCATTGACGACGCTTGAAATGGTCAAGAGGCTTAAGTTCTTGAGTCAATTGCACCTTGTAAGCGTGTAAATGCAAGTCTTTATGCATAATGTTCATCAACGACGAGCGTGAGAGGTGCAATTGTTGGGCATGACGAAGAGTTGAGGTGGACGGCTCTTCAGCCACACTATCGCGAACAGCAGCTGTATTTTCTGCGGTACGAGCTGTACGAGCATGCACTGGTGTTTTCACATATCCTACAGACCCGGTTTGCTCAAATTTTTGCACGATTTTTCCGATTGTACGCACATTTGGACGATTAAATTGACCGCAAAATTACGAAGTGCACGATATGCATTTTGATTTGAACGCCAAATTTCATAATAAGCCTAAATAACTTTAACGCGTTGCTCGATTGTGTAGCTTTCCATGGTTCAAATTAAGTTAGTCTGAAATTGGGAAATGTCAAATGAAATACAGAAAAAACTTGACGTTTAGGTGTGGTTCACGTTCAACATCGGCCTTTAAGATTTAACCACCCTTTATGTCTTGATGCGTTTGGGGAACTTTGAAAATTTGGTGATTTTTTTAGACAAATGGTTAGTCCATGATTTTTTCAAAATTCTCAAAAATTCAGTAAAATCAATTTGCTTAGAAATATTTCGAGAACCAGACCTCGCAGAAGCTTCGGGTTTTCATCTGTGGCTAGCTGTGGAAAATGAGGTATTTGAAAACCTTGAGACCGTCAAAATGTTAATATTAAAGCCTATGTTTAAAGAAGATCCTTACAATCAGTTTGTCATTTTTTGATGTAAGCAACTTTTTATCTAATTATATTTACAAAATATGAAACAATACTATTTCATGCCACAAATTATATGAAATTAATATTTATTACGCAATCACAGTTCTGAGATAAAAATGTATCTTACTTAACAATAGACAATTAATTTAATTTTCCCACATATAAAGAATTGTTAACTGCGCATCGTTCCGTTTATACTTCAGTTAAACATATTTATAACATTTAAGAAAAAAACTCCAATTAAAGATATTTTCTTAAACGGCCTTCTCAATTAGGCTACGCCACTCAACGACAACTTGCAACAACTATTCTCCCTCCCACTATAGTTATTTGAGCCAGGCACATGCCAACTTAGTCCGATGGCTATTTTAAGACAATTTATTCGATGGCATGTGAATATTTTGTCACAACAAGATCCAAATTGGTTTAGCAGGAAGATATTAATCAAATGAATAATATCTCTTCGTTAAAATTTTTAAACACTCTCAATTTACTACAATTTTGATCCAAATCAAAACAATGTAAAGGTACTACACCTTAATTACAGTTCTGTTTGTTTGTTATTTGCGATTTCAGGGGTGCAATTATTTCATTTTTTCCAAGCTTTGTGTTTTTCTATCGACTTGGAACGTAGAAGCACAGTAATTTATGGTTTCGTCATAGCTTACTTATTACTGATTGTTATTGTTTATTACTTACTTATACGTGTTTGAAGGAAAGTGCAGCATGTACATACATTAAGAGAAAAACTAAGTTCACAAGCATAGGGTAAATTCTTTTAAGATTCCTAAAAATTACTCGTTCAAGAAATAAAACCATAACTAGTTAATGTGAGTACTTGTCCAAATTTTTCTTAATTTTAATCATTTTGAAGAAATCTTCTTACTAACGTTCTACAAGTCCTAGACAACCAAAAAACTAAATAAACAAAATTAAGTTTTTCGCTAAATTAAAAGTAAAATTTATAAAATATTTAGATGCTTTTTTTTTATGTGTAGCCTTTTTAAAAAGATCAAAATTTTTAAGAAAAATTTAAAAAATCTTTCGAAAATAATTTGCCTCAATTTAGATTAGGACTGATCTTGTTACTGTCATTGCTTTAATTTGTGGTGGTATTGAATAGGAAATAACAAACTTGGGTAAAGTAGATGTTAAAGAAGCATTTCGCTTTTGTTGAAGTTAGACGACCGCTTTTGTTGCGTTTTCAATAAAAAAAACATTATGTAGAGGCTGTTTTAATTGTTTAGATTTGCGACTCAGTTTAATGCATTATATATAGCAGAAAGTCTCAAAATAAAAGGAGATGTCGATTCTAGCTCAAATCTTACAAGCAACAGGTTTTTAAGTTCACTGTTCATTTTGCGAAAGAGAAATCATAAAATTGTATAAAAATAATACCAAAACGTTTTCATCTTCACGTAACAAAGTGAAATTCTTTCTCATTTTGCATGAAAGGAAGTCCACTTAAATAAAGGCAATTTATATCTTACTAACAAAAGAACTTGTACAAAATGCTGAAATCCTAAAAAACTAACAGGCTGGGTAGCGTGGGTTGGGCAGGAGGTCGAACCTCATAAAACGGAATATGTGCTATTTCAAGGAAATATAAAATTCCTCATTTAGATCCTCCTTCTATCAAAGGGATTCTGACATCTTTCTCAGACAAGGCAAAATACTTGGGTCTTTTGTTATATGTACATACAAAATTATGCTACATTCCACTCTGCTCATGCAAACAAAAAACATTGAAAACAAATAGGACCTTCAACCCGACATTGCTCTCTGGCTTTATATTTCGGTGGTGTAGCAGTATATTAGACCGCTCTGGAAAAGGCTGTAAATTATGACAAGCTAATCACAGTACAACGATCATCTTGTCTGTGCATAAGCGGACTACTGCGAACGACACCCTCAGCGTTCCGTTATATACGCCTCCTCCCGATTTCATCAAACTAACGGCGCGGCGGTGAACACAGCCTAAAAGCCTTTCCGCAACAGATCAATAACCAAATTGGCCATTACATCATTCTGAACTCATTCGCATCACTTTCACATTTCTGACTCTATCCCAAAACTCCGATTCGGTAACAACTTACCAGTCCCCATTCCTTCAAGATCTGTTTTGGGAGGATAGGAGTTTCTTGAAAGACCGACGGATCGAAAACTGATGATATGTCTCTCTTAAGGTAATGCTTGTCATTGATGCGGATCTTATGACGATTAAAGAAGTCCTGTCTTGGATCAAAGAAAACGTGTTATAAACTATACTGACACCCGCATCTTCTCGCGTTGTCAAGGAGCTTTTCTATCTCTGGATTCGATTTCTACTAACTCTATATCAGCCTTTAGTTGCCGTTCATCTCTTATGGAGATGGCCCAGCTGTTAAATATCCACCTCTGTTGGGTACCGGGACATAGGAACATTCCAGGAAACTGTAAGGCTGAAGAACACATCTTTTAGGATAACCTATAGCTGATACAAGATACTATAGAGAGGATCAACCTAAGATAGAATAACATAAACACCTGTCTGATGACAAAACAGATCTGGCCAATTCTTGACATGAAGCGCTCTAAGCCTTTTGTATCTTGAAGCAGATTCCCCCAATTGCACTTACTTTCCTTCTTTCCAACTTTCAGACCGTTCTCTTCAAGTAGTATTGGACGGTTTCAAATCTGATACCCACAAAATAAACACTGGTGTGCCACAGGACTCCGTTTTGTCTCCGACACTCTTCCTTATATTCATAAATGATCTTTTATCTGAAACTTCTAATCCACTTAATTGTTTCGCTGACGACAGTACCCTCAGCTTTTCATATTCGTTTTTAGATTCACATCCTTGTCCTTCAGATGTGGACTTCCAACGGCAGCGTACTCGTATGATAAGCTCATTAAATTCTAATCTTGACAGCATTGTCCAATGGGGAATCAAAAACCGTTTAGTATTCAATGCTTCAAAAACTCAATGCTGTTTACTGTCGTTAAAGCGCAACCCTCCCCTAATGCCACTTTCTATGAGCAGCACTTGCATCGAGGAGACTGATCAGCTTTCAGTTCTACGTATGTGCATCACAGACCATCTTTTGTGGAGTGATCACATATTTGACGTTGCCAAAAACGCTGCTAAATGTTTAGGTTTTCTCCGCCGATGCAAGAAGTATTTTACCCCTTCTGATCTGGTTGTTATATATAAAGCCTTTATTCTTCCGAAGCTCGAGTACAATTCCCATATCTGGCCAGGTGCTCCAAAAACCCACTTGAATCTCTTGGACAGAATTCAAAAGAGAGCTATAAAAATGATAGGCGACCGTTGTCTATCTGAAGCATTTTTATCTCTCGAGCACCGCCGCAATGTTTCATGTCTATCATTATTTTACCGCTATTTTCATAAACAGTGCTCTAGTGAAATAGCTAAATAGTTGCGTTCCTTCCCTTAAACAATTCAACCGTAATACCCGTACTAGGAATGCCCATCAGTTTACCCTTGAGCCCAACTTCGGACGTACTGTCAAATACAGAGATTCTTTTTTTAGTCGCACTATACGAATGTGGAATGGTTTACCTGGCTCAGTATTTCCCACTCATTTCAATGTGCAGACATTGAAAACCAATCTGCATTGGTATCTCCTTTCTAATCCTATCCTAATTTTCTAGTTGTTCGTACTGTATGTATTTAACATTTTAAGGGTATTCATAACCCCTTGAGTACGCGTTTAATATAAAAAAAAAAATTGCAAATCAGGTCCGTAATACGTGTCATATCTGGACAAGCACGCAACGACTCTTACACCCATATTAATAAAGATGGATTAGTGGAGGTTTATCGTTAAGTCCTGGACTAAGTGCGAAATTTCATTAATAAAACAAATTTTCTGATAAGTGACGTTTACTAACTATGATTAAGTTAAACCACCGAAGTAGGTGGTTTAGCGAAGGAATAAGAAATTGAAATGTCAAATTCGTTTTTTTTTTAATCAAAAATTAAACAAAAGTGAGAAGTTTCTAAATTAATTTTGAAAAGAAATAGTAATAATAAAAATGGCACAAAGTTTTAACGTTTTGAACCGTTTGGATTTGCTGGATAATCCTAATTTTTCTATAAGAAGAACAAAAATCTATAAACCCCGATATGATCCGATAAAAGAGCAAAGCGAAGAGGAATTCCGAAAGAAATATAGGTTTTCCAAGAAAAACATGGAAAAACTTATAGCTATCGTTGAAGCAGACCTAAATGTGGACAGAATAGGTGGAAATATTCCTGTGGATTTACAAGTAATGGCTTCCATTAGATACTAGGGGCCGTAATGAGGTATAATCCTTGACTGGATGTATATAAACATAATCTTAAATAACATTACTCATTTAAAAAAGTTTCAAGACGATTGTGCTGATATCCACGGCTTTAGTTAGCCTACATTGAGCATCGTGTCTTCACGAGTTGCCAAAGCATTTGCTTTGAAAGCAAGGCAGTTTATTAAAATACCCCAAAAAGCTTCCGAGCAAATAAAAACAATGGAAGCATTTAAGTTCATACGTTGATTTCCACAAGTCATTGGTGCAATTAAGCAATATCCACAATCAGACACAAGCAATTGACAATCAATTTAAGTAGCCACAGAATATAAAAAAAGAGATTGCTTACTTAAGTAGAAGATTTTCTTAAAAGGATTTTTGATAAACGTCATTTTACTATTCCGGGAACATTTTGTTTTTATTAATATAAATAACGGGTGATTTTTTAAGAGCTTGAGAACTTTTTTTTAAAAACGTTAGATTGGTCCATGACATTTACTTTTTGAAGATAATTTCATTTAAATGTTGACCGCGGCTGCGTCTTAGGTGGTCCATTCGGAAAGTCCAATTTTGGGTAACTTTTTCGAGCATTTCGGCCGGAATAGCCCGAATTTCTTCGGAAATGTTGTCTTCCAAAGCTGGAATAGTTGCTGGCTTATTTGTGTAGACTTTAGACTTGACGTAGCCCCACAAAAAATAGTCTAAAGGCGTCAAATCGCATGATCTTGGTGGCCAACTTACCGGTCCATTACTTTAGATGAATTGTTCTCCGAAGTTTTCCCTCAAAATGGCCATAGAATCGCGAGCTGTGTGGCATGTAGCGCCATCTTGTTGAAACCACATGTCAACCAAGTTCAGTTCTTCCATTTTTGGCAACAAAAAGTTTGTTAGCATTGAACGATAGCGATCGCCATTCACCGTAACGTTGCGTCCAACAGCATCTTTGAAAAAATACGGTCCAATGATTCCACCAGCGTACAAACCACACCAAACAGTGCATTTTTCGGGATGCATGGGCAGTTCTTGAACGGCTTCTGGTTGCTCTTCACTCCAAATGCGGCAATTTTGCTTATTTACGTAGCCATTCAACCAGAAATGAGCCTCATCTCTGAACAAAATTTGTCGATAAAAAAGCGGATTTTCTGCCAACTTTTCTAGGGCCCATTCACTGAAAATTCGACGTTGTGGCAGATCGTTCGGCTTCAGTTCTTGCACGAGCTGTATTTTATACGGTTTTACACCAAGATCTTTGCGTAAAATCTTCCATGTGGTCGAATAACACAAACCCAATTGCTGCGAACGGCGACGAATCGACATTTCACGGTCTTCAGCAACACTCTCAGAAACAGACGCAATATTCTCTTCTGTACGCACTGTACGCATTCGTGTGGTTGGTTTAATGTCCAATAAAGTAAACTGAGTGCGAAACTTGGTCACAATCGCATTAATTGTTTGCTCACTTGGTCGATTATGTAGACCATAAATCGGACGTAAAGCGCGAAACACATTTCGAACCGAACACTGATTTTGGTAATAAAATTCAATGATTTGCAAGCGTTGCTCGTTAGTAAGTCTATTCATGATGAAATGTCAAAGCATACTGAGCATCTTTCTCTTTGACACCATGTCTGAAATCCCGCGTGATCTGTCAAATACTAATGCATGAAAATCCTAACCTCAAAAAAATCACCCGTTATTTAAGCCAGGACTAAACTCCTATTCTATGGTTTAGTAAGACAGTGGACTATATAGGGAATAAGCGTTTTTTATTAATATGGGTGTTAGTGTTTATTTGAACGATTTTTGCAGAAGATGTATGTACAAGGCAAAAGTACAATCAATTCCTCATTTTCTATGTACTATACATGCCCTGCTTTCTTCCATAGAATTAGGCTCCATCTTGGAGGGTTTTTCTGCGAACAAGTTACTGATCTAAGACCGAGTGTGTCAGCTGCGAAGCTGGCAATCACCTAAGTCCCCTAGGGTAAGATGTACAAATCTTGATCTGCCGATCAACCACAGAATAAAATCTGTTTACCATGATAAAAAATGTATGACGGGGACAAATGCCGTATCAACAATTAAATAACATACGACCACATACTTGCACTCTGGTTGAGCTTCAGTTAGTCGGTGAGTTGAGTTAAACTACGTTTAAGCGACCGGATCTTTGTTCTTAAGGATTTATTTCTCTGCACCTTCTGTGTTAAATTATATTCGCCAAATAAAATTGTGTCCTTTATAATTAATATTTTGTACTTATTGAGAATGATATGGATCACTTTTTTGACTTTTAACTAATCCATATCTATAATGAAAGAGAATTAAATGCCCCATTCGCACTGAAAAACACATTTTATTATTAAAATTTTTTTGACATTACATTATACATTAACATACAACATACATTAATAATAATTATAATATTTCAAATTATTATCATAAGCAAGTGTTTCCATCGATTTTTAACATATTTTTTTTTGTATTTTTACACTTTCAGGTCTATTGCAGTTCACATGTACCAAAGAGTGGACCTGGTCATCTTGATCAAACATCTGTAGGCATAAGACAGGCTCTGAACGTGCCACGAACAAATAAATTTGTCAATGAGCAAATACGAGGCTCGAGATTGAATGGTATCGATGGTAAGTAAGAACAAGTTTTAAGTTTTTTTTTTGTTTGTTGTTAACAATTATAGCTATACCTACTACCCTCTATATTATTTTGTAGCTATATATCTATTTATCAATGAGTGAAATTAAAATTTTAATCTATATATATAAAAATCAATTTCTGTTCGTTTGTCTCGCTTAAACTCAAGAATGGCTGGGCCGATTTTGCTCATTTTGATCTTGAAATATTTGTGAAATTTCAGAGAAGGTTTAAACGGTGAGAAACGTAAATAATAGGTAACGGAAAATACTAAAAACGACAATCTAATGTTGCTAGCTGTGAAACAATTGATGTCTTTACACTACAAATTACTGCAGAAATGTACAATGAGACATCCATCATGATGAAGATTATGTGTTTATTGATGGTACTCGTAAATAAAGTATTGTCGTGTTTGCGCATAACAGCACCCAATTGTCCTATGCATTATGTATTGGCCCAAACAGTTCGTTCTAATGTTCCGCAATTGAATGAACAAGAAATAATTGCGTACGATACTTTGATGGAAGCTGTGAACAGTGGATTTGGTGGAATTTACTTCCTCGATGCTCCCAGGTGTACTGGAAAAACGTTCCTAATTTCATTGCTTTTGGCAAAGATCAGATCGTAAAATGAAGTAGCCCTAGCATTGGCTTCATCTGGAATAGCACATTCTGAATTGAAATAACCACTAAACATGGAAATCAAAGAAGTAGCAGCTTATAACATCGCCAAAAACAGCGCAATGGCGAAGATTCTATAGATATGCAAATTGATCATTTAGGATAAATGTACGATGGCCCACAAGAGGTTACTGGAGGCACTGGACAAAATGTTAAAAGATCTTCGTGACAACCAAAACATTTTTGGTGGAGCCATGATTCTGTTGTCAGGTGATTTTCGTCAGACTCTTTCTAAATCTCTGCTCTAAATCATCTAATTTGTGGCAGTATGTAAAGACATTCCAATTGACAACTAACATGCGAGTATTTTTGCAACAAGATCAAACTGCGATTATGTTTTTGAAGCAGTTATTAGATATTGGAAATGGTAAGGTCACAGTTGACACCTCGAACTGATTAATTACACTACTCCCGAATTTTTGTCACTTTGTCGACTCAAAAGAGGAGCTTATTCAGCGTGCTTTTACGAACACAAAACAATAGTTCAGAAACCATAATTGGCTGATCGAATGAGCAATATTGGCGGCCAAAAACAAATATGTCGATTATATCAATGCAACCATTCAGAATTGTCTTCCCAGGGAGTTTTTTTCTTACAAATCGGTTGACACAGTTACAAACTATGTGACGTAGTCAACTATCCCACAGAGTTTTTAAATTTGCTGGAATTGCAGGTCAGGGATGATGGAATTTTCACAGCAGAATTTCTTCAGTCTTCGTAGGATTACTTCTTCTAGTAATTTGCTAATGTTGTTGAGAAGTGATATTGGCCTGTAGTTGGAAGCACCTTTCTTCTGAATTGTCACAATCTTTGCTGTTTTCCACTTCTGAGGGAACTAACAGTTGTTGATGCAGTTGTTTAAAATGATCATTAAAATCATTACTGCATGTGGCAGCTTTTTCAGGATGTAGTAGGACACACCATCTGGTCCAGCAGACTTTTTTGGCTTAGAATTGCCGATGATTTCTACAACCTCCTCTAGATTGCATAAATGTGGACTGTCGGTGGGATCATTTGCTGGATTGATGATATTAAAATTTATTTTATCCGGATTTGGTTGCAGTGTTTGTTGAACTGTTGCCTCAACTTCTTGTAAGAAAGTTGGGTCAGTAGGTGGGTTCGGTGTGAAGTTTCCTTCGAAGTAGTCGGCGAACGCTTCCACCTTGTCTTCGACCGAAGTAGCTTCACTTTCATTGCTGATGATGGTTTCCGGTATTTGTGGCTGTTTTTTAAAAGCATCTGGTCCTGGCTTGATTGCTTGCAATCTTTTCTGGTATTGGATATTATTGTGGTATTGAATGGAGTTCCGGAACATGATGTTGACTTGCTGTAGCTCATTCCAAACTATCTGGTAGTTTCTGTTGGTTGTATTCAGTTCCCTTTGTTGGATCCGCTGGAGAATCTTAGACGTTGTTTGTGAGCATTCAGACTCTGCGGGAAGGTGCTGGAACCTATCCTTTGACGTTTTAGACTGTTTTTGCTTGCCCAGGGCATCAGATACGGCATGTTCAAAGTTGGCAATTGCTGCATCGATTTCGGTATCCAGAAGATTCCTGTCTGAAGGTGGAAGAGTTAAGCTGCCAGTTTTCCTTGTGCACGTATCCATTCAAGCAGAAATGAGCTTCGTCGTGGATCTTCGGCCAACTTTTCAAGAACCCATTCACCGAAAATTCGGTGTTGTGGTAGGTCGTTCAGCTTCAATTCTTGCACCAGCTGTATTTTGAAAGGCTTCACACCTAAATCCTTCCGCAAAATGTTCCACGTAGTGGAGTAACAGAGGCCCAATTGCTGCGAACGGCGCCAAATCGATAATTCACGGTCATAAAACACTGGCCGATACAGCTGCGATATTTTCCTCAGTTCGCACTCTACGTAAGCGTGTTGGTGGTTTAATGCCCAAAAATATAAATTTGGTGGGAAATTTAGTCACAATAGCCCGAATAGCCGCCTCAGTAGGTCGATTAAATTGACCATAAAATGGAAGAAGAGCGCGATAACTTTCTTAACAGAGAACGCATTTTGATAATAAAATTCAATAATTTGCAAGCGTTGTTCGTTTGTAAGACGATTCATGGTTAGATTACACACCAAACTGAAGATATTTGACAGTGACACAACGCACGAAACGTGCGTGAGCTGTCAAAACCAGTGTTGCCAAAAAGAAAATAGTAAAAGAATCACACATTATAATTTAAATTACAAGCTAAGGCAGCAAAAATCACCAAGTTACTTTCTGTTAAGTATCTTTCAAATTGTATTCTTTTCCATTTTTTGTAGTAATTTAACAAAAATATATAATATACATATACATATTACCTTAGATAAATAAAAAAATATTTTTTTTCTTAACAGGTGTAAGTTCCCGTCAATCAACGCCAAACGGCTATGGTAGCCGTGAAGTTAGTTCACCCTCACAAAATGAATCCGACTACAAGTACGGACGGTTCGATGCGAGCGCACTACACATTGCACACGCAATCAAACAGACCGAAATCCAAAAAGCCTACAACAAGCAACGAGAAAAACCAATCGATTTCTATTTGGTAAGTTAATTAGCCACATAAAGATACCGAGATGTTTCAAGACAAGACTTTTAGCAAAACCACCCAAACTCTGTCACAGATATGAAATTTTGTTTTTTTTTTGGAATTTTATAGTCTGCATTTTGCGGAACTGGATTTGACTTGGACCAGATATGTATAGTATCAAGCAACAGACTTCACCAGCACTTGCGTGATAACTTTCTTTTGAATCAAAAATCACACGCTAATAAAGAAGAAAAATTGAGTAATTAAAGTATCTAGATACTATTCAGGGCATAACATATATATATTTCTCTGCCATTTATGTACATACAAATATGAATATAGCGAGAGTGAGGAGGTTTGCTTTTCTAAAGTAGCCTTGTATCATAACACCATAACAACATCGGCATGCAACCAACCATATTTTGTGGGGCGAGATCTCCCCAAAGTTCGTTAACCATGCATAGTCGGTATCAGTATCTGAAAGATAGAAATGAGGTGCAGTACAAAATGCATTAAATTTTTGTCTGAAGTACATGGCTTATGAACACACATATATGTATATACATATAAAGCCAGTTAATGAAATTCCGACACAAACGCGATATTTGAATGGAACACCGTTGAATGGCTGAATTGCATTACAAACTTATTTCAAGTATTTTTTTATATTCAAATTTTACTGACTGGTATTTGCATGTCAATGAAGTGGCGGTTATTTGCTGTACTCGTATGCACAGTGGGCTAGTTAACGATTGAACAAGGTAATTCAGCTATTGTGATTTTACCACCAAAAAATTAAGTTGTAGCTTCATAAATAACAATATCAACTCAAAGCGGAATATTTGTCATCTTGAAATCCTGCCAACTATAAAGTGTACATATTCAAGAGCCTGAAGTTTTTGTACTCATTCATAGAATCTACTATGCGGACATTCGGGTTGAAAATACCTACTAAAACTCGGTTTTGAGATCCTAGTATCGAAGTTAAGCCCGAGTTAACTCCTGAAACATGCAATTTAGTTTCCGAGTTAATCAATTAAAAGTTTTTGCGAAATCTAGATCAAATGCGTTTCGCACAAGAAGGACAGTCGGACTCATCAATTAGATTCTGTCATACCCTAGAAAAATTTAACTAACATTTCAATTTCAATTTATTTATTTTATAGCGGGCGTACAAATAAGACATAGTCTTTTATAGTACCTTAAAATTGGACTCTTAAGTTAATTAAAATTAGAGCTTTCTTTTAACATTACTAAGATTAAATAAATAAATTAAAAAAAAATATAATATACGTTAAAAAAAAATAAGATTTGATACATACATAATTACTTTCTAGTTACTATTTTATAAATGTTTAATTAAAGTGACTAAGAATTGCTTTTTGATCATTGTTCGATCAGACTGCGCAAAACATATAAGTATGATGGTGCCATCGGTACATCCTAGGACAAGTTGATGGTGTATTGAGAAACATGGTCAAATCTTCGCAAACCAAAAATGTACCTAATTATATCATTAGAAGTCAGACGCAATTTACGTAGTGATTGAGAATCTAGTTTGGGGTAAACTAGATTTGCTAATTCTCAGTTTAGTCTCAACCGGTGTTAGAGTAGAGAACATATTAATATCCGAAGACATCCATAGATACGTCTAACAGAGAGGGTAATATGGTCGACGGTTGAAAGTGAACGATTTATTTTAAAGCCTAGACTTAAAATAGTACTTGAAAACTCAATTTGAAATTGTGCTAGAAAAACAGGTGGTAGGTGGCTCTTACCAAATTTCCGTCTAGAGATAGCAATTATTTGGGATTTAGCTGGATTTAGCGTAAGGACATTACACATCGACTAATTGTAAATCTCATCCAGATCTTCATTTATTCTGCAAGTTAGATCTTCCAGTAAGTTAAAAGGTCCCGAAAGATAATTTTGAACATGATCTGCGTAGAGATGTAACATGAAATTTTTGCAATCATGTGGTAAGTCATTTATAAACATGCAGAACAAAATAAGACCCAAGATGGAACCCTGTGGGACGCCAGCAAGAAAGCTGACTGAATCAGAAGAATTATTGCTAACTTTAACCTTTTGAGTTCGATGACTTAAATAGTCTTGTATAAGACGAACCGAACTGTCACTAAAGCCAAAGTAAAGTTTTAGTTTCTTGCACAGAATACTGTGATTAATTCGGTCAAATGCTTTTGTAAAATCCAGCAAACAGAAAAACGTTAACGTTCCTTGGTCATACTGAATTCGAATATCTTCAAGCACCTTAACCATAGGCGTAGAGCAGCTGTAAACAGCTCGAAATCCTGACTGATATCTGATAGGCAGGGCAGTATACTTATAGGCTGAAAATCTAATGGAATTGAAGGCTAGTTTTTCTTAGACACAGGAATTACCTTTGCACGCTTCCAACATTTTGGAAAAGAAGAGGTCGTGATACAAAAACTTACTATGTGAGTAAAGGTAGTAATATCATTTTAATAAAACGTGTTGGAACTCCATCTTCACCTACTGAGTTGGATCGAAGAGAAAGGATATACATGACCAATTCATTTTAAGAAACGACTTAAAATTGAAATTCAGAATGAGGTTCATAAATGGCTGAGCTGTTAGGCTAGGCGCGCACATTCAATTTTTAGTTTCGCAACTGTTTAGTTGCTAAAATGAAACATATGGGCTTATATGGGACACCGCGCACTTAGAGAAACTCGATTCTCGAAACTAAAAAGTTTGTGTTTTGTCACAAACTAAACGATTGCCTTCGCAACAGTTGAGCTGTTTTCTATAAGCGCAAAAGAGAAAAAGAGTGTGAGCGTGAGTAAAGAGTTGCCAGTGCGCGGTTCTCTTTCAACTGGGGATTAAACTATTTGATTTCGATCACAGTTGCCAGTGCGCGACTAGCCTGAATTCTAAAGCTTGTAAATTGTTATCCACAAAGCATTTAATAAGATCAATACCAATACCGAATAAATGCAGGCTACTCCAAAGCTTACGCGAGGTTTAATCAGAGCTTAATTTTGAAATAAAATATATTTTTTTAGCTCTGCGAGTTAAAAAGGACGAGTTGTTACGAGCTTGACAGAAAATCTTCCAGTTTGGGTGTTAGATGGCGCTTCCACTTAGAATACAGCTTACGACGGATTTTTTTTGAATCGAGGACGTCAGAAGTAAGCCAAAGGCAGTTCTTGTTTCTAATTATGACAGTTTTTTTTAGCGGAACATGCTTAAGGTATAGTTGAAGCAATAAATATTGAAAGAAATCGACTTTATCATCAACATTATAAAAGCTATATCAAATATCAAATGGACAATTTAAAGCGTCTTCTTGTAATGCAGAATTATTTATAGATTTAAAATCTCGGAACTGAACTGAATCTATGTATGTATATTATAGATGTAGAATAGTGGAGTTGTTTCAATTTAACTCTGCTTAAGGAATTTGATATTACAATTTATATTATTCCATCTGGGTCTTAAGAATCGTTCTGTAACATTTGTTATTGTCGATGACCACCTTACCAAAGTTGTTTTAGAAAAAGAACGTACCTATGACGAGACTGTCCCAAAATCCACCCCAAGCGGTCACTATTTAAGGAGGCATTGTCACCTGGTGAACCTCGTGTGGTTTGGTGTTGCCCATATACGGCAGTTTTACTTGTTAACACAGCCATTCATCGAAAAATGCACCTCGTCGCTTAAGTTGATTTTTTGGCCAAAATTGGGGTCCTCCTTCAACCGTTCCGAAACCCAGTCGTCGACCAAACGCCGTTGTCTATGGTCATGCACTTTGAAAGCTCCTGGGTCAGTGAATGTTAGCTGCTTGATTGCCAAAACGGTCGATTACCAAATTTGGCCGCCAAACGTTGAAGAGTGGACTGTCTACCTTAAAATGGGTGCAACGCACGCAACGTTTACACTAACGAACACTCATTTTGATAATCAAGATTTATCATTTGGATGTGCTATTCAATTGTATTACTTGCCATCGTGATTTGGTGTCTTACTCACTTACTTAATATGGTGCTCAGGTCTGGGCCTTAACTAACAAACTCAAACTTATAGAGCTAGCTCGGTCCCTAGCTAGCTGCCTCCAATTTGGTCCCTAGCTAACTGTCTCCAATTTTGTCCCTAGCTAGCTGTCTCCAATTTTGCACGTCAATTTGGTTACGAGCGCCGTCCCTCCTCATTGGATTCGAAGTCTTTCCGCCCCGAAGCATTTGATTCCATTCGCTCTATACGAACTAGACATTTTAGTTGTTGGACTTTAACTCGTTTAACTAGGTCGGTTTCGCTGTACAGGCCGTACAGGCCGTACAGTTCATCGTCCACTTCCCGTCTATACAGACGGGACCAAAGATTACACGGAGGCGCTCCTAAGGCGTTCTCATCCACTTTCGACAAGGTCCATGTATCTGCACCATACACAAATAACAGAATGATGAGTTTTATAGAGGGACACTTTAGTTGCTCGAGAAAGGAAGTTGCTACTTAATTGCCTTCTTAGTCCAAAGACGGAAAATAACTCTGGGCATCGATTGACCAGAGTTATTTTCCGTTTGATTTCAACGCTGGTGTTATTATCTGAATTAATAGCGCCTCCTAGGTAGACAAAGTCTTTATAACTACCTCAAAGCCGCGACGTTCTCCCCAGCACGTCGGTATCGTGTGTCCTTTCTTGATGACAGCATATACCTGGTCTTGCCCTCATAGACCGCTAAAGCCAACTTCTTGGGTTGCGTCTCAATGCTCAGAAATGGCATCACCTTTTGTTCTTGCAATTATGTCAATATCGTCGGCTAATCCCGTAACTAGGAGACTTTTAAAAGATTGTACCTCTAGTGTTGATCCGTGAGTTTTGTACTATTCCTTCAAGAACGATGTTGAAGAAGTCGCATGACAGAGCATCCTCTTGCTTAAAACTTTTTTCGACATCAAATGCATCGGTAAGATCTTTCCTGTCATTCTGCACAAATGAACAAGTTTTTTTTAGAGATGCCAAAAATATAGCCTTTCCACGCCGAGCCGAAAACACGGTTTTCGCAAAAAAATCGGTTTTCGTCGAAAACCTGCATCGAAAACACAAGTTTTCCCATACATTTTTGTGAAGTACAAGTTTTCGTTTTTGAAAAGTTTTTGAAAAAACCTCTCGAAAACCAGTTGAAATTCAGAGATGATGTAAACAAACACACCTTATGAAAAATTCAAAGCTCAATTGAAATGAAATGAAAACATTCAAATACTAATCAGACATAAAAAAAACATCTGACAGCTACTGAGAAGAAAAATGTACAGTTTTAATTGACAGTAAGTGTCAAAATAATTTAAATGACAAGCGAAAACTTGTAAATATTCGGTGTGAACACTTTTTGAGGTTTCGAAAACTTTTAGCCGAAAACCGGGTTTTCGGTTCGGTGTGGAAAGGCTAATATACAAAGTTCGTCCCTATAGATGCATTCATACGCCGCTTTAAAATCGATGAAAAGGTCGTAGGTGTCGATTTGAAGTTCCTGGGGTTTTCTTCCAGATCTTCCGTAATGTTAATATTTGATCGATGGTGGACTTTCCTGGTCCAAAGCCGCATTGATATACACCTATCAGGTTGTTGACGTAAGGCTTCAGACGTTCACATAATATGGCAGAAAGGATGTTGTATGATAATGTACAGGGCATTTATGCCTCTGTAGTTGGCGTATTGTTTTGCAGGTAAGCTGATGCATACTCCCAACCAAGTCATCGCCTGCCGCTTTGAACAGTTCGGCAGTGATACCGTCAACTTCAGCGTCTTTGTTGGACTTAAGACTTCGATATAGCTATCTTCACTTCGTGCAGGTCGGGTGGCGGTATTGTTGTTCTGCGTTGCCTAAGTCGAATTGTATTATTTATATAGCAGCTGAATTCTCTTCTACATCCCCGTTTAAAGTTTAAAAATGATCTTTCCATATGCTCAGCATTGACAACGGTTCTACTAAGAAGTTTCCTAGATGATTCCCATGCAGTCTTCGGTTCGGGGATAATGGTTACCCTTTTGGCTTTTTTTCTCATCAACATCCCTTGACATTGTTTGCACTATTCCTATGGATCCATTCACCAAACAACTTTATTCCTACATAGAGTAGTAGTGCCACCAAAAATTTACCACCACTCTTCTAAATTTCATCATACAATATCAATCAAGAGTGATCCATATAACTGGAAAGGATTTTTAGAAACTGTGTAGATGCTATTTTGTGTGTGAATGTTCTTGTGAATTAGGTTTAAACTGAACGGCCTTCTTTCTATAGGATGTTGGTATGAACTCAAGCCCATAACTCAAGACTCAAACGATAGATAGATAGGCAGATGATTTTCGCCAAATATTGCCAGTATTTCCACAGTTATCGTCAGACGATTAGCTTGATGCCTGTTTGAAGTCATCCGTTTAGTGGAAATACCCAACCAAAAATTTATGTATGAATCTAGTAGAACCCCTTGTCATAAAGGTTAGTGCGTTGGACTGTCATGCGGAAGGTCTCGAGTTCGATTCTCAGCCGCTGCAAGAAAGTTTTTTTCAGGGATGTACTGCCTCTTGCGAGGAATTGACAAATCCTCCAAGAGTATCTCTTGTCACGGAAAGTGATGCTTATTAGCCGTTCGGAATCGGCAGACAATTGTAGGTCCCCTCCGTTCCTGGTAACACGCACACAGGAATAGTTGGGAGTTGTAAGTCACTAGGTCCTGGTTCACTTCGAGCTGTTGCACCACCAAGTTTATTTATTTTATTTATTTTTATGAATATTTGCCGTCAACTATAATAAGTTACTAATTTCAAAATTTCATTTAAAATTCTTCATCAATTTCATTTGTTGTCTTTATTTTAGTGCATTTTTAAAATGGGTTAAGAACTTCATCCAGTTTGTGCCGTTGAGAATGGATATAATTTCTGTCGTCTTAAACTGTTTTTTATTCCTATGATTTCCTCGTATTTCATTTAAGATAGGGCGTAATCATAATGAAGTGATGGGTATACACGCTTACATTTAAATTTCACATTGGGCAGTTCTCACTTAGGTCGTTTCTGTGTGGTGTTTATCTTAAACCTAGTAGTTCACCTCTGGCCTTAAAGAGAAAGGATAATACATCCACTTTGTATCAATCTCGTGAAAATAATTTTTTCTTCATGCTTTTTTGATATTGAACCTTAAACATTTCATTCGTAAACTCTTCTATTTTAATTAGTAAATTCTAAAGTTCAGATCTCAAAGTCGGGCTTTCTCCAACAACTCCTATATTTTGTTGATTTTCCAATTTCACCGATTCGTTGGAAAATTGTTGATTTCTACATTAAGTTTTGCTACAGTTTTTGGTAGTCGCTGATCTGGCAGTTTCAGTACTTCCACAACATAGGGAAAGTGGAATTTCAATGTGAAAATATTAAACGTTGGTCATACAGTTTCAAGGTGAATCATATAAATATATATTAAGGTGAACTTTCCGCAAGTTTTAAGATCTTCTTGGTATTGCTGGGATTGGCACCTCACAATCTTTAAGTTCGGTTCTTTAATTATAAATTTGACAAATGTCAACCAACCAACATCTTGTTAATAAAAGCCGGTTTGCTATGAAGAAACTGATGAACATCGCCATTAATGCAATAATTCTTAGGGGAATATAAATAAAATACACGACTGGGTCGCACGAACTTGCTCCTATGTAATAGACTCGGAATTTTAAAAACGAATGTTATTAGAGAAAACTGTTCATAAGGATAAAAATAATTTTTTAAATTATTTTAGTAGTAAGAAACAAAAACAGAATATTATGCAAATATGAATTTATGCAAGAACAAAAATTATAAGTCGTTGTAGTGGTTCCTTAAAAAAATAAACTTTTATGTACAAAATTTTTAAAACATTTTTAAGAAAAAATTTTGGTACGCCAACTTTAAATTTTTATTATTGTACGAATAAGAGTTAAATTTCCAAAAAAAAATATTAAGCCGGTCATGAGATATCGAATTTTCAAAAAAAAAACGACTTTTTTTCTAAAAATTGAAAAAATATTTTTTTTAGGTTTTGAAATGCATTAACTTTCAAACTTTTTAGGAGCTTCTTTATAAAAAATTTCATTAAAATCCGTTATGCCGATAATGAGAAATTCAAAATTCGAAAAAATTTTTCTATGGTAGGTACAGTCAGTAATATCTAGATTTCAAATTTTTTTTTATTAAATTATAGGTCGTAAAAATTAATTGAAAGAAAAAAATTTTAGCAAAATTCTCGGAACCGTTTTCGATAAAAATACGATTTTCGAAAACCATTTTTTAACATTTGTATGGAATGTACCTTTATTTTTAGATAAAACAAATTTTTTTTTTCGCAAATCTTGTAGATTACATATAGACCGAGAGCCCACAGCAATTTTTGGGTGTGATTGATAACAAAAAATAATTAGCATAATTAAATAGGCCTTTAGTAGTTATTTACAAATGTGAACGTCTTGCATGCTCTAGTGGGAGCTATAGTGCATAAGAGTCCATCATATATGCAGTTCTTTCCAAGTCTAAATAATTGTGATAACAACTTTGCCAAAATGTAGAGTTAAGCCCCCTGATTGCAAGTATTGAGGTCTAAGACGTTTTGCAGACAGCCTTCTGCCTGCAAGACGCGATAAGAATAGCGTACTTCTTGCACGAAGAAGACCACGTTCAAAACGTCTTGGAACTCGATATTTGCAATCAGGGCACTTAGCTCTTCATTTTGAAGTTATGGCAAATTTTGTATCACAATTTTTTAGACTTTGGAAAGAACTGCATATCTGATGCACTCTTATGCACTATTGCTCCCACTAGAGCATGCAAGACGTTCACATTTGTAAATAACTACTAAAGGCCTATCTAATTATGCTTATTATTTTTTGTTATCAACCACACCCGAAAATTGCTGCGGGCTCTTAGTCTAATATGCTAAGAAACTTTTATTTGTCAAGTTTGAAAAAAATTGATCTTGGAGTTTTCGAAATATTGAGTTTTCAAAAAAAAATTTTGAATTTTTTTTTTTAAATCCAAAAAATAAAAGACTGTAGTCGAACCGACAGACAGACAGACAGAATTGCGAGACCCACTTTTTTGGTCTTGGCTATTATCGTAATGTCAACTTTGATCAAAATTTCGAGTTCGACTTTTTTCCGAATGCTTAACTTGCCTTATAGTACCTATAAGTCGCAAGTAAAAAGGGGAGCAAGAGTCTCTTAACATACCCTTGATCGCGTGTGAATTATATAAAAATTTTAAAATTTTTTAGCTAGCATTTGAAATGACTATAAACAAATCAGCAGCCATTGAATGTTTGCAGCATTAACCTTGAAAAGCATTTTAACGAAGAAAATATTAATATCATTCTATTTAAAGCTTTTTTTTTTGCTGTTTACTTCAAATTCTGACTTTATTTAAATATAACTTTTGTTTTTGAACAAAACCGCATGATTATCAAAGTTAATCACATTCCAGGGCCAATCACACATTTCAAGCATTACGAAAAATTTTTTTTTCGACCGAATAATACTTCTATTCTTCAATTTCAGAATTTATTATATTTTTTTTTTTTTCAAATATTCATATAAAATGCGTGCTACAAGTATCGCATGCTTATTTAACACTTATTAAACTCCACTTAGGTGAAAATGCCATTGAACGCTGCCATCAAATTTTGAACTGAACACACCTTTCCAATTTGTCAAAATGTCACAATGTTTTCGATTTGTTCTCTCAATTCTTGTCTTGTCTCTAAAATCGCTTGTGCAGAATGTTCATTAGGGCATCAGCTGTGTAGCACGTAGTGATGTACTGTTAAAACGACATGTTGCTAACATCCATATCATCCCATGTGGGCAGAAAAAATGTATGGTCGATTTCGATGAAGTACATCAAACAGTGACTTTCTGCTGATGAATTGCTATTTGGTGGGCTTCATTAGGATTGTTATTAGTTTTTTGTACGTAGAAACATTTTCTGCGGAAATCACAAAAAAAGTCTTAAAATTTAATTTTCACAAATAATTATTGGTGACGAAATGTGAAAAAGCATGAAAATCCATTTTTCACGAACTAGATTTTAACCGTTTAAACAAAAAAAACTTAAATATTCAAATCCATGTTTTAAGATTAAATAACCCACTGTGCATGGCAGTAATATGCGCACAAATAAGGCAAAATATTTACTCGTATAGTTTGAGTTATAAAAGTTGTTCAGTCCTGAAAGATATCTGTGTAGGAAGCTTGAAGTGGAGGTGATGTCTGACTATGAAATGTTAAATTGTATTTCATTGCACTTTCTCATGAGCAATATTTACCACGCAATTCATGGTCAAGTGTAAGGAACTCATTTTTGTCATTGTAGATTTTTTTTGTTCTTCACAAAACCAACTTGCATTCAAAAAGCAGTTTCTCTGATAAATTTGTATCGTATACACGTACCGCAGCATTTTTTGTGTGATTGACGTCCAATATGTCACCAAAAATGGGCACGGTCGCGACAGGTAGTGTCACGTGCGATATTATCATATGTAGGTGAATTGTTCTATGTATCAGGTCTACAAAATATGGAAATCTCAAATAAGATTAAGTGAAAAGAGTATTTTTCATATCAAATTACCAAAAAAAAATTAAAATGATATAGTTTTAATGGCCTCGACAAAGTCATGTCCTTGAATCACGCAATATACCTTGATATATTTCATATATTTTATTGACAGATGTACGGGTTTTCTTAATTTAATGGCCAAAATATAGCGGTCGTTATAAAAACCCTGTACAACAATGCAACGACGAGGAATGCATTCACATGCACTAAGTGATCGGTTAAAAACAACATAATATTCGTGAAAAATTAAACAAGTGAGACTGTCAATGCTAATATACAACGTACAAGCTTACCGACTTAAAACAAAACAACAGTTGACCTCCAAGTTGTTTTTGGTTTTCCAATACGTCTTGCACCCTGAGGATTCCATTCAAAAGATTGCTTCGAGATGTTATTGTGAGGTTTCCTCTTTTTTCGTTTTCGTTGCATAAAGTCTAAATCCACTTTTTTCTGCTCGTTCTAGTCCACAACTCGATATAGTTTGTGGCCAGTAGATCTTCAAAATGTATGGCAGATGTCGGTTAAGGAAAGCCTGTAACCTGCTCGAAATGTTAGCAGTACACTTACATGTTTCACAGGTGTAGAACTGCACAGATTTTACGTTGGATTCGAAGAGTTTCAACTTGGTTTATTATAGTGTTCCATACTGAAGATAGGATCTCAAATGTACGTCGGGCCTTACTTATTCTAATGTTAACATCCAGGTCCGTTCCACCATCAATTGCTACATACATAACTACCCAGATAATTAAACTACAATGATCCCCTGCATTAGACTAATTTGCTGTTGAATGTTTTGGACGGTGTGCATTACTTTGATTTTATTGACGTTAATCCTTAAGCCAGCCATTTCTCCGTTTACTTGCAGTGATTCACAAAATTTGATTCAAGCCGCTGCACAGTGAATCGAATAGTACATGCTAGGTGGACAAAATTCATTCTCGAGTGAAGCTTTGGAAACAGGATAATTTTGTTAACAAATGGACACACATTAATATTTTTATCAGCTTTTAGCCGTCATTATTTTCGTTTATCAGTTATTCGTAGCCAAAGTTAAATAATTAGAAAAAAATTCATTGATTTTTGCTCAGTTGTGTTTTATCTTTTTCAGTGATGGTTTGTATATTTTTTTGTAAATCTTGTCATTTTTTGGTTTATAATGGAAAGCGCCGCCCAAGGTATGTTAAGTATGTTTAATAGGTTTAAAAACTTAATTTATCAACATTTATTCTGGTTTGATATTTAAATTTTGCTAGAATTTAACGTAATTTTTAGGTTTCCCATTGTAAAATTATTAGCTCCACGCCTCTCCACGCGATGATTCTTATATTTTTGAAAAGATTGAAAGTTAAGCTTTTTTTTAATACCAAATTCCATTTGCGAAAATTTGCAAAAGTAATTTTAATAAATTTATAAAAGTATTCGAATTAAGATCACTTGGATGGAATTTTTCATTATTTGGCAGTTTAACCAACTATTCCAAAAAGTTTTACTTCAAACCGGTTCTACTGATGCCTTTGGAATTACCTTACCCATAATTCAATCCAACATTTCAAGAATAATAAGTCATAAGTCTCGTTCTGAAAAAATGGCCGTCAGGCAGAAATATTTTTGAAGAGCTTTGAAGGCTGGCTTAATGGTGATGATTTTATATTATTCGAAGATAACCAGGATGAATACTTTATTGAAAAAACTCATACTTCTGTCGATGTTGGTAGCCCTTTGAAAACTTGTGAATCTTATTACAAACTTTTTCTTGTAGCCTATTAACTTAGAAAAATTTCAACAACTTTGATTTTCTACACTAAGTCAGATAAATTCTTAGTCTGTATTCTTGGTTTATTATGCCAGTGACCCTACATACATTCTTTTATCAAGCTAGTAGTGTTATAAAATACCTCATAGTTCCAAAAGGTCAGCTCTCAATAAGCACGAAACAAAGACTTTCGAAGATATCGAAAAAACCATACTCGAAAAATCTCAAGAAAGTCAAGCAATTCTGATTTATTATCAATGTTGCTCATTACTGTCCCCTTACCAGTTTGCGCGAACTCCCGAAAAAATGAACAATTTGCCTCATTATCTTCTAAAGTTGTAAACTTGCTGCCTGAAAACTCTAATGCGATCGTTCAACGTGGAGAAATAACGAGGACCAATTCTAATGATTCTGAGGAAATTCAACCTTAGTGATTATGTTCTACTTTTTCATCTATGTAAACTGTCACATAAGAGCTTATGTTGAACTGAAGCTAGTTAAGTTTCTGTCCAGCAAATGGCCCTAAGATACTCTGGCAGGGAATAATACATAGTAAAGTATTATATTAGTTAGCAATTGAAAATTTATAAAATTTAAAATATATTCATTTTGATAAATTTTAGTAAATATAATACCTAATAATAATAAATAATAATAAAAGTTATAAAATTAACCTCCACCTTATATTTGTGAGCTTTTTTAAAAAAGAATGTACTTAATACAAAAATAAACATGTATTCCTACAAAACATCTTTATTTTAATCATTTAAAAGACAAAAATAATTTTGTCCATCTGGTATGTTCTATTCGATTCACTGTGCGCTGGCGCTGGTGCTATTTGCCAGGAGACAGATATCATCGGCCTATTCTATATGGTTGAGCTTGTCAAACGGCCTCCATTGTATTCCATGCCTGTCGTTTAAGCCCACTGTAGCAGTTATCACCTCATCAATTGCCAATAAAAACGAAACACCTTGCGCTATTGTAGGACTCTTTGATGATTTAAGCTACCTCTGTTGGGATACCTCTCGTAATCAGAGATCTCCATATGCATTTCCGATTAACCTGTGCAAAAGGCTTTTCGAAGTCAACAAACATAAGGTAGAGCAGTGTTTGATACTCGGATGATTACTCAAGTATGTTAATGTGATCGACCCAAGATCGACAACTCGAAAGCCTGGTTTTTATCCTTTTGAGAATTATAGTTGCAGTTTTTAAGGTCACCTTTTTTGGTAACTTAACTATAACGCCATCTTTCCAATATACAAAAACTTGCATCGGGATCTGCTTTCAAGAACTTTGCAGGTATGCCATCAAGTTCAGCTGGTTTAAGAAGGTGCATCGCGGATTTTATTTCTGCACTTGTTGGGGGACTAGTGTTAATACCTTTGGATACCTGCGTGCATTTGAAAGTGAAGAATCCAGATTTGAATCCTGGCCATCGTTGATCAGTGTACAAAATTGATCCTTCCACAATCGCATCTGATCTTCTATAGATAGTCAACAATAGGTTAGGTTGCCGTCGACATCTAACATAGGATGGTTATTTTTGCTACGTTCTTAATATGGCTTTCACCATTTTGTTACAAATAAATTTACAATTTGAAAATTTTATTTAATTTTTAACCTAACAATATGGTTTTTTTTTAATAAATAGAAAGTTATATGTATGTACTTACTAGCGTACCCGTGCGGGAACTCCCGCAAACAAATTTTTTTTTTTTTCAACTGAAGTTTTTCAAAATAAATCATGTGTCTAAAAGTTTTCTTGCATTGGAAATCTTGTGTAAATAGAAATCTTGTTTAAATGGAAATCTTGTGTGAAGTACGGAATGTTGTTTTTGGGTGTTTATTTTACTTCTGTGTGTCATCGTTGAACAGCTCTATTTGAAAAAGACGACTTACCACTGAAATAATAAACACGTTTAGCTTAGCCAAGAACTGTCACAACTGATCTCCTGTTCAACATGAGAAGTTGAAAGCGTACGAATTATTTTTATTTAACGTATGCATGTACCTGGATTAAAACAAAACAGCAAACCAATAAATCCAATCAAGTCCTTTTCTTAAAAGTAATGGAGCCAAGCGAAGGATATTTTGAAAAAACTAACAAACAATGAGCAAATCACATACGTATGTATGTAACTATCCTATAACAATGTATGTAGTTAAACCAGTAGGCACATAAAGTTTAGCTTACCTTAAAATAGTTTAAATTCAAAGACACACAAATATTTGTGAATTTTTTTTTTGTATTTAATTAGGAGAATTTTATTTTTGTTTTATTTTTGTTTTAAACTTTTTTGAGTGTTTTTATCTTTACTGCTTAGGTAAATTAATCAAACAATGCCAGTCCTCTGGGCCCGTATCACCAAAGTATGGCATTTCAATGCAACTACTTATGTATATGTACTACATTTCAGTGCAATACGAAGATAGAAGTAGAGATAAATAATTTTGGGGTGTTTCGACCACCCAATGCCCCTCCCCTGATAATAAAAACAAAGTAGCCTATACGGTAATCCAGACTATAACTTTTTTGTGTGTTAAATTTTATCAAGATCTATTCAGTTGTTCAAGCGTTATTGAGTAACAAACATCCATACATCGTAACATTCACATTTATAATATTAGTAGGAAGTAGGATAGTAGGATTTGAAGTCAATCACAAATGGTTCTTAATCAAATATACATAAATAATATATTATTGTTGAAATGGAACTTTTATTCATTATTGAACTAAATGAATTAAACAATTATCAAATTTTAACAATTAATTCATTCAATTTTATTCCAATAACGGCGATCTCTTATTCTGTTAGCAACGTAACGCGCGATATTATTAAATTGGTTTAATCGTTGTCCTCATGATTTAATTATTTTATATATGTATATATACTGGTTGAATTTTTTAAATACACAACTTAATCCCAAGCAGTGGCGGATCCACTAAAAATGTTGTTAATTTCTAAAACGAATGTTATTACAGAAAACTGTTCATAAGGATAAAATTAATTTTTAAAATTCTTTTATTAGTAAGAGACAAAAATAGAATGATATGTAAACATGAATTTATGCAAGAACAAAAATTATAAGTCGTTGTAGTGGTTTCTTAAAAAAAAAAAGCTTTTACATACAAAATTTTAAAAGATTTTTAAGAAAAAAATTTGGTACGTCAACCTTAAGTTAAATTTCCAAAAAAAATATTGAGCCGTTGTTGGTAAAATATCAAATTTTCCAAAACAAAAAAAAAAAAAAAGATTTTGCCGCTCCCTATACTCTGTCCAATAAAAATATGCAGTGTGGGCAAGATAGGACGTTTGCCTCGCATTCTGGCTACAGTGGATGGCATAAATCTGTCCTTCATTAAAGCTCTCACAGGGTTATCGTAGTGTTGATTTTAAATGGACCCTTTTTTTAAAGCTCTAAAATCAAAAGCACCTTAACAGAAACCCAAGGAAAAAAACTGAACAAGTTACGAAATGAACAAGGGTAACTCTAAACGCACATCAATATTGAATGGGGGTTGAAATTGAATAGCACCAACAGCCATAGACAACAGCAATTCAGTGCACACTCAGATGTGCAGTCAATAGGACGGTCTGCGCCAGATGCAATCGTAAATTTATGGGCGCGCAAACACTTTTTATTGAGGAGTTCTTTCAATTTAGTATGGTGCAAAAATATAGCACGCTACTGATTTTCAAAAAGCTCTCCCATAAGACGTGTACTGCATATTTTTATTGGACAGAGTATAACGAAGCAGCAGAAAGTGAGCAGCGCTTTTCATGACAAGAGATATTTGTATATATAAGAGACATTCTTAGAGTATTTTTCAGTTCCTCGCAAGAGGCAAGAGAATTGTACTTCCGTTTTGAGACCGACTTCTATTATACTCTGTTCAACAAAAATTGTCAGTACAGGGAAGATAGGACGTTTACCTTTTACTATGGTTTCATTGGCTTGCATAAGTGTGTCGCCTTTTAAAGCTCTCACAGGGTTTCCCTAGTTTGCATTATAAGTCGCCAACACTCAACATACTCAACGTCATAAAACTTGTTCTCAAAAGCTTCAAATCCCAAAAGCTCCTTAATAAAATCCACTGAATAAGCTCCTTGTTGGTAATTTAGAATGATAATGGTAACTCTGTTCTGATGTATATAACAAGTGCACGATTGTATTGACTTGACAGTATCCCTTCAGCAGTGGGATTCAATTGTCGCATTGGGGTGTACAACTTTCCGCGAAGAATTACAACAACAATTCTTTAAGGAAATTTAGTGGCTTGCTGTCTTTTTAGTGGTATTTTTCCCAACGTAGTGTAGTGATAAGTGCATCAGGCGCCATTGCTTTGGAAAAAGCTCTCCCATAAGGCCTGTACTGACAATTTTTGTTGAACAGAGTATAATTAACTTGAATAAGCGACATTCTTTTCATTCATCAAATCGACTACAACTTTAAGGATCTGTTGACTGCACAACTCTCAACAATTCCATCTCTTTCAATACTAATTCCCGTAACTTATGAAATCCTCGTCTGTTTTATCTGCCCACCCACCGTACCTCATTCAGATTAGATCTCAAGAAGTTGCTTAAATCTATAGGGCTCGCCGTCAACGGTTATGGCAATAACAATTCTGTTTCTTATAAAAAATAAACCAAACCAAATTCACAAGAGATAGTGACTTTCTCGAGGTTCATTTGGTACTGGTGTATTTCGAACGGATTGACATCAAAAATCTCCAGATTTTGCTTCTTCGCACATCCATTCATCCAAAAATGCATCGAACACTGATTTTTAAAATAAAATTTGATGATTTGTACACGTTCTTCTATATGCCAAACCATTTCATCGTGATTTATATTATCTTTCAACATATACATTTAACACCACTGGACACGCACAACCGCTCCTATTATTTACGATCACATATTTCACGCTGATTGTCACATATGCTATCTATCAATTTTCAAATCATAAAACAAACAACATAATGACAATCATTTATCACGCATTTTATTTCAACAATTTGCCAGACAAATTATGCTCATGATTCAATTGTTATAAATTGAAAGACTTATACTGGAGCCATGACAATTAAATCTACCCACTGAGTGCAGACAGACTTCATCAATTGTTGTGGACTATGTGATTTGAATCTAAAATCAGGAGCAATGCACCGATAGGTTCCTCTCAATACACAACTTAATTGTTCAAGTGAAACAATCAAAAAACCTTAATAAAAGAAGATCCGTGACCAGTCCGTGGAGTGTTGAATTTGTTTTTAAAAAGAATCTGCGAAATTCCGCTCACGCAAAACAATCGTAAACTTAACAGCAAAGAAACTATATTTTAGTGCAATCATTTGCAAGGTGATTTAGGACGATTTCTACATACCGCAAATCTCGAGACAAAAAAATAGTTAAATACCTGCTTGTGTCTATCTGTATGTTAGTATGAAGTAAGTAAAGGGTGATTTTTTAAGAGCTTGAGAACTTTTTTTAAAAAAAAAACGCATAAAATTTGGAAAATCTCATCGATTCTTTATTTGAAACGTTAGATTGGTCCATGACATTTACTTTTTGAAGATAATTTCATTTAAATGTTGACCGCGGCTGCGTCTTAGGTGGTCCATTCGGAAAGTCTAACTTTGGGTAACTTTTTCGAGCATTTCGGCCGGAATAGCCCGAATTTCTTCGGAAATGTTGTCTTCCAAAGCTGGAATAGTTGCTGGCTTATTTGTGTAGACTTTAGACTTGACGTAGCCGCACAAAAAATAGTCTAAAGGCGTCAAATCGCATGATCTTGGTGGCCAACTTACCGGTCCATTCCTTGAGATGAATTGTTCTCCGAAGTTTTTCCTCAAAATGGCCATAGAATCGCGAGCTGTGTGGCATGTAGCGCCATCTTGTTGAAACCACATGTCAACCAAGTTCAGTTCTTCCATTTTTGGCAACAAAAAGTTTGTTAGCATTGAACGATAGCGATCGCCATTCACCGTAACGTTGCGTCCAACAGCATCTTTGAAAAAATACGGTCCAATGATTCCACCAGCGTACAAACCACACCAAACAGTGCATTTTTCGGGATGCATGGGCAGTTCTTGAACGGCTTCTGGTTGCTCTTCACTCCAAATGCGGCAATTTTGCTTATTTACGTAGCCATTCAACCAGAAATGAGCCTCATCGCTGAACAAAATTTGTCGATAAAAAAGCGGATTTTCTGCCAACTTTTCTAGGGCCCATTCACTGAAAATTCGACGTTGTGGCAGATCGTTCGGCTTCAGTTCTTGCACGAGCTGTATTTTATACGGTTTTACACCAAGATCTTTGCGTAAAATCTTCCATGTGGTCGAATAACACAAACCCAATTGCTGCGAACGGCGACGAATCGACATTTCACGGTCTTCAGCAACACTCTCAGAAACAGACGCAATATTCTCTTCTGTACGCACTGTACGCATTCGTGTGGTTGGTTTAATGTCCAATAAAGTAAACTGAGTGCGAAACTTGGTCACAATCGCATTAATTGTTTGCTCACTTGGTCGATTATGTAGACCATAAATCGGACGTAAAGCGCGAAACACATTTCGAACCGAACACTGATTTTGGTAATAAAATTCAATGATTTGCAAGCGTTGCTCGTTAGTAAGTCTATTCATGATGAAATGTCAAAGCATACTGAGCATCTTTCTCTTTGACACCATGTCTGAAATCCCGCGTGATCTGTCAAATACTAATGCATGAAAATCCTAACCTCAAAAAAATCACCCGTTACAAAGAAATGCGTTAAATAAAAGAAAAAAATAATACAACGCAGCTGCCAGAGATATGCCTAACAATACCATAGGGTACGTGGTACGGTGCGCAGACGTCTTCGTTCCATTAACTATTTGCCAATATGTACTCATTTAATTTAAATTACTAATTAGATTGGCACGCATCAGTAAAGCAGTAACTGGCCCATAATCACGCAACCAATGGTTTCGGATGTTTGCATTTGTGTTTGTATTTAGCGTTACTTGGCAACCAACCCTAAGATAACATGTTCCTTCTAATGTTAGATAGATATAATGAATTTAATGACACAAACATAATTTTAATGGTTAATGATAGTTAATTATGGTCTCTTAGCTACCAGCTGATATGGTGCAGTAAGAAATAAAAAATTATATAGGGTTTGGTTGCAATTACAAGGGTCGATATGAGGTAGTATTTTTGTAGTTTTGTTTCTGTTGATTTATAGTTTTTTTTTTATATTTTTCTAACTACGAAATAATATTGAACTGTTTTTGTTTTACTAAAACTTTAAATATTTTTAAATATGTACATAATGGAATAAGAACGAGTTTGTGAAATCGAGTTCGGACAACAGCTCTTTTGTTTTATAAGTTTATGAAGCTAAACTTATAAGTTTTGTGATTTTTCGTTGGTTTTTAGAGCTTTTCAAGTCTATCTAAAATATAAAAATAATAAATCACAGTTTTATGTTTTCTTTTGACATATACGAGTATCTACATATGTACATACGAGTATTATATTAGGGTGTGCCACAAAAAATGTAAATTTTGTTTTCCATTCGTTTCGAGATTTTTGGTTTAACATAAGTTTGATGGGAGAAACACCCCAATTTATTTGGCTTAACAGAAGTTAATTCTTAATCTAACTTAAATATAGCTTTAACTGAGCATTAAAACTACAAAACCTAGGATTATGATTAATTTGAAGGATGATTAAGAAAACGGAGTTTTAGACAGGTAAATGTATAAACAATTAAAATTAAAAATTAATCCTCCGTAGTATTCAAGTAATCTGTTCGTTGAAGCGAAAAACAGGTACGTTGAGTAAGAAGAGACTAGGAGTTCTTAGATAAAGGGCATTAGATCTAAAAAATGGAATTGTTAAGGGTTATGTAGTAAGATCCTAAAAGTAATAGGTGAATGAAGGGAATGTCGTTTACTTCTATTCTTTCTTTGAAGGTGGTCTATACGGAAGTAGATTCAAAGCGTTATCACATTATGTCAAATGCTCTTCTTCTGGAGATACAAATATGTTGAAAAGGGGCCCAAACTTGACAGGCGAATTCAAAAAGGGAGCGAACAAAGGTCTGGCACATGATCGGATCAGGTATGAGTCGGATAACTTTTTGGGCCATCGGCCGTTGCACAAGGTCAAGTGCTGAGTTTGCTTTTAGACAAAGCTCTTCAATATCTGTGAGACAATTGAGCTATCTATCATATAAAACGCCAAAGTAAAGAATCGAGTCAGCCGTGGATATGGGTTGATAATGGAGAAGGCAGAGAAAAAAAGAAGATTGGATGCGTTTCTCTGAAAAAATGATTGATTGGCATTTGGCAGTATTTTGTTCTAAGCTATTTTTGAGGCATCAAACAGAAAAAATGTCGATATCAAGTTGAAGAGAAAGAATCATGTTTCGAAGAAATTTTGAACTAAAAAACTTCTTATCGTAAGCTTGGAATGAGATATGTGAATATTTAATTATTATTTCAATATCGTTAATAGTAGGAATAAAAAGAAGAGGATCTAAGTGGCTACCTTGTGGGACCCCGAAGGTAGGTCGAGGTAAGAAATAATTATAGGAGGTAGATCTGAAAATTTAAAGAATGATTCAGGGTTGCGAATTTTTGAATTAAAAAATCCTTAAGTCATAAATCTATAGATGACTTGTGAATTAAAAAAATTTAATTCATAAGATATTTGGTGACTTATGAATTAAAAAAAATTTAATTCACAACCCCCAAAGTGACTTATGAATTAAAAAAAGTTTAAATCCTAAGCTACTAAGTGACTTATGAATTAAAAAAAATTTAATTCACCACCTACCAAGTGACTTATGAATTTAAAAAAAATGAAGTCATCAGGGAGTAAGTGACTTATGAATTAAAAAAATTTAAGTCATGAGCAACAAAGTGACTTATGAATTAAAAAAAATTTAATTCACCACCTACTAAGTGACTTGTGAATTAAAAAAAATCAAGTCATCAGGGAGTAAGTAACTTATGAATTAAAAAAAATTTAATTCATAAGTTAGTTGGTAGATTGGAAATTTTTAAGCTTGTTTTGACTACATAATTATTTAATTATTAACGAAAGCTTTCAAATCTAGTTTTTAAATCATAAGATTATCACGCTAGCTTATAAATTATCCATTTCATAATTTTTCTAATCAGCATTTATCCATTAACTTATGAATTAAATTTTTTTTAATTCATAAGTCACTAAGTTGGTTTTGAATTAATTTTTTTTAATTCATAAGTCACTTACTTGCTGATGATTTGAATTTTTTTAATTCCTAAGTCACTAAATAGGTTGGGAATTAAATTTTTTTAATTCATAAGTCACTTACTTGCCCATGACTTAAATTTTTTTTAATTCATAAGTCACTTAGTAGCTTCTGAATTATTTTTTTTTAATTCATAAGTCACTAAGAAGCTTATGATTTAAATTTTTTTAATTCACAAGTCACCAACTGACTTGTGAATTAAATTTTTTTTAATTCATAAGTCAGTTCCTAGCTGCTGAATTATATTTATTTTAATTCATAAGTCACTCACTAGCTTGTGAATTAAAGCCAAGCTTAAGCTAACAAGTGACTTAAGCTTTTGCAACCCTGGAATGATTTTTCAGGTAAAAGGAAATCCATCTCAAGTAGATACCAAAAAATGGAGAGTTTCAAAGTAATAAATATATAGGAAATTTGGTCAAAGGCCTTACTAAAGTTGGTTTTCGTTTCTGAGGCTAAAAAACACGAATTCAGCAAAGTAAGTCATTTTAGACCTATCTTTAAGAAAGTAATGTTGTCTTAGGAAAATGAGAGACTTACAACGAAAACTAAAAATTAAGTATAAAATGCTTTGAAGGAATACGAGTATATAAAAGTTTAATAATTGGACGATAGTTTGTAACTTTCCACTTTGGGCTCTTTTTATGTATTAGGATTATGAAAAAGGTCTTCCATATCTGAGAGAATTCTTTTTAAGATACCATTATACTGAAGATTTTCAAAAAAGTGTGGAAGAGAATTTTTTGAAAAATATGGTGAGGAAAATAATCTCAACCAATCCAGTTATGCCAAGTTCTTTAAAAATGTCAAATGGCTCCTGGACAAATTCGTGTGAAGAATCACTCAACTTGCTACTTGACAATCACTTCCCAGGCAGCTCGCAAAACATTTGTAACATGAACTCAATGGAGTCAAACAACAAATTTATAAATGTCCAAGGGTTAATAACAAGGGACAAACTAAAATGGACTATTAATAGCTTGGACCCATATAAACCGGCGGCGGGCCCAGAGGGCATAGTATCAGTTGAACTGCAGGTTGCTTCAGATATTATCTTACCCACTTTAGAGATAATACTGAACGGTTGTCTAAATCTGGTTCATATTCCCCTTATATGGAGATAAGTTAAAGTAGTCTTTATACCCAAAGCTGGTAAATACTCCCACGTTACGCCCAAGCATCTTAGACCAATCAGTTTATTGCCATTCCTTCTTAAAACTCTGGATGATTGATTGATATTCATCTGCGTAGTGCTATAGAACCAAACCTTATTTCTACAGCACGACACGCTAACTGTAAGGGCAAATTGGTACAAACTGCGCTACATACCTTGGTACGCACCATCGAATACTCCCTGAATCACAAAGAGTACACTTTAGTTGCATTGAATATGGTAGCTAATGAGCTGCTAATAAGCTTAGTAGAATAGGGATTCAAAGTGATTGCATACGCAGATGACATTGCCATTGCCGTATCAGGAAAGCATCCTCAAATTCTAATAGAACTCTTGCAAACCGCTCTCAACAAGCTACTCAAATGGGTAGGTGTTAACCCCCACAAGACTGAACTAGTCCCCTTCACAAGGAAATACAAAACTCCACAACTAGACCCTCCATCGATTAAAGGTGTTCCAATTACTTTCTCAGATGAAGCTAAATACCTGAGTTTTATTTTAGATAAAAAGTTAAGTTGGAAACCTAATATACAGGAAAGAGTAAAAAAAGCCACATTAGCTCTCTTTTCTTGCAAGAAAGCCGTGGGGAACAAATGGAGCTTGTCTTCACAAATCACTCACTGGCTATATACTGCGGTCATTAGACCAATACTCACTTACGGGGTGACTGTATGGTGGACGGCCTTAGATAAAGCGACAAATCGCGATAAGCTAGTGCAGCATTCAGCGTGTATGTGCATCAGCGGAGCCTTCCGATCGACACCTTCCACCCTTGATACGAGTAATTACAGCAAACAAATGGCCGCGAGCACAGCCGTACGTCTCAAAGCCATCTCTCAATGGACTAATAACTCTATTGGTCACACCATCATTCTGAATTTATTCGAAACTTTCCCAGGTCACTCCCACTACATTACTCCCTTGTTGGTTGTCGATAAGAACTTTGTTGTCACGATGACCTCAAGGTCAGCTTGGGAGAAAGGTGCTTTGATAGAAAATAAATCAGTACATTTTTATAAAGATGGATCGAAAACTGAAAACGGAGTGGGTGGTGGAGTGTACTCAGATAGACTAAACCTTAGTCTCTCCTTCCGCCTACCAAACCATTGAAGCGTATTCCAAGCGGAAATTCTGGCGATAAAGGAAGTACTGTCTTGGCTTAAAGAGAACGTGATATCTAGCACGGATATCCGCATTTTCTCAAATAGTCAGGCTGCTTTAAAATACCTCACATCTGTCTCTTCAAACTCCATTACAGCCCAAGACTTTCGATTGTCTCTGATGGAGAGGAGTTTAATATTCACCTATTCTGGGTGCCGGGACACAGGGACATTGCGGAGAATTGTAAAGCCGACGAACTCGTTAGAATTGGAACGGAAATGCCTATCTAGCCCGACAGGGTAAATATAGGTATGCCTATAGCTGCTAATAAACTTATGCCGAAGCGAACTGCTCTGGAACAATCAAATACAAGATGGCTCAACACCAACACTCGTCTGGCGACCAAATAAATCTGGCCCAAACTAGATTTGAAACGGTCAAATTGTTTGTTGTCCCGCAGTAGATCTCAGATCAGCTCCTTAATAGGTATCATAACTGGACACTGTCTTATAGGTAGACACGCCGCACGACTCGGTGTACTATCAAACGATTTCTGCACGAGTTGCTTGGACGAGGAAAAAGAGGAAACAATTCCACACCTTCTTTGTACATGTCCTGCTCTCTCTTACAGATGCAAACTTCATCTAGGACACTATTTCTATAATGAACTAAGCGATCTTATCAATACAGACATTAAAAGTCTCCTTCGCTTCATCAGAAGCTCCAAATGGTTTTAACTATACTCTGTCCAACAAAAATTGTCAGTACAGGGAAGATAGGACGTTTTTCTCTCATTCTGGTTGCATTGCCATGCATAAGTGTGTCGCCTTTTAAAGCTCTCACAGGGATTCCGTAGTTTAAATTATAAATCGCCGCAAATGAAAGTAAAAAACGCGTAGGGCTACCGTCTGCCGATTCAAAACGACTGAAAACAATATTAAATTTACCTTTTCCCACAACGCCAAGCGGTAAGATAATAGGCGCGTTTTTTTTTAAGTTGAAAAGCAATACGACAACACTCAGCATACTCATCTTCTTAAAATGTGTTCTCAAAAGCTTCAAATCCCAAAAGCTCCTTAATAAAAACCACTGAAAAAGCTCTTTGCTTGCAATTGAGAATGATAATGGTAACTCTGTTTTGATGTAGATAAAGAGCGCACGATCGTATTGAGTGACACTTGACACTCTTGTCTTGATCTTGACAGTATCTCATCAGCAGTGGGATACGACGGTCGTGTTGGGGTGTAATGTGCCCTGCCTGTCCTATAAAGCTATGGAGGATATGGGCTTCCTCAAGCCAATTATATATGATGGCTAAAGAGCCGATCTGATTGACTGAAAAAAAGAAAAGAAGGCTAAAGAGCCGATGTTTTAATTTTAACTCTCAAATTGAAAGTGAATTTTATTTTATCAGACTTAAGCTATTTATACAAAAATAATTTTCTTACACACTAAGAACTTAAACCTATACATAGTATTACTAAAACATATACATTGTATTTAATTCTAATTCGGTGGGAAACAAATGACAGAATCAGGCAGCATACTTGCTGTGTCATCAAAATCATAACCAATATGCATGCCCCTTTCAAAATGCACAAATGTATCCAAATTCGTTGAACCTTCACGAACAGATAGATACACTTGACCATAGTAAAAGTAATCTGAGACTCAAGTGGCATTGAACATTTTATTAGATAATTTTCTGGAGTGAATGAAATGCGAGTACATATGAGAAATGGGTTGGCTATAGGAACGTGGAGTATAGATCTATGGCAATGACCTGCAATAAAATTCTTATGCAATATAGTGTAGTGTATGCGCACTACAGGGGTGTACAACTTTTTGCAAAGAATTACAACAACAATTCCTTAAGAAAAGTCAGTGGCTTGCTCTTTTTTTAGTGGCATTTTTCCTAACGCATTGTAGTGAGGGTGCATCAGGCGCCACTGCTTTGGAAAAAGCTCTCCCATAAGGCCTGTACTGACAATTTTTGTTGGACAGAGTATAGTAAGGAACTTTTAGTTCCCTATGCGATTTTGTGGTATCACAATGGACCTCTACTGGTCTAAGTGTGTCAGATGCTTTATATGACAGCCACTTTAACCGAACCTAACCTAATCTATGATGAGGAGACCTTTGGCGCCTGAAATAAATAATCAATATTTAATATCAATATTTAATATTGACTTAAGGCACACATAAGGGCATATAATTTGAAAAAAAAAATCAGAGGATATATTAAACTTACATTTATAGTACTTGGACTTACGTAACAGGGTCTTAAGTTTAATTTCGTAAGAAATCATGGGCCACGTTTTCTGACTCTTTTAGTAACAAAACAATTATTGTGTTATGTAATAATAACCATGCAATACGAACTACATCTATAGAAAAACTGGCATATCAACTAAAATACCCACTAATCAAAATACTAGTTGCTACTCAAACCCATTTTTGTTTTGATTTAATATAAGTTACCGTTATTGACACTGTCTTCCTCATCACCACCTACACTACTTAAACTAAGATTTAACAAGCCAATTCCATATCGAATTCAGATTGCAGCTAATAAATATAGATTCCAAATTAAGAGCAAAATGTTACCTTGCCTCTTGTCTGTCAATATTTTTATTATGCTCCAAATTCAATTAGTAACGCAAATAAAATATAAATACCATTCTCCGAAACGGTCAAAACTACCCAAACAATGTCAAGTTCAAGTTGACATTATTATCCAGCGCGGGTTGAACGCTAAGTACCATTTTCATTGTATAGTTGATATCAAACACCATCAGTATTTCCTACATCTCAAACAGCTGAAACTGGTGTTTTGACACCTACACAAAACGGTCTCGGAGAGATATTAGGTAATAAGCCAGACATAATAGCTTTTGTGTTTTTGTTGAAAAAAAACAATGATTGTTTGTTGAAATGTTTATTTCAATTGGAAACGTGTATGATTGAAGAGTTTACAATTACATTTATTTATTTACCATTTTTAAGTTATTGTATTTGTAGATAAAAAAAAGAAAATTATGGAATTAATTGTGGATAATGAACATTCTCAAATAGAACTGTTTGATTTTTGATTAATCGTGTTTGGCATGGCACAGATCTTCAAGGAAACGAGAACTTCAGAATTACATTAACCCAATCGAACTTGTTCGTCCTTAAAGTTATCCAACATCTAGACACAGAATAAAAAGGTTTAGGGAAACCTCTTTGACGGTAGACAATTTTGGATCAGGAAGAACCAGGGGTGTGCTTACAGAAGGCAGCGGAAAATCAGTGGTGACTCGGAATATAAAAATACCTCAGCCGAAGCTTTAAATGGGAGATGAAAATAAATAAATTAAAGGGAACAATAGCTCGTAAGGATCCTCAACTTAATGTCTTACAGCTCCAGTGTGCGTGTTGTCGGTAGGTCCGAACAATTAATATGAGAAACATTTTTCATGACAAGATATAATCTTGGAGGATTCTTCACTTTTCGCCAGAGACAATACCCCTGAAAAAAACATTTTGTTATTATTTTTTTTTTGTGGGAGTAGCTGAGATCTAAATCCAGACAACCGGTATGACGGTGTAACGAACTACCCATTATGACATACACCCAGGGAGATGGTAATGAGTGACAAAAAAACGATGCCTTGATGAATTGGGATGAGAGACTTATATCGTATAACAGGGCAACGACTAAGAGCTGCCTTTGAAGAATAAGATTAGAAAGATCAAAAGGCTTACGAAATCGTAAAATTTTGTTTTCCAATCAACAATAATTGTTAAAAAGTATAGATAAGATGATAAAGGATAAGCATATGTGTAGCCCTGAAAACAGTAAAGAGAAGGATAAGCAGTTTCCCAGAAAGATTTTCCACCACAGTCTTGAAAAAATATGCAGGGAGAGGGGGTAATTGCATTCCGGACGGGAGCCTTTAATGGTTTTGTGAGTCATCAGACATGAAAGAACTACAAAGGTCCATTTTTCCGAATAGAGGCTCGACACAAAAGATAAACACTATCAAGGAGGTATACTTGAGGAAGTAGTAAGGCACCCAAATAACGTTCGATTCGGAGGAAAGCGTTGAAGGTTTAAAAAGGACTCTACTCAAGACACGAACAGAATCTTTTCGAATTTATAAGATCAGAAGAAGAGCTTTTTAGGAGTCCTGAGGGCAAATTACCGCATCGGTTCTCGAGTAATTAGTGACTGAGTTATGTGAGTTTGGCATTACCGCTTACGTCATCGAGCAATCGATTACAATAATTTGACATTTTCATTTGATCACTGATGGGACTCACTCACTCGGTCTTATAGAACGACTTCGGATTTATTATGATGTTTGAGACTACTTAATTTAAATAATCAGCGCTATCACGAATTCCATTGTCATCGGTAACTTGTCAAGAATCCCGAAAAAAACTATCACAGAATTTATTGTAGCGGAAAATCTCATTCAACTTGACATTACGAACGGATTTGGTTATAGCTTTCGATTACGATGGAATTCGTGATGGGTCTAGTTACCAAAATACTTATTGAAATTAATATTATTTTAAATTTCTATTGAATCAACTTTTTTTAATGAGAAATCACTTATAGATGGCGGCAATTAAACAATCCTCCGATCATATGTATAAGACAGGAGAATTAACGAAACGGTTTTCAAGAGAAACAAAAGTTTCCGTAAGGGTACCCGTAGTAGTACCACTTGGTGTAATAGTTATTGCGTTGAACCGGAGGTTTCAGGTTCCTTATTCTGCGAGAAAAAGACAAGTTCTCAAAAAGTTCTTTTCATGAAAAGTGTTTTTCAACTAACCAACGCTCGGAGTTTGAAAAAATAGTAAATCAGCCTCTACGAGTATCTTGCCGTGGCCGTGGCGCGATGGATGTGTAGATGGACGCCTGTGAACCTCATGATCACTGGTTCGATCCCTGCTGTCGTCTATGTCGTTTTAATTCCATTAAAAACCTTCTAAAATTGTCATCAATGGGTTGCTGGTTTACTCATTACATGTTGTTCAGGCATAACACTAACAACATGTAATTGAGACTAGTATGCCCAACAAGGATGAACACGAATAAAATAACGTGAATTATAAGCGACATAGAAATAAGACACGGTATTCTCCGCTTTAGTTCAGCCGCCATCCCTGGAGATAAAATATCTGAGACAACAACCTTCAGTCTCAGAACATCGTGCCACACATCTTTCCTATATCCTTCTTTCTCTTCATAAGAATTTGAATTAAACGGTTAGAAAGGCAATTTTAAATCCACCAAAGAAAAATATTAGCGGTGCCAAATGCACGCGCGTACTTTTGAATAAGAGAGCTTTTCGGTAATGATGTAGCAATTGGTTTTTCTTTTTGGTGAGACGACACCACAAGTGATATTATATTGCTGCAAAATCCATACTGCTAGTCATTAAAAAACTTTCATTCTTCAATATATTTCTTAACCTGATTGTTGATAAGCGTTTCCCTGAAGGAAGAAGTGTTAGTATAATTGGTCAGTTATTGAAGGGGTAAAAAAATTCGTCTTTCTTAATTCGCAATTCTGTGAGTTAGAAAGAAGATTTGTCACATAGAATAATTTACGAAATCAAGTACAAGGGTAGTCAAAGCATTGTAAACATTGTGTGGCTAGGAGTATCTATTAATGTTAACGTGAGTTAGAGCCGATGACATGGAGGAGTTTCTAATATTTGTTTACAAATGACCAAAGGATTTTATTGCCTTGGGACATATTTTGGTCTTAGAATTTTGAACTTAGACTTTTATTTTAAAAAGAAATATTATTAAAGAAAATCATTCATAAGCATACAATTCTTTAGTGAAAATACCAATTCATGCAATAACAAAAATTATAAATTGTAACCCTTTCTATAAATTTTTAATACGCCTTAAATTTTTAAAACATTTCAGAAGTAACAGGTAGACCAGCTGAAAGTTTTTGTTATTGAACAAATAAAAATTAAATTTCCAAAAAAAATCAGCAACCCGTTTTTGAGATATCGAATTTAAAAAATCCAAAATATTTTTTTGTTTTAAGTTTCCATATTAATATTTTTTAAGCGTATACACAAAATTTCATTAAAATTTTTTGATAAAACAAAATACAGTCGACTCCCTCTAAGTCGAACTTTCACGGGATATCAAAACTAGTTCGAGTTAGAGGGAGTTTTAGAAAAATTCGAGTTAGAGAGTTTTTTTTTAATGATTTATTGAATTAAATAACAAGTAACATAAATAAATAAACCTTAGCTTCTTGCTTTTATCGCTCATTAATCTATAATAAATTATGTTTTATAAAAAAATATTTTTTCAACTTAATTATTTAAAAAAAATTGTAATTTTAGACATCACATTCATCACAGTCGCCGTGTCATCAGTGATCGCCTTTTTAAAAAAAGATTCTATTTTAAATAAGCAATTTTGAATTTCTTCTTTCATTTCAATTGCAGATTGCAATGTACCAATTGCATTTTCAATTTAATTTTTCTCTGGTATTTCAAAGTCTATTATTTCAGCTTCATCTTCTTCTTCAGCTCCATTTTCACCGTCATTAGTATCATCAGCATCTGCTTCCAAAATTGACTCGTTATCAGGTATTTCAGTGGCTACGATGCCGTCATCGACTTCAACATAGTCCTTCCAACATTATAATGAGCTTCTGTTAGCCTTTCCCAGATTATCTCGATTTCTTGGGTGTCTTCGTTGTTACATCTAAGTAAGTTAAGTGAGCTGGGCAGTTATCGATAATGAATAATACTTTGCGCTTTGATCTTCCAAATTTAGAATCAAGTTTCAACAACCAACTTGTGAAAAGGTCTGATGTCATCCAAGAACGATGGTTTGCTACATAGTCCACCGGCAAAGTTTCAATTTTATTGAAACAACGAGGATGTTTTATTCAGAAGCTTTAGATTTTCTGACGACCTCTGAGATCTGTTGTTTTACTGCTTTCAAATAACGCACAAAATGTTTGGAAGTTGGAATGGAATGGATCCAACCAACAAATGCTTTTTTTATGAGTATCTTTTTAGGAAGAGATTTTTGTGTTTGATAATATTGTGGCGGCGCAAGCGATGCAACATAAAGAATCAAAGAGTTCGAGTGTGTGCTTTTAATAAGAATTACAAACAATAACGAGTTGCGATTTGAGATATTTTTTTTTTCGGCAAAAGAAAAAAATTCGACTTAGAGGGAAAGAAAATAGGTCAATAATCAAGAGAATGTGTTCGAGTTAGAGGGAACTTCGACTTAGAGGGAGTTCGACTTAGAGGATAGTTTTTGTATAGAAAATTGAGGGGAACGCAAAAATACGGCTAAAAAGTTCGAGTTAGAGGGAACTTCGACTTAGAGGGAGTCGACTGTATATATATACCGTTTGCAAAACTATTATATGTATTGTAATTTTTTACCAGGTTCGTTAAATAAAACTTATTACTCTTTCTAGTATTTCTTCTTTATTTTTACTTTCCAAATCACAACAATATATCTCAATTTATGTTTAAGACAAATCTAATGTACTATTAAATTTATACCAATTGTAAAATTATCAGTAGAGGGCGATAAAATCATTATCTAAATCTATGTCTATTTTCACCATACTTGAGAAACGTGTAATTTGCAATTTCCTGTAGCTATCGGCCCTTTTTAATTTCAATCGCCTCTATGGTAAGACGTTCTACAATCAGACAATAAATTGTATATTTGAAAATTATAAAACTTGGTGTACTTATTTAATTTTCGGAATTATCATATTTAAAATAAAACTCTTTTGGACTCTACCCCAAACATTGGTCCTTCGAGCCGGATAAAATAATCGAGCTGAATTAAATCAACAAATTACCTACCTTAATTTTCATAGAATAATTTGTGCGATCACCATTCATATAAGTCGTCGTGCTTACATTTTTACCAAACCTGCACAAATTTCACCATCAGTATATTACCAGAAATTTGATCGGATCCTATACTGCGTTGATCATTCACCAACATCATTAGAAATCCCAGCGAGAGAAATTCAAGAGCAAATATACTCTAAGTACATCCCATCAACGAGCTTTCTCACCTCACCAAGTCAATCAAACCAAATCAACCATCACCATAATTCATAGAGGAGGACAAATCAGTTGTGCTCCAAAAACGATCGTGTAACAACATCAGACACCGTAGTGCACACGTTATCTATCTACCAATCTTCATATCGAATATCGATTTCATCATTCGCATTGACAAAATCATCTCTAAAGCGTCTGCCAAATCCTATCTTAATTATCATCTTTGGATCACTTACATTATATCATAGTTCGATCACTTTCATCACCTATTTTTCTATTATTCGCCAATGTAATCGAAAAATCACCTATAATCATAAATCAATCATAAAATCTTTGAAATTAGTCATCATCAACATCACGCCACATTTGCAATCATCATTAAACATACGATCATTAAGTCATCATCATCATCTGTAAGAACACAAAGATAACAAATTCAAACACAGCATCATCCACCGAGTCATCTTATCGCAGCAAAGCAGCCAAGCAGTAGAATAGCCGATACAAAACCAACCATTAACATCAAGGTTTGTGTAGTGCAAATTGTAGGTATTTATTTAACATAATAACTTTCTTAAAATCAAAATTAATTTTATTAATTATTTTATTTGCTATTAAGTTAAACAATCTTTTAAATATTTACAAGAATTCGTTTTTTCTTATATAAGAACATACGTATTTAAGATTCAGTGAGCTAAATTAGTTGTTTTCATTTTGTCTGTGTTGTGTTTCATACAGTGCAGTGTGTGAATTGGGCTATAGTACAATCGTACTTTTAGTTATATCATTTCTTACAAATTAATTTTAATAAACCAAAGTTCGTTTTTTTTGTGCACTCTTTCTTGCATTTTCTTAAATTCAGTTAGAATAACATGTCTTCCTTGTCGGAATTCATTTTTGTGGCCGACCGTTTGGTTAAATCTTATGATGCATTTAAGAAAATTTCGGAGAGTACCCATACACTTAATTCCTTAGAGGCACGAAAAATTGAATTAAAGGAATTATGGTCCGATGTAAAAGCATCTTTTGTTAAGTGTACATATGATGTTACAGACATTGAAAAGAAAAAAAAGGATTATGACCTTGAAACAATAGAGGCAAAATATTTTTCTACTAATGAAACGTTTATATCATTTCATGGCGATCTTTTGCATTTGATGTCAAAATTAAATAACGAAAATGCAAACTCTACTTTTGTAGATTTATCCGATTCATTCAAATGTATCAAAGTACCAGCTTGTGACACTGATTTCTTTTACGGTGATTATCTTACTTGGCCGTCTTTTAGAGACATGTTCGAGGCTGTGTACAAAAAACATCCTAAGTTAGGACAGGTACAAAAATTGTTTCATTTGCGTTCTAAGACCAAAGGTAGTGCGCATGCTATAGTTTCAAAATTTCCTTTGACAAACGATAGTTTTGACTTAGCATGGGAAGCATTACAAAATGCTTACGAAAACAAAAGAATTTTGGTAAATAACCAAGTAAAGGTCTTATTTAATCTTCCACGAATGCAAAACGAATCTGCAAAATCCATTAAAGCTTTACAAAGCTCAATAAACGATTGTCTTGCAACTTTAAAATCTCACAAAATTGAAACTTCAAATTGGGATCCAATACTTATATATGCCTGTTCAAACCGCTTACCTACAGAAACTCTTTCTCTTTGGGAGCAATCTATCGAAAATCCAAGCGAAGTTCCCACTTGGACACAATTGGACAAGTTCCTAGAATCACGATTTAGGATTTTAGAATCTATTTCCGATGTTCAGTCAACATCAAATGCAAGTGTAAAAAGAGCTTGCAACCCTAAAAATAGTAATAGCTTATCGCAAAATAAAGTTCAAGCTTTTCACACAAAACAATTTAACTTTTCATGTAAACTTTGCAAAGGACACCATCCACTTCGTAGTTGTTCAAAATTTTTGGAACTTTCAGTTAAATCGCGATTTGAATTCGTACGCAACAACCATTTTTGTACGAATTGCTTAGGTGTCACACACACAGTTAATAACTGCAAAAGCTTATATACTTGCAGCACCTGCAAAGGACATCATCATACTTTATTGCATTTTGCTCCTAGTAACTCACCTCAAAATACAACTTATTCATCAACAACCCCTCTTTTAGAAACGACCAATATTGGAATATCTTCAAATATACCAAATATACAGTCCACTTCACAACCATTACCAAATACTTTAAACCACAATTCTTATCATACAACTAATGAGAGGAATGTTTTACTTGCAACCGCCTTAATAAGAATTATACATAATGAAAATTATCACGTTTTGCGAGCGTTGATAGATCCTGGTTCTGAAGTTTCCTTTATTTCAGAGCCAGTGTTCAATCGAATAAAACTACCATTTAATCCAATAAATTCTCAAATTAGTGGAATTAACTCGGCTTATGCTGCCACTGCGAGAAAGCGATGTATTTTTTCGATTTTAAATGAAGAAAATCCTCTTCAACCAATTACTGGGCAAGCTATTGTTTTAAAACATTTGACCAGTTATCTTCCTGTTTCATCCTTCCAGCTTGTCAATACAAATCAGTTGACAGATCTTAAATTAGCAGACCCTACGTTTAATAAGTCATCTCAAGTTGATTTCTTAATCGGTGCTGACCTCTACCCTACCATTATACGCCCTGGAGTTATCCATATTTCAAAGTCGCTCCTGGCACAAAACACACTTTTTGGTTGGGTTTTATCAGGACCTCTTCTACAACATGTCAAAAGTTTTTCAACCTTTATTTCTAGCCCACCTGAAACCAGTCTTGAAAGGCAAATAAAACGGTTTTGGGAGCTGGAGGAGATAGGAGATGTCAACATTCCAATCTCTAATGCCGACCAATACTGCGAGGATTTATACGAAAGTACTACCAAAAAGGCTTCGGATGGTAGATACATCGTAAAGCTACCTTTCAAAACCGAAAATTGTCTCGGTTTTTCCAGACAAATTGCATTAAACCAACTATTACGTTCTGAAAAATCTCTTGCTAAAAATCCAAAATTGCAATCCAAATATTCAGAAGTTATGTCAGAATACGTAGCTTTGGGTCATATGCGAAAAGTTAAACCAATTGAAAACTTTGAAAATGGTGTAATTTCATCATACTACCTTCCTCACCATGCTGTGATAAAGCCAGAAAGCGTTTCAACGAAAGTTCGCGTTGTGTTTAACGCCTCGAGTGCTTCCAGTAATGGAAAAAGTTTAAATGATTTGTTACATGCTGGACCTGTACTTCAACAAGATCTTCCTACTCTTATACTACGCTGGCGATTTTTCAAATATGTATTTAATGGAGATATTGAAAAAATGTATCGACAAATTTTAGTGGATCCAAAAGATACATCCTTTCAGCGTATCCTTTATCGTAGCTCTCCGAGCTCAGAAGTAGAAGACTATGAACTTCTTACTGTTACTTTTGGTGTCAATTGTGCCCCATATCTGGCACTTCGAACACTGCTTAAACTGGCAGACGACGTTCAACAAAAGTATCCCCTTGCATCAGAAATAATTAGAACAGATTTCTATGTAGACGATGTCTTATCTGGTGCTCATGATCTTGATACCGCTCTAAAATCTCAAAACGAGTTAATTAATGCCTTCAATTCTGCGGGTTTTTTAATTCGCAAATGGACTTCAAACACTTCTCGTCTTTTGAATCACCTGCCACCTGGCGATGTTCTAAGTGAACACTTTTTAAAACTTGATGATGGCAGCTCAGTCAAGACTTTGGGCGTTCGATGGAATGGAAAAGAGGATTATTTTCATTTCATCACTCAACCTTATAAATTGTCTACCACTAAGCGAGAAGTATTTTCGCAAATAGCTCAACTTTTCGATCCCGCTGGATGGCTTGCTCCAGTGATCATAGCTGCAAAAATCTTAATGCAGCAAGTTTGGTCCGATGGCACATCCTGGGATGATCATCTTACTCCGGTCTCTGCCGAAAGATGGAAAACATTCAATGCAAATCTGCCTGAAATACAAAACATTAAAATACACCGTTGGAATGGCTATAGCCCTTTATCAAACGTTCAGTTTCACGGTTTCTGTGACTCCTCAGAGAAAGCTTTTTCAGCCGGTATTTACATTCGAATTATCAACGACAATCACGATATTGATTCCCATCTCATCTGCGCAAAGACCAGAGTTGCGCCGCTTAAGCAGATATCGCTTCCACGTTTAGAACTATGTGGGGCAGTTCTGCTTTCAAAGCTTATAAAATTCTACATTCCAAACTTTCCAGTCAACTCATATGAATTATTTTTGTGGACTGACTCGTCCATTGTTTTAGCTTGGCTTAATAAGCCACCTCGTACCTGGAAAACCTTTATTGCCAATAGGATAACATTAATACAAGACAATGTAGGAGACACAAAGTGGAGACACGTCAAATCCGCAGAGAATCCTGCTGATCTTGCAACCCGTGGAATTTCACCACAAGATCTTCAAAATAACTCACTTTGGTGGAAAGGGCCGGAATGGCTCAGGCAACCAGAATATAAATGGACACAAAGTCATCCAGATTGTGTTCAAAACGAAAATTTAGAATTTAAATCGATACAAACATTTTGCACTCAACCCCAAGAAGACATTCTCGATAAGTTTTCATCTCTTCCACGAGCATTAAGAGTGCTTTCATATGTCTTTCGGTTTTTTCATCATTCTTTTATGAAAAAGGAAAACACCGCTCGTCCTCAAACATTGGCTATTACTCAAGCTGAAATCAATTTCGTTAAGATGAAACTAATTCAATTGGCACAGAGAAAATACTTCTCTAGTGAATATCGAATATTATCTGATCAAAAGCCTATACATAGAAAAAGTTCCTTACTTTCTCTAAATCCAACTCTTGATTCTAATATGATCATTAGAGTTAATGGACGACTTAGCAATGCTAGTATACCCTATAACGAACGATATCCAATTATTATCCCCTACGATTCTCGCTACGCATGCCTTCTAATTGATTTTCTTCATGAGCTTTCTATGCACGGAGGTAATGCACTTATTCTCAGGCTAGTGAGACACGAAGTTTGGATTCCGAAGCTCAAAAACTTAATAAAATCTCGAATTCATCTTTGCAAAACCTGTGTTATCCATAAAAAACAAATGCGAAACCAAATAATGGCTGCTCTGCCTACTCAGCGCTGTACCTTTTCTCCCCCATTTACTTACACAGGTATTGATTTTGCGGGCCCATTTGATATCAAAAGCTTTAGCGGAAGAAATTGCCGCATTTCAAAGGGATACACTTGCGTCTTTGTATGTTTCTCGACCAAAGCTATTCATTTAGAAGCAGCAAGTGATCTTTCATCCAAAGTTTTCTTGGCAGCATTTTCAAGATTTGTGGGTAGAAGAGGACTTCCCAAAGAAGTTTATTCAGACCACGGCACAAATTTTGTAGGAGCTAATAACATCTTGAAAAAGGATTTTCAAACGCTACTTGCTTCTGCTTCTAAACAAATATCAGATAACTATAATATCCAAGGGCTTAAATGGAATTTTATTCCGCCTGGATCTCCTCATATGGGTGGTCTGTGGGAGGCTGGGGTGAAGAGTTTTAAAACTCACTTCAAAAAAGTCATTGAGAATAACAAATTTACATTTGAGGAATTTTCGACTATCTTGGCTCGTATCGAATCCTGTTTAAATTCACGGCCAATATCACCTATGTCAGATAGCCCAAGCGACTTATTAGCTCTAACTCCTGGCCATTTTTTACGTGGTGGTCCTTTGCTTACTGCTCCCGAACCAGAAATTATGGGTAGTTCTCTTTCAATTATAAACCGATGGGAAAAACTTAAATGCCTTCATCAAGAATTTTGCCGACGTTGGAAGGAAGAATACCTTAAAGAGCTACATAAACGCTACAAGTGGCAGGTTCCTCAACATAACGTTAAAATTAATGATCTAGTTGTCATAAAAAATGAATATCTTCCCTCTACCGAATGGCGTCTCGGTCGTGTAATCAAAACGCATGCTGGGACAGACGGAAAGGTTAGAGTTGTCACTATAAGAACTAAATTTGGTGAAATTAAAAGACCAATTGTTAAAGTTTGTGTACTTCCAATGCAACCAAAGTGAAACCAACTATTAAGATGCAGCATCTAAGAACTTCAAAATTCGCATATTTTAGATGGAGTATCTATAAACTCGCACCTCTACATAGTAAAATTTCAATTATCAATGTAACATTTGAATTTTTATCTTTTTAAACTCACAATATATTTGGATTCTTAAAATAATTTAGATGGAGTATCTATAAACTCACACAAAAAAAAGGAAATAAAAACGAAACGAATTCTTGAGAAAAAAAAAAAAAAAAATGTATATGTAATTAAATTTAACTTTCAATCTGTATTATTTTTATTTTTTGCACTACACTATACCTAAGTAATTAAAAAATTTTGAAATCAATTAAAACAAAATAGCTAGGAATAGAATTGTAACCGTTAGGGTAGCTAGGACAGTTATTTATCCGCATTGCGGCAAGGCGGCCGGTAATGTTTAAGACAAATCTAATGTACTATTAAATTTATACCAATTGTAAAATTATCAGTAGAGGGCGATAAAATCATTATCTAAATCTATGTCTATTTTCACCATACTTGAGAAACGTGTAATTTGCAATTTCCTGTAGCTATCGGCCCTTTTTAATTTCAATCGCCTCTATGGTAAGACGTTCTACAATCAGACAATAAATTGTATATTTGAAAATTATAAAACTTGGTGTACTTATTTAATTTTCGGAATTATCATATTTAAAATAAAACTCTTTTGGACTCTACCCCAAACAATTTATAATCAACTCAAATACTTTATTCAAATTAAAATCACACTTGTTTTACACTTTCCACAATCCAATAAGCAGAGTTTTGCACACTTCCGTAATCAAAAATCAACTGTCCTCGCTCACCGTGAACACTCCCTTATATACTCAAATTAGTTGTTCTCGAAAGTTCTTGTCTTGGAATGTTCTAGATGGTTGGAATAAGGGGAAATACATTTGACATTGGAAAAGAGCTTTTTGTTTCTTCCATAAATTAGATATGCAATTTCCCAACAGATGGCGCTGTAGTAGTATAAAGCTCTGTTCACAACAGTATGTTTAAAATAGAGATTTTCGAAGCATTGAAGTTTTAAACAAAATTTTTAATTTTGTTTTTTTGAATTCAAACAAAGTTTAAATTAAAATACTTGAAAATACTTCTTAAGAACCTAGCATACAAAACTAATCAAAATCAGCTGTACCGGCTTTGAGAAAATCGAAAATAAAAAAAGAGTTCTATGGGAGGTACGATTAGTAACCATTTTTTGAACATTTTAAGGTTGTAGTCGAATAGACAGACAGATTTGAGAAGCCCACGTTTTTCGTCTTCTCTGTCATATTATTGTAAAGTTTGATCAATATCTCGAGTTCGATTATTTTTAATATTGCATTACTTGCCATTGCCATTGCCCTTATTGCAAGTAAAAATCTTGACAGAAACCAGCTTTCAATTTTTTGGAATTATAAATGGAAAACAGGAACTCAAAATGGAAAGACAGGATTGATCATTTTCGTCCCATTCACGTTTGAAAATAGCCAAAAGTGAACTAGGTCGATGTTATGGCGTTTGAAAATAAGGCTCTTTACTTAGTCCGGTTATCTCAGTGGGGTTGGTTTTATAGCATCTGCAATTCAATTCTAATCCTGATAACGTCTTTGGAGCTTCTACTTTTAGAGTTGTGAAGGATTTAAGCTCTTATTCCATTTAGAATTCCGCATGTTACGAGTACCTTATCAGGATTGGTATGTATGTAACTATCACGGCAAATATAGTGGTCAGATAAAATTCCCAAAAAAATTGTTGAGACAGTCCTAATTGACTTTCATTGACAATCGATTCTCTTTAGAATTTTCCAACTGGTTTAGCGGACTATGAGAAATTTGTCTATTTAGAAAATTTAGGAGCCTATTTCGTCTACGAGCCTAAAACTAGTAGTGGCTTACAAATTCTCAACAATTCCTGTGTGCGTCAACAGGAATGGAGGGGACCTGCCAATTCAAAACAGCTTATGAGCAACACTTTACATAATAAGATAGACTCTTAGAGGATTTGTCAATTCCTCGCAGGAAACAGTGCACCACTGGAAAACTTTTTAACAGTGCCCAAAGGTATTTAAAAACCTATAGTATATTTATCAGGAACAGATTATGTTTGACTTTCAAGGTCAGAGCCTGTATTACAAATTACTCGTTCAAAATCCCTTGTTCGCGTTATTTAACGATAACGTGACCTTTTCTTTATAAAAATGATGTTTTTCCTTATGTGGGCTCAAGTTCAATTGTTAATAGTTTTTTTTTTATGTTGACGTTCCGGGTTACACCCTTCATCAGACCTATTTTTGAAGTAAATTATAATTATTAAAAAACATATGTATATACATTATATACAACAAAATACCTTCAACTACAAATTAAATTCTTGTTTATATCTTTATCTTTGTTGCTCTCTTATTTGTTTGAAAATTAATTTCAAAGAAAACACGTTTTACGATAGTCGTTCTTTAGAACGATATTCGTTATCTTTTACGACTGCTTATGGCAATAGTAAGTTATTCGTTAACATTGATTTATTGATAAGTTTATTATGCGCTTAAGAAAAATTAAATTTTTGATTTTATCTGGAATTATTTTTATGCATCCATTTCGTAACTCATATTAGGTCTAGGTCTATGTCGTGATGAATATCGTTTTTTTTTTTGCCTTTCATAATTAATTCTTAAATAGGGCACAACTATTTAAGTTGGTTCATTCCCAAGATGAGTTAAATATTTAAACTCAGCAAACAACATAATTTCTCTGGAAGCCAAGAACATTGAAATCGACCGTCATAAAGAGTTCATTTGGGGGAAATGGGTAACAATTCTTTACATGGAAAAAGGCAGCGGATAAAATTCATCACTATCTAAACTCGGGCTCCTAGAAATTAAACGAGGGTGTGACATGTGCTTATAAGGCCCTATAGGATCAAAATTCAAATAAAGACAGAGCCCGCACTGAGGCTGAACCTGAGCTCAAAATAAAATTTGTTTTCTCTAATTTATTGATCGAGCATTCCAATATTTTTATCTAGAAAATTCTAAACTACTTTTGAGCTATGAAATCATGAACCTGGACTTAAGTCGCGCACTTTTTGTATACATAGACTTAGCGTTATAAGTTCCTATTTAACATATCAAAAAACCTTAACACTGAAATAAACCCGTTCGAAGATAATCAACTCACAACACATCATCAGTCACTATCAAACTAGCTTATGATTGATGATCATCACAAACAGCTTATCTCTCTTTCCAGACCTGTATAGGTTTATCTATTTTAACATTATAGTACATGGCAAACGAAACAAGTTGATTGATTCTTGATCTTGATGAATAGCACACCATTATTTATAGTCGTCATTCGTCATCATCTCCGTCTACACGCAGCATCATATAGCTCCAATGCAAGACTGATGACGATTCGTAAGTTCATTGAGAACGTTTTACCAGATTCCACCATCAGTGATCAGTCTTAGCTGCTGTATTTTAAAACTGCGTAAAGTGAAAGTACTTCAATCTCTATGTAGTATGTCCAAGTAAGTAAATAGTGAAGAACGATGATATCTATATGCACACAACGGCATCCGTAGACTTTAACACAGGAAATGATGTATGACCAGGCCAGTGGGTCTTGTGCGCGTTGCAGAATCTTTGTGGACGTATTCTTTGATTATATAGCGTTTCTTTAAACGTGTCATGGTTCTGTGTGTGTTTGATGTTTATGCACTGAATCTGGTAGAACTCGTTCCGATAGATAGCACACGGGCCGGACATTCATGGCAACTCTTGAAGGGGTGTAATCTCGAAACCTGACAACATTAGCTTCTTTTAAAGATGAGCTTTAATTTAATTATTGTATTTCGGCATCGCTAATCGAAAAACAGGGATTGTATTTAAACGTACGTGTTCAGCACTTGTTTGATTGGTTTTCTTATTTATGGTGATGATTTCATTATAGTTAGTGACTTCTTATAGTTTTGCTAAATAAAAGCTATATTCTCATCATGTTCTAAGTCAAGAATTTTGATATGCAATTCGAGTCATTGCTTTACTTGTCTCTACATAAGACATTTTGTATAATTTTTTTTTTTTTCGTTTTTTCAAAATTTGGAGTTCGAGATTTAGAAACAAAGCTGTTTTTGAATAAAACTGCAAGATTTATATTAGCTATACGTTGGTACCTATAATAACTAGATAATCAATCTCAATCAAACATTATTACTTTCCGCAAAGGAAACTCCAAATAATGTAGTAAAAATAGAAAAAAAAATAATTTTTTCAATAAATTCACCTCCGAAATTAACGAAAACTCTTCCCCTACAAAAATGTGGACTTATATAAAATGTCTCACTAGTAATTATACTCCTCAGTACTCACAAAATAAAAGTTGTTAACACAAAATCTTCAAATCTAACAAACCCAATAGAAATAAACACATGGTTCGCAAAGTCATTGGAAAACTCCCAAACAGATTCTAATTTTCATTCGTCTTATTTAAAACAAAAGCACGAGTATTTAACAACAAGTGTTAGTGTTCCATATTAGACAAATTCATCTTCAGCTTGTTTGATTGAAACCTCTATTACCTTTGTAGAACTCGAGACCTACATAAGGAGTAAGCCTTAATAATGTTCCTATAAAATTTCTTTTTATTCCTTGCTTATTTTGAGATTCGAACGCTAATTCGATAGAATAGATATTTTAATTCGAATGAACTTTGCATATTTTGACATTCGAGCGAAAAATGTTCATTGTCGAATGATTGAATAAAATGAACCTCAATGAAATTCATTTTACTGCTTTTACACGGAAGCGATTTTTAATCTTAGTTTCTCTTTTGGAGTCATCTTCCGCCTTATGTAACCCCGCCGCCACACACTTCTCTCTCCTACGGACTTAAAAATCGCAAGGTAATATTGCTTCGTTTAAAAGCCGTCTTTCCTGAATTAGCTGTTTGAAAATTACTGACATTTCTATCTGATTTAGTATGACCAAACTGTTTTTTTTTTTGATGATTTTTATTAAAAAAATAATTATGGTCTAAAAATATAAAAATAATACTTTATCATAAGGAAAATAAACTAATGCTAACGGCCCGGTAAAGTTTAAATTTGAAAAACATCAATAAAACTGATATTTTAAAAATTGGGAGCATTTAGAAAACAGTATGGTAAGTTTATTGATATCAAATAGAAGTAAAATAACGGTACAACTTCTCTGTATAATAAAATACTTGATTTATGTTTTAATTTTCATGTAAACTAATTTTGTTTTCCAAGTTGATAAACAAAAAAAAGAAGGCAACTTCAAAGCCTATTTAATTTACACAAATCTGGTCACACTTGAATTTTGAATTACCATTTGTAAATTCTAAATTGTTTTATGAAAATATTGATAAATTGAAGCCAGACATTAAAAATCAAAATGGCATTTGTTTTATGTATGAAAAGAGAAAACGATGAGGAGCAGTTGTATAGGAGATGGATAATGGATGCATCAAATCCATTTGATGCATCCATTTCTACTAACATTATACTAAACTTACATGTTTTATGAATCCATTCGCCAGAAAAAATTGAACGAGAATGAAATAACATTTCTTTCGAACGATTCGAAAGTGGAAATTTACTTATGTCGTTTTTATTTGGCAATCCGGAATCTCTCTCCGATCCGGAATCCCAACTGAACACTTTTGTTTGATTCTGATGATTCTGAAGTTTTTTGTGATTGTATGTGTGAACCATCAAATGTTGACAATAATGAAAATCAAGAATAAAAATATGTTGAAAGATACACTTCGCACAATTATCATACCAAAAAGCACAGCTGTTGAGTTTGACGTTTAACTATATGAATGTGTGAGTGCTTCTGGTTTCGATTCTGATTTGAAATCCAGAAGCAAATTTGTCTTCTTTTCAAAATCAGAACTGTCATTTTTTCCCAAGTGAACACTTTCAGAAGAGTCCAGAAGTCTTCCGGATTGCCAAATAAAAACGACATTAGTTTTCGAAAGATAAATGAATTTTCCATTGATAAAGTGAACTTTGTAATCGTACGAATCTCAAAATACAAATTATTCGAATTCCAAATACTTTCTAATGAAATGGATTGTCAAAATAAGGCTGACTATATGCGTATTTTATTGGTAGTCCATACCTAGTGCAGCAATGCAATTCCGAATAAAATACTTTTTTAACTTCATATCTTTGAGTATATATAATATGGAGGGCTCGTTTCTATTCCAAATGCGTGACTATCATAGGGGGCGCTACTCAAATTTGTGTAAGACAAAGTTATTGCTGATTGCTTCATATCACATGTGACGGAGAACTATATGTGAGGAGAAGGTAAGCACAAATCGGAGGATACGGCTGTATCCTTAACTTACAGAAAGTGAGACAGCGACCCCTATCGCAACTTCAAGTACTACAATGCATTAGGGATAGGAACGAGCCCTCCATATTATATATACTCAAAGCTTCATATACACTTTTACTTTAAATTTTAAAGTTGGTATACTTGGCATTTATACCCATGTCAAAATCAGGTGATTTGAAAAAAAAAAACGAATAAAGAACCAAAACAGATAAGGGCTATAAATAATTTCTGAATTTCTTTTAACAAATTGGGGCCTATCGTGAATAAAATTTCCCTGGGAATAGTTCCCAACTTTTAAAATCGTCATCTCGAATAATGTCGAAAGTTTCCCTTGGAATTTATTGATATTGGGAATTAAGTTTCATAGTGACTTTGGCTCTTATTTAAAAAGGCCAGTCACCAGCTCACAATGAACAGTGCAGAAAGATTGACCTTTCCAATTTTCGAAGATGGGGAAAATTCCGAGGGAAATTTTGTTCACGATAGCCCCTATTAAGTGAAAAAAGTAAAAGGAAACGAAAGATAAAATATATACCTACAAATAAACAATCCACTTTTGAATAAGCTAAAGGATGCGTTGGAAAAGTATACGTTTTTGTATGTCCAGTTGAAATAGAGTTGAAATTGATGGTTATATTTACATAATGTAGAAGGTGAAAAATAAAATAAAAACATCACTTAAGCTATAAACTCGTTTAAGATAATTAGGCCTATTCTACCACATCTGTTATTCTGCTATAGATTTTCTGTTATGAATCATAAAAGATTTCCACCTTAAAATATCTCTTATGATTGGTATTCAGAGGTTCGAACTTTTATAAAAGTCTGTTATACTACTTCGAAAACGAGATCTGTTATGAAACTGAACTAAATCTGTTATCATAATCAGCTGATTATGTAAAATATTTCATCTGACATAATTAAAATGGATGACGCTAGACGCGCACATTCAATTTTTAGTTGAACAACTGTTTGGTTGCTTATAGAAAACAGATGAACTATTTGGTCTTAATGTCCGCCCAGGTTCATATAATTATATGTTACACAAAATAGCGAACTCATTTTAGGCAATCGCTTAGTTTGTATCAAAACACAAACTTTTAGTTGCTCGAACCATGAATACCAAAAATGCTATTCGTAAAAAATTTTTTCTATTTTCGAACGTTTGACAGTTCATAAAAGTTTTCTTAGCAGATTTTATAACAGATTTTAGCGTGCTGAATACCAAAATTAAAATTCACAAAAGATTTGTTGACAGCTCAAACATTTGTATAGAACTTCATAGCAGTATAACAAAATAGAAGAATAAAAGATCTCGCCGAATAGGCTTAAATGTTTAATAAGAACAAATGTCAAAATCATTAATTCACTCTAAAAATAAAGATGCGGTTTGACAAAATTTCTGTCAAACAAGTATAATACATAATTATTAATCAAATTAAATCTTAATTACATTGTCACAACTTTTTGTGACTTTTCAATAAATAAATACTGAACAATTTTTAACTGACTATCAACTTTTATTAACTTTTATTATAAATTTAGGTCGGTTGGTTGGCCCATTCGATCGTTGGTTGGTTAAAAACTTGTCTCGCTGCTGCCGTCTCGTTAGTTCTTTCTTCAAAACTAAAGTGCAAAAGGTATCTTAACGATGTACCTTTTAGTTTACTTCGTTCAAAGATAAGTACATAAAAAATGGGTTCGTTAGGTTGGCAGCAGCCAGACCGATAGGACAACCTTAAGGTTTATGCAGATTGGCTAAGGGTGTTGGACTATCTTTGACAGACATGTACGAGTATGTACACAAAGTCAAATAAAGGCTCGGTGTCAGAAAAAATTTTAAGATCGTGCTTCCTTACATGATTTGCAATATGGTGGTCATACAATATTACGTGTGTTTTATATCCTGAAATTTCTCACAAATTTTAGCAATTTGCTGTTAAACCCCGTACGCAAGAACCAGCTTAACTAACCCTGGTGAAAATTTAAGTTTCTTTATATTAAAATAAAGCCAGTTTCTTATGTCGAAAATAAAAGCCGGTTATTTCTATGGAAATCTTTTTATCTTCTTGGTTATTGGAAATAAAACATCGAAATCGTGGATTTTATGGATTTTGTTGCTAATGCCACCACCGCAAAGCCCTCCTATTGTAGGTATTGCGAGGTATCCGTTCGGAGCGGAAAATTGTCCGCAACCCATACTTTGTCGGAGGTTCAAATTGCTTTCGAGGTATCCTATCGGAAAGAATAATAATACACAAATGCGTTGTCGAAATTCGTTCCGCGAAGCATGTGTCGGACGAAATCGAAAAAACAATTGCATTAAGCTGTCAGAAATTTCACAAATAAAGCACTTGATCGCACCTGGGTTAAAATAATGTCGGAGAAAAATTCCGAACAGCTGTTTGGAAGAATACTTCGAAGCAAAAATCCACCGAATCGTACAAAATCGGAGAATTTTCCTCTCCGAACGGATATCTCGCTAGGACCGATAATGTCATTCCCTTACCTTTCATATATGCATTTTAATCTATTGGCATCACAGCAATCCGTCGATAAATTTCATACTGTCACGTGAGATAGGGAAAATGCAAACGCATTAAGAGACAACATTTTGACCATTGACTATTAACGTTTAACGTCTAATCGTAGATTAATATTTCAAACCACATAATTTTTGCTCTAGTGAAAACAAACCATAAAATGAACAAAAATCACCGAACACATATTCGAATAATCAAAACCTGCCAACCTCAAACATACAAAATTTTCTGCAACCAGTTTGAGTGTCATTGTAATCCAGACGCTCCAAAACTTTATCAGCACTATTATGTGCACTCTTATTACTGCCTAATTTATACGCACTATTCCTTTGTTGTTGTTTACTGTGTAAAATATTACTGCGCTGCCTATACATTTAGCAATAAAAAACGACTTTTGTATTGTATTCGTTTCAAAATATACTTTTAAGGACTACTATATATATCTTAAGAAAAGCGTTACTACCAGGGTAAACTTAATAATAAAGTTACACCGAATCTTCTTCCCCCTCTAGGTCCACCAGTGAGCTGAACACCGAATCTCACCGAACAGTGGCACAAATCTTTACATCGTTTTGGAGAACGTAAGGTTATTGTACTTGATACTTCAAAAACATTTCAAAGAGTTAGGCATCAAGCTCTCTTATCGAAAATTCGTGCATTTGGTATTGATAAATCCCTTGAAAACTACCTTTCAAACCGCTCAATACAAGTTGTGTTAGATGGTTTTGAAATAAATGCTGGTGTACCACAGGGCTCCGTTTTGTCCCCGATTCTCTTTCTTATATTCATCAATGATCTTTTGTCTGAAACTTCTAATCCATTGAACTGTTTTGCTTACGACATTACTCTCAGCTTCTCGTATTCGTTACATGATGCATTTTCTTGTTCTTCAAATGTGGATATAGAACGGCAGTGTATAATAGAATATAATGCTTCGAAAACCACCTTGTGTGGAATGACCACATATTCGACGTCGCCGAAAATTCGAAGCGAAGCTCAGGCGCATGCCTGCCGCTTAACATATGCACATACTGGGTAGGCCATCTAGTGGTATCTTTTTAACTCATACGTTATTTTGACAATGACAGGTGTTTTCCGCTCGAATTCTTGACAGAAAGTCAGTATCGTACCTCCATCCACGGAACGAAATAAGTTGGGAAATATTAAAAACTTATTTCCAAAGTGAGTGCTGTGTAGCCCAAACAGTAGACAACACTCATGGTCCCCGTCGTCGTACGGTGCGCACAGACGAGATCGTGGCTGCTATAGCCGAGAGTGTGAGACTCAATTCATGAAGAACAACTCGCTATCGATCTCAATAGCTCAATTCTGTACAAGTATTCGGATCTCCCTTTACAAGGCCCAATTGGCTCAGGAATTGAAGGCGCACGATCATCCGATTGAACGACGTTGTGTTCCATAATTAATGGAAATGTTTCCTCTTACTAATAAAGCCATAATACATGGGCAAAAATTAATTTTGTTCATTTTATTGCATTTTGGCCCACCCAATGTGTACATGACCGGCACTTACTCCGAAGAAACTAAATAAAAATCAGTCCTTTGTATGTGTATCACAGACTACCTTCTGTGAAATGATCATATTCGACGTTCCCAAAAATCCGACAAACTGTCTGCTACCTCTTCTGATCTCGCTGCAATCTCAAAAATTCATATTCGTCTAAAGTATGAGTATATATGTATAACTCTCACACCAGGACAGGTACTCCTGTAACCAGCGTTGCCGCTGGGCTTCACGAAAGTGTAACACATTTTTTTAAAAAACGTAACAAAAGCGAAAAAAATGTAACAAATTGAAAAAAATTATTTAAATCAAAGAATGCTCTTGAACTCAATTTTTAATTTTTAATAGGAACATAAGTTTTCTTCATCACAGTTTTTAAATTCAGTACAAAACTATACATTAAATAATAAGTTAATAAATTATTATAAGTAAGACACATTTTAAGTTTTGCATAAAACATGTTTAGGTTAGGCAAATTAAGAGAATTGATCTTTTATTTGTTTTGCAAACATTATTGATTCAATGGTATTCAAGTGATACCTATTGGTTAAATCATTTTTTATCAAATTTAGCTCTAAAAAAATACGTTCTGCTGCCGCAGAACTGTGTGGTAAACTTAATATTTTATAAACAAATTCTGTTATATTTTCAAAAAGATTTTCTTTTTGAGGATTTTGCAAAGAGCCAACATGGAATGTGGAAACTGGAATACTTTGAGGAATGGATATCTAACCATGTTTATATGCTGGATCGAGAGATCGAGTTTGAATTTGAAGTGAAAGATAGCAAGATTTCGACTAAACTGTAACTGAACGAGTTCAATCGAGTCGAATGAAGGTGATTTCAACTCAATTTAGGACGTAGGTGTACAAATAGGTGGAAGTGTTGTTTAAGCGCACTTAACACAGATTAAAAAAATCATAAAGTAAATTTTTAAAGAAAAAAAAAGTTTGGAGAAAAAAGTGTAACAAAAAGAAAAAAAAAGTAACATAGTAACAAATACAAAAAAATTAAGAAAAGTGTAACACTTTTGTTACACTTGTAACATTGTGGCAACGTTGCCTGTAACTCACTTAAGTCTCTTGAATAGAATTCAAAATAAAGTGAAACGACAATCCGACGTACTGTCAAGTATTACAGACATTACTCCTATAGCCATACTAGACGAATGTGAAATTCCTTACCTGGCTGTATTTTCCCTCCCATTTTGATATCCAGAGCTTAAACACCAATGTACATCCATAACTCCTTTTCGGCCTTGAGTGCGGGTAATTTTTGCACAAAGTATCAGAATTATGTATTAGTTCCTATGTATACGAATTACAAAAAAAAAAGTAGTAAACTACAATTTAATTTCATTTTCAGGCTCGCGAGGAGCAGGCTCATCTTGAAATGAAACATCGCAAAGAAGAAGATGACCTCTATCGTAAGTTTGCCCGGAAACGTGAAGAAGAAGACCGTAAAATCCAAAGCGAATTCCAAGACGAATGGGAACGTGAACTGCAACGCCTAACTCATAAATTCGAAAAAGAACTGGCTACGTCCAGACGAAATCGTGATGAGCAAAGTGTCCTAACGCTCCGTCACCAACAGCAGAAAGACGATCTGGAAAAGAATATGACACTTCGTCGCAGTAAAAAGAAGGAGAGCATTACTCGTAAAATGCTCGAGCACGAGCGTTACGAAACAGCGGCACTTGTTGATAGGCAATCCAGTGAAATGCTAGAACTCATCAGCGCCCGACGAAGTGAATACATGCAAAATGAGAGCATATTCTTGGACGATGACTTCAATGAGGGTGCCATTGCGATAGAGTATCCCAATATAGCTCCAGTTCCGTCACCACCAGCAGTCAGTAAATTTCAAATCTATACCGATCCTATTGAGTTTGAGGATGTCGATCGCATTGCTATTTCGGTAAACAGTTTTTTTTTCTTCAAAAATCAATTTGAAATTAACTTTTTCCCCTAGGTGGCTCAAGAGGATCAAAAGACCTTTACAGATCTTGTCCGTCAGCTGGTGGGTCGGTGCACCACTGACATTGAAAAGGCTCGCACAATCTTCCGATGGATAACAGTCAAAAATTTGAATGCAATGCACTTTGATGACGACTTAAGGGGCGACACTCCAATGGGACTACTAAGGGGCATTAAATATGGAACTGAAAGTTATCACGTCCTTTTCAAACGACTTTGCAGTTATGCTGGTCTGCATTGTGTGGTCATTAAGGGCTACTCAAAGAGCGCTGGCTACCAGCCAGGTGTTAAATTCCAGGACTCTAGATTTAGGAATTCTTGGAACGCCGTTTATGTCGCCGGGGCATGGCGGTTCGTACAATGCAATTGGGGAGCTAGGCATCTCGTGAATGCTAAGGAAGCTCCAAAGACAGGACGAGTCAAAAATGATAGCCTGCGGTAGATTTAGTTTTCCTAAATCACTTCATAATTTTCTCATGTATTACATTATTCCATAGATACGAATACGATGACCATTACTTCCTCACGGATCCTCGTGAGTTCATCTACGAATTCTATCCCCTTCAGGAGGATTGGCAGCTCCTCAAGCGACCAATAACTTTGAGAGAATTCGAAAATCTCCCATTCGTACGATCACTCTTCTTCCGATACGGATTGCATTTCGCTGATGAAGGTTATGGAGCAGTGGTCTTAACTGATGATACAGGTGACAAAACCACAAGTTAGCAAAGTTTCTTTGTGTATAAAAAAAGATTATATTCTTTAACAGGTGCTGCCACAGTCCGGATAGCCATGCCAGCCGATATGCAAAGCTGCCTGATATTCCATTATAACCTCAAATTCTACGACAGTGAGGAGGATTCTTATGATGGAGTGTCATTGAAACGTTTTGTAATGCAATCAGTGATTGGAAATATTGTTGCATTCCGAGTTCATGCGCCATGCTCGGGTGCATTCCTGTTAGATATATTTGCCAATGCTGTAACACCGCAGGAATATCTAACCGGTGAACCAATGAAATTTAAATCGGTTTGCAAATTCAAAGTGAGTTTCGTCTATGGATTTCATATTTCATCTGCAACAATTGTTTATAATTTTTTTTTTGTCTTTAATTTAAAGATTTGCTGTGAGGAGTTGCAGACCGTAATGGTACCCTTGCCAGATTGTGCCAGCGGTGAATGGGGTCCAACTAAAGCAACAAGACTTTTTGGATTGATTCCAATAACACATCAAGTAAGTTTCGATACAAAATGTCATAGATAATAATATAAAGTAGTACCTGAGTCAAAACTATGCATTTAAAATTATTACTACAGTAAATGACGGATATATGTATGTAAGAAAACCCAAAATTCCGAAGAATTTCTTCATATAAGTATAACACTACACATGGTGTATTCTCATCATGTGTCTTATCCCAAGATTTTTTAGATTTTCCAATGCCAAGCGATTTGTCATTTCTTTTAATACCCTAAGGCTTAAAATCGTTTTCCTTTTGCAAATAAGGACTATTTTAATGACTCCCTTTTAATAAAATAAAAACCCGGTTGATTGATCGATGGACGACATTTTTTGAATATCGATTGTCGAATAGAACCGTTTGGCAATACAATAAAGTAAACAGGAACGGTCCCAATGATTTCTTCAGGAACTTTAACTGGTCACTATGCTTCCTCGACACTGACGTCGACTTCAGTGCAAATTTAATTCTTTTCGAAACTAGAAATTTTATCCCGAATAGGGAAAAATCTACCAAGCCTAAAGTGAATTCATGGTCTGATTTCGAGCTGTTATTAGAGTCAGTTTCGATGTTTTATGATCATATTCGAAAGAGCAAAATTTTTGCATGACCAGGAGCCCTATTTTGTATTACGAAACGAGCGGCAAGACAACGATTCTGAGGAATACGATAGTCACGACAAAGAGCGATTAAGTAAAACGAAAAAGGCGTACAAAAGATGTTGCCAAACTTAACCGAAAAAAACATTTTTTTTGAAGCGCAATCAACTTCTCGACTATTAGGAATGTCAAAAATTGACATCAATAAATGAAAAAAAAACTATAAATCAAGAAACGATAAAACGAAAGTTAAACGATAGGTATATGGCAGTCGTTAGAACTAACGAGTATCGTTAAAATTAAACGATTCTCGTTAAACATAATCGCATTTCAACGATAACGAAGTAATTTCAACGATAATCGTTTTACAAAATAAGGCCCCAGCAATTCAGGCAAAAATACAAAAAATACTTCTTTTGTCAGCTCACAGGAAAAGGTCAATTTGCTGGCAGCATTGTTTGCTGTTAATTCTACGCTCCCAGAAAGTGTCAAGACTCTTCCAGTACTTGAGAGCGTAAACGATTTTATGGGATACATTTTTTATTGCACTTGTACAGTTGCAGGAGTATTGAATTATCTGGATGTATACAAATCCGGTGGCCAGAATATTATCCATCCCAATGTTCTGAAGAGGTGTTCTTCAACGCTGGGTAAACCATTGCGTTAGCTTTTTCATCTACTAATAAAAATCTACTAGCCTCTTTCCAAGTGGATGGAAAACACCATTTGTCCAATAAAGGCGAATCTTCTTTCACCTCTAACCATCTTCCAATTGCACTTTCGTTCCTTCTTTCCAAGGTCATGGAAACCCTGACAAATTATCAGCTCGAGAAATATCTTGAAGCTTTCGTAGCTTTCTGATGATATATCTCACCGAACAGTGGCACAAATCTTTACATGATTTTGGAGAAAGTAAGATTATTGCACTTAGATCTCAAAAGCATATGATAAAGCTTGGTTTCTTATTGAACTACCTTTTGGCTACCCGACTTTGCTAGTGTTTTTCAAGCTGAATAATCAGAAAAGCATGAAAGATTCCCAAACAAAATCCAAACCAAAACAGGAGTACGGCTATTTTTATAGAGTCTTTTAAGTTCATTAATTCTAGTACTCCAAATTGGTCCAGCAGTGCCGAATATTAACAACAATGTCACTCAAATATGGGTTCCGGGTCATTGTGGCATTGATGGGAATAAACTGGCGGACGAGCTGATCAGGCAAGGATCAACCGTTGATAACTCACTTGCGGAAAGGAAAGAGTCAACATTCCAATCGGGGTTAGGAAGGACAATCAGCCCTATCGAGGTATCCGTTTTAAGAAAATTATTTTCCGATTTGTTCGAAATCGGAGAATTTTCTACCGAGGTACGCTATCCCATACCCATTGACATATCGGAAAATCTTCCGATAAAATGTGACGCTCATCAACGCATTGCGATTAAGTAAGTACATTAGCAAAGAATTTTTGGCAGTTGTGCGTTAAATTTCTTCGAAAATTCTCCGACAGAAAATAGTTGCGGATTATTTTAAGAAAAATGGAATAGAATGAATGCGATTGTATGCTTCATTTTTGTTTGTTCTGAAGTGGATACCTCGAACGAAATCTAAGTTTCTAAGAACGGACTATCGTTTCGGACTATCGAACAGATACTTACCTCGATAGGTCCGTTTTTCTTAAAGAAACAATCCATAGGTGGAGCAGTTTAACTAACTGCATTATATCTAGAAAGATTTGGACCACTTGGACAGAACAAGTCAAAACATAGCCAGGATCTTAGCTGCCTGTAGCGGACAATGGCCAATAGAAGAGTAAGCAGCGAAGATAGGCATTCCTCACAACACTAACTGAAATAGCTGTGGATACCAGCAGGAAAAGAAAACAGTCCTCCATTTCCTCTGCAAATGCCCTGTCTTGGGTATATTGCCTCCCTTACTTAAGGCGGAAGCCATCCCCATTCCGTTATCCATGAGCGGCACTTGCATTGAGGAATCAGAACAGCTCCCGATATGTGCATCACAGACCACCTTGTGTGGAAAGACCACATTTTCATTGACAAAAGCACTGCTAATTGTTTAGGTTTCCTTCATGGATGCAAGAAATTCGTCACTTCTCCTGATCTGGCTGTAATCTATAAACCCTTCATCTGTAGGAACCCAAATAAACCTCGGATAGAATACAAAAAAAAATGTTAATCTCTCGAGCACAGCCACAATATTCCACGTTTTTCATCATACTATCATTATTATTATTAGCAGTTTTCTAATGAAATAGCCAATTGCATTCCTCCCCTTTAACAATTCAACCGTAATACTCGCGCTTCAAGGAATTCCCATCAGTTCACCCTTGAGCCCAAATTCGGACGTACTGTTTAATTCAGAGATTCTTCCTTCAGCCACACTACAAAATATGAAATGTTATACCAGGTTCAATTTTTTCTTCACAAGCAGAGGCATTTGTGCAAATGTCAAACATTTCTTGCGCAATTCTATTACAAATGCGTATTCTGATTTTCTATATCTGCTTTGCAAGTGTTTTGCTTTGCAAATCATGCGTTTAGGAATTTGGCCGTAATATCATACTAATACCCAAACACTAGGATGTTTAAAAGTACTGCTCATAAGCCGTTCCGAATAGGCAGAAAATTTTAGGTCCCCTTCATTTCCGCTAACATGCATCCAGGAATGGTTGAAAGTTTTCAGTCACTAAGTTCTGGTTCTCTTCGAGCTGTTGCACCAACAAATTTATTTACTATAGTTAGGAATAATATGGTGATATAAATTAAATAATCGATACCTCTTCTTCCAGGAGCCACTTATTTTTGCTGGACGGAGTCTGGAATTACAATTCCGCATGTCTCGACCACTGACTGATTTTATGGCAACTCTACACAAGAACGGTATCGAGGAAAAGAAGTTATCCAAATATGTGGCACACACAAACACATCTGATGACATCGTTACATTTGTTATAACGTAATTTATCCGGAATGCATTTATAATTATTCAAATTGAGATTAAAATTTCGACTTGTTTATTTCAGTTTCCCTGAAGAAGGTCAGTACGGTCTTGATATTTATACAAGAGAAGTTGGTGTTACAGTACAAAATAACAATTCTCCTACTGAAAAACATCTGCTCACGCATTGCTGTAAATATTTGATAAACTCATCCAAGAGGAAATAAATGTGTTTAGGGTTGTCCAAGTGTCGGACGGTTGACTTTTTGTTTTTTTTTTTTTTTGTATAATTTTAAAGTATTTAACCTTAACAAATATTTATATTTAAAATTCTAGTTATGTAGAGTATTAATTTTTTACAACTTAATTTTAACGAAATTCTAGTTATTCTTAATAAATGTATAATGATGTTCAAATATTTGTAAAATAAGCTTTGTTTAATCAAAACAATAAATAACGCGAAGCAATAAATATAAGTTTAAACAATAACAAACACAAAAGTGGAAAAGTTAAATATTGAAAAGTTTTATGAGAAATGGTGCTTCATATTATATGATTTAATTTAGCTTCAGAAAAAAAACACCCTTTATATATAAAAAGTACAACGCAGACAGACCCGTAAAACATTAAAAATGTATCGAAATTTAAACAAATTGTTGATCTTATAATTATTAATGTACATACAATTAATTATAATTCAAATAATCTAATAATATGAGGAACTGGTAAACAAAAGCGGACTTGCCATATTTTTTTCGTTTCTGTTCTTTTCATTTACGAGACTTAAAAACACAAATTTAAATAGAATTGAATTATTTTAAATTAAAACTGTTTCTAATCTATGCAAAATAAAAAAGTTGTTGTCAAAGAAAATTAAGCATACGTCGCCCAATAACAAAAATTCATTGGACAGGTCCGCTTTTGTTCGCCACCTCCTCAATTCTACCTAAACACATATTTGTATAACCTAGGATTAAATTTACTGAAATTTATCATATTTATTGAATAAACTTTTAAAACAACAACAAATTGCGTTTCTCATTACAAAATCCTTTCCATAACTTAAAATTTTCTGTTCAATTTTTGTTTTATTTTTTAAGAAAGCGAAAGGAAATAAAACAGTGGTTATCGAATACGAAGTGAATCGTTTTCAATTCAATATCTCCTTTTCGACTCGCCTCGATTTGATCAAGTATCGAACTCGAAGCGAGTCGTAAATTGTACTTCCAAGATTTCCAGATAATTGACAGCTGAATATTTATTTTTTCAACAAAATCATTCATGCGAGGTGCATTAACTTTGGAATCTATAATTTTGTTTTCAAGTATTATAAATATATTCGTTTGTCTAAATTTCTCCAAAAGAAAAAGACAAAAGAGTTGTTTCATCAATGCTTTCATTATTTGCTCTGGAGTAGTGGGACGAGTCTTGTTTGCATGTAAAGGATCTGATGCAATTTCTTAGCATAATCATCGCACTTCGAGAAGAACGACTATTACCTCGTATTCCACCAATCAACAAAACATCACTTTCGCCCGTCGATACACTAATCCGCCAAACAAAACCTATCGGAAATTCATGCGATAAAAATGAGAATGGCATTTCACATTCGCTTTCGATTTCGAAAATAGGGCGAATGTATGTAAAACCAAAGAAACAAAATCAATGATACCAAACCTTATTTTCGCCACTTAAAACGATTGGCTTCATATTCCCTAATTAGGTCTCAGATGTCCTATATCATTAAAGATGTATCTACCTAATATACTCGTATATCAGAGACATACTTTGTTTTTAAATGCAACTAATAAACTTTTTGTTTTATTTTATTGTGAAATCATGTCTTATATCTTAATCTTATATCAATTTTTTTACAGATATTCCATTTCGAATATATTCTTGGATCCGTACCTCCCCTGACAAATTCTAAAATAAGTGTTAAGATTCATTACTTATTTTACAGCCGTATTATGGTTATCAAATATCAACCGAATTAATCCATCGGTACTATGATGATGGATAGTGCAAAATATATCAACTGATACTCATCAAATTATGATACGAGTATATGCTATCAAGCAATTTATATTTGATAGCCATAATAGGGCTATTAGATTCAGTGTTTAGGTATAAGCTAAATTTGTGTTCTACAAAATTATATACGAGTACATATATGACATTATAAATGCTGACATTTTCTGTCGTATTTTCACGAATTAAATAAAACTAGAGAAGTACATATAGCTGTGGTCAAAATAATAATAGTAGTGATAGAGCCGAAAGCCTTTGCTGCTGTTTGCTCTTCCTTTTATTAATAGCAATTTTTAATTGTATATTGATATATTAATAAATAAATATAAATAATAGTAGTGAACCTTTTGAAACAACAAAAACTAAATATAAATTAATCTACTAATTTTAAAGAAATAAATAGTCATCTGATTTTCAAATTCATGTTTTTTAGGCTTTTAATTTCAGAAAAAAATCATCGTCAAATTCAATATATTAGTTGGTAATTTCAAAAAAATAGTACCGCATTCCAAATCCACCTTTAAATATTACAAAAGGGAAATTCTATAGACAATTTCTACCATAAGTGATAGTCGAGAGTTTGAACCTTAAATTAATATTTAGTTGCATGTCCGTTGTTAGAAATAACAGCAGCACAACGACGTTGTATCGAATTAATAAGATTTTCAAATCTTTCTACAGTTATGGACTGCTGCCTAGCTTCCCAAAGAGCTGTGTTATAGGCTTTTCACACCGAATTAAAATCTCGGATTTCAGCAACAAGATTACTAAATCTCGTTGAAGCGTTCGCATTGAACAGAATCAAGAATTTCGTTTGACGTTTCTTTCATCTTGCCAATTATTTTTAATTTCTTGTTTATATGAACAAAAAATGAATCCTGATAATTAAAAATTCTTGATAGTAAAAGTGAGGAATTTTTGTAGCCCACACTATAATAACAATGCAATTGTAAAAATCTTTTTTGTATACTCAATAATAATGTGTACTACAAAGTTACAGATTTCTTTATATGTATAAATGTGCGGTCCTTATTCGGAATTCCCCCCCCCCCCCCCACCAAAATGCACTTTTTTTTTAATGAATCGATAAAAAAAAGTGTGCTGTTGATAAAAAAAACATCAAATTATGGAGGAGAAACACTTTTTTATGGTAAAAAAGTGAAGTATAAAAAAATTAATATAGGCCATAGGGTAAATTCAAAGTTTCTTTAAATCCAGTTTCTGTGAATGCAAAAGAAACCTTGCATACACCCAACCTCGCACCTACCCCAAATCCTATAGTGTGCCCAAGCAGGGGGGTTGCATACTTATATCACTGTTTAAACGCCGCCGTAATGCGTAAGCAAGCAAAAAAGCAAATATCCCATACAAAAGTAGTTTTAGTTATAGTACTGTGGGTGGTCCGCTTTTACTTCACGTTTTTACCATAAAAAAGTGTCGCTCCTGCATAATTTGATGTTTTTTATCAACAGCAAACACTCTTTTATCGATTCGTTAAAAAAAGTTCATTTTGGTGGGGGGGGGGGGGGAATTCCGAATAAGGGCCAACAGTACGGGGGGTGGTCCGCTTATACTTCACTTTTTCACCATAAAAAAGTGTTTCTCCTCCATAATTTGATGTTTTTTATCAACAGCAAACCCCTTTTTTATCGATTCGTAAAAAAAAAGTTCATTTTGGTGGGGGGGGAATTCCGAATAAGGTCCAAATGTGCTAAGATTCTCAGATACCTAATGAAGCCATATCCTTTCTCAACTTCTCAATCGTCTGAAGAAAAAAATTTAATTACTCTTTGTTAAAATGTCGTCGAGTTTTAGAAAACTGTTTCTGTTTTTAAAAGCAAGATTTCGGAAAAGGCCTTGACAACCATATTGACAACACGTCTTTAATTTAAAATTTTTTTCATTTATTTAAATATTTCAATACACCTCAATGAAATTCCTTAGCTGATTCAATATATTCTTTTAGAATGTTGTTATTGTCGGCATCCATTTCATTTAGTTTGTCTACTATTTCTTTAAGGTGGTGGTCAATGATTTAAATTTCATCAACAATGGACATTCCTTCAAAAGGTACAGCTATTTCCTTATAAATATGTCCATTTTTCCTAAATTTATCTTCTCTCCTCTCATCACAATTCAAAGAGGGAATCCTTTATCTGTCTATTCGCTTGCTTACAAGGCAGAACATTTCGAAAGGTTTGTTTGTTCTAACAATCTTGTGTTTGAAATTAGATTTTGAGGAGATTTTGTCGTAATCTAGTAGATTTGGAAATCTGAAAATGTATGGGAAATCTAGTAGATTTGAATGAAATTTTGAGAATTTTGCTCGAAATCTAGATTTTGATTAGGTATGGATAGCGTATTAGTAGTTGGCTTATTACTAGCAACATGCTTTTTGGCATCGCAGCAAAGATTTTCCATATGTTTGAGGTCTGAGGACTGCGCAGTTGATTTCATGACATTAAGCCCCTTTTCTTGGAACCACAGCTTAGCAAGTTTATTTGTATGCTTTGGGTCGTTGTCTTGTTGAAAGACCCATTTCAGTGGCATTTCATCTTCAGCATATGGGAACATAACTTCCTCCATGATCTTCACATAAAGATGCTGATCCATAATGCCTTCAATCCGGTATATGGCACCAACACCATAGAGGAAAATACATGCCCAAACCATTATGATGGATCATCCATGTTTTATTCGGCCCTATCCAGGTAACCGTGTCGGAGCGGAATTCTCTCCGATTTCCTACGAATCGGAGACATTTTGCTTCAAGGTATTTCTCCAATCAGCTGATCGGAAGTTCTATCCGACGAAATTCAACGCATGCATTATTTGTATGCGATACTTTGCGAAGTACTTCTAATGGTTTTATTTTTGACAGATACAAAGAAAAATTTCTACGAAGTCCTCCGACAAGTTCTTGTTACGGAAATTAAAGAAATAGTAAATTAAAATGTAAGTAGTAAAGAAATAAACTTTATTTGCGTTAACTTGTGTTACCTATTTATAATGGACGTTTTGTTTTTAGGCAGAACGAAAAAACAAGTTCACATCAATATCAGCAAAATGTATACAAAAAGAACGCCAGAAATTGTGGCTGTTTTGGGAGGATCTGACAAATCATCTTAATTCATTGGGACCAAGACATCTGTCATCTGTAAAGATATCCAGTTGCTGCACAAGGTCTCTTCCATTATATCTAAAGTTTACTTTGAAATATTGGAAAAAGTCGACTGGGAAACTGTACATTCAAAATCTTTTCTTTGTTGGTAGTTTCCTTCCGCAAAAAATATAAGCAATTTATGTTCCGCAGTGACACAATCAGACCGATTATTTGTTTTGTATTTGTGTTGAATCTGCGTATATTGCTTTTGTTTCGCAATGTTCTCCCGATTTCTTTATTTCGTGGCATTAGCTCGTTGGATTCGGCATACAGAATTAGTCCTACACTATCCATTTCTTATTATTATTGCTTGTATTAAATCAAAAAAAATATATAATATTGTGTTCCAAAGTTTTTTTTTTCCAATTTATTATTTGTTTGACACTTCAAATGGAAACAAAAAACATACGTTTGGAAATAGGGAGGGGACATTATTCGATAGTTTTGATTTAAAGTGCATCTAATTACATTTCTTTAAAACGCTAGCGCATTATAATTGAATCACCAATTGGAAGAAGGGAATAAATAAATTCATCTGATCTAATTGTTGGAAAAACGCAAAAAACTGAATAACTTCTTCTGTTTTAAGAAGCTTTTTAAAATCACCTATATTTCTATTAGAAAAACGGGTTTTTGTTTCTTTCTTCGGCCTAACCGATGGGTCTACGTATAGAGATCACATTTGCATCAAAATGTCATTTTTGGAAATTTTGGCACTTATTCCCTTCTTCCAATTGGTGATTCAATTGAAAAAATACTTTTTGGAAACAATAAACTACACTCTCTCACCGGTTTTTTATGGTTTAAAACGCTTATGGTGTTTATTTTATAAAAAACATATATCGCATTTTCGATATATCGGTTAATTAGCACATCTCCCTCTGAAATTTATATCTACTTTGAACTGAAATTGAATCTCCGAAAAAGGATGCGTTGCGGAGAAAGTTCCGCTCCGACGGTTACCTCGATAGGGCCGATTGTAATTCGGAAATTTTGAGGGCAATAATTGACATTACTGATATCCGATACTACTTTCACACATAGTACCAATTTAAATTAGAATCGGAAACAACTATCGAATAGAATCAAAAGTAGAATCGAGTTACATAGTTGGGCCCGCCCCAGGTGTTCACAGTCGCATTAAAAAGTTTGTATTTCGAAAGCTCAATATTTTGATAGGCTAAAAATTTCGTTTCGACTTAGCTTCACAGATTTTGTCTTGCACGTTTTATTAAAGCTGAAGTTAGATAACAAGAGCAAACCAAGATACTTAAAGTCACGAACTATATCAATCCGCTCATTGTTTATTTATTTATATTGATTAATAGATGTGTCGCAATAAGCCTTTAAATTGTTAATTTGGAGTTGAACCGTACAAAGATTTTCAGCTAGCAAAACTAAATCATCAGCGTAAAGGGTACCTTGATGAGATTTCCAGCAAATGATTCTCCACCTGGTAGAACATCGCAAATATCATCGATGAATAAACCAAACAAAATGGCTTCTGAGTTCCAAGTATGTATAAACCCATTTAAGGTCTTCGTACTGTTAAGGAAGTTGGCTACTTTGGGAAAACTATAAACCATATTTATTCAATAATAAATGAGATAAAACAATACTTTTTTACAAAATCAAGCGATCGCTTTATTGACTGTTTTGGTAAGACGTACATGATAAAGAAAAATGATTTCATATTATCTTAATATTATTTTGTTTTCTTTCGTGTGTACAATTTTTTTTTATATTTTTTAGCTTTTAAAACTTAATTTTTAAATTCCATCAAGTAAAAGAATTACTATATTTCTGACTACAAATTGCAAAGTGTATGCAGCTGCACGATGTTTCAGTTTTCTTTTTGTTCAAGGTATCATAAATTACTTCAGTTTAAGTTTAAAAAGGGAAAGTGAATGAATTCTATACTACATACAAGTTTAAATGTTATTTTGTATCTCTGAAAAAAAAAAATTATTTTAAAGGCTGAGTATTAGCCAAGTCATCATCATATACATTTATCATCATCATCGTCATCATCATCATTATCATCATCATCAAAAGCTTTACAGAATTATATACTCAACTTCTATTAGAATTATGTATTAAGATTCAGATTTAATTCAATGTGGTTTTGATTTTATGAATAACAGATTTAGTTTTGTTTATTTTTTTTTTTTCTTCTTTGAATATTTGTACTCGTGATTTTCTGCTATTTTTTTATTTTTTGTAGACATAAACTGTGATCTATAAAATTTGTTGTGTTTTAATTTTATTTATTTATTTATTTCTTGTAATTCTTTTACATGCAGTGGACTTAATAATTCTTCCTTAGATTCTAGACAAATTTTAATTTTTATTAATTAAATGTGATAAAAAGTAGTCGGTTAATTATTTGCTATGGTGGAATACATTATGATAATAAAAATTATTATTTATGTATTTATGTAAAAAGGGATTTTGAGTTCTTGTTTTTTGTTATTGCTTTGAACAAGAGAAGAACAATTCTGTCTTCTTTAGCGTATTATTCAGTGGTTGTTCGGTTGTTCGGCTGTTCTCCTTCACTTCTTTACTTTACTTTTTATGCTCTGTTTTGATGGTATTATTTTGTTTGTTTCGATTTTAGTTTAGAATTAAAATTTAAAAATCATTTCTCCTGTTTTCATGTACACTGAAAAGAGAAGAAATTTATGAAACAACTTAATTACAATTTTCTGTTCATTGTTGATTGCAGTGAAAAAAAAGAAAAAACAAATGAACATAAAATAAAAAAAATGTTTGAAAATGAATGCAACTCCAATCAATATCCTTTTTTTTAGCACTTCACACAATCTTATTTCTATTTTTAATCATATTTTTTTTTTTGTACACATCACAGCACGCCAGTTTTTTTCCCACATTATTTGTTTTGAAAAATAAAAAATATGAAATAACGACACATATCCCAAGTTATATAGACAAAATGCAATACTTTTGGCTTTAATAGAGCATAGAGTAGGATGGGAAGTTGTATCTATAAATACATGAATATTGTTATTGAAGCGAGCGATATTATGAAAACAATTTGATTATATTTTTTTTTATAATAAAACAATTAATGAAGATAGCGAACATACATTGTAGAAAGACAAGGGATTTATTGTTAATTATATACCCAAACAACAAAATCACTAGTCTTCCATACAAAATATGTCATAGGATCGTTAAATGATGAAGACAGTTAGTAACAAATAGAATGTTGTTTTTTTTCGTCATTTTTGTATTGATATATATATATATAAGCACACGGACACGAGCATTTTCCGTTCCACCATAAGTATGTTAGCTTTGGATGAATTTTGTTTATTGCGATCGCATAAATGTTAGTCACAGATAAAATATTTTAATTTTTTTGTTTTTAGTTTAGATAAGGACACAAAGCATTGAGAATAAAAAAAAATATTGTTAAAGAACTAACCTCTGTTGGAGAAGATACTGGGCCATTTGTATTTGCTTTGGATTACCAGAGATGGTAATAATTCTATCGGTGGATCCAGGTAATGGCTCATCAATGGTAATGTATGCGCCGGATTCGTTACGGATGCGTCTAATGCGGCCGCCTCCTTTACCAATGATAGCGCCAGCGAGCTAAAATATTAAATATACAAATTTTAATAATTGAATAAATTTTGAAAATAATTTGTTGAGACTGCGAATGCTCTATAGAGGCTAGATTTAGGAATTATCATCTAGTTGTGGTCAAAAACACTATTAGAAATTCTAGAAAATTTTTTATAAAACCTTAAATGGAAACCGTGTGTAACTACGTTTTAGCAAATTTTACAGCAATAAAACACATCATTATGAGTTATAACGAAATTCCTAGTTTAGCAAGTGAAAAACTAATTTCAGCTTAAAAAAAGCTTTGAAACATCATTTTCAGAAAAGTTGGATCTAAACACTTTCGAAAAATTTTCATCGACGTCAAGTTTTTACATATATGTATGTACATATTTACATAATATCAGTGGTATTACACATGATAAGTACATAACTTGATTTTATACGTCCACTTTACATGAAGCTAGGGCTAAAACGGTTTGACTGATTTTCTTAAAATTTGGAATATTTATGAAAATATTCTTTCAAGATTATGTACTTTCCTAATTTTCAGATCATCGGTTTACCCGTTTATAGGTTCTAGTTCGTTGTAACGTGAACTTCAGGATGCTAATTATTTTATGGAGTTATCATATTTCTACCAAACACCACAGATTGTAACAAATAGAATGACAGAACTGGGGTTTACTTGGTGACCCTTAAAACTCCTTATTTCGTAGATTAAAATTAAATAAACCATACTTTGTAGAGCAAAAACTTATAAGCCATCTCAACAAATTTAACACAAACAATTATGTATATAAAATCATAAGTCTACTTACGTCTTTGGGAATAGTGACTTGGGTGCTGTTTTTGGGATCGTGCTGAGTCTGTCCTCCTCCATTCATGTTACTATTACCACCAAACGATCCACCTCCACTGCCACCACCACTTGGGCCTCCACCCATTCCACCGGAACCACCTCCGCCGAGACTTCCCATACCATTTCCAAGAGATGATCCACCACCAAATCCGCTTCCACCTCCACCTCCACTACCACCAAACGAACCACCTCCTAGATTACCTCCACCGAAGCCACCACCGCCTCCAGATTGACCCAAAGAGCTACCTCCGCCGCCAAAGCCGCCACCCGAGCTACCTCCAAAGTTTCCTCCACCAAGGCCACTACCACCGAATGAGCCTCCACCACCACCACCTCCCATTGATCCGCTTCCGCCGAACCCACTACTGCCACCTCCGAATCCGCCTCCGCCTAGACTTCCACTTCCCCCTCCAAAGCCACTATTACCGCCGCCGCCAAAGCTGCCTCCACCCCCACCACTGCCGCCGAAGCCGCTTCCGCCACCACTTCCACCACCGAATCCACCAGAGCCTCCACCGCCCATTCCACCGCCGAAGCCACCACCACCGCTTCCCATACCGCCACCGCCGTTATCACTGGCCCATGGACTAATATACTCTCTATCGCGGCGACCGCCACTGCGACTGCGGTCTTCGTTGCGACCACCACCACGGCCGCGATCATTATTGTTTCCGCCAAAGCGGTTGCCTCCATTACCACCGCCGCTGTTACCGCCGCCGCCGCCACCACCTCCTCCTCCCATTCCACGGCCGCCACCACCTCGACCACCGTCGAAGCGAGATTGACGTTCACCGCCACGGAATCCGCCACCACCATTGTTACCGCCATTCTGTTGGCCACCGCCGCCACCACCTCCATAGCCGCCGTATTCGTCGGAATACACGTCATCAAAGTTGATGGGATCATAATTATATATCATTCCTTTGATTGGGGTCTAAATAAATATGAAAATTAATTAATTTTTCAAAAACAAAATTTTAAACTGATGTGATCTTACCTCCCGGGTCAAAGTGATAACGTCGCGAACGGCTTCGGTACATTGTTCAGACTTTCCAACAATTTGCACAATACGATCGGTACTTTGCGGTGCTGGCTTCGAAAACACTTTCAAGATCCTGCAGCCGATTTTCTGTAAAACGAAAAAAACAAGAAGTAGTTAGTTAGAAATCCACACTGATTGCTTCATGTTGTGATTTCGATATTTTTGTTTTAAAAATATATGTATACATGTTTTCTGAAAAATTACAATTCCCACGCGATAAGGGGAATATAATATTGAACAGCACGAACCATGGGAAATTCGAAAGCGAGAGAAAGGAGCTGTTAGGAGGAGTTATTTGACGATACGTCCAAAATTAGGCTTGAGAGTGAACTGACGAAAGGTGTAACACGGGTGAACTCATTGAGGGAAGGAATTCAACTGCCTACTTCCAGTTAGCATTGCTTATGAGGGGAAGCGATAAAACAAGGAAAGACATTCCGACGATGGTGTTCCAGATATTTTAATGATTCGACGATTGTTCTGATTCGTATCAGTTTTAACGCTCTGTTCTGAATTTTATCCAGTAAATGAAGAGAAGTTTGGGCAACACCTCTCATGAGATGTGAGTTATACTTGAATTTAGGACGGGTCGAAAATTTTCTTACACTGATATAGCAATACAAACATTTAGGAGCTTTTTTGTCTGTCTCGAGAATGTCTTCATTCCAACGAAGATAGTCGTTGTCACACATACCCAGTACTGATAGCTTTTCGGTTTCTTTGATGACAGTGAAATGACATAGGGGGACAATTTGCCTTAACGACATTTAACATCGTCGATTTTTTGGAGCAAACTCCACATGATGGACATGAATTTGAGAACGAGCAAAACAATAAAGTGGATTAGAAGTTTCAGACAAGAGATCATTTATAAAAATGTGGAAGAGAGTCGGAGACAAAACGGAGCCCTGAGGAACACCAGCGTTTATTTTGTGAAGATCAGACTTAAAACCGTTCAATACAACATGTATTGAATGATCCAAAAGTTAATCCACAGAATATTTGTTTCATTGATACCAAACGCACGGATTTTTGATAGGAGAGTTTGACGCCAAGCTCTATTAAATGCCTTAGAAATATCAATATTATCTTACTTTCTCCAAAACATTGTAAAGATTATGTTTCACTGTGAGGCATGCCATCAGATCACAAGTGGAACAATTGCTGCGAAACACGTATTGTCGGTCATAAGAAAGCTTTCGGTCTTCAAGATATTATGTACTTGTGCGGATGATTGATCAGCTATTTCATGACCTTGGAAAGAAGGGAAGTAAGGTGTTTAGCAACGTAGAACTAGCAGCAAAACAGTTGCGAGTACATTTGCCTTATCTGAAGAGTTTTTTATGGGGTTTTCGCTGTAGATGAGCGTTGGAACCCTAAAGGCAGTAGATGGGAGTAGAGTCCAGCTTTACTTGTTCATCTCAAAAGTTAATTACATAAACAACTTAAATATGTTAGAGCAAGTTCGTTTGACCCATCGTGTATTTGACTAAACGGTTCAGAAAGTTTGAGATTACTTTTCGTTCATATTCTTTTCTTAGCTTATGTACGAAAAATACATTTTGACTATGTCAAATCCTAAGCGATTTTTAATACAACCTGAATTGGAACTCAGTTGTCAAAAGGAATGCTATAGGATAGGAAAGATTATCCAATAAATTGTAATTGTCTAAAAATCATCGTGTAAGTACAACAAATATTAACAACTATAACCCACCAAACGAACAGAATTGTCTTTAATCTGGTGACGCACAGTTTCCACTTTCCTACACAGAAATTGAGCTTCCAAGCAAACCAAAAGTTGCCATCAACTACTCGTAACTTCATTAAGAGAATTTCCAATTTAGCTTGAAATAGAAAAGTTATACAAAACAACAGAATCGCGTTCCCAATTCTCGAGCAAAAGAATGAATTGACGTTGAAAAAGTTTGAATAGTGCTCAGTTACAGATTTTGAATAAGAGATACAAGACAAAAAAGACTAAAAATACTAAACACGCTGGACCAATCAAAAATTATTATCAATGTTGATATTTTTATATTGCTAACTGGATCGTGACTTTGCAAAAACTTGAATCAAATGTACACTTCCATCCTGACACACACACAATACATATTATATGCAATAACAAAACGGATGATGCAACCTCTTATTTGGAAAAGAGAGAAACAAAATTTATAATACCAAAAGAGGAAATTGGATATAAAGTGATGCAATTTTCTGAAAGGGTTTCCCATTCAAGTTTTCTTTTTTCCTTGGTTGATTGTGGAGAAAATATGGATACGCTGTGCGTATAAAAGCCAAAAAGAATAAACATTTTGCTAATTGAACTGAAATTTTGTATCTTTTATATCTAAATACAAAAGTGCAGATAGTTTTTTAGTAAGTCATTGGTTTTTGATTACAGATTGTCAAGTGAAAAATTGATTAAATTACTTTACATTGATAAAAATAAAATAATGAATAATCGGTGTACCTATCCAATTTTCTTGTTGAAAGAAATTACACACAGATTTGAAGGGATTACTTGAACTTCTTACAAAATAATTGAAAATAAATTCCAGCTAAACGGATACAATTTTCTGTATTTTGTGTTATTAGATACTGATGCGACTGTTAAAGGAGTTTATACTTTTGTAATTGTATGAATATATGATAATTTTCATGAAAATGTTGAAATGTTCTCATTCGATAAGTGAAAAAATATATGGATGATGGGCATTACACTTTGTAAGAATTAATATTTGAGATTCTAAAACAAAATGGATGATGGGCATTACACTTTGTAAGAATTAATATGAGGTTCTAAAACAAAAATCCACAACTTATGAAGTTAGAATGATACAAACAGAGTTGCACCAGTGTCCGACCAGTCACTAGAATCCGGCCAGTTTCGACAAGAATGTGCATTAATTAGAATATTTAACACTTTTGTCATACCTGTATTACATTTTGGGAAAATTTGACAATTATAACGGTCAAATTTTTCAGAAAATGTAATTTTTACAGTAAAAAGTGCGATTTAGAGTTTTGGATTGTGATTGGAAGTAGTGAACTAAAAACCATAGTTTTAGGACTAAAGAGTGAGTTGATTTTTTTGTATGCATTTTTAATAAAAGCAAATAAATATAAACAAAAATAAATAGTAAAATTTAAAAATTGTATGTGAAATATTCATATTTTTAAGGATGGCTAGTTACTGCAATCAAAATCAAAACACGTGTGTTAGTAACCGGTATGGCGGCCGGATACTAGATTTTGAAGTGACGGACAAAAAGTCCTCTCCATTGTTCTTTAACTGTGTCACGAACTTTATATTTCGGGAAGAGTGAGTGTGATAATTATTATTATTATTATAACTTTATTGAAATCTAAAATAAATTACATTTCAATAATTAACAAATAAAGCGTTAGCTACCCGGACTTTTCGCTATTTGATATTTAAAATATTATTAAATTAAGTGATCTAGTTTAAGTTTTAAAATAATTTCATATACTGATCTTATATTACTATCGGTTATGTTTGTCAAGAGTTGTTGAAGGTGGTTACCAAAGATGTTTTTGCATATGATATCGATTTTTGTGCATTGTAGAGAGTGAGATGATTTTTTTACAATTTTGTGCAATTACTTGATCGAAAAACTATTATGAATTCTGTGGCCGGTTATTGAAGCACAGTTTCTGTATCCGGCCATAAGAGTTATATAAGATTAATTTTTCCTAGGGGAAATTAGTATTATACATGGAATAGTTTTGAAGAAATGAACAACGCACAAATTTCCATAGCCTCAACGTTTGGTACGATTAAGGCCCGATATTTTGATTATATCATCAAGGATTGTTGATGAATTATTTGTAATAAGACAATATTCTTATATTAAATGATAAATTTTCATTATTTATGTATGTTTTAAAATTTAACTTTTAGATGGCCAGGTATTGGTGAAAATACACTATTTTTACATTACTTATTTACATAAAGGCAATAACTTTCCAATACTTTCTATTTAGAATTAAGATTTCATAAAAGATTGATACAAATTATGTTTTGAAATACTATTTGATAACACGAACTTATTATCCAACATCGAAGTAAGAAAATACGTGGCGGGGTACTGGTACATTTAATCTACGTAAATTCTCGAAAAATATAAATTATCAGAAAACCAAACATTACATAGGGCATGAATGAATGAATCTCAATATAAATAGCTAAAATTTAAAGTTTAAATCATTTTGTTAGAGAACATTTTTATTGTAAAAGCATACAAAAAATCTTAATCTTTTAATTATTGAGTTAGATTCGATCAGACTTTTTCGGGGTATATGTACCTGAATTAAAAGTAAACTCTTCTCTCCATTAATAGTTCAACCGTAATACTCGCGCTTCAGTGAATGCCCATCAGTTTACCGTTGAGCCCAGCTTCGGACGTATTGTTAAATTCAGAGATTCTTAATTAAGGCACACTAAATGTATGTATGTGGAATGCTTTCCCCGCCTCAATATTCCCCTTCCATTGCGATATTCAGGATATCAAAACCAATGTGCATCGGTTTCCGCTTTTAAATATTCTCCAACTTTCCTAAACGCTCGCAATGTACTCAAACTTATTTATTGTTCAAAAACTATCCGCTCTTGCGGACCACTTGGTCAGTATTTTTTTATTTAGAAAAAGTAATAAGGAGCGGCCGAAACCTAGTTAATTACAATTCTTAACCATCACCGTGTGCGTGTTCGGAGGAATGGAGGGGATCTACAATTTTCTGCCGCATCCGACCGACTAAGATTAAAAGCACCTTTCATCACAAGAGATACTCTTGGAGGATTTGTGGCTTTGTCGCAAGAATTTTTCTTCAATATTGCTTTATAGAGCAAGTATGACAGAACCAAATTTTAAATGTTTTCATTTAAAAAATTAGCATGCTTTTTTTTAATGCAGCATTCCTCTTTGAATTTTCAATAACCTGGGACTGGAACATATTCCTAAGCAGACAAATTATGTAATCTTATTTGAAAAAAAAAAAAAATTCATTCACCCCTTTTACAGAATTCGGCGAATGAGCTACAGTGACAGTTTCAATTAATTTCCAAACTTTTGCTATTACTGAATCCGACGAAAGAAAGTTGAACGGATGTCGGTAACATGCACTGCACCATTCGCACTCCATACAATTTCTATCATTTTACATTCGTGCCAATTTCGAGACGAATCTGAACTGAATTTTTAATTAAACGAAAAAAAAAAAACAAAAATAAACAATGGAAAACACAAAAATGTAAGTCAAAAGCTTAAGTGTTTGTTTAACAAATTTTAATAGAAAACGGACAATTTAGAAAAATGGTGGAAATGATGAAGACGCAACCGGACATAGCCAGAAATCTAACAAAAAAGAAAGAAAGCACACGGTCGGTATTGAACGGTCCTCCATCCTAGTACTAACGACGCACAATGATGCTTGATTTCGCTGATCGATGGTAAGCGATGTTATCAAGCCTAGGCCGTTGAATAAATGTCTGTAACTCACAGTGTCGATAGCAAAGTTTATAACGAATTTCATAACTCGGTTTTACAGCGGATGTAAAAGGTCAACGGATCGAGTTAACTCACCGAGAGTAAAATCCTGCGAATTCTGTAATCGACATGATTGATTAAATTTTTTTTCACCACCCACAAGGTTTCACAGAACATATCAATAAAAGTTAATTCGAATTCTGGTGGTTCTTTTTTCACTGAAGCACTTACGGATGTTTTTCGGTACTTCGAGGCATTGGTTGTCTCTCTGGCACAGACAAATTCAATAACAAATATGTTAGCTCGAAATTGACCACTATGACACGCACACCATGATGGGTTATTATTACGACTAAAAATTGGAATTAGTGAAAGCTCGCCGTTCATGAACTTTCCCGCAACAAAAACTAAGTTTTGACATTGACAAATGATACAAGGCTTTTAGGATTGCGTTTGTACTAAAAATTCTGTTTGCGTGTTACCAGGAATGGAGGGGACCTACAATTTTCTGCTGATTCCGAATGTCTAACGAGCAGCTCTTCTCATGACAATAGATACTCTCGGAGGATTTGTCAATTCCTCGCAAGTTTCTATAAACGAACAAATAAATATTTTACGCACGACTTCGAAACTAGGATGAAACTCTGCCATTAAAAACGGAACCAATTGTATTTTTCACGAAAATGAGATATCTTTCATTAAACATACTAATTAGTTTCTGAAGTACATTGTAGTTTAAAATTTATAAAATCTATTTTTATCAATAAGCATTATAGAAAGATTTAATGTTGAACCATATTTTATATATTCTATATTTATGAGATATGCTTTTTTCGATTTGTATTGAGTAAAAAAACATCATATCAAACACAAGTTACGGATTTCTTTTTTAAATCATCTTCTGCAGACCCTTCTTTCATTTGCAGCATGTTTAACACGACAAATTTGAAGAGGGTATATCTAGAAATGTGACCTTTTTAAAAATTATTTCTGTATTGGCTATGACAGCAGCAATAGAATAAATATTTATTTGCAAAGATGTGCCCTTTTCAAATTGGGAATTCAATTTAATATTGGGATCTGAGTTATGTACCTAATGAATTTATATAAAAGTTTCAAACGTCCTTTATTCCTCTCTTTGTAAATCAAAAATGATCTAAATTGAAACATTTTCAAACGGTTGGTAATAAAAAATGAAAATATGTATATGTATGCATGTACAGTGGCGATAAAATAATTAGCACATGTAGCCTTAAATTCGTGTGATGCAAGTTTTTCCCACTTTCTTAAACTTTAAAGAGCTGTTTGACTCATGAGGAAGTAAGACCAAATATACATTTCTCTGATTTAAAAATAAAATGAGGTATATTGAACTCATAAGAAAAACTACACCAAAATGATTTATACAATTTAAGTATACTAGGACAAAATAAATAGCACATTTCGTAAATAACAAATAAAAAACATATTAAATAACAAAATTTTAACATTATTTGAAGAAAATATCCGGTATTTGGTCGAGTAACCCTTATTTTTAATCACAGCGGAATACCAGCGTTTTATAGACGAAGGAAGGCTCCGGAATCGTTCAACAGATACTGAGTACCAGGCTTGCTGGACTTTCCGCCAAAGTTTGTCGAAATTTCAAGTATCAGTTCAATTTATGGCTTCGTCCACAACATTCCACAAGTACTCAATAGAATTACGATCTAGAGACTAAGCTGGCTTATTCCTTAACAGCGGTTTTTTGGATGAATAGCCATTGCTTAACAGACTTAGCCATATGGTTAGGATCGTTATCCTGTTGAAATTTACACGTCAAGGGCATTTCGTCCTCAGAATAGGGTAGAATTGTATCCCGTAGGATTGCCTTGTATTATAAATGGTCCTTAATACCCTCTATTTGATGAAGTGGTCCCATACCATGCCAATAAAAACATCCCTAAACAAGAATGGTACCTCTACCATGCTTAACAGACTTTATTGAGTATATTCTGGTCATATTCTTGGTGGATTCCTCGTCGAAAGTAGTTTTCACCATCTGACCCAAAGGATTAAATTTATACTCATCGCTCCGTAAGATATTTCTCAACCAATTTTGAACTTTTGAAATATGCTCCCTTGCAAACTGCATCCGACGTGAGAGATTGCTCTTAAAGACGTCTGCTTTTTTTCTGGCAAATCGTCCAAACAGCTTTTTTCCACTGAGACAGTTTCTAATCGTACTTACAGACACATTAACACCAAGATCTTGTTCATTTGCATGTTCAATTTTGGGACTTAGCTCAGGCAGACGATGTCAAAATCAGTTCAAGGGGTGATTTTTCTGGTCTTACTCATACGAATTTTGTTTTGAGCACTTCCTTCTTCTTCGCAATGGTGAAGAGCATTTATAACATTCTTATTCTTCCTTGAAAATGTTTATTTCCGCTCTAGTTCAGATTTCGTGTGACCTTTTTTTCAAAAACCTCTACCCTAAACGTCTGTGCTGATTGTTTTCCACTTCTCATACTACATTTCAGCAATTAAAATTGAAGCAACTTAACTAAGAACCTTAACAAAACTCATAACTTTTTCACCAAGCTTTTAAAAATTAAAAATATTTGTTAAAAATGTATTAAATTTGCAACGGAAACAATATGTGCTATTTAAATTGTCCTCACCTAAGTGCAACTTGTGTACCATTTGACTTTCTTATAAAATAATTTCTGGAGAAGTCTTATCCCGTTATTAGATATTCAAAGTCCAGATACTCAACATTCAAAATCTACAACAAAAATGGTCTTACAGTACCGAATTTCAAAATGTACTTATGTTTTAAGGCCAAGAAAGAATTTTTAACAGAAGTGTGCTATTTATTTTGTCACCACTGTATATTAGTAATCATGAAGTTCTCATTGAACGACACCACGGGAATATGAACTTTATTATATATCTTTTATGAAAATGAACCAAATTGCTTCCAAGAAGTAAATCATTCGGGTTAAAACTCTAGGTTGTTTAATATTTATTTCATATATTAAAATAACTGTGTACGATACTTTTTTTTAGGTATTTGTTGCATGCGCCAGCTATTAGTTTGTGCGTTAACTAAGTGCATAGTTAGCAACTGTATTAACCTAGCTTTAAATAATTTGCCTAGACGCTTTCAACCGTTGTTAAATTTGAATTCTAAATTTTTTTTTTTTTTAATGAAAACATTTTAGCGAACGAGAAACATAAGTTAGTTAATTGTATGATTTAAATAAATCGAAGATTAATCATGTATTCTAGATTTTAAAAAAGTTGCCAAAATTCGATGATCATGCATGAGGTTTGGAGTTCGTGGGTTTTATTTCGTATCACAGGTTTTTTTTAAAGATTGACAAATTATCAAATTTCCGAGTTCCTGGGGAACATTGATATCTTCGATTGTGAAGACAAAGATGAAATTAAAGAAGATTTGCATCTGGGCCAAGAAGATGTGATCAAAGATGTAGCCCTAAGTGGTCCCAAAGACGAATGGAAAGATTCAGACGAGGAGCCTATTTTCAACTTTACTAATACTTCTTAAACACTATGTAGACCTCTTAGTGGAATTTAAAAAACAGGTCAGATGCAGATCCTCTATTAGGAATATTAATTTCCAATATAAAGTTATCTTGCTTTAGGTTGTCTACGATCCGTAATGGCCTTCTATTTTATTTAATATAATTTTACAAAGTTCACTTGAGTACTTCTTGAAATACATTTGCTCCGATTTTTTCGAATAATTTTCTAGGAACATGAATAATTCTAGTAACTAAATACAACGCTCGAAGAGATAAGATCTGTCATAGGCTACTCCATGGTTGTGTAGGTTCCAGGTAGGCCTTCAACTAGGAAGCACAGATTAAGAGAACCTATTCCTCACCTGGTTAAAATGCTAACAATTGAAAAACACTAACCAGTTTGTGTCAAGAACGACCAGAAAAACAGGTCAAACTGTCGAATGAGCAGTCGCAGTCAGCTGACTTTCATAAAAATGTAATAGATGTAGAATATTTAAATGTATGTATGTATATACACAAATCGAAAGTGTTCAATAATTAGAAAATCTTCCTGAATTTAAAGTTATGACAGTTTTTTTTTTATTGATACCCAAAATATCACCTTTGATACTTTTTACTTCAACGTTTTGCGGAGGGCTCGAATTTTGTTTGATCTTAATTATTCTTGTTCCAGTTATATATCAGCTTTACCATAAATCAAAAATGTACCACAATTTGTCATATCCTGGGTCACAGGAGGATATACCAGGTTTCTAATTTCTCTGCAAACACATTTCCTTTTTTAAATGAAATTCATAAGAAAGAAGTTTTTTGCAACAGAAATTTGTAACCTTAATTTTGGCGGTTTTTTCTAAAGAAGGAATATCTTTCCCAGTGAATTGTGGATTTTTTTTGTTTTTATATAACATAACCATTGTAGGTATTTATGATTCGAAATATTTAAAATTAAAAACTAGTCCATTTGTATGGTTAAAACTTGTTCATGTATTTAAAAATACAAGTGAAACAATTCATGGTTCTTTTTTCTGTTTCTTTTTTTGATACGGTCTTCAGAAAATGAATATTTGGAATTGTCAATGAGCGACCGATCCCATTGTAATGTATGTACTAAATGTGGTCCTAATGTATAACGATTATTTAATAAATTTTCATTTTATTAATTTAATTAATTGTATTCATTGAAAAAAGTGGTTGTTTTTTTTTTAAAAGTGAAAGATGAAATTAACTTTAATATTTTCATTTAATAATTTAAATCAATAAAAAGTATAAAGGATAAATCTTTTCCTAGCTAAACAAAAATATATTTCGGTGGCGGTGCTAAATAAACGGATAGTGGAAAACTAACAACAGTTCAGGAATTTTAACACCTAACGATTTAGTTTCCGAAAACCTGTTTTTATATTAAATTTTTTGATAAACTATTTGTTTTATTTCAAATATTATTAAGTTGATTTATGGACCTACTTAGTCACGACCGCCACGAATTTATTTCATTAAAACCTTATTAAGAAGCAAACAAAATACGAGTTTTGATCTAGTTGAGTTAGGCTAGCTTTAACATCCTTTCAATCAATCACGCTATGTCCGTCAACTAAGTTCCATTGAATTACAGAAATGTTTGAAATCTTATTTGCTCAAAATTCATTATTTCTAATAGTGCTATCTGAATCATCGCATACAAATGAATTTCAAATTTTGAATCAGTCCAGATATTTTTTCGTTCAGACAAGACAGTCTTTTTTTCGGCTAACTCACCCCAGCTTTGATTTTCCATGTTATTCATCATTAGTCATCTTTTATAATTCCAACGATAAGCCAAATTAAGTAGGTCAACTTTATTCGCCGATAGGTAATCATCATGCCTTCGATTCTTGGACATCTTCATTTTTGTTCTCCACAAAACACGACTTAAGAACAAGTAATAGGTTTTTTTTTTAAACAATTATATCAAAAAGCACCTTCCGGGAAGCAGAAACAGGATTTAGCAGATACACAATGTAAGCGAAAAAAGGACTCGAAACTATCAGTCTGTGTATTTTTTTTTTTCGGTCCGTTCTCTCTGATGAATACAGATATTTTATTTTCTTTGTTTTCTGTCCCGATGATGGACGCAAATAGCCCTCGGCCACGGCTTCTTTTTTTTTTTTTTGTAACTTTCATATAATATTGATACCGTGTTGTAATCCTCTCAATTATGTATAAAAGCTTAGGAATAAAAATTCTTTCCGGAACATAGATAGAAACATATGTATATTCAACAATATAGCAGATGGAAGAAGTTAAAGTTCAGAATACAGAACGACCAAGAGTATCCTTTTGTTAATATAGTGAGGACAAAAAAAAATATAAGACCCTGTTTAAGGGAAACACTCGAATAAAGCCAACTCGTTTGGCTTTAGTTAAGACACCCGAAGCCGAAGGAACGATGTGAACGCGACCACTGTTAACTACAAACTGGTTGACTAACTGATCTGAAGAATGAAATGCTCCTGCTACAGAGCTCAATGCGAATGTAGTATAAAAGAATAGGAGCATGAATACGAACAGGATTAAAGTGCAGGCAAGAGAGTGTTACTAGTCATTCACTACAGGATATCAATTTGCTGTTGTTGTTTTCCCATATCCTTTTATCATTTCAAAGGACTCTTATGGTAGAGTTAAAAGGACGAGGCAAAGAGGGGCGAATCTTTTATTATTTTTTTTTTTCAATATGTATGGAAATATGTCTATATAATGGTATAAATACCTACATACATATAGAGACGGATAGAAGACCGGTGGATTCAATGCGCTTGCGTTTGATCTTTTTTTTTCGTTCTCAGTTTCTGTTTTTCTCGTTCCTTACTTTCTACCCAGCAGCACTCACTCATCCCGGATTCTTTCATTGTTTTTGTAGTAACTTTTTTTTGGTGTTCTGAAATTTTGAAAACAATTCCTACACAATGGTCATATGTGGATTTATACCTACGAGTATCTACATTGCCATAACCAGTACACAAAATAATTGCATAGACGTTTTACTCATCGTAATCGACATTTTGAACGCATGCAAGCATAAAAAATAAAATTTGAACTATATGTAGCTCTAGGGGTTTTGTTGCGGCTGGCTGTTGTAGTCATCTTTGAGTAATTCTTTTTTTTTTTTGTATTTTGGTAGCTTTGTGGTGTTTCAAAACCCATAGGGTAAATGAGGTTGCTAGGTTTATTCGTAATGGAAAGATGAAGACTCATATTAAGTGATGTATATATGTACGTTTGAGTTCAGGTGTATTAAAATCAAGTCTCATAACGATATTAGTTATTTGAAAACAGACTTTCAATTAAGCATTAATCATAGGTACCTGGTACATTACGATCACGGCAGAAATGTATGTTCTGGCATGACGGAAGAAGATTATACCTATATTATGAACCTTCCTTTTTTATCTTAATGAGAGTTCGAGAAAGCATATCAGAACTACTAAGAAATGGATATTTATCAATAGATTTCATATGTCACAATAATTGGAATAAGTACTAAGCAAATCATGTTTTAAATTTACTCAAATACCATTGCGGTTGTCGATAATAGATGATCGACTTTTTTTCGATCACCGATCACTCTATTTCATATTGTGAATGTCGATTATGATCGAAAGCATGATCATAAGCATTGCAGAATCTGCATTAAGCACCACTCAGCAGGCCAAGACAGCAATAGTGTATACAAAACAGGAGGCACCACTGTTTTCAATAATTTTAGTAAATCATTTAAATTTAAATTATTGGTCCTACATTTACTAATTTGTTCAAAGGGTTCTATTATGGTTGTCAATTATGATATACACATATAAGTGATATATTATGACGGTTGTCAAACAAAATATATGAATCAATTTTATCACCCTTAAAATTCTCGATTAACTGTGAATTTATGTATTGTGAATGTGAATTTTAGCCCTGTTATAGCTATCATCTATGAACAAGATACGTGATACACATCAACAAATTGAATGAGTTAGTATTATGACTATAAACTATCAACATTTTTTTATCGACTGTGAATTTTATCAGATTTTATCATTATTGTGAATAATTTTTTTTGATAGACATGGTATTACGGATATCAACGAAATAGATTCACATCAATTTTTTATCAACCACAAATTCTTGATTGAAACGTAAACATTTTTTATTTATATTTATTCGAGATTTTTAAAAGCGAAAAAAGTTAAAAAGAATAATGACTTCGATAGAATTGTTTTTTGACGGGAGTTATGATGAAGCTAATGTAAATCGCACCAAGAATTTTAATTTTCGTGGCTGACAAAAAACAAATAAATATTTCAAACGTGAAACGTCAAACAAAATAAACAAAACTCATTCACAATGAACTTTTGTTAAGTAGATATTCACAATAGGTCGAAAATTACCAGTTGATACCCATAATACCAAATTATTAACTAATTGATAGAAATTATCAAATCAAATTTATACTCATATGTGATGTTTATCTATTGTGAATGTGAATTTTTCTATTATAAATGTGAAATTGAAATGTGAATCATGTATCTATTGTGAATAATTCTGATAAACAGATGTAAAAAAAAAAATTATATTTATCAAATCATGAGTGAATTACAAATTAATAGGAATATAGAATTGAGGAACAATTAGCGCTGAATTGCACCTTATGTCAACATGAGGAACTGTTGACGTTCTCGCCAAGACATAAAGATTGGATTGAGTTAAAAAAAAAGAAGAATGTAGTACACTATGCTAAACTAGGCAGCTTGTTGACTGGTGCTGACGCAGTATCTTATCCGATTGAGCGATAATCCGGCCCCCATTGTACCATAAACCTCACTCCTCTAGCTGGCAGTTTAAAGAATCAAACGGCAAAGACGTAGCTGAAGTTCGTCCTAGAGCCATTTCGTCTCGTTCAGAAAATAGATGAAATTTTTGATCTTTATTTCGGAAAGTTCATCAATGTCTTCAAAAAATGTCCTTTCTAATGAGTGTGTTCTAAATTTGGCCAGAGCAGGCCGTTTGCTGAGAAAATGAATGATAGTTTCCTTTTCCCGCTGTTTCCCTCTACTCTACAAATTCATAGTTGATAGATGTTTAACATTATTAATAGCAATGGAATCAGTTTTGAAACGGAATATAGTACGCCCTCTTCTTCTTCTTCCTTTTCTTCGGCGCTGTTATGATCTCGATGTCGAGGGGATCATAACTCTCCCACGTATCTGCTTCACACTAGTGATCCGCCTGTGGGGTTCGCCGGGTTGACCTCAGAAATCGGCGGCAAGCCTCCCGGTTTTGTATTGTTCCATTTCTGAGGCCAACTGAATGCTGGTGTTTTTGCATTTGTTTGTACCAGGAGTGTTTAGGCCTACCTTTCTTTTTACTCCGAATTGGAACGTTGTATGATATTGCTCTTTTGACGGGGTTCTCAGGATCTCTCCTTTGAACATGGCAATACCAACTGAGTCGGTCGTGTTCAATTTTTTGGGAAATGGTATTCTTAACATGAAGGCTTCCTCGGATCTTCGTACTAGAATATAGTACGCCCTCGATCCAAATAAAAAAAAAAACCTATACAAATTCCGGCAGCTGTGTTAGTTGAGATTGGAGGATTTTGCAATTACAGTGTCACTAAGAATTAATTAAAAGTGCGAACCTTATACTATGACAAAAAAAAAAAAAAAAAACGAGAGCATCGATGAACAGTTGCGCCCTAATTTTTTTTTAAGTTGGAATTACTGAATCAGTAATAGAACGGGTGTTGCTAAATACAATAGGCGCGTTTTATAATCTACGGATTTAATATAGACCTGGGTTAATTTCTAAAACTTATTACAAAAACAATTAAGGATCCTGCTCTCTATCTGAACCAATTTTTATGGTAGTTTAAACTACAGTGCAAAGAAAAAATACAGGATACATTTGAAAATCAACAAACAAGGAACAAAGAGATGAGCATACAACACTAATGTCACCATCGTAGCCGTATTGTTTTATTAAGGGCTGATCTGTATTTATCATTGGCGGTAATAAAACACGGCTAATGTTATCGCCTTTGACGATAGCTTCCAACCTTCTAAAATAAATTATAGCAGCAGATATGAAACCGTTCGAATATGCCAAGAGCATTGGGTCATTTGATATTGATGGGTAATTGGATGTTTTTTTTTCATATATCCGTGTTGTATGCGCCACATAATTAGTATAAATTATATAGCAATAAACTGATCACCGTGGTTTTAATTGAACTCCAATATTATATAAAAGTTTTCATTCAATGAATTGTGTTCTTTTAATTAAACCCCGACGGTACTGTGTGAAATAAGCCAACTTCATCGTTTATGTTCGTTCTTAGAACTGAAAAAAACAATATTCATTAATTATGAAACCATCTAAAACATTTTATTAAAATAAAACTAAAAACATTGAATAGTTTCAATTTGAATTCTCACGTATGCACCTATAACATAACTTTGTCATACAAAGACAACTTAAACTTCCTGACACATATAGTTAAGTTCTAGTTTAATTAATAATAAAACAACAAAAAAAATACATCGCATTCATGGAATATCCTCGAGTGTTTACTTTCTATACAAAAATTTGCTTTTTTTTTTTATTAACCCAGCACCACACCCGGTTTTTGGCTACGCATTAATCCTTTTGACAAAAATTTCTCTTCGCTGCTGACATAATACAACCAAAGTATATAGTATTATGAGTCAGTAGAAAGAAACCTGTTCATTTCAGTCTGACTGACCTTGATATTAATCACACTAGTTCTGAAACTTTAGGGTGTGAATTCGCCATTTGATATCATTTCTTTTGATTTATAATACAATCAGGCCTATCACAGAATCCATCGTGGAAAATTCCCCAGTGGATAATTCCACTACGAACCCCGAAAAATTGGATTTACAAAATCCGAATGGAATCGAAAAAAGCAATGCCTCATTCAAAGAATTAATTTTGAATTTCGAAATCAGCTGTTACAGCTGTCAAATTATTGAGATCGTGAAAAAAGTGTGCTGTTGATATTTTGTTTATTTATTGTATTGTTTTATTTCATTACAAATTTAACAAATACCTACTAAAAAATGGATTCAATTGCTTTTGCAACAATTGCTATTGAAGAAGAAGTTCGAAGGAGAAGACAAATGCTGAAAATTCAGAGAAAAAGACTGAGAGATGCATCTGATCCGTTTGATATGGATGCAAAATTGTAAGTTTCATGTACATATATTTAACATAAATATGTTTTATATATTAATTTTCTAATATAATTCTTATAGTTTCATTAGAAATTTTAGACTGAATAAAGCAGCGTTCAAATACGTTCTAGGGGAGCTGGAACAAGAGCTTGAATCAGGGGTATTTTCATCTTCAATAAACTCTATATGCCGACTGAGTGCTGTGCTTAGGTTTCTCGGAGAAGGCGGATATCAGCTTGGCGTAGGCAAGGATTCAGAAGTCGGCATGGCACAGTCAACATTTTGTTTAAATTTAAAAAGTGTACTTAACGTCTTAGAGAGAAGACTTTGTCCTTTGTGGATTAAAATTGCTATGAGTGATTCTGAGAGTAGAGATGCAAAGAGGGAGTTTTATTCAAAGGCAAGTTTTCCCGGTGTAATTATGTGCGTTGATGGAACACACATAAATATAATTGCACCACCAGAAGATAAAGCCTTGTATTATAACAGAAAAGGAAATTTTAGTATAAATGCAATGATGGTAAACAAATATCTAACTAAACGACATTTACATATATATTTACAAATATGTTTCGTTATAGATCTGTGACCACAAAATGAACATTAAATATGTTGATGCCAGATACCCTGGATCAAATCATGACTCTCATATTTGGAACTTGTCAGGTGCAAGAAGATATTTTGAAAGTAAATATATACAGGGAGAGAGAAATACTTGGATTTTGGGTTTGTTCTTAGTGTATTTAGTATGCAACTTTATTTGTTACTGCTCATATTCTTAAGGTGATGCTGGTTATCCCCTAGAACCATGGCTTATGACCCCATTTCGATCTGTCGATCCTGGAAGTCAGAAAAGTATTTATAATACAAAACACAGCAAAACTCGTAATATTATTGAGAGAACAATTGGAGTTGTAAAAAATAGATTTCGGTGCACCCTGGGTGCACGTCAACTCCACTACAGTCCACAAAAGGCTGCACAGATCGTTAACGTGGTATGTGCATTACACAATATATGTATCCATTACCGAGTTGATGATTATACAACAGTTCCACGTCCTGAAAGTGAGCACCAAGAAGAGTCGTCAGAAAATGTAGGGGATAATTCTAATTACCGGAGTGCTGCAAGTTCAATTAGAAACAATATACTGAATACATTTACATAGTATTTATTTAAAGAAAAATATTTATTTCATAAAAAAATAAAAAAGAAAAGAAAACTTAAAACTTAAATTAGGTATTGGACGTATATTCTTTTGTCATTTTTCTTGCTGCAAGCTTTTAGTCAAGCGCAGTATATTTTGACTGTTCAATTTTCAGCATTTCCATTTTTATGTTTATTTTCTTCTTTAAGAGTTCCTCTTTTACTTTGTTATGTCGTTTTGTTTCATCAATTTGTATTTTTTTTTAAATCACAGAGTTTATCAATTCCTCGGTAAATTTTTTTGTACAAAGTACGTGTTCCTGTGTGGCAGCTATTTGATTTTTATAAAAATCTTCCGATTTTTTGTAAAACTCTTTCTGAAGTTCGATTTGTATTTCAAGAAGATTTGTTGTGTCTATGACTTTTCGAGAAGTTGATGGTATACTTGGACGGATCTCACGTTCTGAAGACATCGACACGTCGAGGGATCCAGCAGATACGGAACACTCGGCGTTGCGATTTTGAATCTCTGTTGTTGTTTTTGTCAGCTCTGGGAGTTCATAACCAAATGAAAACGTGTTTATAATTCCAGCTGTAGAGGTTTGCAGCCCTGTCAGTTGAATAACCCCATCTTCTAATTTAGAGATATGGTGTTTCTTGAACTCTCCACCACCAGTTGCATTCTGTTCTTTTTTGTTTTCAACTAACTTTCGTTTTATGTATGCTTTCCAATCCAACCAAGTCTAGAATAGTCAATGAATAAATTTAATGAATCACTCGGTTTTTTTTCCACTTATACCTTTCTCCAAACAGATGCTTCTTTAGTTGGAGGTCCAAGAGAGTTCAATTCAGTTTTTACGTGCTCCCAAAAAAGGTTTACGTCCTCTTTTGTTAATTTTGTATAGCCTTGTGCTACATCAGGTTTTTCACTTAAAAGTTCAAAAAGTCTTTCATATTGGCTTTTATTTGTTGTTTTCGTCATTTTAAACAAACTATTTTAAAATAAGTTTAAGAGGTAATAAAAAAAAAACTTAAACACAAACCGTTTTCCACTTGGCTACGAAAAGAATAAGCTGTCGTAGAAAAGGACGTCATATTTCCGTTTAATTCGGAATTGGTGATACCAAATCCCCCGAATTTCGAAATTCGTAATAGATTTTCCACTACGAATTCACTACGAATGGATTCTGCAATACATTTTTCGTGATTCGTAGCACTTTTTCGATTACGATGGAATTTGTGATAGGGCTGAATATATCTACACATCCTGCTAAAAACAGTTTCATGCTATAAAAATAGAATTTCAAATAGGCAACATATGTATGTATATTTCTTCGGATTCAAAAGAATTTCATAACAAACCTTACAGGAAACGATTATTTTTTTTTTTTAAATCATAAATGACGAAAAATACACACATTTCTAAGGCAACTGGAATGCTTGGGATCAGCGTTTCTGAAACATACTTTCAAAACGATCCCAAGACTGAGATTCTGAAAACAGAACCAAATGTCGCACGGAAAAATAATATTTTATAAAAAAAACAAATATTCAACAATGACTATCACTTAAGCTTCCCCCAAAAATGGAAAACTACTAAAATCGTGGCCATTCATTAGAAGTGTCCTGATCATCATCCCCAATATCGCTTCTCAGCAAACTCTTGAAAGAACAAATACATACTAATGAAACTAAAGAACTATTCCAGCGAAAGCTACATAATTCCAGACATGCGGCTTCGTTTTCTGGGGAAGCATTTAACACTCCATTTACTACTGAAGTTAAAACATGATATCACGACTGGTCTTAACACAAGTCGAGTCACCTTCGGATGCCTCCAGACACCTTTTATAGAAACCATCCGACAACTTTCCACAGAACTTATTAAAATTATCCATACCTTTCTGTCATCCAGCAACTTCTTTGTACAATTGGAAAAATGCACTCTGACAATGAAGAACATCAGAGCTAGAATTGTCCAAGCTCGAAACTTGGGCCGTTTCTGTACAACACACTGCCCTCCGACCAGCCTACTACTCGTTGACCTACTCATCGATGTCACCATTGATTGCTGTGAACAAAGTTGAAGCTCAAATCCGTAGACTTTTTCAGGGGCTCTAGCACGTAACTTGATACGATCGGGTTCGCTCGATACAATCGAGAACAGGCAGTTCCTTGTTATAATCAGACGATTGTTTTCGATTCGATTGAATCAAAAATAAATAACTCCCTATACTCGATTACATCGACTAGACTCGATTGTATCAAGTTACGTGCTGGCACCCCAGTACCACAGAATATGGGGAATCAAAATCAATGCCTCAAAGTCAGAACAAATCTGCTTTCAAGTATTAGGTAACTGCGGACGCAGCCAGTCAGCAATAAAATGCAAAAATATAACTCCTGAATTCCCTGACGAATCGACATTGGCAACCAAACGAAGCGTGAAGTACCTGGGGATACGTCCAATCCCTAGGCAAGACACTCTCTTAGAAAATCCAACTGAGCCTTCCATCGCCTTCACCCACTGATGAAAAGAAGTACCCAACTTAGCCAGCAGAACAAGATTCCTCTATTCGTATGTAAGCAGCTCTTGAGACCAGTCATCGGATACAACTTTCTCGTATAGCTTTCTATCTCTAAGGCAGCCAAAGTTTTTGAAAGGAAAACATTAGGGATATGTACCGGACTAATTTTCGACTTGCAAAAATACCACAGCAACGAACTTCTATACTCAGAAAACTTGGATAAGTATGTACTATTTCTGGCTAAAAATCTGTAGAAAAACTCCGCCAGCTACCCGAATAAGCTTATAAGAAAGATAACAACCCAACAGTGACTACTCCAGCCCAGATACCTCAACGCAATGTTCATACATATAGATACTGGATGGCAACATATTCCCGAACTAATAAGCCGTGGCTTTCTACGCTGACCTACCATAGGTCATCCATCCATAAAACTAAAGTTGAAACTTACCCCCCTATTACGGTTTGCGAATCGATCGTTCGAGGTGAGATTTGTTCATTAGCGAACTACACATTCGACATACTACGGATGGCGAACTTTACAATTCGAGTTCGAAATTTGATTGTTTATTAGAAATATCAAATAGGTATATGACATTTAAGTCGAATCAAAGGTTCTCGATTCGCCAACCATAATACTAATTTCTCACAGTCACATGTTTATTTGTTCGACTCGCCAGCCGTAATAAGGGGGTTAAGATAATAAATAAAAACAAAATACGAGTAGGTATACGAGTATGTTGATATTTCCAAAGCTTACAACATAATTTTAGATCCCTGGGTAGGTATAAGCGAGATAATACAAAAATGAATCAAGTCTTAAATCTGTTTGGGTTAACAAGACTTATAAGAGAAATTTATGATTAAACATTGACCATTCAATCAAATTACAATAGCCCAGCCTGAGATTACTGGATTAATAAAAAATCATTATGAAGGTACCTAATTGAAAACCATTTATGAATCATGGAGGATTTTTTTTCATCGTGATCTTCTACACTTTTATAATCAATCGTATTTAATGGAGCAATCAATTCGAACGATTAATAGTGACATGCAACACTATTTCACAGTGCGATCAAAATATTTGGCAGTTTATATTGATTAAGACTACTACAGATTATCCTGAACTTAAGAAAAAGTCCCAGTCCCAAAGTCTATATTTTTGGGCAAATAAGAAAATCACCAAATTCAGGAATCTATGATATAAGAAATGAATATTGTCTTGAGAGAAACCCAACAAACAAGGGTTATGTTTTCTTGATTTTGTTGAAAAGAAAAACAAATCTCAATACCTACAACTTAAAAATAAAATCTAAGAGATTTTATAACAATTCTTTAAAAATAAAATAAATCTTAATAATCTAAACATCTGCACGTGACTATAGGCACCTATGTTGTTTTTTTTTTAAACTATGTGACCATATCAACATATCAATGATGACGGTTTGTATAATTTTTAAGTATAATTTCAAAGGAGTCATTAAATACATACATAATTGAAATACTTCATTTCTAGCCTACACACATGGCACATGGTAATATTACATATATTATATACATATCTATATATTTTTTATATTTTTATATTTCTGATTTTCCTGATTCTCAACTCTCAAGAGTCCCTTTTCAGTTATTTTTTTTAAGGAAGAAAATATAAGAAATGCATGTTTCAACGACAGCATGTTCAGTGTTTACCCATATACTTGCGCATACACGTACTCGTCATGCTAGTAATATTATGTATGAACGTAGGACATGGAGGACAAATGAATTGAAGCAAAAAGGAACAACGACAAGCATGTGTTCACTTTAAACTTGAACATCCTGTGTAACCGGAATAAATTGTGAACTCTTAAACTCTCATCCGCTTGCTGTTCCATCTACATCTCCTTCGTCCTCATCATAGTCTTCGTCTTCCTTACGTCTCACTTTTCTTTCTGAGTTCGATATATAGAAAATTATTCGAATTACACATTTTACCAACATGGCTTGGTTTTTTTTATGTACGTAGGTACCTTCCGCTCAAAAACACAACACCAAAGACGGATCAAACCAAGAAAGAAAGAAAGAAAAAAAAAATTTACTTGTAGGGAAAACGATGACAAGCAAGGACCAAATAAACCAAGGATCCGACAAACATCATTTCCATTCTCCTCTCGGTATCCTGTTTTCATTTTTTTTTTGTCGATTACTTCAACAAGATGTTCCTTTTGTAATTAGAAATTGAAAAGACATTTTCTAAATCAAGAATTTTTCAATTGATCCTAGGGGTACGTTTGCATCTAGTACATATATCCACCCGTTGTGCGGATGTCTTCTTGTGTCTTTCTAAAGTGAGAATTAATTACAACACAATGGATAAGAAGGACAGATGGCTCATGCCACTACACCACCGATATCTATAGTTCGTGCTTAGCACCTGTTTTTCATAAATTTCAAAGCAACAAAAAAAGTGAGTGCCCACATATAACAGCAGCCGTCAGCTCAGCTGCATAACAACAAAACACAAAATGCAACACGACGACTTGATAGATGCATTAAGTCGTCCTTTTTCGTCTTCGGATGGTAAAGAGAAAGAATAGTTTCCTTTTCAGCAGGCGACCCCAACTTCTAAGAAAAATTGTTCGAGGATTAGTTTTGGTTTGGATTGAATTTCTTTTAACACGAAGAAATCGAATTTTTGTTGTCAAGGAAAATAAAAGCCAACTGGCTTGGCCGGCCGGCCACCCGTGCTGATGATAATGCATGCGTAAAAAAAAAAAATTGAAACTGATTTCAAGAATGAAAGAAAAATCTCATGCATCTTCATAATAAAAGAGATTGCTGTCAGGTGCTTTTCACAAGGATGTCGTCTCAGGTCGAAATCGAGTTTATAAGTTGGACGATTTTCGGTCCAGAAAAAGATCGAAGAAAGTCTTTTGAGAAAAAGAAAAACATCTGTCTTAAGACCGAAGGCTCTGTTGATAGATTTTTAGTTTTAAGATTACCAGATAGGATCTTGAATACGAAAATATAATCAGAAGGCGATGTTACCAAAGTCCCAATGCATATTTCTTCCTAGCCTGGTTTTTAATCCACTTTTTAGGTTTCAAAAGTATTTTTTGTATATTTTGATATATCTACATACAAACTTCGCTAGGGTAAATGTACCTGTAACAGTAACAGTTTTGAAATTTACAATAGTTTTTGAGAAAACTAAAAGTAGCCGTTCAGACTCGGCAGAAAATTGAAGGTCAAAAACTTCTCTCAGTATAATCATTAAATAAATTCTATGATCATTGGGAAAGTAAGTGGTAAAAATCACTTCACTTTTGTCACTTTTTCTAAATGAAAGTACATTCGGTATTCGAGATATTTCCAATCTTTAAAAACTTCAAGTCCATAAATCAGCACTATCGAGACATCCGTTCGAAGAAAATTTGCCTACATCTGTTCGAAATCGAAGAATTTTCTACCGAGGTATCCGTTCCAATTGATACATCGGAAAGATCTTACGATGAAATGTAACGCACATCTCTGATGTGATGAATTGCGTTCAGTAAAGAATTTTACATTTTCACAGCTGTGCCTTGAATTTCTTCCGAAGTGCCCCGACGAAGAATTGTTGCGGAATCTGTTTCGAAATGGCATAAGTAAAATATTAGTAATTTATTCTGTGCATAATACAACAATAAAAAATAAACAACTTCAAGGGCTCAACAAGAGAAACTTGTTGAAATGTTGCCGATGAAAGTTGATGTACTTTTACTCACAATCGTTTCATTGAGACTGTAGTATCCTTTTCGATTAATTTCACGTGGGTTCCATCGACGCATGCAATTACTTCGGAAAAGCCTGTTCTTTCATAGAAGTGACTATTTGACAATTGAACTTCTTCATTCGTCATTCGAAGATTGATCAGTTTTGGACACAAGACTTCCTCTAAAACTGTCAATACTTCTTTAAGAATATCTGAAAACGTTGAATGCTCAAAAGCAATGTAGAAATCATTTCCATGACCATGTTGATAATTTCCTTCACAGCTAGGAACCTCAAGTATATCGCAAGCTTTTGCTCTGAAGAAACACTGTTCGAATGACTGGTAATTGGAAATTTGTTTTCTTTCCCGGAACACATTTTCAAATGCAGTTTTGTTGACGCGAATTTTTTTTTTTTTTAAATCAAAATCTAAACTCTAAATCAGTAAGTTAAGGTTTATTTATAGTTCTTTTGGGATCGTTTTCTTCATACATATGTGCACTTACTATTCATCTGAAAGCAAAATTATATTTGAGGTATCTCTAAAGGTTTCAGTTTCTAAAAATAAAACCAAGCTATCTATTTCTTTTTTTAAAAATTCAAAAGTGTTAAAATATTGTTCACAAAAAATTCAAACTTATGAAATTGAACGGCTGACTGGCTGATATGTCAAACAGGCTCGATTGTAGGTATGCTTCGTTTTATTTTGTTCCGCAACGGATACCTACTTCGCAAGCAAACTGAGTTCCGATCGGAACTTATTTTCGTTTCGGATACCTTGATAGTGCTGAATACCTATCACATAATGGTTTGTGTGGTGTGAACTGATCACGCAAAACGCCTTAATTCGAATCTAGCTAAAAACGCCTTTTTCATGTGTTTTGTCATTTGCCAAGGAATGTATTAACCCTATGCAATTAGCTTTGAATATGATATTTAGTGAGTCCCATCTTAGGAGTTTTGATGGTGAGGGAGAAATTGAAGGTCCCCTCGATTCTGTGACGCACACAAGACTGGTTGAGAGTGTAAGCGTCACACCAATCATATTTTTTATTTAAATTTATATATTTAGTTGACATACAAAGCAAATCATAATTGCGTTGTCAAGAAAATAATAAAAAAAAAGCATATTCGTTCGAAATGTACATATTTGCTGTCAATCACAGTTAAAATTGGAATGATTCACAACGTGAGATGATCATAAACAAAAATGCCATGGCATTTACCTAACATGTCTTGATTATAAACTTTTTTTTAAAACCTTTATCTTATACTTATATATTGAAGGATTTTAAAATGTTAAATATGACGTAAGAATTTTTCATGTAAGCTGAGCTGAGTGAATATGACAGAATTGAACATTCTATTTTACATCCCCCAGATTCATATTCGTATAGGTCCCATTTTTTTATTTTTGTAAATCAATCATATTTGACATTCGGTTGTTTGCTTATGTCACTAAATAAAGTAATGTGTCAGATTAACCTATTTAACTGCTGTTATAATAAGCGTATACTAAGTCTAACAGCTCAGTAGGTAGTATGTATATTAAATTACTGGGAATATTTTTAATAAGTGAATAATTTCAGCAAGGGATGTGTATAGGTATGGAAAAATGTGTTCATTCGTATGAAAACAAAAAACACACAAAAAGAACCCACAGGGTATCCTTAGCCACGCGATGACGAAGACAATAAGGACACCCTACACAAAACATCAAAAACAGATCTGTGTAGCTACGGGAGTAATAACCATCAATGCATGGGGGTTATACACAAAAAATGGTGAACGGAGGTTTGAGATTTTTCCTTGGCATTATAAGGGGTAAGATTGAATACAGTAAGTCTGTTGTTATAGCAAAAATGTGTAATATTTATTGACAAGAATTTTCCAATTCATAGATGAAAGAAGCGGAGGCGAGAAGAAAGACATTTCTTTCTGTGATTTACTTTTCAGTTTTACTCTATTGCTTTCTTTTTGAGGGTGTTCATTACACCTTCTTTTTTTATTATTTTGGAGTATGTCGTACGTTTTCATGTACATTTAAATATGTATGTTTGTATATAAGCTAAAACTTCTCTTAGTATTTCATTTTGTGGTTACTTTTTTTTGTTGAATATTTAAATTAGCTAATTGCATGCAGTTAAGTGCGACAACAAGACAATCAAAAAGTGGGCCAACAGCGAGAGATATAAGGACTAACAAATTGAAAACGGTAGTACAGACAACAGTGTACAGAACATTTAAAAAAGCTCGAGTATCAAAATATATAACTGGGCGAAACGTTTACCATATTTTGGGAAATAACAACAGTCAGGACGGCAGTTTTGGAGCCACTAAACACAATAGTTTAGTTTGGTTTAATAGTTTCAAAAAACTACACACTGGTCTAAATCAAATCAAAGTCAACAAGAAAAGTTAGGCCCATTTACCAAAAACGGTTTTCAACATTTTAGTAGGTTAAATTAGGTTGAATCGGCTGCCGGAGCCGCAGTTTACACACTTAGAAATTTTCTCCCTACTCGTTGGACCATTTGGAACTCCTTATGAAGCGAGAGATCACTAGGTTCCTCGAAGAAAAACTCTCCAAGATGGAACCTACTTCTTTCGGATAAATTAGGGCATGCACATACAAGATGAGGAACTGATTCAACCTATTCCTCGTTCATACAGCTTCTGCAAAAATCGCTTAAACAAACGCCAAGCCTTGTTGCGTGCTTTACTTCTAAGTATCCTCCAGTACACAGTTATGATACCAATTATGGAGCTTATATAAAATCTTCTTAAGGCTATAAAGCACTTAAGAGCGTTTCAAATCAAGCATTGGTCAGATCTGTTTTGTCATCAGACAGGTGGTTAAATTATTCCATCTTAGGTTTGTCCTATCTATCTATAGCATCATGTTTCAGCATAAGTTTGCATTCGCCGATGGGTGTACCTATATAAGCCTTAATTAGGTTGTATAGGTATTGTTGTTCAACTTTTGGTTTGGTTTGTCAGCCTCACAGTTCTCTGGAATGTCCCGATATCCTGGCACCCAACAGAGGGAATATTGAACTGCTGTGCTTTATCCATAAGTAATGAACCGCAGTTAAGGGCTATTATAAGAGTTAGTAGAGATCGAGCCCAGAGATTTAATAGCCGCTCGCTCGAATGTCGAGAAGATGCGATTATCAGTAGCTGATAACACGTTTTTTCGCCATAAGTTCCGTCTGTAGAACATTAAAGATTAGAATAAAATTAATTAAGTCCCATCCATTCCTGCCGATAGGACAGGACTGGTTGAGAATTGTAAATCACTACCCCCTGGTTCTCCACGAGCTGTCGCCCCTAATAAATTTATTTTAAATTTATAATCGAACTAATACTATTTTTTTTAAGTCAAAATGCTTAGCAAAATAAATCATAAGGCTCCCTTATTTTCAACCCACACTGTGCAGCAAGCACACTTTAAAGTCTTGGTGGCAGAAAAATTGGGTTAAGAAGTTTTTGCCATCTTTCAAACAAATTAATTACTTCAAGGGTATATATATAACCATTTTGTTTGCTTTCTCCCTCAAAACTCTGTGCAATTGGCAGAGAATCTAATGGATGATTAAGGCAACTTAACTTGGCCAAGGTTATTATTGCTCATCTTGTTGGGTCCTTCCCTTAAGTCGTCACCCACAAATTGGCCTGGTTATTTTTTTTTTTTTTTTAAGTTCCACTTTCAAAAGAGACTATCATATTTTTATTTTTAATTGCAAAGGGACATTTTTTAAAATAGGAGTAGAACTAAAAATAGATGTAACGTAAAGAGCACATGTTTTCCCATAGAAAGAGTGCTTAGACTGTCAATTTATGGCAAAGAACAAAAAAGTTTTTATGTAATATTAAACGGATAAATGTGCACGTGCTGTCAGTAGTTGAACACTTCAGGAGATTTGATTGCCTTAATTTTCCTTAAACGTAACCAAGATTAAAGTAAATAAACATATTGTCACCCGTTAAGAATATACGAATATACTGCTCAGGTAATAAAACTATGTTTATATAACGGTACAAACAAGTTCAATTTTTGGTTAGAAAGGATAGCTTATTAACGAATGGGTGCAGCATTATCTTCATAATGAGGCGGTAGTTAAGGATAAAATTTAAAAAAAAATACTATGTCAATAGGTACATCCTAAGTGAAATAATGCTGGTCAAGTCTAAGGACACTTTACTTCCTTCTCATTATCTTCAGTCAGAATAAAGAACATCGACTTGAGATTTCACTGTTTTCATATAACAAACATCTGCTCTATATATGGGGAGAAATAGAGTTTAATATGTTTGGCGCGAACATTTTTTTTTTCTTTTATTCCGATCACAGTTTGTGTAGTTTCCTGCCCTTTGCAGAAGAAGAAATTATAAGAAAATAAAAATAAAACCGACCTGGCACCTGGCGATGTGGTATAACGTATAACTTGTACGATTATTTCACGTACATGGTTTGTCTTCTCTCCCAGGTTTTTCGTTTATTTAGTTCTTTTTTTTTGTTGGTTCAGGTAAGGAACACATTACCCAATTCATGTGAAAGGAAATGTAATATATACATAGGTATGTATGGATAGGTAGGTAGTTTTGGTGTAGCTTCAAACTTTTTTGAGAAACCCATGTGAAATGAAGTCTTAAAAAAGCAGTATAAAAATGTAATTGAGAGGAAACTGTATTGTTTGGTTGGTGTTTTTGGTGGCAGTGTGTTAGTTAGTCTGCTGCTGCTGTTCTTGCATTTGGAAAATTTTTTTTTTTTAATCAAAAATCAAACACTATGTGTGTGAACGAAGAATTCACAAATAAAGGCACAAACTTCTAAATACATTTTGGCAGCCTTATTTATTAAATTTCACTAATACTCGGTCCAACCTCGGAATAGTTAAATCGAACGTCAAACAAATCCTTATTTATAAAATATTTTCTTTTTAGCTAAATCTTCCTTGTATTTGACATATCTACTAACAAAAAATCACTAATGTAAAATATTTAAAATTGGATTGTATAAAGTTCAAATCCTATAAATGAATGAACCAACCACATTGCGTCCCCAATACCGTATAGCTGTTAGAGCGTGGAACTACCTATTCATTTTGTTTAAGTAAAAAAAATGATTACACTCCTTTTTGTAAATTTCACACGATGTCATGTCAAAATGACATTTAGATACTACAACGGCTTCAAACCTCCCATGAACCAGTTTTAGCTTATTCCGCCTCTATTTTTTTTTATAAATAAACTTTTCAGGATTATAGGCGTTGTTAAGTCGAAGAAACTTAACACCGATGCTAAAACGAATTAATAAATAAGGTTGTGGATCTGTAAATTGTGAGTAATTATAATTCCTCACAAAATTGGGTAAAGTACATACAATTGTCGCTTTTACTGGATTTTAGATCAAAAATTACTTTCAAGTTCAGCACTAAAATTTTGGAGCTTAAAAATGACATACAGAAAACAATGCAAATATGGATAATAATCGACTCTTTATTATTCGGCATTCGATTATCTGTTAAATTTTTTTAATCACCAATTTAATTGCTTAGCAATCGGTTCCCTTCATTTCACTTTTGTATCCGAGATATTTATCGGTAAACTCACTAAAATTTTCACCAAATATTTAAAAGAAACTTACGGTTTTAAACAAAATAAATTAGTGGCCAAAGGACCATCGTGTTGCAGGAATAGAGGGGCCTCCAATTTTCTACCGACTCCTAACGACCAAGATGAGAAGCACTTTTCATGACAAGAGATACTCTTGGAATATTTGTTACGTCCGCACAAGAGGGAATAAACCGCTAAAAACAGCAGTGGCTGGAAAAGTGGAAATCGAACGGGCTTATCTTCGATCGACAGCGGCGTTAGCACTGAAGCAACAAGAGTCTACGCCAAAATCAAGTCACTGAACCAGCTCCTTGTGCAATAACAACGATGGCCACACAGAAACGACATCCTGAGCAAATGATCCCTACGGACAACGAATTGCAGATGAAAATTTCTACGAATTCAAATGAAATGTATACTACAGTCAAACTAGCTTTTGACATCACAAAAATTTACAAGTCTAAACTTTACATTTTATTGCCCCTAAGTCTAAAGCGTAGAAAAACAAATTTGGCATATTACCCCCCCCCCCCCCCCTCCATGTTAGCCGTTTATTTCTATTTCTAATGACTTTTTCACTCCGACTCCGAAAGGGACAAAATGGAAAAAGCGCTGTGCACTGTGCATTTTGTTTGTATTTTTTGTTTAATTTTACGGACCTAAAAAAGATTATTTCTACCTTTAAAATGATTGATCATTGATGCAAGCGTTTAGGAAAGTAGCAGAGGATTTAAAGAAGATACCGTGGGACATCAGTTCTAAATTCCGAATATTGTAATGGAGTTGAAAAATTGCGCTTGAAAAATAAAATTATTCCTCTTTTTGTAAATTTCCGTCGGAAAAATGAATGGGGACAGAAATATGACATCAGTTTGAATTAAAATCAAATAAAAAAGGCTACTGTATAAAGATTTCCTATAAGTATCACTTTTATTTAAGTTTTGTAGATACTTTTTCATAATTTTAGTGAAACCCGTCAGTTTTTCCTTGACCCCTACTTCAGAAGTACTATTTAATTCAGAGATTCTTTCTTTGGCCGCACTTCACATTGTGGAATGCCTTACCTGCTCTAATACTTCAGTCCCATTGCGATATTCAGACATTCAAAAGCAATACACATCGGTATCTCCTTTCATATCCTTTCCATCTTTTCTAAACACTCGCACTCCTTTAGTATGCGTAGAATATAAAAACAAAATGTATATATTAACAAAATTATGAATCTTAAATGTTTCATTTCGTCAAAAAGCACTACAACATCAAATCAAATCAAAATGTTTATTGATTATTTTAAATATTCGTCATCTTCTACCTAACAATAAAATTATTTCAAGCCTTTTATAGTTGAAAATCCCGCCCTTTGCTTTGGGAATTTTTAACGCACATGCACTTTGATACAAAGCAAGAATACCTAAATACAGGTGTAGATACAATGAACATGCAAACAGGGCATGATAATATCTTTTATACTTGCGATGAAGGATGAATCTAAATGGACTCGTGCTGACATCACGATGAGTGTCCTCATCCACAAGCTCTTTGTACACATTTTTTTTTTCTTTTTTGTTCTATGACAGAAAAAAAAATCAACTAAAAGCATGTAAACTCGATCAGCGACAGATTGTTATCACCTGCGGTATATTTCATTTTTTGTCTTCTCATCTACTTTACCCAAAGCTGATAAAACCTTTACAGTAATACCCACACATCAAGTCCATTCAGTCTACTGGGGGATGTCCACTTTAATTCAGGAGCGCCTACACAACATGTGTGCTGCTGCTCAACGTTCCGATTTCAAACCCTAACCATATAATACGTTCCATGCATGAATGATTAAAAGATAATTAGGGTGTATGTCATAGTTTTCTAAATTAAATTGAGTGGTTTGGATGGACGAGGGCACAGTTGGTATGGTTTGTATTTGTTGTATATTGGCGGCAACCAGGCGTTGGTGTTTCAGGCCGCTATGGTCATCATGAAATGGAAATAAAAAATACCACCACAAATAGCTACTCGCGCGCTGGCACGCAAGTGTTGTACAAAAAAGCACACAATATGGAAATTATAATTTGAAATCATGCATTGCAGGCGACATACTCGTAGTAGTAGGAGACACAAGCCAATAAAAGCCCGTTCGGCGAGGGGATAAGAAAACTCTCCCAACTACACCCCCTTGACACAAGGACATGATAGAAATAAAAAATAAATATTTACCCATGGGCACTGAAGTAGAAAAGAGAGAACAGCAATTTACTCCAAGCGGTATGACCAACCAACCCAGCTAGCTACCTCTTGTATAAAACATTTTCCTCTTTTTTTTAGTTGGGAGGACAGGAAATTATTATTTAAAGGGCGGCAGCAGATATCAGTCAACAACGATAGTGCTTCGAATAGTTCGGTAAGCGGCAATGAATAGCGGAAGGAAGCAACGGAAGGAAGTAACACTCATTTGCTTAAAACATACTTTTTTATCTTGTTTTAGTTGTGTGAGTTTTTTGATATTAAATTCTTTATTATTGTGGTTAATATATGTCTTTTTCCAGCAAGTTTCTCTTATAAGAAATTTAGTCAATTATGGAAATGGAATCTTTTCAACCTCCAGCAACTTTATCAAACATTTTAAATTCGAAACTGTATCACTATGATAATAAATATTTATATTCATTATATTCAGATGAAGAAATTTACTTCCGTTTAAGTCGAGTGATTGAATTTAATTCAATTGACCACAACTCCAACCATATTATTGTTTAGAGTTCCAAAATTTATAATGTTATTATTGAATGTCGATTGATTTTTAAACAATTCGTATAGGTTTATTTTAAATCATTATTTTGAAATACTAGAAGAATTTATTTATGGTAAGTGAAATATTTTTGGACTATGGTCCTTTAAAAAAGTCGTCTAACGTTTGTATTGATATTGAACATATTATTGGAGCCAACAAGGTAATTGATATAATGGAAACATAAACATCGAGAAATGTTTGCCATTTGATAACGACTAAATGTTTTGTATTTATATAAGGTAAAACAAAATAACCAGACGATAGGGTATGGATAGAAAGATCTCGAAATAAATATTATGGCTTATTCGCTTTCTTTAATTCTAAGCTAACATTAATGCAAAAATAGATAGGTCCTAAAAACAATTGAACTGTTAGCAATCTTCATTTGATAGTACCTAACATAAATACCAAATCAAATATCAATCCGTTATAGGGTGGGTTATATAGTGGTTTCTTTTTAAATCATAGAAAGAAAGTCAGTATTATACCACCGCGGAACGTAATGAGTCGCTTTACGCTGGGAAATATTGAAAACTTATTTCCAAAGTGAGTGCTGTGTAGCCCAAACAGTGCGTTTTTTTTAAAGAAGTTTTGGCCAAAATGAAGCACCTATTGCCCCTGCTGTACGGAAGTTTGTGCAAAAAGTTCGTGAGGCTGATATGCTAGTGGCCAACACTCATGGTCCTCTTCTTAGTTCGGTGTGCATAGACGAACATCAACTCGCCATCGATCTCAAAAGCACAACATTTCACGCACTAGCGTGAGGAGAATTCTGCACAAAAATCTCGGGTTATTCGCTTACCAGGTCCAATTGCCTTCAGTCGAGGCAACCACTTGAACGACGTTGTGTTCGATAATAATTAATGCGGATGTTTGCTCTTACTTATAAAGCCATAATACATGGAAAAATTTAACCTGTTCATTTTATTGTATTTTTAAAAAGAAACTTGTATTTGGTCCACATTTTATATTGGCAGTTTGTTGCCTGCGACCTAACGTATATATTATATATATATATATATATATTATAAGTTTGAATATAAGGCTAATAATTAGCTGTTTGTTAAATAAAGAAATGAATCTATATTGCTTCCATTTAGTGTTAGATTAAATGTTCACCCAATAGCTATTTCTACAAGTTTATTTGTTTAAGAAATTTGATTATTTGGAGTACTTTCAGAGAGGATAAGTCACTCTCTTCTTATTGACGCTTATTTCTATCTGGTTACGTCCCAGACAATTATATCTGTGATGCATAAGTGATCACCTGCTTAGCGCCTATGTGATCCGAAGTTTCCCCATAAGTATTGCAAAATCTGCAAATGGGACTGTTTTCCAGGTCAAGAATACTTAGGTGTCTTCTAAGTATAAAGTTGCCCGTGAGTAGAGCCGTTACTATTCTTAATTTGTTGGTACTTAAGCTGATACTTAAAGTTAGCCTGCCTCAGCTTGGAGAGTTATTTCCAGTTTTTTGATATGTCCCTCCTCTGGTTTGATATTAACGGAGTCGTTGCGCCTGAACACCGACATGTCCAATGAACATATTTCAAAACCAGTTTAGAGCTGATGGCGAATGACGAGTTTAGTGCTTTTGCTATCTGACATACACAATAACAATTTTTTGGCTTCTGCTCATTTATTTATGGCATTGGCTTCCGCCTTGAAAATGCTAGTTGTCTCATCGATATAGAAAGCATCAGCCTCTTAATTCTTTTTCGATCCATCTACCACTAAATGGGAATGCCTTTCGAGTGTGTAGTTTTCTGTTAACGAGCTAAGGAAACAGATGAAAGGTAACCTACATCCATATTGGTTCCTAGATTAACCAACTTATATTGTTAAATCCAGAATTTACACATTTCAAGCTGAGAGACACTCAGGATGTGCCATTTTAACTTTTAAACATTTTTTTAAAAAACACATTGGGGCCTATCGTGAATAAAATTTTCCTGGGAATTGTTCCCAACTTTCAAAATTGTCATCTCAAATAATGTCGAAAGTTTCCCTTGGAATTTATCGATATTGGGAATTAAGTTTCATAGTGACTTTGGCTCTCATTTAAAGAGGCCAGTCGCCAGCTTACAATGCACAGTGCAGAAGTATTGATCTTTCCAATTTTCGAAGATGGAGAAAATTCCGAGGGAAATTTTGTTCACTATAGCCCCCATTGTGTAACTCAGGGTTTATTCATAATGCTCCTCTGAACTCATTCTGATCATTTTTTTTGTATTCAGTCAGTTTGGAAAAAAAATGGAAAGCGATCGCTCGCCTTTCACAATAAAAAAATTTGTATTTGAAACCCTGTCCCTAACAGAAACAGTTAACAGTATTTTTGTAAAGAAAAAAATATCAATTTTGTTGACCAGTGTTTACAATTAGTTTTCAACTAAGCTTATCTACCTACTCAACGACCGATTTGTTTACAAAGCATATACATATTTACAAAATTTGGTAAAATCAAAATATAAAAAAATAAAATTGATTTCTTTTGAAATTTGCAAATTTATCATTATCAGAAATATGGTTAGAAGAACGTGTTTTTCTTAATTATAATTTTTCAAAGGAAATTACCTAGATCCGGACAAGAGAATAAAATAAAGCTTAAAAAGAATAGAAAATATGAATTTCCACACGTGTCTTCACATTAGGCAACGAACAAATTTTAAATTCATTTTAAGAAGAAATTATAAGACTTTTGTGTACTTATATAAAGGACCTAAAGCAAAACCCCTGCTTTAGATGGCATAACGGTGGTCTTCTTAGAAACCGTAGCCTACTCTAGAAATCCAATTACACTCAAAAGATTCTAATGAAAATATTGATTTCACTTATATCACACATATTATTTGAAATTCTTAAGGATACGTAATCTTTTAAGAGGAATTGAAATTGAATGAACTCACTTTTGAACAATATTAAATTCCACTGCTTAATATTTATGATTTTTATTTGTACTTACATCGCGAATTTCCTTGATTTTAGCGCCACCTTTACCAATAACGCAACCTGCAAGACTCTGATGAATAAGAATGCGAACATCGACTTCATCATCTTTCTGCAAAATTCAAAGCGAAAACATGGTGGCAATTAGTTAAATGACTAATCAATAATTTGTTCAAATTAAACTTACCTCTTCGAAGTACTTGAGCATTTCAGTTATGATTTTAAGCGTTGAATCCAAATCAGTGGCAATCAAAATTGTACTGCAAGTGGAATTTATAACAAAACAAAATATGATTAATGAGTTAAGGTTGGCATGTTTAATAAATAATTTATCTTAGAGCTAAGCAATTCGTGTGAAATCATACTAAATATATATTTTTCTTCTTTTTTTTTGTTTTTTTTTTTTTTTGAAGAAAAAATGGTATAAATTTTGTCACCAACGTAACGAACGTTTTTTGTATTTAATTAAAACTCAGAAGAACATTGGTGTGGTTTTATGTGGTGCGAGATACAAAAAAAAAAAACACAGGCAGGACAATTCTAAACATGAGAGGTCTTCCTTTACTCAGCTACAAAACAATTTTCTACTAACGCGAGGACTTTTAAAGGCACAGAGAAGAGTATAAATAGCAGCAGCAAAAGCAGTAGCTGTAGCATGGCTTTTGTGAAAGGAGGTTTGAGAAAGAAGAACAATACCATAGTAACAACCGCAAATGGTAAGCAACTTCATCAGCCTTCTAAGCTTGATGTTCGTAATAAAATGAGGGTAAGAGGACAGACGTAAAGTATGTGATTGTTGTTGTTGTTACCGTAGAGGCAGACACAGATCTTTTCCACAATTAAGGTTAAGTGATTTGCTTCCGAGAGAAAGACCGAGAGAGGAAGTAAAAATAGAATTAGCATTGGGAGGCTTGAACTTAACAAATAATGTGGGTGGTAGTGTTAAGACCAAAGATTTCTTTTTCAAAATATTTACATTAAAAAAAAATTAAAAGACAATGAGTAAATTGCATTTGTAAAACATCCAATGTTCATCTTTTGTCTTACGATAAAATAATATTCTACTTGTGTGCGGCTTTTATTTCTTTTCAACTTAATTAAACCTGCATTCTTTTTTGTATTTATTTAAACAAAAACTGTACAAGATTTTTTTAGTTTATATTCCAAATGGTGTTTTTTTTTTTGATTTGTTTTCTTTGATTTATTTGTCTTTGATTATGAAAAATAACATCAATGCGCAATGCAAACGCTCTATAAACACAATTGTGAATATTCCATTGCACATTCCCATACAATTGGAAGGCTCGGAAAATATTTAGTTAAAATAAGCTGTGTTGGTAGTTTTGTTGTTTTTGAACGCTCGCGAAATTAAATATCATTTTTGGATTGAGCTTTAAAAATGTAAGCAATTACGGATAAGGTCGCTATAAGGTATGTAATGTACCCGTACATACACACTTTCTTAATTTAAAAATTAGTTTTAGCTTAAATCAATACATTTAAAATCTAAAGAATAGACACATTTTTGAAGTTATTGATTGATAAAAGATTTTTTTAAATAATTTTAATTTTATCAAATGTACCTCGTTATGAAAACTAAAATTAATAACTGTACTGTTTCAAGTTTTGGAAGAAGATAGAATACAAGTGGATCATAATTCTTTTTGCGGGATTTATTTTGCGAATCCACCTTTAATTGATGCTTATTTTGCGGTTTATAATTTTTTTTACAAAATTTATAACAGCAGTAGGATCGAGTATATAACATACATACATATGTATATGATCAACAGTCGATGATATTTCCTTGTGCAAATGCAGAGGCATTCGTGCAAATTTTAAAATTATGTTGCGCAATTCTCTTGAATTTGCGTAACCTGCATTTGTTTTGTTTTGCATGTCTTACGTTTAGGAAATTGGCCTTATATTTTGCATACTCATATATGTAAAAGCAAACTAATTAACCTATGTAAACAAAAATTTCGTCTAAAAAAAGAACACATGAATTATTTATTCTAATAGAATAATATATTTGCATATGTACATACGGATGTAAGCTAAAAAATTGGTGTAACTTATGATGTTTCAGTGGAAGTCTTTTGACTTGTTTCATTTTTATTCACAATAGGCGTTTTTCTTTTTGGTCTCAGAGCAGGGAACTGAACTGTCAAAAAAAGATCTGTTGTGGAATCGCGTAAAGCGATAGTTGATCATCAAAATTAATGGTTTTGATCCAAGTAAGGTGATTGTCAACCTGACTAACACTTTTTTTGCTATAGTTTGTTGGTGACGGCTATGTAGGTGTCACTTTCATATTTTTTTTTTTTTTTTTTTTTTTTTTTTGAGAAAGATAAGTTGTGTTAGCTTCAGCTTCACTATAAATTGAAAGTTTAGTTAGCTTAATTTCCACTATAAATTGAAAGTTTAGTGAAAAAAAAAATAAAAATAAGTGAACAGTAATGTTTACTTCAATGCAATGAACAGAGTGAGAAATAACTACAAAAAGGTTCAATTTCTGAAAATCAACTTTTGGAATCAAGCAAATATTCTGGAACTTCCTGACTTATGAGACTTTCTATTAATATTCATTAATAATATATTTTCTTGAACAAAATTTCGACAGAAAAAAAATTTGTGTTTTGAGGTTGCTTGATTTACCATTAGGACAGGAATAAAGCACAACAGCTAATCAAAATGACATTTATGTTTTATTTACGTTGAAATTTTCCCAAACTTTGGTAAGATCTGCCAAGTAATCGTAAATTTTAGCGATAACTTTACGCAGAACAAAGAAAATTTGATAATCAAGATTGACTATCAAAACAGTGACAGTCAGCTATCGCCTTACGCGATTCCAACCCTGTCTTTCTTTTTTAGCTCAGACACATCATCGCTCGGCCTGTGTATTTTTTTTAATCAGAGCTAGATCGGAGCTGGCTCTATGAGCTCAAAATAAAATGACCGAGCAGATGGAGTAAAAGCCTATAAATAAATCGGATCTCTGTGGGCCGTTCTTTTTCTAGCCACATAGTTAACATTCCTTTATTTCATAATAGTTACGATTTGAAACTATGTATTTCCAACTCATGATATGAGTTGAAAGTAGTGTTTATCTGTCAAAGTGAACATATGGAGACGATTTGTTTCCAAAACTAATATAAACATTTTGTTAGCTTTTTGTGATCCATATAACTTTACAAGTTAAAATGGAATTAAGCCCGATTATAAACTATAAAATTACGATTTTGTTCAGAAATAGTGCTAAGAGCAACCACAATTGTGTTTTCGTGATTCATTTTAAGAAACATAATTGAAAAAATAAAATTCGTTTTACACATTAACAATTTCTAACTATCGTTCCTGACAAAGGCTAACAATTACACTTTAACAACTTTTTTTTTTTTTTACATAACAACCATATGGTTAGAAAAATAACAGACCACTGATCAAACTGCGCTCATATCGTACTCGATATGCTCCAGCTCTGCTCAGGGTAAAAAAAAACATCCTGTGGCCCATCATTTATAAATTACCTTACAGGCAAGTTTTTGAGTTGCCACTTTTCTTCTTTAACAATTTTTTTGAGGCATTTTACGATAAAATAAACTGTTTTTTTTTTTATATTTAAAAAGCTTTATGTTACTGCAAAGTTAACCAACAGCCTGTTTTAGTTGTTAATTATTAAAAAAAAAATCGTTATTCTTTTTACCTGCATATTTTAATTAAGGAAAAGAAATAAGCAATGCTATTGAGTTCCTTCGTTCCGTGTTAATATTTGTAGATATGTTATTTGTTAGTTTGTTTTATGAGAAGATTTCTTACGTTCTGTGACAAAGTTCAACCATTATCTTCTTCTTTTTTTTTCAAGCTATATTTCTCTCACACTACAGATCAGAATTTAAAAAAAGCTGAGTGGCAAAAAGTTCGTTCACAGGACTATTTTGAATCGAGATTGTGCTTTTTTCTTTCTAAAAATAAATCTTAATCTTATAAATGGACTTTGACAACCTTAAAAAAGAGATGATGGAAACTTCTCTATCATTTTTATTATATTCAAGTGAATTTAGAAAAATAAACTTAACTATGTATATAATTATAAATATTTTTTTATAATTCTTAAAACAAAAGATATAAAAAGTATTATAAAAGGAAAAATGGTTTACCGTTCGGGGCCTTGGCAATCGTCGACAGACACAGTGGCTTTATACTGCTCTCAGTTTATGGATTTGAGTTAACAGTTTTGGGTTGTGTTGGAAATGGTACATCGCGAGAACAATCAGTTTTATTTGGTTGAATCATTGGTCGTATTTTTGGTGGTTGTGGTACGATACATGGTGACGGTAGTAGTAGTAGTAGCAGTTGATGATTGGCAACATTAAAATTAAATTTCGATTCATAATTTTATTTGTTTTGATTAATTTTTTGATCAAACATAGACGAAAACACGCACCAGATTTGGTTTTGTGGTAGTTTTTGTGTTTTTTTTTTGATTTGTTTGCGAAAATATTACGGCACATACATACATAATTTATTAAATTAATTAAATGTTTTTACATTGGCGTTTTTTATTATTACACGAAAACAATAAAACAAATTATTATTTTTGTTTTGCGTGTTGGATATATGATGGACAAAATAAAATTTTATTTGTAATAAAACAAAGGATCAAAACACCCAAAACGTAACAAGGATGTTTATTTTGATATACAAATATATTTATATTTTTGTTTTAATTCCATATGGTGGTAAAATTAAATTCAGTAAGTTGGATGTGTATGTGTGCGTTTAGTGCATTATAATACCACATAATTGAAGGGGCATAAATATTTTCGCATGGCATTATTTTTTTAGTTGTTAATTTTTGGTCAAACAATTGTTTAATATTTTTGGTTTTTGCGTATTTTTTTTTCAGTTTTGAAGTAGTTGAGAGCGCGGGATCAACATAACCAATTATATCGGGACGGGCCAGTTGAAGGTGGTAGATTCATTTCAGTCACAGGCAGGGCACAGGTACAGGCACGGGTATTTGGTTTGATATTTTTGTTTTGATTTTTAAACACATAAAGAGGGTGCGAGAGAAAATATATATATTTTGTTTAGATTTAGTTATTAGATTTTTTTATATGTAATTTTATTTTATGTATATACATAATCAACTTATAAAATAGGTTAATGTACAAGTAATGAGGTTTATCTGAAAGATCTATGTAATAAAAAAAATAAGATAAATGAGAATCAAAAAGAGATTTTGAAGAGATGGTTAAGTTAAGTGTTGAAAACAAATACCTTTGGCTCTAGTTGTGGTATTATTTATTTACTTTAAGGTGTTGATTGAATTAAAGAAATTAAGTATATGAATAAGAGAAAAGGCAGACTACCATAATAGGTTTTTGAGTTAATTAATTTAGTTAATAAACTAATTAAGTAAATGCATTTTTTGTTTGTTCTAAAAAGAGATTAGACTTAAGATTTTGTTTATGTTTTTTTTTTCTTTCTTGGTTTTAAATGGATAATGGAGTTCCTATAATTATGGACATAAATGTGATAAGAAACTTTACAATCAAAGATCTTATTTGGTATTAGGGTGCATTTCTATAAATGGACTTGTTTACTTTTAAATTCAACTCTAATATGGTATTCCAAGGTACAAACAATAAGGCAATGAAATTCGAGGATGAAAAGGGGGAGGGAAGAAATAGTTTAAACAGTTTAGACATACCTGAGAACGCATCTTCTGGATGTGTTGGCCACCTTTGCCAATAACGGCACCAGCAATCTGAAAAAAAGAATATTATTGTTAGATATTTTATATTGTAAAAGTTTATTTAAGTAAAAAACATTTAAACTAAGGTAACAAACTTTAACACTAAAAATAGAAAACCGAAATGTCTCTTTTGTTATCAAAGGTACAAAGTTGATCCAAGTACCTTTGAAAACTAATCCTTTTTAACGAAGTATTAAACATTTAATTTACTAGGCATCTTAGTGTCTTCAGTGATATTTGGATGAATATTTTGATTTTAATGTGGGTCCTAAAGGAGATAATATTATTGCCCAATACGAAAATGGCTCGTCTTTGACATGCAAACCACCCTTTTATGACAGATTATTTTTGATCCTCTTGGAATTTTATACTAAATGGCTTGAAGTAATAAAAATTAGATGGGACATTTTTTGTCTAATCTTTAGACCCCAGTTATAGCTTTCATTGAAATGCATCATTGAAACAAATCAGTGGAATGCTGACTTTATTTTTTTGACAAGCCAGTTATAGCAATCATTGAAAAATTGGTTTCAGTAAAAGATCGTGTCAGTGACTGATAACAACCAATTCTAGTTATTTGAGGTTAGAGTTGATCATTGAAAGCAAAACAGACATTTCAGAATAGAAAGAGTGGAACGATTGTGTTCCAAGTTAAAAAAAAAAAAAACGAAAATCAGCTGTTAATTGAAATTGATTCCTATCAGTGTAATAAAAGTGAATTTAAAAGAAAGTTTAAATGAGAATTTTGTATTTTATTGAGTAAAAAAAATTCTACTACTCAATACCTTCATTTTGGTACCAATTAAAGCCATTGCAGTTTGTTTATTCGCCTTAAAAATGGGAATGAAAATTTTCAATGATGCATTTCAATGATAGGAATCCAAACTAATTTGAATTGTGGGCTATCTTCACTTTTAGACAAATTAGTTGTTATTAACTAACTCAGTTATTGCTATTTTCTTCTGGAACCACCTTCGCGGTTTTAAATTTAGTCCTGCTTTTAAGCTAACATACACACCGGAAATTTGAGGGTTGTAAGTCTCACTAGGTTAGGACTTTCTATGAGCCATTAGCCTTAACTTTAGAGCTAAGATGAAGGTGTTCAAATGTTTTACAAATTAGTTTGATACAAAAAAACTATGGTTGAACTTAACAAAAAGAAAACTGAAACAGAAATATGCACTGCTGGACAAAATTATAAAGCTATGATTTTGTATCTTTGATAGTATTCTCATGGTAAGTGTTTTTAAATATATCTGTCAGATTTGGGACCATTTCGTTAACGGAAAAGCGACTAAAGCACTAAAAAATGTGAATCGATGGAGAGAAATGGGTTCTCTGAAAAGCAGTAGTCGAAAAGGCAGGAAAAAGGTCGCAACGTAAAGAGACAACCAATTTCTTATAGGTGATTTTCTCAGAAAGAGGTCCACGACGTCAAAACTGATAGGCAATCACGCAACGCGACTTGGAATTTATTCTAACGACTTCTGCAAGGACGACGAAGAGAAACTACTCCTTTTCTGTACATGTCCTGTTTTATCCCAAGGACGTAGACTCCATCTGGGAGATTTGTAGACTATCTCGATCGCTTTATAAGGAGCTCTAATTCGATTAGTTTAACGATTAAGGAGAAAGCCTCCAAGATTCAATGTGGTATCCCGATGGGCCAACTCATGGTCTAAGCGTGTCGACTATCCTGCTGACAGCCACGTCAACCTAACCTAACCTAACGATAAAGTGGTTTTTATTTCGGCAATGTAGTAGATAGCTAGCTAGCGATTCTAGTAGTATCTACAAATAATTTCTAAGTGCACTTTTTAGTACAATTTTCAGCCATTGATTATTTTATCTTTTTAGTATCGTATCCTATAATTTCAAATGAGACTTCGACATTTTTTGTTTATTTCTTTGTATTCCGAGGAAATTTATTTAACAAATGGCAAAGAGCTTTAAAATTAGCAAATTGCTAATAAATATTTTATTAATACGAGTACATTAATGCATTTGCGTCATTAATTTAAAAATTAATTTTCAATGAATATTATTACACTGGCTTAACAATTCCGAATCTGTAGGGTGATAAGTTTTTATTAAACAATCGGTTTGGCACGGATTTTCAATTTGACAAAAAAAATGTTGCAAAGTTGTGCATTAATTTTTTGTATAAAACTTAGAAAATTAGAATGTTTATATGTATATGGTTTCATTGTATTTTATTTTGGCAACAAAGAATCATAAAATAAAAATTTCAAATAACTCTCACTTTTACAAAGAAAACTAATACATATAGGGAAAAATTAGGGGAGAATTATTGTCGTGTAAATAGTTTGTGCCATAAGCTTCAAAAATGTAATTACGTACATAGGTTATTATCATTAGACTCTGTAATTTATTATACTTACACGGCTGGGAATTAATAATCGGACTTGTTCATCATTATTGCCACCTCCTTGGCCGCCGCCACCGCCACCACCTCCTCGCTGTCTCTTATTTTGTGGTTGACCACCATCATCGTTCATTTGTTGGTTATCGCCTCGCTTCATATTGATAACTTCTGCAAAAATAAAAAAATATTTCATTTTGTTAAACACTTTCTTTGAAAATTTATAACTTGTTTTTTTTTTTCGAAAAATATAAAATGTGTGACCATTGTGAACCAATTACTCACTGACAACAGCAAACCGACTTAAAAATAAAATAAATAAAGAACGTCCAATAACAAGCCCTTTTTTGCATTGAGAAGAGCAACGTTTATAACATGTAATTATCTTTATTTTAACTACCAACATAGCAATAATTGTAAATTATATTTTACAAAGAGAAGAAACAAACAGGTTGTATCCATTGTGAGAAGCACATGTAAGAGCACAGAAAGACATTACACGAATCTAACGAGAACGTCGAGTAGGTTGCTAAAACTAAACCAAATACTCGTACATAGGACGTTCATCAGATCAAAGGAACAAACATTCAACCCCAGCACACAACTAATCTGTAGGTGATGAGTGGCGATAAATATATGTATAATAATGGTTAGAAAATGTAAATCGCATTAGTATTCGACCTAACGATGGGTGTTGGTGAAGAATGTCGAGAATGCATAAATATGTGTTTTGTTAGTCAATAGTATCATCAGCTCACCACTCAAGTTTTGCAAAAAGACACACTCACCGCCTAGAAGGTAGTTTATATGCATAAAGTTCTATTGATTTTGAAATGTATCTAAAAACGATATTTGAGATTGAATAAGTAATTGTTCATGAAATTGCTACGAAGCTCATGCCTTCGTTCTGGATTAAATAACACGTTGAGAAGAGGTATTCTCTGATAATGGTTGCGATATGTAGGAAGATTAATAATTAGTGGGTAGAGTAAAGTGTTGCCTAACAAATCCATCACCCACTTCCAATTGTTCTGGGGGCCGGTTGTTTTTGATTGATTTTATTGTATCTTTAATGATATTATAACATCTTGAACCATGTACAGACTTTTCGAGGAGTCGCAAAGAAAATATTGATAAAGGAGAATCATATGAAGACATAAATGTGAATGTTATTTGATTTATTACGGCAAAAAAAAAGAATACATAACGACACAATGACAAATTCAGTGGACTCTAGATGAGACATTACAATTTAAAGATCTTCAAGTTACCACAGATGACATTTGATTATATTTCTCAATAGAATCAGACTGTGATTAATTGTAAGAAATATTATTAAGGAATTTTCAGCTCTTTCGAACTTCAAACGAAAATTTTGAATACGTAATATTGATCAAGGTGACAATAATATCCGACACAATTTGAATGAAAGCGACAGCGATATAAAATTCCAAATCAAAAGGTAACAAGCTTGAAAATAAAATTGCATTAATTCAATGAGCTTTTGTGTAATAATGTTCTCAACACTGCAATAAATTGCCCATGAAACTTCATAAACCAATAGACAAGTAACTCTTACGTAATTTTTCACTTGAATACCTAGAGAAATTTAATCAACAAATCCATAACATTACATGAGGGTTATAAATAAAAACAGATAGAGTCCCAAAGATAAATTTAGTAGTTGCTAATTACTAATTAGTAATTAGACGTTATAATGGAAATGAAAAAATATAGTAGTTTATGCCGTGAAGGAAAGTAACGGTTAGCAATTGGCTAGAGGTTGTAGGGAATATATTTTTATCTATGCTAAAACTTATTGTTAAAATTATCTAGACATTATTATTAAAATTAATGCCGATTAAAGCTGAAAAATGAGTATACATGAAATGAGTATTTAGAAAGAAATATTCTTAAACTGATGTTAGATTAGGTCCTGCTTAGAGCAACGATGATATGGCAGTCCACACATCATCTCACTCGGAAATCAATTTATCCATTTGATAGGTAAACAAAGGGAATAAGAGGAATAATTGGGCACTATTTTTTTTTGTTTGTTAATATGCTTTAAATTTTGATATTATTGAAGAACAAATCATATTAAAATCTAAGTATGTATAGTAGTCCCTCGATAATGTGAAATTCTCTAAAATGTGAACCGCCAAAACTTTACATTGTCATCTCTATAATGTAAACTTGCGAAATTTTTGCACTCTAAAACGTGAATTTCTTTTTGTAAAAGGTTTTATATTTTTCTCTTGTTAGTTTTTCGTGTGGTATAAGGGACTATTTTACTGTTATTTATCTAGACATATTTAAATGTTTTGAATGCAGCTGCAGTCCAGAGAGTGTCTGCTGCAAGTTGTGTAGGTATTCACTATGCATAAGGATTAAAATTTATATGTTCAATACAAAAAACTCAAAATCATACTTTACATTGTTATGCTTTTTGTTATGATGTTTTTTAATCAGTTTGTGTAATGGTACATCAATTTTTATCGATAAAAAGGAACTGAAAAAAGGTTCCAGTAATGTGAATCCCTCTAAAACCCGAAATAGTCTTGTTTTAACTCTTCAATTCCCAGTGTCACCTATGGGTGACATGTACATATATTTTTTTTTCAACCATACGGCAACGGTTTTTTTTTATTCTTCCTCCACTTATGCAAAGCCAATAGGTCCTAGTAGGCCATATTATTTTTTCAAAATTCTAGCTTTACGTCATTTCTTCATTTCAATTCATTGTTTCGTGTATAATTGTAGTGTCCTTACTTTCTGTGATTTAGTGGAATTTAAATTGAGATAAAAATGTCTAAACTGTAAGTATTGTTTTTATTCTAATTGAATGTGGTAAGAGAATATTTAAAGTTGTATATAAATGCATTTCAGGACAAAAATAAAAAAAAGAGTGATTTATTACAACGGTAAAAATGTTAAGCGTCACCTGTAGGTGACACTGGGCATTGTCTGTATTAGTAGTAGTAGTATTAGAGCAATTACTGAATCATTGATGGCGATGGGATTTTAGAGCTATTGTACGTCTTACAGATTGACTTTAGATGAGATTGTTGAGGATTTGCACGCTGGAGAATCCAGGTGATATTGGGGGCTATCGTGAATAAAATTCCCCTGGAAAGAATTCAAATTTTCGAAAAATCGCGATCGTGAATGAGTTTGAAATATTCCCGCGTAATTTATGGCTATCGTGATTTTCTTCCATTTCTGAAGGATTTTAATGTTATTGGAAGCCCTAAAACTATACATACCTAATTCAAAGGTGTTTTTCGACAACCGATGTATGGTACTTTCTTTTTATCGGAGGGGAAAAGTTTCGAGGGAGATTCACGATTGTCGAAAAAAGTTTTTTATTTCTACAAGCAAAAAGAGGAAAACAATACACGCAGTGCCCAGTGTCACCTGTAGGTGACGCCCCTTTAAAAATAAGGGTGAGGAAGGTGTTTTGTTTTTATAATTTTTTTTGGTCTATTTTAAATCCATTTATGCTATTAAGAAGAAGAAATCGTTTTTTTGTTCATAAACATAAGCATGGGAATTGAAGAGTTAATTAGTTCACATTATAGAGAGACTACTGTATCTCGGAAAGATAGATATCTTGTTAATTGGGTTAAACAAATGTCCAAGTACAAAGAAAACTGAGACAGCTGGCCGAATTTAATTAAAAGAAAATTTAATGGAACTTTCAAGTTCTTTTGATCTTGCAGGGATAATTGTACATACTTGGTTCATTCTGAGGTTTAATCAGGGTTGAATAGTTTTTAATTCGAAAAAAATATTTTTCATTTTAAATGATTTCTTTAAGTTAACCAAGTCCAAATCGTGTTCCGAAGATAAATCACGTACAACTGGTTCTTACAATATCAAAACCACCACACAGAGCCTCCTATTTTTACCTGCGAAATTCTATTTTTCTACACAAAATTGCGATTTTAGCTCAAAAATTTTATTTGTTGAGTTGCGGCGGTTTTCTCCCCGATCTAAGATATATTCAATTTGACTTTGGAACAAATTACAATTAAAAATGTAATTTATTAAGGATATTTATTATTTTTCAAATTTAATGAGAGTAAACTTTAACTTGATTTTGCATTGTATGTATATTTTTTTTTTTTTTCATATATAAAATTATGCATAGTTTATTAATATATATGCACTTATAGATTTGTAATTAATCCATCTTTTAAAATGTTTTTAAAAGGGTTTACGGCAAAGCAAGTTACATTTTTACCTTAATTTATGTAATAACACTGTATTTTTAAAAAACCTTTGGCACAATTTCCAAAATGCTCAGCATTTAAAAGAAAAGAACTAGGAATAATATATTCAAAGCAGTCGGCTGGTCTTGACAACGTGATAAACTGGAAGATATTCTGCACTGCACCAGTATTTATAGGAAAATTTTCTTTGAAAAGAAAAAGTGGGAGTATAGAATGGTGAATACGAGAAAATAATTTTTTTAAGTGAAAATACTATTACAAAATAATTTGTTAAAATAAAGTAGGGGAAATAAGGAAAATTCAGGATAATTTCTAGCCACTAGAGGACTAGCCACATTAAACTATCTCTTTCGTTTAATTCGTTTTTACATGGGGAACTATTGACCACCGGAAATCAGCGGCCAATCAAATCGTGCGACATTCCAACTTCAATCGAACAGGATATCACTACAATTTCATGTTGCAAAGGACAAAAAACATCGGACAGACCAATAAAAAGCCAACAACTAGACATTGATCATTAAAAATTCCAAAGCAGCTAAACTAAAAGGGGAAAAGGAAAAACTATGGGAAAAATTGCTTGCAATGACGTGGACGCATAAAGTTTTGGCTAAATGTCGTTGCTTGGCAGCATAATTTGTGTCTTCTTGGTTTTTTTTTTGTACAAAGTATACCCTATTATCTATTGACACGGGACAAAAATATATTCATATCGATATTACAGCGCAGGAGTAGTTGTGCAACCAAATTATCGCAGATACATTACAAACTAAATAATACGTTAGGTAAATTTAATAAAAATTGCATTCAAAGTAAATTAAAATGCATTTACCGTTTAAGAATTAAACGTCCATTGTTCCAGTTCCTGCGTCAATATCAGCTGATGATTTTACATTATGAATTTTTTAGTATGAGAAAGACGGTAGTTGCAGGCAAGGCCTTTTATAGTGTATTAGTAGAATATAAACTCCTGTGGTGCATGATATTTTCTACATTTCATCCCCTAAAACATAACTGCTCTAAAGGTAGAGAGACAGTCAATTATTTGATTGCAAGTATAAAATTACAATTAATTGCTGCCGTTGATAAAGAATGTTATAATTTCAAGGCAATTAGCACTTCATTATAAGAATAAAAGAAAATGAATAAAAAAAACCCATAAGAAAAAGGCAATATAGAACATTTAATTAAATGTGTGCACAATGGAGGTTAAGATTTTTATTATAAAAGTTTTGAGCTTTATCGAAAGCCACTGATCAATTAGATTTGTATCAGATCCTTAAAAGAACTGAGATACTTTATTGAAAAATTTTGTATTAACAATTAGTCTCAATTTTGATCTGATATATTTACACATCTCCTCAAACTCTATTGAGATTTATTCATTACTGTTGACTTTTTTTTAATAATGATCAACCCTAAGCATATTTTACTGAGGAAAAATAATCAGAAATGTTCAACGTATAACATTCAACAAATGTTATCTTCAGCGAACATAACATACTTAGGTTGTTAATTATCCAGTTCTAATAAGATTATGACTACTGCTAGTTTATGAATGTTGTTAAAACTTTTGTGTGAGACCTTTTCCGAAATTTCCCAAAAATGTGTTCAAAAACTTTCGGAATAAACTGTGTATAGCAAACAAAATGTTTTCGTGACGTGATAGAATATTTTACTTTGAAGTCGGGTTCAACAGACCAAATAACTTCGGAAAAGTAAACCTTTGTTTCTGTAAAAAAAAAAAAAAAAATGTTCTTGACCAGTGTTATTAGGGCTCTAAGTGTCGTTATGACACTTGAAAAAAGGACGCCAATAAATTCCTTATTCTCACAAATATTAAAAAGCACTTTGTCAACACTAAAGCTTTAAGTATTTATCTTATATCTTATTAATTTTTGGTTAATTTTGTTTTTGAGTCGTATTCTGTTTATGTTTAATAAATCTTCAACATTCAAGCTTCGCACAGTTTAAAATGTAAAAGTAATTTGCTCTAATTATACTACTAGTATGAACTTCGTTTGGGACTTTATTTTTAGAAAAAAAAAACACCGAAACAAAGTTGATATCTTTTTTGAGCCTTGAGCTAAGTACCAGTTTACTAGCCTGTAAAATGTCCTGATTGGATTTTTTTTGTTTATGGACAAATGAAATCAAAATGGCGCACTTCAGTGCAAATTGGGCCACGGGGCTAGGCAGACTGTAGTCGCCATTTCTAAGAATAAAAGAACTTGTTTATTCAACCGAGGTAGCAACTTCGAGTGAAGAAGAAGCATACTTTCGAAACATCATAAAAAGTAAGGCAACAGTTAGAATCAAGAATTATTAGTAATGAAAACCAAAAATGGGCTTATATAAAACCAAAGTAAAATTGTATACACAGTAGGTTTTCCCAAATAGGTATTATAAAATCTAGGGGTTTTTCCCTGAGTTTGTTGCTGACTTTTATTTTTGTTATGTTCATAAAAAAAATATTATCACATAACTACATTTACCAACATTGATGATTTCGAAAACGTATCAATGAATTATTATAAATCAATTCAGTCACTTGAAAACCGTCGAAAAATGTACTCTGTATTTTTATAAGTGATATTTAATTATTAATTGTTCTTCTCTTCTAATAAATTTGTATGTTCTAAGTCGTCATCTGAGGAATAGATTTTACTTTTTTTTTAAATCGATCAAGAACTAACTATGCACTACAATGAGCTTATCCGAAATTAATCGTATTTGTTATATTATTTATTTTAACGTCATATCAGTCGCTCTATTCTTAAATCTAACCTAGAGCTTCATTTTTTAATTAATTTTTAACTTGTTTTATTTCATGAAGTCTATAAGATATTTTGGTCTGATTGATGAATAAATAAGTATGATTGTAAGAAACAAAGAGTAATTCTGTAGATGTGGAACAAGTGGAGAATAACCTAGAGGGAATTATAAAGATAAAATAAAGTGGAAAAGAGGGTATTATACTTTTATCCAACATTTTTATTTTTAAAAAATTCAGTGATAAATGTTTTTTTGTAGGCTGACCTCAAATGCGTAATGAAGAAGAAAACAGAGAACAGAGCGAAAATAATTATTATTATTCTCGAAGAAGGACAAAGAAAGAAGAACAAATTGCACCGACTTAATGACGCACAAGATGTAATCAATGCTTGGATGCACTTTCATTCTACCGAACAATGAATTTGGTCTAGAATTGCCGTATCAATCTTCTTATAATGACTTGCTGTAATCTATTCTTTCTTTCATATCATTTTCTTCGAACTAAAAGAAACGTTCGATTGAAGACATTGCGCTCGTTAATATGATTGCAAAGAAAATATTTTTCAATATCGAATTTTCAATTGAGTGAAAATTTAATAAATAGTAATATTTTTACCAACAAAAATAATAAAATTATCAATTGAACCAATCACAATAGACCTCAAATCTGAAGATCGATCATAGTTAATCAAAAATTTGAATAGTTGACAATGATGATACGAATTCACCAATTTATTTATAAAACATCAAAGATGGTATTGATAATTTGCAACCGTTATAGGTAATACCCTTTTTTGCATAATGGTTACTTCAGCGGCTGCAAAAAAAAAAAAAAGTTTTTCAAGAGTATCTCTTTCTATGAAAAGTGCTACTCATTCTAATCCTGGTAACACGCACACAGGAATAGTTGAGAGTTGTAAGTCACTAAGGGCCATTTGCTGAAACGAAACTTAAATATTTATGTTCAACCTAAGCGCTTATGTTCTACTTTTTCCTCTACGTAAACTATCACATAAGAGTTTATGTGGAACATAAGCATTTATGTTCTTATCAGCAAATGGGCCTAAGTCCTGGTTCTCTTCGAGTTGTTGCACCACCAAATTTTGTTCAATTTAAATAGGGGTGTGTGTATTACGTAAATTCTGGAGAAAATTAACCTCAGCATCAACAAAAAAATGGATCAGGCATACAAAATTGGATATATTTTTAGACGCAGTTACAAAGGTTAGTATGTACTTCTTCCAAAAATAAAGCTTTAAACGAAGTTTCTACTATTAGTATTAACAGAGCAACTTCCATACATGGGTACACAAAAGTAAATCTTTTCTTAAATCCCCGTCTTTTTTTTTTTTGGAATATACCCAAGAATCAATTCCCAAATTATAATTGTCGAACTTGGAGATACCATTTATAAATTTCAAAATTACTATCGAATGAATGAGAACCTCTTTCTTGTTATTTTATGGTTTAAACCACTTATTTACATAATCTTTGTTAGATGAAAAATGTAATGGAACTATTTACTTTTTTTGTTTTGTTGATCAAATTTTGTAATGTTCAACTAAGATATTTCTTATCAATTGTAACTTTTGGTTATGTTTTCGTAAAAAAATTGAACTCTAAGCCATTCGCGTGAGTTTGTTGTCGGCAGAAATTGGGTATTCTACAATTCATTTCAATGTCCGAAGGGCTTAGACTTAGCTTAGTCAACGACTGCCACAACCAACCACCTAATTTCATGTTTTAATTTTTTTTTCACTTACCGCTCATTGTGTGGATTTGGCTAACAATGAAAAGAACTTTTCGAAGACCAGATTTTCTTGAGGGATTTGTCACTTTCTCTCAAAAAATAATAACCTCAAAAAAAATATTGTTATAGAAAATATTGTATTGATATTGGGAATCGATCGTCAGATTTCGCCGTAATATTTCAACGAATAGTAAGTTCGCCAAGATGTACTGCTTTTTTGTGTAAATAAACAGTTTTAAATAATATTCGTAGATGTGTAACAGCAAAAATGTTTTATTTGCAGAATAACTTTCTTAGTTTTGTTCTCATTACTCGAAATTTTAGGCACTTGACAAAAATTTGAGTGTCGTGCTATACGACCCAAAACAAAAAACATTTTTAGTCTTTGACTAATATTTTTCTATTAGCTCTTTTCATTCTTCATTCTCATCAATAGTCACAAATGATTTCTTCAAGTTTCGCCCCCGTGTGATTTTGTTCCCATGGGTTTTGGTGATATTTAACATACTGTTTTATATAGGGTTTAGCGTCTTGATTTTTCTTTTATTAGATCTAACATCAAAAATATCCTAAAATCATGTGCATTAATGCCTTGATTGTACGAACAAATATTTCTTCGTATTTGCTTACTAAGTATTTGTATATTTGTTGCATCAAATTGTGCTTATTTCGAAGGCGACCAAATAAATATATTGATCCTTATTAATAGTGTCATTTTACTTAAAGCGTCTATCTGAGCTTAAGAAAAAATAAATCGTCGGCTTTCTTTCCGCTCTTCAACCTTCTCAACATTAGTACGATAGTCTTTATTTTGCGTGACGAAAATGAAAAATAAACATACAGAACCATTTAAGTTAATTTTCAAGTAAACACTAAATCTATTTAAGATGAACTATTAATGGCTTTCAACTAATGTAATTTTAGAGCAAACATCTGCAATGCATGTTCTGTAAGCAATAATTTTCAAATAGAAAATTATACATTATTAAGCATGAATGAAGGAATCAATGAATAATATTCACCAATAAGTGTGGTTGAATTTCAAAAAACAATATTTTTGTCATATGTATACTTAAAATAAAAATCGTTTTTCGTGTCTGTATTTAGCAAAATTATTTCTTTGGAGTATTGCAATATTTTGGAAATTTTAACTCTAATGCTAGCTACACACGAGGCAACCGTTGGAGCAACATAGCCATGTTGAAGCAACCGTTGCTTCGTGTGTAGCCATGTTGCCAATTGATTTTGTGTTGCTGCAACTAGGGTTTTCGGTCCCGAGTTCCCGGGACGGGAATTCCCGGGAATGGAAGCGTTTTAATTCCCTGGAATAATTTTTCATAATACCCGCGTACTTTGTGAACGTTATATCAAAATCATTTGAAAACACTTTATTTTTCATTTTAAATAACTCTTAAACTTACAAGCCATAGCCATACGAGTTAAATGTTAGAAATAAATCAAAAATCTTAGTAGCCAAGGCGTGAAATGCCTTACAAAGTTTCGTCCGCAGTGCGTTTATGTTTTTCATGTTCGTTTAAGTCAAAGTGTGTTAAAAGTTTTAGTTCTTGTTTGTTGACGTTCATTAGATTTGGTAAGTATATTTTTAACACTTCATTTATTGCTATTTTCGTACATTTAAATTGCAAGTCTTATGAGATTCTTGTAAGTTTTAAAATATAGTTTTTTTATATAATGCAATCACAATTCGTTACATTATGTTTTGGTTATTGTTACTTTGTAGTGCATCATGGATAAACAAAGTTCTAAAGTCTGGAATTACTTTAAAAGAGATACAAAAAATAATGAGTTGGCTCAGTGTTCACTTTGTCCAAAAATGTTGTCTTGCAAAGACTCGTCGACGAGTGGTTTAGTGAAACACTTAGAGAAAGTGCATAAGCTAAGAGTCTCACATGTAGAAGCCGAAAAAAATAATCCACAACCAAGCGCTTCTATTATAGACACTGACAATTTTTCTACGGGCACCAAAAATGCCTGGCAAGCAAAACGACCTAAAATTGAGCAGCAAAATATCAGTGTTTTTTTCCAACCTATTCGCAAAATTTCCGAAGTTATAGTTCGTTTGGCTGTTCAAGACAGCATATCAATCCGTGCTATCACACGGAGTGAATTCATTCGCGAATATTTTAAGCAAAATAAAGCTAGATTTACCGAAAAGCGAAGGCAAGGTAATGGAACTCATTATAGAGTTTTACGATGTAATAAAAACTGACATAAAAAGACAACTGCAAAGTTTGATAAATATTGAAGAACGGCTCAGTATAACGTTGGATGAATGGACCAGCTTAAGAAATAGGCGTTATCTGAACATGAACCTACACTCTACTGATGGAAGGGTATTTGCCTTAGGACTGGTGTTTATTCCTGGTAAATGTGGTGCAGCTGAAGTTAAGGATATACATAGTTGCAAAACATCTTAAGGAATTCAATTTGAATATCGAAAACCATATTGTAGCTATAACATCTGATGGGGCATCTGTAATGAAGAAGTTTGGGAGAGAAAGTCAGTCAGAGACGTTGCTTTGCATTAATCACACCGTGCATTTAACTGTTAAGTCTGCAAAAATATAATTCAAAATGAAAACGAATCCGACGCGGAGGACAACGATTTCGACACTGAAGACTACAAGCTTTCATTCCAAATTATTGACGATGAAAATGACCTTGACCACGTTACCATTTGTCCAGATTTATTCCACTTGATAAACGAGGTCCGAAAAATCGAAAAATGTTTGGAAAAAGTCCACTAAAAAATACTCTACTTCAACAATTTATTAAACAAGAAAAAGGACAAGAAATGCAGTTGCTTTTAGATGTAAAAACTCGCTGGAATAGTTTAGTTACTATGGTAGAAAGATTCTTGTTGGTAAAAAATAGTATTAAGAAAGCTTTCGCCGATTTGAACTACAACTGGAACTTGAACGAAAAAAATGAAGAAGAGTTGCAGAATTTGGTACAAATATTGAATCCTGTTAAATTAGCGGTGGAAGCACTGAGCAGAAAAGACGCAACAATTCTTACATGCGATGCTATTATTTCAGTTCTACTGAATGCAATCCGAAGACTTCAAACTCCCTTTTTAGAGAAGTTTTATTCAGCAGTAGAAGGACGAATTTTAGAAAGGAGGGATGTCAATCTTTTTGGCCTTTGCAAATACATATTTACATAATCCTGACACTTATACATCAAATGACTTGCCAAATGCTTCGAAAACAAGCCTTTTAAGATATGCAGAAAACACATTTATGCGCATGTTTTCTAACAAAATTGAATCAAGTGAAGAAGATACTCTCACGTTGCAAGGATCCTCTGATAATCCTACATCTACATCTTTCGAAATGCAGTTGAATGAAGCTATCAACAACGCCGTCAGACTTGTCCTAGCATCTTCCGATACAAGATCCATAAAACTTAAAAGAGAATTTCAGGTACATATAACATAGATATTATTTAACACATTATTTAACATATTTATTATTTTAATTTTATGAACTTATTTAAAATTTATGTTGCATTTTGTTTTTGCTATCTGTGTGGAAATGAATATTATACCTTTTCATTCCTTGTCTTTTTTCTGTTAATTTTTCTTAAAGATATACGAAGCCACGAAAAAACGTACACCTAACTTTGATCTGCTTTACAAATCCCTCTTAACAGTGAAACCAACATCTACAGAAAGTGAGAGGGTGTTTTCAATCGCTGGAGGCTTTGTGACCAAAGCGAGAAACAGGCTGTCTGATAGGTCTTTGGATGCTTTGGTATTCTTAGTCTTATTTCTCCGGGAATCAAAAATAATCGTTCCCGATTCCCGGGAATCAAAAAGAGCCGGGAACGCGAAAACCCTAGCTGCAACCGTTGCCAGAAATATCAAAAAGTTTTGATATTTTCGGTCGGTTGCTCCAACAGTACTGTGGTTGCGGCAACAGTTGCCACGTGTGTAGTGAACAAACGAATCACTTTGCTTCAACACGTTGCCGCAACGGTTGCCTCGTGTGTAGCTAGCATAATACAAACAATATATAAGGTCAGACTTGAGGGTGAGAAAAAAAAATCAATGTACACGAAAATATAATCGTACTCTATAAAGGGATTCTAATTGCGCTCAGTGCTCCAACAATTTAACGATTGGTACAGAGTTTTCGTTAACAAGGGACTGTCTGTGATCTTCCGCTTGATAGAAGACGACTTCCAATTGGAAATGATGTAAACATTGCTCGGATACAAGCGAATATTGAGGAAAACTCCGAAAACTCTATGAGTAACGTTCTCAGTAGTTGGCGATGTCTAGAAAATATCATTTAACAATTTTTTTTTCGAAAAGAACGAACAAGTTGCTTTTATTGCGAATGTTATTCAGTACTGGTTTCCCAAACTCAAGTCGCACATCGCTACAGGACGAATTTCGTGAATGTCGTCGAAAATCGGTTGTTGTCCCAGAAAAAATCGATGCTGTGCCGAAAGGGATGTTGCAGTTCAATGCAATGCAAGCATGCATTCTTGTGCATTAGTTTCACTCAATAGCTTTATTTTAATTGGTAAACTTATATTATTTGACAATGGTTCAAAGAAGGCTCGTGTCGATTGGTGCCTCTAAAGAATCGATTGTATACATAGGCCTTTTAAGAATCAAATCCAACAAAAGTTTTTTGCACACAAAAAACTTCGAACCAAATGATGCGAAAGTGCCATTAGAGCAATGTAGAACGATCAATTCTGAATGGAACACCACCATTCCTTTCCTGTGAGTGATCAGAAAAGCAAGGGAAACAAATCGCAGAAGACGATAATGCAAGCTCTCACATATTGGCTCAAACAAGTAAATGTGATGTTAACGTTTTTCGACGCCTGTTTTGCAAAAATTTGCTAAAACGCATGCGTTTTTGATTATAAATATTTATTTTTACTTTTCTATCTCAAAGCTTTAAGCAGCAATTTCCGTATATGTATATATATAGGTTCATATGTACAATGATTGTATGATCTAATAATAATAAATGTAAATATATCCCAAAGTTAGGCTAAATAAATAAAAACGTTACTCATGCCTGTAATTAAGATGACAATAATTTCCCATTGCAATTTCCCAATTCAAACCCCACTTTTAGACTTGTTTTCTTAAACGACAAAGCTCATACATATCAGAAAAGTAGGATGTATTTATATGTATGTAGTCGTTCTTCTTGAAGGTATAAGGAATATCCTAAATTCAAAATAAAATGTTTCAGAATATTTGCCAACTGAACATTTCTTCTCAACTACCAGTACATCTTGTTTACAAAGCGATCAACTAAAGAAATGTGAAACCAATAAAGTTGACATATTTAAAAAATAAAATAAAAAAAAAACATACACGCGTTATTTTTAATATAATAACTAATGGGGGCGAATATACAAAATAAAAAAAAAAAACTTGTAACACACAACTTTAGTATACAAACTTATAATCCTACTATGTATAATTTCATGTATCAATCTAAAACTATTACTTTTAAAACTCGTGCACTTGTCCATTGGGTTTCCACCTATTCATATACCGACTAGAAAATTACCTCCTGCCTCCAATTAAGTCAATAGAAATGCATGCATACATACATTCATACATATATACAAGGACAGTTAAAAAAAAACGGTCAAAAGGAGTTGAACAAGCTTTTGGTTTGAGTGCCAATGGTGGCCCCCCACACCCACTCTAATCATGGGTTACCACTCGCCTGTCACTTGCACACACTCAAACACCACATATTGGTGGTTTTCTATCTTTACAAATGCATAAAGATGGTTCTTTGATTATTATTTCATCAGGGCAGTTTGTCAAAACAATGCGTCGCTATGGCAACCGGCTTGTGGAGTGGTCAAGAGTTTGACTATAGTACACCGTTCGTTTATGGGAAACTGGTCAAGCGGTAGATGCCGCCACCACCACCTCAATCGGCCTGGCCACAAGCATAACAACAACGACAACTTTGGTTTTCCAAACTCAATGGGGAAACATGGACGACTTCGACGATGAAGAAGGAGAAGGACGTTCAAAAAAGAACTTCAAGCCACTGCTCTAATTGAACTCTTTAGAAAGCCAAAACTATACCAGAGTGCTTGTCGCTGTGGAGAAGCTGACCACAATCGACGTTTGGCCGATTAATATTTGAAAGGCGTTAATTAAAAATGACTTGAGCAAATTGCTATGAGGACGTCTTCTTCGGATACCCACCACGAATAGTGGATTACCACAAAGTTTTGTCCATGATTGCAGTGATATTCAAATGCATATCGTATATGTGATTTGCCTGCTGTTGCTCTGTTCCTGTACGAATCCTTAAAAATTACTTTTCAATCAAGTTTTACCCTCCCCGATGACTGGCCACACCACACAAAACCGTTGAAGTTTATAAATTCTATAGCAAGTTCCGCTGTTCTTTGACCACGCAACATGACCAGTGGTTCCTTTCCAAGGGACATTTCCGTTTGATGCCGCCTCTGCGCTATGAATTATATGGTGACATTGTTCTTTTTATTTTCGGAGCTTCTAAAAGCAATAACTAATGTGGTAATCGCGTGTCAGAGTTTCCTTCTCTTTTATACTATGAATTATTGACAAGGATTCGATTTTCGGTATTTTTTTTAGACATTTCTTTAAGGCCCAATCTTCTACACATAGTATGTATAGCACTTCATCTGCATGGTTTACAGTGTTGGACAAAAGTTAAGCACTAAAAAAAATATCACAATGGAAACATACGAATAAAAAGTGAAGACATACGAATAAAAAGTGAAAACATAACATAAACATAATTTTATATTTTTTTATTTTTGCTTAATCACAACATATAATTCTATATTTTACATCTTTTAATTTGATTTTAAATCTTAATATATTTCTAAAAAATAAAAATAGTTAAAAACTCATTAAAAAGTAGCTGGACAAAACTAAAGCACATGTACCGTATTTCTGTTTACAGTTATCGAATTTTACCGCTTACTTCTTAAATGCTACTACCTTCACTTGTTATTTTGTCAAGCATGTTCTAGGCTAAACAAAAAAATCAATGGCGGATCTTTGATGGTGTTAACGGTCAAAGCTAATGAACAATTTAAAATTTAAATAAAAATTGCTAAAATGGCGTGGAATAAAATATTCCAATAAATTAAAAGAAAAATAGTATCCGACTTTCAAAGCGGTGAATCAATTACATTTATTGGCAATAAATATGGTATAAGCCATACGGTTATTTCTCGGATAATGGCTCGATTTCGTGATTGGGATAGTGTTCAAACAGTGCACAATGGTGGTAGACCTCGAAAAACCACGTCGCATTGCGATAAAAGAATAATGAGGTTAATCAAAAAGGACCCTTATATTACCTCCAAAAAAATAAAAAAAGATCTAGACTTATATATCTCTTGCAGAACGATCCGGCGAAGAGCGGTTGATGGCGGCTGGAAAACTGTCGTGCTGTAAAAAAGCCATTCATTTCCCTTAAAAATAGACGTGCAAGACTAAAATTTTCCAAAACGCACCTTAGCTGGACTAGGGAAAAATGGAGGACGGTTCTATTCTCGGATGAATCAAAATTTAATTTAAAACGATCGGACAGATTTCGTACGGTTAGAAGTCCGAAAGGTGAACGCCTCAATCCTTGATTCACCAAGGCAACTGTGAAGCACTGTGGGGGGGAATATTATTGTCTGGGGATGTTTTTAAAGTCAAGGGATCGGGCCACTTCATAAGATAAGTGGTATAGTGGATCGTTTCATGTACCAGGAAAGCCTTCAAAACGTCATGCGGAGGAGAATATGCCGTTGCGATGGATCTTCCAACATGACAACGATCCGAAACATACCGCTAAGTTGGTGAAAGATTTGGCTTAATGAAGGTTATATTACGGTTATGAAGTGGCGCAATCCCCTGATCTCAACCCCACAGAGAATCTATGGGGAATTGTAGATCGGAGGATTGATCGAACAAAATGTAACAATTTTGACTCGCTACTTGACAACAAGTACAAACTGCCTCATTACCTCCATGCCTCGTCGATGTGACGCAATCATCAAAAATAATGTTTACGCCACCGAATACTAACATTAAAACTTTTTTTTAATTTATTTTTTATATGAAATCAAAAATGTGCTTTACTTTACTTTTGTCCAGCTACTTTTTAATTAGTATTGAAATATTTTTATTTTTTAGAAATATGTTAAGACTAGCGTACCCGTGCGGGAACTCCCGCAAGCAAATTTTTTTTTCAATTGAAGTTTTTCAAAATAAATCACGTGTCTAAAAGTTTCTGTAGATTCGCTCAGTTTTTCTTTCATTGGAAATCTTGTGTAAATGGAAATCTTGTGTGAAGTACGGAATGTTGTTTTTGGGTGTTTATTTTACTTCTGTGTGTCATCGTTGAACAGCTCTATTTGAAAAAGACGACTTACCACTGAAATAATAAACACGTTTAGCTTAGCCAAGAACTGTCACAACTGATCTCCTGTTCAACATGAGAAGTTGAAAGCGTACGAATTATTTTTATTTAACGTATGCCTGTACCTGGATTAAAACAAAACAGCAAACCAACAAATCCAATCAAGTCCTTTTCTTAAAGGTAATGGAGCCAAGCGAAGGATATTTTGAAAAAACTAACAAATTCAAAGACACAAATATTTGTCATTTTTTTTTTTTTTTTTAATTCGGAGAATTTTATTTTTGTTTTATTTTTTTTTAAAAACTTTTTTGAGTGTTTTTATCGTTACTGCTTAGGTAAAATAATCAAACAATGCCCCTCCTCTGGGCCCGCACCACCAAAGTATGGCATTTCAATGCAACTACTTATGTATATGTACTACATTTCAGTGCAATACGAAGATAGAAGTAGAGATAAATAATTTTGGGGTGTTTCGACCACCCAATGCTCCTCCCCTGTTAATACAAAAAAAATAGCCTATACGGTAATCCAGACTATAACTTTTTTGTGTGTTAAATTTTATCAAGATCCATTCAGTTGTTCAAGCGTTATTGAGTAACAAACATCCATACATCGTAACATTAACATTTATAATATTAGTAGGATAGTAGGATAGTAGGATTTAAAATCAAACTAAAAGCTGTAAAATATAGAATAATATGTTGTGATTAAGAAAAAATAAAAGTATCACGAGTGTTTCCACTTTTTATTCCTATGTTTCCAATGTGATATTTTTTAGTGCTTTAGTTTTGTCCAACACTGTATATTTAACAGATTTTACTTTTCTCTTTATTCTTGCTGGTACTTGAAATGTATTTTTTTTATATCAACAAAGGTTGTTGAAATCAGTTGTTGGCGGACAAGGGAGACAAGTTAAGTGCACATTATGTAATTCAGGTAGCTAATTATGTCAAGTACTCAGCTAATTAATGTATTTAATTGTTTCATACCTTTACGTAAATATATAATTATGTACATACTTATATATATATGTTGGTATGTATGTATGTATATATACACACTCAATATTTTACAAGTGACATAATGTAGGTAAACATTTTTTTTCACCAAACCATTTTATTCGATTAATGTCTTTCAATTCATGTACAAGGACAGGAACATTTAATTAATAATTATCTGATAAAAATGATTATTCCCCAATGAAGAATGAACTCAAGCTCAAACTTTATCCAATTACAGTTTAAATTAAACACATAGTAAAATTTCAGATTATAAGCACAAGAAGAGTTTTAAAAGAAATTTGTTTACTCCTAAAAATAGTGCATTCTATTATACCAAGACCATAACTTAGGAGTGACTTTTATTTGGATACATAATACAAAATTTAATTTAATAAAAACTCCTCAAATAGCATTGCTGAATTAACAACACCAGTCATATAACCAATCACTAGACAAATATTATGAGTATATGCAAGAGTGAATTTTAATCGCCGATAAATACAAAAAATGAAAAAGGAAAAAATAAATAATTGATGAAGTGCGGCAATTTATTATTTCCTTTCTGGTTTATTAATACTCTTATTAACCCGTGTCGCCCGGATTTTAAATTTGTTGATACAAAATACACGGTTTCCTCCGAATTTTGCTTAAAAGGTCTATAAAATTATAATAGTTTATGGACAATTAGTAAGTACAAACCTATTCACATTGTATAGTAAAAGCACATTTTAAGTTCCACACAAACCTGAGCTATTGACTAACGAAGACTGCAAAATAAGAAAATGAATCTCTTGAAATTTTGCCATTTTTTTTTCTTATAAACATTTCTTTTATGGACTATTGTCCCGAATTATTATTATTTAAGCTTGGTAACTTAATTAGCATCTTGGAAATTCAAATTTATATTTTTATTTTTAATATAATTCATCGGAGCGATAAGTTTTTATGAGCAGACTTAAAATAAAGTTCTGCACATAATATAGGGTGAGTGTACCAGTACGCGGTCACCTAACATATTTTCTTACTTCGGTGTTGGATAACAAATTCGTGTTTTCAAATAGTATTTCAAAATATAAAAATTTTATTAGTTTTTTACACAATCTTAATTAGATAAAAAATATTTTAAAGTTATTCCCTTTATGCAGTTAAAACTAAAATAACTTATGTAAAAGAAGTGGATTTTCACCAGTGCTCAGCCACTGAAATCCAGTATTCGGCCACTTTGTCCCAGTTTTTTTTTTTTTTTTTTTTTTTTTTTTATAATCTACCCGCGCTCAAGGGATTATGATTACCCTTTAAATGTTTCAACACAGCGCGGCCGTGATGTTAAGATGTTAATGAAAAGAAAGAAGGATAGGAAAGATGTGTGGCACGATGTTCTGAGACTGAAGGTGGTTGTCTCAGATATTTTTATCTCCAGGGATGGCGGCTGAACTAGAGCGAAGAAATGCCGCCGTGACTTATTTATATGTCACTTATAATTCACATTATTTTATTTGGTATTCATCCTTGATGGGCATACTAGTTTAGCTCAATTACATGTTGTTAGTGTTATGCCTGAACAACATGTAATGAGTAAACCAGTAAACCCATTGATGACAATTTTAAGAAAGGTTTTAATGGAATTAAAGCGACATAGACGACGACAGGCATCGAAACCTGTGTACCTGGACATTTAAATTTTAAACCATAAATAATGGAAACTTTTAATTTAATATTAAAACTTTGTCTTAATATAAATAAATCATCAACAATCCTTGATAATATTTTCAAAATATCGGGCCTTATTAGGAGAGGACCAAATTGTACAACGTAATAAAGGGTGAAATTTCATAGATGAGCCGTTACAGAAATATCAGAGTTCCAATTAATTTGAGGCTTACATATGTCCGATTTCACGAAGGACTTTTAAACACTTAACAAGCTTCTAAACCTTAAAATGCGATTTTTTGGTTTAACAAAGCGCTTTTAAAGTAAACCAGCTTTTAAACACATTTATCCCTAGTTTCACAGTGGAAGTTTAAAAATCACTTTTGGTTTAAGTTCAACAGTAAATTTAATTTCACAGTGTCATTTAAACCTTGATTATGTAGTTTAAGTTAAACTCAGTTCAACAACCACTTCACAACATAAGGCGTTTTTCTTTTTTATTTCAGAGCATGCAGTGGATTTTCCTATCCAACCTATCCAACACTTTTTGGAAATTCGTTTTCATTTAAAATTATAATTTTTTTTCCTATCACAGGTCAACAACACAAAATATTTGATATTGTTTCGTTTCTTCTTTGATTCAGATAGAAAGAGAAAACAACTAAGTACAATACTGCCAATTTGCATTCATACGATTTTGTTAAACTACTCGTAAGTTCATTTGAACTGAAGTTCAGAACACACTGTGAAACCGGACGATTGGAACTTCAATATAAACTCCGATTTAGGTTCAGCTAAACTTAAATTAAAACTTAGGGGATTATAAACTAAATGTCCATTTTAGCCTAATTAAATTTTAAAAGTGTCATTTAAATGTCATCAGATGTGGATATAGAAGCTGACATTTTTGTTTCGCAAAATTTTAATTTTCAGTTTTTGGAGATACAAAATGAATAGGTAAACAAATTTCGACTTTGCATGTTAATAATAATATTTTAATGATTTGCTTTTTATTGAAAATGATAGATTTGGCGTCTTCGACGATGAAGAGCATTTCATAGTAATTCGTCGTGCAAGAATATTTCGTGTTCATAGAAATCCATTCTCAGACTATGATTAAATTGATTTCAAAATGAGTTCCCGACTTTCCAAAGGATCTGTGGATCAGTTATTCAATTTGTTTGGTCGTCATTTGGAACCTAAAACTAACCAAAACAAACCCGCCAGTGCATATTATCAAGTGCTTATTACTTTAAGATTTTATGACACAGGATGTTTCTAAATCATTTTTTTTTTTGGATTTTTTGGTATTTGTTTCGACACATTATGCTTTCTCATTTTGTCTCATACATTATGTTATAAGAAAGAGAAAAAACAATTTTTTTTTTAATGTGAAGTTTAACAAAAGTTTTCCTTTTATATATTGGTGAAACTAAAAAGATTTAAAGGTCTGTTAAAATTTAAGAGGATTTTTAATAAAAGTTCTTTTAGTGTTTGTTCATGAAATTGGCCATAAGAACAATAAAATACGTTCTGAAGCCCCAAACTGCAAAAAAACCTAACCAAAGAAAAGATATTTTATTACAAATCCGTTCAAAAGTCCGAAGCAAATAAAATCAGATGATTAGTCGAAAGTATTGATATGTCTTCTCGAAAAATAAGAGGGTGGATTAATGAAAACTAATTAATAATTTCGTCTACATAGCATTGGTTTTGGTAATGTTATAACAAGCATTCTTGTACTACGGTGTGGTTCCAAATGAGAAATTAAAATGAAAATGGTTTAATTACATGCAATGATTTTTTTTTCGAAGAATAAATATGAATATGACATGTGTATAAGAATCAGGGCAAGATATATATCACAAGATATACATACACGTAAAATGAGAAAATATGCGTTTAAAAAGTAAAAATATGTTCTGAAAAAGTTGTAAGATATATATATTATTTTCCAATTTCATAAATAAGGACTAATTGTCCAGATTTTTTGAATATGGCTTGTTCACCATTGAGTTTTTTTGAATTTTCAAAAAGAAAACTGTCTATTTGGTCGCTTTCTTGAATGAAAGAATTTCACATATTGAATAGTTCTCCAGGTAGAATAAAATGCAAAGCCAAATGGAAAGTAAAAATGTTGATAGATTATGTTTCTCACATAAAAATTGGTAGAAAGTTTGCCAGGGATTTCCAACATAATATTAATTTTTGGTGATAAAATTTAAATTGGCCTCTGCAAGTTATGTGTTAATTATATAATTGTCGGTTTATTACAAAAGTACAATAAGAAGGATTTAAACGTAAATGACATGAAGTTGTGAATATCGATATAATAAAACTCAAAATGACACAAACTCTATATAATATCAAAAATAATTTCAATGTTCTAATTTAATAGAAGAAAAAAAAATTGTTAAAATATAACATTGATATTGTGCAAAAATCCTACGATATGTTCATACTCAAAAAAATGTTATTTATTAATATTTGGTAATTTTTTCAATTATCTTATATTCAACATCAAAAAATGTGTGGCATTTCCATGCCCACTACTGTATATTAAGTTCTACATATATACAAATACTTTTCTTAAAGTATTCACATCTTTTCCCCTTTCCCTTTTATCCATATCCTTTTTATATGAAAGTGCTCTTCACTGCTCGTTTACTGATTCCGGATATCCTTGCCAAACGTATTTCAAGATTTTTGTTTTAATTCATCAAAACAAAGAGAATGTTTAATTCATCAAAAGAAAATGTTACAAAATATAAAATGAATGTAGGTAGTATGTACATAATGATGTAATGATGAAATTTATTTAACAAAAATCTTCTCCATCCATCGCGCAGTGTAATTAAATTTCAAATGATGATACAAAAAAAAAAGAAATCTAATACACGAGTTGTTCTGCTATTGCTGAAATCAATTCACCCATTAAAGGCATCCACGACATTCGAGTCAAAAGCTGGAAGCATCTGGCATTATTGATGGAGATCGTGCTTCATATGGCTAGCATTACAGAATTTCAATGTCAAAATACAAAACTTTAAATGGCACCTAGCCGTTTTCACATTGATTTATTAGAAGTTAAGAATGAAAATAAATCCTCCGTTTATCATCTTAGTTTACTGTTGTGCGAATTGAATACGATGAATCATTAACGCATGTTCTTCCCCATTTTTAATTTAAAGAATATTTTTGCTTAGAATTTATTTTCTTTATCGGAATTTGTCGCAGGGTTATTATTAAGAAAATTTATCATCCCATTATTCATATGTAAACATATGTACGATAATATGAACAAAAATAAACGAAATGTTTTGGTGCAGAGATAAGAAATTTATAGAATTGATAAGTTTGATAAAAATAAATCCCAAAGCGAGATAAACTAGTTTAAGGCACTGACTGGATACTGATAAGTAATTATCCAACCTATAATAATTATGTTAATTTATAAAATATTGTAGAACAAGTTATACAAACAAAAAACCTTTAAAAAGAAGCACTCTCCATTTCTTCAAGTGGTTGGTTATACATACATACATATTCTGTAATTTTTTTACAAAAAAAAAAAAAAAAAAAACAAAAACTTGAAAACTTTAAACGAAATGTGGTCGTGAAAGTACGTTTGTTTAGATGTTTGTCGTTCCCGCAAATTCAAATGGCTGAACAGAGCTGAATAAAATTTGTTTTAGAGGCCGATGAAATATGTAGGTAGAAGGATAACTTATAATAACTTTTTTGATCTTGCCAAGAGATATAGTGTCTCCCATATTACGTGTCGGTATTCTGTAGAAATTTTAGGTCCCCTGTATTCTGCCAATCGCGAATTGCAATATGATTGCTACGACCAATTTATTTTCTCAAATTTCTCTCATTTTAGCAATTACAACGCAAATTTTAATAAATTAACATTAAATTAAACTAGATAGCTACCCTTTTGTAAAGTTTTTTTGATAATTTAGGATTATATGTTTTAAATCCCATTTGATTTTTTATTTGTTGGTCGTTGGTCTCTCTCATGTGAATAGTCCTTTACATATGTAAACAGTGCACCAGTTAATGCCTACTGACCGTCCGCCGCGTGTGATTTACAGTCAAGCCATCCACAATCTCAACAATGAAGAAGACGATTTTTTGTCGAAAGTCATGATGAACACATCTTGGCGCACTTCCATTTAAGCGGTTATGCACGAAGAGCCATTACATCCACTCAAAGCCGTTCACGCGGGAGGAGTGATTGGGCCGTAGTTTTTTGAGGACGCCATCGACAATACGGTCATTGTTACTGGCGAAGGTGATGAGCGAGTATTATTCAAAATGTGGTTTCAACAGGACGGTGCAATCGCACACACAGCACGTGCCACAATGGATATTGTGAGGGAAGCGTTTCTTAATCTGCCGTTTTAGCTATTTGGGATGGCCAGCAAGATCGCCCGATTCAACCATCCCAGACTTCTTTCTTTGGGACTACTTGAAGTCGCGGACTTATGCCAACAAGCCTCATAAGATCTCCTCAAGGAGAATTTTCAACAGGAATGCAAACAGTTATCACCGGAAATCTTGCGAAATCATGGAAAATGCGACGGGCACAATGTGTATCAACACTGGCGGCAGCCACTTGACGGATATTATCTTCCCACAAAAATTGCTAAGATCCAACAAAAAGATTTCCATTACTCAAAATCATTTTTTTTATTTAGTAAAAAAGTAATTCAAAAACAAAATTGGATTATTAAAGGCAAGTTAAGCTTTCTTAAAAAAATCGAAATCGTGATTTTGATTAGATTTGACATTACGAACATAGGGGAGACCCGAAAGTGGGTCTCGGAATTCTGTTTTTTTTTCGAGATTTTAATTACGATTACGATGGAATCTCGAATTTCAGTCAAAATGTTTACATGTCACCATACAGTTTCCCTGTTTCAAAATAAGCGAATTTGTTGAAATTTCGGTGAAATCTAAATACCCATGCAAGCCTTTCAAAATTCACCACACAAGGTCAAAAGTTTTTTCGATCCAAACTTGAAACTCTCACTACAAATCATGCAAGTAAAAAGAGATTTTGGTCTTAAGTTAGATGAACTTGAAAAAATACAAATAAACTTATGGCGTTAGGTATTGAATTAAACTAAAAAAAAAAGTTGTTAATGGTGTTTCTATACCTTAGATCTGGCGGTATAAAAACCAATTTTAAATCTTGAAAGAAAAAATTGTATACATGGCTCATTGAAGAAATTAAACAGGTTCTACTTGACGCAGTCGTTTAGTTGCGAGACTTTATCTAACTTTTTTATAGTTCTAACTAATGCGAGTTTTGCAAAATAACGTAAGCTAATTTGACAAGCAAAATAGCTCAAACACTATTCACAATAAAAAAAATTCAAATGTATACAAACAACTTCAATATAAAAAAAAAAAACAATCTTTCGCCGAAAAAGTTTATCTTATTAAATACCTACTTATTAACATAAATTGTGATTATTTAAAATTTATTTACGTCATTCTAGATGGCTAAGAAATATGTATCGCTAATTCTAAAAAAAACTCAGATTTGCTGTTCCATAACAATAATTTATTTGGTTATACATACAGCTGTGTTCAAAATAAAAGGAGTGCTTTTATAAAATTTATCCAAGTTATTTTTTTACCATGTGTTTATTGGTAAACAACTCATTTCTCCTTCGGTAAATATAACGGGGCATCGATAAATGAAAGCCCAATGAACTGGTTTGCAATTCATGCACATTTGCATTGATAACCAGAACTTAAATATTTTTTACTCCCAATCAGGTTGTTCATTAAAATAGGAATAAGTAGGTAAAATTATACGTTTCAAAAGCAATAAACTTAAAAATTTGTAAAAAAAAAAATTAAAAAGTAAGTATGAAAATTCAATTAGGAAAATTTTGAAGTTCAATTATCGTTTATTTCCAAACTTATTTATAGACTCTAAGAGCCCACAGCAATTTTTGGGTGTGATTGATAACAAAAAATAATTAGCATATGTAATTAGATAGGCCTTTAGTAGTTATTTACAAATGTCAACGCCTTATATGCTCTAGTGGGAGCAATAGTGCATTAGAGTGCATCAGATATGCAGTTCTTTCCAAAGTCTAAAAAATTGTGATAAGAAATTTGCCATAACTTCAAAATGAAGAGGTAAGTGCCCTGATTTCAAATATCGAGGTCCAAGACGTTTTGAAGGCGGTCTTCTTCATGCAAGAAGTACGCTATTCTTATCGCGTCTTGAAGGTAGAAGGCTGTCTGCAAAATGTCTTAGACCTCAATACTTTTAATCAGGGGACTTAACAATACATTTTGGCAAAATTGTTATCACAATTATTTAGACTTGGAAAGTCTATAGCACTATAGCTCCCACTAGAGCATACAAGACGTTCACATTTGTAAATAACTACTAAAGGCCTATATAATTATGCTAATTATTTTTTGTCATCAATCACACCCAAAAATTGCTGTGGGCTCTCAGTCTATTAGTGGGTCGAGGAAAACATTGCACCGACGAAAAGCGTGATTTAATAAAAAAAAAAAAAACTTCGAAAAGAAATAAAGTTGTTGTTGGGGTGCTCTGACCAGATGATCGCTAATGCTATAAACTACAAAAAAATATCCGAAACCCGAGGTGGGAAACGAAAAACAACAATAACCGAAGATCGTCGCATCGTTAGCTTCAGTCGAAGGGACCCTTTTGCTTCCTCACAGATGATCCAGAAAGATCTAGGACTGTCAGTAAGTAGTGTTACTATAAGAAGACGATTGTTAGAAAACGATTTAACCGCTAGAAGTCCAGGGCCCGTATTACGAATTACGATTATCGTTTAAAATCCCTCGTTATCGTTAAGTTGCGATTACGTGTTACGATACTCGTTTTTTTAAAACGATAATCGTTTTCTCTTACGACTGCTTTTGGCACTCGTATTTCATTGTTTTGACACATGTACTATTTTTGACAGAAATATTGAAAGAATGAAGTTGGATGCGCTTAAAAAAATAGATTTTTTTTATTTTATCAGGCAATATTTTGATGCATCCATTATCGTAAACCATAATCGGTCCATGTGTTGACTATCGTTTTCTAGGGTATCGTTTTTTTGCCTTTCGTTTCGTAATCTGTAATACGGGCCCAGGAAAAGTGCCCATGCTGACAAAAAACCATGTAGCAGCGCGCATACACTTCGCAAAAATTGTTTTATTTGGTGGAACGGGTTCAATGTCCAATGTGATGCTGCCTCATGCGTTGAAATGGGTATTCCAGCAAGACAACGACCCGAAACATACGAGTAAGTTTCCTAAGAAATGGTTTCGGGTCAATGGGGTTGAAGTTATGTAATGGCCAGCTCAGTCGCCTGACCTTAATCCCATAGAAAATGTATGGGCAGATGTCAAAAAGGGTGTTTCCCAGCGAAGACCTTCGAATTCGCGGCAATTATTGGATGCAGTTCAGGAAGCATGGCATCAAATACCGATTGAGCGCTGTCGGATCCTAGTCAACTCAATGCCACTCAGATGTGTAGCAATAATAAAAAACAAAGGTTTCTCAACAAAGTACTAAAAAAAAACTTTGATTTTTGATTACTGTCTTCGTTTTTCTACACTTGAAATGAAAAACTCCTATTATTTTGAACAGTTTCTTTTTACCTAACTTTAAGAAAATTTATGTTTTTACCATATTATTTACTTTAAGCAAAGTAGTCAATAAGCATACTGACTGCATTGCCTATCTTGTACAAAAGAAAAAGTAAATTAAAATACATACATAATTTATTTAACTATTGAATTGCGATTTTATCTTTAAAAAAAATGACTATTTTTTTTGAACACAATTGTAAATACATTTATAAGTACAAAATTTGTTTTATCTTCGCCGTGATATTGCAAGATTAAAGATCGTAGATCGTTTTGTTTTTGGATGCACCCAACGTTATCAATGCGTTCATATTTAGGAAAATAACAAATCGTCGTCAGTTTGAGAAAATTTGGAGGTAGCAAGTGGCCATGAGAAGAATGGAGCACTGAAAGCAAATATTAAACAGTTTTGGGCGGACCTTTCGATAAAACTAAATAGCCTGGGGTCACCCATCCGAGATGGCTTGGCTTAAAGTAAGAAAATCTATTTTTAAATATTTAACATATTGTAATGCATGCCTCTTTGGGTCTGGAATGATCAAAAGTATTAAGTTAAAGCAGAAACTTAAAACAGAAAAAACAAGCAGCAATTTAAAGGCACAGGAGTTGAAAATACAACCACACGCTTGAGCAAGGTTAACGAGATCATTGCTAACATTTTAAATTTGGAGGTAATTGTTAATCCCCAAGAATCAAGCATTGGAGTATTTCAGGTTCATACAATGGATCAAAGTGCCATAAGACTTACAAAACTTTTCTATCTTCTCTACAGAAACAGTAATTTGGCATAAATTGTAGTCACAGGGACTAATGTTATTGAAACCCTAAAGAAATTTAACTTAAGGGTAGCTGTTTGCTATTTGGATTCAGCTTCGAAACGTCTCGAAAAGGAAACAATGGAGGAACATTTTAAGCTCTTTAGGAGATGAAGAAAACTGCGAAGAGGATATCGCATTAGCTATTTTGATTTGTTTACCAAATAACTTCCAACAGGAACGCACAATGAAACTTCTTCATGCCATTAATCCAGAGGTTTGAACCTTTTCCGTCTAGTAACTCATTTAATTTAAATCGTGTGTTTGCAGGATACTTTTTTATTTGCTGATATCCATAAATGGACTGAAGAATTTTATAAAGCAATCGAAACGAACGTGGTTTTTTTACCAGAATGGAGCCTTGTGAAGCAATCAACATTTTCCATAAAGCTTTGGAATGAAAGGAAATTGAAAACAAACAGTTGCGGTCAAAACAGTAGTGTAAATAAAATCATTGGTAAGTCCCTGAATTTTCATGTTTTTGTGGAGGAATATTCTGTGGTCAGGCAAGTCCAAGATATTGTATTATATGGTGGAAAGGGATCTCGTCAATATGGAAGAAAGCCTCTAAAGACAGAATATAATCCACGCTTCACAGCCAAGACAATAAAACATGGAGGATCCAGCTAATGGCTTGGGCATGTATTTCCCTATATGGTGTTGGTCCCATATACCGGATTGAAGATCATGGAGGAATGTTCCCATATACTGAAGATGAAATGCCACTGAAATGGGTCTTTCAACAAGACAAGGACCCAAAGCATTCCAAGGAAATAGGGTTAATTTCATGGAGTGACCTGCGCAGTTCCCAGACCTCAACCCTAGAGAAAATCTTGGGTGCGATGTTAAAAAGTATGTTGGTAGTTGTAAGGCAACTACTAACACAGCCCTTTGGGAAGTTATACAACAGACTTGGAGGTCCATACCTGTAGAAAGATGTGAAAATCTTATTAATTCGATGCCACGTCGTTGTGCTGCTGTTATTTCTAACAAGGTTCAAACACTCGACTATCACTTATGGTAGAAATCGTCTATTAACTTTCCCTTTTGTAATATTGAAAGGTGGCTATTTTTTTGACCGCTGTTTTTTATATGATATAGATTTGAAATTACCAACTAATTTTTGAATTTGAAAATGATTTTTTTCTGAAATTAAAAGCCTAAAAAACAAAAATTTTAAAATTAGATGACTATTTATTTCTTTAAAATTAGTAGATTAATTTATTTTAGTTTTTGTTGTGTCAAAAGATTCACTAGGTACTATTACGTCAATAAGTCCGCGACTTTTGGAATAAAACACAGATTTTTTGATAAAAAAATAATTTTATTTTTCAACGTAGTCTCCCTTGAGCTCTATACACTTTGTCCAACGCTTTTCCAATTTTTTTATCCCTTCCAAAAAAAATGATTTGTCGAGGTCCTCAAAATAGGCCTTTGTTTGCGAGATGACTTCATCATTGGAGTCAAATCTTTTTCCACCAAGCCATTTCTTCAGGTTTGGGAACAAGAAGTAGTCGCTCGGAGCCAAATCTGGAGAATAGGGTGGATGAGGGAGCAATAGCCCAATTCATGGATTTTTGCCATGGCAACTGCACATGTGTACACCCTTGCATTGTCTTGGTGGAAAAGAACTTTTTTCTTGGCCAAATGAGGTCGTTTTTTTTTTCAAATCGTCATTGAATCGGTCCAATAAGTTGGCATAATATTCCCCATTGATTGTTCTTCCCTTTTGAAGGTAGTCAATGTGGATTATCCCGCGTGCATCCCAAAAAACAGTCGCCATAACTTTATTGGCTGACAAACCCACCTTGGCCTTCTTTGGCGCCGATTCACCCTTAGAAACCCACTGTTTTGACTGCTGTTTGGTCTCTGGTGTGTTGTGATGGATCCATGTTTCGTCCACGGTTACAAAACGGCGCAAAAACTCCTCCATATTGCGATTAAACAACGCCAAACCTTCCTGTGAAGTTGTTACACGATTGCGTTTGTGGTCGACTGTGAGCAAACGCCGTTTGTGGTCGACTGTGAGCAAACGCGGCACCCATCTTGCGGAAAGCTTTCTCATGCCCAAGTGATCATTCAAAATTGAAACCACTGAGCCATGCGAGATCCCTACGGCTTCCACAATCTCTCGCACTTTCAATCTTCGGTCGGCCAACACCATATCGTGAATTTTTTCGATTGTTTCGGGTGTAGAGACCTCAACTGGGCGTCCAGGACGTTCGGCATCTTCAGTGCTTGTACGGCCACAACGAAATTCAGTCAACCACATTTTTACCATTGAAATCGATGGTGCAGAGTCCCCATAGTATTTATCAAGCTTAGCCTTGGTCTCGGTAATGGTTTTTTTTCGCAAGAAATAATGCTTAATAAGCACACGAAATTCACTTTTTTCCATTTTCTCCTCAAATTAGTGAGTAGTCTGATAAAAATAGCTGTCAAACACAAACTAACTGACGCAGCAAGTTTAAATTTTGACAGGAGTCAACTGACAGATGCCTGTTGACAGGGGCAGTGTTGCTGTTTCAGTAAAGAGGTCAGAAATTCAAAAAGTCACGGACTTATTGACCCGCCCTCCTATTTTGACCGCAGCTATAACAGGTATCAGCATACATAAACGTCTCCAAGAAAAGGCCGTGTTCAGCAATTTGCAAAAAAAGAAAATCCATAGAAAGATAAGCCATTTTATTTTTCATTAATTTCAACGTAAATTTTTTTTCTAACAAAACCTAACCCATTATGTATGTCTTATTTATTTGGAGAATTTAAAGAAGCTCGGTCTTTAAAAGTTGACTTTACCGCGAGTCTACTGTACGCGTGATGCCTTAAAGAAAAGTCGCCCCGCTATACTTCACTATATGTACTATATACTTTATATACAGTTATGGACAGAGAAATAGCACACTTATGAGAAAAATCTCGCGAATAAAATGTCCGTTATGTCCAATGTTTGTGGTAAGTTTGTTCTCCAGGCATAATGATCTACATTAATTGATGTAAACAAAAAAGTCTTAATAGTCCCGTTACCTTTGATAGATTCTTGCATTTGCCTTTTGATTACATATATTCTTTTCTCTTTTACTCCTAGACACAGAAATAGCACATATTATTTTAACCGTTGAATTTTTATTTCGCGATCGAAAGTTATGAGAGATAGTGCATATTTTGTGTTGTTTATAGTTTCATAAAAAAAGTTTTTAACAAAATGGGCCGATGAGCGCATTGTACTTCCGAAAAAAGGAAAATTATTTTCGATCTTCATACACAAGGTTAAAATCCTACCCAAATAGCCAAAACACTAAATTGTTACCGTAAAATGGTTGATAATGCCATTGGTTTAATGAGAGCAAATCGAGATATGACAACAGAAAATAAAATTCGTAAGCCACCATCCCGCAAAACTTCGTTACGATTTGACAGAGCCATTGCTAGAAAGTGCAAATGTGACCCTTTTAAGTCATCTCGAGACATTATGGCGGAAGTAAATGAAGAATTTGGTGTTGATGTCTCAAGCAGATTGATAAGAAGAAGACTCAACGATGCTGGGTTGCTTGGACGTGTGAGCAGAAAAAAATCGTTACTTTCCAAGAAGAACATCAAAGCTCGTTTGACTTTTGCTAAGACTCATAAAAACAAAAACGTGCAGTTTTGGAAGAGAGTGCTTTGGAGTGACGAAACCAAAGTTAATCGAATTGGTCCAGATGGGAAAACATTTGTCCATCGCCCAAAGTGCCAAGCATACAACCACAGGTACACTCCTAAGACTGTGAAACACGGAGGGGGCAACTTGATGGTCTGGGGAGCATTTTCATGGCATGGAGTGGGTCCACTGGTGAGGATTGATTACAGAATGGATACATTTTCTCATCTCAATATTCTTAAGAATACCATGGAATCATTTTCCTTTGAGTCTATGCCAGTAAATTGGATATTCATGCATGGCAATGATCCCAAACATGCATCAAACATAGTCAAAGATTGGCTTTTGGACGAACAAATTGATGTACTGACCTGGCCAGCTCAAAGTCTCGATCTTAACCCCATAGAAAATCTACGGAACGATGTTAAGGTTAAAATTGGGCAGAAAAAATTCAAAAATTCGAACGATCTTTGGACCGGTATCAAGGAAACGTGGTATTCTATCCCACAAAGTAGATGCCAAAAATAAGTTGAGAGTTTACCAAGAAGATGCCAGGAAACTTTGAAAAATCGTGGTCACCTAACAAAGTACTAACTTGGTAATATTGTAAGATTTGAAATTCTAAGAATTTTTCGCTAAAAGGTTGATTTTTTTACAATTCTAGGAATGTGTGCTATTTCTTTGTCCACAAGAAATAACGTCACCACAAATTAAAATAATTTTTAAAAATCTACTTTATAGCTTATAATTTAAAATTAATATTTAGATGAAGCTTTATTTGGTGTTAGAGGTCCTGAAATAAAAATGAAAATGTTTCAGTTCATATGTATAAAATAAAACTAATATTCATACAAAACATCATAAGTGTGCTATTTCTTTGTCCATAGCTGTATATTACTTTACGGATTGTTAAGCAGTGGTTTGCAGATACAAGAACTAATGTTTTAGAGAGAGAGGATTGAAGTTGAAGAAACCAAAAAATTCGGACGAACTCACTTTTTCAAAATAGTTAATCCTTCTGATATTTCAAATTAATGGAAAACGAATTCGACAAAATCTCAATGAAAACTTTGGATTTTAAAGAAATCTCTAACAAATCTTGCTTGACTTATTTCAAATCTTAACATTTTCCAGTTTAAATATCAGACTTGGGTTTGGTAAGATCAAGGTATAAAATAATATTTCTAGTCATAAGGTTTTATTGATACAAAAATATTCACTAAAGTTTCAGTTTGAACGTCTCGAAATTAAATTTTCTATAAAACAATTGAATAATGGCTGACTGCCTTCTAAACATATACATATACATACAAATAAGCGGCATTTACATTATCTTCATGTTACGATTACGGCGACTTAAATTCATTAACAATTGTTCTTTCGCTTGCTTTTACTTTAGGAAGAAACAAAAAGAACGAGAAAAATTAAATCGATACATTAAATTCCGTACTTAGACCAGCAGATTCCCGCATAATTCTATTTCAATTGAAATGCTTAAAAACTATACAAAAATGCACCAAACAATTGAGTTCAATGCAAACAACAAATTTGTAACAAATTGTGTGCTATCAAATTCTTTTCAAGCGCGGGATAGGCACATCTCTTGCCTCCTCGGGTCATAACACGAGGAAAACCATTCAAGTAAATTATCAAGCAGCACCTTTATCGTTCGGTTCGGTCGATTGTAACCTTGAACTGTTCAGAGAACTCGAAATGCCATAATCGGCAAATAACAAATTCCAAATTCATCACCAGTCAGACCACTTTGCTCATAGATGCGGTGAACCGAGTCGGGGGCAAGAAAGAGAAGAAGCAAGGACGCCGCAACCTCAAAGATTGAAAATAACATTAATTTTCGTCCCGAAAGCGACACTTCAAAAATAGTTACAGAAAAATCAATACAAAAAAAATAATTGAAATATAACTACTCTTCTTCAGAGACGAGATCGGAAAATGTCGGTGGAGCCTCTGCCTCATGTTTTATGTAAATCATGCCACTTTTGTTGTTGTATTGTCGAACCCCGCGCCGGTGCGGTAAGCCCGGCCAAAGGTGATTTAGATAAATTACACAAAACCGTTCGCAGAAAAAACACGATTTAGGTCATCCATGGATCTATGGGCTAGTCAATGGCTTAATTCTAAGATTAAAACATCACTTCAGAAGCGGGAGTACTTGCGAAAATAAAGAATATTGAATTTTTTCAGTTCTTCGCTCGATTTGATACCGCCATATTTTTCGCACCAGACGATGGACGATTTTTCTAATTACACTTTTTAAAAAAATGTTTATTTTTGGGGGTTTTTCACTTACCTTGTCTGCAATTTGGAGATTAAACACAGTTTATGTACTTGGTTGGAGTTTATGGAAGTATTTTTTTTAAGATTTTTCACTGAATTTAAGGAGAATTCTTAGAAAATTTTATTTAAAGAAATAAGTTGGCGCGGTCAACACCCAGCACAAGCATATAAAACTAATGAATTGCAAATGGCGGTGAGTGAGAGACGATGAAAAAAGATTAAAATTGTAGTAGATTATTGCGGCTTCGGCTTGCTGTTTCAAATCGATTTTGTTCCTATCTTAGAAAAAGGGTGCGTTTGAAAATTAACATAACAAATAATCCCATGTTAATATGTTCTCTCATGAAAAGGAACGAACGTCGCGCCGCCTACACATGCTGCTTTCATACTATTTCCTATAGAGTTGTGGAAATTATTTTAATTATGTTCATCGCTTTGTTAAATATACCAATTTGTAATTTTATTTTAACCACAATAAATAGTTAATAATTGTATTGTTTTTTAATAGAAAATAAAATCGAATAATTTCCAAGAAATTTACTTGTTTGATTTTGGATTACAATCATCAAGATTTGAACACCCATATTAATAAAGATAGTTTAGTGGAGGTTTATCGTTAAGTCCTGGACTAAGTGCGAAATTTCATTAATAAAACAAATTTTCTGTTAAGTGACGTTTACTAATTATGATAAAGTTAAAGTAGGTAGTTTAGCGAAGGAATAAGAAATAGAAATGTCCACAGTCAGACACAAGCAATTGACAATCAATTTAGGTAGCCACAGAATATAAAAAAGAGATTGCTTACTTTTGTAGAAGATTTTCTTAAAAGGATTTTTGATAAACGTCATTTTACTTTTCCGGGAACATTTTGTTTTTATTAATGTAAATATTTAAGCCATGGCTTAACTCCTATTCCATAGTTTAGCAAAACCATGGAATATAGGTGGAATAAGCGTTTTTTATTAATACGGCTGGAACTCTTTATTATTGGAAAGATTTTAGCGGTGGAACAATAGATGGTTAAAGCAAAACTGAATATAGATAACAAGGTGAAAAGGAAAAAGGTATTTTGTGTATTTCCTTTGATTGATTTTCTACAAATAAGTATAAGGTGGCTTTTTTGCTTTGAAATGTTAAAATGATGGATTAAATTATTTCCTTGCCCTGTGTGTCGTATGTATGTTTGACCAAATGTTGAATTTGTTTTCAAATATACGAGTTCTCAAGCCTAGTAACCAGATCGGGAAAAATTTTGTCTCCCATACATTTTTTTCCTGGGACAAATTTTGTCTTGGATATTTTTGCGAGCAGTACGCAGTTCGCACGCAAAATTCATACTATTGTGAATTGCTCTACAAAATGTCTCCACTAAATTTTGCTAGGAAAAAGAATGATACAAGCATTATTTTGCGGGACGAATTTTGACAGCCAAAAGTGATTTTTGTCAAAACTGGTTTTATGTAAAATGTGCTGATGCTTCTCTTAAAAGCGTCAAGAGGAGATTCCAAAAAAGTATGAACGACTTTTGTAAGACAACCCGTTCCAGAGATATACTAAAAAACACATTAAATTAGATTTCATCTCTCCAACTTCAAACTTTTGCGCGAGATTTGGAAAAGTTTTGTAGAGATTAAAAATGTAGAGATAAAATTTGTCTTGTCTCGATCTGCGTACTAGGCTTTAAAAGCGGCTTTCCTGTAACTAAAGCTAAGTGTACACGATTGGTAGATCTTACAATATTGTCAGATCTGTCAGTGAAAAACATGCTTACAATGTCTTACAACCGTGTAGTCTTACAATTAATTGTCAGAAAATTTGTCTGACAATTAATTGTTAGATCATTGTCTGACAATTAATTGTAAGAAAACTGACAATCATGTGTACGCTAGCTGACAATCGTGTAATCTTCCAATTAATTGTCAGAAAATGTATCTGACAATTAATTGTAAGACGGTGAATTGTAAGGTATTTGATAATCGTGTACACACACAATTTATTGTCAGGCCTGCCAATTTTTATCGTTGTCTGACGTTTCTGACAATGAAGAAATTGTAAGATGTTCGTTTTTTAGCATCATACAATTTTTTCATTGTCAGAAAATTTGCAGCCAAGGTTTAATTGTCAGTTTCCATAACCAACAAAAACTGACAATTTATTATGTGTGTACACGGTTGGTAGAAAATCTACCAATCTCTTACAATTAATTGGTAGGTATTTAGCCGGCTATCTGAAAATGAATTGTCAGCCAACTTCTGACAATTAATTGTAAGAGATTGGTAGATTTTGTACCAACCGTGTACACACACAACTTATTTGTCAGCTCATTGGTAGATAATTGTCAGACATTGTAAGATCTTACAATATTGTAAGATCTACCAATCGTGTACACTTAAGTTAAATTTAAAATGATAGAATCACAATAGAACTTTACGAATCTGGTTAATAGAAATCTGTTTGTGTATCAGTTCACAATAACGAAATTATGAAAATGAGTCACAATTATTGGTATAAATAAGACTGTTGTTAAATTTGATCTGTTACTACGAAATTTTAAAAGCAACTTTTCCATTGGCCCTTAGTAATAGACATTCATAGAATTGGTTTTAAAGTCACTTTTTGTTAGATGTAGAAAAGTTGCTTTTAAAATTTAGTAGTAAGAACGTAGATTTGGAACGGGTTGTCTTACAAAAGTCGTTCATACCTTTTTGGAATCTCCCCTTGATGCTTTCAAGAGAAGCATCAGCACCTTTTACCATAGCTGGGCATTAACTCGTTAATCGTTAATTAACGAAGTTAAAATTTTGATTAACGGATTAACTTTTAAGTTAACTTTTAAAAATGTTAACGGACACGTTAAATCCGTTAATCCACGTTAAGTCCGTTATTCGTTAATCCAATGCCTACTATTTACCGCGCAGCGCGAAAAACAGGTTCAGACAAGTATGAGACAAGTGACTGCGGCGCGTGCCGCGGGTGAAACAAAAACAGCTAGGTACGTATTATATTTTGACGGCGCGTGCGAGTGAGAAAACTGCGAAGAGATTCGTTTCGTTTGATCATTTCATTATGCCGGTCGTCCACTATGTGCGCGATAAGTTCAACCAACTTCGTTCAACTTTTTATTCAACTCTTTCGTTGGATAAACCAATTTACAACCTCTTACACTAGTGCAGCAACTTAGGCTAGCCGCGCACTAGCAATTTTTAGTTGCGAAACTGTTTGGTTACTTATAGAAAACAGATGAACTGTTTGGTTGAATGTCGGTGAATTTGCAGATAATTATATGTTCAATAAAATGGCGAACTTATTTTAGGCAATCGTTTAGTTTGTGTCAAAACACAAACTTTTTAGTTGCTCGAACCAAGCAGTTTCGCAACTAAAAATTGCTAGTGCGCGGCTAGCCTTCCGTAATTCACGTTGAGCAACTAAAGTTGAACAAAATGCGTTTTTGGAACCCCGTACACATAACTGACCAACTTTCCCATATGTTGATTAACCCCACACACCTTGTTAATGGCGTGGCAAATATTAAATATTAAAGGCTTCGTCCAAATCTTGAGTAAAACAACGATTGTTTGTTTGAATCGGTTTATTTCCTAATAAAAGAAATGGATTTTACCATATTTCTTAACATATATGGGAAATTAAATAACTTACAATTTTAGTTGATTTCTGGCGGTGGATCGAACCTTCTTTCTTGGCGGCTGTTATTTTATGGTTTCAAAGAATAATTGAACGAGTTCAAATTAAAATGGATGATGAGCGCATTCAGATATTCGCCCATTCAGAATGAATGCGTTCGAAATAAAAAATCTGTTTGTTTAGGATTCGATACACCGCCGTATGAATTACGATTGATTACTTTATAACACACCTAGTTGATCAACTCTTAAAACTTATTCCAGTGTTGAATAGCTCCGTACACCTAGTTGCCCAACTTACTCAAATGTTGAATAACCTCGTACACTAGTTGATAAACTTGTTCGATTTTGACAGAAAAAAATTTTTTTCGTACCTTAACCAAGGATCACTCGTTGGGGACCGCGTTGAACGCACCACGATAAACAAACCTGAAATAATTTTGACTTCAGTTCGGTACATTAGGCAATTGCATTTTCGAGGAAATTTGAGACCAAGCCAATTCCCTGGCATCTGGATTTTCATAAGAGGTGCTCTTAATGTCCCATATATTGGGCTTTTCCTCAATTGCTGAAATCGATTCCAAAATTACTTCCGTGCTTGGTCCACTCTGTTTTTTTATCACCTTCCATTGCAAAAAACCAAAATAAACTACAGTTTGCAAGTTGCAACAACTGCAAGTTCATGGCAACGTAGACACATTTCACTGCAACCAACGCAACGCAACACAATATTACGTCGAGAAATCCCAAATAAAATTAAAAAGTTGATCAACGCGTTGAACAAATAATGTGCAACACATTATCTTGAAAATGTTGCTCAACGTGTTGATCGAACATTTTCAAGGAGCAACACGAGCTCGTACACTACCCGTACACTTGTTGCGCAATTCGTTGAGCAACGGCCAACAACTAGATCCAACCCGTTGGTTGAACAGAATTAAAGGCACCGTACATTAGAGTTGAATGCGTTGAATTCGAAATTTGTGCGTTGATCGCCTAGTGGACGACCGGCATTACTTATTAGCGCCGGGGCTCAGAGTAAAAAAATATAAAAAATGCAATTTTTATCACATGTTAACGGATTAACGATTAACGTTAACTTGCGTTAATTCTTCCGAAATTTAACGCTTTAAACCTAGTACGCAGATCGGGAAAAATTTTTTCTCCCATACATTTTTTTCCTGGGACAAATTTTGTCTCGAGCAGTACGCAGTTCGCGCGCAAAATTCCTACTATTGTGAATTGCTGTACAAAATGTCTCCACTAAATTTTGCCAGGAAAAAGAATGATACAATCATTATTTTGCGGGACAAATTTTTACAGCCGAAAGTGATTTTTGTAAATACTGGTTGTACGAGTATGTAAAAGGTGCTAATGCTTGTCTTGAGAGCATCAAGAGGAGATTCCAAAAAGGTATGAACGACTTTTTTAAGACAACGCGTTCCAGAGATACATTAAAAAACACAGTAAATTAGATTTCATCTCTCCAACTTCAAACTTTTGCGCGAGATTTGGAAAAGATTTGTAGAGATTAAAATTGTAGAGATAAAATTTGTCTTGTCTCGATCTGCGTACTAGGCTTAAAATTGTAGAGATAAAATTTGTCTTGTCTCGATCTGCGTACTAGGCTTTAACGTTTAACGAAGCTAACTTTCTTAGTAGCGGATTAACGATTAACTGTTTGATTAACGGTGCCCAGCTATGCCTTTTACATAAAACCAGTTTTGACAAAAATCACATTCGGAAATACGGTGGCTGTCAAAATTTGTCCCGCAAAATAATGCTTGTATCATTCTTTTTCCTGGCAAAATTTAGTGGAGACATTTTGTAGAGCAATTCACAATAGTATGAATTTTGCGCGCGAACTGCGCACTGCTCGGAAAAATAACCGAGACAAAATTTGTCCCAGGAAAAAAAATGTATGGGAGACAAAATTTTTCCCGATCCGCGTACTAGGCTTTATATAAAACTCCAAAGAGTTAAAAGGGCGAATTTTCTGTAAAGATCTTAGAATTGACTATTTTTTATGATTTCATTTCTACTTTTACTTTTAAAATTAATTTAAAAATTACTTACATGTGTAGGCAGATCTGGGAATTGAACTTGGGTCCTCTCACACCAAATCTCTTGCTCGCTAACTGCTCGGCCAAACTGGTATATGTAAGACCGGCGTTGAATTGGGACCACTTTTATCGTGAATTAATTCCTATAAGGCCACAGGCTTTCTTTATAGGTGCTTTTAAGACTAAAATATTAGAAGATAGCAATAGCGAGGAAAGAATCGTCAATCAATCCACAATACATAACACTCTCGCTAAAAAAAATTGTAAAAAATACTTTTTCCCTTAAAAAACTGCATGATTCGAGTTTTATATCAATGAAAGTTAATTTTTTTTTTTTATTTCAAATAAATTGCATTGTTCACTTTTAAAACACCATGAATTTTTTTTAAAAGCTTTAAATTGAGTTTGAAATAGGATGAATAGCTCTTGATGTGTTGTTTCGTTTGCTTTTGCTTTGTGTTGACGCGTTTGCTTTAGCAGTCATTAGGAATCGGATAACCATCATTCGCATCCGTAACCACCTACACTACCAACATAAGTAGCTTATTGACTAGTTAAGTAAGCAACTTATCCGATGGAGTGATCTTCCGTCACAGTCCTCTAGCTCGCGGTTTAAGGAATCCTTAGGAGGGAAGTAACTGAAGGAATAACAAAAATGAATAGCAACAAATATGCAGTATCGAAAGATCGAGTTGTATTCTTATATGGTTTTATCATAATTGTTCACATAATATAATTATTAATACATAAGCCGTGTTTTTTGGAGAAGTTATTGTTATTGTTATTCATATAAAATCCTACTGTACTACGGATAACTTTTCCAAAAAAACACGGCTAATGCCTCTATTCAACGTCACATAAGTGTTATAAATAACAATTTTGCGCTTAGAGGCATTATAAGGGCTGTAATAGCCTTATGTACTCACTATAAGGCTAGCCGCGCACTAGCAATTTTTAGTTGCGAACTGCTTGGTTCGAGCAACTAAAAAGTTTGTGTTTTGACACAAACTAAACGATTGCCTAAAATAAGTTCGCCATTTTATTGAACATATAATTATCTGCAAATTCACCGACATTCAACCAAACAGTTCATCTGTTTTCTATAAGTAACCAAACAGTTTCGCAACTAAAAATTGCTAGTGCGCGGCTAGCCTAATGAGTTTATAAATATGGCTGTTTATATACAAGGGTTTGTCAACAGACTGTTTTTTTTTCTTTTTTCTTCCATCAAACTGTCAGATTCATTGGAAATGGAAAAGTGGATTCGTTCAGTACAGTAGATTTCAAGTAGACTTATTTGAAATCTCGAATCGAGATGATTAATTTTTGTATGGTAAATCTAGTGATTTTAAGAAGATTTCAAGTAGATTTCAGTAAATCTCAGATTATCGTTCAGTGGAGATGCAGTATAACTCAATCATAGTTAGTAAACGTCACTTAACAGAACATTTGTTTTATTAATGAAATTTCGCACTTAGTCCAGGACTTAACGATAAACCTCGACTAAACCATCTTTATTAATATGGGTGAAACTTTTTAGTTGCTCGAACCAAGTAGTTGCGAAACTAAAAATTGAATGTGGGCGCCTAGCCGAAAGAAGTTTTTGGCACCACATAATACACTGATACCAACTTCGGGAAATTATTAAGAGTGAGGTAAAGAGTGAATAGAGCGTTTTGTTTGTGCTTGTTTTACTGCGCTAGATATAGATTTCCAATAAAACACGCCTGGTGTAGTTGGTGTTCTTCTACGGAAACTCATTTGATATTAAAGTTTTATCATTTGCATTGTATATATATTTTAATAGTACTCTCATGGAACACGATTTTAAGTTAACTTATTGTGCCGCAAAATCGTAAGTGTGGCTATGTTAAGCAGTACAGAGTTGACGTGGAAGGAGAAAATATAAGCAAAAAAAGAGACGAGGTAGATATATATTTATTCTGACAACAATAAAGAGGGTAAGGGAGAAAGTCTTATCTGCGTTTCTTTTTGCTGTCAGAATCAATTGTAGGTAGGTATATACAGTTTTATATGCCATGAGCGAGATGAATACAAGCAAATAGTATTGAGAGTGTATGAGAGTTTTTGTGAATTTTGTTTCATTGCTCATGCAATATGGTTTGTTTAAATTCTGATACGATTAATTACCGAGGTTGCCATTTTATGGACTTTGTAATAAGATCTAGAGGAATTTGAACTTAATAAACTCAAATGGTTTTATTTCGTTTTTGAAAACTAAATAATTTCAAATTGGCTTTATTTCGTTATGGTAACCAAAATAATTTTATAATAATAATTTTATAATAATTATATGCAGTGGGTAGTTAGATAATGGCAATTGTATTTTTTTTTGTAATTAATATAGATATGTACATACAGTACCGTGCATATTAATTGGAACAAACTTAAATTTTCCGATAACTTTTAAAACTGGTACCGGTACTTGGTTTAATTGAATTTTTTTTTCATCTAAGTTGCCCTTATGTCAAAGCATGTCATTTAACCAATGCCAGTGACTAATTAAAACGCAATTTGAGGAACTTACAGGTGATTTTTCATAGTTTTTTATAAAATAAGTAAATATTTTTCATAAACAAATCCTTGTTTTGGTAGATTTGGATATTTGTTTCACTATTTTTACTATGGATATTTCACCAAGAAAGCGGACAAAAATAGTTACCCTCTCTGAACACACCTCAATGACATATCGGCAAATTTCAGAACATGTTGGAGTTGGATTGGGCTCAGTAAGTAGGATTTTGAGGCAGCAGATGGAAACGGGAAGTTTGGGGGTCAAACGAAAGGGTAAATGTGGCAGAAAAAGGAAGACAACCAAGAAGGATGACCAACTTTTAGTAAGGAAAAGTAAAATTGATCCTAGAAAGACTGCAATTGACCTAAATAGAGAACTTCATGAGGTTGGGATTGATGTTCACGTGACTACCGTTCGACGAAGACTACTTGAAGCTGGTAGAAGAGCAAAAAAACCTATAAAAAAAAACAACTTTTGACGGCTGTTATGCGGAAAAAACGATTGATGTGGGCAAAAAAATATCGTCAATGGACAGAAGACGATTGGAAAAAGGTCATGTTCTCCGACGAAACCCATTTTTGTGTCCAGGGAAAAAGTTCTAAATTTGTGCGACGAGGAGAACATGAAACCATTTTACCCGCTCATTTGGATCAGAGAGTGAAACACCCTGTTAAGAAGATGTTTTGGGGATGTTTTTCGTTTTATGGCACTGGACCTCTTGTGTCAGTTGAAGGGATGATGAAATCTGATCAATACATTGAAATTCTGAAAAAAAGAATGATTCCTCAACTCAAAAATGTATACCCTTCGAACGATGGAACTTTTCAACATGAGCTTGCTCCTTGTCACACCTCAAAAAAAGTGAAGCAGTTCATGATTTTAAGTAAAATTAAAGTATTGGAATGGCCTGGGAACTCGCCTGATTTAAACCCCATTGAAAACTTATGGGCAATTTGCAAAAATCACGTCTCAAAGATGGACTGCAGCACAAAAACAAAGATGATAAGCGGAGTAATCCAGGTATGGTATCATGATTCCAAAATCAAAGAAAGTTGTCAAAACTTGATAAAATCTATGCCAAACAGAGTCGAAGCTGTAATAAAAGCAAAGGGAGGTCATATTTATTATTGATTGTAAAAAAATGTATCCACATTCTATTTATATTAATAATAAAAACCATGAAATGAAAAAAATAAAAAAAAAAAAAATTGTTCCAATTAATTTGCACGGTACTGTACACAGCTAAAAAACTATTTCTTTAAGAAAATCTTATAGGTACGGACCTATATTTTTATTAAAGAAAATAGCTTTTGTATAGTATTTAGGTACATACCCATAGAAAATTGTACCAAAAAATTAATTTTATCTCCTCAAATCGTGCGCTAGCTTTAAGTTTTATTACTGTACGAATGGAAATTAAATTTCGAAAAAAACATTGCGCCGGTTTTTGAGATATCGAATTTTCCAAAAAGAATGACTTTTTTTCTAAAAATTAAAAAAAAATATTATAAATATTAAAGACTTTTGATAATATTAAAATTTTCAAAAAAGTATGAACATTTTTTGGAAAAAGGAAAATTTGTATACGCGTGAAAATATTTTTTTTTTTCGTAAGTTACTTGATATTTTTTCAAAAAAGGGTTTTCGAAAATTGTATTTTTCTCGAAAACTGTTCCGAGGCTGAAATTTGTTTCTTTTTATTAATTTCTGTATATAAAAGCTTATATTTTTAAGAAAACAACACGAATTATAATTTTTGTTCTTGGAGGATACCGTTATTTTTAGGTAAAATACATTTTTTTTTTCTCATATTATGTAGATTATATTAAAAAACTTTTATTCATCAAGTTTGAAAAAAATCGAGCATGGGGTTTTCGAAATATTGAGTTTTCAAAAAAATTTTGAAAATTTTTTTAAAAATCCAAAAAATAAATTTTTGAAAATTTGAATACACAATAATATTCAAACTATTAGGGACCTTTAAGCTTAGTATACAGTTCTTCTAAAAAAAAAACAATGCATTTCTTATGGGAGTTTTTTCCCGAAAAAAAACTTTTTTCATTTCACCAAACTGTAAACCAAAATCGAAACAAAAATTTATACTCACCACAATTTTTTTTCACGCAAAACAATGTGCATCCCATTGTTTTGACGGAAAAAACTTACAGAAATTTTTTCATGAGAAAAATTTTTTTTTTCACCACTCATTTTTTTTTCTTCAAAAAGAACTGTATACTAGGCTTTAGCAAAAAAAAAATTATCAAAATCCGTCGTACAGTTTTTGAGAAAATCGAAAACAAAAAAAAATGGTCCCAAGGGGGGTACCAAAAATAACAATTTTTTGTAAAATTTTTTTCAACCATTACCTAGCTCATTGTATATATATACAATGCCTAGCTTTAACTAAATGATTAATTGAACATAATAGTTCTTCATAACTTAAAAACTAAAAGAGATAGAAAGAAATGGAGTATGCCATTCGAAAGAGCATGTTTGATTTATAAAAACTGCATTTCTAACTAAATTTCGCCAAAAATGCTCTTTTGAACAAGATATAACTCAGACGACAATATGCACAGAAATAATTTTCTTCTATCCCAAAAAATACGTAATCGCCAAAAAAGTATTGAAAGTATTGACCTTGAAAATATTTGCCTACAGAAAATAACAACTACCAAATCCCCACACACACCTACATTCTACTCCAATGTACATAGTATGTGCCTTTGTTCTCCTACTTTATATACAGTATTCCTATTGCTGTCACTGTCATGTATTAAATGTCTATCTGTTAAAACTCTGCCATAGGCATCTCTGCTAATTTAGTAATTATGGTGCCGCTTGGTTCGCCTAGTCGCGTTCCTATTCATGAGAGTACTATTAAAATATATATACAATGCATTTGTGTAATTCGTGGTCTTTTACTTTTGTGAATTCAACCTTAGCAAATACCAGAACCATCAATAAAAATGCTTTCAGCCTGAATGCATTCACTCCAAATTGCCAATTCCAGTACATTCCCCAAATTTCCAAGTTTCTCGTCCAGAAGCATTTTTCGCAATCCTTTTTGCTTCATTCGAAATTTCGCGCAGACGTTTTCTTCATTTCGTAACCTTCGTTCGTCGCGTTCAATTCGTTTCTTTTTTTTGTTAGTGCCGTACTGCCGATGGCAGATTCTGCGCACAGTTATACATTTCTTTGTTGAATTTCTTTTGTTTGTAAAAATTTAAATTAACCTCCCGACCGTTACTACTTCAGTTTGTTTAAACTTTTTTTTTATCAAGTTACTGATAATCGAAAGTATTTAAAAAATGGAAACTCCCAACGCCGAAGAACAACAATTCGAACAAAAACTTGAAATAGCGAACAAAGCAAAGGAAGCCTACTCGCAGCTTTACAAGGAACTTGTCGAGAATTTGAGGTTATAACAGATTTATTGCGAACTACTTTGTGATAGTTTTTTTTGTGCTTAAATTCCCACAAACAGTGCTTAATATTTTAGGGTCGTGGTTTGTGCAAAATGTTCTTATATTTCAATTCATATTGCACAATCCCCGGCCTGTAAATATGGCACTAAACAACTGTAAACGAATGAAATCAATCGCTCTATAATAACAGAACTCGCTATAGCTAACTGTTGATTGATGCATTCCCTCTAACTGTTTCTTTTGTCCTGTTGCTTTTTTGTAGCTTGGAACATTTCGATGACATAGTAAACATCCTCAAGGCTGATAATGTGGCCTTCAACAAAGAGATTCTTCTGACCAATTTCAAGAACAATCTGTTGAAAGATGTTATCACTTCTATGGAGAAAAGTTGGGTGACCTGCAACATCGGAGTAAATATTGCAACTCTGGAGATGCTGAAGGACCAATTCAAGAATCGCAAAGATGTCATGTGGTAAGCCAGAATATGGTTGGTTCTTGGAAGTTTGTCTGTGATATTCATCCTTAGGCGGCCGACTGGGAAGACGGTCGAGGAGCAAACTCTACCCATTCGGGTGCAAAAGCTTGACATGCAATGCAAGTACCTGAAGAAGCAAGTTGATTTCCAAAATACCAAACTCGCAGTAAGTAATCAGGGTATCCATCAAATCCTTGACGTTTGTGTTTGTCTGTTTCCCAGGACCTCTTGCAGCAAAACACGATGTACCGCAATGACGTGGAGCAAGTGAAGGTTCAGCGAAGTTTTATCCGGGACCAGATGCATCGGGGAACAGCTGAGTTACAAAATTTAAAGACCGAATATAAAGACATAATTGTGAAAGTACTTAACGAGGATTAGTTGAGAAGCATCTACGGGTATACCTGCACCTAAGTAGGATTAAGAATTGTTGGTTGTAATTCTTACAATCCCTGAAGCAGCTGTACACACCAATAAAGTATCTTTTTTGTTCAATATCAGAATTTGACGCCTCTTTGGATTTTCTGTAATGAAATTCATTTGTTCCTTCCCAGAAAACCGGTTTGTTTTTTTATTATCTTTTGCGAAGTACATGCAAATTCTAGGTAAAAAGTCCATCGCATTTTTGCCCAAAGGGATCAGTATTCATCTTATTCTTTGTTTGGTAGGTTGGCAATGCAGATAATTTGCAAATGAATGCCGAACTTCAAAACCTTCAAAGGGATGGATGGACTTTGGATAATTTGAATAACAATGAACATGGCTACATACCTGCTATAAGTTCAATGGTATTTTCTGGAAACTCAGGTAGGCATATAAAGAGGGTTCTTTATGCTAAGGAATGGCAAACTTGTTACTTCTCTATTATTCATGGAACATATTCCTTTTTTAATTTGCTAAATTTAATCTCAAGCTCTTAGAAATTGAGCGTCCGTTATTGTGTGTTTAAGAAACATGTTTTCAAAATTGGTTAGAGTTTTATGGTTATTCTCATGAAAAAGGATTCTAAAATGTGTTTGGTAGTTGACAGGATTTTAGTTAATTTAAATGCGCATTTTTTATCTTTATTCAGGATAGAAATTGTCCAGTTTATTCTCTGGTTTTAATGCACTAAATGTGACTTGTGCAAAAAGCTATTATACGCTAAACACCTCAATCTTAACGATCCGATTAATAGAAGATTTTTTAGATTAGATTAGATTTATTACATTTTGATATTTAAAATTAAATCTTTTTGAGGCATGACCAGAAGGACCGTCAGCCAGATGGTAGCCTGAGTAATACATTTTCAAATTTTGTAAATTGATTGAGTTTAACTTAAAAAATTAAGTTTAAAAATCTCTTGTTATTTTTCTTCTATATGCAAGTGATATTTTAATATATTGCGATAGTTTTTGCCAGTGATTTCCGTTTAATATTGCTAAAAGTTCTGTTTGTTCCATCTCGCGATGAAATATACTACATCTTCCCTTTCGTTTGGATTACATACATTTTAATGCTAAATCATTTCGGTGGGGTATGAAATTGAGCGGTATCAGCTCGCCTCTTGCTCGAAATATAGAAGATAATATCTTCAAAGTTCTAAAGATGTCCTTAAAATAGTTGCGTTCCCTTAGATCATGCTGGAGTATAGGATAGGTTTCCCTATGAAGTGAACTTCTCTTGCTTTTCAATGGAGCATTTCGAGTAAATTTATAAAGGAAAGGTTTCCACTCTGCTAGATTATTAAGAGTTAAGTTAAATGAGTGTCCACACAAGTCTGCCAAGTTCTTCCATTCTTCAAACCATGAGCCTTGTGATCTAACAATCGACACTGCAATCTTCCTTGCAACTTTATCAGTGTGGCTGTGCATAAGTTTGAGGATGTAGTTAAAATGGAGTTTCAGAGATTAAAGATATAGCGGTGATAACCCGGTTTCGATGAGTAGCATGTAATTTGGTGTTGTATCTGGTAGTCGAAATTGTCTTTTTAAGAAGAATCTCAATAGCTTTTCGGTGGTATCAGACTGTTTCCAGCCCCATGATTCTGCAGCATAAAGCATTATCGATTTAAAAGTTGCGGAAAAAACTTTGTATTTTGTACTAAATGACAAGTCCGTGTTTCCATAATATTTTACCACACCGTCCCTATTGTTTTTCTAAGTTAGAGTTACTTGTTATAGTGAACCCTAAGTATTGGTATTCTTTTACCGTCTCGATTAAAAGAACTTAAGGTATAAGCTTTGAGTTCTATTAGTCAGATTGTGAAGATAAAGTTCTTTAGGCTTAGGGAAACTGAGAGCGGAATGGAAGTCGTTTATACCCTTGACACAAAAATATGATAAATTGTTTTAACCAATGATCCACACTAATAGCGAAAAAAACCAGCCAGAGTTGTATTCGATATCATGACGCATACACCTATAAACGCTCATACTCATATTTTAGTTATATACTTCCAAACAAAAAAATTTGCTCTCGGCTCTTAGACTATAATCATTGTAGCGTGTTCCTCTGGACTCTGTTGTCTCTTTGAACTATTAAACTGTCGATCATCTCTGATGCAGATGGCAGTTCAATATTCACCTTTACTGGGTACAAGTTCATAGGGACTGTGAAGCTGACGAACTTGCTAAAAGTTGAAAAACATAACCTATTCTATGAGACAGGACAGATATTGGTATACCCATCGATACATGTAAACTTATGCTAAAGCAAGATGCTATAAAGAATGCAAATCTAATGTGGAAAACCATCATCACTTGCTTTACGAAAAAACAGATCTGGCCAACGCTAGATCTTTATCTTTAAGCAGATTGCACATTGGCTCGGTAAATGGTGTTAAAACCGAACATTGTTTAATAGGTAGGCACACGTTCACTCAAACAACTTTGATAAATGAAGAGGAGGGGAAAACAATACCTCACCTTCTATGCACATGTCTTGCTCAATCCCAAAGACATAGACTTCATTTGGGAGACTTTTATTACAACGATCCGAGGGATATGGAAAATACTGAAATATGTACTCCTCCACAGTTCACAAGGAGCCCTGTGGCCTAATTAGCGCTGAATTGCGCCGTTTTGATACCATAACTCGTATGAACCTGTGGATGGAATTGATATGGGAAATTGTAGACATATTCATGGAGTCACCCAGTTTGGATTAAGCTTAAAAATACGGATCTAGTAGGTTTTGATGTCTCTTATTGTTTGCTTGCACAATCATTCGGAAATTGGATCACTCAGCCGTACCACCACACTCATCCGACACTATCTACACTGTGCCAAGCTAGGCAGCTTGTTGACTGGTGCTGAAACAGTAGCCAATCCGATTGAGTGATCATCCGGCACCCCGCACCGTAAGCCTCTGTCAAAACCCTCAGTCTGTTAAATTGGGATCTAAGAAGTTAAATAGAGGAAGTAACCGAAGTCTGGCTTAAAGCCATTTCGTGGCGTTGAGAAAAGAGAACAATTCTTTGATCTTCATTGCCAAAAGTTCACAAATATCGTCAAAAAATGCCCTTCCTAATAATTGGTCTCTAAACTTGGCCAGAGCAAGGCATTTGCTGAGGAAGTGAAGGACTTTTTCCCGCTGGTTCCCACAGGAATGTCCAAAGAATCGAATACATTTATTAAGCAAGCTTTATGATATCAATTGAATAATAATTGAAGTTCCCATTCACAACCGAGACATTCATTTGGTATCGGAAACTCGTCTTTTTTGTGCTGGTTCAATGCCTGACTTTTAGATTACCTAAAAAACGAAAGAATTTACTAACCAATATTTGGCTCTGAAGATGCCATGTTAAGCCCTTGTGAAATACAGTTAAAATTATATGTACATGCATTTGTTCTTGTAGCAACATTTTTTTGTATGAAAAGGATCTTCCATTAATTGTAGGAAAATTTGTCGACAAAACAGTTTTTAAACTTGTTGATTTGATGGATATATGTAAGTACCTACATAATGTACATAAATATGTACACCTAAATAGTTCTCAATATGTTAACAATGGGAAAATTTAGAATCAAACGTATGTATAACAGATTGGAAAAAAACCGAACCCGAAACATAAGACTGCATAACCAGTTCAAAAAGTGCATTTTGGCGTATAGGACAAATAAGTGCTATTTACAAATAAATAAGACGCAAAGCTATTTTGCAATCCGTTCGGAGATATCAACACTTAAGGCTCCGTTTTTGAGATATTCTTTCGAAATTCAGTTACCGAGTTAATAAAGATCAAACAAACAAATTTGGTGAGTTAACCTGGATTTGGCGTAGTGGTGTCTGGGGATCCAAAGCAAGCATGATGCAGATGGCAGTTCAATATTCACCTTTACTGGGTACAAGTTCATAGGGACTGTGAAGCTGACGAACTTGCTAAAAGTTGAAAAACATAACCTATTCTAAGAGACAGGACAGATGTTGGTATACCCATCGATACATGTAAACTTATGCTAAAGCAAGATGCTATAAAGAATGCAAATCTAATGTGGAAAACCAACATCAGTTACCGAGTTAATAAAGATCAAACAAACAAATTTGGTGAGTTAACCTGGATTTGGCGTAGTGGTGTCTGGGGATCCAAAGCAAGCATGGTATGCCACTTAATAACAATCTTGCCTTTCGAAGTGACAAGTCCTCTAAGATCATCTCTTTTCATGGAAATGTGCGTCCCATTTTATTTATTCAAATTCGATTAACAACACGCAAACATTTAATTAATTTTATTTCATATATTTGAAAAAAACATTGAGATTGGATCTCATTTATGGCTTATAAAAATATATACATAAGTACATTTAAGAATTTCATTTAGCATACATTTATTAAAATTTAAAATTAAAAATTAAACAAAAATTGAAAGAAAAATTAAGATTATTCGTCTGGGTTCTGTAGATGATTTTTAAAGAGCAGATATAATTTTTCAAATTTATAATTGTTTTATATGGAGCAGGTTCCAAATTCCGGCACCAATTACGACGAAAGAGCTGCGTGTCTGCAATGTTGAACTTCTTGGAATATTAATATTATCTGTACGTGACGAAGTTGAAAAATTAAGTCCGTCGAATACATAGGTGGGCGTTTGAGTTCAATGTTGATATGCGACATTAATGAAACACCGAAAACACAATGGGACAAATGTGATAGATGATCAAACCTTCTTAATGAAATGAACGCATGAGTTAAAAGCGACGTTTAATGTTTGTTTGTTCATTGAATCCACCCCACCTTAAATAGGAGAGCCGTAGGTTATAATTGGAGCTAACAAAGTTTTGACCAGCATCAATCTTGCAGCTTGAGGGATGTAGAATGAAATTCTCCTAAAACGTCTAAGACCTCCTGCTTCCTTTTACATTTTTTACTTGATCATTCCAGGTGAGAGTTTTGTTTTGTCGGCATTCAATGCAACCAGAATGTCATCCTTCACTTTTAACATAACTGTGTCTCTTCCGAAAACCCGATGAAGAAGTGACATGGGATTCTGAAACTCAGTGAAATCGGAAAGCTGACTCAACATTATTGGTTGAGAGTTGTAAATCACTGTAGGGCCTGGTTTTCCACGAACTGTCGCGCTATTTGGGGGTGGCCGTGGCGCGATGGTTGTGTGCTCGCCTGTCAACCTCAGTATCACAGGTTCGATCCCTGCCGTCGTCTATGTCGTCTTTAATTCCATTAAAACCTTCAAAAAATTGTCATCAATGGGTTGCCTGCCTGCTCATTACATGTTGTTTAGGCATAACACTAACAACATGTGATTGAGTTAAGCTAGTGAAAAACGAATAAAATAATGCGAATTATAAGGGACATAGAAATAAGACACGGCAATTCTCCGCTTTAGTTCAGCCGCCATCCCTGGAGATAAAAAATCTGAGACAACCACCTCCAGTCTCAGAACATCGTGCCACACATCTTTCCTATCCTTCTTTCTCTTCCGTAACTTCACGCCCACGCTGTGTTAAAACATTTAAAAAACATTTAAAGGGTAATCATATTCCCTTGAGCGTGAGTTGATTATAAAAAAAAAAAAATTTTTTTGTATTAAGCTTCAAAAAGCAAACTGCTCTCAAAACTGTTAATAATTGGGTTTAGCACATAACTTCAAACAATTGAATTTAGTAGAAAAATATAACACTTCAAGTTCCTTTTTCGGTTCAATCGAATCGAAAACAATGGCCTGGGCAAAGGAGCTCTATTGTATTATGTTAAATACGCATTAAAAAGATTCTAATCCTAATTTGTTTTGTCACTAGATACATTTTAGTATTTATCGACCTAACCCAATTATTGGCATCGGTTGGTTTGCTTAGAGGGATTTTTATAATCTTGATTCTTCATGAAGATATATAGCTTGGTTTCCCGATTTTTGTTCTTATATTTCTTTAGCGGAGACTGCCCTGCATGAAGTAGTGCGTACAATAGAGAAGACGATTCACTACAAAAGAATATACCCTAGCAACCTTCCTAGACGTGGAGGGTGCTTTTAATAATGTCCTAACTGAATCCATTCGCGAATCACTTGCTCACTTTGGTGTAGAAAGTTTCATATCCAAATGGATTGTATCTATGCTCAGTGACAGAAGGATCCAAGCAACGTTAGGAAACACAATTTCTACTAAGCATGTTAGTAGGGGAACTCCCCAGGGTGGTGTTCTCTCCCCTCTTCTATGGCTCTTAGTCATGGACAAAATTCTCGTCAAGCTCAGAGGAAGCGGTGTAAAAACTGTAGCGTATGCTGACGATCTGGTTTTACTGGTGTCAGGTAAGTTTACCACTGTGATTAGTGAAATCACTGAATTGGCTCTGAAAAGAGTTAGCAACTGGGCCACTAGTAGTGGACTAGGAGTTAATCAGAGTAAGACGGAACTGATGCTCTTTACTACCAGAACTAAAATACCTACATTCACCCTACCTCGACTTAACGGTCAAACTCTTTCCTTATCTTCCAAAGCTAAATACCTTGGAGTTATTCTCGACCCCAAATTGAATTGGAAGGTAAATATTGAAGAACGGGTTAAGAAAGCCTGTATAGCTTTCTATGCCTGCAGAAAGACCTTTGGTAAGAAGTGGGGCCTTCAGTCGAAGATGATTTTGTGGACGTACACTGCAGTGGTACGGCCAATTTTGTCTTACGGATCGATTGTTTGGTGGCCTGCACTTAGCAAGCAATATAACGTCGGAAAACTTAAAAGGGTTCAAAGAACGGCTAGCGTCGGCACTACGGGGGCTCTCAGATCATGCCCAACAGATGCCCTGAGCGTTATCCTGAACCTTTTACCACTCGACCTTCATATAAAATACCTAGCGGCATGCAGTGCTGTAAGACTTAAAGAATCTAACTGTTGGTTCTCCAAGCCCTATGGTCATGGAAATATAACAAAATTGATTCCTCCGGATATTTTCTTATTGAACACCGACTACTGCGTACTTCCTCTTGGCCCAAGCGGGGATTTCAAAGCCATTTTTCCCACCAGAGAGGATTGGAAAAATGACGTTGTCACAAAGGATTTCGATTCGATAATCTTCACTGATGGATCTAAGATGGAGTGCGGTGTTGGTTCAGGAATTTTTTCCGAGTCCTTTAACATCTCCAAGTCCCTCAGACTACCAGACTTTGCGAGTGTATTTCAAGCCGAAGTACTAGCAATCAAGGAGGCATGCAAGTTGCTCCAATCTAACCAAAACCAATTCAGAAATATAGCTATCTGCTCAGATAGCCAGGCGGCCATTAAGGCCATTAAATCATCTACATCTACCTCAGTACTTGTCCAGCAATGTCGGGACGAACTAGCGAGTCTGAACATTGACCTCTAGGTCACTCTCATTTGGATTCCTGGTCACAGTGACATAGAGGGTAATGAACAGGCTGACGCTTTAGCTCGGCAAGGCTCGGCCTTACATAGCTCACTGGTGGAAAAAGTTAATATTCCTCTTGGTGCTATGAAGAGAAAAATCTTCTCGATTTTTCTCAATGAATCCAACCGTAGGTGGAGCAGTCTCACAAACTGTGTCATATCAAGAAAGATATGGCCTACTTACAACAACTCACGTTCCAAAGATCTAATATGCAGACCCAGGCGCGACATAGCCAGGATCACAGCAATATGCACCGGGCAATGGCCCATAGGTGAACATGCAAGAAAGCTAGGCATCCCCTACAACCCACACTGCCGTAGTTGTGGAGATCCACAAGAAAAAGAAACTGTGGTTCATTTTCTTTGCGATTGCCCCGCCTTAGCAAATTACAGGATGGCTTCCTTTGGGAAAGCCAGACCCCAGCGAACTTTCGGAGAAGAAAATCAAAGATCTGATTATCTTTCTGAATGCGACAAAATGGCTTTAGTAATGCTCCGCTAAAGTATATAAAAGCCATTTTCTTCCGTACTAAATGCTTATTAGGTTGACACGAGTTTAATGGTATCAAAATGGCGCACCCCAGCGCTAATTGAGTCGCGGGCCCAGTTGGCTGGCGACTACCATCTCTACCTACCTACCTTCTTTACCGATTTTTTAGCTCATTTTAACAAATTATATTTATAACGTAAACATCGAACAACTTTATCATTTATCCACCGATTGCCTTGGGTGAACCCTTGATGCAGTACAATTTTAACCATAAATCGCTTCAAATTGAAACAACACATCGAAAAAGTGATGTTTTACATTAAAATAATAGTTCAGTTGTGTAAACTCAACGTACGTGTCGTCGAAAATATCGTGGGAAACAAGTACAATCTGACAACAGGACAACAGCCGTTCATCAACGCCCAAGACGTTCAAATTATCTGGTTGAAGCGGTAAGAGAGGGAGTATGGCTGAGAAGCCGAGAACCCACGTGAGTCGAATCGTCACCGCGGTCAGCATTTTGACTACAGCAGAACAACCCTGCGGCGCTTTTGAAGGATGATTAGCAATTGTTTCGTATTAAGTGAAATTAATTCGACTCACGGCCAAACAGTCGCATACCGACATAATTTGTTTAGTTAAAAATCGTGAGTTTAAGTAAAAACCTACGGATCTACTCAGATATTTGTAGATCCCCAAGCTCAAATAAACATCAAAAACAACAAATTATAACCAGTAATAAATAAACAATTAATACATAAATGTTAATTGCAAATATTACAAACGATTTTCAATTTTGTTCTCAACATTTGTAAAGGTCATACTTTTGTGGTTTCGAAATTAAATTAAAAAAACAAATGGATTAAAACATTATAAAAATGTTTTCCATTGGAGTTCTTGCCAGACTCGATTCTGATATTGTAATTTTCGATCACTTTTCGACAGAAAGAAAGAATAAGTTGATAAATATTCGTTTTCAAAGCGTCAAGAGCAACAAATCTGTCGATTTTGGTGGCCAGTTTACATCAGCACAACGAGAAGTAATAATTCAAGAAATGTTTCATTCAATAAAACCAAAATGAATCCTGGTTGTGTGAGATGTGGTACCGATTTGTTTAGACCACATGTCTTCCACATCCATATTTTTTATTTCAGGCCAAACAAATTCGGTTAAAGTTTGGCTATAACAATTTCCTCATTTTCAAAGAAGTATGAATCAAATTGTAGACGATACAATGACATTCTGCGGATACAGCGATTTTTCGACAGTTAGATAGTTATGCACATGTGGGTTTTCGGTTTCTCGTAAGCGACAATTTTTTTTTGTAAAAGAGCTTTATCAATGAAGAAAATGTTGGCTGTGAATGCGCTTAACATAGCTCTTAAATAATTCATATTTTGTAGTAAGTTTTAAGGATTGAATTTGAAAATGGAAAACTTTTAATCAAACTAAACTTTAAATTAAAGTCTAGGATGAACCTTCGTTTTGATGTATCTGTATGAAATAGGGATGTCAAATCTGGACAACGAGTTGGATGTATTCCTTTATATCTTGAAATTAAAAAAAACATTTATAATAGTGTATGCTTATGTTTATTTCGTCTAATTAAATGCTTTTTTTTTTCTTTCTATAATATTCAACAACATAATAACAAAGCCGTTCAATATTTATGTCAAATTTGAACAAAAATTATTTAAATGTAAAATACCATAGATGCATAAATAAAGCCATATAATAATGTTCATACATTACATTTGTTCTAACTAATTACTTATTAGTTTAATTTAAAACATTTAGAATAATTACAATATAAATATATTATTGAATTATTTACATAATATTTATAGTAAATATTTTTTCTCTTTAAAATCAGAAAATTATTTATTAAATTGTTTGTGTAAATTGGAAATTCAGTTAAATGTTTCTATATTCTTATTGTTATGTACATTTATTTACTACTGTGTATACTATATAAATTTAAGCAAAGCATTCTAAATATGTATAATACAAAATCGGACGACCTATTTATAAAGCACTTAAGTTCACTATATTTTTAAGTTCGATAAAATAGTAAAAATGAAAATGCTATACAAATTTATTAAATTACATTTCTTAATTTTAATTCTATTTAATTTAATAAAACAAAAACACTTTGTTGATAAAAATAATGCCAAAGCTTCGTGCGCTAACTCTTTTGTAAAAAAATGTTCAAATTGTCTGAACTGTGCCAAAAAATCTTCATCTTACTATCATAAAATTGTTTTCGGACGTCTTCATGCATTAACCTATTTTTACCTAGTGCTCTTCTAGAGCTTTTAAATGCTTCGGTCTTTGAATGTGAAAGACCATAAGTTATTTCTGACCTATGTTTAATTTTTCAACGGTTTTAAGAAAGAGAAATGCAGTCGCTTTTCATGATATTTGTCATTGTTGGCAGAGAAAAAATATATAAATTTATTTTTTTTTTCAAGTGAATCAGAAATGTATCAAACCTTTTTCATTTTATACTTTTTTGTGTTTGCTTTGAGTTAACAAAATCAAACAAATCTGATACCACCAAGCTTAGAGGAGGCTGGAGTTATAACTCTTTCTCAGGAACCAACCGCATATTCAGATTCCGTTTAGTGTTGCTTAGTATTTTCATGTGAATTGCACATCATAAATGGGAAAGTTCATCAATACTGATAAAATTCATATTCTATCTCTTTAGGCAAATATTAGGTGCGTTTTATTATTCACAAATCTATCTGGATCCGGATCTGGATTAAGTTTTAACAGGTGCGTTTTATTATTCACAAATCTATCTGGATCCGGATCTGGATTAAGTTTTAACATGTATTACAAAAACAATTTGGGATCCTGTTTTCTATCGGGATCTATTTCAAAGATCCAAAAATTAGTTATTACACTGGCGAGTAGATGGCTTTTATGATAAGGTAGTGTAATCTATAGTGTAAAGAAAAAAGACAAGAAATAATTGAAAATTTACAAACCCAAGGATAAAAAGAGACGGACTTATAACACTGCTGTCACTAAGATCCGTATCGTTTTATTTTCAAGGGAAGATCCAGATCCGGATCCAGATAGATTTGTGAATAATAAAACGCACCTAACATGTATTACAAAAACAATTTGGGATCCTGTTTTCTATCGGGATCTATTTCAAAGATCCAAAAATTAGTTATTACACTGGCGAGTAGATGGCTTTTTATGGTAAGGTAGTGTAAGCTATAGTGTAAAGAAAAAAGACAAGACATAATTTAAAATTTCCAAACCCAAGGATAAAAAGGGACGGGCTTATAACACTGCTGTCAGTAAGATCCGTATCGTTTTATTTTCAAGGGAAGATCCCGATCCGGATCCAGATAGATTTGTGGATAATAAAACGCACCTATTGTTCTTTAGAAAGTAGTGCTACTTGTTTTTTAGAAGTGTTGATGTTAACTGACAGTGATGAAAACAAATTTTACCAAAAACTCATTTAAAACCCAGTTTATATGAAATTTACATTTCATTTCAATTTCGTCATCATAGGTACATTTTCCAAACTTAGAATCCTTTAGTTTTGTACAAAATTGAGGTTAATTAATACAAATTTCATAAATTGTTAAACTATTAAGTGTCGTCAAAATATAAAAACGAATAAATAAATAGATAGTTCTCATATTGACTAACAAATCTATTTCTAAAACTGTTGATAAACTTTGAATTTGTCGAAAAATTACTGAAATACTAAAGGATTAGAACATAAAGTTACAATTTGGAGTACTGACCTACAGCCATGGCCAAAATAAAAGCAACACTCCTTACTTTTAAGTAAAACTGTATGTTACACTTAAGTTATGCTAATATGTGAAAAAAGTAGTTACATAACATTAACGGTAGTTATATTGTCAATCTATTTAACGTATGATCTTCTGAGTAAACAAAATTAATTTATAATATTTTGCATTCAGTTGATTGCAATTACAAAATTAGCTGGTCAAAAAAATAACAACAAATAAAAAAAGCCTAAAAAGTTTGCTTGTTGATTGAAAAAGTCAAAATTTAGGTGAGATTTTACTCTAACAATAGTTTTTGATAGTTTTAATAATTTTTTTTTAAATAGCACTTAGCAATGGGTAGAACGAAACACTGCACTGAAGACCAACGCGAAGCCATTTTATCCATGCATAAGAGCGGAGAATCAATTAGAAAAAATAGCAACGATCATTGGACGCCCTGCAAGAAGGGTATTTAGTGCTATAAATTTAAGAAAAACTAAAGAAACCAGAGAGTGCCCATCTAAAATGACTGCAAGGACAGAGTCAAGTTGGTGAGAAAAACTAAAGAGCATCCGGTACGTCCTCAAAAGATCTTCAGCGAGAAATAGAAACGCAGGTCAGTGCCAGAACTGTTCGTCGTATCCTCAAGGATGCTAATCCCAAAACAGATACATACCTACATGTTATGATGTAACAATACAATGCAAGCGTTTAGGAAAAGTGGAGAGGATTTAAGAGGAGATGTCGATGCACATTGGTTTTGACGGGAAGAAATCGAGAAGGGCAAAGTATTCCACTTTCCAATTAATGTTGATATAGTGGGCTTCAGGTCAAATGAAACAATGTTTTACAATGTCACAACGTTTCGTCCATGTATATGGACATCATCAGGTGCGATCAATGGTTTAATAGTTACATTTATATTTTATATATATTTATATATTACATTTAAAATTTTAATGAAAACAAATACTGTTCACATGAACAGAAGTGAAACTGTTTCACTTTTCCTTGAGTTTAGACTTCTGTTCATGTGAACAGTATTTGTTTTCATTAAAATTTTAAATGTAATATATAAATATATATAAAATATAAATGTAACTATTAAACCATTGATCGCACCTGATGATGTCCATATACATGGACGAAACGTTGTGACATTGTAAAACATTGTTTCATTTGACCTGAAGCCCACTATATCAACATTAATTGGATAACCGAAAAAGGTCACTTTTCATCTTTTAATAAGTATTCCACTTTCTAGTAGTGCTGCTAAAGAAAGAACCTCAATATTTGACGCCGGAGTATAAGCTCAAAAGTAAACTTATGGGCATTCATAGCTAGACGAGTATTATGGTGGAATTGTTTGAGGGAGAGAATGCAACTGTTTATTTCATTTGAGCATTGTTGATAGAAAAAGCAATAAAATAATGAAAGACAGCAAACATTTCGACAGTGTTCAAGAGATCTATCTCCTATAAGTTTTATGGCTCTGTTCTAAATTTTATATAACAGGTTCAAATGAGTAATCGAATCACCAGCTGAGATATCAGAGTTATACTCATTTGCGCTGATATATGCCTTATAGATGGTAGCCAGATCAGAAGGATTGCATCTTTTAAGAAAACCTAAGCATTTCGCTGCGTTTTTGGCAACGACGAATATATGATCATTCTATAAGAAATGGTCAGTAATATATATACCGACAATAGAAAAATTTTCGGTTTCTTTGATACAATATTTGGCTTGGCCGACAGAAGACAGCATTGAGTTTTCGAAGCATTAAATTCCATACGGTTTTTCATTCTCCATCGTACAATGCTGTTTAGATCGGAATATAATGAGCTTAGCATACGCTACCGTTCCAGTCCCACAGCCGAAGAACAGGTTTGTGAGTCTGAAAACGAATATGAAAAGCTTAGGGTGCTATCGTCAGCGAAACAGACTGTTGTGCTGCCGATGCCATGGGCCAATGAAAATATGCCCTTTAAATGGCATTTCCAAACGAAAAATGACACCAAACACACTGCAAGGACAACAAAGCTCTAGTTTCAAAGAAATAATATGAACGTCATGAAGTGGACTTTTCAATCACCGGATCTTAAACCTATCGAGAACCTCTGGAATGATCACACAGATTAATGTTAGTAAAGCGAAACATTTCAACAGAGCGGAAAGTTGGTAGAATCTATGTCGAATCAAATGCATACAGTTTTAAAAAATATTAAATTTCATTTGCTAATAAATAAAGAGAAATGACATTGGCCAGCTTGTGGGGAAGCTTACTGTAAATGGAATTGGAAATTTTGTAAATCCCGTTAGGTTTTTAAAAAAATCTTACATAAAACAAGTTAACAAAGTACTATACACTATTATATAACATACATTTTTGTATATTTGCCTAAATTAGAGAGCATTGCTATTATTTTGGCCATGGCTGTATATTATTTCACATGGAAGTTTCGAAATCATAGGGCCTTACCAACAATCAAATTAAGAGACGACTTTAATATTTGAGCGAAATGAAGCATTATTTAATGGACTCTATATAACTGACCATATATGCTGCATTTTTTTTAGGTTCCGTGCAATAAATGGTTCATAATTTAGAGTTCACATAAATATTAAGTTCATAACATATATGATTAACTTTATAGAGCTCTTTAAACAATGGTCCATTTCGCTCAAATATTAAAGTCGTCTCTTAATTTGATTGTTGGTACGGCCCATAGTGTTGCTTATTTATGCTGTAATAAGTAAATATTAGACAAGGGCATTGTAAGGGCGAAAAGCAATTTTAAAATATTTGAAACAATATATGTAGGTATTTTAAATACTTTCTTTATCCTAAACATTGTTTAAATATCTGTAAAAATTATTACAAATAATAATTCGGACGGCAAGCTCAAAATCTCATTTCGAACCTAAAAACTTAAACACACCAATACGAATTTTGTATAAAGTTAAAATATTATGTATATATATTGAATATATATAACACTTTACATATTGAATATTCTTATAATGCATTTTATTGGTTTAACATTGAAAGCTTATTAAAATTTACTTCTTTTATAAGTTCTTATTATGTGCTAGGCTGTTAGGCTATTTATGTATTTTCTGACTTAGTTATCAATATATACAATTGCATTACACTGCAGTCTTTTAACAAAAATAAGACTATATACAAATTGTTTTATTAATTTAATAAATTATATTTAATTTTCGTTTAATTACATTATTAGTTAGTGTTAACTTCTACTGTGGTGTTTTGTTGAAGCAAATAGATGTTCGCTTATTTCTTTTTTTAATTTATAAGATTATAAAACTAAAAAGAATAATAAATTCTTAATGTATAGGAGTTTATTTTAGTGAAAACATTACTAAACTTTTAACTTGAATTTCGATATATGTATGTGTGAATTTGTGTTCTTGTGAACTTCAGTTCTGCAGCCAACAAATTCATGTTATTTGATACAATATTTGTACATATTGAGTCTTTAACGCTTTATGGCAAGCGACAAAATTGCCAATTTAAAAAAAATTGTTTTTGCTGACCATCAAAAGTATTTTTAATAATATTCAATGCTGATATTGGGTAATTGGTTTCAATCTTTAGTAAGAAACCAACCAATATGTGTCCTGCGTTTCTATTACACTTATATACGCGCTTTGTGGTTCAAATTTTATTTGTTCATTAATATTTAAATAATAAATATAAACGCAAAATTTCGAGAAAAAGACGAAAGTATAATAATCTATATATATAAAAACGAGTTTAACTTTTGTGTGTGACCTTATAACTAGAATCCGACTGGATGGATTTTTATAATTTTTTTTTTAAATGAAAGGGGACCACTTTGAGATGGTTTAGAAACAAACTTTTTGAAAATTGGTCCAACCGAAGTTTTGTAATCCGAGCTACCTTTAACATTTAAAATAATACCTCAATCGTGAAGATTAGATAATTATAAACGAAGTTATTAGTAATCTAAATACATTTCGATTTCGTACAACTATCTAAAATGAGCGAAACACCAACACAACCCACACTATAAAATAAATTAAATATATAAGACTTTCGAATTGATTTTTCGACACTTTGACTGTGGAAAAAATTATTTAATTATAAATTTTTTTAAGGCATATGTCTGTTTGTAATTTGTTTTTTTTTTTTTGTGAAAGTGAGGCTCGGAAAAAAACTTTCTTTTTAATTGGTGCAACGTTCTAGCAGCAAGTGTTTTTTCGTTAAGTTTTTTTAAGTTTCAATTTTCAGCTTTGTTTAAGGTAAGTAAAATGGTTTTATTTTTAAAAATCGTGGATTGTGAATTTTTCTTGAGTAGGTTATTGCATTTATTTTTTAAGTTGTGTAGATATATCCAATAATTTAATATGTATTTGATTTAGTATAGCGAAGAATGGAAGGCAAAAAAAGTTATTATAAGGAAGAATCAGATGGAGTTATCAAGCAATGGCAGTGTAAAAAAGAACAGTGTAATAAAGAAATAAAGGACCAAAAGGAACAGTTTGAGCATCACATAGAACAAAAAAATACTTGAAACAATCGAAAAAAGGATGGAAGACCATATTAAAGAAATTGTTGTAAAGTTAGTTAAAGAGAGGGATGCTTTGAAAAAAAATATTGAATCAAAGGATGGTGGTAGTGTACTGCCTTCAACTGATAAACCATCTACATCTAAAAGTCAATTTAAGAAAGTTGATGATGATCGTGAAGAAATGCCCATAAGTGAAATTTTTAAAATTGTTGGCCTTGAAACTGCTTCTAGGACATCAATCAAAACATCTTCACAAATAAAAAAAGTGACACCGCTGTGCTTGGTATATATATATTTTACATATATGCCAGTGATTTAAAAAAGTTGACGGGAGTTTTTCAATGTATAGATTGGGATGAAGATAATTTGGATTTAAGTTTGATATCTGATTAACTTGTGTCTGGAAAATATGACTTAAAAAAATGAGAAGGAGAAAAATGCTTCTGCTTCGTCATTTAACAAAATCAAAGACACAAGTTCTATTTCGATAGGTACAATTAGTGTTTGGCTTAGATGATTCGATTGATTACATTATTCTTTGAATTCGATGTATTTCACTTGCAGATTTGTCAAATGAACCATATTAAAATGTCAGTGCTTCTCTTTTAAAGGATCCATCATCAAATCGATTATTGGCTCTCGCAATAATAATTTCAACATTTTCAATTTCAAATTCGTTTGAATTATGGCACAACCATCAAGATGAATTGTCAGATGATATTTTACGTAGATTACGTACTATTAATTCAAATCCAAATTTGCTAATTAATCCGGAAATCCACAACGAAGCTCATATTTTGATTGAAGATATTTGTATGTCAATTATTGCAAATAAAGCTTTATCTCAGTTGGGAATGATAGCACCTAATCGTTCGGCGCAAGATTTATTCAACACGGAAATGCGGCGTGAATTATGTTATGATTGTGTTGAATTGGAGGCATTTGTGCGGTCAAATGTTCCAAAATTAAATATTGAACAGAAGCATGTATATGATACAATCTTTGCTGTTCGTAATGAAAGAGGTGCAACGTTTTTTTTTTAGATGCACCTGGTGGAACTGGAAAAACATTTTTGATTTCATTACTTCTAGCGTCCATACGATCAGTATCCCAAATTGGATTGTCACTCGCTTCTTCTGGAATTGCAGCAACTTTATTGGAAGGCAGTCGAACTGCACATGCTGCACTTAAATTGCCATTGAACATGCATGCTACTGAAACACCTACATGTAAAATTTCTAAGAATTCAGGCATGGCAAAAGTTTTGCAGAAATGTAGTATAATCGTTTAGGATGAATGTACGATGGCTCACAAAAAGTCTTTGGAAGCGTTAGATAGAACGTTGCAAGATTTACGTGGGAATCAACGGGTTTTTGGTGGTGCCTTGATATTGTAAGCAGGTGATTTTCGCCAAACATTATCTGTTATTCCTCGATCTACAGCTGCTGATGAATTGAAAGCGTGTCTGAAATCATCGTATTTGTGAAGGCATGTAAAAAACCTAAACCTTACTAAAAATATTCGCGTTGAATTAGAAAATGATCAAACAGCAGCCGAATTTTTTAAACAGTTATTGGATATTGGAGATGAAAAATTCAACTGGCTTAGTAACACTACCAACCAATTTCTATCGAATGACTCAATCAAAACAAGAATTGATTAATAGAGTATTTCCAAATATAGCAGAACAACTCAATAATCATATTGGTTGAGTGAAAGGGCAATTTTGGCTGAAAAAAATAAAGACGTAAATGATATCAATGCAGACATTCTGAATAAAATACCAACTCAATTTTTTGCATACAAGTCCATCGACACAGTTATGAATCAAGATGATGTTGTGAATTATCCCACTGAATTTTTAAATTCTCTTGATTTGCCTGGTTTGCCACCACATTATCTACCATTAAAAGTTGGCGCGCCGATAATAATGCTACGCAATATTAATCAACCTCGGCTTTGCAATGGTACGAGTACAAGACTTGCAGTAAAAAGGTTGTTTAACAATGTGATCAAAGCAACAATTTTAAAAGGGAAATACAAAGGTGAAGTTGTCTTAATTCCGAGAATTCCAATGATTCCAACCGATTTATCATTCGATTTCAAACGTCTGCAGTTTACTATACGACTTGCTTTTGCCATTACGATTAATAATGCACAAGGCCAATCTTTGGGAATATGCGGTATTAATTTAAAGGTTCCAGTATTTGCGCATGGGCAACTATATGTTGCATTTTCACGTGCAGGCAAGCCATCTGCCTTAATAATTTTAACAGATGGAAAAACAAAAATATAGTATATCAAAAAGCACTCTAATAAAATGTATTAAAAATTGAACACAATACAAATAAAATTTTTTTGTATGTTGTATTGAATTAGTTATTTTATAGCACCCGGCGAAGCGGGTGTATTTAAGCTAGTAATATAATAAAATATAATAAAACCAATAATTTCAACATGTTGGACTTTTCATTCTGTTGTTCTTTAAAATCTAAAATCTATACAAAACAAATATTAGCGTATTGATATGTTTTTCAGGGGAACTGCCTCTTGCGAGGAAAGTGCTTATGTTAGCTGTTCGTACTCGGTAGAAAATTAAAGGACCTCTCTATTAATAACCACAACACGTACAAAGAAATGATTGAGAATTGTAAGTCACTAGACCCTTGTCCACTAATGGTGGAAATTCTGCAAGGGGTTCATTTTATCGATATATACATAAATACCTTTTCTTTGTTTTTTACTAAAAACTCGAAATAAGTCAATTAGGCAGACGGCAAAATTTTTGTCAAGCTTTACAATTCTTATATCAACAAAATGTAAAACAATTATCGAGAAATAAAGAATGTATTAATAATCTATATAAATAAAAATAAATCGCAAAATGTGTTGCTAAGCGTAAAACTCGAGAACGGCTCGACCAATTCGGCTAATTTTTGTTTTAACTTTTTTGTTAAGATACAAGGAAGGTTCTTATGGAGAGAAAAAACGTAAAAATTACAAGGAAAATATTAAAAACAACACTTTTAGTAGTACGTACTTCCGCCAACGATTACTCTTAGTCAATATTCGAAGCCCAATACCATTCCAACATTTAAGAACTGTTAATGGTGAATTATGTGGCTCTTACAGAGAAGCCTGGCAGCGTTCGCAACTGTTAGAAAATGATGCTCATTGGGATCAAATTTCATTTAAAGTAATTTCTGTAATTTCTTCAAAAGCTCAACAAATAAGAAAATTGTGTTTTATAATTATATCAATATGCTTTCCATCAAACACAATTGATTTATGGATCAAATACAAAGATAATAGTGTGACGATATCTTGCATCAAATGCGCAATAGAACAGGAAATCAACATTTACAACGAGGCGTTGATATCAATTGAAGACATGTGCTTGATGATGTCGAACAAAGCATTATCTCAATCAGGGATGGCCGCGCCTAATAGCCCAATGAACGACGGTTTTAATCAAGAGTTGCAACGTGAAAAACTGTTCGATCTCGATTCTTTAAGGGAATCGGTTCGAAAATATGTCCCGCTGTTGAGCCTAAACAAAAGTATGTCTTTGATACACTTATGAAAGTTGTAAGTCATGGATTTCATTGATTTTAGCAACAATTCCCTTACAGAATAGAACTGCGCTCGCACTTGCTTCCTCTGGTATTGCAGCTACATTGTAGGAAGGCGGTCAAACAGCCCATTCAGCGCTAAATTACCATTGAATATTCAAAGCAACGAAACTCGAAGATTTCTGGATTACAAAGGTCTTTCAACAATGCAAGTTCATAGTATGGAATGCTTTTTTTTTATAATCTACACGCGCTCAAGGGATTATGATTACCCTTTAAATACACAGAGCGGGCGTGAAGTTAAGGAAGAGAAAGAAGGCACATAAAAGGTCTTTGGAGGCATTAGATAGAACTCTGAAAGATCTGTGAAACAATCAATACCGATTCGGTGGATCGATGATTTTGTTGGCAGGAGATTTTCGTGAAACATTACCAGTTATTCCCCGGTCTACACCAGCGGATGAACTGAATGCATGTTTGAAGTCCTCCATTTTGTGAAAAAAAATTAAGATACTAAATTTGAGAAAGAATATAAGTGTCGAATTGCAAAATGATCGACCTAGAGAAATATTTTCAAAACAACGAATTGTTATTGGTAATGGTAAAATCCCTGTAGATGTTATGACAGGCTGCATTATTTCCTGTAAATTTTTGTTAGTTTACAGAATCAAAAACTGAGCTTATAGAAAAGGTCTTCCCAAACATCGCTCAAAATTACAGATATCATTGTTGGTTGAGTGAAAGAGCTATATTAGCTGCCAAAAACACGGATTTAAATGAAACAAATTTCAAAATCCGAAATGAAACTGCTGGTGAATTAAGGACATTTATATCAGTTGATTCTGGAACTAACCAAGATGATGTCGTCAGTTATCCACCAGAATTTTTGAACTCACTGGATTTGCCAGGAATAGGATAGATGGTCATAATGTTAGGAAATATCAAACAACCGCCATTTTGTAACGGCACACGGCTGGCAGGGAAAAAATTACTGAGCAATGTGATCGAAGCAATAATTCTAAAGGGAAAATATAAGGGAGAGGATGGGTTGATACCCCGTATCCTAATGGTACTAACTGACGTACTGTTTGAATTTAAACGACTGCAATTTCCAGTTCGACTTGCTTTCGCTATGAACATAAATATATCACAGGGTCAGTCGTTGAGTGTTTGCGGCGTAAATCTGGAAAACCCATGCTTCTCTCATGGACAGTTGTATGTTGCCTGCTCTCGCGTCGGAAAACCGACAGCTTTATTTATTTACGCACCTGGTAATCAAACAAAAAATATCGTGTACGTTAAGGCATTACAATGAAAATACCACATTATTACTACTACTCCATACTAAAATCTTGCAATTTACAAAATAGAAAACTTATATTTGTAAGTAATCGTTGTTTATTATGGAGATAAATCTATAAATAAAGTGATTACTCTGAAATATGTTTTATTACGGCGAAGGGCCAATAACTTTTGACAGAACAAAATCTGTCGGGGAGGAACTATTAACATAAAAAATCAATGTTGCGTTGTTTTAGAGAAAATAGGGCAGAACAACGTCTGCCGGGGCAGCTAGTAATAATAATAATAATACATAAATAGGAAAACAAATGATTCTAACCGAATGACTTACACTTATTTTATCCAATGGAATCTTTATCCTTAAAGTCTAGAAGTCTAGACATTTACCTAAACATGAAGTACCAAGTAATGTTCATTGAACATGCATAGTAGTATCTTGTTTTTTTACAGGACGTTCTGAATATCAAGGAACTCTCATCAAAGCTCTGCTTTTTGCAAACCAAATTCGTTTACTAGTTTACCCAACTGGGGTGCCAGCCAGCGTTGCCGATGTGGCACGATCGTGCCATTTTGACACGGAAATTTTCTCGTGGCACGGTGGCACGAAAAGTTTCAATATGGCACGTTTTTTTTCATTATTTTACCTAAATGCGTTTAAGATAATTGACCCAACCTTTTTTAGAAATAATCCAAATATACAAAGTATTCTGCCACACTTCAATATTTTGGTATCACAATTTTCTCATCTATTAGAGTGCGAGAAAGATGTTCTTTTTGGCGAAATAAGAAAAATTTTTGAGATTGGACTAGTCGAAAGTATTTTTCTTGAAGATTCAAAAACGTTCTAGGTTCATTAATAATTCAAAATTTATGTTGATTCTTCTCAGTTTGCCTCACGGAAGCGCATTAGCAGGGCGACTGTTTTCAAGGCTAAATAATATTAAAACAAACAACAAAAACAGAATGTAATACAAAACAATTAATGCTATAATGTCATATAATGAAATTATTAAGCCTAATAATTGTCAAAATTTCAAACCTCCAGCTATTTTATTTATTTAACTTATTATAACAAAGCTTTATAACGTCTTTATATTTTTAAATAATAATAATAGGTACTCATCATGTGATGTGATATAGGTAGTTACATAATACATACTCATTACTTATTATGAACTTACCAAAAACTCCTATTTCTGGAAAATATCTATACACGAATAGAGGAAGTGATTTTTTGTTTGTTATTTGCTTGTAATAGTATTTAATTAAAATTTATTTTTAAAGAATAACTTGAGTTTTTTTCATATGGCACGAAAATGTCACAAATGGCACGTTTTTTCAAAGAGTGTGGCACGAAAAATTTTTTTTTGGCGGCAACGCTGGTGCCAGCACGTAACTTGATACAATCGAGTCTAGTCGATGTAATCGAGTATAGGAAGTTCCTTATTTGATTCAATCGAATCGAAAACAATCGGCTGATCATAAGAAAGAACTGCCTGTTCTCGATTGTATCGACCTAACTCGATCGTATCAAGTTACGTGCTAGGGCCCCTGAATGGTTCATAACCAATTATGTATGCATATGTATGTATTTAAAAGATATGGATTGAAATCGAGTGAGGAAACTATAGAACAATACAAATGTTAGATTTTTTAAAATCATTCTTTAACAATATGATGCAAGTGCCACTTGTATCAGGAAATTGAAAAATATATGAACTGTTTATTAATTTATGAATTGGTCTTATATTATTACGAAAACGTGACTTACTAAAGTTCATAAAGTTCTTAGAAAGTATTTAATAATTAACAGAACATTAGGAGGGGCTGCAAGTTAAAAACAAAAATAAGTTTTTCAATGTTGTTGGGCGGAGAGAGGAGGGTGTGTATCTCACCCATGAATTGATTTTTGAAATAAAAGTTGAAACTTAAAGTTAAATTTCCCAGAAAAAGAGAAACTTACAAGAAAGTTATTGCGTTTTCGTTTGGTAATCTTGAAGAACCTTCGGAAACTCCTCGATTCGGAATGCCAAATGAACAAGTTTCAAAACCTTTTTGATTCTGAAGATTTTGTTTTGACGTATTTGTGAAACGTCAAAGGCAGAAGGCAAATTGAAGCTGTTTTCATTTCTCATTATTTCTAAAAATGGCGAAAACTAATTTGAAAGATTTGATCCTATTTGCGAGGAATATTTCTCAATAAATTCTAGGAATTTCTCCAATTGGAGTCTTTTACTTTCATGTTTGGGTTATAGTCGATTTAGAATATAAGAAAAATTCTCTTAGGGCCAGTTTCAAAAGTTTCGGATAGTTATTCAAAATATAACGCTATCTACCAGATAAAGGTTGTTAATATTCTTTTTTTTCTGTTTCATCGTCAAAGTTTCGGATAAACTTACTGATGCATAAAAGTGCAAATTTTGATATTTGCGCAAAATTTTAATTGAATTAGTACGATGTTAAAGCTGTTTTAGTATTAAACTGGGTTAAAACAAAAATTTTGTAAATTTTAATCGAATATAACACCATACTTTCTCTATCCTTTTATTAAAGTTAAGAACATCGAATAACTATTTTATTTTTTTAGTATCGTGCTAACTTCATGTAACTCTTGACATTTACAAACGTCAAAAAAGGTCTTTTTATTTAGCTTTTTGCACGAACTGTCATTGCAATTTATTAATAAAATTGCTTAAGTTCGATACTAGTTAGACAATGTTTAAAATTAAGAAAGAGTTAGTAAACCACTTTAAAGTTTAGTAGTATCATACTAATATATATATAAGGGGCTGTTTAAAATTTTTTTATATAAGAAAGTTTTTTCTTATATCTTTTATTTTTATATAAGAAAACATGGTTATAAGAACAAATTTTGTTTAGCTCTAAACTTTCTTATATCTTATACATTTCATGATTATTTTCGTTTAAAGTGTGCATGCTTTTGGTTTTGACTGTCAAATCGGGGATCAATTTTCTAAGGGTATTCATGTAACGAGATAATTTTCCACTTTGTAGAAAGATATAACTTTCCGCAGCATGTTTTCATGAACACCCCCTAAGAAATACTTGCGTAAATGTGGGAAATATTTTGTGAAATGTCAAATTAAAAGTCAGAATCCATACTTCTTTAGTTTACGAGGTTTATTTCTGCACTTTCCGCAGCAAATTTGTGAGATAATTTTATGCGATTTGCAGAAACTTTTTCCCATACAAATTTTGACAGCTCGTTTCTGCGGAGATAAAATTATCTGGTTTACGAGGTTTACGAGGGTTTTCCGCGCTTACATGAATACCCCTTCTATTATTTTCAAAAAAGAACTCTCATCTAGTGTCAAACGAGCGATTTCAAAAGGATTGGAAATGCTTTCAATGACTTAATGTGTACATAATCTATATACACAAAATCTATCTCCAGTTATTAATTATTCAAGGCGCTTCTTAATAAACAATAGACACCCCAATATCAAACTAAAAGCGAGAGGTGGGAGGTTTTACAGTTTTCTTTCACTCTTTACAGCATTAACATTTGCACAGCGAACATTTGCAAAGTTTTCAACTGAGGGGTATTTCTAAACTTAAACATTTTGAACTTTCACTGCGAACGCACCCTTAAACCAATAACCAACCTGTCAATGTCAAAACAGTTAGTAAAAACAACATCTTCATGCTGGTGAAGTTCACGAACGAAGAACGTTTACAAAAATTAAAATTGATTGCCAAAATTTCGAGTCGGTTACGGCAACTTTAAGAGCCCTTGTGGCTTAATTTTTGTAAGCCTTCTGATGGATAAATCGGTTAGGTCTTCTATAAAATTTGTATGTGCGTTGAAAATTTGAAATGTATACAATGCATGGCAAATGAACTGTCAAAATATAAGCGATGGGTTATGTTTCGTGCGTTGTACGACTTTTTTTATTCCGATTTCTACGAAAACAAATTAAAAGTGAAAAGTTTCCTGAAAATAAGTAGAGGAAAAATATTAAACGTAAAAAAGCAAAATGAAAGTTCAAATACAAAACGAAGAGTAAGCAAGCATTTATTTTACGATTCTGTTACCATGAACAGATAATATTCTCCGATCGGAACTTTTCGTAAGAATTCCCAAACGGAAACGATGATAGACTTGAATATTGAACAAATTAAGTTCTCGAATCAGTTCTCGAAACGAACGTTCGCTTGTTTGTTTGTGATTATAGTTCAATTTTATTTATTCGTTTAACAACTCTTCGATTTCAGACAAAAATTATTTATTGTCACTAATTCTGGTGACTATTAATGACAGTTTTTGTTATTGATAGTTTTGTGTTTTGATGGCAGATATTCATCCACTTATTTTGTTTCCAAAAATAATATTACAACTTCATAAATTCGTGTGTTATTTTTTGTTTTTACGGCCAGTCTCTAACAATTTGCATTATACTCAATTTTGACGTTTGAAGCGAGTAATTTGGAAATTCTTGGCTTATTGTAATTGTAAATGAATTTTTTCAAATACCAATTTTTTCGTTCGCCTCACGAACGCTAATACATATGTAGATCCCTAATGAAATAGAACAAAATGGATTGCATCATGCATACCTATATCGAAAGAGCTTCTCCAAATTATGAGAATAACTGACTCAAAAAAATGGTCAATTTAACAAATTTAAAATGTTTTTTTTTTAAATTCTGACTAAATATGTCAAATTAAGGAAATCACAATAAAACGAAATGCGAAATTAAATAAGACAAATTTTCGAAAAATCTAATTCGTAAGACAAAACGCTAAAGCAGCATAAAAAAGTGTGATATTTTTCAATTTATGCTTTTTAACCAATTTTGAATGTGCGATGTTAATTATTATTAAAAAAAAACAATTAACCCGTTTAAAAAAACATGAATAAAGAAAATAAAAACGATTCTTGTACAATTATTCGCAAACTTATACAAAACAATTTTAGTAATTTCATAAAGTATAAGCGGTATAATTAAAGTTTAACTTAACCTGCCCATGCGAATTTTTGTTGCGAAATAAAAATCTTAGCAAATTTTTACCACGCATCCACTTGTGAGTTTGTGATATGTCCTTATAGGTACAAACGCTAAAAATGGACAAACAGTTCTTGACGTGTGTATATTTACGCATATGCTTCAAAGTAATCGCAACGATTAACTACTACATTTGAGTGATTTTTTTTTGTAATTAATGGGATTTGTATTTGATTCTCATTTCTTGCGATTTAGATATCGAGCGATTGAAAATCGAAAATGCCTTTATGATCTTATATCTTGCAGCGATAACTTTTTGAAGTAAAACTTCTTTTCCGGCGTTGGGGGTAAAAAATTTTCTATACAGCTGTCAGTGACATGTCAAAACGACACGTTATCAGTCAAAGAAAGCGACATGTTTTTAGAATACAAAATGATTGTACGTTTATAGGTTAGAATCTTACAGAGGCTTTACTTGAGGGAAAAGAAGTTTTACTTCTACCGCGCGTATGTCAGTACACACAACCTTTTTTTAAGTCAAATATATTTACATACATCGTTAGCTAAGGTATAAACGTAGTAAACTTGATTAATATTAACGCAAAACAACCATAACGTCAGAAAAATGAGAAAAATCGCAGCTTTTATTTGATGCGATTTTCTTACATAGTGTGTGTTCATTCAAATTAAGAATGTAAATGAGTTTTCGATTGCGCAACTATTCAAAGGCAGAAATTAGAAGACATAAGTTCCATAAGTGAATGAACACATTTGACACCAAGATATGCTTAAAATGTTAAACTCTTTCATTTTCCTGGCGATGCGATTGTCACTTAATAAAATGAATGAAATGCATTAACATCAACATAATGTGTATTTTTATGGTAAAATAAAATAGATACAAAAAAAATTATATGAGTGCCCGCAATTATGATATGTTGAATTTGTTTCCGATTAAAAAATCGCGACAGCAATTACCACAAATGAGTTCATTACAGAAAAACACAAGTGCGTTCTTAGCCTTAAGCTCATGTCTTCTATGCACAGTGACCCGTTTATTCAACATGTTTGCGAAATTAATTTGTCTTTTTACGATCGATCGAAATTGGAAGTGTTCAATTTCTAACCCTAGACAAGGCTGTATTTACATCAAAATAAAAATAAAACAAGTAAAAAAAATCATTAAATTTTTAATTTAAAATAAAAAAAATTATAATACATTCTCTCGAAGAGATTTTTTTTCTACTAAAAATGTTTCTCTTAAGTTTTAGTTGAATTTAAGTTTATAACTAACTTAAATTTTAAATGCATATCTCGTATTATTTACAAATTTTACCTGAATAAATAAGGATCTTCAATAGAATTCAACTACAGATGCATAATGTTTGTATGTTTTTTTCTTAACGAATTAATTATATGTTTAAAGCTTCACCATTTGATATTTTCAATTGTTTTACAATATTACATTTTACAATTATACTATATTTATTTATTTTTAAATATTTATTTATAAATAAATATGGTTTATTTAAAATTAATTTTATTTTATAAATATTAAATACATAATAATATATATATATTAGAATATGAGTATAACAATATTACTATAAAAGTAATTTACATATATTTGGTAAATACTTAAAATTTAAAGTCGTTTAATATATTTTTCGTTATATGAAAAAAGTTGGTCTTTTTCAAAATTAAAAATAAATTCTATATAAAATTTTTGGTAAATGTCCGCGTAATAAATTTTGCAATACATTTAAAGCTATATTTACATTTTTGAGTTTTGGTTTTGTTCGACAATAATTTTTTTTTATAATATTTTAAAGTTACAAAATATTTATATTTAAATATAGTTTAAATTCGTTATATACAGAAAAATGTTGTAAATAAATTATTATTCTTTTTTTTTTGTTAATAAATGTTCATTATGTATTTACATACATTTATGTTTTTACATACGCTTATTTTTGTGAAGCTATTCCGTGGTGTGGACGGTGGATTGATTACAGTTATTAAAATTATTATTATTATTACTAATAACAGAGCCGCTACTACTTCTGCTAATAGTAGGAAGTCAGCTGCAAAATAAGTTGAAAAATCCTCGACCTTTTTCGGAACGAGGAGCCATTAGCATTGGTACTTGGTTCTTGTGGGTTACGGTAATCTGAAAATGAATTATAAATAATTCGAATAAATAATAATTTTAATGATAATTAAAAAAAAAATTATTGAAAAAATCAAAAACAAAATATAAATAATATTTATTAGTTATTTTTAGTTTGCCTCAAAACCCACAATACATAAAGTCGGAGGTCAGTTTTATAGTTGGAAGCAATATTTATGAATTTTGAGATGAAAAGTGTACTTACAGTGGTGCTAGAAACATTCCGGATTTTTTTGGTCAAGTTTATTAATTCTTGTTTTGCTACCCAAAAATGTACAAACAATTTCTTTTATATTTTCTATAAAGGCATTAGATTATACAAAAATTAAAGCAACTTAAAATAATCCATACAATAAATAATATTAAAAAAAAAATTAAATAAATTCAGAAATTCGTCTGCTAAAAACTAACCGGATTTTTTTATTAAACCGTACAAATTAATATTTTGTCCAGTAACTGTTATTTTTAATAACTTCTTGGCATCGACGAGGCATTGACATGATTAAATTGTCTGTAATAGAGGCTGGAATATTCTCCCAGTCATTCTTTAAAGCTGCAAAAAGAGAGCTTGTTGAAGTGTTCGTTCTCTTTCCAACTCGCTTTTTTAAAATCGCCACAAGTTCTCGATATGGTTTAAATCGGGAGATTGGGACGGCTACGCTAAGACACGAATATGTTTTGTTGCAAACCGCTTTTTTAGCAGCTTTGAAGAATGTTTGGGATCATTATCCTGCTGAAACACCCAACGCAAAGGCAGTTCTTCCTCAGCATATGGCAGCATTGTTGACTCCAAAATATCCCTATATTGAAAACGGTCCATAATTCCTGCGATTTGATGTATAGGACCAACGCCTGCACCTGAAAAACAACCCCCGACCATCACCGAGGCGCCACCGTGCTTAACCGTAGGGAGTACATTTGCAGCCTTTTTTTTGCAGGACGCAAAAGGGTCTTTAAGGCACAAAATTCTTTATGCGCCTATCAGTTTTAGCTGTTGTTTTGCGAGGGCGTCCACCACGATGTTCTGCTTCTACTGACTTTCTAGTCCAATCAAATTAGTATTTTATATCTACAAAAAATACTGCGTCGATTTTTTTTTTTTCTTAAAGAGTACCTATTGGAGAGTGTAAATCCAAAAAGTTCGAACAAAAAACGCCCATGCGTTGTCCGCCATTTTGAAAAAGGCTTTGGAAAGCTTGAACTCGATTTTCTCGGCTCCTATCATATATAGAGCTGTTTTTTTTTTTTTTAGGTTTGTACGTTAAAAGATCTTCTTTAACTTTTGTTGAGAAAAAAATTTGAAACCTCTTTCCAAAAAAAAAGTTATCGACGAAAAACTGTCGAGATTTTGAAGTAAAAAATGGTTTTTAACGTTTATCTCGCCTCACGTTCATCTGATCAAAAAAATACTGTAGGAAATATAACCTGTCAAAATGGCCAATATACTGCGAAAATTAAAAAAAAAAATTTACTCACGTTTGAAAATTTTCAAATTTGATTATGTTCATTATGAAATTTAAAGAAACAGTTCAAACTCTTTTCCACAACACCACCGAGGTAGAGTTACGGCGCATTTTTTTTTAATATGGGGTCTCCAGGAGGTATAATCCACTATTCAATCGTTTTCGTTTCTATATCAGCCTATCGATAGCTCAATGTGGCATATTTTTTCATGTCGTTCTTATCTCCTTTTTTTTTGGGGCTAGGCGTGCGGATATCAATGATCATAATATTAACTTTGTTTGTGCTGGGATCGTCAATGGTAGTTTCTTCAATGTTTTCAGGTGAGGAAAAGTCTTTACATGCGTCTTCATCTTCCAGTAAATTAAATTAAACTTCAACTTTTATAAATCATATAGACGGAACTTCATTTTGAAGTGCATACATAACAATATAATAAAATATTTTATTTAATGTAAAATTTAATGTAACAAAAATTTTTTTTTTATATAATTTCCCCTGAAGAAGGCAGCAACCCATGCCGAAACGTCGGGAAAAGTTAATGTAACGTTATCGTTTCATTGCCAAATCCATTGTGACCAAAAAAGCCGAAAAGAAAAGATTAAGATTTCAATCTTCTCCACTTTTTAATAATAATCTGAATTGGTCAATAATTGATCTTCAGGAAGACATTATACAAATAAAAAATCCGGAATGTTTCTAGCACTACTGTAAATTGGAGCCTTTTTCTCAAAAGGTAGTAAAAGTTAACCATGTGATAAATGGTGGATTCCACGGTCACGTACGGACAACTCGCACTCAAATTTCTTTGTGATTTTCAATGTGTTTTTGCGTAGACTAATTTAAATTCTGTTATTTTTTATTGTGTTAGTAAAGGAAATATTACCCTTTAATTATAACCAAAAACCGATCTCTTAGCTTTTGCTATTTCGAGATAAAACGCATACAAAAAAGCGTTACGTACAGACAAATAAATCTACCAACAAATGAGGAACATATAAAAGATTAATTTTTTTAGCAAATCTGTAAAACCTAGAGCCGTGATGTCTTAAGACCAATTGTACCTTGGGTTATAACATTTATTTTGAAAAAGAGAACAAAATAAAAAAGATCCTTGCTTTTTCTATAGAAGCATTTATTGTTGCGTCACGTACGGACACATATCGTCACGTAAATAATAAGAGTAACTAAATTTTAATAATAAATTAAAGTTTTTTGATCGGATATACAATTTTTTTTAAGATTTATAATTTTTCCATCAGTTTCGATGTAATGAAAGTTTGATATGCCTGATATCGCCTTCACATTGTTCCAAGGCTTGGAATTAACAATTATTTCATTAATTTCTTCGGAAGGAATATAAATAACTTGAGTTTTTGGTACGAGTTTTGTTGCTAATTCGAAAAAGTCCTTAGCGGATTGGACGATTATATTTTCATCTTTGCTCATCATTTTTTCTCTGACAAGCCTTTTTACATTTCCTCCTACTCCATCAATAATTCCTTTGCCATGAGAGGTTGCAAAATATTTCCAAATAATTTTTTTCTTATATTTTTCGCTTAAAATTGTCGTTAACTTAGCCATATATTTATTTTTGAATTCAGATGAGGGACCGTCGCTCCAAATTACTTCAACAGTTGGTTCCACATTTTCCTGGTTAATGACATCATAAAGCCTGTTTATGAAAACGAAAATGGTGTCTTTGTCTTTTGCTTTGGCATCAGAGCATATTATATATGTTTTAACCTGGTTCTTATAAAAACTGACTGCTGTGAACAATAGCACACTTGATCGGGACCAAAGTGCACTTTGCACCTCGTTTTGGTATTCGCAGCCAAAAGACATAGCGAAATCAACCTGCAGAATTCGAATATTTCTATCGTTCTTATCTTCCTGAAAAGCATTTTGTTGAATTCTTTTTAAATTTACATGGCTCATAACGGAGGCCATGGAGTTGAGAAGCATTTCGAAAAGCTCACCTACGCTTGTTTCACGAAATGTTAGTCGAATTTTTTTTTCGGGCGTTTTGTGCCATTCTTTCCAAACGCAAATTCGACTCAAGTCTAAAACCAAAATTTTTTGTCCATTACTGCAATTGTCGCATTCATTTCGCCAGCATGAAGAATCTGTTTCAGGATTACATAACACTTGACCCCACCAATCGTTAGAATAATTAATATTGAGCCCCTTCAATTTTAAAATAAAATTTTCGTGTATAAAACATTTACACTGGTCTGAAGGTGTATCCTTCATGAGTAATACATTTTTGGGTCGTAGACTACAAAATTTGGAAAATTTAATTTCAAATTCAGTGTAAAAATTCTTAAAAATCTGGAAAGCTTCTCGTAAGTAGACCGTTAGGTAGTGCTTTTGTAACTTTTTTTTAAAACCATTTTCCCAGACAATAACAACGTCATTTTCCCCTGGACAAGTGTACACAATATCAGTACGATAATAAAACTTTTTCACAATTTCATATTGTGAATCATTTAATGATACTCTATTTTTTTCTTCTACCAAAGCAATGTTCATTTTGCGAGCCAATTCTGTGACAACGACTTTTTTTTTCCTTGGGGATTTTGGCAAGGCTGCCATAGCTTTATGAACAGCTTTAGCCAATGTCTGTTTGCATTTATATGGACTTTGGGTATACGCAGAATTTTCATTAATACCCGCATTGTCAACTCGTTTTTTAGCTCTCTCAATCCTCTTCCTGTCCCTTTCTAATTTTTTCTTACCTTCAATAACGTTTTTTGGGGCTTCTTCTCTCTTCTTCTGTCTAAGTTCGCGAATTCTTTTAGCCTCGTTCGCCTTAAAGTTTGGATCCTCAGCCTTTCTCTTTTCACGGAGCCTGCGCATGCGAGCCGCACTGGTCGATGGTTTTGGATCCGACATAATACCCAATATAGATTTGCTAAAGGCATAGCAGAAATAGAATAATGAAGTCAAAATTTGCTAAAAAAATTAATTTCAAACACAAAACAAAAAACTGCGTCACGTACAGACACTTACAAGTACACAATATACAATTGAACACAAACATTAATCAGAAAACTTTGAATGAATAATGAAAGGGGATATAAAACTAGCTTTGCTCGCAAAATATTATTTAGAACAAAATGTTTTTATATTGTTATAAACTAAAAATTACTAAATAATCGTCACGTACGGACAGTTTCACTAACCTTATTTTAAATTCAATTACACAAAAATTATAAGCGTATATACTGAGCACACGATAATGATGATTTAATCTATTGATATTCAGTAATTGATCTGCATAAATTTTTTTTGTCTTTTACGTTAGGAATTGCAAAATGAACTGTGAAATAAAATCTATGAGGCTTTAACATAATATTCTTATTGTACTTTTAATAAGTGAGCCTATTATAATACCGTATTATTAAACCGGTTTTGGTAAAAAGTGTTGTTGCTTCATGAAAGATAGGAGTACACTCTTTCATAAATTATATGTACATACAAAAATGTTAATTTTGTCTCTCATCTAAAACTTCCGTTTTTTCGTGGAATGCACCAAATACAGTCTTGTGCAAATTAATTGGGACAAGCAGATTTTTGAGCATTTTTTTTCATTATAAGTATATAAATATGAAATTAGTACTTTATATGCCCCCCTTTAGTATCTATGAGTTCTTTAACTCTCTTCGGGATTGATGAAATTAACTTCTCGCATATATTTTTCATTTGTTGGTCGTGGAACCATACCTTAATAATTGCTGAAATTAGTTTGTTTTTAGTTGTACAGTCATTTTTCCTGAGCCTCGCTTTAACCATAGCCCATATATTCTCAATCGGTTTGAGATCAGATAAGTTGCCAGGCCACTCCAGCACCTTAATATTTTTCTCCACGAAGAATTGCTTCATTTTTTTGGACGTGTGACACGGAGCAAGATCTTGCTGAAAAATGGTTTTCCATCGAAGTTCTTCTTTGGATAGTAGGAAGGAGCATATGCGTTAGGACATCCACGTACTTGGCGCTGTTCATCATGCTTTCTATGGGCTTTAAGCTTCCAGGACCCTCAGACGTGAAACAACCCCAAAACATAACCTTTTGCGAGTGTTTAGGGGCTTGGACGATATGTCCAGGTCGGAGTTTTTTTTGTCACTTTTCCTCACGACACTTACCCTGTATCCTTAGATGTCGAAATGGCTCTCGTCCGAGAAAATTACTTTTTTCCAGTCCTCTGGAGTCCAATTCTTATGCATTTTGGCCCGTCTCACAGTGGGCAGAAATCGTGATTTAAGTGGTCAAAAATATTTTTTTTTTTTTCGAATCAGATAAGTTTAATTTTAATTAATTAAAGAAATATTTAAACGTAAAATATATGACATTTTTTTTAAATAAATATGCTGAGGTTGAGAGAAAAATAAATTCAAAGTGAGAAAAACTTATAAATGGATGTATGAAGCATTTTTGGCGCAATTTTTATTTCCCGATTTTCTTGAAAATCCCTTTGGAAAGTAATCGAATTCATTACAGCTAATTATTTCACATATTTATATGTTATAATACGCAAAAAAAATATAAAGAAACGTTCAGTAGTTAGTACCGTTGGATTTTGAAACACCCATCTTAATTTTACTTAATTTTCCAGTTTATAAAGGCGATACAAAAATTCACAACTTTTCACAACTTTAATTTATTTACGAATTGAAAATTGAATATGTTCTCTATCGAGACTCGAAAGATTCATATCCGCATGTATCCGCATTTACGAGTTAGAGCGAAAAAACTTTGTACATAGCGTCTCTTCCGTATGCAAAATTTTACATTGAGTATAGCATGTTGTACATGGTTACAGCCCAAGACTGTCGTTCGTCTCCAATGGAGGTGGCCAAACAGTTTAATATTCACCTATTATGGGTGCCGGGACACGGATATTCCGGGGAATGGTAAAGCCGACGAACTCACCAATATTGGAACGGAAATGCCTATCTTGCCCGATAGGGTAAACATAGGTATGCCTGAACTGAAGCTACAAGTAAACTTATGATGAAGCGAATTGCTCTGGAATAATCAAACACAAGATGGCTTAACACTACCACTTGTTTAGCGACCAAACAAATCTGGCCCAAACTGGATTTGAAGCGTTCAAAGTATTTATTGTCCCTCAGCAGATCTCAGATCAGCTCCGTAATAGGTGTCATAACTTTACACTGTCTTATACAGGGTGGAACACCAATTGTGCTACAATAAGAAATTCAAATAACTTTTTTTTTAATCGATGTATTTCATTTATTTTTTTTTTATTGGTTAGAAAATTAAATTTTATTTTAAATAGTTAGTTGTTTTTAAAGATTATTGACCGCAAATGACCTCCACGCTGTCCCACGCATATGCGGCACCTGGTCAAAAAATTATTCATTGCGGCCTGAAGAGTTGAAGTTGGGATCGCCTCAATTATTGTCGTTATGGACTGCTTTAGTTCAGTTAAATTCCTTGGCTTCGTTTTATACACCTCTTGCTTGACATAACCCCATAAAAAGAAGTCTGGTGCAGTCAGGTCAGGTGACCTTGGGGGCCAGCGAAGAGTGGAGTTCCTAGAAATTAATTTATTTGCGAATTTTTTGTTTAGCTCCGCCATAACTGGTCTGGCTATATGTGCAGTTGCTCCATCTTGCTGAAACCAAACGCTGTTGAATGGTATACGTCTTCGGCGCAGTTCTGGGTAAAAAAAACTCCTTCAACATCTTTAAATAACGGTCCCCATTGACAGTAACGGATACACCGTTTTCTTCAAAGAAGTACGGCCCGACAATACACCTTGATGAAACTGCGCACCACACAGTGACTCGTTCTGGGTGCAGTTCCGTCTCATGGAGCATTTCTGGATTAGACTCATTCCATATACGGCAATTTTGCTTGTTTACATTGCCGTTAAGATCAAAATGGGCCTCATCAGACATGAACAAACAATTGATCAATGTGTTGTCTTCTTCGGCCATTGATATCATTTTTTGGCAAAATTCCAGGCGAACAGGCAAATCCTGAGGGTTTAACTTGCTAGTAATTTGGACTTTGTACGGAAACAAGTTTAAATCGTCATGAAGTATCCGTTGTAATGACCGTCTACTAATTCCAATTTGCCCCGATAAGTTTCGGGTCGAAACGCTCGGATTGGCCTGTATTGCAGATGCTACTGCTGCGATTGTATCCTGAACCCGAACATTGGCATCTCGATGGTACGGCCTTCGTGCGATGCTTCCAGATTCGGCAAACATGTTTACAAACCTCATAATGGTCCATCTACTCGGGGGATTACCGCCAAACTCCCGCCTAAATTCCCTTTGGACGGAAATGACGGACTGCAAAGCATGGTACCGTTGCACTATCCAAATTCTTTTCTCCGTATCCCAAGCATCCATTTTTATAAATCTAAATAGTAACCTACAAAATAAAAAAAAAATAAGCCGATTACTCACACAGAAAAAAAGTTATTACGTTTTATTTTTGTACCACAATTGGTGCGCCACCCTGTATGTAGACAAGACTCGGTGTACTATTAAACGATTTTTGCAGGAGTTGCTTGGACGAAGAGGAAGAGGAAACAATCCCACACCTTCTTTGTACATGCCCGAACACAAAGTTCATCTAGGAGAATATTTCTATAACAAACTAAGCGATATCATTTAGTGCGGTTAGTAAATTTGCTTGCACTTTTTTTTTGTGCCCAAAAAATGGTATGGTCTATTTATGTTGTTCTCATTAATTTTTCCGTTACATTTAATAATTGGATGATGGAAATGACAAAATTTATTTAAGGTTTTGGTAACTATTCTTAAACAAAGTGTTGACTTGAAAAGGACAAAATTGGAACTACAAATTTCTTTTTGAGGGTTTTGTGAAGACTCAAAGGGCAAGCCCAAGGATTTCAAACAAATAGTTAACTGGTCACTATTTGTTGGATCTTCAAGAAAGTTCTTTTAAAATAAGTTTTCTATCCAATTTAAGTCAATATTTTGAAAAATTTGTCTTCCCAAATTAACAGGGAGAAAAACAACTTCTTTTTATTATTGATTTTAAAATCAAAATAACACATATTTGATAAATTAAACACTATATATTGAAAGGTACTTAAATTAAGTTACTAATAAAAAAAAATATAAAAAAAAACTTAACTGGTTCAAAAGTTATGGATTTTTGACCACTTAAACAACGATTTCTGCCCACTGTGCGTCTGTCAAAAGCTGTTTCATTAATGGTCTTTAAACCTTTCGGCCCACTTCTAGAAGTCGCCTTCGAACTGTTGATGAATCCACATGTACTCCAGCTGTCTCCAAGTCCCTTTGAAGCTCACCACTTGTCTTTCCAGGATTTATGACGCTGTTTCGGACCAACATTTTGTCGCCATTGGCCGTTGTTTTCCGTTTTCGACCACATTTGCCCTTTCTCCGTCTTTCAACTGATCCTGTTGCCTTGTGCAATGCAATTATCCTACCGACGCTTGATTTTGCTACACCTACAGCAATCGATATCTCTCTAATGGTTTTTCCTGTATGTTCATGTAAACCGATGACTTTTGCTCTGTTTTCCACCGATATAACCATATTTTTCTTGAAGCCGAAATATTGATAAATAGAGTACCTAGTAACATGTTTTCAAAAATAATGCCAATCTTTCCAGAACCCTTAGAAAAAAATGCGACCTACCTTCAAAAAGTCAACAGAAATATTTAGATGAAACTAATTCAGGGAGCACTTACCAAAATAATCAAAAAGTTAACGCAAAAATCAAAGCCTACTACCAAATTCATTTGAAAATTTGTTTGTCCCAATTAATTTGCACAAGACTGTAAATACTCGAACTCAAGAACCAAGGAGACCTTGTATAAGACCCTCATCATCCCGGTCCTGCTGTATGGGGCAGAAGCATGGATACTGTCTGAAACGGATGAAAATCTGCTTGGGTGCTTTGAAAGAAAAGTTCTTCGTTTGATCTTCGGTCCAGTCTGTATCGATGGAGTATGGACGAGAAGGTTCAACAACGAGCTGTACGGGCTTTAAAGCGACGTTGACCTAGTCAAGATGCTGAAAATACAACGGCTGAGATGGCTGGGACACGTGGAGCGTAGGGACACCGACGCACCAGCCCGTCGAATCTTCGAATCCACCCCTGATGGTCTGCGCAGCAGAGGAAGATCTCACCTCAGGTGGCGCGCACAAGTGGAGAGCGACCTCAACCAACTTGGAATGCGTAACTGGAGGCAGCTAGCTAGAGACCGAGGTAGCTGGAGGGGCTTGTTGGTTGAGGCCGTAGTCCACCCTGGACTGTGAGCGCCATCCAAAGTAAGTAAGTAAAGTAATGTCAGCTTGTTAGTGTGAACAAACTCGGGAGTATTAGCGGATAAAATAAAGGGTTTTTCAATAAGAGCGGGTAGACGTTGAAATTGAAAAAAAAAAACAAGCTGTTTGTAAACTATGTTTGTCCTTAAGTGGGCTCAAGGTCAATTTCTGGTTATTATTTTATTTTGTATGGGTGTGATTCATAAGCTAATTTTAATTGAAAACATTATACATTATATACATCAAAATTCAAAAGGATTATACTTACAACTTTAATAAATAAAAATATTTTGTATTTATTTGTTTGTTTCTGGTATCCGTGATTTTCAAAAAATCTTTTAGAAGACGTTTCAAAATTTTTCTTGTATGTATGTATTTTTTTAATTTTATGTTTTGGTTTTTAATTCGTTTGAAAATTTATGTCAAACAAAATGAAGTTTTATTATTTGAATTTTTTAAATAAAAATAATTCTTCTTGAAAATAAATTCAAATATTACTAAGTCTATCACAATCTGAACATCTATTAATGCTATTTTCGGTATTTCTAATATGTAACATTTCTAGTAGAATTTTTTTTATTGTAATTCTGTTCTGATTGTATAATTGTTACGTTTTTAAAATTCAGGACGATGATTTTCCTCTATCCAATGGAGAGAGGAGAGCTAGTGCAGTCTTTTGTGTACTACCACTATTTATATCAGTATGGAATATGGAATATGACATCATTCAAATACCCGCCTAAGATTCTTACGGTGGCAAGGAACCGAGTGGTTTTAATGACTCTTCCGGATAGATCCGGCTGAATTTGAGCGATGGCCTGTGTTATGTACACCTTAAGCACCGGTCGGTTGTGGTTTATTCGCATAGAACTGTGACTTCAGGAAACCTCACAAGCAAAAGTCTAGCGGGGTAAAATCGCATGACCTTGGTGGCCAATTCACGTCACCTCTGCGAGAGATAACTTTACCCTTAAATCGTTCATGCAGAATGTCAATCGAACGCAACTATGCCCAAATTGATAAAGAAGGTTTGGCAATTATTTTCGGTATAAAACATTTTCATTAGTATTTTTAATAAACACAAACCTATTTCGGTTAGGTATCACCACGGATGTTGAGATGGTGTCTTCTTTTATCAGTCTATGATTATGAGCTAGAAAACATCAACTGGGTAAATTAAACGCAAATGCGGATTGCCTTAGTAGTTTTCACTTGGAATGTTCTAAAAATGGTCCCAGCGAACTCTCGGATGTTTTATTGCTCGAAAAATTAAAGGATAAATCAATACGAGCGGAAGATGTGGCTCGCGAAACTGCTCGAGATCCAGAATATAACAAAGTTATGCGATAGATACTTTTCACGTAGGAGATGCAGTATTCTTCAGAAACTATTGTTATAGATTAAAGAAGAGGCAACTTGGTTAAATGGGGCTGAACACAACCTTTACCTATTTGTCAATTTGTCTTGAGGTTAAATCTAACAACTGACAGTCGAGCGATAAACATAGTTCAAGAATTTAACCTCTAATATACAAAAATAAAATTGAATTACATTTTAATATATAAAAATTATGTATTCTTATTTGATATCGATTTATATTACACATGTCGTCTATGTACATCCATATAGTTCAATTTGGGCCATAAGACCATGGTTCTGTAGACCTCACCATTGACGGTGACCACCTCACCAACTTTTCAAAAAGTAGGAACCAATGATGCCGCTGACCCAAAATCCACATCAAACTGTGACTTTTTGAGAATGCATTGTCACCTGGCGAACCTCGTGCGAATCCAAAAAACAGCTTTAAAAATGATAGGTGATAGCAACGTTCCAATGTTTCTTGTGTTTCACTGTTTTACCGCTATTTTTATAAACAGTGCTCTAGTGAAATAGCCAGTTGCATTCCTCCCGTTAAACAATACAACCGTAACGCACATCAGTTTACACTTGAGCCCTACAACGGTACGCCCGTTAGGTTAGGTTCAGAGATTTTTTCTTCAGTGTACTACACGAATGTAGAATGCTTTATCCAACTCTAAATTTTCCTCCCATTATGATATTCAGACATTCAAAACCAATTTGCATCGGTATCTCCTTTTAAATCCTCTTCAGCTTTCCTAAAACGCTCGCAATATGCTCAAACATTTGTGATGTGCTTTTTGCTTTCCAGCCGAGGTTTTTGCTCGCCGGATTTCCAGGGTCGCTCTGAAGAAAATACGAAACTTCATTAGAAAAGTCTTTAAAACCTTATACAAAATCTTTATTGAAAACAAATCTTAAATTCATATAACAACTAAAACATTCTAGACTTCAATTAATTTACACCTTGTATTGGGTAACTGGTAAACATCGGTTATTCTCCTTGTAATGTGTTCCTGTCGGTTTCCCTTAGTAAGCTCTATTCTGGCATCTGGTTTTTCATTAACTGGTATTCGGTATCGGGCGCTTACAAGATCAGCAGGTTTGAGGCCCCTGGTGACACAAGATCAGCAGGTTCAAGGCCCCTCGTGGCACTAGATCAATGCATATGCACTGACAGATCAGCAGGTACCAAAGCCCCTGGTGGCAATTAGGATGTTTATTCTTCGAACCAAACTGAGGAACGAAATAGCTGGACAATTTCAGTTGCCTTCTAAGCTAAAATCGAGCTTCGACCGTTGCAAATAAGTGACTTTCTTTCATAAAAGTAGGTCCTCTTGTTATATTTTCTGTATAAACTGCGAACTGTGAACTAAATTGTAGCTTTTTAAATGCTCTTGAATTGCGCAAAAATGGATTTTAAACTCAAATGGCTTATTTTATATAAAAGTTTCCACTAAAATAAGTCTGAAGTTAGCGGACGAAAATGTGAAAACAATAATTCTCTAGAAGTCAAAAATTGTAGCTTTTTAAATGCTAATTTGATGCGCAAACATTTTTTTTTAGCTTTAATGGTTCATGTTTTATTTGCATTTTAAGTTAAAAAAGTGCATTTCCGGTCAGTTAAAATAAAACGGAAGTTGGCGGAGAAAATCTTAAAAATCAAATTTTCAAAACAAAAACAAATGCCAGAAATTGAAGCTTTTTAAATGCTATTTTTTCGCACCAACCCGAAATTTTTAGCTCTAACGGTTTTTTTATAATCAAGGTTTCAAGTTACCTCAAAACGGAGCTTCCAAAACCTAAAAAAAAAGAGAAAATCCAAATTTTTTTTTCGCACGAATTTAAAGTCTCCCTAAACTTAATCAACCCTACAAACCCCGATTTTGTAGCTCGCATAGTTTTTTTGTTATTAAAGATTCCGCTAAAATAAGATCTAACTCCCATACGTAACGGTCGAATTTTAAAAATTGAATGGATCCGGATTGTGCATTCGATAACCACGTTTTCTGAGACAACAACCTTTCGGTAGGTGCGTAAATGTGTGAAATAATCAGAATAATCAGCTGTTCGTTCACTTTCCGCAACAAATTCGTGAGATAATTTTATGAGCTCCGCAGAAAATGTTTCCCATTTTTGACAGCTCGTTTCAACGGAGATACAATTATTTGGATTCTGAGGGTTAACAGGAATCTATTCGCCGATTAGGACGATTATCATTTCAAATGAGATTCTGACTGTCCAAAGCATATGTGGATCGAATTTGCTTATTCGTCATTTGGAACCTAAGATAAACCCGTCAGTGCATTTTATTCTTTATGATTTTATGCCACAAGATCTTTCCAATTTTTTTTTTATTTTTGCATTTGTTTTTTTTTGCATTTCTTGCCATTTGTTTCAACACATATTGCTTTCTCAATTTTTCTTATGCATTTAGCTTATTAGAAAGAAAAAAAAAAAAAACAATTTCTTTTTTCAGGGAGGTAAATTCAATTTTAACAAAAATGTCCCTTTTTAGATTGGTGTAACTCGAAAGATTTAAGAGTCTGATAAAATTTATGAGAGTTTTTGATAAAATTGCTTTTGGTGTTTGTTTACGAGTATGAAATTGGCCATGAGTAGATATTATATAATATAGACATAGACACTATGACGGTGTTCACATTAGACTAACTCAACCGATTTATTTTGACGTAAGGCCGCGCTGTGGTGTTCACCAAAACAAATGTAAACAAAAATCCATTAATTTTCAATTTGTTTTAGGAATCCTGTCTCACTTTCTCGTCTCGTTCTTACCATGAAGTGCGAATGAGAAAAAAACAGAGACGGTGGAGTGAGTCCAATGTAAACACCGTCATATGCAAATACACGCACATTCAATTAAATACCTAGTTAAGTTGTTTTCTATAAGCTGAAGAGAGAAAAAATATTAATCAATATTTTCGTTTGGTGAAACGACAGAAGAGAAGAGCCGTACTTATAAAATTAACTAGTTTTCTCTTTCATATGTTCTTGATTGTTTGGGAAAAGTGTTGCACAATTCACAAATGTCGGGCGAAACAAAACATTTTTTTCAACCAAAGAGGAAAGTATAGCTTGAACCAATTCAGTTGGCAATTCTACTGCGCAGGTCTCTTTAAATTTCTTTGCTCTACTCTTTAATTCTTAAAGAGACAGAAAAATCACTGAAAAAAAGAAAAAAAAGATGTACATGCCGGCGTTGTTGTCAATGACGCTGCTGCGATCATACTGAAGCACTTAGGAGGGTGAGTTTTGTTTATAGCTTCGCTCAGAGTAAAATAGAAATGAATTTCCAGTGATGGACTTTCTTTGAATAAGATATGATCATGGTTTACTTTTCTTTCATAGCTTGATGTCTAAAAAACTATTTCATCTCTGGTGAGATAAAAGGAAAAGATTTTTAGGTGTAAACTTTACTTCGAAAAAATAAAATTAATAATTTTTGTTTTTATTACTGGGACAAATTTCAGTGCACCTATAATAAAAAAATAAGTCTATTGCAAAATGCAATTGGGTCAGACAAAAAAAACTACCTGCGAGCTGCGACATAGGATTAATGACAAAAAGCTTAGGGATTATTGTTTATTTCTATGTTTTATGATTTGTGGCTTAGTAACAGAAAGGTTCCGGGGGCGTTGTGTTTATATTTATTTTATGGCGTTAGTGTATATTTGATATATTTTTTTTTGACCTGTGGGGTTGGGATTAATTGTAGATTAGTGTTAATTAGTTAGATTAGTGTTTACGAGTTTGAACAATTTTTGCATCAGAGGGAATTAACGTATTTAAATGATATTTGCTTTGGTTTGCAATTCAGTTTAAAAAAAACAACCAAGAATAATACATTGAAATACATTTAAAAGAAATTGTAATGGATCCATTCAGAAAAGGAAAACCTATTGGAAGCCAGGCGCGTAAGATAGTTGTTAAGATATATAATGACAAACTGGAAGAAGCAAAGAATTCGTTTCTTGAAAATCCTGTGAGTTACGCAACAACGCAAGCAGTGGAAACTACTGGAATTTCTAAACGTTCAATCAGAAGGATTATTATAAGGAATACGAAGAGACAGGAGTTGTACAGTAACCAAATAAAAAAGTGCAGCATACGAAGTGGAAAACTGGACTAGACGAATTTGACATCGCAGCTATTCGGCGTATAATGCACAACTTCCACCAGGAGGAAAAAATGATGATATCCTTAAAAATGTTGAGACAACGAGTACAGGAAGATCTGGAGTTTAACTTAAGTATTACGTCTCTCAACAGGATTCTAAGAAGAAACGGATTTAGCTACAAAAAAACTCAAAACAACCGGAAACTTCTCTGTGAAAGAAATGATATTAAACTCATGCGAGTGAAGTATCTGAGAAAAATCCGGGAATACAGAACAAGAGGATATGATATCATTTATTTGGACGAAAGCTATATTCATAGCTCACATACAAGGCCACGGGCTTGGGCTGATGACAGTAGCAGTGGGTTGAAGACGCCAATTTCAAAGGGAAAGAGGCTGATAATGGCGCATGCAGGTGGTGACAAAGGTTTCGTGAAAAACTCCTTACTTTTATTCAAATCTGGAACGAAAACAGGAGACTATCACGACGACATGAACTTCGAAAATTTCTGCAAATGGATCCAAGAACAAGTTTTGAATAACTTGGAGGAACCTTCAGTTATTGTAATGGACAACGCCTCGTACCACAATAAATTAGAAGAAAATCAAATTACTTCTGCTAGCAAGAAATCCGAGATGATACAATGGCTAAACGAAAAGAATATTCCGCATACTATACATATGTTGAAACTTGAACTGTATGAGCTAATAAAAGGACACCGAGCTACACACAACCCAAAGCATAAGATTGACGATATCATTCACGGCATGGGACATGAGGTTCTACGTTTACCACCCTATCATCCAGATCTCAATCCCATTGAAAATATTTGGGCAACTGTCAAGGCAAGAGTAGGTTCACGAAACACAACATTCAATTTATTGGATGTTCAAAAATTAGCAGAGGAGGAATTTTCAAAAATAACGGCTGAAGACTGGCGAAAAGTGTGTGAAAAAGCCATAAGAACTGAGGAAGAATACTTTTCTCAAGACCTGACGTGGGACACAATTTCGGATTCAATTATAATTAATCCAGGTGACGATTCTTCAACCGACTATGAAAGCGACATTAGTTCTTAAAACTAAGTACATATATGTAAATAAACATTTATTATTTAAATTATATTATTTTTATTTTATTATTATGTTTCATACTTATCTCTGAAGTACAAATTTATAATAATTATTTTAAGGTAAAATAAATTCTTAAAAACTCGTAGGTAAAAATTATTCAAACTTGTAAACACTAATCTAAATAATTAACACTAATCTACAATTAATCCCAAAACCCCACAGATCAAAAAATTATAAATACCTATATCAAATAAACACTAACACCATAGAATAAATATAAACATAACGCCCCCGGAACCTTTCTGTTGCTAAGCCACAAACCATAAAACATAGAAATAAACAATAATCCCTAAACTATTTGTCAAAGCAAAGTTGAGTTAGGCACTGTAAGATTTAAGGAAAAATGTTTACTCATTAAATAGCTTGTGCACCATTTTTGTTCTCTTAAATCCTCTCTCTGCGCAACCGGCCGTTGGCGTTGGCCAACTGAATTGGTTCAAGCTATACTACTTTCCTCTTTGGTTGAAAAAAATGTTTTGTTTCGCCCGACATTTGTGAATTGTGCAACACTTTTCCCAAACAATCAAGAACATATGAAAGAGAAAACTAGTTAATTTTATAAGTGCGGCTCTTCTCTTCTGTCGTTTCACCAAACGAAAATATTGATTAATATTTTTTCTCTCTTCAGCTTATAGAAAACAACTTAACTAGGTATTTAATTGAATGTGCGTGTATTTGCATATGACGGTGTTTACATTGGACTCACTCCACCGTCTCTGTTTTTTTCTCATTCGCACTTCATGCATTGTATATATATTTTAATAGTACTCTCATGGAACACGAAAATAAGTTTTATTATTGTGCCGCAAAATCGTAAGTGTGGCTATGTTAAGCAGTACAGAGTTGACGTGGAAGGAGAAAATATAAGCAAAAAAAGAGATGAGGTAGAGATATATTTATTCTGACAACAATAAAGAGGGTAAGGGAGAAAGTCTTATCTGCGTTTCTTTTTGCTGTCAGAATCAATTGTAGGTAGTTATATAAAGTTGTATATGCCATGCGCGAGATGAATACAAGCAAATGGTATTGAGAGTGTATGAGAGTTTTTGTGAATTTTGTTTCATTGCTCATGCAATCTGGTTTCTTTAAATTCTGATACGATGAATTACCGAGGTTGCCATTTTATGGACTTTGTAATAAGATCTAGAGGAATTTGAACTTAATAAACTCAAATGGTTTTATTTCGTTTTTGAAAACTAAATAATTTCAAATTGGCTTTATTTCGTTATGGTAACCAAAATAATTTTATAATAATAATTTTATAATAATTATTTGCAGTGGGTAGTTAGATAGTGGCAATTGAATTTTTTTTTGTAATTAATATAGATATACACAGTTAGAAAACTATTTCTTTAAGAAAATCTTATAGGTACGTACCTATATTTTTATTAAAAAAAATAGCTTTTGCATAGTATGTAGGTAAACACCCATAGAAAATTATATGAAATTAAAATAATAATTTTGATTAGGTACAAAACAAAACCCCACATTTTTTGTCTACGAATTTTTATCAGATTTGGAAATTATTAATTCATTAAAATAAAAATTTTGTTTTGTTTTTATTTTGTTAATATAAATATAAAAAGTAAGAATTTATGCAAACAAAGTTTAAAAAACCTTTTATTATTAAACTAACTTTGAATATAAGAAATTTCTTTAAAATTGTTTTAGAAAAAAAATTGGGATATTGATTTTAAGTATTTAAAAATAAAGATTCTAGGAAATATTTTCAAAAATTAATCGCTCAAACTTTTTTTTTTCAAAAACAATTTCTTTAGATAAAAAAATATTTGTTCGTGTTCTCTATCATCGTAAAGTCAAATTTGATCAAAATCTCGAGTTTTGTAAGTGAAAATAAAATAAAAAAAATTTGGTACGCCAACCTTAAGTTTTTATTATTAAACGAATGAAATTAAGTTTCGAAATAAAATATTAAGCCGTTTTTGAGGTATCGAATTTTCCAGGCAAAAAAAAAACAATTTTTTTTCCAAAAATGAAAAAAAAATTTTTTTCAAAGCTTTGAGATGCAATGTTTTTTTAAACTTATTGGAAGCATCTCTATAAAAAATGGTCCCAAGGGGGGTACCAAAAATAACAATTTTTTGTAAAATTTTTTTCAACCATTACCTAGCTATTGTATATGTATATACAATGCCTAGCTTTAATTAAATGAAATTTTTTGTTTTTTTTTTAAATCTGTGCGACAGTTTTTGAGAAAAAAAAATATTTATGAAATTTCGAAAAAAAAATTCCAAAGAAAAAAACATCCGGGGGGAAAAATTAAAAGCCATATCTACCAAGTTTGAAGAAAATCGGCCGAGCCGTTTAGCTGTAATCGAACTCAAATGTTTAATAAAGTGGTTTATTGAACATAATAGTTCTTCATAACTTAAAAACTAAAAGAGATAGAAAGAAATGGAGTATGCCATTCGAAAGAGCATGTTTGATTTATAAAAACTGCATTTCTAACTAAATTTCGCCAAAAATGCTCTTTTGAACAAGATATAACTCAGACGACAATATGCAGAGAAATAATTTTCTTCTATCCCAAAAAATACGTAATCGCCAAAAAAGTATTGAAAGTATTGACCTTGAAAATATTTGCCTACAGAAAATAACAACTACCAAATCCCCACACACACCTACATTCTACTCCAATGTACATAGTATGTGCCTTTGTTCTCCTACTTTATATACAGTATTCCTATTGCTGTCACTGTCATGTATTAAATTTCTATCTGTTAAAACTCTGGCATAGGCATCTCTGCTAATTTAGTAATTATGGTGCCGCTTGGTTCGCCTAGTCGCGTTCCTATTCATGATAGTACTATTAAAATATATATACAATGCTTCATGGTAAGAACGAGACGAGAAAGTGAAACAGGATTCCTAAAACAAATTGAAAATTAATGGATTTTTGTTTACATTTGTTTTGGTGAACACCACAGCGCGGCCTTACGTCAAAATAAATCGGTTGAGTTAGTCTAATGTGAACACCGTCATAGTGTCTATGTCTATATTATATAATATCTACTCATGGCCAATTTCATACTCGTAAACAAACACCAAAAGCAATTTTATCAAAAACTCTCATAAATTTTATCAGACTCTGAAATCTTTCGAGTTACACCAATCTAAAAAGGGAAATTTTTGTTAAAATTGAATTTACCTGCATAAGAAAAAATGAGAAAGCAATATGTGTTGAAAAAAATGGCAAGAAATGCAAAAAAAAACAAATGCAAAAAAAAAAAAAAATTGGAAAGATCTTGTGGCATAAAATCATAAAGAATAAAATGCACTGACGGGTTTATCTTAGGTTCCAAATGACGAATAAGCAAATTCGATCCACATATGCCTTGGACAGTCAGAATCTCAATTGAAATAGATTCCTGTTAACCCTCAGAATCGAAATAATTGTATCTCCGTTGAAACGAGCTGTCAAAATGTATGTGGGAAACATTTTCTGCGGAGCTTATAAAATTATCTCACGAATTTGTTGCGGAAAGTGAACGAACAGCTGATTATTCTGATTATTTCACAAATTTACGCATTGTATATATAAACTATAGTACTCTCATGGAACAGAAAAAAGTGTTATGGAATACACTCTACCGAGGGCGCTGTCGTACGAAAATATTGTCGTGGAGACTTTTGATTTAGGGAGGGGTAGTAATTGAGGAAGAGCGAGAAAATTTTATCAGCTCTGGCAATGAGAAAGACGAGAAAGAGAAAATAAAATTTGTTTTGTATCATTTTCCTTTTGAGGGATCTTCTGTGTGTTTTGTTGTTATATTTTTTTGTCAAGAATATTTGTTTTGTTTTTGCTATTTCATACGCAACAAAGCAACGTTGTTCAATTTCGGCATATCTAACCAAAATACAACGTTGCTTTTTATTTGTATGGACACACATACCTATTTGAATAGATTAAAGTAGGAATAATTTTGAAAATTGATTCTTGATAGGATTAGGCTTTTTTGAATTTTAGTATATCTACATAGGAACTTTATCTTAATATATTAGGTAACTTACCTATGTTGATTGCAATTATTATTATTTTTGTTATTCAAAAGTATAATAATTGGTGTAATTTTGAAGAACAAAAATAATAATTGCAATCAACTATTTTAACTGCCTACATTAGATGCCGTGGGTGGTAGGGTAGTGGAAATTGTTTTTTTTTTTTGGAATTAATATAATTATGTACATACATATATATACAATGGATTTACGCACCTACCGAAAGGTTGTTGTCTCAGAAAACGTGGTTATCGAATGCACAATCCGGATCCATTCAATTTTTAAAATTCGACCGTTACGTATGGGAGTTAGATCTTATTTTAGCGGAATCTTTAATAACAAAAAAACTATGCGAGCTACAAAATCGGGGTTTGTAGGGTTGATTAAGTTTAGGGAGACTTTAAATTCGTGCGAAAAAAAAATTTGGATTTTCTCATTTTTTTAGGTTTTGGAAGCTCCATTTTGAGGTAACTTGAAACCTCGGTTATGCAAAAACCGTTAGAGCTACAAATTTTGGCTTGGTGCAGAAAAACAGCATTTAAAAAGCTACAATTTCTGGCAATTTTTTTTTTTTTTGAAAATTTCATTTTTTTAGATTTCGTCCGCCAACTTCAGTCTAATTTTAGCGGACCGGAAATGGGTTTTTTTAAATTTAAAATGCAAATAAAAAATGATCTATAACAGCTACAAAATTAATTCTTGGGCGAAATGTTATCATTTCAAAAGCTACAATTTCTGAGAAAAAAAAAATTTTAAAATTAAAATTTTTTTTTAAATTTTGACCGTTATGTATGGGAGTTAGATCTTATTTTAGCGGAATCTTTAATAACAAAAAAACTATGCGAGCTATAAAATCGGGGTTTGTAGGGTTGATTAAGTTTAGGGAGACTTTAAATTCGTGCGAAAAAAAATTTGGATTTTCTCTTTTATTTTAGGTTTTGGAAGCTCCGTTTTGAGGTAACTTGAAACCTTGATTATAAAAAAACCTAAAAATTTCGGGTTGGTGCGAAAAAATAGCATTTAAAAAGCTTCATTTTCTGGCATTTGTTTTTGTTTTGAAAATTTGATTTTTAAGATTTTCTCCGCCAACTTCCGTTTTATTTTAACTGACCGGAAATGCACTTTTTAAACTTAAAATGCAAATAAAACATGAACCATTAAAGCTAAAAAAAAATGTTTGCGCAACAAATTAGCATTTAAAAAGCTACAATTTTTGACTTCAAGAGAATTATTGTTTTCACATTTTCGTCCGCTAACTTCAGACTTATTTTAGCGGAAACTTTTATATAAAATAAGCCATTTGAGTTTTAAAATCGATTTTTTTGCAATTCAAGAGCATTTAAAAAGCTACAATTTTGGGTGTCAATAAAACTTTAAAAATCGTATTATTTCAAAATTTGTCCACTAACTTCAGACTTATTTTAGCGGAAAATTTAATAGCTCAGAAACTAGTCGAGCTACAAATTTTTGGTTTGCGCAGCAAATGAGCATTTAAAAAGCTACAAATTTAGATATCAAAATTTTTTGATTCCGCCAAAGTAAGTAACTGCAAGAGTTGACCAACTTTTAACTTTAGCATGCAGCACTTTTGACGTTTCAAATTCCAACTGGTCAAACGGCTTGATGCAAGTAAGGTTGAAGTGAGCTTCAAGTTCTCTTCAATTCCTCGTTCTACTTTGTTTGACAAATTCGCAAAAGATCTGCATCAACTGACACAAATAATAGAAATCTGTACATCAGCATTATGTTCACGAAAATATATCACGTACGACACTTTTTGACAGCTATTTGAACTGCAGCTCAAGTTTTAGTTGCAGCACTCATTGTGTTAAGCAAGTAAGTTGCAGATCTATGTAAACAAGCCGCAAACGATTGATGGTCTCTAATTCAACAAACCACGTTAGATCACTCAAAATTTAGTGTGTGGCCCTATTAAACAAATCGTTTTCAATTCGACTCCTTTTCGACTCATGAGTCGAAATTTGTACTCCCAAAATTCCAGTCAATTGACAACTGACTTCCAGGGAATTGTGTTTTTTTTTAATTGAAATGATTGTGCGGATAAAATTTACTGTCTTAACTAACATTAAATTTTTAATGAAAAATGAAAAGTGGAATCTCTTATATGCAGAAAGTAAAAGAATAGCCTACTTGGCGAATTAAAAGAAATTTATTGAAAAGTGCATCTTCACTCGTTGATCTTCCATGCGATTGCTCATTTTATAAAAAAAGATTCTATAAGCTGTTTCGTCATTAAGAAGAGGCAACTGATATAAGCACCAGAGTCATCAAAAATTAAACCTCTATCGAAACACTCATGATATCATTGAAAGACCTTTCCAAAAAATAGTTGACATCTAATTTACAACTTGTAATATCAAATTTTAAAGTCTATCCGACCTCACTGAAAACCCCTTTATAACAACTGCTTAAACCTTCATAAAGCTAATATTCTTTATTAAAAGTATATCGGTGTTTCTTCAGTCGATCAACAGTAAATGTTTGATGCCAAAATCAGCAAAGTAAACTCGAAGCTCTTGAACCACCTTCGTATGCACTGATAAATTTCGTGTACACCGTTAGTAACGTGTATTCGAAATAGTCAAAAACAAATTCCATAACCTCACAATTCATCAATACTGTTTGGAAAGCAGCCGTGCAGTTATGAAGCATACTTATGAATTAATCATTAGCATCCCATGTACGCATATCACTTTAAGCCCTTCTCTAATTAGCACTAAATTCCACCCCTTTAAGTACACCTTGTAAATGTCATTAATCAAGGATAGAGTTGCTGTAGAAATGTACTGATGTAGAGGATTTCGAAATTAATTGATGAGTCCTCGTTGTATGATAGATGAAGTGTTAAGTGATGCGTGTACATAATCCTTTGGAGGAAATGTATCTATAATAATATAATACGAGCAAAACATAGACACTTTTGTGGCATGGCAAATGTATTTTAAGATATACATGAATGGTTCAAAAAGAAGGGTATATTCTTAAGAGAATGTCAAGTGAGATAATGAGTCCTACCAAAGCTTACTATCTATGCAAACACAAAATGTGTTTTCAGTTTATTTTATAAAACAAAAACAGAAGCTTATTAGTCATTGCCTTCATTCGTTTCTTAACTCAAAAACTTTTCTAAGACTCTGGAAAAGTTCGTCTTTTGAGGGTTGACATGTTAAACTTGGTATGAAAGTCACGTCAGCCTACTATACACTACCAGTTTAATCATTTCAAAAATGTTTCACTTCACTTCAGTCTTTGAAATACAAGTTTAATGTGTTTTAAAGCAAATAAAAAAGTAGATGAATTGCGAATCCTATAAAAGGATAGCATTTGTTTTTATTTGTTTTTAAAAACTTTGGTATAACATATATTTTTACTTGCGACTTATAGGTACGAAAAGGCAAGTTATACATTCGTAAAAAAATCGAACTCGAGATTTTGATCAAAATTGTCATTACGATGATAGCAAAGACCAAAAACGTGGGTCTCGCAATTCTGTCTGTCGGTTCGACGACAGCCTAAACGGCTCGGCCGATTTTCTTCAAACTTGGTAGATATGGGTTTTGATTTTTCCCCCCACACGTTTTTTCTTTTTTTTAAGACCAAAAATAACGGTACCTGCCATACGATTTTTTTCGAAATTTTATAAATATTTTGTTTTCTCAAAAACTGTCCCACAGATTTAAAGAACAAAAAATCAAAAAATTTCATTTACGGTTGAAAATGTTTGTCCAAAAAGTGGTTATTTTTGGTAACCCCGTTGGAACCATTTTTTTTTGTTTTTGAATTCCTCAAAAACGGTAGCACCGATTTTGACCATTTATATGTTAAGGCTCACCAGCAGTTTCAATATGTGTATTCAAATTTTCAAAAAAAATTTTTTTGGATTTTTAAAAAAATTTTCAAAATTTTGTTTTGAAAACTCAATATTTAGAAAACTCCATGCTCGATTTTTTTAAAATTTGATAAATAAAAGTTTTTTAATAAAAATTATAAGATGTAGGAAAAAAAATTATTTTACCTAAAAATAACGGTACCCTCCATACAAATGTTAAAAAATGGTTCTCTTTTGCTAAAATTTTTTTCTTTTGATTAATTTTTACGATCTATAATCAAATAAAAAAAATTGAAATAAAAAATTAGGGTAAAGTCGGGTAATGTGGACCACTCGGCTAATATGTACCACCAGCTTTTCTCGCCTTACACAAATGCAATCGAGGAGACGATTGGTTGCGAATGTGCGTGACTTGCTAAAACTTAACTCAGTATAGTTTGAGTAGTCAGGAATAGCGCGTCAAGAAGTTGTTTGGATTAAAAGAAAATCCAAGGCATGGATTATTTTTTTTCGTAGGTGTTTCTCCTTTTTTCTATAGTTAAAAATATAGTTTGTTCTCCTTTTATTTTTTGAATATAAGAAGTGAATATTTGTTTTAAGGTTTTTATTTATAAAACTATTGTAAAGAGTCTCATTTTGTAGTAAAATTGATTTTTTTCCAAACATTGTGTTGCGGGTAATATGGACCACGGGAGGAAAGGAGTAGGTATATGGACTAGTGGTCCACATTACCCGCAATTTCAATATAAGAAGTTTCGGGTCTGGATAAGGATAGATGATCGACCATTGATGATTTGGATATATGGTTCGGTACAGCTGTGAGCCCTCCATATGTGCATTGTTTGGCAAGGCATATGTCAAACTGGATAAATAGCCGTCAATGGATTGAAGACCAGGTGGTCCATATTACCCTCCACTTTTTTCTGTTACGTTTTAGAGTTACTTAACTTTTTGTGTTTTGTTCTTTTTTTATTGAGTGAATTTATTTTTTTGTTGCTACTTTTTTAATCAGAATTAACTGATGTATTTTTTTAAATATCTTTAAAAAAAACTTACACCGTTTGTATTTTATTAACAGAAATATGATTGGTGGTCCATATTACCCGACTTTACTCTACTGACTGTACCTACCATAGAACCATTTTTTTCAAATTTAGAATTTCTCATTATCGACAAAACGGATTTTAATGATTTTTTTGTTATAGAGAAGCTTCTAAAAAGTTTAAAAAACATTGCATTTCAAAACTTAAAAAAAATAATTTTTGATTTTTGGAAAATTCAATATCTCAGAAACGGCTCAATATTTTTGTTTGTAAATTTAATGTTTATTTGAAAAATAATAAAAACTTTAAATCGGTGTACCAAAATTTTTTCTTATAAACGTTTTAAAAATGTTTTATATAAAAGCTTATTATTTTAAGAAACCAGTAGGGGAGAATGGAGCACATTTGAACACTTTGCTTTCCAGACTGATAAAACCTAAAATATTCGAGCAATTGGCCTGAGTAAAATTCACATGGAACAGTGGTATTGACGTTAAATTTAGAAAAATATTTAGTCCATTTAACGAAATATTTATATTGAATTTTTATCTCCAACCAATATAGGTTCTTATGTTCAAAAGTGCCCCATGTATGGGGCATTTTTGAACTTGGAAGGGGCACTTTTGAACAGTGATATAATTTTTTTTTACCGAATAAAAGAAAATTTTATTTTATATAAAATTTTTAATAAGAACTTATCAATAAAACTCAAAATTAATACTTTTATCATATCATATTCATGTATTTGTAAAAAAAAAATCCACAAAGATGAATTAGAAAAAAAAAGCTAAATCTAAAACTTTGATTTTTAAGTAAAAGTTGGATTTTTAGAGAATAAGAATAAACTTAAGCTAGCTAGTTACAGATGTTTTCTAGTAATAGCTATTTTAAAATAGCCAACGCTAAGTTCATTTAGTTTTAGCTTGTTTTCCAGGCCTAAGCTTCAATTTGTGTGAATAAAAATAGCTTAAACTAGAATATTATAGTTAAGGCTATAAAAATTTCAAGAATTTTTTGACCTGGCTAGAAAGCCTTAACTAGGTCTTATTTTCAGTATTCAATAGTTCAAAAATGAGACAGAGAACGTATAGACGCAGAGACTGACGAACGATGTGACAAAAACATTTTTTACCTGAAACCAATACTTGCCCTATAGAATAGGTAACAAATTGTTGATTAATTGCTTGAAGCTGGTTAAATTTTCTCTCAAATGTCTTAAATATATTAAAAAAAAACCTAACCGGGCAGTTTTGAACATATTCAAAAGTGCGCCAACACGCCTGTTCAAATCTGCGCCAACTGTTCCAGTGACATAAAATTTATTATAAATATATAACTGAAATATATCCAGTAACAAACTTACCGTAATTAAGTTTAAAATTTATTTTTCCTTCAAAAAAATTTGTTCCTGTTTTAAAATCGCGCAGTAATTTTTTTTTAAACTCTTACAACTAAAAAATGAAAACAAAACACTCCCACTAGCAAAAGGACCTTTCCAAGAGACAACTGAGAGAATCAAGGAAAGTCAATGACGTTTATGGATATGGTATGGTATATGGTTAAAATTTTAAATTACTTTTAAAAAAGAGTAATAAAGTAAAATTTTATAAGCATTGTTCAAATGTGCCCCGTGTTCAAATGTGCCCCACTCTCCCCTACAGACTTATAATTTTTGTTCTTGCATAAGCTAATATTTGCTTGAATCACATGGCATCCTGTTTTTAGCTCCAACTACTAAAGGTAAAATGTTGACAAATATTGAATTAATAGTTTTTTTTTTTTAATAAAAAAACTATTAAAAATTCTAGTGAAAACTAGTTAAAATTGTATTTCAAGTCGAATTTCTTGGGAATGAACACCGACAGTGCCTTTTAAAGTATGTTGTTTTATACATCGATACCTTCCCGTAAGAATGTGTATTAAGCGACATTTCTAAAATTGTTCAGGAAACGAAAAAAACGAAGAAAGTTCTAGTTGAATCATAGTGTGCTAAGAGACAATTTCGGTTAAACTAAGTGACAGTGATTTACAGCTAAAGTTTGTTTCGCTGAAAATTTGTTTATTTGAAAAAAAAAAACTAAATATAAAGTTTTCAAGATCACAAATGGGAAGTTATCAGTGTGGGTCGCACCCAGCCTCTTTTTTATTCTTGCAATTACAGGAAAAAGGGCGGTCTAAGCTTTACCAATGCCAAACGGAATTCCGAACATATACTGCAACACAACCATAGAAGGACTACAAAAGTGACTTGTACTGACGATTTACTGACAAACGAGATCTGGAGATTACGACACTTAAGTTGTCAATCAAATTTAAAGAAAAAATTAAAGTCTTTAAGAAGAATTATCAAAATGATCTTTCGTTACTTAAGCTTCAGAGAACGACAGAAAACAGAGACATCATTCTGACAGCAGAAAAAGATCGAAGGATGCCGTCTTTGAAGATCTTTCCTATCGAGTTTTATTTTATTGATATGTTGTTATATTTGTAAGGAATTTAACTTACAACTAATAAGATGTAATGGAAGATTTAGATTTGTTGGCATATAGGAGTGTGTAAGGTGAATACGAGCATTGAGTCAATGCCATTGACCTGATGGAAAACAGAGACCTACTTCAACACTTCTACCTTTGAAACTATATCACGCAATAGCGATCGGAGAATTTTATCCAATGTTCTACACGACATCTTCCTTCAAAAGCAGTTGAAATCTATATCATAAATTATACAACTATGGTAAATCCTATCCCGAAAATGGGAAAGGACAACTCCAACCCAGTGAATCTCTGGTCGATAAGAGTATCAGAAAGGTATTCGAAAAAGTTATTAATATATCACTGTTGAAGTAGGCGGAGGACAACAATATCAATCAATACCGGAAAGTCAGTTCGGGTTTAAGGCTGGACATGACACAACTCATGCTGCCATCTCGTCGTTTCTATTCACACCAGCGATCTGTTCTGTATTATAATATAGCTCCAAAATCTCAGATAATCGGTATTCTTTTGTAGTGTGACTTCGATAACATTAAGCGATATTGCGATGAATGGGAGTTGAAAATCAACTTTCAGAAATCTGAAACGATACTGTTTAGAACTCAACAGCATGGAAACTCAAGGAGTACGAAAAAGAACTGGCCCCAGCTAGTGATCGCAGGGCTACATGGACAGCCACTGATGAGTAAAAGTGTAGTAAAATACCTTGACATTAGTATTTGTATTTCGACAGACATATTAATTCTGCTCTATCAAAATAGTTTGCCCTGACTAAACGGTTGTGTTACATCAGGATGAACTTGATTTGCGGCATAATCCTTATTTTAAATGGAAAAGATTCGGGTACTTGAGAGTACTTGAGAGGCAATCTTAGACGATGCCTTGAATTACAACAGAGCACCAGAGTCAAAGAGCACACGAAATCATTCCAACCATGTTCTATACAACAGAGCTAACAATAACAAAATAGATTATTTGTATTAAACCTGATTCGTGGTCATCTACGGCAAGCCGTATCACCTCACTCGGATCTCAATGGATCCATTGTACTCAGGATGTGGGTAATGTAGGAATGGGAAGGGTAAGAAGAAGGATATAATGCGAATCTTAGGTAAGGGGTGACTCCCTGAGCCATCCTGATTTTTGAATCAACTTAAGGAAGCTTTTTAGTGGAAAAAATGAGACGTGTCGTCGCCCAGTTCGTTGAAAAAGTATCCTCCGATGGCATCTTTTCTAATTATGGTTAGGCTTGGGCATTTACAAAGGAAGTGTGATGAGTCCTCTTCCAGCTCTTCGTCCTGGCACTCTCTGCATAAGTCAGATGTGCTGAGCCCATTCTGCTCATGTTTCACATTAAGTTGTGACCCGTAATGATTCTAACCAAGAAAGACAATTTAGTAGATACTCTGTTTTTTTCTTTGAAAACTATACAGGTGACAATTGTTGACCATTTGTCATTTTCGGTCTTGAGGCAACCTTGGTGAGTTCTATTATTTTCCTGCTTCTCGGTTCAAATGATTAAACATTTTTGCCCAGTTCATCAGTCATTTAATTTCCATAAATGTCATGGTGTCCGGGAAGCCATCAATGGGTGACTGAATTTGTTTCAACGAGTAATCTTTATTCACTGCTTCAACGAGCAACCAGTTTTAACTTCTTGACTGTTGACGAAATGGCTCTGACTGCCGTCAGGCTATCAATTAAGATATCAATGTTTTTATTCGTCCGTTCACATGTCGAAGGATATTTTGCGATATCGCAAACTGCAAGCACTTCCGCTTGGAAAACACTTAGTTTGAGAGCCTCAATGATCTATTTATGGGTGGGTTGTCTGAGAAGATGCCTGCTCCTTACCGCTACCTATTCCCTTAGAACGGGGATTGAAGCTGTGCAGAGAAGGTTTCTCCGTTTTGCTTTATATAGTCTCAATTGGGATGATCATACTATTACTTGCTCCAAAAGTGTACACGGAATGTCCGAGAAGAACAGAAGGGACTGGTGCTAGAATTTTTGGGCCTAGAACCAATATTTCCACACCAAGGGGACAATCCATTAGCATTTTCCAGACAGGTCGAAATCTCGAAAGAATTACCTAAACCAAAGCATTGCCATTATATCAGATAGCCAAGCCTCAAATCACTAAGCTCATAAGACATCACGTCTAAGTTGGGGTGGGAAGGTGAAGGAAGGCTAAGCGAACTTGGCAAGAACAATAATGTCTGACTTCACTGGGTACATGTAGGTGTTCACAAAAATGAGGAGGCAACAAAAATAGGAGCAAAGACTGTTCTAATGGGGCCTGAGGCCTACTGCGGAATAGGAGAAAACAGGATTAAAAACGAAATCAAAATACAAGAGGAGGCCAAAAGATTAAAAAACTGGAAAGAACTCCTAAAACAAGATCATTTCATGAACTGTATCAACTTAAGTAGGAAAGTATGTATAGTAACGGGACTCTTCACGGGTCGCTGTAAACTAAAAAGATACTTGAGTCGCATTGCAATCTTCCACTCAATATTCATTCATTCATACTCCAAATGATGATCGGTTAAAATTAATAAACCAACTTTTAATTTTCAGCGACGTTCCTGACATTACATTCGTGCCAATCCAATTCATTACTAGTTCCATTGGTTCTCCGTCACTACTTGATTTGAATTCTCGTTGTGCTAACTCAAGGATCCCTCGAACTGTCCCATATTTTCGTCTTTCTTAACATCGCACTAACTACAGCCGTTTCAATCTGATTTCTAGAATGTTATACCTAGCCAAAAATCCCGAATACATAACACTTTATTTTAAATTTCAGTGTATTGTTGCTTAATCGAGTGTCCTGTTGAAACATGTTTCTACTGTAGCGTTCACACTTTAATATATATAATTTTATCACATACTTTTTATTTTTCTTATCAATTAATGTTTTAATAAATTTTCATTCGATAATATTGTTTCAGCAGAATAAGTTGCTTATACATATACAGTGGCGACAAAATAAATAGCACATGTAGTCTTAAATTTCTGTGATGCAAGTTTTTCCCACTTTCTTAAACTTTAAAGAGCCGTTTGACTTATGAGGAAGTAAGACCAAATATACATATCTCTGATTTAAAAATAAAATGAAGAATATTGAACTCATAAAAAAAACTACAACAAACTGATTTATACAATTTAAGTACTCGTATACCAGGACAAAATAAATAGCACATTTCGTAAATAACAAATAAAAAATATATTAAATAACAAAATTTTAACATTATTTGAAGAAAATATCCAGTATTTGGTCGAGTAACCCTTATTTTTATTCACAGCGGAATACCGGCGTTTTATAGACGAAGGAAGACTCCGGAATCGTTCAAAAGGTACTGAGTACCAAGGTTGCTGGACTTTCCGTCAAAGTTTTTCGAAATTTGAAGTATCAGTTGAATTTATCGCTTCGTCCACAACATTCCACAAGTACTCAGTTGAATTACGATCTAGGGACTAAGCTAGCTTATTACTTAACAGCGGTTTTTTGGATGAATAGCCATTTCTTCACATACTTAGCCATATGGTTAGGATCGTTATCCTGTTGAAATTTACACGTCAAGGGCATTTCCTCCTCAGAATACGGTAGAATTGTATCCCATAGGATTTCCTTGTATTATAAATGGTCCTTAATACCCTCTATCTGATGAAGTGATCGCATACCATGCCAATAAAAATATCCCTAAACAAGAATGCTACTTCTACTATGCTTAACAGACTCTATTGTGTATATTCTGGTCATATTTCTGGTGGATTTCTCGTCGAAAGTAGTTTTTACCATCTGACCCAAAGGATTAAATTTACACTCATCGCTCCGTAAGATATTTCTCTTTTTGGAAAATCGTCCAAACAGCTTTTTTCCACTGACACAGTTTCCAATCGTACTTCGTACTACGTTCATTTCATGTTCAAATTTTGGGACTTAGCTCAGGCAGACGATATGTCAAAATCAGTTCAGGGGGTGATTTTTCTTGTCTTACTCATACAAATTTTGTTTTGAGCTCTTCCTTCTTCTTCGCAATGGTGAAAAGCTTTTATAACATTCTTATTCTTCCTTGAAAATTTTTTTTCCCGCTCTAATTCAGATTTCGTGTGACCTTTTTTCAAAAACCTCTAGCCTAAACGTCTGTGCTGATTGTTTTCCACTTCTCATACTACATTCCAGCAATTAAAATTGAAACAACTTAACTAAGAACCTTACTAAAACTCAACTTATTCACTAAGCTTAAAAATATTTATTAAAAATGTATTAAATTTGCAACGGAAACAATATGTGCTATTTAAATTGTCCTCACCTCAGTGCAACTTGTGTAGCATTTGACTTACATTTAACTTTTTTATAAAATAATTTCTGGAGAAGTCTTATCCCGTTATTTTATATTCAAAATCTAGATACTCAACATTCAAAATCTAAAACAAAAATGGTCTTACAGTACCGGATTTCAAAATGCACTTACGTTTTAAAGCCAAGAAAGAATTTTTAACAGAAGTGTGCTATTTATTTTGTCGCCACTGTATTTATTTCTCATGTTTATTTGTTTGCGCAAGCAAAATATTCTACATTATAACAAAAGGAAGCTAAATATTCTACATGTCCCTCATGGTAAATGGTAAAGAAAAAATTCTGCCTAAAGACTGTCTCGAGTTCGATTCTCAGCCTCTGCAATGTTTTTTTCAGGGGTGTACTGCCTCTTGCGAGAAATTGACAAATTCTCCAAGAGTATCTCTTGTCATGGAAAATGCTGCTCATTAGCCGTTCGGAATCGGCAGAAAATTGTAGGTCCCCCCCGTTCCTGGTAACACGCACACAGGAATGGTTGAGAGTTGTAAGTCACTAGGTCCTGGTTCACTCCGAGCTGTTGCACCACCAAATTTAATTTAAAAGACTGGTTTCGTAAAGAGTCTTAACTTTCTTTGGGTAACCCATTTACGGATTTATATTTAGTCAAAAGTGCGACCGCAAAGTCAATATTTTCTCTTAAATTAAGGTCCTGCAGCTTCCCAGTCCTATGTTTTTGCAAATGTTTTGACTGGAGCAATCGGTATGTTTCCACATTTAAAAAGGTCACAATGAGGTAGGTAATCTAACTTATGTTAATAATCGTTTTTTTTTTTCAAAACAGCAAACATAATTATGTTCTCTAATTGCTGATCATTTAAGGAAATACCGACTAGGGCTCCTATTAAAAACAACACAGCCTGTTCAAATAACATTTCATTACATTCCATGTAAGAGAAACATTTAACTTTATTAATTGAACAAATTATAATCATTAACTTTTATTCCGAAATGCTTAACATTGAGCCATACTCGTATACCTGGTTACAGAATTTTGAATATGCGGTTAACTTGTTGTTGGTTAGCATCTGCATATAAAAGTTGATTTGATGTGTAACACTTCCTAATGTGCACATTAAGGAACTCAATAAAACGAGACTCATGTTACTCGTAAGTTCGTATACAAATAAGGTAGCGCCAATTCATATTTCACTGGTTGTATTTTGATTAAAATAAGTTGTTAATTATTGGTAAAAAATATCAAAATTGCGAGAAACCACAATGCGAAATTATGATGAAAGGTTGTGAAACTTAATATTCATTCTCTTTTTCACTGGAGGCAATAGGCTTAACATGTAAAAAACGTTTGGAATTTAAATACATTTATTTAAAAACAGATACACATAATAAGACAAATATGAAACTGGGTCCTTAAACCCTTAAGCTCCATACATATGTGCTTATATCAAGGCATATAAAAAAACGGTGGTGGAATGGAACCTTTTTATTATGTTAGATATCATATTTTCCCACCCGAACGTTGTCCTTTTTTAAAGAGACTTAGAATTTTATTTATTTCTTGTTTATTTAATGTTCTGTATAAAAACATGGGTGGAGTTTTGAGTGATCAGCGAGAGCGAACAGACGTGTGTTATTAAAGTCAATTCATTCTTGTACTGCGGATATCCGCACTCATAAACCAATCATAAACTTAATTTTCTCTTCTGTGAGATAAAAACTTTATAAAGTGGATAGTAGTGAACTCAATCAAAATTATATTCCAGCTCCGCTGGGATATAACGAGAGCATTAATAAACATTTAAATTTGATTAAAAGAAATAATTGTGAAGTCCCATTTGATTTAACATGTGGTGACAATCACCTGATCAAAAACGCTGAGCAATCTGCACAAACCAGTTTTGAGAGAGCAAATTCTACTCAAAGTATTATAATGAACTCTGATAAGAAAGTGTACAACTCAAGTGAATGGACCACGGTCCTCAGTAACTTAAACCGGGCAGCAAGCCAGTTCAACACCAGCTCCCATAAGAGGAAAAGAAGAAATGAAGAGCCAGTGCATGTGACCCATGATATGACACCTAACCTCGACAACAATCCCTTTGCACCTCTAGCGAATCTAGAACAGATGGACCACAGCAACACGATTGATAACACGCACGTGAGCGCAAGTGAGCATCTAAGTAATCCGAAAAAACAACCTACTAACATTAATTTAAGTCTAAATTCTAATGTTAACAAAAATAAAATTGTATTCTGCCCCCCTATCTTCGTCTTTGGTGCTAATTGCACATTGATTAGTGAATTGATTAAACTTGCAGCTTCAGAATGTAAAATAGTAGATATTCAGTATAAGTTTGTTAATATTGGATACCAAAAAACGAAAGTTTATGTAAATGATGCGAGTGTGCACAAACTAATAATTGAAAGATTACGTGATACAGGCTTGGGTGCTTATTCTTTCTCTCCTAAAGAGACAAAAAAAGCGTCAATGTTACTGAAAGGTCTGGATGGTGATACTCCCATTGAGTTAATAGTTAAAGCCCTAAAAGAATCAGTACCAAATATCAAAATTGACAAAGTTACTCCGTTTTCCACCGCGAGAACAAAAGATTTGAACATAAAATTAAATATTTTTGTTGTTCGGCTGGATGTTGGTGAATCAATTAAGGATTTGATTTGTATTCGAAGTTTGTTACACCAAAGAGTGTATTGGGAGCGTAAAAATAGTAAACTAGTAGTAAGATGCTTTCGTTGCCAAAGATTTGGCCACACAGGTGAATGCTGTGCTTATGGTACGCGCTGTGTTGTCTGTGGAGAAGCTCACGCTTCCGAACCCTGTATTGAAGCATACAATTCGAAAAAAGAAAATAATCTTGAGTTGCCAACGCTAAAATGTGTAAACTGTAATGAAATAGGTCATGCAGCTAATTCTCAGAGTTGCCCATCATACATCAACTATAGAGATAGAAAACAAGCTTTAAATTCAAACTCGGCTTTCGTATCGCAAACAAATAACAACGTAGTTCAAAAGATGGTGACCCAATTGGCCACACCTAAATATTCTTTTGCTGATATTGCCAAAAATACTAATAAAAAACCAACCACTTTTGTTAAAGATACACCTAACCCAGGAAATCTCAGTGATTTCCTCAACGAATCCAAAAACTTGTTTAATATTCCGTTTAAAGATCTTTTGGTTAAAATTAGACAATTTTGGCCAACATACCTAAATCTGCAGTCAAAGGAAGAAAAAATGTTCGCGTACCTAGAGTTCGTCGCTTCTATCGTTATATAATGGCCCAAGCAAAACTTAACATATCATCGATGAATTTTAACTCAATAATTTCCCATGACAGACGTTTTTCACTTTTAAATATACTGAAAAGTTCAAAGCCCGATATTTGTTTCCTTTCAGAGACAAGACTAAGCAGTAGACACAAACCTTCTTTCCAAGGTTATAATATCCTAAGAAACGATGCAGGAAGAGGCACTGCAATCATTGTAAAACAAAAGTTATCGGTCAGCACTGTTCCTTTCCGTTGTGAAACCTTTTCGGTGTGCTTAGCATCGATTTCATTGTATAGTTCGAGGTGCACCAATTTTAAATTGTTGATAGGAAGCATTTATATACCGAGCAATACAGGTCAAAGTTTGCAAAGGGATCTTGACAGGCTTCTCTCTTTAGGAAATACTTTTGATGCAGTTATTCTTGGAGGAGATTTCAATGCTCGCCACCCACATTGGGGGGACAATGTTATTAATCCAAACGGTAGATTAGTTTTTGACTGGTTTTTCAATGGTCCATACTTGAACCTTGACCTTATTCCTTCGGATGGTCCAACTTTCCCAAGATCTTCCTCCTTCATTGACTTCTTTTTCCTCTCTTCAAACCTTAATGGTAGTGAAACATCAAACTCTTGCACAACGTTTGCAACCCCATCTGATCATTTTGGTATCTCCATAAATGTAGGAATTGGTAATTATTCTCCTCTTTTGGTATCCCCAACAACACCTTCTAGAAGCTATAAAAATACTGATTGGGAAGCGTTCCGATTTAGCCTACATAATAACATTTCCCTCCTAGACATACCGTCCGAAAGAAATATATCAAATTCTGAAATTGATAATATTATATCTGATTTGAATTCCAAAATAACAACGGCGGTCGAAGCCAACTCAGAACTATATGAACCTAAAAATAACAAGTACAAAGATGTGTCTGAATTTACAATGAAACTCATAAAGACTCGTAGCGCCTGGTTGAAAATCTTAAAACGAATTTTTCATAAACATCTTAATAGGGTCAATCCTGAATACAAACAATTGTCAGCTAGAATTCAATGCCTTAGTAAGCTTATTAATCAAAGAGTAAGTATCGATTTAAACAATACTTTTAAAACCAGATTACAGAATATTCGCCCGTCGCCACAAGCTTTTAAAGAAATTGACAAGATAACTGGAAGGAAATTCTTTGGTACAGATATCTCACAAGATGTACTTAAAAACAATGGCTCGGAGTTAATCGATACTCAATCAAAAATTAATGCCTTTCGAGACCTTTTTTCTGCTCTTTACACTGAAAAAAATCCTACTTACGATACAGACCTAGCCAACGAAGTAAATTTCAAAGTAACCGAATTTAACTCACCTGAAAATAACTCCGAAATTATCACCTTTTCGCATTCCAGGCCCTCATTTAATCCAGCCACTTCACCTTTCACAACACCACAACATGTAGAACTGTGCAGGAAAAGCCTCAAAAATAAAAAATCCTCAGGAATTGATGGAATATCTAACTTTATTCTCCGCAAAAGCTGCCATTCACTCGATGTTTTACTGTCATCTTTATTTAACCATTGTATTAATAATGGCTACTTTCCTTCTGCCTGGAAAATAGCAAAATTGTTACCGATAGCTAAAACCAAATCGAATTCAGAAATTAAAGACTTTCGACCAATATCCTTGCTTTCTAACATAGGAAAGCTCTTCGAAAAAATATTAGTTGACCCAGTCAATACATTCTGCGAGGATAACAATATTATTCCTCAAACTCAATTTGGATTCAGAAAAGATCATTCAACTGAACATGCAACACTCCTTCTTTGCAATAAAATAATTCAAAACCTGAGATCTAAAAAATGCACGATTTCGCTGAATATAGATATTGAAAAGGCATTTGACTCTCTTTGGCATAAGGGGCTCGTTTATAAATTATTAAAACTCAATTTTCCGAAATGGCTAGTGCGAATTATTCAAAACTTTCTTGAGAATCGTTCCTCCTCAATTTTTATTAAATTTGAACAATCAGCCCCTTTTCCGGTATTGTCAGGAATACCTCAGGGATCAATTTTAGGCCCGATTTTGTTTAATATATATTTGTATGACTTTCCATTTGGTAACTTTGCTGATGAAGAACCTAATGGAATTTTGTTCGCAGACGATACCGCTATAATAGCCAGTGATGAGAGACCCCAAAAAGCTCTAGATAAAATAGAGCAAAAAGTACCTTTACTTGTAGGGTACTTCCAAAAGTGGGGCTTAAATATATATATTGAAAAATGTAGTCTAATATGCTTCCGAAACGCTAGTGGAAAAGGCCATCGACTTGCAGTTAAAGAGAGTAAAAGTCTGTACTTAAAAATTAATAACATACCAATCCCGCTGACATCTGAAATTAAGTATTTAGGTATTCATTTTCATAATAGATTCCTATTCAATAAACATGCTCGGAAAACACTAAGTAAAGCAAAATTTGTAACCGCGAGACTTAAGTCAGTATTGCATTCGAAAGGAATGCCTAAAAACACAAAAGTTTTAATATATAAAACTTTGATTCGGCCGATCTTGGCATACGGGTTCTGCTCCTGGTTTACTATTTCGCCTACGATAGCAAAGGAGCTCGAAAAATTTGAAAGGAAAATTTTAAGATTCTGCTGCGGCAAATTTAGAAGAGCAAATAAAAAATATTTCGCAAATAAAATAATTTATGAAGATTGCAAAACAACCCCGCTCTTGGAATATTTAACAAACCTTGCAAAAATCAAACTAAAACGCACTGAACATCATCCAAACAACTTAATAAGATCCATATTTAGTTCAAACCTGACAGACAGCTTGAATGACAATTATTATCTTTCTCCCTACAATATTATAAATGAGAGATCAATACCATTAATTGAGCCTGACATTAACAGGGACTTCTTGATACCCTTTTACGAAAAAGCGTCATGCTCCAACTTAAGAGGATAAATGCCTAAGTCCTATATGTTGTAATCGAAGAGTATGCACTCGCATTATTATAACTCTTTTTTTCTAATATAATTTTATTAATATTCTAGTTTATATACATTTCTACACATGCATATATACATATACATACACACATGAAATACAAGTATTAAGTTGAATGGCTTGTTAGCCATCTTTTGTTTTGTCTCATTTTTTGTGTTAGGTTCTAGTCACTAATTTAAGATATAAAAATAAAAATAATATGAAACGTACGCCGGGAGCAAGCGTACACTGATCACTAGCGTTACACTGTACAAGTATCACTTAATTAACTGCTTTAATAATTATATGAACATTATTTACTAAAATTGTTTTGCCTGGCATATTTTTAAGTCGGCTACATAATAACTTTAAGATATATATACTAATATACATAAGAAAATTGTGTTTCAAAAGTCTCAATAAAGAATTGAATTGAATGAATTGAATATAAAAACATGGGTGTTATTAAAGACAAATCTTCAGCAGCATACAATTCCTTTTTTAAATGACATTTAATAGCTTGAGCTATTTATTCCATTTCATTTCTTAGAAAAATATCAATTTATGCATGAATATAAATTCTAAATCGTTCCAGCGATTTTTTAAATCAAATGCACAACTGGATTGCACGAACTTGCTCTTATATAAAACACTAAAACTTTTAAAAATGAATGTTTCTAGAGAAATTCATTTTTTTAAACTTTTGTACAGGGTTATCACCTTATTTGTGCATAATATCTTAGGACGTGATTCTTGGATGTATTCTAAGAAAAAAAATCCTTGTACAGTAAGGGCCTATCTCCAATTTAAATTTTTTAAATTTTATCTATTCCAGGTTTTCCCATGTATCATAAAATCTATGGGTTTTTCTGCAAACTTGACATTAAGTTTTATTATTATTATTGTTAAGTTCATTACAAAAAATAGTAGAACGTTATGTTTATTAAGCATTTTCTGGAGAAAATTTAGTCAAAAATCAAAAAGTTAGAATGGTCAGGAAATATGGAACAAGCTAGAAATTGGATATCTCGAGACATAAGATATAAAATTTATTTAAGCGCAATTACAAAGGATGGTATTTTTTCTAAAAATAAAAGCCTAAACAAAGTTTCTATCATTGGTGCTAACAGGGCAACTACCGTTATCATGGGTCAGGGTACACCAAAGTTAGCCTTTTCTCAAATCCTCGATACATGATATACAAATTGGATATAGGGCCTTACTGTAAAATGATTTATTGCTTAGAATACGAAGGCGGTCCGATAAGTACTTAGCCTCACCGCCCGATGGTGCCGGTATCGTAACAGAGATTTACTATCGTCTAGCACATTATCTTAGACGGCTACTGTCAGCCGAATCGGACCGTAGTTTTGTTTTGACCACGTGTGGAAGCCAGCTTGTCCGCGATTTTTAGAAAAAATGGAAAAAGAGCAATATCGGACGGTGATTCGATTCTTGTTTTCGGAAGGGAAATCGCGCAGCAAAATCAAAGAGCGCTTGAGTGCTGTGTACTGTGACTCTTCTCCTTCGATGACGACCGTCAAAAATTGGTATAATGAGTTTCAACGTCGCACATCGGTTTTTGATAAGCCCCGAAAATGACTACCACGAAGGTGCGCCAAATAGCTGAAACAGTAGGCATCTGAAATGACTGTGTGGGTCATATCTTCCATGAAATTATGGGTATGAGAAAGCAGTCGGCGCGATGGACAACAAGCACCATCCCATACCTCCGCCATCGCCACGACCAAGTTTTTTTTCAGATTTGGCCCCGTGCGACTTTTTTTTGTTTGCAAACTCGAAAAAATCACTCGCCGGGCAGAAAATTTAGTCGAATGCAGACCTCAAGAAAACCTATTTTTCGGATGGGTTAAAGAAGTTGGAGCATCGCTGGATCAAGTGTATCGAACTAAAAGAAGACTATGTTGAGAAATAAATCGCCACTTTTCCAAAATTTTTGTTTTTCTTTTGTAGGCTTTGTACTTATCGGACCGCCCTCGTATACCCAAGAATCATGCTTAAAAATATTATGCCCGAATTCAGGAACACCCTGTTGAAATGAAATTAAAAAAAAATTTGAGATATCGAATTTTCAAAAAAAAAAAACAAAAAATTGATGTTTTATTTAAAAATTAAAAAAATATTTTTTTTTTCACTCTTGAACTGCAATGTTTTCTTAAATTTTTGAGAAACTTCTCTTTCATTAAAATCAGTCATGTCGATATGAGGTATTTAAAATTTGAAAAAATGGATCTATGGTAGGTTTCAGTCAGAATAATATTATAATTTCAAAAAAAAAAAAAAAATTTAACGAAAAAAAAAAAATGGCAAAAATTCTAGGTACCTGTTGTACAGATTTTTGAAAATATAAAAAAATAAAAAATAAAAAATGGAAAATAAAAAATAAAATATAAAAAATAAAAAAGGGTTCTAGGAGGGATGCCATTGATATCAATTTTTTGGAATTTTTCTCTCCAACCTTCCTAAAACACTTGGACTGTGGTCAAGCATTTTAATTATAGTCATAATCCCTTAAGAATTGCAAAATATAAAAAGGAAATATTTTTAAAAATATTACCAAACTTCCGTAGTTGCCAGGCATCATGAATATATAAACTAATAAATGATTTTAACATATCAACGTCTATTCAACGGCAGTCACCTACTATAAAACCATTTCTTCGATTTTTGACTTTATCACTATCAGGATAATGACTTTAAATTAAATATTTTTATGCAGAAGCTTTTAAAAAGTTAAAGTTTAAAGAACATTGCGTATAAAAATTTAGAGAAAATATTTTTCGGGTTCTTGAAAAAAATTGAAAAAAAATAGTTCGGGAAATGTTGTGCTAATTTTTTCTTCTGGGCTTCTCACTCATATTTATTTATTTGTATTTATTTGTTTTGCTTAATTTTAAGATTTACATCTTGTTTACAATAAAGCTTTGAAATGGACATAGAATACAATAAATGGCATTGACTTACGACTAAAAATAATTAACAATTACTGTTATATAATTTACTTAAGGTTAAAATAGTAGGTATAAATTAAAACATAAAAATAAAATAAAATGTATTTACAAGTTAAAGTAAAAAGAAGAGAAAGAGAAATAGAAATAGAAATGTAACAAACCGAACAGAAAACAATGTCAGCTAAACGAGACTAAGTCGTCGAATAGTGTGCGAAGAGCTTTTTTTGAAAATATCTATGTTATCCGTTGAAGTAAGACATGAAAAACGGGGGATTATAATTTGATCAGATCTTCTAGACAAAGTGAACTGGATTCTATCATAAAGGTATGAAGGTTGGTGCGATTTGACCAAATTAAATAGAAGTACTAGAGTTCTAAGCTTTAAAAGGTTATCTAGAGAAATTCCATATATGTCTTTAGAAAAAAGTGATATGTGGTCAAAGCGACTTAGACCATAAATGTAACGAGCCACACTATTAAACGCTACGTTAAGTTTTCTCTTACTTACACTATCGAGCTTACAAAAAATTTCACAACTGTATGTCAAGATCGGCACTACAAGGGTTTTCGCTAACATTTTTCTGGTATCTAAAGGGGTAAAATTTCTAGTTGGCCAAAGCAATCGCAGAGCACCATATGCTTTACCTACGGCCTGAATGATATGGTTATTCCAGTTTAACGTTCGATTAAAGCATATATTCCTAAATTCTTTGCCGTGTTTACAAATTCAACTCGAGTATTGCTAAGTTCGATTGCTGGTAAATGAGAAACATCAATTACTCTTCTTGATATAACAAGGCATTTAGTTTTGTGTGGGTTAAGAGTGAGTCCACATTTCGCGGAACATTGATTTATTGATGAAAGGTCTTCATTAATCTTACTCACACAGTCTTCAATCATACCAACTGAACAGCTTTTCATTAATTGAAGGTCATCGGCAAATAGGTGCTCGTTGCAGTGACGAATCAATCTAGGAGCTTCATTAACATAAATGGAGAAAAAAGTTGGACCCAGTATTGATCCTTGTGGGACTCCACAGTACAGGGGTAGAGAGTCAGAAACCTGATCTCCAACGACAACGGCTTGGTGTCTTCCAGAGAGATAGGAACAAATTAGCTTCACTGATTCGGTAGAAAAGTTGTACATTTTCAAAAGTTTGTTACACATGATATTGTGGTCAACAGTGTCAAATGCTTTTGAATAGTCTAAAAGTACCAAGAAAGTTGCTTTATTTTCATTCAACGCATTCCTTGCCCGTTCAATAACGTCAAGTAGAGCCGTTATGCTGCTATGACCTGCACGAAAATAAGTGTTTGTTAAGTTTGATTTCACCAAAATGGTATTTAATGCCGTGCAGAATATTTTATTTTTCACAATCACAACATTTAAACTCATAATGCTCAGTAAATTATTTCGAATTGATTTTGAACATTTTATGATTTTAGTGATGGAAGCTGTGAAACAGTATACGAAAATAATTTTCCTTTGTTTACAATATTTTTTGTAGAAATTGGAATTCTTTGATGGAAAGCATAATAATGTTCAAAGCATCTTATCAAACAGTATTGTCTGTCTAAGAACTTTTAAAAAGGTCTTTTTTTTTTAGTTATGAGGGTAAGTGTTTTGGGATCCCATACAAAAGTTGATATGTTGTGATTTTCAAGTTTTTAAACTTTTTTGAGTGGTATAGCTATAAAAGATCTAAGAAGAACCATTAGTATTAAGTTGCAAATAAACAATAAAGCTTATTAGCAATAATAAATAAGGCAAACAGAATGAACAATATCTGATGTAGTAGTAAATTCACGAGAGGTAGGTACATATTATGTTATTATATTCAGTGTTTAAAAATAGTACGTATACGCCCCAGTGTATATGAATACTTGTTTATAAATTATTTTAAATTAATTTTTTTTTTAAATTATAATAGCTCTGTTCTGTTTTTAAGATTAAAATATTAAAAAGATCTTTTAAGTGTATTTACTTAATTTTAGGTTTTGGCCTCACGACTACTCGTTAGATGTTATACTTGTATGGAGTGGTACAACAACATTATTATCTTCATCCTATGCAGAACCCTCCTTTTATAATAGTTAAATGGTTTTCCTGCAGCTTTGCTAATTATATTTTGATTGATAACTTAGTTTTGCAGATCAAGAAATAATTGCTGAAGTTACTTGTATACGAGTGTGATATATTACAACAATGGTTACTTATAACCAATTAAGTTAAGAATAAAGTTGATTAACTCAAATGCATAAAAATAAGGAGCTATGAACGGTTTATAGAGACCAGGGTAATAGTGGGACAATAACTCCCATTTATTTGGCTTAATACAAGCTTATTCTCAATCTAACTTAAATATAGCTCTTATTATATCTTGGGAGTAATAATCTAGGATTGAGGTGAATTTGAAGGATGATTAAGAAGACAGAATTTTAGGTGGAGTGCACTGAGGTTAAAGTCGAAACATTTAATATTACAATATTGGTTCTCCGTAGCATGCAAGTACTATTATCGTTGAAGTCCTATGAAATACGGTGGGTGAGACAGATTTTCTTAGATTGCGGGAGTTGGTGCTTAGAGATATGGAGTTGTAAAGAGTTATACAGTCAACAGATCCTGACAGAAGTCGATAAATGTTGATAGAGAATAGAGATAGAGAATGGCTGCGCATTTGTGATAAAGTATTTGATTGGCATTTGGCAATATTTAGCTAAAAGCACCAGACAGAGAATCTTTCGAGATCAAGAAGACTAGAATCATCTGTCGAAGAAATAGTCTTGAAAAACTGGTTAATGTCGGCGCAGAGTGAGATATGAAAATATTTGATAGCCAATTTAATATCGTTGATATTAAGAATAAAAAGGAGAGGACCTAAGTACCTACCTTGTGGCAGGACGTAGCTTAAAAATCATTGCAGACTGTAGTTCTGAAACGAACTTTGTAATAATGGTTTTTCAGGTAACAAGAAATCCATCTCAAGAAGATAAATTCAAAAACGAGGGTGGACAGTTTGAAAAACGTTTTTGTTTTTCAAAATTTACCATGAAGTGGTGAATAGTTTTGCGTATAACTTCATACTAAATTTCTTACTCATTACTGTTTTACATAAAGGTTTTTTCAATTTGCGCGGGTATATTTCGGTGGTCTTTGGCGGCCATGTTATTTTGATGAAATTTGTCAAATCTGTTGTTTATTATTGAGTTACTTATATCAAGTAACCATGGTAAGTAACACGATGGAAATGCACTTTAGCGCAAACGTTGATCGAGTTGCGCTCATTTTACGGTAGAAGTGGTGGCTCTACATATTCGAATCTTCAACGTTTGGTGGCTAAATTTGAGACAACGTGTTCATGAAACAAACAACCGATATGTGTACGTCAAAAGAACGCCGAGAACATTGTCCCGGTCCGTGTACAGCAGAACCCAAAGCAGTCGATACCTCACCGTGCACAAGAACTCTGCGTAGGGATTTGATCTTAAAACCGTACAAGATCCAACTGACCAGGAGCTAATGACTAAAGATAACGCCGTTTATACGCTGACTGGGCCTCGGAACGTTTGGAAGGGGTCCTTTATTTTGACAGAAAAATCATCTTTAGCGACGGGGAGCATTTCTGTAAGATAGCTGTGTTAACAAGCAAAATTGCCGTGTAAGGGACGTCCCCAATCCACGAGAAGTTCACCAGTTGACAATCTTAAATTTGGTGGTTCAACAGCTCGAAGTGAACCAAGACCTAGTGACTTACAACTCTCAACCATTCCTGTGTGCTTGTTACCAGGAACGGAAGGGACCTACAATTTTCTGCTAATTCCGAACGGCTAATGCGCAGCACTTTCCATGACAAGAGATATACTCTTAGAGGATTGGTCAATTCCTCGCAAGAGGCAGTACACCCTTGAAAAACTTTTTGACACATGCGCTTAATATGATTATAACATAAGCCATCGACGAAATTCAGCCAGATATATGCGGAAAAATCATTGTTAATTGGTACACTCGGATCCGTGGTACCTTTAGAAGACATTTGAATTATTTCTTATTCTATACATATTGGAATATAATAATAAAACTAAATGCACGACTGGGTCGCACGAGCTTGCTCTTATGTAAACGACTAAGAATTTCAAAAATGAATGTTATTAGAGAAAAACTGTTCATAAGCATAAAATTCATTTTTTAATAGACTAAAACAACTCCTTTAGTAGTTGGAGCTAAAACAGGATGCCATGATTACTGGTTTCTTAAAAAAATAAGCTTCTATATACAACATTTTTAAAACGGTTATAAAAAAAAATGTTGGTACACCAATTTAAAGTTCTTATTATTTTTCAAATAAAAATTAAATTTACAAACAAAAATATTGAGCCGTTTCTGAGATATCGAACTTTCCAAAAAAAAAAATAGATTTTTTTTTTTTTAAACTCAAAACTTATTTTTTTTTTTTAAGTTTTGAAAAAAAAATTTAGCAAAATTCTCGTAACCGTTTTCGAGAAAAATACGATTTTCTAAAACCATTTTTTAACATTTGTATGGATTTTTTTTCATACATCTTATAGTTTTTATTAAAAAACTTTTATTTATCAAGTTTTAAAAAAAATGGAGCATGGGGTTTTCAAAATATTTAGTTTTCAAAAAATAAAAATTTTGAAATTATTTTTTTTTTTAATCCAAATTTTTTTTTTTTTGGAAATTTGAATACACAATAATATTAAAAATGCTGGGGAGCCTTAAAAAAATGATCAAAATCGGTGGTACCGTTTTTGAGAAAATCAAAAACAAAAAAAAATGGTTCCAAGGGGCTACCAAAAATAACAACTTTTTGGAAAATTTTTTTCAACCATTACCTAGTTTTAACTAAATGAAATTTTTCATTTTTTTTTAAAAAATTCTGTGGGACAGTTTTTTAAAAAAAAAAATTTTTAAATTTCGAAAAAAATAGTATGGCAGGTACCGTTATTTTTGGTCTTAAAAAAAAAAAAAGAAAAAAATGTGTGAGGGGAAAAAATTAAAACCCATATCTACCAAGTTTGAAGAAAATCGTCCGAGCCGTTTAGGCTGTAGTCGAACCGACAGACAGAATTGCGAGACCCACTTTTTGGTCTTCGCTATCATCGTAATGTAAACTTTGATCAAAATCTCGAGTTCGATTTTTTTCCGAATGCATAACTTGCCTTATAGTTCCTATAAGTCGCAAGTAAAAAGCATTTGGTTAATTCCGCGCGCACAGTTTTTTCTATTCCATTTCAACATCTACCCGCTCTTATTGAAAAAAAAAACCTTTATAATAAAAACCTTATGGTCACTCTTTTCTTATATCAACGCCACATGTCACATATCACATTTTCCCTCTACAATTGAATTAAGCGCCATCTGAGTTTTGAGCATTTTAACAATTAAAATGTATTTTATGTCCACTCTTATAAGTATAATCAATTTAAGCGCCATCTTTACTCTCAACATTTCATCAATTTAAATTCAATCTTATTGCTGTTGTTCACTGTTGTTTGGTTGTTAAAAGTTGGTCACTCATTTTTCAAAAAAAAAAACGGGGATAGTATTCATTCAATTCACCATATAAATGACATCATTTTTTTGAACATCCGTCTGCTGCAGTAATTCATGATTTCAATTCAATTTTTCAATTCAAATTATCTAAATCTTAAAGATACATATAAGTTAAGAAATCAAATTAATGTAGGATGGTCAGAAAAACCTCTGCAGATATAGATGCCTCCAAAATTGCCCCCAAAGTTTGTCTTCAAAATATAAATTTACAATTTAAATTCCCTATTTTTTCCGTCTAGTCTCACTATGAAAATATTTACCTTCAATGCGCGTTAAGAATTAAATATATATGTATCTTAAAACGAAATACGCCCAAGTGCTCACTAAAAAATATATTGTTTTTTATTAAACTTAAATCGCCACATTGAAAAACTCTCTTTGTGCTTAAATTGTATTTTGAATGTGTTCTTCATAAACTCGAATTATACCCCTGGTGAGCCTTTCAACAACTGAAAAACATACACTTTTACAAACTTTTTTGGGTTCAAACCGAATATATTAAACACTGACCAACAAAAACAAACTTCAACTGACCAAAATACACGCCAAATGGCATGAAGCACAACAAAAAAATACAAAATAAAAATAAAAAAATACTCACTGTGCATGGAGCTTGCATCCAGGGTTCACCATCAATTTGCATTGGAAAAGTTTTTCGGGTTTTTATTGTTACCTCACAGCACTGGGCTAGCCGACGACCGGACGCCCTCAAACCAGTGCGCACTTGCCCCATATGCAGGCAATTTTCCAAGCCAATGACTTCTATGAGACGATCACCAAAATCTGTCAATGTCAAACCAACCAAAAGATTTAAACTCCGAAAATAATAAATTAATGTTTATGTACATATATTCGTATTCAGGAAAAAATGTGTAGAGTTATGCTTGGCTAGTTTAATTAAGAACTTAAATCATTCAGAGATTCAAAAATGCAATCGTTAGCATTCATTAAATTGGCAGCAATAAATTAGAGAAGGTTTTATTTTCTAGACGTGCTGAAATCAAGTTGAAAGGACATGCCAAATCACAACGGCTGGTGGCTTCCTTAAAAAACAAAAAAAAAAAACACTGAAACGACGAACAAAGTGGTCGTTCTGAAAGTACCAACAATGTGGCTTCTGTAACCTCTGAATGGAAGAAGCTATAAAAGCTAGTGAAACGCGCACGGATTACTAGCCACTCAATTACTTTGTGAAGAAGATAGATAGATGGGCGTTTGATTGTAGGGTTAAAATAAAGATGAAATTAAAGTATGCACGTACCTTGGATGGCAACCGATAAGTCAACAGAATTGAAACTTGTCGCTGATAGCTCCTTATCGGATGATTTCAATTTCTTACCCTTCCGAAATGGTCCGCCTTTTCTGATACGTTTCTGAGACAAATGTTCACCCCATAAATTCGAACCGCCATGTGTGTAGGGAATGTTAAGGAGGGCAACGCCTTGTAAATGTGGTCCATTTGCTAGGTCCAGTGAAACACCATCACACTGTGAAAGATAAACGAGATGTAAAAATATTTAGAAGTGGAACAAAAAATAAAAAGGATTTGATACTAAAAGGTTTTTGCTCTTATTTTTTCATCGTCTAAAGTATTTCCCTTTTTTATCCCTCTCAGCTGAAGATGATACTTTATCATGCTTAAAAAAGAATTTTATTAGCCTAAGGTTTGAAAAAAAAAAAACAAATAGAGTTGAGGACCTACGTTAAAAAGGATTTTTAGTACAAACCAAATTGGAATGGTAAAAGGACTATAAAAAAAAGAATCGCTTTGGAGAGTCTGGATTTTAAAATAAAGGAGCGTTATTTTATGCAAAAGAAAACACATCATTTAATGTTGACATAAATTTGATAATTTCATTATTTATTTTATTTACATTTATTGCATTACATTTTAAGGCTAAGTATATAAGGTTAAGAAATAGATTTTATATCAAGAACAGGTAACTTATTAAAAGGCTTACATATTACCCCTCATCCCGCGCACTGACGCAACTGCTGTTTTCACATCTAACAAAAGACTGTTGTGGCAGTGTGACTGTTTGAAAGTGTATCAGGAATCTTCTGTTTTAAAGTGTGAACGGATTACATTGTGACAGTTATGAGTATATCGTCACGTTATAGCGAAAATTCACTAAGTTACATTTTTAAGAATTTGAAATGTTCGACCATTGTTTGACCATTTTTTCTTCTTCAAAACATTGTGTATTTATTGAAATCATTTTTGATATTCAATAGAGTTTGTGTCGCTTTGATGCTTTTAATGAATTATTACATCGATAAATACATTCATCGATCAAAGTGCCCAGCCCTAAAATATAGAAAAAAGCTCTATTTAATGTTACATTGAGTTTTTTCTTCTTTTCAAAACTCTTCTTGTGATGACGAGGCATTTTGACTTTCAAACAAAAGACCGTTGGATCCTGACCTGTTCGAAATTCTCTCTAGATCTTCATGGAGACAACAAATATAGTTTTTCTATGAGATCAATTATTGAACTACTTAAATGTAGTTGTACATCGTCGGCTTACATGGAAATGGAACAGTATGTAACAAAAGTAGGTAGGATTTTTTTGCCATTTTCTTTTTGGCAACACTGGTTTTGACAGATAGCTCACTCACGTTTTGTGTTTTGTGTCACTGTCAAACATCTTCAGTTTGGTCTATAATTTAACCATGAATCGTCTTACAAACAAACAACGCTTGCAAATTATTGAATTTTATTATCAAAATATGTGCTCTGTTGAGAAAGTTCATCGCGCGCTTCTTCCATTTGATGGTCAGTTTTATTCGGGCTATTCTGACTTAATTTCGCACCAAATTTACATTGTTGGACATTAAACCACCAACACGCTTACGTAGAGTGCGAAGTGAGGAAAATATCGCAGCTGTATCGGCCAGTGTTTTATGACCGTGAATTATCGATTTGGCGCCGTTCGCAGCAATTGGGCCTTTGTTACTCCACTACGTGGAAAATATTGCTGAAGGATTTAGCTGTGAAGCCTGGTGCATGAATTGAAACCGAACGACCTGCCAAAACGCTGAATTTCTTGATGAATGGGCTCTTGAAAAGTAGGCCGAGGATCCACTTTTTTATCGAAAAATTGTGTTCAGCGACGAAGCTCATTTCTGGTTGAATGGATACGTGAACAAGTAAAACTGCCGTATTTGGAGTGAAGAGCAGCCAGAAGCATTGCAAGAGCTACCAATGCATCTAGAAAAAGTCACTGTTTGGTGCGAATTATGGGCTGGCGGAGTCATGGGGCCATATTTCTTCAAAGATGATGATAACAAACTTTTTTTTTTACGCAAAATGGAAGAGCTTGAGTGGCATGACATGTGGTTTCAACAAGACGGTGTCACGGGTACAAAGCACGCGTAACAATGAACCAATTGATAGGCGAGTTCGTTGAACAGTTTATTTCACGTTTGGGGCCGCACAGTGGCCCGTTTAGGCAAAAGTGCTTGCGAAATTCATTCTTTGGGTGGGTTTATGATGCAAAACTTTTATATTTCCTGAATTAACAAATGTTTGGAGCTCTAGTAATCAAAAAAATTATTTCATTTGTATTAACGGTTCGGATTGTAGAGCCAGTCAAAGTTGACAAATATTTAAGGTGAGAAAAAAACATTTTTTTTTTTAATTTTTTTTTAACTTTGAGTGTAAAAACTAGGAAAAGAGTATAAGTTAAACTTTTTTTGTTAATTTTACTTGATATATGTGTTAATTGCTATGATCAGAAATAAAAAAAATTATAAATTTTTTAAAGTACTAAATTTAATGTTTTTTGAAACACCACATTTTGGGCACTTTTTCAACTTTACATTGAGTAGAAAAAAAGTTTTTAAAAGTTGTGAAGCCAAACTAGACGGATAATGAAACCTTATATATCTCTTTATCTAAGACCATAACAACTCAGCTGCATAAAGTTGCATAACACTGAGCTAGAGAGATTTGATTTGAAAAAGTCAGTAATTTTTTCTGAGATTTTTTTTCAAGTGCAAAAAAAAATCATGGAAAATATTATTTCTTTTTTTTGCAGGTATGAGTCTTGGTTTTAAATAAAATGGTTTTGTAATTTAGAAGGAAAACATATTTTATGCTTAGCTTTTTATTTCGTGTGTAACCCCTAATAAAACTTTTAAGCATGAATGTTTTTGATTTCGGGTATGATTAATTATTGTCAGGTAGTTTGATGGATAAGGGTTCTTAACTGGATTAGAATATTTTTAGGTAAACAGATTACCTTATTGGGATGTCAAAAAATTTAATATTTTTAGTGCAGGTATTTAGTTTTAAGGTATAAAATAATAAAACATTGGGATGGAATTATCATTTAAAACTTGAACAAGCGATCGAGCAGTTGTATAAGGAAAAATTATTTATTTATTTAGTTTGAACTTTTTTTTAAAGTTAATAGCACTGAAGAGTTTATTTCTGCCGTATAATAAGAGAACACCAACTATCCGCTGAAAATTTACCACATACGCGATGTTGCCAAAAATGCCGCAAGATGTTTGGGTTTTCTGAGACGGTGCAAGAATTTTTTCTCTCCTGATCTGGCTATAATCTATAAAACCTATATACGTCCAAAACTTGAGTATAACATCCATCTATGTGCTGGTGCTCCATTAACTTACTTAAGTCTCTTCGACAGTATTCAAAGAAGAGCTTTTAAAATGATTGGTGACAATAACATCACCGACTCATTTACGTCAATCGAACATCGTCGTAATGTTTCATGCTCACACTTTTCTACCGTTATTTTAACGGACTATGCTCTAGTGAAATAGCCAGCTGCATTGTTCCCCTTCAACCGTAATACTCGCACTTCTAGGAATGCCCATCAGTTTACCCTTGAGCCCAACTTCGACCGAACTCTGAAGTTCAGAGATTAATTCTTTAGCCGTACTACGCGAATGTGGAATACCTTACCACGCTCTGTCTTTCCCTGTCATTGCAATGTTCAAGAATTCAAAACAAATATACACCGACACCTCCTTTCTAAACTCTCCCTTTTTTCTTAAAGCTCAAACTGTGTTTCTGGCATATTAAGGGTATAAAAAAAACCTTTGAGTGTGGGCTAATTATATAAAAAAAAATACATAAACGCTTTTCGACGCAACATTTCTCAGACATCAGAGGCCAATTTACTGCATCAGTTTTCGAGCAATACGTGACTGAATTATGTGAGTTTGGCATTACCGCTTACGTCATCGAGCAATCGATTACACTAATTTGACATTTTCATTCGATCACTGATGGGACTCACTCACTCGGTCACTGAAGCGGTAAGTTGGCCCCAGTGAGAGTTCTTTGGATTGGGTTCGTCAATCTTAACTAACAAACGAGCCAACACCCAAAATAAGATCAACGAAAAGACTTAAAAGGAACGATATTGACAACTGTGTCAGGTTCTTGTTTGGTCTGTTTCATATAAGTTCGGCGTGGTAGAAATGTTCGACCACGCCATAGAAATCCTACACAAAAGCACGCATATGTGGCGCAGACGACTAAAACGTCAATTCACCTCCTAATAAACCTTGGCTAATATTTACGATTTTAATCTACCTAAACAAATCGAAAAGAGAATCCACGAAAGGGGTGTACTGCCTCTTGCGAAGAATTGACAAATGCTCTGCTCATTGGCCGTTCGGAACTGGCACAAAATTGAAGGTCCCTTCATTCCTGGTTACACGCACACAGAATTGATTGAGAATTATAAGTCACTAGATCCTAGTTCTTTTTGAGCTGTTGCAATACCAAATTTATTATATACTCCAAACAAAAAACCTACAAGTGCGGTCATTTGAATTCAACCAGTGCCCTCAGGAGCCCACTTCATTGAAGCTCTACACTTTTTCTACTTATGGATATCATAATGACATTCTATTTTTGGGTACCGACATTACTCAAAAGCTAAGTATATCCAATCCATTTCAATTTCTATTAATGCCCTCGTTCAATTTGATAAGATTGGAATTAACTTTTCCTTTAATCCTTGCTTTAAGAACAAAAAGACACCTTGGAAACCTGCACCATCTTAGGTTTCCAAGACAGGGGAATGAGCTTTTAATTTTTTTTGTTTTGATTCTTGATGCGAGGAGAAATAGGCATGGAAAATAAGTTGCACGGCAGCCCAGTGGCGTGTGCAATATGCAAGCTATAGGCGTTTGGACAACCCCTTTGCTTACACTGCTCTTTGTTAGGTCCTGTGGTTAAGGATGAGTAGAGAAAAAGGCAGATCATCGCCAAAAAGACTATGAGGAACATCTCTTCCGTTACAGAATACTCCCTTATAAATTTAAATTTAGAAATATTTTTGACCCTTTATTTACCCTAAAATGAAGGAATAAATAACATTAAAAAAATATTTCTGCAAGCTGTTTTATTTTGGGCGTTAATGGGTTAAGTAAAGAAATATGAAAATTTTGTAAAAATCGTGAAGAACTAAAAGAATAAATAACTTCAAAGCCATTTAATTTATGATAAATCATGGACCCGACGAGTGTTTCTCAGTTTATGATGAAAATCATCTCACAATGTCGACACGGCGAAAAATTATGGAAATTAAAATTCACAATTCTTCGGAATACCCATTTTGACAGATAAGCAAATGATGTTTGACTTTCATTGTGTTACGAGGGACACTGATAAGTCCGCGGCCTAAGGTACATAATTTTTCTATTTTTTTCTATTTTTTCTATTTTTTCTATTTTTTATTTTCCAATATAATCTCCCTCAAGTAAAATACATTTCTCACCTCTCGCATACAATGCCTTTAACCCACCCAAAAAATATTCTGTGTCTTTTTCGTCAAAATGACGATCAACCATAGCTTTCATTTCGTTGTCATCTGCAAATCTCCGGCCCCGTAAGTCCTTTTTCAATTTGGAAAAGCGGAAAAAATCACTAGGTGCTAGGTCTGAGTTATATGGAGGGTGGTCTATCTCTGAGAACCAAGTATCTCTTAGAGCTTGCCTCGCAACATGTATCGGGTTTTTCAATAACAGCGCTACAAAAGTTTTTTTTAAATAAAACAAAAACGGTTGTGGATATCAATGAAATTCTTTATTCCTGAAAAAAAAAATTTTGTTGGCTGGTATATCTTTCCATCATGAAATGGCAAACCTTACTGAAGAGAAATGTCAAAAGATCGGCAAGAAATATGGCGTCGTTTGCTGTCCCTGTCGCTCTACTTTTGTAGCGTCCCTGTTGAAAAACCCTTTACAACAGTAGTAGGTTTTGGCCGGTTCTGGATCAATGAAGTGGAGGAATTTAAGTGGATGAATTTAAGTGGAGGAACTTAAGTGGAGGAACTTAAGTGGAGGAATTTAAGTGGAGGAATTTAAGTGGAGGAATTTAAGTGGAGGAATTTAAGTGGAGGAACTTAAGTGGAGGAATTTAAGTGGAGGAACTTAAGTGGAGGAACTTAAGTGGAGGAATTTAAGTGGAGGAATTTAAGTGGAGGAACTTAAGTGGAGGAACTTAAGTGGAGGAATTTAAGTGGAGGAACTTAAGTGGAGGAACTTAAGTGGAGGAATTTAAGGATAGAGTAGTATGTTTTGGACGGTTCGGGGAAATCAAATTATGTCCTTTTTGGTGCTATGGATGCTTAACAAAAGAGAAGAAAGAAATATGCCCTAGTAAAAAATAAAAATACAAAGTTTTTAATATGATTCAAATTTTTATTTATTTTATTTAAACTTGATAGGTTTTACAGTGCTAATGTGAAAAATTATCTTTATTTTATTTAAACATTTTTCGTTTTAAAACTACAGAAATATTATTCTCAAACAAGCCTGGTGACTATTTGATCAAGTGGATTATACTCGATAATTCGATCATGAAGCATAAGGCAGTAAGCTGAAGTGTTTGGAGGAATATTTTTCGATGTTCTCATCTCCAAACGTATATCGATGGGGCCTGTTTTCAATGTTTCATTTTGATGTCTGCAGTCTATAACAAAAATAGGAGCACGTGATTTAAATAGATCCCAGGAAAGTAGAGGCTCGGCAGTAGTTTTATTATAGTAAGATTTTTGGAAATCGGCGTACATCCTGTAAAACAAGCTATATCTGTTTCTTTCAAAAGAAATATTGAGGTCTTCATGAGGATATACGTCAGAGTTTAGATAAACTTTTAAATCAGTAAGGTCACAATGATCAAACATCGTAGGATCTGCAGAAAGTTTTTTATTTTTTTCAGTTTGTAGAGCAAAGACAATGTAGCGTGGTTTCTCTATTTGTGTTGTTGTCTTTACGTTCCAAATGTGATGTGTAGAGCTCAAAAGCGTGGGGTATTCATAAAGATCCCAGTTTCGGAAAGCAATTTTCATAAAACTATTTTTATTTATCGATTTATATAGATTTAATTTCATAGAATCTGATAATGTCACGTGTGGTACTTTCCACTGCACCTTATGAAGTTTTACTTGAACATTTTCTTCAGTTGAGGAGATAAGAGCGTTTTCATCCATTCTAGCACGTGTGATAATTAGATCATGTCGAGCATTTGGGATAATTTTCTTATAATCTTCGGCGAACCCCAATAGTTTATTCAATGGAATACAGTAATTAAAATGAAATGGTTTCAAATTAATAGCAGATTCAGGAGACCATGATGCATTTAATAGCATATCACTCTCATTTTTAGTCAAAGATAAATAATTTTTGATCGTTGATGTAATTCCCACATTTCTATTGCAGTCAATTTCCTTTCCATTTAGTTCATAGCGTATTTCATCAAATAGAAAAGCCATTGCGTTGTTTACAAGTTTTGTATTAACAATCTCTTTTGCATCTGTTTTCGAAAGTGTTCCTTCAACATATAAAAAACTTTCCGAAGGAAGAACGTTAAGATTTTGATGTTGTATAGAAATCTGAATGATATCATTTCGTTCAAAATTGTTTTGATATGGTGAATAAGTATGATATTCATATTTAGAAATACTTTCACTGATCTCAGGGTCTTGGAAAATGTTCAACATATTTTTTGCTTATATTTGTTTTAATTATTAGTTTATTGTTTTCAATGTCTTAAGATGTATCCCAATGATATCAAAAAGTCCTGATTACTCTTCGTAAGTCGATGTGTTACCGCATCTGAGTTAGAAGTTTGATTAAGGAGCTTATTATTTTCTACAGTGTATTTATAGGGAATTGAGGATATTATATTTTCATATACAATCATGATTCTGGTTGTAAATGTAGTCGCACCGTTATTTTTTCTCCTCTAAAATTAATATCTTTTCCGTCTTGGTCAACGAACTTTAAACACAACGATGTTATTCGTTTGACGTTCACAGGTAAATAAATAACATTTCTTGGAACTTCTATGATTTTATAGCCAGGGCTTACTTTAACAGCAAATTCATGCAAAATATGTGCTGATTGGTTATTAATGTATGTTCCATCTATTATATTACATTCAATTCGGATAGCATTAACTCTATTTATATCAACGTAAAGATCAGATTCATGTATTGAATTGGACTTTAATAGTTTTTTACTAAACCCTAAAAGGGATCCGATAGTATTAGGTTTTGAAAAGTCAATATCATCAGTGCTATATATTTCACATTTCAAAGTGTTATTATTTGCCTTGATTTTTATTTCACTTTTTCGTATTACACCTTTCTTTTTTTTGTTTATGTCATTAAGCTGTTTTTGTACAAAACTATTTATATCTTCTATCTCATATGAACCGATAGGGAAAGAAATTACATCATTACCTACATGCAATAAGTTATTAAACTCATCCACGTTTGGTATAGAGTTATAAGTTTGAAAATCTATAAGTCCACAAACATAACTAGATTTCAATATGATTGGTGGAAAATACTCAGCAATCAGACTTGATTCATTCCCACTTAAAGTAAGTGTTAACGACATGATGATGGAAAGACAAATGACTCGTTTTAAATTTTTTCATATCATTTTATTCGTTTTTATGTTATTTCTTAAAATAATTATTATTACATTGTTCTAATAAAAATCTTAAGCATAAATGGCCACATATAAAAGTATCAAAATCTTGTTCTTGAATATAATTATAATTAATTTTATTACCAAGATAGCGTATTACTTCAGATGGTGGTCTTAAATTTCCAAAACTATCAAAATACTTTAAAATATTCTTGTTTTTATTTTTAATATATGCTACCCAATGAGTACCCATTCCAACTTCATCATCCAAATTTATAACGCCACACTCTTTATCTATAGATGTTTTCGGTAAAGAGTCCCGCATAAAAACTCCTCTAAAATGCTCCAAATGTTTCTTCCCGAACCGTAGAATATCATGATTGTTTAAGGGTCGGTTGGGTAGCAATTCAATCAGTTTTTTGTATTAGGTGTGTTTAGAAATAAACCAAGTCCACTTTTATATGGTTTTAAATATAAACCTTTTCCTTGAATAGCAACTGCTTCCATTGCCTTATTATGTCTTTTGTTTTCTTCCAATGATCTTTTAGCATTACGTGCATCATTGAGTGCTTTTGCAACACCAACTGCTCCCCCTGATAAAGATCCAATAGCTGATAAACCAGCTAGAATAGGAGCTAGAAATGGAAGAAAACCACCACTTTTTGGAAGTGGGATTATTCTCGGTGTTTGTATGTGTTCTTTTTTATTATTCTTAATAACATTTTTTGCGGCCTTCACAGCAATGTTAGCCATAGATGTTGTACCACAACAATTGATATTGTTTTTAATAGCATTTCTTGCTTCAGTTATTGCCTTTTTAAAAATATTTCTTTTGCAAGACTTTTTTTTCTGTTTATTTCTTTTAGGTTTGTTTTTAGTTTCTTTATTACCCATACCAAATTTCGTCTTTGCCTTCATCATGTTGGTGACTAAAAGTCCGCTTAACTTTTCGGAGGTTGAAGAATCGCTTGCTTTGAATCTTTTCCAAGCTTGCTCGGTTAAAATTTTGTCAGCAACGTGTCGATCTGAGACAGAGCTACTCTTAGAATACGCAATATCATGTAAGCGACAAGCCTCATCTAGTTGATTAATCCCTTTATCTCCTCTACGTAATCGTTCTTCCAATTTAGTTCCAGGACCACAGTAATTATACGAAGGAAGATGTAGCTCAAATGGTAAATTGTCTATAGCTGTATTCAAAAGTCCTTTCCCTTTGATTGATTTTGTTTTATTATGATACTGAGTTTGATTGTGCTCAATCATATTATAATTTACACTCCTCCCTACTTGAAGGTTGAAACGTTTATGAATATAGTCATATAAAAATCATATGTTTTATTGTGAAAGCTATCAGTTGGCATTATGCGCTTCGTAAAGCAGTCAGAAGTTATTAAAATAAAAAATTTTGATTCTAAAGTCAAAATAAAAAAAAAACATGGATCATTATTTCCAAACAGTATTCGAGGAATTATAGTTGGCCCATCAAATTGTGGTAAAACAAATGTAATGCTAAGCATTCTTCTTGACCCTAATGGATTAAAGTTTGAAAATATTTATATTTACTCCAAATCCTTACATCAACCAAAATATTTATATCTTAAAAAGTTGATTACATCCGTGAAAGGAATGGGATACAATGAATTCTCAAATAATTCCGATATAATGCCTCCATCAGACGCGAAAAATAATTCAATATTTATATTCGATGATGTTGCATGTCAGAAACAAAATAATATAAGAGACTATTTTTGTATGGGTCGTCATAATGGAGTCGATAGTTTTTACTTATGTCAGTCCTATACTCATATACCAAAACATTTGATTAGAGACAATGCTAATTTTATTATTCTTTTCAAACAAGATGAATTGAATTTGAAGCATGTTTACAAAGATCATATAAACTCTGACATGACATTCAATCAATTTAAAGACTTGTGTTCACATTGTTGGGTTGATAATTTCGGATTTCTGGTTATAGACAAGGAAAGCTGTATTGAAAAGGGTCGCTACAAAAACAGTTTTCACAAAATTGCAATACTATAAATATGCATTTATCATATAAAAGCAATACATTCCGCCAACAACACTGTCTGGGAAAACTAGTCCCCCATCTAAATATATAACAAAAATACAAAATATTCAATCATAAAAATGGATGAGAGTGTGTTGAATGATTTAATAAAAACAAAAAATATTCTAAAAAATAAATATATTCAACTAAAAACTGGAAAAATGATGAGAGAAAATGATTTGGAAAACACCTTCAAGCCAATTGTTGAACCTTTGGAAAAATTGCTTGAAAATGTAAAAAAAGAAAAGCCGCAGCAAGATAATGACATTAAAACAGTCCAACGTAAGAAGCTTCAATTTAAATCTTTTGATGAAAATGATGATGAGGAAATTCATGAAAGAACAGGATCACCAACGCTAGAAATGGATAGTGCAGATAATGCTTTTTTATTCAGTACACCTAAAAATTTTGCTAGCCCTAATAAAACATATTCTTTCAACCGAAAAATGTTGTCTGAATCAAATAGTGATACAACCTACGGCCCATATTTTGATGAAAATACACAATCTATAAAAATTGGAAAATGTAGCTTTGCGATGAATGATCATGAGATTATTATCGATAATGATACTTTTAATCGAACTCCTGGTCTTATTGAATTGATTCTAAAGAAAAATCCTCGCAAACAGAAATATACTAATGATGACTTAGAACAATATGGGAAAATCTTACAAAAAAGTAATGCGCATATGTGTAATCATGATAGTTCTTCTCGAATTAAGAGTAATAGAGGTATAAAATACACCCATATAATTAAAGAACTTGTTGCTGGACTTAAAACTGAAAATAAAAAAATAGGAAAATCGTATTCTAACATTACTGAAATGAAATATACAAATAAAAATATTGAATATGTATACTGGAATGATCCTAATGAACTTGTTAATAGACTAAGACTTTTAACAGCATCTAAAAATGCTGGTAATGATAATCATCAGAATGAAATCAGTTCTATACTTGAAGAACTAAACGAATCAAATATTATATATTAACATTATTCCGAACCAAAGTCTTAACATATAAACCATGAACGTTGACAAGTTCGGTAGGAACTCCAAACCTATTCCAAAAATCAAAGGTCTGGTAGGTCCTCCAGGAATAGGATTTAAACTCCTACCAACTGGTGATTTTGATATAGATAATAAATATTTAAACAACATTGGAATTAAACCTCAGCAGCCACACCAAGCCGTCTCCAAAGCATATGTTGATGAGCAGATAAACCTTAAGGAAAATAGTATGAAAGACCATATAAACTCTTCTTTAAAGGAGATAATGACAATTATGAACAGGGAAACAAACATATTAAGAAACAATATGACCTCTTCTTTAGAGGAAACAATAGCATCTATAAAGCGAGAAAATATGAAGCTATTATCACTTTCAAAGAAATCTGAAGATATCATGAATATTGATGAAAAACAAATTGACGAAAAAATACAAAAAAAAGTTGATATGATCATGAAGGCATTTTTTCCAGAGCGCATCGCAGAATAAAAATTTGTTAGTAGACATTCAACACTAAAACGAACAACATCTTTAAAAATGGACTCTGACAAAATATTAAAAGAGATTTGTGATTTTTTAAAAACATATCGCAATGGAATGTTAGATGAGCATTACGAAGAGTTTTTAAATTGTATATCTTTAATAAAAAGATTTGAAAACGCATTCTACATTCAATCAATTCACGGATGTCATTACTCAAATTGTTGCTGGGCATCCAATCAATGTACACTAGGACCGGATACTTGTGCTTGTTATATTATAGAAAGCCGTTTAGTTAGAATTAAGAAACTTATGTTATTATATAAAAGATTGAAATAAAAGAATTTTAAATATATAAATAAGCCTACTTTTTATTTGGTTGAATTCACTCTTTGTAAATATGAGTAAGCGAAAGGTTGTTGAAGAGTTACATAAAGCTGCACGTCGAAATTTTAAACGTCGTAATGTTATCATTAAAGGTTATGATGATTTGTGGCAAGCCGATCTAGTTGAAATGATACCTTACAGCGATCAAAATAACGGGTTTAATTATTTGATGACAGTTATCGATACTTTTTCGAAATTCGCTTGGGTCATCCCGATGAAAAATAAAAAAGCGATTACTATTTCAAAAGGAATTGAAAAAATTTTTATAGATTCTTCTAGAATTCCAAAAAATTTACAAACGGACGATGGGAAAGAATTCTTCAATACAAAATTCAAAAGTTTGATGGGAAAATATAAAGTAAATCATTACTCTACATTCAGTTCGTTAAAGGCTTCAATTGTTGAAAGATTTAATAGAACTTTCAAAGAAAAAATGTGGAAAGAGTTTAGTTTCAATGGTAGCTATAAGTGGATGAATATTTACAAAAAAATACTTTATGACTACAATCACTCCTTCCACCGAACCATTCGTTGCAAACCTTCAGATGTCAACAAGAAAAATTCAAAATCATTATTACCACGTTTCAAAAATAATACAAAAGAAGCAAGTAAACAAAAATTTAAAGTTGACGATAAAGTAAGAATCAGTAAATACAAACATTTATTTGAAAAGGGGTACACACCGAACTGGACTACTGAGGTTTTTAAAATAAGAAAAGTTCAAACTACAAGACCTATTACATATCTCCTTGAGGACTATCAAGGGAAACCTGTACAAGGTGGTTTTTATGAAGCAGAACTGTTAAAAACTAACTGCGCAGATATATTTCTAGTAGAAAAAGTTCTACAAAGAAGAGGGAATAATGTTTTTGTTAAGTGGTTGGGATTTCCAACAGAACATAACTCCTGGATCAATAAAAATGAGATTCTATAAGACTATTCTATAAAAAGTAATGTAATAATAATAATAATAATAATAATAATAAACATGTTTATGTACAATCTGTTTAAATGATTTTTATTTTTCTCTTATCCTTGTTATTATTAATGTTATATATATATATATATAAAACTAAAATATGAACAACAAATTATTTAATTTTTGCAAATTTTAGCTCGAAGGTTGTTCCAAGTGTTCTCACTATCTCAAATACATAACCTCCTCCACCAATTGCTGCCATACTGTTCGATGTTAGATCTGAATATCTACCAGGTAAAAAGACCTACAAAAGTAATCAAAAAATTAATTTGATAAAAAAGAAAGAAAATGTTTGACTTACCTTATATTCCCCGAGATCTGCTACGATTCGATCACCCCATCTGGTTTTAACCTTTTGTAGGGAGAAAATATTATATTTGAATCCTATGTCCAACTCGGACAACTTCCTCGTTGGCTTAAAACCACTGTTTTGGTTTAGCGAATTTGCCTCCCTCACAGCAAAATCATCTAAGGTAAAAATTGAATACTCTTCCTCGAAATGCATTTTAGTGTTGTCTTCTTACAATCTTGAGAATAACTGTGATGTTCTCCAACAAATATTTGTCTTTTTATAAGAAAATCTTCTCAGATAAGTATGTAGTATATGTCTTTCAATACATATTAAATTTAGATTTTCATTCAACCGATCATGTCCATTCATGTTCATGATAGGGGGGAAGATAGACTTACTCCAAAACCAAAACCCCAAACCCAGAACCCAAAATAACCAGGTTAAGAACGTAAAACGAGGTTCAAAACGTACAACGACGTTTTATTATCCCATTAGTTTGAATGATATATGGGAGAGGTATTTTTCTAACAAGTGATAGTGGATTCAGGATACATTAAAACATTTTATATTTTTTCCTAATTTTGTAATTTCTTAATTCAGGTTGGGAAAATAAGAATAAAAGAAAAAAAAAAATAAAAGCAAAACCCAATAAACAACCCGATCACGTCCATTCATGTTCATGATAGGGGGAGATAGGCTTAACCCAAAACCCAAAACCCAAACCGACTTTGACAAGAAGGTTTAGAACGTAAAAAACGTACAACGACGTTTTATTATCCCATTAGTTTGAATGATATATGGGAGAGGTATTTTTCTAACAAGTGATAGTGGATTCAGGATACATTAAAACATTTTATATTTTTTCCTAATTTTGTAATTTCTTAATTCAGGTTGGGAAAATAAGAATAAAAGAAAAAAAAAAATAAAAGCAAAACCCAATAAACAACCCGATCACGTCCATTCATGTTCATGATAGGGGGAGATAGGCTTAACCCAAAACCCAAAACCCAAACCGACTTTGACAAGAAGGTTTAGAACGTAAAAAACGTACAACGACGTTTTATTATCCCATTAGTTTAAATGATATATGGGAGAGGTATTTTTCTAACAAGTGATAGTGGATTCAGGATACATTAAAACATTTTATATTTTTTCCTAATTTTGTAATTTCTTAATTCAGGTTGGGAAAATAAGAATAAAAGAAAAAAAAAATTAAAGCAAAACCCAATAAACAACCCGATCACGTCCATTCATGTTCATGATAGGGGGAGATAGGCTTAACCCAAAACCCAAAACCCAAACCGACTTTGACAAGAAGGTTTAGAACGTAAAAAACGTACAACGACGTTTTATTATCCCATTAGTTTGAATGATATATGGGAGAGGTATTTTTCTAACAAGTGATAGTGGATTCAGGATACATTAAAACATTTTATATTTTTTCCTAATTTTGTAATTTCTTAATTCAGGTTGGGAAAATAAGAATAAAAGAAAAAAAAAAATAAAAGCAAAACCCAATAAACAACCCGATCACGTCCATTCATGTTCATGATAGGGGGAGATAGGCTTAACCCAAAACCCAAAACCCAAACCGACTTTGACAAGAAGGTTTAGAACGTAAAAAACGTACAACGACGTTTTATTATCTCATTAGTTTGAATGATATATGTGAGAGGTATTTTTCTAACAAGTGATAGTGGATTCAGGATACATTAAATTTTTTTTTTGATAGCGTCCTGATACGTATATAAAAGGGAACTCAGATTTTTAAACTTTCCATTCAGTTTTAAATATAGATAGAAAAACGTTGTTTAGTTAAAAAAAAAAAAAAAGTTATATTTCTTCCAAAATGTATAAGTGTGAAGTTTGCTTAAAATATTTTACAAATAAATGGAATTTGGTGAGACATAATTCTCTCCATAGTGAGAGTAAATTTGAATTAAAGTGTAATATCTGTCAAAAAAACTTTTCGCGCAAAGATGCTTTGCTTCGTCATAAAGAAATTGCACATTCCATAACTGAGATTGCTGATACTCGTATATCAGAAATGATAATTTCCAGAGGAAGGCAGAGTTTTCCATCTTCAACATCACATGGTGCTGAATGTTCATCGGAGAGGAGTGGAGAAGGTATGTTGGTGAGTAGTACAAGAAAGAGGGATATTTCTCCAAAACCAACTACATCATCTGATACTACAATAAAAAAGCTGAAACTTAACTTTAAGAGATGTGACGTTTGTGAGGAAGACGTTGATGTTATGAAATGGTCTCATCATCAACGTACAAATAAACACAAGAATAAGGCTAAAGTTCTCATCACACATAATGTTAGCTTGATTGAATCCGCTTTCAATAACAGAATTAAGACTTTCTCCATTAAAAATGTGGATGAAAGCATTCTTGACATAAAGATGCTTGTTGATAACAAGCACCCCATAATTATGGGGCTTCTACAAGAGGAAATTCAAGCGATGAATTCCTTTAAATTCAATCTCGAAGTGTTTGGCGAATTTATAAAACATTCGGATGATCCTGATAGTGCAATTATTGCCACTAAAAGCATGCAAACCAAAATGCTAAGTGTAGTTTCAGAAGATGAATTGGATGATCATCTCGAAAAAATGTATACCGAAATAAAAAATAAATTGGAGGAATTCCAATGTAAAGACAGTGGATGGGCTTTATTGTCATTTTTAAGGATAGAGGTAAACATTAACAAATATAGACCTATTAGTGGATCTTCATATTTCAAGCTACCACTTCAATTAATAAAAAAGAAAGCCTGCATCAATGTTCAAAATAATGATGAATATTGTTTTAAATGGAGCATCATAGCTGCTCTAAGCACAGAAGTTACGAATAATCGCTCGAGAACTAGTTCGTATAATATCACAAACATAACAGATGAGTTGATTGATGTATGTGGTAAACTAATCAGCTTTAAAAATTTGCAGTTCCCTCTGGTATTAAAAGATGTAAAAAAATTTGAAGAGAACAACCCAGAGATAAGTGTGAATGTGTTTGGATATGAATCTGATGATAAAAAGAAAAGTGTTAAAATCATTGGTCCATTATATCATACACAAAAGGAGCAGAATATACACATTAATTTGATGTATTGTATAAACATTGATCGTAGAACTCACTACGTGTATATCAACAATATATCTCGCTTAATATGTAGTCAAATTTCGGGTAAAGAACATCAAATGCATCTCTGTAACGGATGTCTACAACATTTTGCTAGTAAGACCAAACTTAAAAACCACAAAAGCGAATGTTGTAGACTTATAACAAAAATGCCAGAGGGAGATAACACAAATATTTATTTCAAAAATTATGGAAGACAACTTCAAGTTCCACTAGTAGTGTACGCTGACTTTGAGTCCATACTAGCTCCGATAAGCCACCAAACTCCCGATCCTAAATTTTCATCAACAACAGCTGTCCAGCAACATATACCTTGTGCCTTCTCCTACTTCATCAAGTGCAGTTTCAATGAAAAACTTGATAAGCAAGTGACATTTGTTGGTGAGTACTAACATTTAACTTGTTATAAACCATTTATTTTACCCACATTTCATTATTTTAAAAGATATGAATAATAATTTTTTTCTTCCTTTCTTTAGGCAAAAACTCTCCAGATAAATTTATCGAAATGCTGACATCGGATTTAACTGCCTTATATCAGGATGTGTTGGAGAAACCGAAGCCAATGAATCCACTGACGGATGCAGAAAACAACTATCAAGTAAATAATCCATCTTGTACAATTTGCAAATTAAATTTTAAGGAAAGCGAGCTTAGAGTAAGGAACCATTGCCATCTCACTGGTATATTTATAGGACCTGCACATGTAAAGTGTAATTTAGATTTTCGTGTCCCAAAATTTTTTCCAGTTCTCTTTCATAATTTCTCGGGCTATGATTGTCATATGTTTATTAAAAGTCTCGCAAAAATTCAAGGAGACATTAACATCATTCCAATGAACAAGGAAAATTATATATCCCTATCTAAAAGAATTTATTTGGGTGAAAAAAGATTTTTTGAAATAAGATTTTTAGATTCAAATAGATTTCTTCAATCAAGCCTTGCTTCTTTAGCAAATAATTTATCTCTTGATGACTTGAAAAATACAAAGAGTGTTTTTCAAGAGACCGAATCATTCAATTTAATGATAAGGAAAGGCGTATTCCCTTATGATCATTTAGATTCATGGGAGCGATTTGAAGAACCATCACTTCCATCTATTACTAAATTTCATAATAAGATGGTAGATGAAGCATGTTTAGATGGGGATTATAATCATGCTCTAAAGGTATGGAATCATTTTAAATGTAAAACATTTAAAGACTATACCATTCTATATCTAAAGAGTGATGTTCTCCTGTTAGCAGACATTTTTGAAAAATTCAGAACAGTTTGTAATTCTATATACGAACTTGACCCTTGCCATTATTTTACCGCTCCTGGTTTATCTTGGGATGCTATGCTCAAAACAACAAAAATAAAGTTGGAGCTTTTAACAGACGTTGATATGTACAACTTCTTTAAAAGTGGAATTCGGGGTGGGTTGTGTCAGTGCAGTCACAGAGATGCCGTTGCAAATAATAAATATATGTCAAACTATGATCCAAATAAAGCATCGGAATATTTAATGTATCTGGATGCTAATAATTTATATGGATGGGCTATGTCACAACCCCTTCCCTATGGTAATTTTCAGTGGGATAATCCTGAGTTATATACAACTGAGTATATATCCAACATCAAAGATGATAATGTTGGATATGTATTGGAAGTAGACTTAGATTACCCATCTAGTATCCACGATTTACATAATGATCTTCCATTCTGTCCTGAAAATATAATTACCTCGGGATGTAATATTCCTAAGCTTATTGCTCATCTCAATTCAAGAAAAAAATTCACAATCCATTTAAGAAACTTACAGCAGTGTATCTCTAACGGATTAATAGTGACTAAAGTGCACAGAGTCATGACGTTTAATCAATCAAACTGGCTTCAGAAATATATTTTGCTTAACACTGAATACAGAAAAGTAGCCAAAAATAAGTTTGAAAAAGATTTTTTTAAATTGATGAACAATAGCGTTTATGGTAAGACCATGGAAAATGTTGAAAAACGTAGAGATGTAAAAATTGTTTCTGAGTGGCATGCAATAAGAAACCAATTTTCAGCAAGAAAGCTAATTGCTCATCCGAATTTTCATAGTAGTAACATATTTTCACCGAATATGTGTGCTATTGAAATGAAGAAAGGGAGTATCAAACTCGATAAACCAATTTACTTGGGTTTTGTTGTTCTTGACCTATCAAAGTGGTTAATGTACGACTTTCACTACGACTACATGAAACCAAAATTTAACAACAAAATTCGTTTGAACTATATGGATACAGATTCTTTCATCTATTCCATATTTACAGATGATTTTTATGCTGATATCTATGATGATGTAATAAATCCTGATAGATCTAGATTTGATACTTCTGAGTATCCTCCCAACAATATACATAACTTTCCCTTAAATAATGGCAAGGAAATAGGTCTATTTAAAGATGAAAATAACTCGAGAATAATGTTAGATTTCGTTGGATTACGTGCAAAACTATATTGCTATAGAGTAGATACCGGTGAGGTTACAAAAAAGGCGAAAGGTATTAAAAAATATGTAACAAATAATTTAGAATTAAGAGATTATAGAAATTGTTTAATTAAGAAACAAGATCAATATAGGTCAATGTATACCTTTAGAAGTAGAAATCATAAAATATATACTGAAAATATTAATAAGTTAGCATTAAGTTGTGGTGATACAAAAAGATTTATTTGTGCGGATTCAAAGACCACATATGCATGGGGGCATAAGAATATTCCAATATGATTGTCTATTGTATATATGTATCTATAAATAAAATATTATATTTTAGTAGTTTTAAAACGAAAAATGTTTAAATAAAATAAAGATAATTTTTCACATTAGCACTGTAAAACCTATCAAGTTTAAATAAAATAAATAAAAATTTGAATCATATTAAAAACTTTGTATTTTTATTTTTTACTAGGGCATATTTCTTTCTTCTCTTTTGTTAAGCATCCATAGCACCAAAAAGGACATAATTTGATTTCCCCGAACCGTCCAAAACATACTACTCTATCCTTAAATTCCTCCACTTAAGTTCCTCCACTTAAGTTCCTCCACTTAAATTCCTCCACTTAAATTCCTCCACTTAAATTCCTCCACTTAAATTCCTCCACTTAAGTTCCTCCACTTAAGTTCCTCCACTTAAATTCATCCACTTAAATTCCTCCACTTCATTGATCCAGAACCGGCCAAAACCTACTACTCTCTAAATTCCAACTAAAAAATCCAACTTAAAAAAATCCAACTTAAAAATCCCCTTAAAAATCCACTTTCCTCCACTTAAATTCCTCCACTTCATTGATCCAGAACCGGCCAAAACCTACTACTCTCTAAATTCCAACTAAAAAATCCAACTTAAAAAAATCCAACTTAAAAATCCCCTTAAAAATCCACTTTCCTCCACTTAAATTCCTCCACTTCATTGATCCAGAACCGGCCAAAACCTACTACTCTCTAAATTCCAACTAAAAAATCCAACTTAAAAAAATCCAACTTAAAAATCCCCTTAAAAATCCACTTTCCTCCACTTAAATTCCTCCACTTCATTGATCCAGAACCGGCCAAAACCTACTACTCTCTAAATTCCAACTAAAAAATCCAACTTAAAAAAATCCAACTTAAAAATCCCCTTAAAAATCCACTTTCCTCCACTTAAATTCCTCCACTTCATTGATCCAGAACCGGCCAAAACCTACTACTCTCTAAATTCCAACTAAAAAATCCAACTTAAAAAAATCCAACTTAAAAATCCCCTTAAAAATCCACTTTCCTCCACTTAAATTCCTCCACTTCATTGATCCAGAACCGGCCAAAACCTACTACTCTCTAAATTCCAACTAAAAAATCCAACTTAAAAAAATCCAACTTAAAAATCCCCTTAAAAATCCACTTTCCTCCACTTAAATTCCTCCACTTCATTGATCCAGAACCGGCCAAAACCTACTACTCTCTAAATTCCAACTAAAAAATCCAACTTAAAAAAATCCAACTTAAAAATCCCCTTAAAAATCCACTTTCCTCCACTTAAATTCCTCCACTTCATTGATCCAGAACCGGCCAAAACCTACTACTCTCTAAATTCCAACTAAAAAATCCAACTTAAAAAAATCCAACTTAAAAATCCCCTTAAAAATCCACTTTCCTCCACTTAAATTCCTCCACTTCATTGATCCAGAACCGGCCAAAACCTACTACTCTCTAAATTCCAACTAAAAAATCCAACTTAAAAAAATCCAACTTAAAAATCCCCTTAAAAATCCACTTTCCTCCACTTAAATTCCTCCACTTCATTGATCCAGAACCGGCCAAAACCTACTACTTACAACAGTGTGAACGGGCGCGTTGTCTTGTAGAAAGAGCACTCCGCGCGTCAGTTTCCCACGTCGTTTCTGTACAATGGCTTCGCGAACCTGAGTCAATAAATTGGCATAATATTGGTCATTCATCGTAGTTCTTTTGGGTAGGTAGTCGATAAACAAAATGTCCTCGCTATCCCAGAAAACAGTCGCCATTAGCTTGGGCGCCGACTTTTCCACCTTGAATTTCTTCGGCGGACTTTCTCCTTTTTTCATCCATTGCATGGACTCTTGTTTCGACTACGGGTCATATTGGCTAATCCATGTTTCATTTACGGTGGCTATCCGTTGCCAATTGTCTTCCTTGTTATCACCGACTAGCTCTAAAAAATCTTTGAAACTTGCGAGTCGACGTTGCTTGTGAGCATTTTCGGTACCCAGCGCGCGCTAATTTTTCTCGTATTTAAATGTTCATGTAAAATTTCTCCAACTCGTTCTTTGCTAATCTGCAATTCTCCAGCAATCTGTCACAATTTAATTCTTCGGTCGTCCAGAACGATTTGTTCAACTTTTCGGACGTTAAGTACCCTAGGCCGCGGACTTATCAGCCGTCCCTTGTATTAAATTAAATTATTTGGAATCACATTTTTTCTTTTAACATCTTCAAAAGCTGACCGAATAAGAAAATATAATCGAGTATCTAACAGGGTTGCAAATTTTTCGATTAAAAAAACATTAAGCCATTAGTCTGTAGAAGACTTGGGAATTAAAAAAAAATTAATTCAAAAGTGACTTAAGCTTTTGCAACCCTGGTTTCTAATAACCATTCCACGTCCTCTTATATGTTTAGCCATAAAAGTGACAAGTTATTTATCTTAAATATTAAAAATTAAAGTATAGAATTATCGTAAAATAAATCAACTGAGGTGTTTTCATAAATTCGTTCTTCAAACAGAACACATTGATTAGAGTAAATATTGACATTTAATTTAACCGATGATTTCTGTCCACAGAAATGAAATTTTCCTAAACTCTAAACTTGTGCTTTGGTAGAATACATACAAAATAAATCAATTCAATTCAATTTTGTTTTATTGAACATACTATTTACAATTTGGCTTACAACTAATAAGATACTACATAATGCATGAAAATTTGCATTTGTTGGCTCATAGGGGGCCTAACTATATACAGTGACTTAAATTTAATTATTTTTATATAAAATTTGCATGACAAAAAAAAATTAAATTTAAAATGTTGGTTGACTGTATTGTCCTCAGGGTGTTCATTCCTGGCTGTCAGTGGTGATTTTTGTGGGTTGTGGGCAGGGATGGCGTTTTAGCCGCGGTGGTAGGCTGACCCAATGTCAGCGTAGAACGAGACTACTTCCTCGTTGTCCATGATTACGTTGTCATCCAAAGTTTCCATTACACTGAGGTACCTCGGCTCGGGATGTCGTTGTTCTGTGGTCATCCTTCTCATAAGCCGATTCGGGTGGTCGATGATGTTCCTCATTAATTTCTTCGTTGAATGAACTAGATATTTGTCCAGTGGGATTAAATTGGCTTCTGTGTAGAGATGCTCGTTCCTGTAATTCTTCTGTCGTTGACGGCCGAAGTAGAGTCCAGTGTAGATCCTCAGTATCTTCCTTTCGAATAGTTGAAGTTCCTTCATAGCTGTCTTCGAGATGGAAAATCAGACTGGGAAGGAAAAGCTAATCACTGGTCACTGGAGCTGCTTGTAGATTAATATCTTTGTCGGTTGGCTAAGACCTGATCTTCTTTTCAGCAATGGGTGCAAACGGCTGAAGGCCCAGCTGGCCTTTTTGAGAACATTTTTTGAGTGCAGATTAAACCTTAGCAACTCGTTGAAGTGCACTCCCAGGTACTTGACATTTGGCTTTTACACTATGGAGGATCCGTCAGGGAGTTTTAGGGCCAGTTTTCTGCAAATTGTTGCGGTGCGAAGGCCTCTACCAGTTGAAGATCTCCTGAAGCAGACAAGTTCCGATTTGGAAGTATTGATTCGGATGCCCCATTTCTGCTAGAATTGGAAGAGTCTGTTAATGTGCGTTTCTACGTTTTGGACAGAGATTAGAGGTGACATTGATGTGGCATATGTAGGTGAGCGAATCTCAGCATACAGGAGGTTCTGGCATCCAATTGGTGAAGGTTTGTCTGAAGTCATAAAGTTGTAGAGCAAGGGGCCTAATTTTGAGCCTTGGGCGACTCCAGCTCTGATGGTCTTCATGTTTGACTTGCAGTTATCTACTTGAACAAAAAATTTCCTGCAAGATAGGAAAGAAAAGAAAATTTTTAATAATGGCGTAGGTACTTTCATAAGATGAAGTTTGTGGATTAGATAATTTATCCACACGCTATCGAATGCTTTCTCGATACCCAGAAAACAGCTTAGAATTGCCGATTATTTCTACAACCTCCTCTAGATTGCATAAATGTGGACTATCGGTGGGATCATTTGCTGGATTGATAAAATTAAAATTAATTCTATCCGTATTTGGTTGCAGTGTTTGTTGAACTGTTGCCTCAACTTCTTGTAAGAATGTTGGGTCAGTAGGTGGACTCGGTGTGAAGTTTCCTTCGAAGTAGTCGGCGAACGCTTCCACCTTGTCTTGGGCCGAGCTTGAGTATCATTGCTGATGATGGTTTCCGGTATTTGTGGCTGTTTTCCAATGATCCTATTGATGTTTTTGAAAGCATCTGGTCCTGGCTTGATTGCTTGTAATCTTTTCTGGTATTGGATATTATTGTGGTATTGAATAGAGTTCCGGAACATGATGTTGACTTGCTGTAGGTCATTCCAAACTATGTGGTAGTTTCTGTTTGTTGTATTCAGATCACTTTGATGGATCCGCTGGAGACGTTTTCTTAAACGTTGTCTGTGAGCATACAGTTTTTGAACGTACTTGGGAAGGTGCTGGTACCTATCTTTTGACGTATTAGACTGTTTCTGCTTGTCCAGGGCATCAGATACGGCATGTTCAAAGTCGATTTCGATATCCAGAAGATACTTGTCTGAAGGTTGGAGAGTTAAGCTGTCTTCTATGTCTCTGTGAAGTCTATCAATATCCAGCCGTCTGAAATTCTCAGGAGCTTCTGTTGTAAGGAGTATGGGTTGGTTGAGGTTAATGGATAGTTGAACAGCTTCATGGTCCGAGTCACTGTGCAATAATGTACAGACTTAATTCCGGATTTCCGGAAGAGTGTGCACCAGGTTCTAGGTAGCCAGGAAGAAGTCCAGCGTTGATGGTGTTCTCGGAAAGGTGGGTTTGTGTTGTGAAACAACCACTAAGGAGTGCTGGTCGTTGTTGGCAACCAGCCAGTCAACAATCGCCTTGCCCTCAGGTGAAATCGTAGTATCCAGCCACATGTGATTCCTGGCATTGAAATCACCGCCGATGAGTCCATATGTGCTTCTCTCGAGGAAACCGTTGAGAATTTGGAGGTCATTGTGAATATTTCTCATGCTGGATTGGCACTTGAAATAGACACTGATGATGATAAGAGTTTCATCTCTTCCAAGTTTAATGGTGACGGCAGTGGATTCACTGGTTCTGAGACCTGTGATAATGGTTTCGGCGGTGTTGGGGCAAATCTTTTTTACGTAGATTGCCGTCCCTCTACGGCCCTCATCTTTGTCCTTTCGGAAGGTTTTGAAGCCGGCCATGTCGATATTGTTGCGTCTGGTAACGTTGGTCTCACTGATGAGAGCGATGTCCGGGTTTTTGTTTTACATCCATAAATTAAATGTCCTTCTCTTCTCAAGGCTGTACAATGAATTGACATTGTAGGTCAGGATGCGGAGCTTCTTTAATTGTATATTTGGAATATGAATGTGACCAGCGCCACGGACTTCTCACCTTCGCTAAGCTGAGCATAGTTCGATGGAACTGCACTCCGAGCTTTTCCAATGACCGTGAGTAGGTTGGATCCAAAAATCCTTTGGACTTCGGTGCTCAGGTTCGTTGGTGCGGTTGTTGTTGGTTTGGTTGGTCCACTCCTTGATGTTGTTGCTTGGGGTGTGTTAACTTTTGCCGGTTTCGTTTTCTGTTGTTGCTGTTGGCTCCTGGAATTGGTTAGTTTCTGCGAAGAACCGCCTTTCACCATTGCTGCAAAGCTGAGTGCAGGGCGGGTAACCAAACATGCTGATTTTGGAGCAAATACCTGTTGTGCCTTTTTTTCGGTGAGTCTTTCCTTAAGTGTTGGGCAGCCCTTGAAACTGGCTGGATGACCTTCCTTTTTGCAGTTGGCACATCATACATCTAACCCAGTATTCTCCTTACAAAATAAATAAATAAGACGCCATTGCTACTTCAACGAGTCATGTGTGTGTATTAGCATGAATGGAGGGGGCTTACTATTTTCTGAAAATTTCGAACGACTAATAAGCAGCACTTTCAATGACAATAGATACGCTCGGAGGATTTGTCACTTCCTCGCAAGAAGCAGTACGTCCCTGCAAAAAAAAAAAAAAAAAACATTTTTGGAGCGAGTGAGAATCGAACCCAAGACCCTTTGCATGACAGACAAACGCGTTTTTTTTTTTTTTTTTTTTTTTTTTTTTTTTTTTTTAATTAATTTTTATTTTTCTTCAATCTTAAAACTATCTTAAAGCTAGACAAAAATTCATAAAAACTAGCCTAATTATCCAATAACTTAAAACTAACTTACTGGCCCTATGCGGGCGCTCTAAGCTAAACTCTATCTTAAATCTAATGCCTTTCGGCCTAAAAAACTATTTTTAATTCAAAAAACTATATATCTATTTTTTTTTTTTTTTTGTTTTCTCGAGAAAATTTAAAAAAACTCGGATTCTTTATCTTTATATTTTTTATATAAAACTTACAAACTAAAGTAAAACTAATTAAAAACTACCTAAACCAACTTAAACTACTTAAAATAAACTAAAACTACTTAAAAACTAGAACAGCCACAGCAGCAGATTTTTTTTTTTTTTTTTTTTTTTTTTCATTAAATACATTGGAAGAATGTACTTCACATTTTTTTTTTTTTTTTTTTTTTTTTTGTGCCACCCTGACTGTCACTACCTAAGAATACCCTTAAAACTATGTAAGTCGGCCAAGACAACTTGTCAACTATCGCTATCAATAGACAACCACCAAAACTGGTTCTCCTGTCGTACCCTGTCTTTCAGGTCCCGATCGGACACAGTCCTACTGAACCGAAGTCGCTCAGCTCCGTCTTGTGCGAGGACGTCTCGACTATAAAGGAGCCGCCTATCCACAGTACTACGGCCGACGTGGTAGATTAGCGGAACCGCCTCTCTATCCTGGATCAACCCTATACTATCTAAATAGAGGAATGCATTAGGTGCAATATGGCCACTTAAACGCACACTCTCAAAGTATTCTGTGTTGGGGTAGTAAGCCCCAAAGATTAAGCTATTTGCTGAGGTCATCGCTCTCGCAATGTGACTCCGAATCAGCTTTATCAAAAAATTATCTATTCTGTTAATGTTGGCTCCGTTGTATAGAGTCCTGTTGGAATAGTAATGTTTGTACTCCGATTCTGGTGTTCTGTGTAATCCAAGACAACGTCTAAGACACTGCCTCTCAAACACCCGAATCTTTTCCATTTGAGATGGGGCAATGTTGAACCACACCGGGCAACCATAGGCAATCATCGGCCGGATGAGGGCCATGTAGCAAATCACCTTCACCCTGGTGTCAAGCCGGCTGCTGTAAAACAACCGTTTCGTCAGGGCAAAGGCTCCCTTAGCCCTGTTCAGAGCAGCATTTATATGTCTGTCGAAATACAAATACTGATCCAACCAGATGCCAAGGTACTTTACCACACTTCTGCTCGCCAGTGGTTGCCGGTGCGGCCCTACGATCATCAGTTTACGCCAGTTCTTTCTAGTATCCCTAGGGGCTCCAGCCAACGGAGTCCTAAACAGAATCGTTTCACATTTCTGAAAGTTGATTTTCAACTTCCAGTCATCACAATATCGCTGAATCTTGTCGAAGTCACGCTGTAAGAGAATTCTGATAACCTCAACTTTTGTAGCTGTTCTGTACGCTATTAGGTCATCGGCATACGCAATTGCCTGAGTTAGACTACTTATCAGATCGCTGGTGTAAATGCTGAATAGAATCGGCGAGTTCACCGCTCCCTGCTGAAGACCATTCTTGATATCGAAGATTGCGGTAGAAGTTACATTGCCACTTTTGACAACAAACTTTCTACCATTGAGCATGTCATAAAGCATATATAATAGTGGTTTACTTATGCCGAGCCTAGTCAACTTTAGATAGAGACCTTCTAACCATACGGTGTCGAAAGCCTTCTCCAAATCAACCAGACAAGCACCTGTACACTGCTTTTTAGTTTTGTTCCATTGGATATCAGAAACGAGTTTAGACGCGGCATGAATGGTGTCATGTCCCGCCTTGAAACCGAACTGATTATCCGGTATGATATTATTGTCCTCCGCCCACTTGGACAGAGCTCTATTTATGACTTTCTCGAATACCTTGCTGATACTCGGTAGAAGACTTATCGACCGGAGATTCGCCGGATTGGAGTTGTCCTTTCCCTTTTTCGGGAGAGGATGAACCACAGCTGTTTTCCACCGCCCTGGATAATATGCATTATTCAGTGCGTTGTTAAACAGTGTGGCATAAATGTCAATTGCTTCCTTAGGTAGATGTCGAAGTACAATATTGGATATACCATCGACTCCTGTTGACTTTTTCTTCTTTAATGAATCGAAGATGAGCTGGAGCTCCATCTTCGTAACTAACAGGGAACTACTCCCCTCTTGCACGGCGATGGTGGCATTCGCCAAGTTTTCTTCATTGAACCGGATGAAACCTAGATTCTCTGATCGCCATTGCGTCATTTCATTACGAAGATAGAAGTGATGGAGTAGAGCTCTGTTTTCCAGGTCGTGGTTGGGGTGGATGCTTGCATTCACCTTATACACTTGCTGAAAAGCAGCCCCCACAGCCTCCACTTTCTCCAGCGGATCCTCGACAATAAAGAGGTCATCGTCCAAGACCGCGTCATCTGGATCTATCCCTGCTGTCAGAAGTACGTTTCTGTTTTCTGTCGTTCTCTGGAGCTTAAGACATGGAAGTTCGTTTTGATCATTCCGTCTAAATATCTTGTTAATTTGCGGAAACATACTCGGGTCGCTAGAGTTAACGGCCCGAATTTTATTGTTCCAATACAAATTAATAGACAACCTATAATTTTCTTTGATCAATTGGTTGATATTCTTAATTGACGACTTCAGTGTCCTAATCTCCAGATCGCGTGAGTCAGTAAACCGTCGGTACAAGCGTTTAAGTCTTGTCAGTAGTCCACTTTTTTGTCTGTGTAGTGCATCAATTGTCGCGTTACGGTACATGTCGGTTACGTTACGTTCTCTGTATTTTGGTATAGTTCTGTTAATAGTTCGTAGGATTGTTTCGTCCATTTGTTCTAAGTATTGGTCAATTTCGTTGTTTGTTAAATTCCTGTTATTTGGTGGGGATATATTATTGGCACGAATTTCGCTTGCTAAGGCGTTGGTAAAGCGTGGCCAGCGCATCTTACTGTAATTGTAAGAATGCGCAGGTACATACTCTTCCAACTCTACGAGCTCGTTCGGCAACTGTATTACTGCGGCAAAACCACAGTGGTCGCCGTCATAGTCTATCGTTTGTAAACAGTTTCTTGTCCGTTGACCCACAGTGTTAGTAATTGTCAGTCTAGAGTCCTTTAGTAATAGATCCAGATAGGCACCGCTCCTTGGAAACGATGGTCTATCAGTCGCTAGAAGATCGATCATATATTCAATACTGTATTGACCCATCCAATTAAATAGATGGTTACCTCTCGGATTTTGTACTTGATTTCCCCAATCTATATGTTTGGCATTTAAATCACCGGCCATGAGATAGTAATTATCTTCCGAGCTCAGTTGTAGCACTTGAAAAAGTTTTTCGAGCTCTGTCAAAAAGTCAGTTGGCTGAGGTGATTCCGGAGCGTAAGCCGCGATCGCATACATTCGCTTCCCCTGTTGGAGAGGAATGCATACAATGCACGCCTCAAGCAGCCGAAATCTGCGTACTTCACTACTATATATAACTTTATATTTTATGCCTTTTCGTACAAAGATTGCGACGCCTCCCCCTAAAGTGGAGTTGGGCCGATCTCTTCGTACGATATTGTAATTGTTATGTGTCAATTTATGTTTCTGACTTAGTTTAGTTTCACTAGCCATAAACACATCAGGACTTTGATCTTTCAACAATTGGAATAGGTTTGCTCTGCGTTCAATCCTAATCAGTGAATTTACATTCACAGCTAGGATCCTTAAGGGCCTCTCCGGCAGCGCGCCCTTAACCTAAAAATTGCGTAAAGCTCGGCAAAACAGAGTAGATATGGTCCACCCTCTTCGCCTGCTCCGTTATCTGATTTTGAAGACCTGCTATCTGACCAGAAATGGCCAGCAACATGCTTCTTATTTCGGCCTGTGCGTCCGGAGCCTTAGGCACGAGGGCCTGTGGGGCTGCCTTTGGCGCAGGCTGTACCGTCTTACCCCTTCCTGCCGCCATTTGGGCGTAGGAGATTTGGGGATTAACGGGCGTTATTGTAGGAACACGCGTTATTGGTCGTTTTTCTATCTCTGTTTGCTTTGCCTTTTTCTGTTTAATTTCCTGAAAGATGGAACATCGCCGATAGTTTGCGGGGTGCCCGTCCTTCCGGCAGAGTGCACACTTAAGCAGTGTCATGTCTTGGACCCTTTCTTGCCCTAACTTACATTCTCCCCGAATGTGGTTCTCTCCACACTTTACGCAGCGTGACTGCATTTCGCAGTTAGCCGCGGCGTGGCCGAACCTTTGACAGCGCATGCATTGAAGCATGTCGCCGCGCCTCTTTAATTTATCCCAGGTTACAACCTGGTAGTTGAGGACGGAGATACTCCTCAAACTATCCAGTTTGCTGTTGGGTGAAAGTTGAACCAGGAAGATTGGCAACTTCCGATTCTCCCGTCTGGCTTTAACTGTGGTAAAAGGCTTGACTTCGATAAAGTCGAGATCGTCGCCCGCTTTTTCACGAAGCTCATTAAAGAGCTCTTGCGGTTCCGTGTAGGAGTCTATGCCCTTCAACAGGACCGTTTGAAATTTGTCTATTTTCGGCGTATAACTGAAGAACTCAGTCGTGGTAGCTTTTAGTAAGTTTTTCACAATTTTGTGCTGTTCCACTGTGAGGCAGTGGATAGCATGTCTATTAGGACTAAGTCTTTTAATATTAAAATTTTGACCTATGGCCGACTTACATATTTCAATGGTCTCCTTCAGGTCCATCTTATATACGTTAATAGGTGGCACTTGTTCCTTCTTCTTTAGTTGTTGCGGCTGTGGCTGCTGCTGTTGCTTCTGCTGCTGTTGGTTCTGCTGCTGTTGTCTCTGCTGCTGTTGTGTCTGCTGCTGTTGTCTCTGCTGCTGTTGTTTCTGCTGCTGCTGCTGTGCTGGCTGTTGTTGTTGTTGTTTTTTTGCCTGCTGCTTTGGCTTATCATTGAGCAGCGGCTGTTGTTGTTTTTGTTGTGGCTGATGGGGCTGCTTGGTTGTCGGTTGCAGCTCCGCATCATCACTCTTTTGTTGCGCCTCCTTGGATGGGGCCTGGAGACATTTCTTATTTGAGCGCTCTTGTCTCTCTCGTTCTCTTCGCGCTTGCTGCTTTTCCTTCAGCGCCTGGACCATTGTGGCTAGATCGCTTTGAAGGGTCACGATCTGCCCCTGTATCGTACCAATTCTGGCTTTAATGGTCTCTTCTTCTTCCTCGTCTGCGGATGCCTCTGGAGTCGACAAATCCACAAACGTCTGGCTGTCGCCTGTGGTGAAGAGACCTTCTCCACCCTCGGACATATATGATATCTCCTCGTCATCATCAGCTGGCGAGGGATTCACCTTTTTGTTGTTTTCTGCTGCTGGTATTGTTGCCTTTTGCGCCGACACCTTCCCTTCAGCTTGCAGCTCAGCTGGGGTGATGGTGCGACGCTTCACCAAGTTGGGCACAACCTGTACCCTCTTCCTCCTCTTCATCGGAGCATCGGTTGATGCTGCCTTCTCTGCATCGGACGATGCTTGCGGTATCGCACCGGTCGCCTTCGTCAGGGCATCTTTCGATGTCCCCGGTTTTGCTGCCGTTGCCTTCTGCATTGTTGTTGTTGTAGCTGGATGAACACCTTTCGATGCCCCCGCTATGTTGTTGCTACGCTTAATTAGCTTTTCGTCTTCTTCTATAATGCTTTCCACTTCACTATTATGGAAAAAAGCACTAATAAGTTGAGTGCCCGACGGGGACTTGAACTCACGATCCCTCGCTCCGGGGTTCGCCACCTCTTCAACTGAGCTATGCTCTATATTGGAAATAGCTGGTCAAACTTAATACTTGATGATAATCACACACTATACAATTGGGAAACTGTGAAGCCGAGGACGTCTTTACACTGTCACAGTACGAGATCGACTGACAGACAAACGCGTTTACATATATACGAGTACTTCAGGCAAAACCTTGTTGCAATTTAAATAAAACTATTAAAAACATGTAACGAGGAACAAAATGAGAAAATCATTTAGGAACTTGATAATTTCTTACTTGAAAAATGTCACAAAATATAGGAAAACCTTTGCCAAAACATCAGCTTTATTGCTTGGTGTATGGGTGTGGATAGTTTGTATTTCATAAAAATCCAAATTCATTGCCATATGTTTCAACCTTTCCCAGCATCAATAAGCTTGCACACTTAAAATGCTAACCCAGTACCATCATGCGACACTTGAGTACAAAACACAATTGTCACTCTTCTTTTCTTAGAGGTATGTATATATTGGAAAACCGAATCCTGGGGCAAGGAATAGACAAGGCTCTTCAGTTAATATTTTTCATAACAACGTTGTCACGTATTACATTTGCTCTGCCTCATTTAAGTAGTGTCTCGATATCTCTTCTTGAAGAGGAGGATCCATTAAACAAATGTCTCATTTGCTGCCATATTGAATGAGTCATGCCAAAAAAAAGAACAAATAAAATAAATTAAGAAATTAAGTTCACCACTTCCAGGAGCACTCATTGACCTGACACGCAGTTTTAAAGAAATTTGTCTTTACAAAAAAAAAAAAATAAATATAAATGAAGAACCACGAAAACTAAAACCAACACACAAATGGAATAAATTGAGGATTCCCTTACACTCCGTTTTGCCCTTACCACCCTTAAAAAACCAACGAACAGCTCACGAATAGCCCTACAAAACAAATTCTTAATGTTGGACACGTTCCAGTACTTACCACAATTTCAATATTTTCATGAAGATTCTTGCACGAGGCCGCAAATGTCTCCGAAGTCGCGTACTCGAAATACCAGAGTTTATTCTTCATGCGGCTGTTAAATTTATGCGGATTCTTCTCACGCTCCAAGTGAAATTTTACGCAAATTGCAGCATCCTGAGGATATAAACAATAAGAAAAAAAATAAACATAAAGAAAAATGATTTCAATAAATTTTATGCTGCATGCAGCAAATATTTATACATTTTAACACTGAGTTCTACCCAATGTGGCACTGATACGAGTACAAGCAATAATTTTAATCACATTTAAAGAGAAACTCTATCGGAACGATGGTCATGGTTTGTTGTTTTTTATTTCATACAAATTATGGCAGGATAAAAATATGAAGTGGCATGATTAAAACTTAATGTTTCTGCTCATGATGTCGGTCGGCTGAAAATTTAATGTGAGTGGTTGCAGGATATTTTTGAAAATGTCAATAATCACTTTGCTGATCAGTCGGGCTGAAAAATAAAAGCAAGTAATCCTTCAGATTAAAAATTATTGTAGACCTTCCGGAATTGAGTTTGCATTAAGCAAAGGATTATTTTAATTTGGGTGTGTTAACTGGAATACAGTGCGAGTACATTAAAAGTCATACAAATTATTTTCCTAGAGAATTTTTCCAGAATTCTGTCAACGGAAATTGCAGTAGATGTGAAAATAGTCTGTGATACATATCAGTTGAGTCGAATTATGAATTTTTCGATGGAAAATTTTTTTGAAAGTTTGAGTTTGAGAGAGGTATTGAAAAAATATTTTTTTAATTGAAAGACCAATGTATACCAGTATGCATGGAATATGACATCGATCTAATGCTTGCCTCGGCTTCTTACGGTGGCAAGGATCCGAGGGGTCCTAGATTTAGCTGAATTTGAGCGATGGCTCATGCCTTAAGGGCTAAGGACGATTGTGGTTTATTCGCATAGAACTGCGATTTCAGGAAATCGCACAAGAAAAAGTCTAGCAGAGTCGAATCGCTATGACTGGGAAAATCACGTCAACTCTGCGAGAGATAACCTTTCTAAAATCTTTCATGCAAAATGTCAATCATCTGATATGTGGCACATAGCGCCACACGTCCTGATAGAACCTCATGTCGTCTAGGCATATACGTATGATTCATTTTGGGCTATAAGAAATTGGTCTGTAGCGCTCGCCATTGACGGTGGGCGCTTCAAATAACGTCGTTTTTGAAAACAGTATAGAAATAATGACGCCACCACCGCGCCGTCTTGAACCCCGTGTGGGTAAATGTCGCTTCTTATAAGGTAATTTTTCTTGTTAACGCAGCCTCTTCGTTAAAGACGATTTTTCGGTCAAAATTGGGGCCCTCTTCCAAACTCTCCGAAGCCCAGTTAGCGAACAAACGGTGAGCTCCTGGGTCAGTTGATTCCTGTTGGGGGTGTATGCCCAAGTCCCGACATGAAATTCGCCAAGTTTAAGTCTGCGAAAAGCCGAGTTCTCGCGTGTTCGGCAAGGAATCGACTGCCTCGTTATCTCAACCTATTTTGCGTTCTTTTCAAGAACAAATGTTGCCTGATTAATAACCGAACCGGTCATCTCAAATTTGGCCACCAAAGAAGGAAGAGTCAAGTATGAAGGCAACCACGTCTACCGAAAACCCATTTTTTTTATTTTTGACTTTCTTATTAACAGCCATTATGACGAAAAATTTTATACAGGAGCTCCTCTAAACAAATTTTCGAATTTTTTTTTTTTGAAAATCCAATATCTTCCAAACGTGTGAATGATTTTTTTTTTTTTATAATCTACCCGCGCTCAAGGGATTATGATTACCCTTTAAATGTTTCAATACAGCGCGGGCGTGAAGTTAATGAAGAGAAAGAAGGATAGGAAAGATGTGTGGCACGATGTTCTGAGACTGAAGGTGGTTGTCTCAGATTATTTTTTGAAATTATTTTCTAAAATCTATATTAATAAATACTTAAAAGTGGCATCCGAAATTTCTTTCTTGAAATTTTTTAAAGAAACTTGTTAAATAAAAATTAATTAATAGTAAAACGATTTTTAAACTTTATTTGCATAAATTCATTATGCATTTCAACATTTTTCTCTAATTAGATCCATGTTTTATATTAGGAAGAATTTTTAAATTTCAAAGTACTTTTACATAAAAAACAGTAGGTGTGATCCAGTCATGCATTTTATTAATTTTATAGTTATAGTCATAACGGATTTGAATAAATTTTCGTATAAATAGTTTTAAAAAAACATTGGGATTTTTAAAACAAATAACATCTTTTTTTTGAAAATTTAATATCTCAAAAACGGGTAAATGTTTTATTTTTCAGAATAAAAAATATTTAAATTGTTTAAATTTGTGAACCAAACTTTCTTATTAATTAATTTTATTGTCTCTAATTTTAATTTATAATTTTTCTTGTATTAATTCATAATGTCTTGGGATTTTTTGATCTTCAACTAAAAAGGGAGTTGTTTTAATCATTTAAAAATAAAATGCACGACTAAGAATTTTAAAAGTGATGTTATTAGAGAAAACTATTTATAAACATAAGATTAATTTTTAAAACCCTTTTAGTAGTGAGAAATATCATCAAATAAGCTGTTATATACAAAATTTTAAGAACATATTTAAGAAAAAAATTTGGTACTTCAACTTTAAGTCCTTATTATTGTATGAATAAGAATTAAAATTAAAAAAAATATTGACCCGTTTTTTGAGATATTAAATTTTCAAAAAAAAATGGAGTTTTTTTTTAAAATCCCGAAAATATTTGTATTTTAAGTTTTTATAAGCAATTTTCAAATAAAAAAATAATTTTTTTTTTCAAAAAGTTTTGAAATGCAATGTTTTTGAAACTTTTTAGAAGCTTTTCTATAAAAAAAAATTCATTAAAATCCGTTAAGCCAATAATAAATAAAATGCACGACTGGATCGCACGAACTTGCTCTTATGTAAAAGAACTTTGGAATTTAAGATACATTTTATAAATATAAAACATGGATTTAATGAGATAATAATGTTCAAATGCATAAAATTGCCGTCTGTTTGAATGAATGAAAAATTGGGGTATAAAAACACTGCGACCTAAAGATCTATTGTGTCCCCCATCTAGAACTGGATGAGGTTGGCTCATTACTACAGTTCTTCCTCCAAATCTGCTCCTCTGAGGAATCGAAGTATTTGGAGTATTTTAAGGGATGATAATTCACTCTCCTTTATGTGGTGCTTGCCCAGATACCTGTGCCTTTGATGCACGAGTGCATCACATTTCCCCAGTATGTGGTCGGGTGTCTCTTCGTGAGTGTTGCAGAATCTACAGGTCGCGTTGCTCACTAAGCCAAGGATGTTGAGGTGTCTTCTCAACCTACAGTGGCCTGTGAGAAGCCCCGTGATTTTCCTGAGGTTGTTCCTACTTAAGCTAATGCAGTTTAGAAAACGCTCTCGGTTGTAGTCCCCGAGTAATAGTTTTGCCTGTCTTAGCTTAGGGAGTTCTTTCCAGATCTTTGATCTTTTTGTCTCCTCTTCTGTTTTGATTTTGTTTTTGATCACGTTTTCTCCTATTCCGCAGTAGGGCTCTGGCCCTGTAAGGGGTGTCGATGCACCTATTTTTGCTAAGGAGTCTGCCACTTCATTGCCCTGGACACCAACGTGGCCTGGTACCCAATGAAGCGTGACAGTGTTATTCATGCCCAGTTTATTAAGCTTAATCACGCATTCCCAAACAAGTTTGGAGCTTATGGTGTAGGAGCTTAGTGCTTTTAGTGCAGCCTGACTGTCTGACATGATGGCAATGTTTTGGTTTTTATATTTTCTATCGAGGTTTCTTCCAGCACATATGCCTATGGCATTTACTTCTGCCTGGAATATGCTTGTGGACTGTCCCATCGGTAAGGAGAGTTTAGTTCTAGGCCCAAAAACTCCAGCACCAGTCCCTTCAGCCGTCCTCGATCCATCTGTGTACCATTTGATGGTATTTTCTTTAAGACTATAGTTTATTGTTTCGCCTATCCAGTCTTTTTTGCAACTTAACTCCGTTTTGAAATGTTTTTCGAAGTTATATCTTTTGATCATACCATCTCTTGGGATGTCAATGAGGTTTGTTACTGAGGACCGGATTATCGAATCTTTTTCCCTGTTTCCAATAATCTTACCCATCCCAGTACCCTCCTTGGCAAATCTCATTATGGCTCCCTTAGCAGCATTTTCAATGACCACATGTAGTGGCGTCAGATGAAGGATGGTTTCCATCGCTGCTGTAGGGCATGTTCTCATTGCTCCTGTTATGCATATACATGCAAGCCTTTGCAATTTGTCTAGTGATTTCCTAGTTGTGTTTAGTTCGGTTCTTTTATGCCATGCAATTGCCCCATAGGTAATGATGGGTCTTACCATCATGGTGTACATCCATCTTATGATGTTTGGTTTGCAGCCCCATGATTTACCTGCAAGTCTCTTGCATATCATGAGGGCCTTTGTGGCTTTCCCGACAGTTATTTCGACATGCTTGTTCCAGAGGAGTTTGCTATCTAGTGTAACTCCTAAATATTTGACCTCCCTCTGGGTGTCGATTACATCTCCCGCCAACCGAATGGGTTTCATGCGAGGTAAAAGTCTTTTACTGGTAAATGGTACTATCGTTGTTTTGGTAGGGTTGATGTTAAGTCCTACAGATATACACCATTTCTTGGTTATAGACAGTCCTCTCTGGACTATATCACAGAGAGTTTCTTCGTATTTCCCCAGTGCCGTTATAACGATGTCATCAGCAAAGCCAATACATCGAATCCCTTGGGAGGTTAGACTTTCTAGTAATTCATCAACTACAAGACTCCACAGCAAGGGTGATAATACCCCTCCCTGCGGACAGCCTCTTGTTGTGATGACTTTCTGGACGTTTAGTCCTGCGTATGCTTCCGCCGTTCTTGTACTAAGCATTTTACTTATCCATCTGACTATAGTGCTAGGAACACTCTTCCTTTCTAGAGCCGAATGAACTGCTTCGTGAGAGGTGTTGTCGAAGGCCCCCTCAATATCAAGGAAGGCGCATAATGCCGTTTCTTTAATATCTAAAGCTCTCTGTATTATATTCGTTAGTTCATACAGAGCGGTTTCTGTGGATCTACCCGCTCTGTAAGCATGCTGACGGTGATTTAGGGGCATGTTTACTAATACTTCCGATCTAATGAAGTTATCAATTACCTTTTCCAAAGTTTTCAGTAAGAAGGATGTTAGGCTTATTGGCCTGAATGACTTTGGATGTGTGGTATCTTTTTTCCCCACTTTGGGGATGAAAATTACCTTTGCTCTTCTCCATAGACTTGGTATGTACCCAAGTGCAATACTACTTCGAAGCAGTCTAATAAGATAGGGCATCAGTTCCTCTTTACCTTTCTGCAGGAGCGCAGGAAAGATGCCATCTACGCCCGGTGATTTGAAAGGTTGAAAGGTACTTAACGCCCATTCAATCCTATTGCCTGAACAGATAGTCGCAGCTATCTTCCAGTCTTCCCGGTTAGGCCTTAGAGGTATTCTCTCTATCATATTTCCTACTATTGGTAAGCTGCCTGGAACATGAGTATTTAGCAGTAGGGTTGACCTTTGCTCCTCGTTTTCAGTGAAGCTACCATCGGCGTAACGAAGTGCCAAAGAGGTTAATGTGTTATCTTTGGCTAGAGCCTTGTGTAATCTTGCTGCTGCAGGTGTCGACGAAATGCCCTCACAGAAATTTGCAAAACTATTTCTCTTAGCTCTCCTTATTTCCCCATTATATTTGGTCAATTCTGCAGAGTAGTTATGCCACTCTCCAGTACTCTTTGCTTTATTGAAGAGCTTTCTTACCTTGGATCTTAGTTTTGACAGATTGTTGTTCCACCATGGAGCATCTTTCTGCCTTTTAATGGGTTTAAGGGGACAACTGAGTTCATAGGCCTCATTTATGGCCCCGCTAAACTCATTAACTAAGTGTTCTAACTCAAGGTTACTATTAGTCGTTTCTTGTGGACCTATTCGTTCAAGACTAGTCTTTAGGACGCTTTTGTACAGGTTCCAGTTTGTTTTCTTAGGATTCCTGCCAGAGGTGTTCTCTGTCAACAGGTTTTCTAAAGTAAACACTATAATTCTATGATCAGACATAGAAGGTTCGTTGGAGACTCTCCAGTCTCTAACTAATCGACTTAAGTTCGGGGTTCCAAACGTTAAGTCCAGAACTTCCTTCCATACTCTAGTTACAAATGTAGGTGTGTTCCCTACGTTAAATATATCTAGATTTTTCTCGATAATAAAGTCTAAAAGGTACTCACCCCTTTGATTTGTATCGGTACTACCCCACGTTGTATGGTGGGCGTTTGCGTCACATCCAACCATAAGTGGTAGTCCTTTGCTGATGCAGTAGTCCACGAGCTTCTTGACTTCGACTGGTGGTATGTTGGCGTCGTCACCGGCGAAGTAGGCTGATGCTACAACCATCGTGCGGAGGTTGCCCTCAATGTCGATTTGGGCTTGTATTGGTACCAAGTCCCGCGTCATAAATTCTGAAAGACATATAAAATTTATGTTATTTCTTATCTTTATGCATGCTCTGGGCGAGTCAATCCTCGTATCCCATATTAACTTAGAGTCCTTACATGTTAGGCCCCTAACTTGGCCCCCGTAAATCCAGGGTTCTTGGATCAGAACTAGCCCTAGGTTGTCCGCTATGAATTTTCTGGCTATGACAGCTGATGCTGCCTTAGCGTGGTGGATATTCACCTGAGCTAGCCTGGTTCTGATCCCGCGTCCAGACATTGTTTTATTGGCTAGGGGCAAATGCCCCTTCATCTGCAAGCAGATCATCCTCCTCGTCCATGGGAAGCGACTCGTTCAAATCGAATGGGCTAGGAGAGAGGTCAATGCCCTCCATCTCTTCGCTCATCCGACTTGCTTCGTTTGTTGCCAGTGATTCTACCTGGCTTTGGATGACTGCTACGGTGTCGGTGTGGGTTAGTTCGGTGGTCTGGGAGGGTTTTGGAGTATAGGAGGTTGAATGGGTTTGTGAAGGTTGGGAGGATTGGACGGGTTTGGAGGATTGGACGGGTGGGGAGGATTGGACGGGTTGGGAAGTTTGGGTGGGTTGGGAGGTTTGGGAGGGTAGGTTTGTGGTTGTGGTGGAAGCTAATAAGGGGGGAAGGGGGGTGTTGGTAAGCAAGCTGGATTGGGGTTGGGTTGTGGTTGTGGTGGCAGCTGATGAGGGGGGGAGGGGGGTGTTGGTAGGCAAACTGGATTGGGGTTGGGTTGTGGTTGTTGATGTGGTGGGAGTTATTGAGGGAGGGAGGGGGGTGTTGGCAGGCAAACTGGATACGGCCGTGGTAGGGATGGTGTTGGCTCCTCTACCTGCTAATTCCATACAGCTCGTCTTACTGTTTTTACGTAGGCCAGTAACGGGGATCTTCCCGAATTTGTAATGCAGTTGATGTCCTGCATTACTTATGGCCTTCGCTGACTGACCGTCAATGCTTATTACCAGGAGCTGTCCTTTGCCTTCGACCTTGCTCGACAGGATCTTCCATGCATTGACAATCATTCCCTCATTCTGGGCCTGGATGAGCGCGAGCGATTTTTTGTCGTCTTGCCCGGTGCTTCTTGGCAGAAACAGCGTGATATTGTGCATTTTGGGGATGTCATCGCCCATACATGCCATCAATTCGCTGCCCTTCCAAGTACTCAGCTTGGAGGCTTTTTCCTTGAGCCAATCTGCCGTCTCTTGCCCAGCGCAGTCGACTAACAACAGTCCCGCCCTGAAGCGCACGCCATTAAATTTAAGTTTATGCGTCCAACCAAGGGAGACTTCCTCAATAATTGCATCCTCCAATACCGACAATTCGTCAGCATTGAGGGAGACCTGAGGGTACTCCCCTGGCAGAACCGCAATCCTCAATGTACTGGCCGCGCTCGCGTACGAGAGCTGTTGTACGTCGGCTCCGATTTTAGCGGTGCTTGTTCCCGCTGTGGTTGCTGGCGACGTTCTGGCTTTTTTGACGTCTTGCCTTAGGGGAGGAGTTATAAGGTGGCTCTTCCTCTTACCCTGTTCTTGGCGTTGTGCAGGTTCCTTATTTGCATCCGCCTTTCTCTCGTCTACTTTCTTCCGGGCATCCTGCGGGGACATGCCCTCGGCGAGGAACCGGAGGTACCATCTTGCACCTGCACCGCTGAGTCCTTTCCTATTTGGGTCGTCCCGGCCACCTGGCTCGCCCATTTTCGGAAGTGGGCCGTTCTTTTTTCTGGTTCGGCTGCTTTCTTTTTCTGGGTGCATCATTTTCGTAGACTCAGAGACAGCTTTTGATGGTGTCATTTTCCCATCACTGATTGCTTTGACAGCATCCTTCACCGGCTTGGGAGGTATTCTCCTCATGCTAGCTTCAGATGTGCCAGGAGTATCATCTGTAACTCGCCTGGGTGGCATTTTCCCCTGACTCGTTGTAGACGATTCTCCTTTAGCTGCCCGATTTTGCACTTGCCCATGAGGCTTTCTCTTGAAGAAGTGACTGATGTTCGGTCTCGAATCGTCACCACGGAGGTTAGACTCCATGCGATCCGCATACTCATTCGCGGTGACATCCCGCGGAATGTTGAATTTAGTGTGGTTTGAGTTGTTTTTTTGTTTTTTGTTTTTTGGCATATTGTTCCCACGAGTAGCTAGAGAAGGGTAGGTCCGCCATATCAGAGCTCCGCATGATATGGTAAGGTCATGGTTACTCTTCGATTCGACCTGGTGTCGAAGAGGTACCGTTAGAATACAGCCGGTATACCCCCTGGCTGCAAACCATCCAATAGGCACGGTTCACGTAACACCCTGGATTAGGGGGGGCAGTTCTTAGTTCGTAACTCCTCAAAATCACTACCGGATTGGGACTTCCCAAACCTGTAGGTCAGATGAATCTTTGAAACTTAAGCCTCCGCACCGCGGCAAGGTGACTACCACGCGAAGGCTCTGTTTAATAGAAAAGTATGAATTTATACATTTTTTATATAAGAAATTTCTTTAAAATTTTCAAGAAAAAAATGTGGGATACGAATTTTAAGTATTGAATAATATTGATTTTAGGAAATAATTTCAAAAAATAATCGTTCATAGGTTTTGAAGATATTGATTTTTCAAAAAAAAAAGTTTTCAAAAAAACCCACCAAATATTTTTTCGAAAAGGTTCTATGACAGGTACCGTTAATAACATTTTGCCCCAAATTTTATTTGACAGAAATGTAGTCCAAGTCCATAATATATCATTTCATTTCATTTCATTTCATCATTCGTTCTTCTCTATAGACTAATAGACTACAATATTTCATTTAAGCTACATTATTGCATACAACTAAATAGGAAATACATTCTACATATTCTACATATTCAGGTAGTTCTAAGCATATTTAAAACATGCATTTTGAAATTATCTCTAGTACAATTAATAAATAAAATGCACGACTGGGTCGCACGAACTTGCTCCTATGTAATAGACTAGGAATTTTAAAAACGAATGTTATTAAAGAAAACTGTTCATAAGGATGAAATGAATTTTTTAAATTCTTTTAATAGTAAGAGACGAAAACAGAATGCTATGCAAATATGAATTTATGCAAGAACAAAAATTATAAGTCATTGTAGTGGTTCCTTAAAAAAATAAGCTTTTATGCACAAAATTTTTAAAACATTTAAAAAACAAAAATTGGTACACCAACCTTAAGTTTTTGTTATTGTACGAATGAGAGTTAAACTTCCAAGAAAAATATTAAGCCGTTCTTGAGATATCGAATTTTTCAAAAAAAAAAAACGACTTTTTTTTCTAAAAATTGAAAAAAATATTTTTTCTTAAGTTTTTAAATGCAATGTTCTTGAAACTTTTTTGGAGCTTTTTTATAAAAAATTTCATTAAAATCCGTTATGTCGATAATGAGAAATTCAAAATTCGAAAAAATCGTTCTATGGTAGGTACAGTCAGTAATATCTAGATTAAATTTTTTTTTATTAAATCATAGATCGTAAAGATTAATTAAAAGAAAAAAAATTTTAGCAAAATTCTCGGAACTGTTTTCGAGAAAAATACGATTTTCGAAAACCATTTTTTAAAATTTGTATGGAAGGTACCGTTAGTTTTAGATGAAACAAAATTTTTTTTCTTAAATCTTGTAGATTATGTTAAGAAATTATGTTTGAAAAAAATCGGGCATGGGGTTTTCGAAATATTGAGTTTCCAAAAAAAAATTTTGAATTTTTTTTTTAAATCCAAAAAATTAAAAATTGAAAATTTGAATATGCAATAATATTCAAACTTTGGAGGAGCTTTAGCATAAAAAAAATGATTTAAATCGGCTGTACCGTTTTCGAGAAAATCAAAAACAAAAAAAAATAGACCTAGGGGGGCTACCAAAAATAACAATTTTTTGTAAAATTTTTTTCAACCATTAGCTAGTTTTAACCAAATGAAATTTTTCAAATTTTTTTTAAAAAATTCTGTGTGACAGTTTTTGAGAAAAAAAAATATTTATAAAATTTTGAAAAAAAATCGTATGGCAGGTAAAGTTATTTTTGGTCCTAAAAAAAAACAAAAAAAAACGTCCGGGGGGAAAAATTAAAAACCCATATCTACCAAGTTTGAAGAAAATCGGCCGAGCCGTTTAGGCTGTAGTCGAACCGATAGACAGACACAGACAGACAGACAGACAGACAGACAGACAGACAGACAGACAGACAAAATTGCGAGACCCACTTTTTTGGTCTTCGCTATCATCGTAATGTCAACTTTGATCAAAATCTCGAGTTCGATTTTTTTTCCAATGCAGAACTTGCCCTGTAGTTACGGTGACCATATTTTCAAATTGCAAATAATGAACATAGAAAAAAAGATAAATTTATTTTTAAACGATTAAGTTTTTATTTAAAATATAGTTTATTTTATTTAAAATAACAAAAAAAAATTAAAGCACAAGGATTCAGTCCATATTAAAATTAAAAAAGGAACTCTTTTTGTATCATTAATAAACTAAGGTAATAAAATAAAATAATTAATTCAATCTTTCATTAAAAAATTAGTATCACATCTTATTTGAATACTTTTCAGAAGAAAAAAATTGTTAAATTAAATCTGGTTTTTGTTTTAAATATTTTCTGAACTCTAAACAGGTCATCTCATAGTTAAATTTGGTTATCAAAATTGATTTTATTGTTTCAAATTTCATTTGAATTTTTTCATCTGTCCAAACATTATTTAAAACTGAAAAAAAAACTCTTTCTGTGACCCAGGAAGGCACAAACCAAACTCTATAATTTTTAAAATATTTTTGAAATTAATTTTTTTTCTTTAAAATGTCTTTATCCTGCACTATTCTGACTTACTTTCCATGTATTTATATTCTCCAAGAAAACATAATTTTTAACACATGAAAATTCGTCAAAAGCTTCAGAGTTGTCAAGACTAAAATTGCTTCTCTTTTTCTCCATAAACATTAAACTTGCCTCGACCTGGTTCCAGGAGAAACTGCAAGTAAAAGTACCCATTCCAAAACTTCAATTTCGGCAAATGCACCGTCCCACTGATTTAAATTTTCTAAATCTAAACAAATAGAGTAAAATTCATTTGCGTGTGATTTTATTTTATCTAAAAGTTCAGCATCTTCTTCCTGTAAATCATTTATCATTTTTTTTAAATTATTATGGTCAAAAAGCATTCCTCTTTTCTTTGTTTTATTTTTGATTTAAGATATTTAATGACAATGGATACTTCCATCATGCGTATTTCCTGGGACTCAATCCTTAAAATGCTATTTTGAAAAAGAGTAGCCTGACAAAGTGCAAAAAATAACCAAAGTTCGGAACAAGAATTGTAAAAAAAAATCTCTTAATATAGTTGGGCACTTTGGTTGCGACAGAAAATAAATTTTCAAGGGCTCAAAAGGTTTCAAAATTCTTTCTATTGCCGGTTTAAGGGTAAGCCATCGTGTTTCACTAAAACCCATTAGTTTTTTACTTGCGATATAGGTACTATAGGGCAAGTTCTGCATTTGGAAAAAAAATCGAACTCGAGATTTTGATCAAAGTTGACATTACGATGATAGCGAAGACGAATAAAGTGGGTCCGGCAATTCCGTCTGTCTGTCTGTCTGTCTGTCTGTCTGTCTGTATGTCTGTACCTCGATCTAGAGCCTAAGCCACTGGACCTTTTTTCTTCAAACTCGGTAGTTATGGGTCTTCGGTGATTCCCTAGAGGGGAAATTGAAATTTTTTTTTTAGCTCTAAAACTACACTGAAAATAAATTCCTAGGTAATATTGATAAAAACGTTTTGTTGACTTTCAACAAAACAATTTTATCATTTTGATTAAATTTTTGTCAAAACGAAAGAATGATTTTGTTGATTTGACAAAATTTTTGTAATTCAGCATGATTTTTTATCAGTTTAACAAAATATGCACTACAAATTATATTGTCAGTTTAACAAACCAAGTTTTGTTAATATAACAAAATAAAACAGAGATTTCGACAAACTTTTTTGTGATGTTAACAAAATGTTTGTTGTATCTACAAAAAATCTATTTTGTAAATGTTTGAAAATATCACAAAGTTTTTGTTAATTTTTTTTTGTCAATTTAACAAAAAATGAAAACATTTTTGTTAAAATGACAAATATTTTGTTTTGGGGTTGAATTATTTTGTAATATTGATAAAATAATATTATCAGATAGATAAAACTATTTCGTAAGGAAACCAAAAAATTTCTTTTGTGTATGATATAGTTCACACTTGGTTATTGTTAAAAAATCGATGTAAGATTAACTGAACTTAACAAAAATTGCGTATTGTCCATACGCCCTCACAGATGGTTGCATGTGAGATCGTAGGGACGAAACGCCAATTTTTGTGGACTTAAATCCCAAAAAAAAAAACTTTTTTGACAAAATTAATTTTGTTTTTTTGTGTATTCAACAAAAGAAATTTGTAAAATTGACAAAATGTTTTGTTGAATTGACAAAATATTTTGTTAATTTAACAAAATATAACAAGAAATTTTTGATAATTTAACAAAATATTTTGTTAATGTAACAAAACAATTTTGGTAATTTAACAAAATAATTTTGTTAATTTAACAAACAAATTTTGTTAATCGGATAATAATAAAAAAAAAAATAACACTAACAAAAAAATTGATAATACAACAAAAGAATTGTTAATATGACAAATTAATTTTGTAAATTCTACGAAATTTTGTCATATTGACAAAATATTTTTGTTATTTCAACAAATTTATCTGTTAGTATAACAAAATAATTTTGTGGATACAACAAAATATTTTTTGTTACCTCAACAAAATTCTATAATTTTTGTCAATTTGATAAAACTTTTTGTTGGACGTATATTGACAAAATTTTTGTCAAATCAACCTAGATTTTTATCATATATACCTAGATTTTATTTTCAGTGTAACGGTACCCCCCATACACCCGTAATGCAAAATCTTATTTATCTCGAAAACGGCTCTAACGATTTTGATAAAAAAAAATTAGGTGTGATATTATGGACATGGACTACGTTTTGGTGAAAAAAAAATTTGGGGCAAAATGTTATTAACGGTACCTGTCATAGAACCGTTTTTTTGATTTTCGACTTTCTCATTAACGGCTCTAACGATTTTAACTAAAAATCTTCAGCAGGAGTCCGCCTAAGTTTAAAATAATATTGTATATAAACATATTCGAAAAATTATTTGTTGGGTTTTTTTGAAAAAAATTTTTTTTGAAAAATCAATATCTTCAAAACCTATGAACGATTATTTTTTGAAATTATTTCCTAAAATCAATATTATTAAATACTTAAAATTCGCATCCCACATTTTTTTCTTGAAAAATTTTAAAGAAATTTCTTATATAAAAAATTTATTTATTAAATAATAAAACGATTTTTTAAAATTTGTTGCATAAATTCATACTTTTCTAGAAATCAGACGGCAATTTCATTTTAATTCATGTTTTATATTTATAAAATGTATCTTAAATTCCAAAGTACTTTTACATAAGAGCAAGTTCGTGCGATCCAGTCGTGCATTTTATTTATATTCAATATCTGCAACCTCACATATATTTTTTAAATGCAATGTTCAACCCTTACTGTATATACATACATATGTATATAAAAATAAGAATATATTTTTATAACAATTACTTCAACATCAATTGGTAAACATTCAATTGAGGTTTGAACGCAATTTCTACAATATGTGCTGCACAGTTTACCCCAATGAGCTCGTTTCCAGTTGTTTGTTAAAGTTTATTAAAAGTTTTTGCCCCTTCTTGCCGCTCCACCAAAATTACAATTGGTGTTATCTGCACAGAGGGCAACTAGTTTTGTTTCAATATCAAATTTTTCCATGAGATCCGAGATTTATTTTGTTAAAATATCAGACCATTCTCCTGGCAGATTGTTGACTTCCAAAATTTTAACTTGAATGCCTTTCTGAGGCATAAAGAAGCAGACAAGTAAGGAAAGTATTTTCGTACTTCCATGATTTGAAGTAACACAATAAGTTGTAACAAAACTGACACCATTTAAACCTCTTTCGATTTCTTTGAGTGTGGTGAGAGCACATTACACACAATTGATTCACACTTCGTTCTCGCGGACAAATATATTTTTCGTCAAAACATTTTTTTATTAATTTTGAAGTGCAGTCATTTGAAGGAAACGAGTGAATATGTTTAATGGTGTGAAAAGCCTCCATCGTCTAACGAGTGCTTTATAAAGATTTGCACTCTTGTGTTCGGCCGTTTTCAAATGCTGTTCAATATCCTTTTTTCCATTATTTGCAAGGGAGAATATAGCCATGCGCTTATTGCACTTTACATCACCTTCGTCAGTTTTTTTTAAGAACTCAAATTCTCGCTGAAATTCTTCATTGAAAATACATTTCATTGAAAATACTTTAAGCGGAATTATAAGTATTCAATCAGTTTTCTTTTAAAGTAATTAATTTAAATTTACATACCAATTTTTATGTTTACCCCAGAATGAAAACAATTCACTTGTTGATTTTTATTTTAATATTGACATTTTTGGGTATGTTCAATGAATGATTAAGGCTGTCATCTATATTGAAATATTTGCACTACATTACCATTTTTGCACTAAGAAACTAAGGCACGTTCACATCATCACTTTGTTGAAAGAATTTTGAGTTGGTTAGTCTTAATACGAAATAATATAAAAAAATGAACATATAATGAACAGCTTTTGCAATAATGAACATTTGTATGTTTTTAAAAACTAAATAATTCATGATGCACATTTTCTCCAAATAATGAACTGTTCATTATAATAATGAACGGACGGTCACCATACCTATAGTACCTATAACGCAAGTAAAAAATTGTAGGTATATAAAAGCTTATTTTTTTAAGGAAACCACTACAACGACTTATAACTTTTGTTCTCGCATAAATTCATATTTGCATAGCATTCTGTTTTTATCTCTTACTACTAAGAGTTTAAAAATAAGTGTTATCCTTATGAACAGTTTTCTCAGATAACATTCGTTTTTAAATTCCTAGTCTATTACATAGGAGGAAGTTCATGCGACCCAGTCGTGCATTTTATTTCCTTCAAATTTTCTCTTTTGATTTTAATTAAATTTTAGTGTTTGAAGTGTTTGGAATACAACTGCGTTTCAAGTTTCTGGCAAAAATTAAAAACGACTTTTTCGTTGAATGAGGAAACCTACCTTATGCCGAGACCGAACGGCTTTACATGACTTGACTATGGATAATCTTAGGGGATTTGTTCTGAAAAGAAACATTTTGTTTTAAGTGTCAGCGTCTGGGAGTCAATCCCAGACCTTCACTACGCCACTGGGTACTAACAAAATAAATTAAAGAAGAATTTCGTTTAGTACTTTGTCACTATTTGCGTTAATCTTCAATGACTTAAAGCTTCGTGTACCCCTATCTTGTATTTAATCTTTGTTTTTCATTAATCAGAAAAGGAAATTACATTTTGTTGGTCCGCTGCTTCAAAATTAAGAAAAGCAAATCCTGTTGCAGCCCAACCGGATCCAGAATAACTAATTTAACAAACGATTCAACACGAAAAGATCAAAATCTCAACGGAGTACCACCACCGTTTGCTTCGTCAAAATCCAAACTCATTACGCCTAATTCCAACGAAGTTTTATTTCCCGAGTGTTTGATGCCTTCAAGGATTTACTTATCTTTTGGCAAAAAGATATTCTCTGGGTGAAAGTTTAATGGGAAGATTTTCTTAGAATTGCTTTCCGATTTTTGTTGCGATTCGCATTTCTACTGATATTTTGTTCTTCGTTAAATAAATCCTCTTATTATTATTTTGAACTCGATGATGGATATGAATAATTTAATAAGTTCAAGCATTTTAGGTATTTGAGTCGTTACCGAAATGATGTGCTTTTTTCATCGATTTGTATGAAATATAAAATCGTTTAAGTCTCACCGTGGAATTGGATAGTTACTTAAAAATCGGATGGAGAGGTCTTCCTAGGAAATAATTTTTCTTAGAAAAGAAAGTTCGAGTTGGCGGATGATTCTCAATTGAATGGATTTTCATTATGTGTTCTCGAATGTTCAAAGAGTTTTATTTTCTTCCCTTGTCGATTATTCGAACAGGCGAATAGCCTCTGCAGGGAGGAGACAAGAGGGAACACAATGATTTATGGCTCTGAAATGAAAATAATTTTCCTGATATCAAAAGAAATGGTGAGTATCGAAAAGGGATTTTTCGGTTCTTGGAAAATGCATACCGATAAATATCAGAATAAAAAAAATAAAACTGACAGAAAATAGAAGGAAAATAAAGAGTAGAACAAAGAAGCTTGTGCAAAGATTGGCCATTGAGAGAAATGTGGAGAGAAGGAAGCTTATTTTGTAAAGGATTTTGAATTTCAAGGATTTCGAGTTTATAACGACGTGATTACTAATTGGATAGAAAGAGGGGAATTAAAATGTCTGGGGTGAAACAAATGCAAATCAATAAAATTACTTAATGCCACTTTACTTTGATAACAATTTGAATTGTTTAATGAATTATTATATCTAGATTTGAAGACCATGTACAATCACTTCATTGAAATTGTAGTGATGGGTTTTGATAAGTTTGTTCCTTATTCTTGTACAAAAAATAGTTCTCGGATTCACCGCTGATTAATAAGCAGCTTCGGGAGTTAAAAGAATGAAACATAATGCATATTATGTTAAATACAATAAATCAAAAACTGAATCTGACTATGCTTATTTTAGTTAATTAAATTTGTCGTTTCTAGCATGTTTTTATATAAAGCTTACATCTTGAATATCGAAAGCAATATTAAAAGTAATAGCAAATTGTTTTGGTTATTTGTCTATTCGAAAAAAAAGTCAGTAAAAATTCCAAATACCACGTACTTCAGAGATATCGAAGCATCGAAATTAGATCCTATACAGTTGAATTATTTGCTAATTTTGTTGAGACAGTTTATTCCTATTCAAGTTTTAACAACAATTCTCTGAACAATGTGACAAATAAGATATTGGATCTATGCGGTTAAGTAGTACAGAAGTTAATTCTGCTTTGAAAGCACTTCCGTCTAATTATACGAGTAGTTCTTGTCCAGGCGGCAATCCTTCCCCCGTGCTTAAACATTGCAGTGATTCCCTTTGCACTCCACAGTATGCAATGTGACTCAAGCAAATATTAGTTTCTGCAAGAACATAAATCATAAGTCGTTGTAGTGGTTTCTTAAAAAAATAAGCTTTTATATAATAAATTTAAAAAAAAAAATAAGAAAAATTTTTGGTACACCAACTTAAAGTTTTTATTATTGTACTAATAAAAATTGAATTTCTAAGAAAAATATTGACCGGTTGTTGAGATATCGAATTTTAGAAAAAAAAATATTTTTTTTTTTTCAATAATTGAAAAAGTATTTTTTTTTAAAGTTTGAAATACAATGGGGCATATTCATAGTCATATCTTAAACCCCAGTCTAACTGAACCGGAGTCTTAATTTAAGATCCAGGTTAGAAATAGGTGCTATTCATAGAGAATTTGGCAGCTCTGTTTAGTTAGAAACAGGTCTAAGATTATTCTACTACAATTTTGCTACAATTTTCCTTGAATCTGCCAAAAAAAAACCACTGACAGCGAAACTACAAAACAGCTGTAATGTAATTAAAGAGCCAACTGAAGAAGAAATGATTGTAGGGATTGTATAGCAGAAGATTTCATTGAAATTTTAACTGACAGCAATAGGTATGAACCTGGAACAGAAGAAGTGAAAGACGATTCAATATTGCAACAAATATCGTTTAACGATCACAACCAAGAGGAACACCTATCCGACCAGAAAGTGGAGGAGGAGGATGAAAGCCCAATCGGCTTAAGATGAAAGCCCAATCAGCTTAAGCAACTTCCAAAAACGACAAGAAAGCCAGCTGTAGATGTTCTTAACCAACGCCGAAAATATATATCGAGCGAGGAACGACAAAACAAATTCGGAATTTTATTTTTTTTTCTGTTTGTGTTTGGTGTTTTATAGAGTTAAAAACAGCTTAAATATGCCTTCTGTCGTGTCTATTGTTAGACTCCAGGTTATCGTTTAAAAATGGGTTTTAATTGTCTATGAATAACATAAACTGGAGTTTAGTTTAGCAAAGACAAAATCAGAACTTATCGAAGAACTATGAATATGCCCCAATGTTTTTGCAAACTTAAAACACGGCTTCTATATAACAAATTTCATTAAATTAGTTAATGCCGATAGTGAGAGATTCAAAATTTAAAAAAATGGTTTTATGGTAGGTACAGTCAGTACAATCTTAATTTAAATTTTTTTTTATTAAATTATAGATCGTGAAAATGAATCGAAATAGAAAAATGTTATCATAATTCTAGGTGCGGTTTTCGAGAAAAATATGATTTTCGAAAACCATTTTTTAATATTTTTTGGTGGGTACCGGTATTTTTAAATAAAATTAATTCTTTTTTCTCACGTTTTTTAGACTGTATTAAGAAACGTTTATTTGTCAAGTTTTACAAAAATCGAGCATAGGGTTGTCAAAATATTTAGTTTTTTTTTTTTAAAGTTCGAAATTCTATTTAAAAATCCAAAAAAAAAAATGGTTTGAAAAGTTGAATACACAATAATATTCAAACTTTTGGAGAGCCTTTGCATTAAAATATGATTAAAATCGGTTGTACCGTTTTTGAAATAATCAAAAACAAAAAAAAGCTTCCGAGGAGGTACCATTAATAAGGGTGTATTCATAAACGCAGAAAATCTGCGCTAGTACAATCGCAGTTCTTTTCTAATGCATTTGTGAACGCACTCACAACGCAGAATGTCTGTAGTAAACAAAAAGGCCTGACTTTATTGCCAAAAAATTGATTTATGATTTATAAGATTTCGAAAAAAATTCGTATGGCAGGTACCAAACAGACAGAATTGCAAGACCTACTTCTTTCGTTTTGGCTATAATCGTAATGCCAACTTTGAACAAAATCGAGTGCGATTTTTTTACGAATGCATAACTTGCCTTATAATGGGTGATTTTGTTGCTATTTTCTTTTTGGCAACACTGGCTTTGACAGCTCACGTATGTTTCGTGTTTTGTGTCACTGTCAAAAATCTTCAGTTTGGTCTATAATTTAACCATGGATCGTCTTACAAACGAACAACGCTTGCAAATTATTGAATTTTATTATCAAAATACGTGCTCTGTCAAGAAAGTTCATCGCGCGCTTCTTATATTTTATGGTTAGTTTAATCGACCTACTGAGGCGACTATTCGGTCTATTGTGATTGTGACTAAATTTCGCACCAAATTTACATTGTTGGACATTTAACCACTAACACGCTTACGTAGAGTGCGAACTGAGAAATATCGCAGCTGTATCGGCCAGTGTTAGTGATGACCGTGAATTATCGATTCGGCGCCGTTCGCAGCAATTGGGCCTCTGTTACTCCACTACGTGGAAAATTGTTGGGAGGGATCTAGGTGTGAAGCCTTTAAAAATACAGCTGGTGTAAGAATTGAAGCCGAACGACCTACCACAACGCCGAATTTTTGGTGAATGGGCTCTTAAAAAGTTGGCCGAAGATCCACTTTTGTATCGAAAAATTGTGTTCAGCGAACAAGCAAAACTGTCGTATTTGGAGTGAAGAAGCTGCAAGAGCTACCAATGCATCCAGAAAAAGTCACTGTTTGGTGCTGATTATGGGCTGGCGGAATCATTGGAAGGTATTTCTTCAAAGATGATGCGAATCGCAAAGTTACTGTGAATGGTGAGCGCTACCGTGCGATGATAAAAAACTTTTTTTGCTCAAAATGGAAGAGCTTGACTTGCATGACATGTGGTTTCAACAAGACTGTGCCACATGCCACACAGCACGCGTAACAATGAACCAATTAAGAGGCTAGTTTGGTGAAAAGTTTATTTCACGTTTGGGGCCGGTCAATTGGCCGCCTAGATCGTGCTATTTAACGCCTCTAGACTATTTTGTGGGGCTATGTTAAGGCTCATTTCTCATGTGCGATAAGCCCTGTTCCATTGACGCACTAGAAGCCAACATTAATTTCCGATAGCTCTTAAAAAATCACTACCTACATATAAGTCGCAAGTAATAATTTGAAATTAAGATACTACTGACCGTAACTACCGTAAAACCATTTGTTCGAATTCTGAATTTCTCACTGTCGGCAGAACTGATAAAGAAGCTTCTGAAGAGTATGAAAATCATTGCATTTCAAAACTTAAAAAAAATATTTTTTGAATTCTTGAAAAAAAAGAAAAAATATTTTGTTTTTGAAAATTCGATATCTCAAAAACTGATCAGTATTTTTTTATTAATTTAATTTATATTCGTACAGTAACAAAACTTTAAAGTTGGTGTTCCAATTTTTTTTTAATTTTGTATATAAAAGCGTATTTTATTTAACAAAAAACCGCTGCAACGATTTATAATTTTTGTTCTTGCATAAATTAATAATTGTTTGGGAAATCACATGACACCCTGTTCTAAGCTCCAACTATTAAAAGAGTTGATTTTTTTTTAACTTTTAACTTTTTTTTTATTGAACTTTAATATATACAATTTTAAAACTTAAACTTAAGGATAAAATGAATGAATACAAAATTGTTGGCACATAGGGGCCTAACTTATACGAGTACAATGACTTATAAGACTCATAAAATTATAACATTCATAAAATACATGGTAAAAATATTTAAAATTAAGATTAAGATCTGTTGGCATGGTTTTTCTCTCGGGTTGTTCCGTCCCGGTTATCCAGTTGGTAGGTTTGTTGATGGTTGGTTGGTAGGGTTTTTCAGCCACGGTGGTATGCTGACTCCGCGTCAGCGTAAAATCGAACTGCTTCTTCGTTGTCATTTGGGATTCTTTCTATCATATCCAAAGCACTAAGGTATCTATGCTCTGGATGTCGTTTCTGGGTGGTCATCCTTCTCATCAGCGGGTTTGGGTGGTTGGCGATGTTACGGATAAGCTTCTTTGCCAATTGCACGAGAAACTGGTCCAGTGGCTTGATTTTGGCTTCTTCGTAGATTCTTTTGTTGCTGTAGTGCATCACTCGCTTTCGATCGAAGATTAGTCCGGTGCTTATCTTCAGAATTTTCCTTTCGAAGAGTTGGAGCTTTTGCATTGCTGTCTTCGAAATGGTGTACCATGCAGGAAAATTATAGCTGATGACAGGTCTGATTAGCTGCTTGTATATAAGTAGTTTTACTGGCTGGCAAAAAGTGTTGATTTAGTGATTTAAAAAATGAATTTTATGGTTTCGAATGTTTTTCTTTCGTAACATTCATTTCTTAAATTTTTATACTGACCTTTTTTTGTAGTCGTGCATTGTAAATTTCGTGTTGGAAAAGTTTTATGTTATTTTTCATAATAAAAACTTGAAAACGAAACAAGACTGCAAATTATTAAAAACCACCTCAAACCGTCAAAAAATAATTTTGGGACCATTTTTCATTTTTAGTTTGTTTTCTTTTCTTTGTTTTTGGTTCATTTTTATAGTTAACTTTAGGGCCCAAATTAAGAACAGAAATAGGTCCCAAATAATTGAAAAAACACCCCAGTTCAACAGAATGTTTTCGAATTTTGGTTTGAATATGGCGCTATTTTTGCTTCGGGGCCATGTTTCATGAATCTCAGACTTGGCAAAACGATGATAGAGAAGACAAAAAAATACATTACATTACACTACATATAACACTTCTCCGTAGATAAATCTACGAAGTAGAGACACTGACATTGGGCCTTGTGAATAAAAAAAAAGCTAAAGCTGAAACTTGGATTTTTAAGTAAAAGCTTGATTTTAAGTGAATAAAAATAAGCTTAAGCTAGCTAGTTAACGATGTTTTCTAGTAATAGCTATTTTAAAATAGCCAAAGCTAAATTCATTTAGTTTTAGCTTGTTTTCCTAGCTTAAGCTTCAATTTGTGTGAATAAAAATAGCTTAAACTAGAATATTATAGTTAAAGCTACAAAAATTTCAAGATTTGTTCGACCTGTCTAGAAAGCTTTGACTAGTTCTTATTTTCAGTATTAACTTGTGCGAGTTGTTAATTAACATAAGGGAATATCTCAAAAAATAGGACTGTGAACATATAGACCCAGAAACTGACATACGAAATGTTAAAAACATTTTTAGCCGAAACCAATAGTTGCCCTGTAGAACAGATAACAAATTGAGGCAAAAAAACCTTCCTTTCGGTCATACATGTACCAGTTTTAGCTAAAACTAACTAGCCGAAACATGTGAATAAAAAAACGAACACCTTAAATTACGAAGCTTAAGCTAGAATTTTCCAGCATAAGCTATTTAGCGTTATCATTTTTTTATTCACATAAAACAAAGCTTAAGCTAGTACTGTCTAGCTTTAGCTGCTAGTAAAAGCTATGACTAGTTGGCTTTAGCTTCCTCCAAAAAAAGCTTTAACTTTTTTTTTATTCACAAGACCCATTACAACAGAAAGAAAGAACAGAAGAAACACATGTCAACAGCACACGGTTGGTATTGAAAGGTCCCCCATCCAATTACTAACCACACACAATGATGCTTAATTTCGCTGATCGATGGGAAGCGATGCTTTTATCAAAGCCTAGGCCGTTGACAGACAAAAAAGTACAAATCTGTCTGTTTTGAGAAAAAAAAATTTTTCTTTAATTTCTACCGAGCTTTTTAGGCTACAAAAAGACAGACAGGAAGAATTACTGGAATCATTTTTTTCAACTTCCGTCTATCATCGTAATGTGAAGTTTCATCAAAATCTTTCTACAGAACAATTTAATGTTTCCGTGTTTCGGTAAATTAAAGACACAAAAGTTTAGTCTGATGTCACTAATCAAACTTTCATGACTCTATACATTTTCTAGTTAGTTTATGGTTTTTAAGCTTTTCAGATGTAACAAACCTCTTTGAAATATTTGTTAAGTAGAAAGTAAACGAACATTTTCTCTTATTTGAGGTTTAAGTCTTGATCAGAGGATGAGAAAAAGATTAATAAATAAATTTGAGGCGAAATAGTTCGATGCAGTAATCTAGTGGACCTTCAAAAGCCAGTACGCTTTTAGGTGACAGTAGCTGGAAATCGAACACACATCTACGACGTGACAATCCAACGCACTAATCATCATGCCAAGGCGTAATGCTGTGAACTAAAAGTGGCATTCAAACTATGTAACTAAAACCAAAATTACATTGTAAATTTTACTAAGTTAAGTAACTATTCAAAAAGAACCTTAACTATCTCTTCTCAAACCATTTACAAACCTATGAAAGCTTTAATTTGGAAAAAAATGTAAACGATTAAAGAACGTCACGCCCTCTTACGGAGTTTAAATATTTTTCATATTAGCAGATGATCTGTCAGATAATTTAAGTAGGAATCTTTCCTAAAATTCATTTCTGCCACGATTAATTTTGTAAATAAAAGCTAATAATGTTAAAAAACTCCGTTTGACTGACAAGAATCCGTAATGTCTTGTAAGTTTCCGCAAAAAAGGCTTGAATGTAAATTTTCAAGAAACATTTGGGTGCTCTTATGCATCTAAAATAAATTAAATTAAATTAAAAACCAAGAAAAAGAATTCTGAACTAAAATTTTAATTTTAAATAAAATAAATTTCAATGAAAGCTCTAATAAGCGGACACTCATGGTCCAAAATGTTTGTCCGGTTATGAGAACTTCATATTAAATTTGTTTTATTAAAAAATAAATCAATCATCACAAAAGACAACCATACAATCTCAAAACTACACCAACTTAACTACTTGAAAAATCCCCTAATAAGCTTCCAACATAACATCGCTCTGTCCGATTTAAAACTTCGCGTCCGTTTATCGGAGATTTTCTATGGATTTGCTTACTTTTTAAAAATAAAACAGACACTATACTGAGAACGGACCTTCTGTTTCATTTGTTTATAAAAAATAATCCCTAAATAAAATTATGTGTCCACTTATGGGGGAGGTTTTCTATGTTAAATGAGCAAGAAAAAAATGTGCGCGTTAATGTATGCGTTTAAGGCAATTGTCTGCTTTTTGGATCTGTCCCCAAGTAAAGCTTTCACTGTATTCTAAAATTTTATTTTCCATCTCGGTTCTTATTGAAATGAAAAATGAAAATCCAATTTCTTTTCTTAATAGCATTAATACCCTCTTATGACATAAATTGAACTACACCCGACCTACTATATAGCCAATTGTGTTTAAGCCCGAATTACACTCAGAAATAAAATGAATAATATTCTACTTGTTACCATGGAGCACAAGGATTTGCTCAGACAAACGTCACTCTCAATTATTATCATTAGGAGCAAGAACATTCCACTGCTGAGTTGGTGGGAACCCGTATATAAATATCATAATCCTTTGTTTTGCTGTTTGTCCCATCTTGCATTTTCTATATAAATCTTTATTATCCCATTAAGTCCTCAATTGAGATAATTCTTGTTTTATGTTAACGTTCTATCTCTAAAGTGCCAATTACTGCCAAAGAAATTAAGAAGAATTAACTTTCGCTTCAGGGTTGTTATTTAAATTTGAGTTGGTCTGTTAAGAAGAAAATAAATGGATTAACATTTTTCTTATGTTCTATAAAGCTTAAGAAACTTAAGTAAATTGAACTACCTATAGTTTTAAATCAAAGCCGCTTCCAGTATTGGGAGTATTATTGTTCAAATTATTTAAAACATTATAATCTTGACTTCAAAAATTCACTTAAAATGATTGATGGAAAAAATTCATAAGATACCTTCCTCTACATAGGTCATCTGTACTTAGTTTCATTTTGAATTTATGATATTTCAGTAAATTATGTCCGGTGATTATGCTGTAAGAGAGTGAAGGGACTTCTTGCTAAGTTGCGCTGACCCCTGTCTTGCCAACTCATTGGCATTTTCGTTATCCAGAAAAGTCTAATATTGTGCTGTGTGCTAAGAACCTTAAGCTCTTCGCGGCAGCAAGAAACAAGCTTCGATTTTATTACAGTGGCAGAAATTGCTTTTATTGCCGCTTGGCTATCAATGTAAAATGTGATATCAGCCCGTGGTATCACCATCATTGGGCGTTTTTCTTTTTTAGTTCAGAGTAGAACCTGAACTGTCAAACAAAAAATCGTGTTTCTTTTTTAGCTCAGAGTGTATAACAGTTCAAATTTGTGTTTTTTTTTCGTTTAGAGCGTGTTCAGAGATTGTTCAGAGCATACTCTATGAGCTCGCTATAAAATAGCTGAGCAGAGAGAGTTAAATGCTGAAATCATTCTGACAGACAGGAAAAAAACTCACAAACTCGCGTGTGTTTATAAAATAATTCAGAGCTCTTAGAACACGCTCGATTCGGAGAAAGTTCAGAGCATGTTCAACATGCTCGTGCTTTACTCTGAATAAAAGAAGAAAAACGCCCATTGATACCCGTACATGTCTAGCAGCTGTTGTCACTGCCAGGACCTCCATTTGAAAGACACTTCTATGTTCTGGGAGCCTAAGTGAGTTGTTTAGCCCAAGAGGTTCTGAGAAAAAGCCTGCACCAACACCTGTGTCCATTTTGGAGCCATCAGTATAGATTACTATTTCTGATTCACTGGTGTAGGGTTGGTTGTTCAGCCATTCTTCTCTGCTTGGAAAAGCAGTTTGGAATGGTTTATAAAAGTCAAGTTCGGGTGTTGTATAATGTATAATGATACTATCACCCAAAATTTTTCTGAAGAATTTGAGCATGTCCTATTGCACTGTTTTTCCAGGTATTATTCTGGCTTTGCCTTAAGGCGCTATATGCTGTGGATTCTTGTACGAAAAGGTCTAGGGGTATCAGGTTGAGTACCGCCTCTTACCATGTTGTTAGAGTGGATCTCAGGGGACCCGTAATTCCAACGCACGCAAGTCTCTGTACTTTTGTCAGAGTTTTGAGGTTCGTGCTTTTTTCCGTTGCATTCCACCATACCAACTTACCATAGGTTAGTATTGGTCTGATTATCGCCAAATACATCAACCTGATAAATTTTTGGCTAGGTCCCCAGGATCTCCCAAAGATTCTGTTACAGGAGAAGAAAGCAATCATTGATTTTTTCGCTCTTTCCTTAGTGTTTAGACTCTAGTTTATTTTCATATCTAGAATCACACCAAGTTTGAAATATTCAGCGGGGTGCCTTCAATTGAAGGTATTCTGAAGCTTGGTATTTTCCTTTTATTTATAAAAAGGACTAATTCTGTTTTTGACTGGTTAACCATCAAGCCACGCTTTCTAGTCCATCTACTTACCTTAGAAAGGGCGTATTCGATCTGTTCGCTGATAGTGGGTAGGAATTTAACTGTTGCTAATAACGCAAGATCGTCAGCGTAGGCTACTACCTTTACTCCGCAATGTTTCAGATTAATGAGGATTGTGTTTATAACCAGCACCCAAAGGAGTGGTGAGAGAACTCCCCCCTGTGGGGTGCCTCTGGATGTGGATACTCTCATCTGTATCCCTGCTAGTTCCGAGTTAATTTGACTGTTTGTTAACATGCACATAACCCAACGTATTATCGAATTATCGATATTATTGTCTACTAGAGCTGCCTTTACTGCTTTATTGTTCACGTTATTGAAAGCTCCTTCAATATCAAGAAACGCAGCAAGGGTATATTCTTTGGCGCTCATTGTCTTCTCAATCGTGTAACGACGCTGTGAAGTGCCGTTTCTACGCTCTTCCCCTTTGTGTAGGCGTGTTGAGCTGGGGATAAATCAACCAGTTTCAGAGTGCTACGAATATGTAGGTCTATCAGTCTTTCAAACGTTTTAAGAATAAACGATGTCAGACTAATTGGCCGGAAAGGTTAAATTGCGTGATTTGCAAGTCAGTGCAAATCGCCAAAACGAATGATTAGGCGAACTAGAAATGCAGCCCTCAGAATTTCGAGTGTGTCTCTTGTGTGTCTCCAGTCCCAATTCATCTAATTAAGGAAGAAGAAATGCTTGGAGCATGACCCTGTAGTGCTCGCAGTGCACTATATTCGTTTGACCCGGGGAAAAATATGACCCTATGAGGCTTCCAGCGTTAACAGCACACTATGCAGTAACTTGGCGCGGGTGAAATGGATAATTTATTAAGATTATTCACATATCCAAGGAGATGTAAATGAGCCCCGTATACTGATGATTTTTGATGAAAATTTGTCGCCCTCGTGGTGGAAATTTAGGATGGGTTGAGCATAAGATACACGTACACGCGTTTAGCGGTCAACAGTTGATGCACTGTATGCACTTTGTAAGGGAGATTCTTCAAGTCTTTTACTAAAATACTCTGTTAACACCGGTGATAGATGCTCAATTGCACATTGTCATCTAGTCGATACTCAGCGGTGCACTGCGACATCTTCGGACACAGTTGCAAACAGCAGAACGGATGGTCCGGGCCCGGCCAGATCTGCCCGCATATCGGGTTGTCGCATACTCTTTTAAGTGAGCGACTTATTTTGTCCAGTTGGTATCGGACATTCGGGAAATCTGCGTCAAAATTCACACTGCCCCAACACCACAAACGAATTATTCTGCAAAAAATCGAGACTCTTATTCCGCGCTCCTTAAGAGTAAAGCGATTCGTGTTTTATGAACTTGTATTTTGTATATCTTCACTTCACAAATTTTAAAGTAGATGTTTCCCGTTTTAGTTAGCTAGTTAGTTTTTTTTACTTAAAGTTTCAATCGATGTGTATAAAGAGGCAAGTTGACATCTCTATTCCAAGGGAGATTACGAAGCGCGAACAGTAGGAACTTTTTCTGTTCAGATTCAATTCAGTTTATGTTTGAAGTGTAACATGGACACCATACATAGCTGCAATATTGAAGGTCAGTTCCTACAAGAGCCCAACAAAGCATTTTAGTATGTGTGGGTATTCAACCAAGTTTTCGGTTAGCATTATTTTTTAAATAATCGCAATGAGTTTTGAATGTTAATTTAGTATCGAAATAACACCGAAATAACAAAAAAACTATCACGATTCAAAGTGTAATCGGAAATGAAATAATTTATTAAGAAAACTAATAGTTTGCGAGTAAAAGTCATTACTTTGAAATTCGACAAATTTAACTCCATTTCATTTGTTTTGCACCAATCACTTATTGATGGTGAGTCACTTCTTAGAACCAGGGTCTCTTTATAGGTTTTGGATGAGAAGAATAATTTCATATCATCTGGAAACATGAGGATCTTAGACGGAGTCACATTACACATATCATTAATAAATAACAAAAATAATGCAGGACCAATGTGACTTCCCTGAGGAACACCAGAGTAGGCATTTATTTTCTTAGGCACTTTGCTTTTGAAAAGCACAATGCACACATTGAGTTCTTTTTACGAGATTGGATTTAAACCACAATAGAAACTACTTTGGAAAACCAATACGACTTAATTTAGTTCTTAAGATGACATGATTACAGGGTCAAACGCTTTTGTGAAATCTTAATAGATGACATCTGTTTGAAATTCGTCCTGTTTTAAGCAAAGTAAAAATTTATAATTTTAACACTTTACACTAAGGAAAATGAAGATTCACTTAGTGTTTTTTAGACACAGAAGTTTAACTTATCACAAAGGTCGATAACAATAAGTAATTATTTAGCACAATTTATAAATTATTTAAATATTTAATTAAAAAGCGGATACTATTAATCACTTCGAACATAGTGATCAGCCAGGGACACTTCTAATTTTAATCAAACGATCGCTGGCTACCGCCTCTCGATTTCGAGAAAGTAGTTTCTCTTTTTCGTGGCAGTGATGACTGAAAGAAGGAATCTTTTTAATCCCTTGGGCAATGTGATTTAGTAATATTAAGTTTTCGAAATCAAATTTATTTTATTTTAAACAAACAAATTAGAAATCCGAATGCATAATACAATTAAAACTTCTTACAAGCCAAAGTATACAAAAGATTATCGAAAGAGCGGTACAGTTTTTGAAAAAAAAAAAATGGTTCTATGGAAAGTACCATTAATAATGATTTTTTGGAAAATTTTCTTTCTTTAATCATTAGCAAAATATTAAAGTTTTTAAATTATTGTTTTTTATAGCTGTGGAGCAATTTTGAAAAAAAACATGTTTTCTAAAATTAAAAATTAACTATTTTATGCCAAAAACTGTTGTTTTTGGTTTAAAAAAAAATCTGTGGGGGGGGGGGGGGTATTCAATATACAATGTTAAAAGAAATTCTTCCAGGCTGTAGTCGAACAGATAGAATTGCGTGGCATTTTACGTCTTCCCTATCATCTTATCGTATTGTGTGATCAAAATCTCGGGATCGATATAATGGTTTCCGATGATTCTTTTCATAGAAACATTTGTGTTTTTTTTCCGGCACAACAAATTTTGATCCTAAAAAGCTAACAAAGTATTATGTGTTCAAACTTTCCATGACACAAAATTTTATTTCGAATATGTTATATTTCAAAGATTGAAAGTTGGATTTTCTAAAACTTCTTTTATTCAAAAATAACAATACCTTTTTTACAAAAAACGTTTTGGTGAATCTTATTTTTCTCGAAAACCGCTTCAAGAATTATGATTAAATACAGTCAGTATCTCTTAGTCTTAGAATCTATCATTCAATATAAGAGAATTTTCATTTCAGATTTTATCATTGAACAATTTTTGACTTAAGTTCGTGTTTCTGAACATTTTGCTCTTATAATAGCTGTATTTTATTTTCGACCAGATCTGATCCGGGTTGCATTTTGTTTTCAAAATAACATGTAAAACAACAAATACAAACAAAACTGGGCCTTGTGTTGTTTTTGGTATACATGTAATTTTGAATGAAGATCTAATCTGGATCAGATCTGGGGAAAATAAAACACAGCTAATATTCATGTTCTGGAAGAAAAGATTTCCAAAATTTTAAGTCTCTTAACCATAAGAGCAAGTTCTGACCACTAATTTATGAATTTTATTTTCGATTATTTCGGAAAATTGAAAACGGGTCTTTGTACTTGTAATTGTAATTCACCACATTCAATTCACACGCACCATGGTCAAATGATGTCATCTCGAAATCTACAAAAAATTTATTTTTCGTTCATCACCTTTATAGTTCACAAATAATTACACCTTCGATCATAAACAAAGTTAGACGACTAAATTAAATTTGATTTCATTGATTATTTTAATTCCAGTCGAAGATAAATTGAGTAGAATTGGTCATAGCAATAATTCCTTTTTCGGAGCTTCCACCCACCAGTGGTAAGGAGATCCCTTGGAGAGATTGTCCAGTTACATGAAAAACAGAAAACAAGGTATGCTTATTGCATCTGACATGTCGCCATCTTGAAAAGTGATGACGTAGGAATCATCTCCGATTTTGACATTCGAGTTTGTTTAGTTGGAAATTTCTATTGGATTTTATATTTTGTGAGCTTGCAGTTAAATAAATAAAGTTTAAAATTTGAAAAATCAAAAACAGAAGTTTAAAATGGTTGTATGTGCTGTTTTGGGTTGTTATAATTCCATAGGAAGAAAAAACAATGAGAAAAAAACTTAGATTTCACTACTTTCCAAAGGTCAAAGAATTGTGCCAAATGTGGATAAAATTTTGTGGAAATAAAAACGAATATTCCTTGATAAATAGTCGGGTTTGCTCGGAGCATTTTGTTGAGAGTGATTATAGACTTCAGGATATACTGAATACTGAAGATAAAAGAAGTTTGCAGATCGGTTCTGTTCCGTCCAAAAAATTGCCAATTGAGCATAAACAATCGTCTAGAGACAAGAGACAAGAACTCAGAGGAAACAAAATGATCGTGCAGGAATGTTTGGATGCTTTTAAAAAGTTAATAAATTTAATTAATCATAAACTATTCTTTATAATTCATTAACTTTGTTTTAAACAGTTCTTTAAAACCCTCAACAGAAGAAGATTGTGATCAGAAAAATCAGGAGAATTGTGTTTATCCCAATGGTATTAGTACTCAGACAGAGTAAGTTAGTAAGGCACGGTTAAGAGATGATATACTTATACTGACTATTAAGTTTTAATTTCTTAAATAGAGTTGAATACAACTGCTCTAAGGAATTTCGAATCATGTAGTTGGAAAAAAAGTGAAGGTGTTAAATAAATACGACGAGTTAAAAGAAGATGCCCTTGAATACCTCGCAGGTTTCCTTATAAAGAAGTGCAAAGTGACCAACGACCAAAATACTTTTTCAAGTTTCACCTGGGTGGACGAAAAATCTGAAGGAGGACTTAAAAAACTAAGCACTATGTTCCTTGAAAGAGTTAAATTACTAGAAAGTATTTTTATAATAAATAATAAAGAAGTTCTATATACACAAGGAAAGTTTATGGAAACTCACTTAAAAAAAGCAGAAGCTGTGTCTCTAGATATAAGTGTAAAAAAAATATTTTTTAAATGTAGACTTTATTTTAGGATTAAGCATTTAAACAAACTAGCCGACCCAGCTCTCGAAATTCCAGTGCCAATTTATTTATTATTTATTATTTATTCTTTTCTTCTTCACTTGAAAATCACTTTGAACTTCCCCATTCCAGTAACGAAACTTAAAAAAACCGTAAATATCTTGTGTTCAAAACAGCTAAAGGGATTTTTCAAAGCCCTTAGTGCAAAAATAAGGAATTTTTCCTTATGCTCCAAGCAAATGATTAAATTATTTTATACTAATAAATATTGGCAGTGTTTTCAAGCAAATTTATTAAATTAAATTTTATTTTATGTAATATGCAAAGTGTTCGACAGTGCAAAAACAAAAATGACCCACAGTGTGTAAATGCGTGTCTCAAGTATATTCTGCACATCTCCGTAACTGTTGCTTTCCAACCATATAAAATTTATCGAAATCGGTTAAATACTTTTGGAGAAAAGTGTACCACAAAAAACATGTTTGCCGTTTTATTATACTTATGATTATTTTTAAGAGACATGAACTGTAAAAATAGAAAAATAATAAAAACTATCGCATGAAATGAATTTTTTTTTCTTCTATCTAATTTACCAGCGAGATGATTGTGACGTCAGAGCAGAACTGTCAAAAATCTAATGAGCATACCTTGTTTTCTGTTTATCATGGTCCAGTTATTTTTGACTAAGGCTTTCCCCCACCAGTAGTTATAGGGGCCCTAGTTCGAAGACAAACGTCCTTATTGCCACCAGGGGCCTAGCACCTGCTAAATAGTACCACCAAGAGCGTCATACCTGCTGATCTTGCAGAGCGAAAGCCTGCTGTGTCGAATGTCACCAGAGGCCTAGTACCTGCTTAATAGTATCACCGGGGCCGGGGCGTTATTAATGCTGATATACCAGAGCGAAAGCCTGATGCGTCGAGTTCCATCAGGCCTAGTACCTGCAAAATAGTGACACCAGCGTATGATAAGTATCAGCAGGGACATTGTACCTAACGAATCCAGAATCCAGGCGACCAGAATCCTGATAACCAAAATCAAAATAACCAGAATACCAAGATTACATTTTTCAAGAATCCAAAGTACCGAACCAACCTGCTTATAAGTCTGGAGGCCGACCGCGATTTGAAGTATAATTTGTTATAAGCTTAGAAGCTGTTTTGAATATAGTTTTTGCAATGAGGTTTTAAAGACCTGTCACTATGAAGTTTCGTGTTTTCTTCAGAACGATCCTGGCAAAACCGGCGAGCAGAAAGCAAAAAGCACATCATAACTTAACTAGTTTTGAGCTAAACATCGGAAGTAAAACAATTTTTTGATATAGACTTGTTTTCTTATTCCAAAAAATATGTTAAAGTTTAACACCACAACATTTCCATCCACATTTTAAACATTCATGGAATAAAAATACAACATACTAGGAATTTTGATGAAATAAAATTCAATCCCAAACGTTTTGATGCAAAAATCTTCATGTGTTATGAGAAACTAATCAAAAGCCAAGGCCAGTTCACAACTCCCATTCTGCAAGTTCCAAAAGAAAGTTTTAATGTTGCTATGTTCTTAAGGTTTTAAATTAGCACAATGTTGTTAAGACAGGTGAAAAACAATCACTTATACTGTACACATGCACTGTACAAGAGTTGTGTATCAAAAGGTTATTAAATTACACTATGACAATGAATAGGTTTAACGAACGAGAAATGAGAGTACATTTCTATACCGACTAACGAAGAAAAGTAGAGACCATATTGCCTATCTTTAAACTGGAACAGTGAAGTTGATGAGTTTCAGGGAAATACATATACGGTGGAAATGAAATTATTAAATAATCTGCAAGAAAATTGTATGTTTCAGGTATGATTCTGTGCACATGAATAAAGAAAGATTTATTAAGGTCTGTTGCACAAAAATGTTTGGGTCAGTTGAGGAGTGGTTTTATTTCCAAAATGTAAATATTAAACTTCAACAACGTTGGTCCTTGTAGATGTGAGCAGAAATTTATTTAAGACAACTCTGTTCCGTATGTTTTCGATTCTCATTTGCATTGGTCTTTGAAAAGATTGCCAACTTCATAATCTATTTGGTAATAGGAAAAGGTACAGGTTTATCCAGTCAAAATTGGATGTCACAAATGGTTGAATCTCAAAATAGAAAGAGGAAAAAACCTTTAGCGAACTTACCGTATGTATAAATAATAAATATGTTAGTAAACCGAGTCAAATATTTACCATTTTAAATTGGAGGGTCCAGGGAAAGATTTATTCGTAAGAAATTTGAATTTTATTTCAATCATGAAAGAGGTTAAACAGTGCATAATTTTCATTTAACTTAAATTTACATAACGATATCCTAATCCGTTTTGTATTATAAGCATTACGAATAAATTGGATTCTGAATTTCTGTCTGTAAGCTTACCTATTACAACAAGAGCCGCTTTTCAGTGTTAAGTTAACGACCTTTTTTATTATATGTAAATTATTTGATTTCAAAAAGTTGTGAAAATCAACTGATTTATTTTAAAAATTGAAAACTAGTTCGTATTTTTATTGTCCTGTAGATGAAGTTGTTCCAAAGTTGTTAGTTTTTTAGTGGAGTAGTTGCCAAAAATCCTTCGAAATCTTAACTTTAATTTGATAGCTCGACTTGAATTCTTTAGCTATTATTGCTTTCAGCAATGTACTAAAGGTATCTCCAGGGTACCCTTTCGTACTTGCTTTGTCTGTTAACAGTACGTTTCCAAGCGTTTGTGATTTTTTTAAATCAAAAAAAAAATGAAGATTTGAATACACATTACTTAAAGCTAAAATATTTGATAAAAATCAGTTATACAAATTTTGAAAATCAAAAAAATAAAATGCACGACAGGGTCGGGGGATCTTGCTATTATGTATATAATAACAAGAATAACTAAGAATTTTAAAAATTAATGTTACTATAAGATACTATTCATAAGTAAAAGATTCATTTTTGAGATAAAAACAGTGTTTTTTAAACAACGCAAGAACAAAAATTATAAGTCGTTGTAGCGGTTACTTAAAAAAATAAACTTTTATGTACAAAATATTCAAAACAATTTCAAGAAAACATTTTTGTAAAATTTGCAAAAGAAATTTGTTTCAACGATAAAAATAAGTGAAATGAAAAACTTATTAAACATTATAATAGAATTATTTTTTAATTATAATCTTGAGTAACAATTTTATATCAACTGTTTAGTTCGATGCCTAACTTTCAAGAGAATTACATTTTCAATTTTACAAATTAAGAAAGCAAGATTTTAGTGTGGTGAGTTTCTTTTTAAGGAAAATAGCAACAAATAAAATCAACTGATTTGTACTAAAAAAATACATATTTTTGAGTGGCGGGAAATTCAAAAATTCTACGTTATCTCTATGATGTATAATTAATTCAAATTTATTATTTTATTTGGCCGCAACAATTTTGGTACCCCAACTTTAAGTCTTTATTTTTGTACGAATAAAAATTAAATTTCAAAAAAATATGAACTCGTTTTTGAGATATCGAATTTAAAAAAAAAATGTTTTTTTTTTTTAATATTTTTTTTAAATGTCAAAAACTATAAGTTTTGAAATGCCATGTTTTTCAAATATTTTAAAAGCTGCTCTATAAAAAATTTCATTAAAATCCGTTATGACGATAGAGAGAAATTTAAAATTAAAAAAAAAATGGGTTTAAATATCAGTAATATCTATATCTTAATTTTATTTTTACTTGCGACTTATAGGTACTATAAGGCAAGTTATGCATTCGTAAAAAAAATCGAACCCGAAATTTTGATCAAAGTTGACATTACGATGATAGCGAAGACGAAAAAAGTGGGTCTGGCAATTCTGTCTGTCTGTCTGTCTATCTGTTCGATTACAGCTAAACCGCTCGGCCGATTTTCTTCAAACTTGGTAGATATGGGTTTTAATTTTTTACCCCCGGATGTTTTTCGATTTGATTTTTTAAGACCAAAAATAACGGTACCTGCCATACGATTTTTTTTCGAAATTTTATAAATATTTTTTTTTTCTCAAAAACTGTCCCTACGATTTAAAAAAAAAAATCAAAAAATTTAATTTAGTTAAACCTAGCTAATGGTTGAAAAAAATGAGTAGTTTTGGTACCCCCCTTGGGACCATTTTTTTTTGTTTTTGATTTTCCCAAAAATGGTACAACCGATTTTGATCATTTTTTTTATGCTAAAGTTTCCCAGCAGTTTGAATATTATTGTGTATTAAAATTTTCCAAAAAAATTTTTTTGGATTTTTAAAAAAACTTTCAAAATTTTTTTTTGAAAACTCAATATTTCGAAAACCCCATGCTCTATTTTTTCAAAACTTGGTAAATAAAAGTTTGGTAAAATAATCCACAATATATGAGTAAAATAAATTCATTTTACCTAAAAATAACGGTACCCTCCATACAAATGTTAAAAAATGGTTTTCGAAAATGGTATTTTTTTCGAAAACGGTTCCGAGAATTTTGCTTAATTTTTTTTTCTTTCTATTATTTTTCAGTATCTGTAATTTAATAAAAAAAAATTTGAAAACAAGATATTACTGACTGTACCTACCATAGAACGATTTTTTTAAATTTTGAATTTCTCATTATCAGCGCAACGGATTTTAATGAAATTTCGCAGAGAGAAGCTTCTAAAGAGTTTAAAAAACATTGCATTTCAAAACTTTAAGAAAAATATTTTTTTGAATTTTGAAAAAAAAAATCAATTTTTTGTTTTTTGAAAATTCAATATATCGAAAACGGCTCAATACTTTTTTTTATAAATTCAATTTTTATTCATACAATAATAAAAACTTCAAATTGGCGTACCAATATTTTTTCTTAAAAATGTTTTAAAATTTTCTTATATAAAACCTTATTTTTTAAGAAACTACTACAAAGACTTATAATTTTTGTTCTTGTATAAATCTTACCTTTTACTACTAAAGAAGTTTTTTTTAGTCATTTAAAAAATGAATTTTATGCTTATGAACAGTTTCTCTAATAACATTTATTTTTGAAATTCTTAGTTTTTTACATAGGAGCAAGTTCGTGCGACCCAGTCGTGCATTTTATTTTTTGTAGGATTATAGATCGTTAAAATTATTCGAAAAAATACAAAAATAGGCGCAGTTTTCGGGAAAAATACGATTTTCGAAAACCATTTTTTAACATTTGTATTTAGGGTTCCGTTATTTTGAGATAAAATAAATTTTGTTTTTCTCATTTAGATTGTAATATAAAACTTTTAACTGTCAAGTTTTAAAAATCGAGCATGAGGTTTTCGAAATATTGAGTTTTGAATTTTTTTTTTTGAGTTTTTTTTTTGAAATTTGAATACACAACACTTCAAAATTTTTGGAAGCCTTAGCATAAAAATGATCAAATGATCATTAGGGTGCCATCAATAACTATTTTTCGGAATTTGTCTTGTCAAGCATTACCTAGCTTTAACTAAATGAAATATTTTGATTTTTTTTTTTAATCTGTGGAACAGTTTTCGAGAAAAAAAAATTATTTATAAAATTTGGAAAAAAAATCGCATGGTTATTTTTGGTCTTATAAAAAAAAAAGAAAAAAATATTTCGGGGGAAATTTTAAAAATGTTCTGTTCCAAGCTAAAAGAAAATAGTATTGTCAAGTGTGATCAAAATTTCGAGTTGGGTCATATACATATACGAATGCGTAACTTGACATAAAGTGCTTGAACATGCATTCGCCAGTAAATGTTTACTTTAATTTCAACCCTTTTTTAAAAATCGATTTAAAAAAATTGTTTTTTTTTTTGTGGATCCATAAAATATTATTCTGAAAGTCAAATAATGTTTTTTTTCAGAAGTTTATTCATAAAAAAATTAATTTAAATCATTGATAATTCAAATATTAGAAAATTCTTCTATGGCAGGTACCATAAAAACGTCTTAATTTGAATTGGTTATATATATGGGTGATTCTACAAACGATGGAATTTTCGGCGGCCCAAGAAATATTTTAAAATCCGTTCAATTATTAAATCTGATTTATTTTTATAAAACTAAATCTGATTGATATCTACCTGGCCTAACAATATTATTAGGGTGACCTTATTTTATTTTGCTCAAAAAATTTTTCAAAGTGTCTGATTCTCAGTCCCCTGACGTGTCCCCAGTGCGTTTTCGCAAATAAAAATTATTACCGTACTCTTATTTCAGGTCTCATACTAGGATGAATCCCACCGAAGTTTTGCCAAATAATACATCTTTGCTACGAAATAGATAAATATTTTTTAGTAATTGATATTATTACAAAAAAAACTTGATTAAATTTTGTCCCCCGCATTTCATATCAGTCCCCTGGAATATTGAAAAAGTCGAAAAAATCAAAATCTAGGATATCGATCGAGATTCCAGTACTAGAAATTTGAAGTACATACCAAGTCTCCTTACAATAGAATGGTGGTGCAACTCGATTCTGTTTCTTATGTTAGTATTGTGAAAAAGACATTTGTGCAAGAAGTCGTGGATTGTCCGTTTAGTTTATCAGTCCTCTGGTGAGGTTTTACAAAATAAATTTGTATGTAGGTAGGCATCTTTGTTAGCAGTATGGTATAGGTTTAATAAAACTGTTATATTATATTTTTTTTTGTTTTTTAAGTAAAACCTTAATATCTTTTTTGCGCAAAAACCATTACAAACCTCAGTCCCCTGGCTAATAAATGAACAAATGATATTTTATTCAGAAACCTGAGAAATTTTTAGTTATGTTTAGCTTCGAACATCATTGCGAAATATTTTTAAATTTTTTAAAAAGAATATAATTTATTTTAAATTAATTTTAAGTAGAAAGAAATATTTGATTATAGTATATTATAAGTATTCTCTTAATAAAATGCTAAGTTATATGCATTAACCATGAATTTGTATGTTTATGAAGACTAATTAAATTTAATTTCTATATTTCAATATATTCCCAAGAGAAAATACAAAAAAAAAATAAAGATTTATTCAGTCCCCTTAAAAAAACTCAGTCCCTTGAGCATCCTTTTTCAAAAAATGTCCTTAAAATCGTCATTTTTTATTTTTTTGACGGGCCGCTTTCAACAATGCAAAGAGACGTTCTTATGATCAATTAGAACAACTTTTACGTCTTTTTGCTTCCAAAAATGTCGTGCCGAAATTTGTAACATTTTATTCCATTGTTTGTAGAATCACCCATATATATATATATATATATAACAAAATTGTATCAACATTCTTGGGACTGTTTTCGAGAAAAATAAGATTATTATACATTTAACATGACAAGGACTTTTATTTTTGAATGAAAGTACATTTTTTTGTCTTAAGCAGTTATTAAGTGTCGAGAAACCAAGTGGTTTTGGAATCCATTCGACGTCATAAATTTTGAATTCATTAAATATATCGAGCGGGTTCGTAATATTGATCAATTTTTATACTTGTTTTTTTTTTTTTTGAAGTCATTTTTTATTTAATGTTAAATTGAGTAAACTATGTTCTTGCAATTTAAATAAAAAAAATTGAAAATTACTTTAAACAAGGTGGCCAAAATTATTCACCCTAATTTTTTTTAATAATTTTTGCAAATGGCGTCGTACGTCAGTCATATTTCACATTTGTCACCTAGACAGCTGCTGTATACAAACAGACAAGCAGGAACGTGGAGTTATTGTGTCGATTTTTTTTACTAATATGTATTCGGTCGGTGGTGTAAGCGCAGCATGAATTTCGACGTAGATTTCCTAGTCGTGTCGCGCCGCCGCCGCCGCCGGCGACTGGTAAACATTTAGGTGCTTAGCTACTAGACTCGAACAGACTGAAGCCACAAGAGACTATGCAAAGCGTTGCTGCTACCGGACTGGTCTTTCGGCCGAGAATATCGCAACCTTGGCTGCCGATGTCGCTGAGAATGAAGAAACATCAACCAGACGACCGCGACGTGCCACGCAATTGGACATCACCACACGGACCATACACTGAATTTTAGTGAAAGACTTACACAAGTTGCCGTACAAAGTGCAAACAGGGCATCAGTCAATGCCTGCTGACCTTCCGTCGCGTGTGAATTACTGACAAGCCACCCACTTAAGCGGTTACGTCAATAGGAAAAATCTTCGCTCCTCGGGCACTAAAAATCCACTTGAGATGTACGAAGAACCATTACATCCGATCAAAGCCACTGTGTGGTGCGGCGCGGCGTTCTCGCGGGAGAAGTGATTGGTTCGTAAATTTTGATGACGCCATCGGCAATACGGTCACTGTTAGTGGCGAACGCTACAGGGCCATGATAAACGACTTCTTTTTTACTACCGGAATTAGATGATCGGGGCTTGGTGAACATGTGGTTTTAACAAGAAGGTGCAATCGCACACACAGCACGAGTCACAATGAAAGGAAGCGTTTTCCATTTCTAGTCGCAAATGATTTCGTTATCACATTTTAATTCATACTTTATTCAATCTTGAATGGGTTTGCCAATTTATGACTTCTTTGTTTATTCTTTATTTCTTCTATATAAGATATAGTTGAAATAGAAAATAAGAAGTAAAACTGTAAGATAAAAAAAATAGAAAGTGTACTTTGTTTTTTGAGAAAAAAGGGTTTTTTCTATTGAAAGGGGTTGTTTTTTGTGACCTGAGTAATCAATTCACCAAAGTTTCTACATAAAAGGAACAGAAATTGGAGGAGAACAGCGCCACGGTTCGTGAAAGTCACCGTGCACAGAAACTCGGCCTTTCGTAGGCTTTGACTTGGCGAATTTTGTGTTGGTACCAGATATTTTGACATACCTTTTGCGACAAATCCCAGTTAATTGTTGAAGTTAAGTCACGATTACAGTTGGAGTAGAGCGCTTTTTGAAATGCCTATATTTTCGAGAGAAGAATACGCAGACATTTTATTCGTTTATGGGTTGTGCAATAGAAATTCGAGAAGAGCTCAACGACGATATCAGGAACTTTATCCTAACAGACGAAATGTTTTTGGAAATACCTTTCGAAGGTTTTGAAAAACTGGATCAGTTTCAACTGCAAGACCTAACGTGGGAGCTGCAAGCACAAGAAGAGTTTCGGTGGATGAAAGAATACTGGCAGCTGTTGAAATCGATCCTTCCATCAGCATAAGACGTTTGGCTCTACAGTTTAATGTTTCCAAACACAGAATTTCCAGTATACACCTGTGCAAGAACTGCTTCTCTATGATTTTGAAAAGAGACTCGAATTTTGTAACTGGTTGCTGGAGAGAAGCTTGGATGACATCCAGTTTATAAACAGAGTTTTTTGGACAGACGAATCTCCATTCACAAGAGATAGTATTACGAATTTCCATAATCTCCACATTCAAGACGGCAAAGATAATTTCAGCACAGATTAAGTGTCAATATGTGGGCGGGTGTAATTAGAAATAAATTAATCGGGCCTTTCAAATTACCACCACAACTTAATTCTATTAACTATATGGAGTTTTTACAAAATAATCATTTACTCATCTGAAATAACAACCTTAACTGAATTAGAACAACGTATTTTGGAAGGATCACTGAAAGTAAGGCAAGAGTTATCGAGAATAAACATTCAAAATGAAATGCAAAAACGGGCTCTAGCATGCATTCAAAACGCAGGAGGGCACTTTGAACACTTATTATGACTGTATTTGTGTGTACATGAAATAAAAAAATACTTAAAACTACACGAATTATTGTTTTATTCAAACAGTTTACACCTCAGGGCAAAAAATCATTTTTTTTATTTAACCTGTTTTAGATTTCCTCAAGTATCATACAATTTTTGGGTGCACTTATTAATGAGTTCTTTTTATTATTGTTTTGTTCATCAGGTAAAAATAAGAAAACTTAATGTTTATTCGGCATTTTTTGAAAAAAAATTTACCCCAAAGTCAAAATTTTGCTCGGGCAAAAAAAAATTGAACACCATTTAAAATTGAATATCTATCAACCCTAAAAACATAAACGTAGTTTTAATGGTTAATATTTCTAAAAAAAGCTCTAAAATGAGGTCGCTACCATTAGTACTCATAGAGAAATTGACCTTAACATGGGTCAGGGTACACCAAAGTTATCCTTTTTTAAATCGTCAAAAAGTGATGTCAGAGTTGTAAATCAGACTTTACTGAAGAACAATTTTTTTTCTTAGAATATGACCAAGAATCACATCCCAAAGTATGGCACACGAATTACCGGACACCCTATCTAAAACGCATACTATACTTCAATTTTATGCGCTTGGTCCGTTGTTTATAACAAGAAGGTTTTGTAACCATTTAATATTATTCTAGAAAGTGCTGTCGATTTCGATGTATTCTAAATCATCGTTTAAAGTTTTTTTTTACCATATAACCTTTCTTACAAAATCTAAAATCATAAGTTATTTAAATTTGAAGAACAATATTAAAAAAGTCCGATAATTGACTTTGAACTTTTGGTTTCGGAATAGGACTGGTCGCCTTTAACAGAGTTCGACACTACTCGTAAATAAGAATTAAGTTTTCTGTAGGGGATTTTAGGTAGTAGGTATACGAATTAAATAAGGGTTTCTTCGGTATGGATATGGACATTTCTATCTCTAGGCATCTGGGAAAGAAGTTCCTTAAATAACTCGTCACGTCCAAGTATAGGTACACCACATATAATTGACTTCGTCTATGATCATCGGAACGTGAAATTAAATTTCTGCAAAAATGCCACAAGCATAACCAGACCCAAAAACACTCCAAGTCTATTTCAGTGTACGAGATTATTCGCGGTCGAGGGAATACACTATAACACTAAACCACACCATGTGATTCCGATTCAAATATGAGACTTCCATGGGACGCCTTGAGCTCGTCCGGTCTGGGAGTCGGTCACACTCGAGACGAACACGCATTCAGAATTTAATTGTCTACGAATCTTAACATTTCTATAAAAGGACTTACCACTCCAACAGAGAAATAATTATTAATGATGTTGTATGGAGCGGAGCAATCTTTTTCCGATTGAACTTTTATTGGTTTCTGAATTGGAATGCTATGAATGCTCCCGGAGGTGGTCAGCGGAATGTTGCCATTGCCATCTCCAACGTCCTCCTTCAGAGGTGGCAGTTGAGGATTACTATTTGCATCGAATATGCTTGGCGTTGTTGGTGTCGATGGTATTGTGAGGCTCCTGACAGCTGGAGCCACTGGTGATGTTGTAGTCGATGGATATCCGGACATTGTCTGTTGATTGTTATTCTGATTATCTGCATCCGTTTCGCTTGAGTCTTTTGTGTGTTTATCTTCTGTTGTCTCCTCCTGTGGCTGTAATTGAAGTGGTGATAGTTGAGGAGGACGAGAAAGCAACGATGGAGGAGGACTTGTGCTTATGAAATGGTTGTGCTCTTCTCGGGTCTTAGTTGTTTGGATTGTTGACATTGATATGCTTCGCATATTGTGCTCTTTGGAGAACTCATTGGGTGTGGTGTTGTTGCAGTTGCTTTGGATTTCTTCGTAGGATTCAATGACGGACTTTTCGACAATAACCCGCTGGGATAATTCGATAACTTTTTGCATGTTGGAATGAAGAGTGACCTGATGAAGAGAAATTGTAAATTGAATAACACAAAAGCTGAAATGATCAATTTTGTTTCAAAGGCGACAAGAAGACAAACACTATATTGAGAGATTTTATTTGTTTAAGTGTCTTTATATAAAATTGGATTCAATAAATTGATTACTGATATTTGAATTATGTAGATACGAAATGTACGATTGTTGTTACTGTGAGCTGATAGTGTAAGATTAATGGGAAAATGTTAAAATGTCAGAGACGCCTTTAAGAAGAAGAAATTTTTTTAACAAAATGGCGCCCGGGTAAACTATCAGAAGAGATTTTTTGACATTCGTTTTGATTCGTTATTCATGTAGTAGTGTATTCTGTGCTTTAACGTAGGTCAACCAAGAGACTTTATTAGGAAGCCACAAGCAATCCCTCACAAATTCATTTCCTAGTGTAATCCATAAGGCACTACTGTTAAGTTACACCATGGATCAATGGAGTGTTGTTAAACGTGCAGCAGGTGTCATTGTTCAACAAACAATAGGAATAATCACAAACTAAGGTTTCTTTGATTTCAAATCCAAATTGTAAACCCCTTAAACTTCTCCATAACCGTTGTGTTATAGGCTAAGAATATAAGTTTTTAAGGATCTGATCTGATTTTGCTGTTGCATACAATACTTGATTTCAATTAAAATATTCCCTTCGCATACCTATCATTATTCTCACGTGATGTCTATATATTTTGTTCATTCAATTCAATTCAATTCGATTCAATTTATGTCATTTGAATTCAATTCAAATCTAATGAAATGAATTCTAATCAATTCAAATCAATTCTAGTCAATTCAAATTAATTCTAGGCAATTCATTGAAATTCGAGTCTATTCAAATCAATTTAATTTATTTCAATTCAATTCAAATCAATTCATAAAAAGAATAAAGTATAATATACATAGACAAGAAATTGTTTGTTTAGAGGTATGTATGTATAACCAAAATATGAGTGTTTTTAGATGTATACTTCTTAATATCGAATTAAAAAGTCTAGTAGGTTTTTTTCACTATTAGTGTGGGTGAGGGGTTGAAAAAAGACATAACGACTTCAATTACTTAATTTAAGGCGGAAAATGGACTCTGCGATTTTAAATAAGTATTATCTGCTTTTTTTGTATTTTATTTGTATTTGTATTTTATTGAAGCAGAATATTTACATATTATTTTTTCTTAAACTATATTGCACAATTTACAGAGTTATGGTATAAAGCAACCTTACTACTGACAATTATTTATAATAACTATTTGAAATAAAGGAAAGGACAAGGCAATCAAAAGTTTTGAAGGAAAAGCTACTTAAAAACCTTGATTAAACAAAAATTTACAAAAAAAAGTCTCAAAAATATCAGTGATAAGGTTCTTATCTTGAGTTATTTAAATTAAATCATCAAAATAAGGATGTTTAGGTTCAAGGAAAATGACGGTTTCTAGTAAAGGTAATAAATTTTTGATTTTTTCAACATAGTCAACTTTTACATAGCTCGATATTTTTTGATCCCCTAAAAATACGATTTCGCGAGCCTGTCAAAATAAGCGTTCGTGTCAACGATGACTTGAATATGCTGGATGAGTTCGCAACCTAAGTCATACATACACGGTGGGGCATGCGATCGTAGGTCATCCAGTGGATGTACATGGCGATTGTTCGTCCCATATAGGTCTCATATATGGGTCGATCGTGTGGTGCAAGGCTGTAGAAAAAGTAAGCTATCTAAAAGACCTGAATAAGGTACAGAGACTACCCTGTTTAGGAATAACGGGGGCACAGGGTTCTACGCCACAATTATTTTAAATCTTCCAGTCCTGGATGAGCACATAAGATGCACAGCAGTCAAAAGCGCACTTCGGCTTAAAGAAATGAGCTTTTGGAAGAACATCACTAATGGTCACGGTTCTATCCTGCTAAGGTACGACACAGTGGCCGGGCTTAATGTGACGACTGACTACTTACCACCCAGTATAGATTTTAACAAACACTTCTCTATTGCAATACCCGAAAGGCATGAATGGGAATCCAACTCACTAATTAGTGTCGCCTTACACACCGATGGTTCAAAAATGGAAGAAGGAACAGGAGCTGGGGTGTTCTGTGAAGCTCTCAATATTAGAGAATCATTCAAACTCCCAAATGAGTGTATTATCTTTCAGGCTGAAATTTACGCTACTGAAAAGGCGGCAGAATTGGTACGAATGAAAAAACTGAACTCGTCGGAAATCACATTCTTCGTGGACAGCCACGCTGCCATTAAAGCTTTAGCCAGTGAGACTTTAAGATCCAAGACAGTAACAAAATGCCGAGACATGCTGAACAATATTTATAACACTACCCAAGTCAAGCTCTGTTGGGTTCCTGGACATAGTAATAAAGTAGAGAATGAAATAGCAGATGAACTGGCAAGGAAAGGGTCAGCATAAAAGAAAAACAGTAGTAGCCATTTAAATATGGGACCATAAGTCCCGATTGGCGTGATTACAAGGAAAATATACCTATACTCTGTCCAACAAAAATTGTCAGAACAGGCCTTATGGAAGAGCTTTTTCTAAAGCAGTGGCGCCTGATACACCCTCACTACAATGCGTTAGGAAAAATGCCACTAAAAAAAGAGCAATCCACTGACTTTTCTTAAGGAATTGTTGTTGTAATTCTTTGCAAAAAGTTGTATACCCCAACACGACCGTCGTATCCCACTGCTGATGAGATACTGTCAAGAGTGTCAAGTCCAAGTGTCACGCAATACGATCGTGCGCTCTTTATCTACATCAAAATAAAGTTACCATTATCATTCTAAATTGCAAGTAGCTTTTCCAGTGGTTTTTATTAAAGAGCTTTTGGGATTTGAAGCTTTTGAGAACACATTTTAAGAAGATGGTTATGTAGAGTGTTGTCGTATTTCTTTTCAACTTAAAAAAAACGCGCCTATTATCTTACCGCTTGGCGTTTTGAGAAAAGGTAAATTGAATATTGTTTTCAGTCGTTTTGAATCGGCAGACGGTAGCCCTACGCGTTTTTTACTCTCATTTGCGGCGATTTATAATGTAAACTACGGAATCGCTGTGAGAGCTTTAAAAGGCGACACACTTATGCATGGCAATGCAACCAGAATGAGAGACAAATGTCCTATCTTCCCTGTACTGACAATTTTTGTTGGACAGAGTATAATAACGAAAGAGAAAATCAACAACACCTGGTCCTCCACGACTGCGTCATCTCTAGAAGATCATGGCCTAAAACTAATGAAAAGGAAACTCGATATATTTTATCGCTGAGTAAAAAGAACATTAGAATCCGGATAGGTGTACTAACGGGTCATTGCGCCATTGGCACAATGGGCACTAGAATAGGTGCATTTGCACCCGACTTCTGTAGAAGCTGTCAGGATGTCGAGGAGATTGAAACCATTAAACATCTGCTCTGCGACTGTCCGAACCTCCAAACAAATCGCCTCCGTTACTTTGGAAACAGGTTTGTTGGAGAACTGGACGATCTAAAGCAGGTCTCGATGGTAAATATGAGAAAAGTCATAGTAAGCACAGGCTGGTTCGCAAATGAACCAGTCTACATAAGACATTAGTTTAGGAGCATCTCTGCTTTTATTAATAGGGGATCACAATGGACCAATAGGACACCGTGTACGCAACAGCCTCTGTGCTGTGCACGCCCCTCCTAACCCAACCTAACCTAACCTAGGGAGAGGTGGCCCATCAACTCACTGACGCTCCTGTTCAACGGAGGAGTGGCAGTCGTTGGTGCATAGGGGAGGTGCCCACTCTCAGTTTGTTTCTGCTCCTACATAAAACACGTATATCGTTCAATCGTTGCGTAATCGCTCGAGATTTAACTAGCATTAAAAATGAAGTGGCCAAGTTTTTCTCTAACCAGAATATAGATCTGGCTATTAAATACCGAGGTTTAAAGCAAGAGTAAATGCGTATTTGTGCTTCTTTTTTAAGGTTCTACACAGACAGTTCTTGAAACGTAGACAAATTCAACAAGAAATTACTCCATATACACTGCACATCATTTGAATAAAGGGTTTTTAATTGGCGCTAGTAGATTTATGTGGCCTGTTAGAGTTCTGTTATTTTCATGCCAAAATCACCATGGATAGCTACACTATTGAAAAGCACATCCAAATAAGTGTTCGCTAGTGCAAACGTTGCACGCGTTGCACAACTGTAGACGTGGTGCCCCTTCACAGTTGCCTCTTCAACGTTTGATGGCCAAATTTGAGATGTCCAATTTTGCAATCATTCAGGCAACATTCGTACGTCAAAGAAACGCAAGATCGGCCGAGAACATCACAGCGGTCCGTGAAAGTGTAGAACCCTTATTGAAAAAACCTTTATTAAAGCGTCTAGCTCTTTGGTAAATGTATAAATCGAAGTTATTGTCAATCAGTTTAGCCGACACGTACAGGTTGTTTCTAATTGAACAAAACTTATCTGTCAATAGCAAATAAAATACTTTTTCGGCTCATAATTTTCGAGCAAAATTTTGAAAAATTCTGTTATTCTTAAGCTTTATGTGAACTTTATATGAAAATCCAAATGAAGCATTATTTTCGGACAAACCATTCATTGTAGTTAATGGAAAGAATTCATTTGATTTGTTTAAATTAACTTGAAATTTTGAAAACAAATTCTATAAAATATTCAAAAACAAATTCTTTTTAGAGAACACTGTTGACACATGTGACAGATTCTCCCAAAAAACTTTTTCGAAATTTAGCTGCAGTTTTATTTTTTATTAGGAGTAAAATTAAATTTTTTTTTGCAAATTTCTCTGAAATCGTAACAGAAGACCACAGAGGAAATATTTTTTTCTTAAATGTCTTATGGCCCGCTTTATCCGGTTAGGTACATAATTTTCTGGACACCCTCTATAAAGGATCAAAAATACTTGGTATATCAAAAAATATTCCTCATGCAACTTTGTCCATATACAAACTCATCCAATCATATTATTTCAACTTCTAATTTAATCCAATGTTCTCCATATGCGATTTAATTGACAGAATACAAAAAAATTGAATCACTGATTGGATTCTAATTTCCTGTTGGCAAAAAAAATGCGCTTCATCATTCTAAATTGGCTTTTCAAAAACAAAACTCATTCAATCAAGCAGGTGAAAAAGTGTACTTAAGTTAATTATCAACCACTCACCTTTGGCCTTAGAATCTCTTCTATTTGTGCGGAATTAGTCACTTCTATACTCCATCGATCCAACATCACAATAGTCGATCTACTTATTTTGTCCATTAGCTTGGGGATATTTTCACCCTCATATCCGCCGCCCCATCTCAGACACCGAGCTAAATCGTTGCCTGTCCCCAATGGAATCACACCAATGGCTGGTTGTGATTGCAGCTGAATGGAATCTGTTGCAAGGAGCATATAAAAGTTGGAATTATAGGGAAGATGGAAGCAATTTTTTTTTTTTTGTTGAAAAATAAATAAAATCAATTACAGAAGATGAATATAAAACAATGCATGACTGTCCATACCCATTGCTTCGAGGACCCAACCGACTGTGCCATCACCACCGCAGCAAATGACTTTAAAACTTGGCAAATCCTTGAATAATGTTAGTCCTTGTGAAGAGAGCACACATATGTGAATCAAAATTGAAAAAGAAAAATAATGTAAATATTATTAGACACGTCAATCAAATTAAATTTAATGGATAATAAAGTTGAATGAAATTGTTGTGATAAATAATGGAAATAAAATGTTTGGCTCAGAAGCTATGTAGAATACTTCTTGCGATAATATGCAAAGTTACATAAGCCAGGATCAAATCAGGTTTAGGAAGTTCCTACTTTGTTCGTTTATTTTTATAGTACAATCTCTACAAATTTATGGTAAGTCTATGATTGCTAAATCTTTTGTACTTTATGTTTATTTTAATTTAAAACAAAATAAAAACATATTTATTGTTTAAAGATGGGGAGAGCGTCTGACCTCTCTCCAAAGAATGTTAGGCAAGTAGCTGGACTTTTAAAGGCTACTAACCTATCCCAACATGAAATTGCAGTCACAATCGGAGTTTCGAGAAGTTCTGCTAGAAATTAAAAGAAACCAAAAAAAGATTGACCTAGGGATGACCTTAAGTCCTCGAAGAAAAGGTTGCTGTGGTCAACCACGACACACATTTCAAAGAATAGATCGCAAGATCAGGGTTGTTTGCCTTAAAAACAGAAAATTTACAGTGCGTTTGCTCACGAAAATAACCAAAGATGGAAAAGTCAAAATATCGCAACGCAAAGTTCAAAAGCGATCGGCAGAAATGAAACCTGCCAAGACTAACGCCTGCAATGAGTTAGAAGCTGCTGGAATGAGCTCATAAGTACACACATTCAACTGTAGAAGATTGGAATAAGCTATTGTTATTCACCTTTTGTTTTGCTTCAAATAATACAACCAAAAAAATCTATCAAAATGCATTTTCCCACACTGAAAATAAATTCCTAGGTAATATGGACAAAAACGTTTTGTTGACCTTTAACAAAACAATTTTATCGTTTTGATAAAATTTTTGTCAATACGAAAGAATGATTTTGTTGATTTCACAAAAATTTTATAATTCAGCATGATTTTTTGTCAGTTTAACAAAATATGCACTTCAAATAAAAAAATGAAAACATTTTTGTTAAAATAAAAAATATTTTGTTTTGGGGTTGAATTATTTTGTAATATTGATAAAATAATATTATCAGATAGATAAAACTATTTTGTAAGGAAACCAAAAAATTTCTTTTGTGTATGATATAGTTCACACTTGGTTTTTGTTAAAAAATCGATGTAAGATTAACTGAACTTAACAAAAATTGCGTATTGTCCATACGCCCTCACAGATGGTTGCATGTGAGATCGTAGAAACGAAACGCCAATTTTTGTGGACTTAAATCCAAAAAAAAACTATTTAGTCAAAATTAATTTTGTTTTTTGTGGATTCAACAAAAGAAATTTGTAAAATTGACAAAATATTTTGTTGAATTGACAAAATATTTTGTTAATTTAACAAAATATAAGAAGAAATTTTTGTTAATTTAACAAAATATTTTGTCAATGTAACAAAACAATTTTGTTAATTTAACAAAACAATTTTGTTAATTTAACAAAAAAAATTTGTTAATCCGATAATAATAAAAAAAAATAACACTAACAAAAAAATTGTTAATACAACAAAAGAATTGTTAATATGACAAATTAATTTTGTAAATTCTTCGAAATTTTGTCATATTGACAAAATATTTTTGTTATTTCAACAAATTTATCTGTTAGCATAACAAAATAATATTGTGGATACAACAAAATATTTTTTGTTACCTCAACAAAATTCTATAATTTTTGTCAATTTGATAAAACTTTTTGTTGGACGTATATTGCCAAAATTTTTGTCAAATCAACCTAGATTTTTATCATATATACCTAGATTTTATTTTCAGTGCAGGTTTGCTTTTCGGATGAATCGTTTTTTCCAAGTTTTGACTGAAAAGACAAAATTTGTGCGTAGAAGACCTGGCGAGCAGAACAAACCAGAACACATTATTCCAACAATCAAGCACCCTCTATCCATAATTGTTTGGTCTTTTATATCAGAGAAAGGAGTAGGTCTTCTTTAAGTTGTGGAAAATACCATGAGACAGGACCAGTACAAGAAAGTGGTTGAAACCGTTTTCTTGCCACGAATTCGGAAGTGGTTTTTGAGCAATGAAGGTCCAATATTCTAGAGCTGTGTAAATCGATTACGAAAATGATCCGATCATTTCAATCGATCGATCATTTTCATTTCACTGAAATGATTCATTACTGTTCCTATTCGGTTTTAATTTCGATTTCGATGATAAGATTGACTTGTGGCTTTGATAGTTCTCACAAAATACTCTATTATTGTAAGCCATAAATTGCCAAATAACATCGAATGATGGCTACTTTGTACATGGATTAAAAAGTGTCAAAAAATTTAGGAAAAAGAGATTTTATTTGTTGCTCCGGAAAAGAACAATTGTAGGGCTTCTTTCGGCTGACATTTTGTACGAAATACACTTGGTACGTCATAACTGAATTTGTCCTCTATTCTTAAGTCATAAACTGCCAAATTCCATCAAAGGAAGGCTAATTGGTGAAAGAGCATTTTTGGTAAAACGGATTAATCAACAAATAGAATATGCATCATTGGTTAGTTGATAATCCCCATGTAGTTCATATTGCTTGAAGTACATTGATAAGAAAAATAACAGTTTCATTGATGAAAATGATGGTCACATTACAGTCAATGGAAATCGCTTAAGGAATATGTTTCAACGATATTTCTTTGGTCAATAATATTTTATAGTTTCAGCAGGATGCTGTCACAAAGCCACACACTACACAGCGGGTGTTACAATTGACTTACTGAATACTCAATTCGATAGACGAGCTCAAAGTTAATATTTCAGGAGTGATAGTGACCGATTCCATCGAAACATATTGCCGAGTTTTCGACAATTGTGTTCTACGAGTCTTACGCTGAAAACGTACCCGTGGTGGACATTTGCACGATGCGACTTCGAATTCCATACATAAATGTTTTGATTGTACTTAAAATCAATAAAGTTTTTGTTGGCATATCTTAACAAGCTTGCGTTTTATTTAACAAAAAGTTGTCAAGTAACTACTTATTGGAAATCTCGATAGAATATGACTACAAGTAAAAACTTCATAAATCAGTGCATGTAGGTGACGCACGTAGCAGAGTTTCACCACAATGTTATTAAGTTTTGCCACAAAGCGAATACTGCAAATATGTCTCAAACAAAAAAAAATATTTATTAATAAGGACAGTTAAAAAAAGGATAAGTTCTCTATCTGTGTACCAGGCAATACATGTGTTATGGAGCAGATAATTTTTGTTTGTATTAATATACTGCTTGTGTATCATCTTCAACTCTATATTTCCGCACTCGCACAGTTGCAAGAGCCTTTCGAGATCTTGTTATAAACAAATCCGCTGTTCTTGATATAATACCGCAATTCTTCTGAATCGCTGGCAAAACCATTGCGTAAGCATTTTCATTGCTCCCACTGTTCTGAAATCTTCCCTAGAAGATGGAAACCAGCATTTGTCAGGCCTGTTCCTAGCCTCCCCCTTCCCCTATCGAACAATTTCACTTACTTCCCTTCTTTCCAAGATCATGGAATTCCTGATCAATCATCTTCAAGAAATATCTGGAAGATCGAAAGCTTCTTAATGAAGAAGCTTCTTAATGACCGGTAAAACGGCATTCGCAGAAATCATTCCACTGGTGATCTGATGGCATGTCTCGCCGAAAAGTGAATCAGATCTTTACATTAATTTGGAGAAAGTAAGATTATTTTGGTTTGATATTTCAAAATGTGAACGACGACCTTCGTTGAAATGATAATATTCTCAAAACCGCCAAAAACTCTAAAAGTGTATCGAAATTTACCCCTTCTGATCTGGCTGCAATTTATAAGGCATTTATACGAGTATAACTCACATCTCATCTTTCTGCAAGTGCTGTCAAACTTCTCTTCATTTATTGGATAGAATTCAGAACAGTGCATTAAAAATGATAGTAAACAGAACTATCATTGAATCATTCCCATCTGTTGAACACCGTCGGAATGTTTCATGTCTTTCCTTGTTTTATTGCCGTTTTCACAATGATCGCTTCAAGTAGACAATTGTATTCCTCCCCTAAATCAGTTCAAACGAGACAATCGTTTCGCTAGGAATACTCAAGGCTAATTCTTCTCTCGGCTTCAAAAAAAAAACGTTGGTTTAAGGAATTTTCGAACTCTTATGTCACTAAGTCCCTTTACATAACATTTGTTAGACCCCTCCTTGAATTTGCTAGTCAAATTTGGTCACCATGTCAGAACTCTCATTCCAAAGAATTGAAGGTGTGGAACGCAGATTTCTCCGATTTGCCCTTCTTGGTCTTCCTAATGATCCCATCTTACACCCTTATGAAGATCGATTAAAATTGATCAATATACAAACCCTACAAAAACGGTCAACTTGCAGACATTGTCTTTGTGCATCAGCTACTCGCTGGGGCTATTGATTCGTCCTTTTTTTTGGAAATGATTAACATTAAAACCAACCCGCATAACCTTAAATCAGCTCTCAAATTCCGCTTTTCTCTTTACCGCATAAACTACTGCCTTTTCGAACTAATCTCAAGAATGTTGCGTTAAGCCAATAACTCACAGGACATTCTCGACTTTCATATCAGTTCTGCCTCACTCCCAAACTCCCATTACAACTCGTCCTTATTTTGAGACCCTCTTGTTTTTATTCATTTATTTTTATTGGCCCCAAACAATAAAAAAAAAAAAAAAAAAAAAACAAAAAAAAAACAAAAAAAAAACAAAAAAAAAAAACAAAAAAAAAAACAAAAAAAAAAAACAAAAAAAAAACAAAACATTCACCATAGAGTTAAGCTTGGATCTTTAAGTGCTCGCTTGTATCAAGCTAAATAAGTACATAAATTCACCGTCGAGCCACATTTTTGATGTACCTTTAAATATGGAATTATGGATTATGGAATAATTTACACGCAACTGTTTTCCCTTGCCATTTAATTTTTACAAAAACTTTCAAAATTATCAAACACCTCCTTTCTCTTCCTCCCTAATTTTTCCCATTCCTCGATTTGTGTTAAACATTATCAGGGTCTCAATAAACCCTTGAGCGCGTACGGTCTATAACGCCAAAAAAACGCACGATTTTGGGATTTTTTTTCTCGGAAACTTTATTAGGTAATAACATATATTTTTTTAAATAATGAATACATGTGTCAAAAGTGCAAAAAAAAATTTTTTTTTCTTAATTTTCGAATTTTGGCCGAATTATAGAGGGCACCAACGTCGACTCATCAAAAAACATAATTTAAAATCATTCACTGATATTACAACGCGTTTTTACTCGTAAGTTTGAAGTTGAATAAAAATAGAGGGCAACAGTTTTAAACAGCAAAAAGAGTTGAAAACTTGATAATTCTAACTCAATTATTGGGGTTATTATTATAAACAGAGTTCTCCATATATCCTTTAAAAAACAACACCCTGTTCATTTTGTGGTCTATATTTTTATAAAACGTATTTAACTTTTATTTTAATTTAGGAGTATTTTATAAAATTATGTTTTATTTTGGTTAAATAAAAATCTTTAAATTCAAAAACACTAACCTTCCTTTGGTCCTCCTTTAGATAAGTCATAGACTTGCCTTGGGTTAAGCATGTACTGGAACTTTCTTAATATACGATCGCCTTGCCGTCCACCGCTTTTCGGATTCACGAACACAAGCAGCGGACAGCCTGTTTCTGATGGCGTTATTTGGAAATGCGTAACCTGTGTTTGAGATGACTTCAAATGTAAACATAAATACATTTCAAAAAAAAAAAAGGTTAGTCACACAAAATTCATAGTACGCATTCAAATAAAAGAAAATTGTTAGTAAAATAATAAATATTATTTATTACATAGTGTAATTTAAGTGCTTAAGAATAGTATATTTATTTTTATAAAAAAATACCTTAAAACTACTTGATTGATTAACTGATCGTTGTCTATCGAGAACAGCTGGGCAGATTGCGGTAGGCGGGACAATTAAATCAGCATACTCTCCAAGTAAACACTCCTTTTTCACAGACGAAGCACATCTATTGTGTAACTAGGAAGAACAAAAGAAATAATTTCCAATTAATTCTATGAATTATTTTACAATTTGTTTTTATTGACGATAGAATAAAAGGCAAACAAAAGCTTGCTCTTAAAGAGCTTCGAATATCGAATAAAACAAGTTCCATTGTATGAATTTGATTTATAGTATCTACATAGGTAAATTCCAAGTAAAAACAGATTTTTGATTGTGTTTGGTTATTATTCGAATTTCCTTTTTTGTTCCCATTAAAATATGAACACAAAAGCACAAAGACTAAGTCAACGGATTACTTAAATGAATGTAAAACGTGTCTTTTCCGAACGTCAATTAAAAAAGAAAATTCGTGCCTCTTTCAGGGAAATTATAATACACACATACATACATACATATATGCAGCCAAATGAAGTAGACTCTTAAGCTCCAATTAAAATTAATTTTAGTTTTCAAAGGTAACACGTTTAGATGAGAATGTTTTTTGTTCTATTAATTGGATCTCAATTTGTTTGTTCATTTAACAAATTTAAAAATTTAATAAGAATTTAAAGAGTCGACAATGAATATGATGTTTCTTGTTTTTCTTGTTTAAATGTTCAAGAGACTTCTATAAAAAGACAAGAGAAAAATGTGTCATTGCATGAAATTTATTTTTACTTGCGAAATACATATATAATTATAATATAAATATATACATACATAGGCACAAAAGTATTGTCCCAATGTGCATGTGCCTTAAATTTGGCAAATTACGCTAAACGTCATTTCACTGTGTTGTAGACAGATAGGGAATTAGTTGACAACAAGCAATGGAACGAAACAAAACCTGACGAAGGTAGAACTATTGTCACTCCATATTTGACGAATTTTCGGTCTGTTGTTCTAACGCAGTGTGAACTTTGTCGGCGCTTTCTTCGTCGTGCTGCCACCATGTGCGCGACTGTGACTGTTCGCCTTGTGCAAACTGGGCTTACTAAATATGTCCGAGTACGTCAGAGCGAATCAAGAAACGTCGACGAGGCTACGATGGACTCAATAAGGCTTCAGTAGATGTTCGTTGGAACGAATTTTTATAAAAGACTTGAAAATGTTCCCCCACAAAGTGCAAACCGTCCACGTCCGTCCTGAAACAAGGTTAACTTACACCCATCTCTGTTGCATTTGTTGCAAGAATATAGAATATAGAATGGGATATAGAACCCACATGAAATGCAAGAAGAGCAATTGCGTCGTTTTGTGTGGCATTTGCTGTGAAAAAAAGTGATGGCCGTTATTTTTTTTTTTTTGAGAACGCCGATGGAATTATCGGAGCGTTAGTGGTCTCGAGTATTGTTGGAACACAAGTCCACACAGCTCAGGCAATGAAGCAGCATTTTTAGACAACAATTGCCTGGCCGAGTTATCTTCAATTTTGGAGATTCGAACGTTTTCCAACAATTCAAATTGCCGTAGACCGGAAAATGTGCATCAACTCCGAAAATGGTCAGTAGGTTAGGTTAGGTTAGGTTAGCGTGACAGTCAGCGTAAATGCTCGACATATTTTCACAATAAGTTGGTCCATTCTGATACCACATGATCTCTCTAATTGTTGAATCACTTAGACTACTAATGTCTTCAGGTTGCTTGGATCATTAGATGGAAAAACGTCTTTGAGAAAGAGCAGAACATGTACAGAGAACATGAGCTTCTGCAAAAATCATTTCAGAATATTCCGAGTCTCATTGCATGTTTACCTATTAGATTGTGTCCGGTTATGACACCTATAACGGAGCCGATGCGTGATCTGCTTAGAGATATGAAACACTAAGAGCGCTTCGGGTCATGCTGTATACAGATTTGTTCTGTTGCCAGATAAGTGTTAATGTTGTTTCATCTAAGGTATGATTTTTTTAATAGCACCTTGTTTAAGCATAAATTTGCATTAAGCGATGGCTTTAGCTATATAGGTAGTGTAGTTCCACGCTTAACGAAATAGTCAGCTTTACAATTTTCTGGAATATGATCGGCAGTTAAGAGCTGCTATAGAGTTTGTAGATGAGAAGATGTGGATATCACTATTTGTATCACATTTTGCGTAAGCCAAGACAGAACATCTTTTTTCACGAAAAGTTCTGCCTGGAATACGTTACAGTTATAAGGAAGATGAAAGAAGGAACTTAGATTTATAGCCCAATTCTCCCCCTTGTGAGGAGCCACAAGTCACAAGCTCTTGTGACTATTCCTTGTGAGGATTGTTGTGATTCGATAACATTTTGGTATTCTCCCCCTAATCGTCACAAGAAAACTCACAACGAAACTCACCACAGCATGGTGAGATTTTTAAGTGTCATTATCTGAACAGCTTATTATTCAAAACGAAGAAATTACCTTATAAATGTATTGTTTTGCAGAGCGAATGGATCATTTGTATCTCTCAAAGTTTTTAAAAGCCGTCAACGCTGCAAACTTCTTGATACGATAAGTTTCTTGAAAAAAAAAAAAAACAGCGTGTGTACAGAGAACGCATGTCAGAAGTGAAGCTTCAAAAATGTTTGCTTATGTAAAAATGTTACTTTTCATTTTCGTGGGAAAGATCAGCAATAATATGCACTAGAACGAAGTCCACTTCCATTTTTTGTGAACTCACAATTATTCACAAATCTAGATAATTTTCTTACAAAATATACTGAATGTCAATCCAAGAAACCTTAAAAATTTATGAGTTGTGACCTGCTCTGAAGGAGATCACAGTTTCGATTGTTTTTGTGACTCTCACAAGTTATGACTGAGCGGCAGAATTCGAAAAAGTCACAAAATCAATTTCACCTCTTCTTGTGACTTGTGAGGCATCACTGAGTTTGGGGAGAATCGGGCTGTTAGTCTGTTTGAGTTGCGCAAACCCCATCATCAGTTTTTTATCCATCAGTATTAAAATGGATCGATCGGTCTTCCAGGAAGGAATGTCAAGTCCTACCAGATGGATCTGAGTCATAATAACCTGAAAGTTTTTATCGAAGTGTAATTTTGGAATGGTGTAGTCTATGTTGCTTGATATTGACCCGAATGAATTCATAATGATAGATTGTTCAATTTCGTTATTGGTCCACAGTGTTATGTCATAAATTTCTCATCTTCAAATAAAATTTGCGTGTAAACAGAGCTCATTTTTTCATTTCTAACAATATGGTGGCCAATTCAAAATATGACCTTACTTTTCCGCCAACCTGAACTACAGTGTTGGCCAAAACATTAGCAACTAAAACTACCTCCATCATTATGTCTTTCAAAAATGAGTAACTAAAACAAATCATGTTAATTTTTTTTCTAAAATTTAATACATTATGTATGTACTTCTGAATAGACAACAAGAGAAATTAGTTTTCAAAACAGTTCATTAAATATGATAAAAGTAGGACAGTGAACCCAATTTTTCGCTGGTCAAAACAAAAGCAACTTTTTATTACTACCTCTCTTTTTCTTATTAATAAATAGAAGTTAGACCGTTAACTAAAAAATTCATTGCTCATAGTAAAGGTGTTGGCAAAAAAGTGCAGTTGAATCTATTTATTAGGTATTATTCAGTTCACTAGCAAGCTGATCAGTGTTCTTAGCTAACGTTTGTAAAATGGCCCGAAACAAATTCTCTAACGAAATAAAAGAAAAAATTATAAAAGAATATAAAATTGGAAAGAGTCAAATTAGTTTTTCGAAAAAATATTTCATTCCAAAATCAGTGATTTGCCGATTAGTAAAATTTTATAAATCCACAAAGTCATTCCAAACGATTCATCGAGGTGGCAGACCAAGAAAAACAACAGAACTAGAAGATTCTGCTATAATAAAATCAATCAAAAAAGACCCTTTTATATCATCGCGAGAAATAAGAGTCCAACTCGACCTGGGCGTAAGCGCGAGAACAATCCTGATACGAGCTGTTGATGGTGGACTAAAATCCTTCAAAGCTGTAAAAAAGTTTTTTATTTCAATCAAAAACAAGCTGGCGAGATTAAAGTTTGCTCATGACCAAATCAACTGGACCGTTAGAAAATGGAGGAATGTACTCTTTTCGGACGAGTCCAAATTCAATTTCAAGGGTTCCGATGGTTTCCGTCGTGTTCGCAGACCAGCCAAAGAGGCACTAAATCCACGTTACTCCAAAGCTACTGTAAAACGTGGAGGAGGAAACGTAATGGTGTGGGGATATTTTTCAGGGCATGGACTGGGAGCGATTCACCAAATAGATGGTACAATGGATCGTTTTTTGTACCGTGACATTTTACAAAGGGTAAAGCTGCCACACGCTGAGGATCAGTTGCCTCTGAAATGGATATTTCAGCAGGACAACGACCCAAAGCACACGTCCAATACGGTTAAGACGTGGTTTCAAGAAAACCGGATTGACGTGTTACAATGGCCAGCACAGTCCCCAGATTTCAATCCCATAGAAAATCTATGGGAAATTGTAGATCGACGAATTGTAAGGACTAATTGCAAAAATAAAAGTGATCTCTTTGAACAAATTAAATTGGCTTGAGAAAGTATCCCAAACAGCATAATAAACAATTTAATTGACTCCATGTCTCGAAGATGTGATGAAGTGATAAAAAACAAGGGGTTTGCTACCAAATACTAGCAATATTTTATATAGTTTAAAAAAAAATATGTATTTGTTAAAAGTTGCTTTTGTTTTGACCAGCCTAATATTGAACTAATTGTACTAATTTTGCTATATTTAATGAACTACTACAAAAACCATTTTATTTTATTTCCCACTAGAAACTGTAAATATTTATTTAAATTTTAAAAACAAAAATATACCATGATAGATTCTTAAATTTGTTTTTTAATCACTTAATAATGGTGGCAATTAAAGTTGCTTTTGTTTTGGCCAACACTGTATATGGCAAGTTATATGTACTTGTACATTCTTAAGAAAATAGAAGCCGAGATTTCGATCAGACTTGACATGATGACTCTCTAACTGTCTGTTCGACTACAGCCTTAATGGTTCGGCCGACGTTTTTTTTAATTTGGTAGAAAACTCTTTAAAATGTTTACCTCCGACATTCTTTTTAAGACGCAAATTTTTTTTTTTAATTTTTGAATCTTTTTTTTTTCCAAGAACTGTTCCACAGATTTAAAACAAATTAAATATTTCTTAATAAAAGTTGGATTATAGATCAAAAAAGTTTCAAAAAATGGTTTTCAATGGTACCTCTTATTGAAAAAATTTTGTCAAGTTTCTAAAATATGGTAAAACTGATTTTGATCACTTTTTTTTTCATTTTTTTCAACACTCAATGTTACGAAAACCGACTTGGTCGACTTTTGAATCCTGGGCGTTAATACTTTTTTAAAACTATATACGAGATATAGAAAAAATGTTTCTTTTGTCCAGAAATAAAGGTATCCATCGTCAAATTTAAAAAATGGTTTTTGAAAATCGTATTTTTCTCGGAAACGGCTTTTAGAATTCTAATGATTCTGTTTCGTTTAATGAAAATAATTTTGATATTAAGACATTTCCAATTTTTACTTGCGACTTATAGGTACTACGAGTATAAGGCAAAGTTATACATTCGTAAAAAAAATCGACATTACGATGATAGCGAAGACCAAAAAAGTGGGTCTCGCAATTCTATCTGTCTGTCTGCCTGTCTGTTCGACTACAGCTAAGCGGCTCGGCCGATTTTCTTCAAACTTGGTACGAGTAGATATGAGTTTTAATTTTTTGCTCCCGGAAGTTTTTTCTTTTTTTTTTAAGACCAAAAATTTTATAAAATTTTATAAATGTTTTTTTTTTCTGTCCCACGGATTTAAAAAAAAATCAAAAAATTTCATTTAGTCAAACCTAGGTAATGGTTGAAAAACAATTTTCAAAAAATTATTATTTCAGGTACCCCCCCCCCCCTTAGAACCATTTTTTTTTTGATTTTCTCAAAAACGGTACCACCAATTTTGATCATTTTTTTAGGTAAAGGCTCCCCAGCAGTTTCAATATTATTGTGTATTCAAATTTTCAATTTTGGTTTTGATTTTTACAAAAAATTTCAATTTTTTTTTTGAAAACTCGATATTTTGAAAGTCCCCATGCTCGATTTTTTAAAAATATTATAAATAAAAGTTTCTTAAAATAATCTATAAGATATGAGAAAAAAAAAAATTTCACCTAAAAATAACGGTACCCTCCATAAAAATGTTAAAAATGGTTTTCGAAAATCGTAATTTTCTCGAAAACGGTTCCGAGAAATTTGCTTAAATTTTTTTCTTTCGATTAATTTTTAATAATTAACCAGATATTACTGACTGTAACTACCATAGAACGATTTTTTGAAATTTTGAATTTCTCATTATTGACATAACGGATTTTAATGAAGTTTTTTAGAGAGAAGCTTTTAAAAAGTTTAAAAACATTGCATTTCAAAACTTTAAGAAAAATATTTTTTTTTGGAAAATTAAATATCTCGAAAACGGCTCAATATTTTTTCTTGTAAGTTTAATTTTTATTCTAACAAAAATAAAACTTTAAATTGGCGTACCAAATGTTTTTCTTAATGTTTTAAACATTTTGTATACAAAAGCTTATTTTTTTAAGAAACCACCACAAAGACTTATAATTTTTGTCCTTGCATAAACATATATATTTGCTTGAATTACATGGCATCCTAGTTTTACTTCCAACTACTAATATAAAGAAGTTGTTTTAGTCGTTTAAAAAATGAATTTTATGCTTATGAACAGTTTTTCTCTAATAACATTCAGTTTTGAAATTCTTAGTCTATTACATACATAGGAGCACGTTCGTGCGAACCAGGCGTGCATTTTATTTAAAATTCTAGAACAACTTAATAGAACATTATTACTTCGAAATTTCGGATAAGCCGCGTATGAATAATAAATATTATAATGATGAGTTCAATACCGTACTCACCCCGAACGTTTTGCTTCAAATTACATTGAGCGTGGTCACCGGGAAAAGCTCAATGTAATTTTACACAGTAAATAAAAAGAAAGGAATACTGCAGATAAATAAGCCAGTATAAAATAGTGCGGATAAAGTTTCAGAACGTCTGAATTAGAATGACGCTTAATTGGTTGCAGAAAAATATTTTTTTTTGCGTGAGGTTGGAAGGTTTTGATTGTTTGAGGATGTGTTCCGTGATATTTGTTCATTTTATGGTTTATTTTCCACTAGAACCAAAATGATGTGGTTTGAAATATTAATCTACGATTAGACGGTACCTAATGGTCAATGGTCACAAAGTATCTGTCAGAAAAGAGTATGAAATTCATCGAAGAATGGCTGCGATGTCAATATAGATTATATTTTGTGATGACATTTGAAACAAAGTCTTATTGCAATTAACTGACAAGATAAAAAGATTTCCCTAGAAATAAACGAAATATCATTCCTATTTCTGCCGAAATCACTAATGCCAGATTTTGACGACTGACAAGTTTTTTTTTCCATTTATTTAAGACTTGTGTGTGACTTTATTGTGTAAATACTTTTGGATCTGCCATTATTTTCGCCATAAGAAACTGGCATCGTCTTTTTTAATAAAGTAACTCAAATTTTCACCAAGTTTAGTTAAGCTGGTTATGGGGTTTGACAGCGAATTGTGAAAATTTGTGAGAAATTTCAGGTTACCAACTACCAGTAATATTGTATGATCACCATATTGCGAATCATGACATAATTTAGGGAAGAATGATCTTGCTGATGTTTTCTTGACACCGCGCCATTATTTGACTTTTTGTTTATGTATGCCATTAAGTTTTGATTTTAATAATAATTTTTCAATTTGTGTGACAGAAATTAAGCCAGTGGGCTAAAACAATATCTTTACGTTTATAGATTTTGACATTTTATTTTTTTTCAATCAAACATTATTTACTATAGCTTAAACGCATTTCTTGAGAATTTTATTGTCACCTACGAGTACATACATATAACCATCAATTTCAACTCTATTTCAACTTGACTTGCTATAACGTATACTTTTCCAACACATCCTTAGGCTTATTTAAAAGTTGATTGTTTATTTGTAGGTACATATTTAATCTTTCGTTTTCGTTTGCTTTTACTTTGTTCACTTAATGAGTTTTACATCTTACAGACCTATATCGCCTATTTCAATCATTGCAAAAGTTTTAAAAAACTGCTCCTGAAAAAGCTTAGCAAAATAATAAAAGAAAGAAGACTAATCTTTAACCAGCAGTTTAGGTTTAGAAATAAACATTCCACGATAGACCAAGTGCATCGAATTACGGATATTGTGGAAAAAGCACTTGAAGGACAACAAGTATGTTCAGCTCTATTCTTAGATGTTACTCAAGCCTTTGATAAGGTTTGGCATTTGAGACTTGAGTTTAAACTGCAAAGGGAACTGCAGTAATACGTGTAATAATGAAATCCTAAGTTATGAACCAAAAATTACTCGGAAATAAAGAAAATTGAAGCCGATGTACCTCAAGGAAGTGTCCTAGGACCAACTAAGATATTCCAGTGGACATCAACGCTTTCATGGCCGCCTTTGCTGACGATACTGCGATATTGGTGCCTGATAAATTCGTAACGAAGGCTACAGAATAACTGCAAAATTCAGTCGATAAAGTAAGAGATTGGACGCAGCGATGGCGTATCAAATTAAACGAAAAAAAAAAATTGCTGTACCTTACGCCAATACTGCCAAATACCTCGGAATGACTTTGAAATCAAAGCTTCAATGGAAAGAGCACACCAAAAAGAAAAGAACTGAATTTAAAGTACAGAAAAATATACTGGTTACTAGGACAGAACTCTGGCCTATCTACCCAGAACAAAATAATGTTATACAAGAAAGTGCTGGACCCGTTTGGACGTATGGTATCCAGCTATGGGGCTGTGCAAAGAAAACAAATGCTGAACTCATCCAAGAATATCAAAACAAAGTCCTTCGCGGAATAATAAATGCCCCTTGGTACACAAGAAATAACGATCAACATCGTGACCTTCAAATTGAAATTGTCACAGAAGTGGTTAAAAAACACTATCAGCGATTGCGAAATCATACCAACTCAGATATGTAAACCGTCTTAAATGTAAGAGACAATGTACGGAGAATTAGAAGAACCAAGCCTCATGTAATGATGGTCTAAAAGCTATGGGAAAGTATTAAAAGCTTAAACTTCCCCCAAAGTAATTTTAAAAACAGAAAGAAAAATCATTTGTCGATCTTTAAAAATTTCCACTGACAAAAAAAAATTCTGTGACCTGTCAGAAAAAAAAAAAAAGAAACTCCTAACTTCGATCAGTCTGTCTGTCTAAATCTATTCCGTTAAGTATCATCTCCGTTGCCACTGCAAATGTTTTAACAAAAAAAAAATTTAAATAGTAAATAATAAAGGAGCCTTACAGCCGAAACAGAACATGCCTTAAGATGGTTTTGGTTTCAGATTCCTCTCATCTAAGATTATTTTTTTGCAAAAAATATTCTTCAAGGAATTTTCTCTACGTCAAATTTAAAAGAAAAAACAAATATCTCCCCTCTCTCACTTTAATCTGTCCAAATTTAAATCCGAAAAGGTCTTTGAAAATCAATAGAAGTGTTTTTTTAATTCAATTTACAAAATGAAAAGAAATCCCTTGCTGTAATCCCAAATACCTACCTATTACACTTGCAAGGATCAAATTGGTGTTTGTTCTATTATAAACCTCTTTGACACTTTGAGGAGCAATATCATCACCCACACTTTCACTTGAACAAATATTTTTGTTGCCAGTCTCCACAAAGAGAGGGAACTTTAACACAGTTTTATTGTTGTTAGAAGGATACATATACATATATAACATACCATCATGTGACACCAACGGCATGTCAGTCCTGTTATCCCATGGTACGCCTTTATACGTTTTCTGCACTTGGAACAACGCCCATAGCAGTTGCCTTCGACCCAGTGATGCAAGAGGTCACCCCCGCCTTTGGCTTTCTTTGATTTAACGTAGGTTGTGATACAGGAAGCTGGAGCGTGTTGTACACATCTTTCGTGTACTGTATATTTGCATACTGTAAATGAAGAACAAGACAAACAAAAAATGAATATTTAATTGAATCAAACAAAATTTAAATCTCATTTTTTTTTTAGAAAATAAATCATCCCGTCGCGGAAGAAAGGAAATAATATGATTTGTATATCGGCAGAAGGAATAACCAAATATTGTAAGGACGCCACGACGACGTCAGTCGTCCGTCAGTAATAAAAATATAGGGTGACCAGATATGAGAACAGGAATTGAAATTTTGAAGCTACATTCATGCCATTATGCATGGAATACCATATCATTCAAATAGCCGCCTCTTCTCTGGCAGTTATGTCGCCAATAGCGTCTCGAATGGCGGCTTCGAGCTCATCCAAAGTGGTTGGCTTCTTAGCGTAGACTAAGGACTTGACGTAGCTTACGAGAAAAGAATCGATTGGTGTCAAGTCTAATGAGATGACCCATCAGTCGCCAGATTTGTCCTTTACAACTTCGAGCGTTGCGTCGTTTATATAAGAACCACAGCTTGGATAATATTTCGATGTTGTCGAGTTTAAAACTAAATTCGGCCTATACTTGATACTAGACTGTTGACGTTAACGGTGTCTTTACCCTCATTTCAACAGAAATAATGTCCGATAAACAGCAAACAGTCAATATTTGTGCATGACTGATGCTTTGTCGAAAACTTGTGGATTGTGGATCGCTGTAGCAGTGACAATTTTGCTTATTGGTACTTCTTCTTGGCATAATGCAGAGGGTGCTGCGTTCGATTGTTAGCCGCAGGAAGATTGGTTTCCTCTTGCGAGGAATTAACAAATCCTCTATTGTCATGAAAACTGCGCTTATTAAGCGTTCAGAAAATTGCAACTCCCCTTTATTCTTACTAACACGCGCATAGGACTGCTTGACAGTTGTAAGTCACTGGGTTTAAGCTATATACGAGTCGCTGTGGACTCTTATCTATTTATCTTTTAGATAACCACCAAAAATTGGCCTCAACCGCGAAGATGATTTTTTTGCCAAAAACTGGATGTCCGGACATTTTCAGTGCCTAATTAGAGAACTCGCAATGACTATCTAGATGATATTGAAAACTTTATTGAAGACTTTGAAGACTTTGACAGCTGTAAATTGTAACAGCTGCTGAAACAGAAATTTAAAAAATATTGTCATCTGGTCACCCAATATTTGACTCCCTTGAATGATGAACGTGAAGTTAAAAAAAAAAAGTTAAAAAGATACTAAGAATACAGAAGTATGTATAAATATTTAAATTTTAATTTCCGTGTACATTTGAGCAAAAATAAGGGTTCTACTTGAAAATCCAAATAAGTCGATTCTTATGGCAAGAAGTAGAAGCGAAACTGATCCACTGATATCAAGTATCTATAAAGCCGGAACCAAACCAATCTGGTGTGGTGTGATATGTTGTAGACTTGTGTATGGCTTTCACTCTCATGTATTTTGAATGCATACGACCACATTTTTAAGAAGTCTGTTGTCGAGAGATGTGTTATTACGAAATCTTTCGTGTTCTTATTGCGCTATACGCTCTGTGTCGCTATCGTTTTTTTTTCTCTGTTTATGATAAAGAGAAAAAATTTCTCTTGAAAATTGAAGCAACTTTTTTCAATTAGGAGCGTTTGCTAGTACTAGTCTTTATTATTATGCATAGTTGACTCTACAACACATCAACCCACAACACTCCACATGGGAGAAGTGTGGTTCCGGCTTAAGAACTGCAGAACTTGGAACTCTGGAAAAAAAAAGTGAACACAAATCCTCTAAATACAGGAAGAGTCTGATTGTATTTCATGAGTGTGCGTGCTCTAGGGTGAGGGGAAGTTAACTTATGGCATACCAATACTTTTTTAGTGGTGATATTTAGTTATTTATGGCAAGATTTATGCATTCGTAAGAAAATCTAACTCGGGATTTTGATCAAACTTGACATTATGATGATAGAGAACAGTCTACATATCTGTCTGGCTGTTCGACTACAGCCTAAACGACTATGCTGATGTTCTTAAAACTTGGTAGATATCATTTTTTAATATTTTCCCCCCACACCTTTTTTTCTTTTTTTTTTAAGACCAAAAATAACGGTATGTGTCATAGGATTTTTTTTTTTTGAAATCTTATAAATAATTTTTTGTCTCAAAAACTGTTAGGCCGAATTAAAAAAAAAATTCATTTAGTTAAACCTATAGGTAATGGTTGAAAAAAAAATCAATTTCTTTTTTCAAAACTCAATATTTCGAAAACCCCATGCTCGATTTTTTCAAACTTGGCATTTAAAAGTTTTTTTTTAATACAATCTACAAAATATGAGAAAAAAATATTTGCCCTAAAAAAAACGGTACAAATGTTAAAAACTGGTTTTCGAAAATCGTATTTTTCTCGAAAACAGCTCCTAGGATAAAATTTTGTCTCTTGATTAATTTTTAAGATCTATAATTTAATGAAAAAAAAAATAAAATTAAGATATTACTGACTGTACCTAAAAAAGAAGCATTTTTCCAAATTTTAAATTTCTCGTTATCGGTATAGTGGATTTTAATTAAATTTTTTTATGAAAAAGTTTAAAAAACATTGCATTTCAAAATTTTTTGAATTTAAAAAAAAAAAATATTTTTTTTTTGGAAAATGCATCTCAAAAACGGCCCAACATTTTTGTTTGGAAATTTAAGTTTTATTCGTACAGTATTATATTTTTCTTAAAAATGTCTTAAAATTTTTTTATATAAAAGTTTATTTTTTTTTTAAGAAACTACTACAACGATTTATAATTTTTGTCCTTGCATGAACTAATATTTGCTAGAATCACATGGCATCCTGTTTTTAGCTCCAACTACAAAAGGAGTTGTTTTAGTCATTTTAAAAATGAATTTTAGAAATTTGTAGTCTTTTACATAAGACTAAGTTCGTGCGACACAGTGTGTATTTTATTCTTTTGTGTAGTATTTAAGTTCTATATCTGTCAAATTTAGTGTTTGATGTAAATTCGCTAAGGCTGTGTTGAGAAACCCACATTAGTAAGAAGAGTTGCCTAACGTGTTTAAAATTATGAAAAAGGTAGACGAATTCCCCAAATTGAACGACTGCGTTAATAGGGCCCATACACTACTCATGCCTGCATGCACAATCACAAGCATGCACAATATGTCTTCCCCCATACACTATTCATGCAAACCGCACAATATTCATTCGTGTGTTTATCGCTAGTAGAAAAGTTATGTCAAACTCCGCTGGTGCAATAATTTTGATTGCTTTGGCAATAAAAAAAAAATAAAAACACGACTGGGTCGCACGAACTTGCTCTTATATAAAAGTACTTTGGAATTTAAAATACATTTTATAAATATAAAACATACATGGATTTAATGAGATAAAAATGTTCAAATGCATGGAACTGCGGTCAGATTTCCAGAAAAGTATGAATTTGTGCAAATAAAGTTCAAAAATTGTTTTACTAAAGTAATTTTTTATATAACAAATTTCTCTAGAACAAAATTTAGGATACCAATTTTAAGATTTTAGGAAATAATTTCAAAAAATAATCGTTCACACATTTTCAAGATATTGATTTTTCAAAAGATAAATTGGAATTTTTTTTTTCAAAAAACAAAAAAAAAATGTTTCGAATATTTTTATACACGATATTATTTTAAACTTAAGGGGGCTCCTGCCAAAAATGTTGAGTTAAAATAGTTAAGGACGTTAATGAGAAATTCGAAAATCAAAAAAACGGTTCTATGACAGATACCATTAATAACATTTTGCCCCAAAATTTTGTTTACAAAAATGTAGTTCATGTCCATAATATCACACCAAATTTTTTTATCAAATCATTAGAGCCGTTTTCGAGATAAATAAGATTATGCATTACGGATGTATGGGGGGTACCGTTTGTTTTAGAGCTAAAATAAAAATTTCAATTTCCCCTCTAGGGAATCACCGAAGACTCTTAAGTACCGAGTTTGAAGAAAATACCTGTAGTAGTTTAGGCTGTAGTTCGAGGTACAGAAATACAGACAGACAGACGGAATTGCCGGACCCAATTTTTCGTCTTCGCTATCATCGTAATGTCAACTTTGATCAAAATCTCGAGTTCGATTTTTTTTTCAAATGCAGAACTTGCCCTATAGTACCTATGTATATCGCAAGTAAAAAAGAAAATTATTAAATTGACCGAAATTTATCGCTTGACTGAGCAATTTTGGATTTTTAACACACACACCACACATTCATGCATGCGCAAACATGGAAAAATCAAAAATTTTAGAAATCACTCATGCCGCATGCACAACCACACAATCAAGACCATACATGTTCAGTTCGCATGCGCAATCACTGTATTGCGCATGCAGGCATGAGTAGTGTATGGGCCCTATAAGTAGAGCCGGTTTTATTCCTTAAACGTGCAACGTTTGAAATTTTGTGCCTTTGTTTTTAAAGTAACGTATGCGCCATCTTTCGGTATGTAAAGATTAAATAACTGACATTTTTTATCAACCGATTGACTTGAGTTGAAATATTTTGAAACGTTAAAACAGTACACGTTACGTAAATTACGGCGTTTAGAATTTTGGCATCAGTAGAACCACCTTGCGGTGAATTTTGAAGCATTTGCTTAAAGTGCAATTGACTCAAATAACATTGCCGACAAACTGCCCACGTCCGTCGCTAAGAATATGACCAAACAGTCGCATACTGACATTAAGGATGGCGCGCCCTACTCTTCTGTGACTCACTCACAGTTTCGAAACGTAATTAAGTTATACACGGCAGCAGGGCTTTTATTTCATCGTGATTGAAGTCTAGAAGCCAAATTTAAATTTTGTTTAGAAAAAGTGGAAGGGATCTAATGAATCGTAAGTTAGTTGGGAGTCTATTGAATAATTTAAAAGATACAACGGAGAAAAAATTTCTGAAATGTGTAGTGCGAAATGAAAACGTGCTTTGTGACAGAATTGTTTGAATTGCTTCGCAAATGCCTAGTATCAGAAATTGGGCTCTGCATATAACCACCTCTCCAAAAAAATATGTTTAAGACTTTGAAATAATATAAATTTTTCAGTGGAGGAATGCCCAATGTTCTAAACAATATCATAGAGTGAGCTAGATTGTTTGCATATTTATCTTATAGCGCACTTTTGTAAAACAACAAGTGGTTGGAGAATTGTGCCATAAGCGCCCCCCAGCAACTTAAACCATATTGTAACCTCGATTAACCATTCTAAGAGTTCTACAGTCACAGAAATTTCTGAGATGATAAAAACTGCGGATAGAATAACGAAAGTATTTTTTGAGGTTTGAAATATGTTCTAATCATCTCATATTATTATTATCAATTGTAACACCCAATTACTTAAACTGAGTTACTTTTTCTATTTTAAAGCAGTTCTTGTCACAATTCGCATATTCATTAAACATTATACTAGGTGCTTCAAAAGAACACACACATTTGAACAAAATATGCCATTCACAGTTAGTGGCATGAATATAAATTTCACAACTAAGGCAATCCGAGCTACTATGGCTGAAGTACATCAATTTTGTTTGAAACTAACAAATAATTTATGTTCAGACAACCAAACTCTTAAAAGATGAACATCGTGATTGATTTCAGTATTAAGGTTTAAGGCGCTATCTGAACGATAAGCAATCCCAAGATCATCATCGAGGACTACACGGACAGCGACCACCAGTACATTGTCTTTGATATAGAAGGTAATCAACGAACTTCTAACGGGAGTCAGAGCATCAGGGTGGAACATAAACAGGCTCAACAAAAACCTTTTCAATTCTGTGATTCAAGAAGGAGAAAGAGCAACGCTCCGCGTTCAAGGTCCTGCGCAAATGAAAGTTGAAGCCACGATGCAACTAATTCGGCTCGCTTCATTCTGTCAGGCTTCCCGACACCACACTGGCACAACGACAGGAATTTTCAGCTTTTAGTGAAGAAGAGTTGAGTATAGCTATATAGTCACTCCAAAACAAAGAATCTCCCGGCCCTGACGGAATCCCTACTGAAGTACTAAAAGTGACAGCCCGAACATGTCCACACCTACTACTCAACATGTTCAACAGCTGCCTCGAGGAAGGCATCTTCCCCAAGAGCTGGAAAAAACAACTTTCAGCAACGATCAGCAAAGGCAAAGGAGATCCGGATTCCCCATTGGCATAGGCCTCAGTGCATGCTAAACACTGCGGGTAAGCTCTTGGAAAAGCTGAACCACGTCTGATAGCGGCGATGCAAATGTCAGGTGATTTGTCAGAGAGGCAGTACGATTTCAGGATGCACTTAAGCAACAGAAGTACCGCAAACTTATAGCGGCAGTACAAAGACGGGAAGCTCTATGCGTAGCCAGCTCCTACCGAATGGCGTCAGAATCAGCCGTCCTTGTAGTCACAGGAGTGACACCCATCGATCTCTTAGCGGCAGATAGGAAGTACGTGACAAAAAGGCGGAAATTGGATTGGAAGCGGCATCCGAAAGGGCCAAGCAACTTACAATTCAGAAGTGACAAGAACGGTGGAGTTCAGAAAGCAGAGGAAGATGGATAGCGAGGCAGATCAGGAAACACGGTGAAGTTAACTACTACGTCATCCAGTTACTCACCGGACAAGGTTATTTCAACACCTTCCTCCACAAGATCGGAAAAACAAACAGTGTAGTACAAGGATTCGCGTGCAAAAGATGGGAGTCCCTCCGTCAAAACATCTGTAGCTTCACAGAGTATATTCTCACAAGATAAAAAAGAGAAGAAGAAAATGATCGGGAAACAGTTGAGCCCGCTAGTTCATCCCGCTACGGAAACATGACAACTCTCTGAAGTAATGCAAAGAGTGGTCCCGGGGGGTGGGGGGGGGGGGGGTAGGTCAGACGCCAATAAGGGTTTTAGAGGAGTTTTAGTCGGTATGCAACGATTCCGACACACGGGGATGGTCAACGGGTCAGCGCCAAGATATCCTTATGGGTGCATCAAGCATTTCTTCTCGCTTTCCCTTAAGGTATATAAAAAAAAACAAAGATCATCTGCAAAGGCTATCATCTTGCCTTTGAAAGGTTAAATTAATAAAGAGTTAATATAATATAAACCAGGAAGAGCATAGGACCCAAGACTGAACCTTGGGGCAAACCTAGATTAATAACTTTCTAGTTGCTGAAAACTTCTCCTATTTTAAGTTTTTGGATTCTATCCTTCAATTAAGACTTAAACCAAACATACATAAAATCTCGAAAACCTACATAATATAATTTGTGTAGGAGAATGCTATGGTTAACCATGTCAAATGCTTTAGTTATGTCCACAAAGAGACCGACGCAATGTTTTCTATCATCAAGTGCTTTATATATTAAAGACCAGAACTCTAAGAGGGCATCTTCGGTAGAAAACCCTTCCATGAATCCAAACTGAGTTGAACTTAAAAACTAGGTATTTAAGCATTCTGCACCTAATAGCGTTTTCAAAAATTTTGGAAATTGAAGATAACATTGAAATTGGTCTATAATTATTTTTGTCGTCTTTCTGGAAAAGAGGTACTACGTTAGCACATTTTAACTTTATAGGGAAATCGCCGGTTAAAATACTTTCAAAACCTAATTTTTCCATCACTCGTGATGTGTTTAACATTATAAGGGTCTTAAAAAACCTTTGAGGGCATGTATTTTTTTTCGGATATCATGGTTTTTCAGCGGGTTTCAGTAAAGTATGATTATTTCCGGGAAATTTGTTGAAAAATGCATTGGAGTTTGCGCAGTTATTTAATTATACAGGTTTAACTTAAACGTGTCATTTATTTTCCAGATTTTTGTCACTTGTCGAGCTGTAATATATCTCAATTCTGTTTATTATTGAGTTTTATCTTCAATTCTAATATTTTAAAGAAAGAAAGATCTTAAAATAATGTTTCAATATTTAAACTATTTTATTTTGGTGAGCGCTATTAATTCTCAAAACCTCCAAGTGTATCTTTTGTCATGAAAAGTTCTGCTCAATAGCCATTTGGAATCGGAAGAAAATTGTGGTTCACTCGATTCTTGCTAACACGGTTGAGAGTTGTAAGTCACTACGAGCCGTAATGGCCTCTTATTGACTCACATATTTATTTTTTCAAATACCTTTTCTTCAACTCTAATCAGTTAAACATATCTTAAACGACTCAAATAACTTAAGCCTGTATAAAGGCTAAAAGTTGTAGATTAAAAATTTAAATTGAAGTCAGTAAACATTTTTTTTTAAAGTGTCCTATTAATGTGCGCGCAGTAAAGGTTTATTATAAAGTTTACATGAACAATTCGCTTTCCTGCTAATTCTTATCACTTGCTTAACATTGCCTTGAATGTGCGTAATTAATTAAACTATACTCGTAACCCCGACAAAATTTTTTGCATTGTATAAATTTGCTCAACACTTTTTGCATACATGAGAACGTTCCTAGATAACTAAATTATTCTCTTTAAGGTACCAGAACTAAGAAACATGGATTACAACAAACTTTCAGAGCACACGACTTCATATTGTTAAAATATAGCAATATTCAAGTTTTACTACATCACTCAAGTGGTGTGTGTACACAAAAAAGTATGCAAAATGAAAAAAAAAATTATTTATTTTACTTACACACACAACATAGTCCTTTCTTTCCCAAGCCAACTAGCATATTTAGACAAAGGTTACAGTATGCAGGCTTGCTAAAGTGCTTCAGCCTCCATACATGAATTCCGTCTTCTTTAAGAGCTGTGTTATCCACTCCTGCAAAATAAAGGACACAAAACAAATACAATGACAAGCAAAAAGAAAAAGAGGTTAAATTGTCAAAAGGAGTGACAATAAAAATAAGTTAAAATGATGAGTAAACTGTTATACAGAAAAGAGTCCTTTTGAGCAAAATAATAATAATATAAAAAAAAACATACAGAGTGGGTGAGGATAGGAAAAGGAAACTTCTCGCATCCTTACTTCGCCTATCATGTCGTTGACGAGGCAAAAAGCTTTAACCTCATTACAGCGATGTGCGCGACGAGCGAGGGTGATGTGAACTGTGAACTTACCCAGAAGAACTAGGAGTGGTATTGTTGTGAGACCTCCCCTCTGCCACTCGTCTAGGGATACCGTGCCATCAGCATCGTAGTCAATTTCCACCATCATCTCTTGTAATATCTGGAAACATAATTACATTTGTGTGTTATGTCTGTTTCAAACCTACTTAGATTTATAACTATTATGATTGATTTTTCGCCTTTTTGCTTTTACTATGAGCTAAAATCTTTTTGCAACAAAAAAAAAAAAAAATAAAATAAAATGCATAGCTGGGTCGCACGTACTTGCTATAATTGAGCAAAGGATTAAGGGCATACAGTGGAAGTTATTGGAACTATCGCATTGTAATGGAAAAGAAAAAGCTGATTTTTGTTTTTTTAAGAGAGTTTTTAGGAGTATCTTTCTATAAAATTTTAAAACCATTTACGAAATAAAGAAGAACATTTTTTAAGAAACCGTCAAAGTCGTATTTTCTGTAAGTAGGTGTAATTTTCGCCAAAAACGCAGTTTCATTACAATCACATAAATAGGGCATAAAAGGTTCAAAGTTTAATCAAAATCGTTTTAGGCGTTTTCGAGAAATTTTCAAAAAACCTGCCTATTACAAATAAGGTCAAACAGAAATTCTAATGTGTCTTCCAGAAAATCACATGCAAAATTTTTGTGGACCAAATTTCATATTTTTTTTTTATTTTAAAAAGAGTTACATGTCCGAACAATTTAAATAACCATTACCTTTAAAATAAGTAACATGATTTTCAGATAATAAAATGATAAATGCAACTTTAATGTTTTTTTTTACAAGAGATATTATCCCAAAATTATGCAACTGTGTAAACTTTTAATGTTTCTTTCATTCGTGCGGGTAAACTTGCTCTCATCTGTAATTAAATTAATAGATAACGATTCTAAATTTAGATCTCCAATTGCATTTCATCCTTCTCAATTCAATCAAAATTATCTTCCTTTTCACTACGATCAAAAATTATTGCTTAAAACATTAAAGTAAACGCCCAGGCGCAAAATTTCAGTTGAATTAGTACCTACAATTTTAAAAGTACTTTTGTATAATACTAGATCAAAAACACGATTTTTCATATTCATATGACTTTTTGACACTTCTTCCAGATGTCGAAAAATATCTTTTTACTTATTTTTTTTTTGCATGAAATGTCATTGTTTTAGTTTTGTTCAGAAGAAATCTATGCATTAAAAAATATTTAATCACGGTACAAAAAGGACAATAAGGATTTTCGAACTTTGACAAGCGATTGAGGCCATAGCGCTACGAAGCTTAGGCTAGGACCGCACTTGCGATTTTTTGTCGAGGAGATTAAAAAGTCGTAGTCGCTACAAATTATTGTCATGCACGCACTTGTGATTTTTTTGCGCACGATTATTTAATCGCAAAAAATAAAACATACTACTTCTTATGTGAGTGCACGCATTTGCTACAAATAAGTAGCGACAAAAAAATCGCTTGAAAAAATAGAACTTGTTTCATTTTTATAATCGCTGCGATTTTTAAGTCGCATTTAACGCCATGTGTCTTATTCATTGCGGCTAACAAATCGTGTATTAAAAATCGCAAGTGCGTGCATGCCCATTTCTCTTTGCGACTACGATTTTTAAGTCGTAGTAATTTAAATCGCAAGTGTGTGCATATCCATTTGAGTACATTTGTTTTATTTAAGTTTACGACAATCGCATCGCAAGAAAAATGAAACAAATTGCGACTTTTAAGGCTAGGATCGCACTTGCGATTTTTTATCGAGGCGATTAAAAAGTCGTAGTCGCTACAAATTATTGTCATGCACGCACTTGTGATTTTTTTGCGCACGATTATTTAATCGCAAAAAATAAAACATACTACTTCTTATGTGAGTACACGCATTTGCTACAAATAAGTAGCGACAAAAAAATCGCTTGAAAAAATAGAACTTGTTTCATTTTTACAATCGCTACGATTTTTAAGTCGCATGTGCGTGCATTCACCTTTAACGCCATGTCTTATTCATTGCGGCTAAGAAATCGTGGATTAAAAATCGCAAGTGCGTGCATGCCCATTTCTCGTTGCGACTACGATTTTTAAGTCGTAGTAATTTAAATTGCAAGTGTGTGCATATCCATTTGAGTACATTTGTTTTATTTAAGCTTACGACAATCGCGTCGCAAGAAAAATGAAACAAATTGCGACTTTTAAATCGTCCTGATTTGTTGGTATCAAGTGCGTTCATTCTCATTGAAATTCATGTGTTCTATTTTTGCGACTAAAAAACCGCGCGATTGAAATCGCAAGTGCGTTCTTAGCCTTAATCTGTCAGATTGACTGTCTTTTATTGATTCTGTTTTGCCAAAACAAAATGTATAGTCCTTTACAACTGTATCATCATCATCATCGGCTCGACAACCGGGTTCCGGTCCTGGCCTCTTTCAACAAGTCTCTCCACCTATCCCGGTCTCTAGCCGACGCCATCCAGTTGCGCACCCCAAGGCTTCGGGCGTCCTGGTCTACGCCATCTCTCCAGCGCAAGCATGGTCTACCACGCTGTCGTCTACCATAGAATGTACCACAAAGAACTTTCCGAGCAGGTTCCTCTTCGCTCATGCGAGCTAGGTGCCCTGCCCACCGGAGTCTACCGAGCTTAATTTTTGTCACGATATCTGCTTCTAGGTAGATTGCGTACAGTTCATGATTGTACCCTCTCCGGAATCGTCCTTCCTCACATATGGGGCCAACAATTCTCCTTAAGACTTTTCTCTCGAACGCAGCTAAGAGGTCGGAGTGCCTTTTGCTAAGCACCCAAGTCTCGGATCCATATGTGAGTACTGGCAGGACCATGGTCCTGTACAGCAGCAGTTTTGAAGTTATGGTGAGATTTCTGGATTTGAAGGGCTTTGACAGACTATAGTAGGCTCTGTTGGATTTGAGAAGCCGCCCGCGTATTTCTTCTTCTATATTGTTATCGGCTGCTACTATTGACCCAAGGTATTTAAAGGATTGCACCACTTCAAATTCGTGCTCCGCATTCTTGATTGTTTGACCTTCACTAATGTGCAGCCCCAGATTTTGTGCCGCCTGCTCGATCTGGCTGAAGGAATCGTGTACAGCTTGTTCGGTTCTTCCGATGATGTCGATGTCGTCTGCGTAAGCCAGTAACTGGCTGGGCCTGTTGACGATGGTCCCTCTTGTTGCCGTGCCAGAGTCACGGATTGCTTTCTCCAACGCCAGGTTGAAGAGGAGGCAGGCCAGACCGTCCCCTTGTCGGAGTCCATTAAAGATGTTGATTGGTCTGGATAGCAAACCGGCTATTTTTACTTGGCTTGTTACGTTGGTCATGGTCAACCTACATAGTCGTATCAATTTATTTGGGATGCCGAATTCTCTCATGGCTTTGTAAAGTTCTACCCTGGCTATGCTATCATAGGCGGCCTTAAAGTCTATAAACAGATGGTATGTTGGGATATTAAATTCTAGACATTTTTCCATCGCCTGCCTAAGGGTAAATATCTGATCAGTTGTTGATTTGCCTGGAATGAAACCACACTGATATTGTCCGATAACGGTTTTAGCGTATGGGGTTATCCGGTCTTGTAGGATAGAGGAGAGTATCTTATAGGCGGTACTCAACAACGTGATACCTCTATAATTGCTGCACGTTGTGACATCTCCCTTCTTATGTATGGGGCATATTATGCCTTTTCGCCAGTCTTCTGGCATTTCTTCCTGCTCCCATACGTGCACTATAATATCATGAATTGCTTGACGTAAGGCTGGCCCGCCGTGATGAAATAATTCGGCTGGTATGCCATCGGCTCCCGGGGATTTGTTCTGTTTAAGCCGGCCTATAGCCTTCTCAACCTCTTCTATGCTTGGTGGCGGCAACATAGGGTATTCTTCTTGAAGTAGTGGAGCCTCCACTTCTGCAGTGAGCTGACCATTTAGCAATTCACTGAAGTACACTTCCCATCGCTCCAGTATGCTTTCAGGATCGGTGATCAGATTTCCCTCTCCGTCCTTGCAGTATGTGCAGCGTGGTGTGTACTGCGTCATGTTTCGGACGGATTGGTAGAACTTCCGCGCCTGGTGCGGACCTCGCTCTCGGCTGTTTTCTATTTCACAGATTAGGTTCTTCTCCCAGGCTGATTTCTTTTGTCTGTGAAGCCGTTTTTCTGTTTTTCTGTTCTTCTGAGCTCTTTATATTCCTCTTCGCGTGCCCGCGTTCTATGAGATTGTTGCATTGCTCGGTACGCAACATTCTTACGTTCAGTCGCTAGCTTGCATTCATCATCAAACCAGTCGTTCCGATTTTTACGACTGCTGCCTAAGATGGAGTTGGAAGTACTAATGACAGTATTTTTAAGACGTGTCCACTTTTCATTTACACCCAGCATACTGGCTCCAGGACTTACTCTCCCTAAGTCAGGTGTTTCTAGGGCGAGTCCTAACGCATTACCAAAGGTGTTACTGGTGTTTTCATTGCGCAGGGCAGCCGTGTTGATTCGAACCTGATCGGCGGATGCAATGCGTCTTCGCAAGGCAATCCGCCCTCGGAAAACCATACCAACAAGATAGTGATCCGAGTCGATATTGGCACCTCGGTACGTTCGTACCGTCATCAAGTTCGAGTAGTGGCGACGGTCTATCAACACGTGGTCTATTTGGTTACGAGTGACTCCATCTGGTGATACCCAGGTGGCTTTGTAGATATCTTTACGCGGGAACCTGGTACTCGCAACGACCATGTTTTTCGATGCTGCCAATTCTAAGACTCGAAGTCCATTGTCATTAGTGTTCTCATGCAAACTATGGGTGCCTGCGTAATGCCTGAATACCGGCTCCCGACCTATTTTTGCGTTCAAATCCCCAAGGATGATTTTAACATCATACCTTGGACAGGCATTGAGGGCCCTCTCGACTTGTTCGTAGTAAGTCTCTTTTTCTTCGTCTGAGGACTCCTCCGTAGGTCCGTGAACGTTAATGAGGCTGATGTTTGTAAATTTGCCTCGCACGCGAAGGGTGCATAGCCTTTCGCTTATAGCGTTAAAGCCGATGATAGTAGACTTCATTTTTTCGCTGACTAGGAAGCCTACCCCGAGCACATGGTGTTTTGTATGACAGCTGTAGTATATGTCATATTCTTTCTTCTGTAAAACACCATTCCCTGTCCATCTGATTTCTTGAAGAGCTGTTATGTCAACTTTATACTTTGACAGGGCATCGGCTAGCTGCTGAGCAGCTCGAGCTCTATAGAGCGATCGTACGCTCCATAAGAAAATTCGTAAATCGTTTTTCCTTTTTCTTTGCGTGGGTTGTCGTCGTGAGATCAGTCCGTTTCCGAGGCTTGTTGTCGGTCTCGTAATTCTTTTAGTTTTACGGGACAGCGAATTAACATGTCGCCAACCTGAGGAACCAGCCATGATTAGCCAAACCTTTTTAATAGGCTTGTTTCTAGCGGCCGCCGCGGAGAGGCTATGATCACACTTCCACCAGTCCCGAATAGTTACGGCACGTGCATGTTTTCGTATGCTACATGTTGTTCCCCCTATTCGTCTGATGGCTGACGACATACAACTGTATGTAGTGTCCATTTCTGGATGAATGGGTTCGCAACAAGCTAAATTATCACAATCCACACGAAATCTACCAAATTGCAATGCATCCAGAGAAAGTAATTGTTTAGTGTGGATTTTGCACTGGCGATGATAACCAATTTCTTTTGACTCGAATTCAACAATATAAACACGAAAACTTGCCACACAGCCCGTGCCACAATGGACAACTTTCACGAGCGATTTCCGAACATGGTTATCTCACGTGGGGACGGTTGGACCTCTTTAGACTTTTCTTGTGTCTATGCCAATAAACCACAAACCACCGCTGCTCCGAAAGCCAACATAATAAATAATTTGTCGAATTCAGACTTATTTATACATTAGGGTTATGGGAAATTGGATGTTTCGTATGCGCGTCACCTTTTGCAGTAAAGTAAAGTAGCCTACGCTGACAATCTTGCGCTATTAACGACAGGCAAATTCGTATCCACCATCAGCGAACAGATCGTATATGCCCTTTCTAAGGTTAGTAGATGGATTAGAAAGTTTGGCCTGATGGTTAACCTACCAAAAACAGAATTAGTCCTTTTTACAAAAAAAGGAAAATACCAAGCTTCAGAATACCTTCAATTATGTGATTCTAGATAGGAAATTAAACTGGAGTCTTAACACTTAGGAAAGAGCTAAAAACAAGAATGATTGCATTCTACTCCTGTAACAGAATCTTTGGGAAATCTTGGGGACCTAACCCAAACATTATCAAGTGGATATATTTGGCGATAAATAATTAGACCATTACTAACTTATGGTAATTTGGTCTGGTGGAATGCAATTGAAAAAAGCACAAACCTCAAAACTCTGACAAAAGTACAGAGACTTGCGTGCATTGGGATTACGGGGACCATGAGATCCACTCCAACTGCATGGTTAGAGGCGGTACTCAACCTGAAACCCCTAGATCTTTTCGTACAAGAGTCCGCAGCATATAGCGCCTTAAGGCTAAGCCAGACTAATACCTGGAAAAACAGCACAATAGGACATCCTCAAATTCTTCATAAATATTTGGGTGATAATATTATTACAGATTATACAATACCCGAACTTGACTTTTATAAACCATTCCAAACTGCCTTTCCAAGCAGAGAAGAATGGTTGAAAAACCAACCCTACACCAGTGAATCAGCAATAGCAATCTATACTGATGGCTCCAAAATGGACACGAGTGTTGGTGCAGGCTTTTTCTCAGAACCTCTTGAACTAAACAGCTCACTTAGGCTCCCAGATTATAGTAGTGTCTTCCAAGCAGAGGTCCTGGCAGTGACAACAGCTGCTAGACATGTATCAATGATGGCGATACCACGGGATGATATGACCTTTTACATTGATAGCCAAGCGGCAATAAAACCGATTTCTGCAACTGTGATAAAATCGAAGCTTGTTTCTTGCTGCGGCGAAGAGCTTAAGGTTCTTAGCACGCAGCACAATATTAGACTCTGCTGGATCCCGGGACACAGCGGCATACCGGGTAACGAAAATGCCGATGAGTTGGCAAGACAGGGATTAGCGCTTGATGCTAGTGAAGCAGAGCTGACAAAATTATGCAAGTTAGTAAGAAGTCCCTTCGCTCTCTTACGAGCATAATCACCGGACATACTCGTAATTTTCTAAAATATCATAAATTTAAAATGTGGTGACGAAGAGGTGCATTAAGACACATCAGACATCACACTTTCTCTTTCATTGCCCTTCACAATACCACCAGAGAAGGAAATGGCTTGGTAGTTACTTCTTTTACAATCTAGAAGATCTTTCTAATATTTCAGGAATTCACATATTAAACTTCGTCAATGCGTCAAAATGGCTTGACTGATTAATAGAATACATAGGTTTTTATCATAAAAGAGTGATTACACTCACGGGTAGCACAATGGATCTACATTGATCTAAGTGTGACGATAACGACATCAATTGTCAGCCCAACAACCTAACCTAACCTATAGGGAAGCTGCAGTAAACATTTTAATTATGTTGGATTTCATACATAACGCCATACATGAGCATTCTAAATAAATAAAAATATTTAATATCTCACTCGAACTTTCTTTTATTCAAATTTAAAGGTAAGAAATGTTTAATAGAAAACCTTATAGTTAGAGAATGTTTAAAATGATTATTATAAGCTACCAAATTGTTAAGCAGTTAGCAGCACTTTCATGAAAAAGGATTTTCTTAGATGATTTGTCAATTCCTCACAAGATGCTGTACCCACCTTAAGAAACTTTCTTGTAGTGGTTGAGTATCGAACCCATGACCGTCTGCACGACATTACTACGCGCTTACCATTATGCCAAGGGATACTAGTATCTTTAAAATTTTCCGCCCTTTATGTGAATTTTATGTTAGTACATCTTCATATAGCATACGTAAGTACTTTAAAAAATGTATCGGACATTATTTCAAAGAAAAATTAAGTGAAATATTTTGTATTTAATAAATCAGACTGCATTCGTTTTTTTAGCTCTTGTTTCTAGCTGTCTTACTCAATCTTGTCATGATAAAGTGCCGCCTGTATTATTCGTTCAGATTAGGCATAAATCGTTGGTATATGATTTTACATATTACTTTCCTATTCATAATTCTAGAATGTAAAATTTTATAAAAACTGGTGCGTAATCTTTGACCTCTAATATTCAAGGATGACTAAACAATTACAATTTCACCTTACCTTGAAAATTCGATAGGTACTCGTATCTATGTGGCTAACATTTTATCTCAAACCCAATCAACTAGGTCTCCCCATAAAAGATCAACCATGTTTTGCAAATAATTGAAAAAGTTTAAAGGCAACCAAAAACGTAAACAAAAATTTAATTGATTTTGTGAAAATCAAACTTTTAGTGCATTCCAAACAATACAAAAAAAAAACAGAGGACAAATATAAAACATCTATAAACCAATAGAAAAACACGAGAACTTGAATTCAGACATTACATACAAACAGGACACTTACCGGTCTCAATTCACTAACATCCCATCCGAGATATTCTGCCACGGACATCATTTGGCTTACAATGGCATCCATTTCCGCAGTATCCAATACACCATTGCCATCTGTGTCGTACAATCGGAACATAACTGGGAAGCAGAACAAAGGAGAAAAAAAAAACAAAACAAATTTCAAAACCCAATCACAATACGAGTACTACGTCCAACACCCATCGGCCATTGCCAACGCCACGGAACAGATCCTTGCTAAGGACGTGCCAGCCGTGCCGTATGGGGAAGTGCGAAAATTCATTTAACTTTTGCCGTGAAAAGGAACAGAAAAAAAAACTAGTCCGCAACACAAACCGAAAATAGGAACGTGTGTCTGTGTATAGCGCACATACTTTAGAGCTTCGTTCATGAGAAGGCAAACAAGAAAAAAAAAAACAGTTCAACTTACATTCAAGTTTATCCTCCGGCCGTCCAGCTTCCAAGAGCGACAAATAGCAGACCACATCCTTCAGCGCTACTTTCAGTGAAAACGGATCAAAGGATGACATTTTACGAGTGAGAAGTTTTATGTCAGCTGAAAAATAGAAAAACGTTTGTTGAAGCATTTTGACAAAATTTTGAGAAAAAAATTTAGAAAAACTTTTTAAAATTGGAAATTCTTTGATTAGGAGGTTATCGAAACTCCGTTGGGAGAAAATAATGACGCAATTTAAGTTTGGACTTTCAGCTGCTGTAGAATGATGAAGCTGTTGAGAGTTTATTGCTGTTTGGTTAAGTAAAAATGATTTCAATTGGAAACTGAAATATGAAGTAAAAATACACGAACAAGGGATTTTACTGATTTACTGAGAGTTGATTGCAAAGTACGAAATGAAAAAATAGTAAAATACTGAACCGCTTGAACCCGTCGACTTCCCACTGAAATGTTGGTGACGTTAAATAAAAGAGTGTTGAAGTATCATGTCCCTAAATGTGTGTTGGTCTTTTCGTCCACCAAACTTTGCTAGTGTTTTTTAAAGTTGAATCCCCAGTAGTTAGGGAAACAAAATACTGAAATAAGATCGGTATCAGACCCAAATCATTACGACTTCTAACAGTGATTCTGATATTATATCGCGAGAAGTTCTAGGTCACTCTAATTTTCGAGTAGATTCTAGGGCAAATGATAGAGATATACACAGGTGGCCGAACTTGCCTGGTAAGGATCAGTCCTTCTGCCTAACTGCCTTTCACCAACGATTTGATTCTTCTACAACAGGTCCCAGACAAGGCAAAGTCAGGGTCGTTGGAGCCCTTATCATGATGGTGATCAGGTGTTAACGTAAACTATTGTTAACTTCCTCTGTTGATTTTCTGACCTTGCCATATTGAGGACTCAAGCAATTGGAAATTCATTTTTTACACGACCTAAATTGTCTCTAACGCAAACTTCGGTAATTTGTTCGTAATGTTTGCCTTAAAATTTCTATAGCATTGGTTAAGATTATCACTCACTGGATTAGTTTTGTTCTGCTGTCAGTTAACAAACTTCCTAGATTGACACTAGTTAGATAGTTCCGGCTACTTAAAGCGATCCAATGAAGTTAGCGGCTATAAATCTACATCCTGTTGATTAATAAATCCAAAATTTACCAGCAGAAAACGTAACGTAAATTTTCTTTGAATTAATTCAAGGACAATGTCCTTTTTCATGAGCAGATGGAACCTTCGTTCCGAATCAAAAATTCGGATTTTAACAATAGGATTTAACAACTCATTGAATTGATCTTGTTTGACATTTCAAAAGAATCTTAGTGTGAACAGGAGCTGTCAGAAAGTAATGTTGCCTTCGGCCCTTATTATTCATATTTCATCCTCTGATGGAGACATTTAGTTAGACCGGCCTTACCTCTCGGATGTTCCAAGCGCAGAACTCTAGCGATTTAGGAAGTTTAATCTTGGCTTAGAGGAAATATCTCAACAGATATCTGCATCTTTTCTGACACTTCAGATGCTATAAAATCGCCTACTCAAACGATTTCTGAAAAAGATTCATGTATGAAGGGAAGGAGGAAATAATTCCTCATATTCTATGTACAATGTACATGTCCTACTCTATCCCAAAGACATAGACGCCATTTAGGAAAATCTACTAGAATAATCCGAGTGACTTGTGGCACGTTCAAATGATAAAACTTTATTATCGAAATGAGTGCTGGGTACAGCAAACGTTACGTCCGTTGCGTCCATTTAACGGTTTTCTTGGCGGCCCTCCACATTCGACACTTCAGCGTTTGGTGGCCAAATTTGAGACAACCGGTTCGGTTATCAATTAGCCAACATTCGTACGTAAAAGGAACGCAAAATCGGCCGAGAACATCACTGAAGTCCGCAAAAGTGTACAGCAGAACCCGAGGTAGTCGATTCCTCGCCGTACAAAAGAACACGACCTTCGTAGACTTCAATTTGGCCAAATTTGCGAAGAAAATGTATCCTTCAACCTTCAGATTCATTTGAAAATAAGATCCAACTAACGCAGAAGCTCAAAGTTCATGACCATAGATAATGCAGTTTGTTCTCTGACTGGGTTTCGCACCGTTTGGAAGAGGATCCCAATTTTGGGCGTAAAATAATTTTTAGCGACATGATACATTTATCATGTTAAGAAGCAACACTGTCATATGGGACGGTACTAATTCACACGAGGTTCACAAGGTGACACTGTATTCTCAAAAAGTATCCGGTTGGTGCCGATTTTGGGCAACCTATAGAACGATGATAACCAATTCATTATGACGCAAATTGAACCATACGACCTCGACAGCACGTGGTTCCAATAGGCTGGCCCTATGTAGCATACACGGGGCGCCACGATTGACATTCTGGAGTGTAAGGTAATCTCTCGTAGAAGTGACGTGAATTAGCCACCAAGATCATGTGATTTGACCGCGATAGACTTTTTCTTGTGAGATTTCCTGAAGTCGCATGTCTACGCGAATACCTAAACCACAATCGACGGATTCCCTGGAGGTAAACATAACATAAGCCATCGCTCAAATTTAGGCGGACTCTTGCGGAAGAGTCATTGAAAATTGAAACACTCTCTGGTACACATTTACCTGGGCAAAATTTAATTAAGCAACTTCGTAAAAATTATTGTTTTTTTAGTTTTAAATTCTTGAAATTTTGTGGCGAAACCTCCATTTTTTGGGACTGCTCTGCGCCTCCTAGGCATGTATTCAAAAAAAAAAAAATAATCGAACTTAAAGTATTTGGCCAAGCCTCTTTGACTAAGCCAAATATGTCGTTCTATATTTGCTACCTTCGAATACAGTTCTCCGGTCTACAAACATAGATTCACCATCGGTTTCAGGTCAGGAGACTGCTCTCCCTATACCATTACGTGAAGTTTCGCCATAACAATTCTTTGAAAATTTTTGAAGTAAGCTTCAGGTCGTTGTTTTGCTTGCTGAAATGTCCATTTCATGCAAACATCGTCCTTAAAATGTGGTAGCATGGTATTCTTTAAGATAACCTTGTACACAAACCGATTCATAATGTCTTCTATTTTATGAATTGGACCCACTCAAGTTCCTGAGAAGCATCCTCAGACCATAAGATTCCTTCCTACAGTGGCCTTTTTAATCGGACGATTCAGAGCTTCTTTGATTAACCGGCCGGCGAGGCGGACATGTGGGAAACCGTCGTCGGCATCCTTTCAAATTTAATTTGGATTCATTTTGCAAACACTTCTTCAAAATGCTCTTTATTGGTGATGGCAATACCCCCATTTATTAGGCTTAGTAACGGGTGATTTTTTTGAGGTTAGGATTTTCATGCATTAGTATTTGACAGATCACGCGGGATTTCAGACATGGTGTCAAAGAGAAAGATGCTCAGTATGCTTTGACATTTCATCATGAATAGACTTACTAACGAGCAACGCTTGCAAATCATTGAATTTTATTACCAAAATCAGTGTTCGGTTCGAAATGTGTTTCGCGCTTTACGTCCGATTTATGGTCTACATAATCGACCAAGTGAGCAAACAATTAATGCGATTGTGACCAAGTTTCGCACTCAGTTTACTTTATTGGACATTAAACCAACCACACGAATGCGTACAGTGCGTACAGAAGAGAATATTGCGTCTGTTTCTGAGAGTGTTGCTGAAGACCGTGAAATGTCGATTCGTCGCCGTTCGCAGCAATTGGGTTTGTGTTATTCGACCACATGGAAGATTTTACGCAAAGATCTTGGTGTAAAACCGTATAAAATACAGCTCGTGCAAGAACTGAAGCCGAACGATCTGCCACAACGTCGAATTTTCAGTGAATGGGCCCTAGAAAAGTTGGCAGAAAATCCGCTTTTTTATCGACAAATTTTGTTCAGCGGTGAGGCTCATTTCTGGTTGAATGGCTACGTAAATAAGCAAAATTGCCGCATTTGGAGTGAAGAGCAACCAGAAGCCGTTCAAGAACTGCCCATGCATCCCGAAAAATGCACTGTTTGGTGTGGTTTGTACGCTGGTGGAATCATTGGACCGTATTTTTTCAAAGATGCTGTTGGACGCAACGTTACGGTGAATGGCGATCGCTATCGTTCAATGCTAACAAACTTTTTGTTGCCAAAAATGGAAGAACTGAACTTGGTTGACATGTGGTTTCAACAAGATGGCGCTACATGCCACACAGCTCGCGATTCTATGGCCATTTTGAGGGAAAACTTCGGAGAACAATTCATCTCAAGGAATGGACCGGTAAGTTGGCCACCAAGATCATGCGATTTGACGCCTTTAGACTATTTTTTGTGGGGCTACGTCAAGTCTAAAGTCTACACAAATAAGCCAGCAACTATTCCAGCTTTGGAAGACAACATTTCCGAAGAAATTCGGGCTATTCCGGCCGAAATGCTCGAAAAAGTTACCCAAAATTGGACTTTCCGAATGGACCACCTAAGACGCAGCCGCGGTCAACATTTAAATGAAATTATCTTCAAAAAGTAAATGTCATGGACCAATCTAACGTTTCAAATAAAGAATCGATGAGATTTTGCAAATTTTATGCGTTTTTTTTTTTTTAAAAAGTTCTCAAGCTCTTAAAAAATCACCCGTTACAAGCTTATTCTTAATTGGAGTTAATTAGAAGGATGATTAAGACGGAGTTTGAGACAGGGTTAGCTGAGGTTGAAGTAGAATCACTTAATGTTACAATTTATCCTCCAAAGCATGCGAGTAAAAGGTTCGTTGGAGCAATAAGAGGTACGGTGGGTAGGATATATGATATATATAGATAGAAGTAAGTTAACGCGCTTAAAAAATAGTTGTGGGTTGGTGTAAACTCTGACAAAACTTATCTCTTCCTCTTCTTCAGGAAATAAAATATTCTGCACGTAGAAGATCATATGCTAAGTGTGTGGACATATCCAGGAAAGTGTCAAGTAAAACTCGACGACTTTATTGATAAAGCACGAGGCTATTAGAAGAACAAACCTTAGAAGGAACAACATCAGCACTTGCTCGGTTAAAAAATAGATCTGGTCAAAGGTGGATCCAAAGCGCTCTAAGCATTTGATATCTTGAAGCAGTTGGAAATTAACTGTCTAATATTAAGGCATGTCACGCAACATGCTGTCTACTCCAACGATTTCTGCAGAAACTGTGTGAGTTAACAATTCCTTACTGAACATAAATCATGTCCTGCTCAATCCCAAAGACGAAGACTGCACTTAGGAGACTTCTGCTAAAATAATCGGAGTGATCTGGAAAGTACTGAAATAAGTAGTCCTATACGCTGGTTTAACAATAAGGGAAACGTTTTTTCTAGATCGGTATGGCATCAGAAGTTGCTTAAAGTTGATCAAAGTGTATCGGTTTTCCGCCAGCGCCGATAGCCACTTCTACCGAATTATACCTAACCTAACCTAGGACTGCATACATACATATAAGCAACTATGTAAAAGATTGATCATTCACTACATTTAGCGATTGAAAGCTGTTCACCGAAACCACCTACTTCGCGCAAATTCATATGAGCGATCAATCGCTAGAAATCGCTGACTCGCTCAAGTTTTTCTTTTTTTCTCTGCTACCAAAACAATATCATTATGAGAGTGTTTCCAAAAATATCTTATACCATTTTTCAAAAAATTTGTCGGCGGCGAGCAATCTTAAGACACTCGTATTTTTTTTATAACAGTTTACATGGTTTTAAAAAAAGATTATTTTTTTATTAAAATAATTTCTTTCAAAAACAAAAAAATGAACTCCCCGGATTCTAATTCTAGCCAATTGGTAACTCTGATCTTCATCATCTTTTTTGCGTGTCTCTAGAGCCCCACCTGACCCATTCTTTCAGTTTTGAGAAAAGAAGATTAACTGTTTGCGTAAAGAGATCCACTCAACGTCAATAATTTTCGATGTCATCATAAGCTCTGAAAGGATATTTTATATTGTAAATCAGCACACTTACACAAGTTTGATGGTAATAACATCATCGGCGCGGCGCGCGGTGGCGTCATAACCGGTAGTAACAAGGATATACGATGGTAAAAACGTGTGTGCTGAAGTATGTTTATTGTTGGCAAATCGTTAAAAGAGAAATTTCCTTATCGCAAGGATGTCAAGGAGTGAAAATATTTCAATGGACAGCCAACATTTAAAGGGAATGGAAATTTTTGTTTTTAGTTATATTCGGATAAAATTTTTTAGAAGGATTTTTTTTTTTTCAATTTGAATATAAAAGTGACAGTGACACTTGACAGGAATTAAGAGGATTATTGGACATTTTTACGAGCAAAACAAGACTGTGGATGTTTATTTTATGATAATTTATTATACTCGTAAACAACTACAATACAATACAAATGAAAAGCAAAACAAGTTTAAAACGGGAAATGGAAAGTAAGGTAAATTATGAATGTAATTAGCATATTTATCTGAATCCTTGAGTGCTCTATAATCACTCGAACATGGTGCGAGTGAACTTGGTTTAAGTACTATGTTTTTGTTGGTTTTCTTGGGGCTGGTTATTCAAGTAACAATTTCAGGGTGTCACTTACTACGTTTATAAAGAAGAATTGAATCAGGATTTAGCTCTTTGTATACCTAAAGCGATATTGAAAACGAATCACTCTATCCGATCACACTCGATGAGTTGCATTGAATCGAAAATATGTATGTAGACCTGAATGGACGAATCGAAAGCTGTTTGTTGTTTACGATTGCGACGGCAAATAATTTTTTCTCTTTGTGTCGCTATTATGAACGATACCCACAACATCGCACGCACACAATTAAAGCTAGACTTTCAGTTCGATTCCGCTTGAATTCAATCTTTTCATCCAGCGTGGCCATATACCTGGCTCGAAATATCAGTTCGTATTCAAATCGATCCTTAAATCAACTCACGTAATAAAGGTATATAAGGGCACTGAAGATGATCGAACATGGTGCGATTGAAAATCACTCGGGTACTTTTTTCGGACCTGTTCAAGCACCAAATGTGTTGGTTCGTTTATCTTCCAATGTTGGCATAATTTGTTTCGTGTGTTGTGTTCATTTAACGGTCGACGTGGGGGCCCTGCAGGGTCGACTCTTCAACGTTTGGTGGTCAAATTTGAGACGACCAGCGGTTATGTAATCAATCAGCCAACAATCGGACGTTAAAGGACGGCAAGATCAGCTAAGAATATGATAGCGGTCTATTAAAGTGTACAGCTGAGCCCCAGGAAATCGATTCCTCGCTGTGCAACAAGAACTCGGTGTCGGGATTTGGGTGTACAACCGATCCAACTGATCAAAGAGCTCAAAATTCATGACCATAGACAACGCAGTCATCGTCTATTTATTTTTATTTATTTATTTATTTATTTATTTATATGAGAACGCTTTAGGATGTTTCGAGAGGAAAATTCTCCGTGTGATCTTTGGTCTCGACTGCATAGACAGGGAGTGGAGGAGAAGATATAACCAGGAACTGTACAAGCTGTAGAGTGAAACGGACCTAGTTTAACGAATTTAAGTCCAACGACCGAGATGGCTAGGTCATGAAGAGCGAATGGACCCAAATGATCCGGTCCGGAAACTCTTCGAATCCAACCCCGAGGGAACGGCGGCGCAGTAGAGGAAGACCGCGACTCAGGTGGCGCACACAAGTGGAAGAGGATATCAACCAACTTGACGTGCGAACCTGGAGACAGCTAGCTAGGAATCTATCTATCTGGAGAAGCTTGTTAGTTGAGGCCCTGATCCACTCTGGACAACACCGTTTATTCGCTGACTTTACTTCGGAGCGTTTGGAAGAGGACTGAAATTTTGGCCGAAAAATCATCTTGATCGAAGAGGCTGGGCCATGCGATTTGACTCCGCAAGCGGTCGATGCCCATAACGTGAACATAACAAAGGCCATCATTCAAATTTAGCCGGATCTGTGCGGAAGGGTCAGTGAAAATTGGACTACTCGGATGCGTACTACCGTAAGAAGCCGGGCATTTGAACGATGTTATATTCCATTTATAATATCATACAAAGGCCTTTTAATTAAACAAAATATATTTTGTTAATACCTTACCCCCAGTTTGTTTTATTCTACTCATATTTCAACATCTACCCACTCTTATTGAAAACCCGTTTAAACAAATTAAAAAAAAATGGAAGTGGTTTCATTATTTCATAGGTCTGCAACTTCAAGTATCCCCAAAGAAAGAAGTCTGGGGTGGTTAAATCGGGCGATTTTGCTGGCCATGCCAAATCATTCACAATATCCATTGTAACTCGTGTTGTGTGTGCGGTGTACCGTCTTCTTGAAACCACATTTTCACCAAATCCCGTTCATTCAATTCCGGCATTAAAAAGTTGTTTATCAAGGCCCTTTAGCGTTCGCCAGTAACAGTGACCGAACTGCCGATGCGATGGCCTCGAAGAAATACGGCCCAGTTACTCCTCCCGCATGAACGCAGCACCACGCTTGGTTGCTTCGAGTAGATGTAATGGCTCTTCGTGCATCACACGCGGAAACACGGAAACACACGCCCCAGAAACGAAGATTTTGTTTTTTGAAGTAAACGCTTAAGTGGAAATGCTGATGATGTTTTTTGACACAAAATCGTCCTCTTCATTGTTGAGATTGAGGATGGCTTGAGAGCAATTCACACGCATTGTTTGCACTTCTGTACGGCTACATGTGTAATTCTTTCACTTATTTCGCTGTAGGGTTGGTCTGTTGTGATGTCCAATTGCGTGCCCCGTCTTCGGATTGATCTTTCTTCGTTCTCAGCGACATTGGCTGCCACAGCCCCGATATTCTCGGCCGAACGACCAGCCCGGTAGCGGCCACGCCCTGCATGGTTTCTTGTGGTTCCAGTCTATTCGAGTTCATTAGCTAAGGGCGGGAATATTTGCCTAGTTGGCGCGAGATGATTAGGAAATAGACGTCGGAATTCACGCTGCGTTAACACCACCAACACAATTGTTTCACAATCCTGCTGTAGCGCTCCAGTGCTTGTCTGTTTGTATACTGCAGTTGTCTAGTTCACAAATGTCAAATATGGTTGACATACGACGCCATTTGCAAAAATTATATCATCTTCCGATAGGGTGACTAATTTTTGCGCCACCTTGTATTTACTGAAGAAATATGTAAGAACTTAATCAAATTTAATTTTTCGTTAAACCTAAATAGAAATTCGACTCCAATTAATCTTATTAAATTTTACTAATTTTTCGTCATCTCGTCTAAAGTGTGTTGTTGCAACTTCTTTATGATTAATTTAAAATGAGCACGTATCATAACAATCGCTTGTCATGCTAGTGCAAGCGCATTAAATCCAATTAAAAGAACAAAATTTTATTTAATTTTTAATCAGATTTTTTATACCTCAATGAAAACAATATCAATTGCATCGTCCTGCGAAAAAATAAAATTCAATTATATTTTAATTGCATTGCATGGTGACAAGCCATGTTTATCATCATTCGTCAATGCCTTCTTAAATCAGTGGACAGCACACAGGTGTATCTGATTATTCATTAACGGTTATTCGGTAATTTTGTCATTCAACGTTGATTCATTATGACACATAATATACATACATATGTGTGTATGTATTTATGAGATTTTTTCCCAACTGTTTAATTGAGAGATACAAACTTAAAATGACCAATGCCTACCTCAAACTTAAACTCACAGTATTTGATCCCAGTTATAAAAAAAAGTAGCTACTTCCCGGAATCAGAATTATACAAGTACCCTTTTGACTCCGACCCAAAAAAAATCCTTTACTGAACCGGAAACAACTTGCCACAAATGATCTTTGAAACGAGGTCACTTAGTGGATACTGTATCCTTAACTTTTTTTTTCTATTTCGAACTTAAATTTTATTGTCGGAAAGTCTCAAAAAGGTCAAACCCGGTCATTATTTGAAAAGTTTTATGTGTAACTATTTTTGAGTATTAAGGATAGCTACAAGAACTGCTTGTGTGGGTGTTTCTTTATCTGCAAATCATAAGTGTTTTGGCCGTAATCCGATTTTATTTTGATTAAACGCCTTCGAATCTGAAGGAAAACCCACAAAAAGATTACACCAAAGCCCGCATCTAAATTTCAATAAAAACTCGAGAATGAAAATGGGATTGCGAAAGATATATGTACATGTATAGATATGTACATAGATACCACTTCTACCATATTTGTGTCAATAAAGGACGATAGACGAGAAAAAAATTGTGTAAAAGGACACGCAATCGAATTAAGAGTTTCAATAGTGGGTGTCGTCTCTATACGGATGGGTGGGTTGTTTAACTTGTATTAAAGGTTGTTGCACAAGGCTGGATTATCTATAACAATCAATAGACCCTTACTCACAGGCGACGAGTTTCTTAAGGGGCGCAACAGAAGCGCTCTTCTAAAAAAGTCTATTTAAGATAATATACATGTGTACATATAATATGGCAAACAACAAAGAACATACATGTCAAAGAACTGTCAGAAATGACAGTATATTTTTAAATTTATACGGTGCAGAATTTTTTTAAATTTTACTGACCATTCTTAACTTAATTTTTTTTTTCAGTTTCTAAGTGAGACTGGTAATACGAGTATATAGAGGGAAACATTACTTTCTGTGGGACAGCGATATCTTTTGAACTCGTCAGTTCAAATGTCAGCACCCAGTCAATACGTAATTTTTCGATGGATGTCAAGTAAGTAAATCAACAAATAAACATTAACCAAATTGAATGACAAATTTGACACTTCGCGACTTTTTAACTTTAAAAATTAAATAAAAGTAAAAGTACTTTGCTAGCTTGAATGACATAATTAAAAAGACCAATTTAAGCGGCAAACTATGAAGTATTCGACAATCAAATATAAAATATTTAAATGCCTTTTCAAAGGCCAAAATTGACTAAAATATTTTAAATATTCACATCGAATTAATCGGTACTTAATTGTGCTTTAGTCGCCGGATGGTTATTTGAATTGATTTTCAGGACTTGTTGTTATATTTTGTTGTTAAATTTTATGATGAGAATCCAACGTAAACTATATCCAACGAGGTTGCAATTCTTAACGATTGAAACAAGAATATTTCACCAGAGCAAATTTTTTTGTGGCCCAAAGTTCGAGTAGATACTAGTTAACAATTTTCCAACTTTAAAGTAGATTACTAACTCTTTCTTAATTTTTAACATTTTGTTACATTTTGCTATGGCTATTTTTAATAAATTTCTGTAAGAACACACTTAAAACAATGACAGTTCATACAAAGAACATGACTTTTGTAAATATCAAATAGGCATAAAGTTAGTACGATACTAAAAAGAAAAACAAAAGCTATTTAATGATTTTAACTTACATAAAATGTTAAACTCAAATTCAATTTATAAAATTCGACTAAAATTTTTCGCCAGTGTTTTCAAAAGAGGGTTGTCAACCTTAAATTTTCTTTTCTATTTCTCTAAGTCCTATATTTTAAGTATAATTTAAACCTCGGTGAGTTAGGAATAGGATAGATGTCATCCATCAAAATTTTGTGTCTCTTGTATATCTATTTCTATCAAATTAATTGTTTTTACCTTTATCACGCACCCAATTGTAGTAGATTCATACTGCAAATTTTAAAGTGTCATACTTCCATCCGTAGCTGAAATATGGCTGCAAAATTCGGATCTCACGAAAAGTGATATCGTAAAGCCCCAAATGTTGTTTTGGTCGGTCAATATTCTCTCGGTTAACAATATTAACCGTGGTTTTTATTGAAAAAGTGAATAGTAAAATCAGTAATTTTTACCACTGAAACAACAACAGAATATAATTTAGGTCAGCAATCAGAGGGAATATAATTGAATTTAAAATGTTGAGAAGTTAGAGGGCGCTTCAATCAATTATAGCAATCAGAGTACCCATAAAATGCATTTAAATTGTTGAAATGTTCATATCTTAGATGGCACTTCATTCATTTAGAGAGAAAAATAAGAAATGTGACATTTGGTAAAAAAGGATTCGATTTAAGAGTTTTATTACCTTCTAATTGATGCACTAGCTATACATTTCAGCAAAATCAATAGCGTCAGTAAATATGTTAGAAATAAAATTGAATTTAAAAGTGAACACTTGACATTCCAAAAATGAAAAGTAAGTTAAAGTCAACATTAATAACATGATTCTAAAATGTCGTTCACAATATTACAATTTATATCTGTCCATATAATTATATTTGTTACTAAAAAAATTTCAAGTGAGTTTCCCACAAATCATTGACATGTCCCAAAATATAAAGAAAAATCCGATTAAATTAATTTTCGGTGACAGTTAGCACTTCATACCTTTGTATATAAAACTTATAGTACTATCAAGAAGACGAAAGATTGTGGCGACATCTTAAGGTTAGGGACTGCAATTGCTAGATTTGTCTTTGCTAAATTTAATAGTAAAATATTCTCTTTTTTACTACTTGTTTTGTATGTTATCCTACTCTCCACTGTAAAAGCGTGCGCTAATTTCAGCGCCACCACCAGGCTAGCGTTCGCAATACAAAATGACGCTCCATAATAATATTATAGGTTATATACGTCAAAATATTGTTCGTTTCTTATCTGGAAAGCAACTGATTCCAATGAAGAATAGTTAAGATTCCAATGGAATAAATAACCTCTAAAAAATACGAGTAGAAATAAATTTCATTTTACGAGTACATTCCAGAAAAGTGCAGCAATAAAGTGCTGTAGTATTGTTGTAGTATTCGGAACGAAATACCCTACATACGTCAAAATTTGGTTTATTCTCCATCTGTCAAGTCATTACTATCTCTTATATTCTATCAAATTATGACTATTATGTCATAGGTTTGAGCATACTCTAAGAAATTCGAAAATTTAAGGAATCCATTAATGTCTCCCGAAAAGGGTGATTTTTATGTTTTTAAGTGACATCTGTCATATTTTTATCTGTCAAGTCATCAACTGTCACATTCTATCGATGGATTTTTTTAAAATAGGATAAGTTTTATTTTAATTACAGAAGGCAGCATTGGGTTTTTGAGGTATTAAATTTAACACGATTAATGATTGCCCATTATTCAATGCTGCGAAGATCAGAATTTCGTGAGGTCATCATTTATGTTGACGTTAAAGTTCCACATCCGAAGAAAGCTAAAGTGATCCTGGAAATGAATATGAGAAACTAAGTGTTTTGTTATTAACAAAACAATAAAGTGGATTATAAGTCTTAGCTAAAAGATCATTAATGAAAATAAGGAAAAATAGTCGGAGATAGCACAGAGTCCTATGGTACACTAGCATTTATTACGTAGACTTGTCACACTTGAATCCATCCAATACTATTTGTATTGAACGGTCAAAAAGATAAGATAAAGAATCATCAAGTATCACCAAACTCTATCAAAAGAGTTGGAAATATCAAGCGCAATAATCAGAAGCGCAACAACCTAAAAAGCTAGGGGGGTGTCCAACCAAAAATAATCCAAATAACCCAAATAACCCGACAAATCCGGGGCGTAGCGAGGTCAAGCTTAAGAAGACGATGCAAACTATTCCCAAAGCCATTAACCCGACAAACCCAGGGTGCAGCGAGGCCAAGCTCGCGAAAACGACACAAGCTATCCCCAAAGCCATTAACCCCACAAACCCGGGGCACAGCGAGGCCAAGCTCTCGAAGAGGATTTCCAAAAATTAATTTCAATAGCTCTCTTGATTTGCGTCGTCAACTTTTAAAACATTCTTACCCTTATATTACACAATCTTATAATCTAAAGTCGGAATGAAAAATGTATTCAAGTCAGTGGCGTAGCGTAGGGGGGGCGGTCCGCCCCGGGCGGCAGGCCTAGGGGGGCGGCAAAATGTCGCCGGTGATGCGGGTAGAGTAGAAATTATGTTTTATGAAAGATCGTTTGACAAGTCAACAAACAACAATGATGTAAATTTGAAATTTGCCACCCTATCTGTGGTTCGTCGTTGACCGCTCTCGGCTGATTTCCGTGAATTCGTAGACGGTGAGTAGGGCCGTAAGAGTGCATTCCGTATTGTCACGCGACTCGCGAAACTAAAACATAACGTTCCGAAACTCTCGCGAAACTGAAAGGGAGTGTTCCGAAACATATGATATGCATATGCGAGATATGATAAGATAACTAGGATTCGACGGAAACGTTATTCTAGTCTCAGCCAGCTCAATGTTTTTGCTCCCTTCCGCATTACAGAAAGTTATTTCGATTGTGTTGTTTATAGTTTAAATACTGTTGAATCTTCTAAAACTAAACACTTAGTACTTCACTCAACCTTTGAACTAGTTTTTGAAAATGAAAAGAATTAAAGGAAGCGGCGCGGAATACCGCAAGAAAAAGGCTAAGAAAGAAGCAGACGCGAAATATTTCAGTTCTAGTTCTGGTTCAAAAGCTACGTTAACGTCTTCGGTGGCATCCAGCAGCAGCGGAAGTGATTCCAATGTAAGTAAGATTCCTCCATCTACAATCGTGAGTGGCCTAGAATTGTCCTCCGGCCAATATTCATGGAAATGCATACCTTATTTTACAGGCAGAAGAAGAAGACGTGCTGACGAAGACGAAGTCGACTCACCAGAAGTACCTCAAGCATCTAGTCACAAGCCTGCAGAAGAAGTGAACCTCGTGAAGCTGTAAAGACGCTTAAAAATAAGTTTATGGAAGTTCTTGATGTACTGCAAGAATTGACGGATCGGTAGCCAGTCTTCTTCTGACAGTCATGCAGTCATTCAACTTCCTCACTTTTCTTGGCTTTTGAGCTGCAGAGCTACCTGAAGAAGATGACGCACAGATTTACCTGCAGCAACGTGGACTGAGTGTGGATAAGTGTGCTCAGAAACTCTGCGTTTTAAAAGCTCTCCTAGTGGAGAGCAGAGACCGTTTCGTCCAAGCCGCAATCGACTTTTCTAAGACTCTTTGGAAAAAACTCGGAATCGAACTCAAAACGAGAAGAATTCGCAGGAAAAAACGCATGCATGGCGATGAATCCGCAGATGCAGCTTTGTCTCACGTAACTCATTCGTAAGGCCCGTAGAATCCGTTTATGAAACCGCTGATCCTATTTTACTTTCAATAAAAGATACTTCATTGCCTGTGAAATGATGTCCCGAAATTTAATTTTAATTTAGTATTGAATGGGGGCGGCAAAATGGGTCTCCCGCCCCGGGCGCCGAGATGGTATGCTACGCCACTGATTCAAGTTAAAGATATCAAGCACTACATTTGATACTGAGATTAAATTCAGTTTTTTCTAATTTTTTTATTTTTTAAAAATCTAAAGACTTTGTTGCAAAAAATCGCTTCAAATTCATACTTTAACAAATATTTGGAATAATTAAAGATTAAATACACTAGAATTTTATTAAAAATCAGTATGTACAATTTTCAATCCAATCCTAGTGTATTTAGGCTTCAAATATTTCCGATTTTTAGCGGCTTGATATTTTTGGTGGGAAAATTTTCAAAAATATAATGAAATCTCGGTTCGTACTAATTTTAGTACAGGGTCCCCATTGAGTAAAATCTATAGTAAAAAAACTTTCTATTTTAACAGAATTTAACATTATATACTTTATAAAATATAAACACAATAGCTGTAATAAATATTGTCCATGTCCCTTAATAGGTAAGTTATAGTTGAAAATCGTCGAACACCTCCCTCGCCTAGCTTTTTAGTTTGACATCGTACAATCGTATTTTTTTTTATTGACGCGCTTTGAAACCGTAAATCGAGCACCGGATTTGTAAGAGTTCACAGCTTTGGGAGGAGCTATTTCTTTACATTGTCTTCTAAAGCTTGGCCCGTTGCGCCCTGGGTTTATCGGGTTAATGGCTTTGGGGATAGCTTGTGTCGTCTTCGCGAGCTTGACCTCGCTACGCCCCGGGTTTGTGGGGTTAAGAATGTTTTAAAAATCTTCACTCGGGTGTCTATCGATTTCGGAGGGGGTGTCCACTGACCTCTAGGGGGTGTCCGGACACCCTGGACACCCCCCGTTGTTGCGCCCCTGGCAATAATTATACTTTCATCAAAGCAATGCAAATATTGGTTCTATCTTTCGGTCAGATATGCCATCAGATCACCAGTAGACTTTCTGCCGTATTATGATTATTAAGAAGTTTTCCATTACTTGGAAAGAGACCAGAAGTATAGGAATGACTGAAAAGCTTACGTAAAGGACGAGCCAGGATGGAAGAACATCTCCTCAAAACTAGTCATCAAATATTTCAGGAGTTATCAATAATGCAGTCTTACAATCATGCAATTTGGAATGGATACAGCAATGAATACTTAACATACAACAAGAACAGAAATAAGATATGTTTTTAAGATTGTCTAAGGCGTTTTTTGGAAAATGTTTTGTGGATTTGTTTGAGAACATTTTAAAGCATTAAGAAGAACGTGTGTGAATTAATACAAAAAATTAAAAGCAGAGGTCCCAGATGACTACCTTGTGGTATATCAGATTTGAAGTGAAATATTCTGCAAAAAGAACTTCAACTTTACCAACTAAATTCGGCTAATTTCGTTTAATAAAATCCAAATAACTTAATTTTGTCATTATATGTATATTGTATATTGTTTGACAAACAGAGTTCAACAGATTTGAAAGCATTGCGAAAATAATTGTTTACAACTCCAGTTAGGTTTTTGTTTTCCATTAAAGATCTGTGAAACACATATAAAGCCCTTATGCAGCTCAGAAATATACTTTTTTTTTACAATAAATTTAAAATTATTTTGAATTTACTTTTGAAATTGTAGAAAGTTTACTAATATCCTTGTGGTCGAAGTATACAACTTTATTTTTTGTCCCAGATCTGAAAATTAAGACTTAGGCCGGTATTCACCGAGCGCTCTTAAACGGCTCCTAACTTTACGAGGCTCTTAACTTGAAATTTCTTTGGGGTATTCACCAACCACTCGCAAGTGTTTTTCGAAGTTCGAAAATGAGAGCCACTCTCTCTTATTCAGGCATACCCAAACTTTGAAATCAAACTGTTTTCGAACTTGAATGACAGCTGGCAGTGAGAATGCTTCGGTCAATTTCGTATTTTGCTTGGGGAGCGTTGTTGGTGACGATAACTGGTTTTGGTTTTGCACTCACTTTCATTTGTTTAGTTTGTTTAGTTTTCGAATTTTCGAAAAAACTTTCGAAGAGAGCGCTCGTAAGTTTAGGAGTGGTCGGGACCACTCCTAACCTTTAAGAGCGCTCGTAGATCTTCACTAAAATTGCTTGGTGAATAGGTTTATGAGCTTCTTAAGTTATGAGCGCTCGGTGAATACCGGCCTTAATGAGATAAAAGGTGGTGCAAAACTTGTCACCCTATTAGGCTAGTCGCGCACTGGCAACTGTGATCGAAATCAAATAGTTTAATCACCAGTTGAAAGAGAACCGCTCACTGGCAACTCTTTACTCACGCTCACACTCATTTTCTCTCTTGCGCTTATAGAAAATAGCTCAACTGTTGCGAAGGCAATCGTTTAGTTTGTGTAAAAACACAAACTTTTTAGTTGCTCGAATCGAGTTGCTCGAAGTGCGCGGTGTCCCATATAAGCCCATATGTTTCATTTTAGCAACTAAACAGTTGCGAAACTAAAAATTGAATATGCGCGCCTGGCCTTAGAAGATGCTATAATTTTTGTAAATGGCGGCAAATGTCAATTCTAATTTGACATTGACACCATTTGCAAGGATTATAGCATAATCCGATAGAGTTACAACTTTTGCGCAAACTTGTACATTGAATACAAAAATGCCCTGATGATGATGATGACACTTTTATATTTATTAGTAGGTATCTTCAGGTTTTCAAAGAAGGTTTTTAGAAAACAAGATTGGATTTTATTACATAATTCACCCCTGGGATTGCACTTAGCTTAAGCCATGTAAAAACAGATGTCTGAAAATCTCGAAAAGCTGACATATGTATGATATGTAGAGCAAATCCGAAAATTGATTCAAATTCTGCTGGTCTTGAAAATAGCTGTCCTTATTTTTTTTTCTTGTGGATCATTTTAGTTTTACGATATAAGGGTACAGTGTATCCAAAAAAAAGGGAGGAGTATATTTGGTATCTTCGGCAAAAATATTGTTGACCACAGTAATATTTTAATCACTTTATCATAAGGGGTTTTTTAATATGACTGAATAGATGTCATAAACTTTGTAAAGTTTTTTTTTTTTTTTAATAATGACGGGTAAATTAAATGGAATAAAACAAGCTCTGTGTGAGGCTCAATGCTCATTATGCCATTATGATGGTATATGAAATCGTTCAAATCTGTGCTTCTTACGGTAGCACGGATCCGAGTGCTCCAATTTGCAATTACTCTACCGCATAGATCCGGCTCAATTTGAGCGATGACCTGCATTATGTTTACCGTAAGGGCATCGGTCAATTGTGGTTTATTCGCGTAGACCTGCGACTTCAGGAAACCCCACAAGAAAAAGTCTAGCGGGCTCAAATCGCATGATCGTGGCGGTTAATTCACGTAACCTCTACGAGATGGCCCTACCCTCAAATCGTTCATGCAGAATATCAATCGTGGTGCTTACTGTGTGGCACTTAGCGCAGTCCTGTTGGAAACACATTTCGTCTAGATCGATATTGGTTATCATCATTCTGTAGCGCTCCATTGATGGTGACCGCCTCACCAACGTCGTTTTTGAAAAAAAGTACGGATTAATGACGCCGCCGTGGGCTGTACCGGTCCAAAATCCACAACAAACGCTTACTTTTTGAGAAAGCATTATCACCTTGCGTGGGTTGGTATCGTCCCATATACAACAATTTTGCTTGCTAACACAGCCATTCATCGAAAAATTCGCCTCGTTTCTAAAGATGATTTTTCGGCCCAAATTGGGGTCCGCTTCCAAACGGTCCAAAGCCCAGTCAGTTAACAAATGCGTTGTGTATGGAAATGAACTTTGAATTCCGGGGTAGTTTGCATCTTGTACGGGTGAAGGCCCTAGTCCCGACGCAAAATTTGCAAAAGGCTGAGTACTTGTGCATGGCGAGAAATCAGCTGTTTTGGGTTCTGCTGTACACTTTCACGCCCGCGGCGATGTTCTCGGCCGATCTTGCGTTCCTTTGCATATGAATGTTTGTGTATTGAATATCGAACCGGTCGTTTCAAATTTGTCCACCAATTGAAAAATGGGCGCATTACTCACTCATTATAAAGTTTTATCATTTCGACGTGCTGTTGAAACATGGCCGCCAAAATCTACCCGCGCCAATTCAAAATTCAGCAAAAATGCTACACATTAAATTTAAACTATTTCAGAACATATTAAGTCAAATGAAAAAAAAAATGCTATAGGTACTATTATTAAAGAAAAAATTAAAAATATTTTTTGAAATCTACAAATACAGCACTGGACATATGATTGACTAGATGAAGTAAGGAAGGAGAAAAGGACTTACCGTCTATTTTGCAATTAACTGAATTGTTGCTCTTTTTCGATGAGTTACGTGACATTTGCGAATGACTCTGCGTGTGTGAATGTGATGGACTCGAATCAATGGAACGGCGGGCGGCAGACTGAAATATGTTGGAGCCACCCATGGGGCTTGGTGTAACAGTAACCATAGGATGTACACTTCCTACAAAAAAAAAACGGATAGGACAAAAAAAGGAAACGAATAACTAAATGTAAGCAAAAACCCCAATGAAATGGAAATGAATTGCAAAATTAAGGAAATGAGCTGTAATTAAGGGAATGGCTGAATTAGTTTGGGTATTCTGGTCGGGTATGAAGGTATAGAGGTAGAATACTTTTAAGCCTTGTGGATGGTCGATTAGGGAAGAAAAAAGGACACTCCTATTAAATTGTATTTTGTTTTTTTTTTGTACGTATTTTAGATTTGTTGCTGACTTTTATTTTGTTTATTCCTTAATTTAATGCCTTGAACTGTGCCACAGGTACTGTTTCTAAAATCTTTTCGGTTCTTTAATGTGAATGAGTTTTCAGAAAAAAATAAATAAAAGGTTTTTGAATTACATTTGCTTTTGACCTTTGGTGAGATGAAATGGAAGCAACCAAAATTGACTACCCAAGATGTTATCGGGCCGGTATCAAATGAAAATTCAGTGAATGTAGTATATTAAATTTAAGTACCGTTAAAGGAGGCAAATTGTCTCGTTTGTGGAATGAATCTTAAAAGCTACAGGTGGGCGATTATGGCAGGTTAGTTTATGAGTGAATTAGTTGGGAACCGAATGGGCTGTAGTCTTTGTTTGGAGTATGTTATCAGGTTGGTAATGTATTGAAAGGATTTTTTTGAAGAATTTCTAGGAAGGCCTTCTCAATGGGTTTTAAATTTAAAGATTATGTTTTTTTTCGTGTAAGCATGTTTGCCAAACAATTTTTTTGGTTCTTTCAATGGGTGTTTTATGTGTTGTGCGTAATTATGTGATAAATGTAACTATGGACACTTTACCCTTTTCAAATATGGATACAACGTTATTTTGAGATATTTTAAATTCATTTAATGTAGGATTTTCGGCGACGTGAAACAACGCCAAATGAAATGAAGTAAAAAAAAAGAGGCTGGGTGCGACCCACACTGATAACTTCCCATTTGTGGTCTTGAAAACTTTATATTTAGTTTTTTTTCACATAACCAAATTTTCAGCGAAACCAACTTTAGCTGTAAAATTCAAACAAACATTATTTTAAGATGTTTTCTCATTAAAATAATGTTGCCCCCTGAAATTTGTATTATCTGCCAAAAAATTTATGCTAAGCGACATTAATAAAGATCTCATTGTCGTGAGCAACAAAAAATTTTGTTAGATGTCACTTAGTTTAACCAAAATTGTCTCTTAGCACACTATGATTCAACTAGAACTTTCTTCGTTTTTTTTCGTTTCCTGAACAATTTAAGAAATGTCGCTTAGTATGCATTCTTACGGGAAGGTATCGATGTATAAAACAACATACTTTAGAAGGCACTATCGGTGTTCATTCCCAAGAAATTCGACTTGAAATAGAATTTTAGCTAGTTTTCACTAGAATTTTTAATAGTTTTTTTTATTTAAAAAAAAAACTATTGATTCAATATTTGTCAACATTTTACCAATTGTACAAAATTATACTATGTATAAAATAAACTAAATTACGAGTCAATATCACTACTAGTTCTCGAGAAATTTGAGTCGAAAAACAATTTTTATCAATTTTCAATAGAATTTTATATAGTTTTTTATTTTTTGTAAAAAAACTGTAAACTGATTTTTTTTGAAATTTTCACCAGTTGTCAAACACATTATTTTTCGTAAAATAAAATTATTTTGAGTTTCAAATTGTTTTCCGTTCTTAGAATATCTGGGTTATAAAATTTTTTTTTCATACCAAATCTGTATGACCTTATAATGAGTACATTAAATTTTATTTGAAATCAATAGCATTATCTTTTCGTGAGATATTTGAAAAATTTTTACTTTTTTGTTAAACCGTTATAGTGAAAAAACTACTCACTGAATTTTAATAAACGCCCTTTCAGCCTCTTTCGAAGTTATTATCTATTAAACAAAATTTATTTGAAGGCGATATCTTTACTCGTTCTTGAGATTTCGACGACGAAAAATGGTACCAGAACGTACGGACGTACGAACGTACGAACGTACGAACGTACGAACGTACGAACGTACGAACGTACGTACACACACACACACAGACATCTCTCTAGAAATGATTGATATAGCCTCTATAGGGACCTTGAAACGTCGAAAAATGTCAAAAATTCCAATTTGACAAATCGGACCGATTACAATAACTCCCTGTGGGAAGTTAATAAAAAAATAGCCTTATTTTGTTTTAAATCTCGAAACTACGCTAAATTTTTAAAATTGATGGAATTTCGCTTTACCAAACCACCAAATTGGCCATATTTCGGTAGTCAGAAATTTTATGTTCAGTCGTGCGCCTACTTCCACAGTTGTGTTGAATAGCAGTGCCTTCGTTGTCCCTCTTCGTGTATTCTAAAGATTTTAACTCCTTCTTTGAATAGTCTGTACTGGTCAAGCAACTTCATTAGGATATATTTAGTCGCATGGCAGGGGCCTATGCCAATAGTTTTCGTAGACAACAGTACCTTAAATCGAAAGTTCGGTGGTACTCTTGTCCAAAAAAACTGTTGACATATGCGTCAATGTTTCATTTCTCAATGTCCAACCATCAGGAAAAAGTTTAAGGCAGCGTGGAAAACTGTGACAGTCAGTTAATTTAAATATTCTGTTTTTCCGCAAGATTTCCGGTTTGCATTCCTTAAGGGCTGCGATTGTCTGAGGTATGTTGGCTTAAGCCTACGACTTCATGTAGCCCCGAAGAAAGAAGTACTTGACCAGCAAACGCTTCCTTCACAATATCCATTGTGGCTCGTGCTGTGGTGCGTGCGATTGCATCGTCTTACTGAAACCACATGTTCACCAAGGCCAGCTCATCCAATTCTGGCAATAAGAACTTCTTTATCATGGCCCTGTAGCGTTCGCCAGTAACAGTGACTGTATTACCGATAGTGTCCTCAAAAAATTCGGTCCAATAACTCCTCCGGCGTGAAAGCCACCGCAGCACACTGTGGCTTTGAGTGGATGTAATGGCTCTTCGTGCATCACACGGGGATTTTCATTGCCCCAGTGACGTAACTGCCAGTGGATACGCGCCTTGTCGCTCATGATTATTTTTGACACACAGTGACTTTGTCATTGGTCTCCTCGTCTCCTGTGGTTCTAGTTTGTTCAGGTCGAGTAGTTAAGAGCCGAATTATTTGCGGGTTGACTAGACACGAGTAGCAGATCGACGTCGAAATTCGCGCTCCGCTAAAACCATTACATTATTACAAGCTCTTGCGGAGCATAGCGCTCCATTGCTTATCTGTATAATGTGGTTCTTGGACTGTTTGATGCCGTCATTGGGGCATGGAAAGTGATGCAGGTGCAAGTGTTCAGTTAATGTCTTACGTTTTCGAGAGTTATTGACTGCCTTTATTTGCCTCAAATTAACTCCAGAGCGACCCGTGGTGCATTTTATTTTGTCATAGGTTGGTTTGGGTTAATGGCCTGAAAGTTGATATTGTTACCGTCACACTGAGATCAATGTAGATACGTTGTGATACACTAAGGATTGTGATTCCTATTGAAACCTATGATAATACATTGTCATTTAAGCCCGTTAAGAGTCTTGATGAGTTTCAGCAAGCTATTGCCTGAAATGTTGGAGGGTACTTTTAAGTCATTGAAGAAATGTCTCTCCTAAAATAATCACCTGGTTCAGGAGAGGTAGACACCTTTTAAAGGCGTGATCCTATTCTTTACCCCCAATTAAGAAATCATCCTTCCACCATAGCCGTAGTAGGATATCGCTCCTTGCAACGTCTGGTAGATGAGCTTGATAAGTCAGTGGTTGGTGTTTAAGTCCATTTATTTGGTCAGGATTGCTGAAAAAGGCGAAGGCGCTGTCCTCAAGAGGATTTTACCAATCTTAGAGAGAGGTGACCCCATGAACTCACTGACGCTTGTGTTCACTATTGTAGTGGAAATCGTTGGTATGAGCAAGGTGCCCATTCTCCGTTTGTTACTGCTCTTGCAAGAAACACGTTCATCGTTTAGTCGTTTTCGTTCGTTCTACCATTGTCGTCCTGAACCTTTTTAATGCCTTTTGATTATGGATGGGGCGATTTACAATTTCTTGGTTGGCTGGTTGACAGCGCTTAGAAATTTTCAAGTCATTTGGTAGCGTTAAAACGGTTTAACAACTGTTTGCTTGGAATGTCAGAGAGTTCCTCTCTCGAACATAAAAAAGATATAAAATTAGAGGTCATTACGGCTCGTAGAGGGTCTTATACTAGTGACTTACAAATTTCAATCATTCCTGTGTGCGTAAGAATGGAGGAAAATTCCCAATTTTTGCCGATTTCAAAGAACTAATGAACAGCACTTTTCATGACAAAGATATACTCCATGAGAATTTGTCACCTCAAAAAAACATTTTCGCAGTGGCTGGGAATCAAACAGAAGATCCTCTGAATGACAATTCAACGTACTAACCATTATGCCAAAGGGTTCTTCTTTTTCTCTTGAACATCAACCGATTAATAGAACAAGAATAAACCACCAAGAAGGTGGAAGACATTAAATGTTTCAACCAAACACTAATAAAAACGATATGTTAGAAAAGGCTTTAAGGTATTTCGTTGGAGGCAGGCGTTGTACAGTACAGACCATGAACAGGATATGAACATTCCATATACTCAAACTCGCATCGACCTGCAACCTGCAAACTGCACAGAACTGGGTTTCACTATAAATACATTTTCATTTCATCCGAAATCAATGTTGGGAATGAAAGGACAACAGGAAGCTGGTCTAGAAACCAATAACAACGATATATATGTATGTATGTGGTTGGAAGTACAAAAGTTGCTATGACATTTCATTTCAAATAAGAAGAATTTATTTACTACCTTCGGTTCTGAGTGTGTATTTATTCTCATTTCTATGTTTTATTTACAATGGAACACGACACAACATTTGTTAGGGAATCAATTTTTTCGCACAGTGCTTTGAAATGAAATAAGCTGCCATAGTAACTAATATGAGACATAAAAATACGTCCCAACGACATATGTTTCATTGTTGACCGTTTTGTCCAACTCTCTTTTAGGATTAAAAATTAAAAGGAAAAATATCGGAAAAGTGCCATATTATGTTTCAAGTATATCAAATATATTTTTACTACTGGGGTCTATTTTATAAAACTATTGAGCTTGTACTTGTAGTTTCAAGCACACATAAAGTAAGGAGTTGCATTTTTTGTTTCAAAAATATTTTTTAACACTCGTATATAGCGATTTCACTTCTACAAAACTAAAAGTTCGTAGCTATGAGTGACGAAAATAAGTATACAATAGCTTGCTTTATAGTTTAGCTGACTTTTCTAGTGTTTTTCAAACTGAATTACTGGCTATCATGGAAGCATGCAAGGTACTCAAACAAGATCCAAACCAGAACCGGAATACGGCTATTATCACATACACTCAAGCGGCTGTTAAAGCGATTAATTTTAGTACATCATCCTCGAAATTGATCCAGCAATGCCGGAATGAACTTTTTAGCCTCAATATTAACCACAATGTCACTCTTATATGGGTCCCGGATCATAGTGTGTTATTCAAGGGAATGAACAGGCGGACGAGCTGACCAGCCAAAGATCATCCCTTCATAACTAACTTGCAGAAAGAGTCAACACTACGCTCGGTGTTATGAGGGGCTATATTATCTCAATTTTTCTTAACTAAACAATTCATAGGTGGAGCAGTTTAAATACATAAGTGCATTATAGCGGTTTATTTTTAAATCATATATTATTTTGGCACTGACAGCAGGTTCCCTGCTCGAAATCTTGACAGAAAGTCAGTATCATACCTCCGTGGAACGAAATGAGTGGCTTTACGCTTCAACAACGTTGGGAAGTTTTGAAAACTTATTTCCGAAGTGAGCTCTGTGTAGTCCAAATGGTGCGTTCTTTGTAACGAAGTTTTAGCGCGAAATGAAAGGTATGCTAGTGAAGAGCACCTATGTCCCTGTCGTCGTACGGTGCGCATAGACGAGAATGTGGCTGCTGTAGCCGAGAGTACGAAACTAAATTCACGAACATCAACTCGCCATTTATCTCAACATTTCACGCACTAGTCTGAGAAGAATTCTGCACAAAGGTCCCGGATTATTCGCTTGGATTGACAGAATGCGCTACTGCGAAGCCAGACGAGGCAGACACTTGAACGACGTTTTGTTCCATAATTAATGGGAATGTTTGCTCTTGCCATAATGTTTGATTAAGCCATAATACACGAAAAAAAAAATTCATTTTGCTCATTTTATTTCATTTTTAAAAAGAAACTTGTATTTGGACCACCATTTACTATTCAACTGTTCAAACTGTTAAAAACCCTTAGAATAAAAAAGATGATTAAAATCCGTTCAACAATTCTTGAGAAAATTGAAATTTAAAAAAAGATCTGTAGGAGGTTCCATTAATAACCATTTTTGTAAAATTTGTTTCAACAATAATCTCGCTTTTACTTAATGAAATTTGCTCTCTTTTTCTATGACAATCATAAAAATGTAAATTAAAATAAAATAAGTAAACAATATCACAACAATTACTTCTTCGTAGACATATTCCTCAGGGGCGGAGCTAACAAAGAAGAGAATTGAGGGCGCCAGCAGTTGTTATATTGATGAAGGAAACCTTCTGCAGCGAAACTGGCGGTGAAAATATTAAAAAAAAAAGAAATTTATAATTCCGAATGGGAATTTAAAAACTATTTAATACATTGCAATTTAGTATTGTTGAAATAAAAGACTTTTTAAACAAAAGTTGCAAGCAAATTAATATGGAATATAAGACAAACAGTTAACCAACGCTCGGTTCCAAAATATCATTAAGGTAAAGTTTAGAAGTCACGTGTTAATTTTTGGGGAACAAAAGCGTAACGATTCAATTGAGTTTTATACTATTTCAAAAACAATTTTAATGACATTTAATTCTTAAAAAAGAAACTACTACATACTACGAAAATATTTAGCTTCCTATCTGCCAACTATTTCCTTTTTGTATTAAATTTCATTCTCGTGCTCTTTCAGGTGACACTCCACCAATTTTCCACTACAACATTTATTACCAATTTTCCTACTCAAAAACTATATTCTTTACTAAAATTTCTTCCAATTTCCAAAATTTTACTTTGCTTTAATCTACGATTTTTAGAACCTCTGGTTCGTTTCTATAAGTTAGTCAGAAACTGCCCGTCCCCGTCCACGCTTTCACTATAACTGGATGAAACTTAACCTTAGAAAATAAATGGAGCATTTTTTCCCTTGTTTGAAATTTGGTGGAAGATAATTTTAATTTTTTTAAAACCCTATTAAAAGGAAATATTTTGTATGTATTGCGAAACTAACTTATAATTCTTTGAGGGTAAGGGACTAGCGTAAAGGCTTCATCTTTCACATTTTAGAAGTTAAAGTTTTGTTGGACACTCTGCCGTTTTTAACTGACATTAACACCAACATCCAAGTATTTCCCGCCCTTATTAATCAGACCATCTATCTGTGCTATGTCTCTAAGATCTTTGAGGGGATTAAACATCTACTTTAAATGCCAAATTCAACACATCGACTTTTGTTTCTTCAAGAGACTGAGAGAATAAACCGATGACTGATGGACCACGGCTTCTTTCTCTCTTGCGGTAGGTTGAAAGAAACACATGTAAAATAAATTTGGACATAGAGGAACGAGGATAAAAAACGGAAGGAACGATTTTTGTTATGGCAAATTTTCCAGTAACAAGTTCCCAAGTCGATAAATAAAGTGGTTTATATATGCATATATTTTTATAAGAGTCCAATCACACCATCAGCTCAAAAACCGCATCAAAGAGTGATATGTTGATGATAGAGAAGCTTTTCAACAATCATTCTTGGATTTTCCGAGCCCTAAATGCTTATTAAGTAGCCTCCGAGGTTAAACTGGGCCTCATCACTAAAGATTATTTTTCGATGAAAATCCGGATCATTTTTATGCATTTCAAGGACCCACTCAGCGAAAATACAACGTTGCTGGTGATGGACCGGTTTGAGTTCTTGTGTTAACTTAAGACCTAAGACTTTTTGCAAAATACGGTGCAATATTGTTTGTTGAGGGCCTAATTCCAAAGATCGATGAGGAATCCAAAAACCTAGGTTTTCGTAAACACTACGGGCTACAGCAGTAATAATCTCAGTTGTTCTTGAGCGACGCACACGATTTCGATTCTTCGCATCACTTACTTGTCCCAACAGCTAACATTTTTCCACCAGTTTTACTGTTGCGGACCGAAAAAGCGCATCACGACAACCCAAAAGTGCTCTAGTTTTGCGAACTGTGACTTTTCACCATTTTTGTAAGTGACGTAGTTTTTACTTGTCAAATTTCAAAAGATGACAGCTCCAAAAGTAACAGTAACAGCTGCCCATATAGCAGGCTACTCAAAATGAAGCTTCTAATTGGAAAACCCTTTTTTATTAATTTTTTCTTACTTAGTGTTGAAGTTGGATAGACTACTGGGAAGTTTTAACAGAGGAAAGGCAGAAAGGGTTAAGAGCCATGGTGGATATGGGCTCTGACGATGGTGATGAAGCTGATTCATTCGATACTGGCTGCGATGATCCAGTTAATCATCCAGACTGTATCCAACTAAATCTAATTATGAAGACATCGATGAAGCTGTAGTAGAGGCAACTGGTTCATAAGAAAACTTTGTCGAACCCGACGAAATGGTGATCCAATAGAGCAGGAATCATCGGTTTAAGAGTTTTTCCTTGCTCCAAGTGAATGAAAATGTATGAAAGAGCCAGAGGTAACAATTTTGTCTCGTGTACAAGGTGCTAATGTGTTTAGATCTTGAGGAACTATTGGGCCTGTTGCTAATTTGAAGCATGCATCTCTTCTCGGTTTTTCAACAACCATATACAAAATGAGATCATCAGATTCACAAAGGCCAATAATGTCTACAGAAAGCAAAATGCCAATTGTCAAGTACAGCGTGCTTAACAACTTTTGACGATGCACAAATTGCAAGCCTATTTTGCAGTCTTGTTTTATAATGGTCATCGTCATTTGCAGACATTCTGGGACCCCATCAAGGGACATTCAATCTTTCGAGCAGTGATGAAACCTGTCACATTTTAAGATGAACAACGTCTTCCTTCGCTTCGATGATTAAGTTGATCGCCGTGGACAATCTTCAGTAAATAGAAACTTTTGGATGAGTTGAACCAGACAGTTAAAAAGATTCCGTGGTCGTTGGAAATTTCTCCAATTGAGCCACCAGAACGCTCAATAAAAGATCAACGGGTTATCCATTAAAAATTTCCATTCACACTAGAAGCTAAGACCGTCTGACAAAAGTACTGGACTTGGTCGTGGATTTGATGTCGTTGATGCCATCATATTTCAACACTATTAATTATTTCTTCACATCTGTGAATTTGGCCTTGAGGTTGTTCGATAACAAAATCACCATCCTTGGCACAATCCGGAAAAACAAAAGAGATTTGCCAAAACGTTTTGAGATGAAGGAGTTTCTTGATGACCATAATGAGCCCATGAGAGTTAAGAGTATAAAGCACTATCGCCCGGTGCACTCATTAATCATCCCTTGGATTTTCTGAAAAAAATGCAATTGGTGAAATATGTTGTAAAACCAAAAAACAAGTGGTTTTTTTATCTACGCCACTTCCGGATATCAAAATAAGCTTATAATGATACTTGACTACAAGCAAAGCCAAAGGTGGAGTCGATGTATTAGACAAAATGGTCTCCATTTATTCTTATACGCATCATGGTTGTTTTTATACAACCGACAAAACGTGGCAGCCCTGCCACCAACTGTCATCCTTTTTCAACACTTCAACCTATCTAGAAGTAGCAAACATTTGTTCAGAAACGATAAGCTTATCCAACTGGCGAAGGAGCTGATGGAGTCGGAACTGAAAGACCGATCACAACCTGCATCACACAACACAGTAGAAGAAACTGCTTTGGATGTCCTCCGCATTATGGAGAGAGTTCAGCCGGTCTTATGAACAGTCCCCGAGAGGCTTCCTTGTCAAAGATGTCACCTTTGCCCAAGAGCAGAAGACAAGAAAAGCAGAAACACCTCTGATTGTCTTGTAGATATTATTGTTTAATTATTGGAAAAATATGTTTTTTGTTAGAATTCCAGTAGTGAGGTCCAAATGGACCCCATATCAGTTGTATGGACTATTTCCAGACAAAAATCGGAGAAAATTCAGTACAATTTTCCAAGGCGAAAGGCCATAGGAAATACGTAGCTCCACAAGTTCCCAAATAACAATGACATACAAAGGTTTAATAGGCGAACATTAGGCTGATGGATATCGGCTTTCAAAATGAGTTAGGATCTTCTTCAAATATGTAACTTAAAAACTTTGTCAAGAATTTGCGTGTACCTAAACAAAATAAATCATGTTGGGTGGGATAAGGAATTTTTGCGCTCATTTGTTCATACTCAGTGTATTATTTTTGTTCTAACCTGTTTTGCTAGGATCATGGCCTAAATGACCTAAAGAACAATGTAATTTATCTGTGATACCATGAAACTTTTCCACAAAGCTCTGCTTCGCCTCCGTCATCGTAATGGTTGGTTGAATCTCTGCAATGTTATTTATGTTTGGAATTGATCCTTCAAATGATGTGTGAAAAAGCAAAAGAAAACAAAAAAAAAAACATTATCACACACAAATGAATTGCTAAGGGATAAAATGTGGTTCTTTGGTTATCAATATCTTTTTTTGGAAGATATATATGTAGATGGTGTCATAGGTCAAACAAATAGATTCGTGTTGTTGAAAGCATATAGGTACCTTTTGTGTGCGAAGTTACTGGAGCACATGCCGCTGTGCTACTAATTGCAGCCATTTGGTTAAGTGCCTTTCCATGTATTTGTGATTGCGTGATATTTGGTTTGAGAAAGGATATGAATAAATGCTTCGATAGTTCCTGTGGAGTCTCACAGTCCAAAAAGGCATCCAGAAACCGCCGAAACCCATCGTAGTCGATTTCCTGTAATAAAAGAAAGGAAATCATTAAATAAATTGCGCTTGCCAATGGAACAGGATATTACACAAAAGGATACCTCAAACAATGGGCTCAATGTCAACTTGCCAATAAGGGCAATTGATGGAAAATGTAAAAATAAATCAATTTATAAGCAAAATTAAAGCGAACTTTTCATGCACTTTTTGTGGTAAGAACTTGTAGTCTGTTATGTGCGAAGGATATTTATTTTTATTAATAAAATAAAACTTCATGGATATAATATAGTATATGTGTATCAGCCTGCGGGGGTAGCAAAATATTTTATCACTACATTGATAATATTGAAGACAAAAAACATATTCCCATCCCTATCAATTTCGTGTGCTGGAGGATATAAAAGGATATCAAGGTGGTTGAAACAGCCGGCGATGGGGCTGGTGTATAAGGTTATCAGGTAAGAGCCCCAATGTGAGAACGGTCTTCCAGAACATAAAACACGGAGTTACGATTGGATTTACCGCGCGTATAAGACCTTTCACAAAGGTCGATACATTTGAAGAAAAACAAAGAGATGATTATGACGAAAAGGAAAAGTGAAGACACAAAATAAAATATCACTCGTTCACATTTGGGGAACATTTTTTTTGATTTTAATTTATTATTAGACCTTGAAAAACAGGCAATTGCTAAAACAACTAGACAAAATATAAAGGTTGGGGTAACAAGGAGAATGAAGGGCATCTGTTTGGAGTTTTTTTTTTGTTGAAGAAAATACTTTTAGAGGCTTCAATTAAAAATAGTTGAATTGTAAGCTTTACAAAGAATTTCTGTCATAGGTTCATTTTGGCCATACTCTTTACGAATAATATTGAAGGTGCTTAATTTCTTTTATTTTAGAAACAAATTTCTACCCTACAACCTGGACATATTGGGACTAAGCGAAAAGAGGTGGTTAAGTACTGGTGGATTCATTTTCATTTGGAAGCATTTTCTTTATTTACTCTAGAAGTTCCCACTATTTCAGCGCAGAACTGATGATTCCAATGCGGATGCCAATCTTATATAATCTGAAAACCCATCAACGGCGAGATACTTACAGTCAGAAGGAAAGTTAATATCATCCAGTGCAACTCCCGACTGATGATGCGACAAACCTATAGCAAAAGATACATTTTACAGTCAACTCAGCGCGATTTTTAGAGGTTCTCCAAGTGGAGTCACTACTATCATATTGGGGGATTAAAATGCGGTGGATAGGACAACACAGCATTTAAGCACGTTCTGAATTACCACGACATGAAGAACGGAAAGAGAGATTTATGGATTTTTGAAAAGCAATCGTGCTTGTCATTGAAGGCACTCTGTTCGGACATAAGATCTCATTCAAGATAAGCTGGCTAAGCGCGGCTCAATATGACATAAAAAACTATATTGATCAATTCGCGATAGTTAAGTGCTTTTAATAATTCCTTCTGGACGTCCGAAATAGGCGCGGTTCTGATGTCTGGTTAGCTCTGCTATTAGTTAGAACTACTATTAGATCCCTACTTGCAGCCCCCTCAGAAGGTGATAGTAATATCAGTATCGTAAGAAAAGAAAAGAAATTCCAAAGACGTTGCATAATTGCCCTCGCAAAACAGGCTCAGGAAGCAACTTCCAGGTGCGACAGTAGCACACTCCACAAACTAGCTTGGAAATAAATCCCGAAAACAACATCTTGTCAAGGATTCAGACAGTACTCTCATGGTTATGGATAAGGAATGGCTTTGAAGAAAGAAGGAAGACTTTGCCACCTTACTAAGCCATCTCGACAGTGAGACATTGTACAGGCTTCAAACCAAAATAATCAATTCGCGTAAAGAAATTTCTATATTCTCATATGTCCACCCACCTTAGCCGAGATAACATCAGCAATCAAACTTGCGCAAAAATGCTACGTCCCTCAATAATACAGACATGGGAGGATAAAACTTTTGCAGTTAAATGGGAAAAAGTAATGATCGTCAAATTACTAAGAAAGGAATATATTATAGATTGCGGAAGCTGAAGAGGAACCTGTTTCCTCCATTCGGTGGCAATGATAATGACAAAAAATAATCTTGGAAGGAATCAGAGAGCATCTGTATTCTACTCCCGAAAAAGAGCAAGCAGAATTCCAGATAGGCTAATCTTGTATATATGTATCACATCAACATCATAATAGAATAATGCGGGGAGTTTTGTTGCTCTCTTCATTTAAGATTTTGTTTGGTTAGCCTTGGGCTAGAAGCTTACTGCTATTATTAAGGTGATGGTTATTGAAAAAGTCCTACTTCCTTTCCTACCCGAATAAACAAGGAGAATCTGATGGACGATATTTTCCTATCTGCAACATTTTGACTACACGGATTACAATTTTTTGTTTTCTTTCACGCAAAATTATGGATTTGCATCAAATGGTGAGTTGTTTGGAAAGTGAAGCTATTAAGGTCGGGTGTTCATACCCAAAGACGGCACGTACCTTAGCTAAACAGCATACTTTATAAAAACTCTTGAAAGATTGATTGATATCTATCAAAATAACTATTCAATATTCCCTCCACCAGAAAGAGTCTAATACGGTTGTTGTTCTAGAAAAAGAAGGCGCTTGTTACAACGTAGACACAACAATTACATCTGCATTGTCATATATGAAGGTAGATGGATCGCTTGCTGAAGATGATTCTAATTGAAAACTGGGCGGCTTTTCTGCTACAAGATTTGTCAGTAGAGGTAGACTTATAGGTAGAGGTGTCCTTTCTCCCCTTCTCTGGAACTTTGTAGTAAATAAGCTATTGATATGCTTGGAAGTGGGGGGCTGCAGTGTGATTGATTATGCGGACGATGTTGCCATTTTCGTATCAGGAAATCCTAACATCTTAAAATAATTCCTTAAAAACGCAATAAACAAGGTAAAAAAGTGGACAGAGCGGTGTGGCCTAGGAGTCAACCCTCACAAAACGAAACTCATCCTATTCACTAGGAACTACAAAATTCATAATGAAGATCCCCTTCTACATATTAAGGGCATTCTACTAGCTTTTTCTGAAGAAGCAAAATACTTGGGTCTAATTTCAGATAAAAAACTAAGTTGGAAACCTTATATACAAAAAAGAGTCGGAAAACGCCACCGTGGCTCTCTTCTGATGTGCAAAAGCTTTTGAAAACAAATGTGGCCTTCAAACTTGCAAAATTCACTGGTTTTATAATTCGATAATTAGACCGATCCTCACTTATGCTACGGAAGTATGATGGACCGCTCTGGAAAAGGCTGAAAACCGTGACAAGCTAAGCAAAGTCCAACGATCATCTTGCATGTGCTTAAGCGGATGACTACGAAGTACGAACGACCCCCTCTGTTCCATCTGCTGCCCCTCGAAATTTTCAGCAAATAGACGGTCGAGTGTACACGCCTAAAAGCTTCTTCACAATTGATCAATATCGAAATTGGTCATTTTATCATTCTTAACTGCTTCGGATCACATCCTAGTCACATCGCTTACTCTATCCCAAGCCCAGAGTTTGGAAAAAACTTCCAAGTCACCATTCCTTCAAGATCTTTCTGGGAGGATATGACTTTGTTGGAAGATGATTCTATCAATTTTTACACCGACGCACTATGGGACCAAATGGTGCAAACCATCTCAAAAATCCATAACTTTTTCGTTTCTCAAAAGTTTTTTTTGAAATTTTGCACACTTATACTTGTATAACCAAGAATTTAAAATATTAAAACGTTTCATATAGAAATAAATTATTTTCTTTTTTTTTAAATAAAATAAAATAACAAATTTGAAGATTTTGTTTAATTTATATGGGAAAAATTTGTTGGAGCAAGAATTATTGCAACAATTTGGATGAAATTTGTACAGTTTTTTTCTTTTACCAGTGAAAACATCTGAAAGTAGTTTTTGTGAAATCCGCCCACTACCACGCCCATATTTTTTTGATTTTTGTTATTTTCTTATTTTTAGTGACCAGGAAGCCGAACATTTTTGTTTGAGGTTTTTTAAGCTCAAGACATCAGATGCATATTTTTTCTGCCTACTTTCCCGCCCACTTTCACGGCCCTTTTTTTTAATTTTCAGCTTAAAGTTCATTAAAAGTAAGTCTCTTTTTTTATTAAGTTTTATATGTAGAAATTAATTTATGAAAAGTATTATTTTTTAGTAAAACCCGTGAACTGCCACGCCCCTTTTTGATATATAAAAGTGTTTCACCCTTAAGAAAAAAAAAAAAAACGTAATTTAAAAGTATCTTATTACTAGGTTATGTATCGATATTAATGTATGTTTAAAAGTTCTTTAGCCTCGTCAAACAATGCTTTAGTATCATTTTTTGTTCTTGGTTTTCCCAGATTAGATATATGCGGATCAGATGTATGTATATAATAAAGTGTGTAGAATATCTTCGTTCGTAGCTGATCTTGAACATTTCCTTGCAAATAAATTCTCTCATTTTAGTTTTTTTTTAAAGTTAATGCGAATCCTTCAAACGCTTTATTGAGAATAAAAGCTTAGTTATCTCATTACATTATTTATGAATGTTGCCTCTTGATTGATTAATATTACAACAACAATTTGGCTCTCCCATGCCAACTCTATTACCTTTTAGACTATTTTCACATGCTTTTGTTGTTGCTTTTGGTATTGTTTACGATTCAGTTTACATATTGTATGCAGTTCTCTTTTAAGTGAACTGTTAACTTTTTGTCTTCTTCTGTTTTCTGTTATTTATATGTACCTACATTTGTATTATATGCAACATACCCCACACACCCCCTCCACCCTCAAATGCTTGGCATTTATTTTTATTTAATTATGATTTTTTTAATATAAATATGAGTAAGGAAGTTTAAAATTGGAAAACAAATATTTTATTCTAAAAATAAAATTTTGAATTTTAATAATATTGGAAATAACTGATAAAAACTTATAAATTTTGTGGAAACATAGTCACTTATATGATGTTTACGAAAATGTGTTGCACATGTTTTAACAGTTATTTTTTTGAATTTTTTGACAAAAAATAACATTTTTTTTTTAATTTTGAGCTAAGGTAATAAAATAATGGTCTAAAACTTTTTGGAATACATATTTATGTGCATCAATAAAGGTACCACATTTTTGCCAAATTTTAATTTTATTCATCACTTAACAATAAAGTTATAAGAATACGAATTTTTATTCTAAAAACTTATGTTTCTTTCTCATCATACGTTTTTTTTTCTTAAACAAAAATGCATGAAAATGCGAAAGTTTTTATTTTTGTTTCCAAATTAAAAATATTTTTAAAATACAAAACAGCCCTTAACTAAACGGAGGCAGCCGGAGCTAACAGAGAAAACTTTAATTGAAAACAAAAAAATGAAAAAGATACTGCACCTTACTCATTATTTTTTATTAATTTACTGGTGAGCTAAATTAAAAACAATATAACTGTTTTGTAAAGAACAGGGTTTGGGCTTTTCAAAAAGGTATAATACTTATACATTCTGTCCAGAAAAATACGAAATAATTGACTTCAAACTCTCACTTCTAATAATTCTAAAAAATAAAAATATCGAAATGTCATTTTTAACGGTAATTTTAGGTACCGAGAACAAAAGTAAGATACACAAAATTTACTGTGTTTGGAAGAATCCTATTTCTAGTATATAATCCCATCATTAGATTTTTCAAATTACGAAATTCACCAAAACCATTTTTGAGATGGATTTCATCATTTGGTCCCATAGTGCGACGTGACGGATCGAATACTAATGATAGGGTAAAAGTGGGGATTTCATTCAGATAGTCGTAAGATTATGTCTCTTTTTCCGTCTTCCTTATTATTGCAGCGTGTTCAAAACAGAACAGGGCGATTAAAGAAGTCCTGTCTTGGCTCAAAGAAAACGTGTTATCAACTACTGATATCCGCATCTTTTCGGATAGGCAAGCCGGTTTACAAATCTCTGGACTCGATTTCTACTAACTCTTTAACAGGCATCAACTACCGTTCATCTCTTATGGAGATGCTGCAGCAGTTTAATATTCAACTCAGTTGGGTGCCAGGGCAAAGGGACATTTCGGGGAACTGTAACGCTGACAAACTCGCCAAAATTGGAACAACATTACCGATGTTACCTGATAAGTATATTATAAGTATACTCATCACTACATGCAAACTTATGCTAAAGCAAGATGCTATTGATAGGACAAACCTAAGATGGAATAATATAATCAACTGTCTGATGAAACAGAACAGGCCAATGCTTGATCTGAAACGTTTCAAGTATTTGATATTCCTTAGTAGATTGAACATCAGATCCGTAATTGGTTTCATAAGCGTACACTGTCTTATAGGCAAACACGAAAAGAGGCTTGGGGTGTACTCAAACGATTTTTGACGAAGCTGTGTAGACGAGAAAGAGGTAGAATAAATTTCTCATCTTCTATGTACATGCCCTTCTCTATCCCATATACGTAGGATTCATCTTGGAGAGTTTTTCTTCGCGGAACATAGTGATCTTATTAATATAGACATTTATAGTCTACCGCTCTTTATAAGGAGCTTCATGTGGTATCACAATGGACCAACTATGGACTAAGTCAGCTACGACGCTGGTAGCCACTTCAACATACCTTACCTAAGTCGAGGATCAACACTGAGAAAACTAAGGTCTTCAACATTTCCGGTAAATCTGCTCAAGTTAACCTTGTGGGAAAGGAGCTTGAAGAAGTGAACACCTTTCTATACCTAGAAAGTTTTGTTTTCTCTAATCTTAGGTACCTTACGTAAATGTTAATTTGTTAAGATTTTAATAAAAAATTAAAATTTTTTTTTTGGTTAAATTTTAAAGGCCAATGTTGATTTTGAATAAAACACAAATTATTTAGGAAATTATTGTCATTTCTTTTTATTATGATGGTATGGTTCAATTATGTATGGAACAAAATATCGGCCAATTGGCCGCCGCTACCTCGGCGGCACACCTCCATCCGATGGTCCAAATTTTCGATGACGCTGAGGCATAATTGAGGTTCTATGCCGTTAGTGTGCCGAATTATCTCATCCTTTAGCTCCCCCTCGACGGGTTTCACCTTGTCGTGGTGGGGGGGCTTACGTCTATTCTCTAGCTGCTCGATCAGCTGCAGATTTAGACAACTAAGAAAACCCAAGATTGTGACAGGTTTGAAACGGGTGTGTTTCGGTGAATCTCCGGCTACTACGTGGCTGGAGATTTTAAGGGTACTCTCCAGGTTTTAAGGGATGTCGATGGTGTGAAGGGTGTAATCGGTACGGCTTCCGACTACTTGCGTGGCTGGAGACTGTTTTAGGTTCTACTGGGTTATATTGAGGAGTTAACTGGTGAGGTCTCCGGCTGCTTACGTGGCTGGAGACTTTTAAGGTTATTTAAGGTTTTTAAGGGTTTCTTATTTGCAGTAGCAAATAATAGGAGGATCGTCGTCCTCGTTCTTTAGAACAAAGACTAGGAGCGTCTTTCCTAGTTTGCAGTAAGGTATATAAAAGATAGGAGCGTCTTTCCTTGTTTGCCGTAAGGTAAGCTAAAGACTAGGAGCATCTTTCCTAGTTCGTCGCAAGGCGAATGAAGATAGGGAGCACATTAGGTTGTTGGTTACTACCCCGGCCGATTTTCTTGGTGTGTTTCCTAAAGGTTGACAGGCCCAGGAATTTGCAGAAGCCAATCTGGAAGTGACAGGTTCAAATCTAAGAGTTTCCGAAGCTTGAGACAACGACTCGGATTAGTCCGGGTTGGGATCGCCTAGGAGACTCCATGAAATGACAAAGTTGCGAAGCTCCACCAGAAGCTATATTCTGGTACCATGGGAGATAGTGCCCATTTGAGTAGGGGGTTGAGTTTTGCCCTCGGCTCGAACCCTATCTATGAGGTAGGCCCCCTAGTGGGAGCATCATGGTGGCTTGGTTTATTCCGAATGCAGAGACACATGATTTTCAGGATTCTTTTCTTGAATTCAAGAGGTGTTAGATAGACCTCGCCTCCAAAGCAAGAGGTGTGTATATGTTGCAACATATCACTACTTTGTGACCGAGGTAGCTTGCTATGTCGGGGTTAATGGTCAGGACCCAATCTGACTCCAATGGAGGTAGGCCTCCCGTGGGATTGAGCCATAATAGGCAGGTGCTCACGTAAAACCAAAAGACGATCATCCTTTAGCTCTTGAATTGTTGCTGGCTTATCGACGTACACCTTTTCTTTCAAATAACCCCAAAGCAAGAAGTCCAACGGTGTCAAATCACATGACCTTGGCGGTCAATTGACATCGCTACCACGTGAGATAACACGGCCATTGAATTTGTCGCGCAAAAGAGCCATTGTTTCGTTAGCTGTGTGACAAGTGGCATCGTCCTGTTGAAACCACATATCGTCTACATCTATATCTTCCAATTCGGGCCATAAAAAGTTCGTTATCATCTCATGATAGCGAACACCATTCATAGTAACTGCCTGACCGGCCTCATTTTGGAAAAAATACGGCCCGATGATGCCGCCAGCCTATAAATCGCACCAAACAGTCACTCTTCGTAGGTGCATTTGTTTTTCGACAATCGCTCTTGGATTATCATTCGCCCAAATGCGGCAATTCTGCTTATTGACGAATCCACTGAGGTGAAAATGTGCCTCATCACTGAAGATGATTTTCTTCGAAAATTGATCATCCACTGTTGCCATTTCGCGCCACCATTCTGACCATTGACGACGCTTGAAATGGTCAAGAGGCTTTAGTTTTCGAGTTAATTGCACCTTGTTAGCGTGTAAATGCAAGTCTTTATGCATAATGTTCATCAACGACGAGCGTTAGAGGTGCAATTTTTGGGCCCGACGACGAGTAGAGGTGGACGGCTCTTCAGCCACACTATCGCAAACAGCAGCAATATTTTCTGCAGTACGAGCTGTACGAGCATGGACTGGTGTTTTCACATCTCCTACAGACCCGGTTTGCTCAAATTTTGGCACGATTTTTCTGATTGTACGCACATTTGGAGGATTAAATTGACCGTTTTTCACGAAGTGCACGATATGCATTTTGATCGCCCATTTTCATAATAAGCCTGAATAACTTTAACGCGTTGCTCGATTGTGTATCTTTCCATGGTTCAAATTGAGTTAGTCTGAAATTTAGAAATGTCAAATGAAATGCAGAAAAAAACTTGACGTTTGGGTGTGGTTTACATTCAACATCGGCCCTTAAAATTTAACCACCCTTTATTAATGAATAAAACTTGCTTAATAAATACTCTCTGCATCCTTATCGACATATCAAATTTGTATTTGAAAAACTCTGCTGGTAAGCAATAAGAACGAAAAGTTCTTTAAGGCTTAGCCCGGGGAATGATAAAAACTCTCATATTCGGGCTTATCATCTTCATTTCCTCAGCACTACCTTTAAAATACACTAACAATTCTAATTGAATTTCATATCGGATGTAAGTTTATTTAAATATCTTTTCAAGTTTTGAGTTCAAAAATTACTGAACGAAAATATATATTTCTGGTTGAATGCAAAAACTTAAATGCTTAGATTCGTGTGATCCAGTTTGTAAGTAATTTCATTAACACCAACTCTTCAAAAAATAAATTTTGAAGTAAATCCGTGTTATCTTCTTAAATCAGATTTTAAAATTGGACAAGAAAATATCTAACAACCAATTTCACGTAGCACCATCTTGCACTTATTCTATTTTCTTCTGTTCTGACACATATTGATGTGAATGACCGTAACTAACAAAGTTATAAACATTCAGATCTTCCTATAGTTCTTAACTTTATTGAACGGTTATCCATACAAATACATATCTGTCCCATCGTCACGAATTCAATATGTTCATTCCAACTTGTTCTTAGCCATTTCGAATAAATTAATCAAATGAAATGGCAAGCTAATCTCCCTTACGAATTCTTCCAATGTTTCACAACACACACAACCAAACCGGACTTAAGAAGGATATAATGAAACTATTTTTATCAGCTCCACTCCAACAACCCAATTTGAACAAGCTACCCATACAAAGTTTGGCTATTTTCATTATCCTCACATTCCTGATGTCAGCAGTTCAGCACCAATCACCACCTCGTGCAAGAAACAGCTATGATGTGAGCAATATTGTCTTCATGTCCATATATCCTAACGGAACACACCAGCCAGCAGTTTGAAGGGAGAGAGATTTTTTTTTGTGTGCACAAATGGCGAAAGTGACAATAAAATCTCGTCTCTGCATATGAAGAACTACAAGATATCGAAGCAATTTATTATCCGTTTGGGCCAGTAGGGGCAGTAACATGAGCTGACAGAACAAGGGCATTTATTGTTTCGGACTATATCGATGAGTTACGTCAACGCCATGACGTCAATACTTTCCAAACCAAAGTTTCAATTTCTTATTTGTGGACTTGGAATATTAGATCAACTTATGGACAAGTAAATAAAGATTTAATAAATGAAATAATATGTAAGATATATGAAGGGTGGGCCAAATACAGGTTTCTTTTTGAAAATGCAATAAAATGAACAAAATTAAACTCTTTCCATGTATTATGGCTTTATTAGTAAGAACAAACATTCCCATTTATTATGGAACTCAACGTCGTTCAAGCAGATGGTCATGCGCCTTCAATTTCTGGGTCAATTGGACCTTGTAAGCGAATAATCCCAGATCTTTGTGCAGAATTCTCCTCAGGCTAATGCGTGAAATGTTGAGCTGTTAAGATCGATGGCAATTGATATTCCTTAATTGACTCTCACACTCTCGACTATAGCAGCACTCTCGCCTATGGGCAACGTACTACGACGGGGACCATGAGTGTTATTTATTAGCATACCAGTCTCATGAACTTTTTGCACAAACTTGCGTACAGCAGGCGCTGTGGGTGCTTCATTTCGGCCAAAACGCACTGTTTGGGCTACACAACACTCACTTGGGAAATAAGTTTTCAATATTTCCCAATATTGTTCAAGCGTAAAGTGAGTCATTTTGTTCCGCGGAGATATAATACTGACTTCATGTCAAGATTTCGCGTGACAAACAGCTGCCAGTGTCAAAATAAACTATGATTAAAAAAGAAACCATTAGATGGTCCACCTTGCTTATATGCTATCAACAAAAAAACAAACAAACATCTGTCCACCCATTAGGACGAAACGTCACTATTAATAGCAAAAGCTTCTAATTTAAGTTGAAGAGTTCATCTACCTTGGAGTTAATATTAGCTCCACTCCATCGACACCTTAGTGAAGCTCCGACAAAGAATTACGCTAGGAAATTGCTGCTACTTCGATTTAGTAAAAGAAATGGCTTTAAAACTGCTCACTTGTAAGACGAAGTGCACGGTCTACAAAACCCTCATACTACCAGTCTCGCTAGCGCTGAGTGCTGGATTATAAGCAGTAAGGGAGAGATGACACTGGGATCTTTCAAAAGGAAAATACGTCGAAGTATATTTGGTCCTGTTGGAGAAGATGGCGGATGAGGAAGAAGATATAACTGCGAACTCTATCAGCTGTACCAAGATGTGGATGTTGTACAGAAAGCCAAAACACTTTGACTATATTGGCTAGGCCACATTGAGCGAATGGACAACAATGCTCCAGCTAAGAGAGTCTTTGAATTTGTGCCTTAAGGTTCCGAGAGACAAGGAAGACTGAACCTCCGGTTTAAAGACCAATCCATCGCAGATGCCAGAACGCTTCGCCTAGATGACGACTGAAACTGGAAGCAGCGTGCTCGGGATGGCAGTGGGGTAAAAGCTGCCTTGTTTCAGGTAGAAACCCTTAATGGATCGGCAGCCAGTTAAGTAAGTAAGTAAGAAGTGAAAATACGTTTTCTAATAGAAATGTTCGAATTTTGAGGAGTGATTGCGACCATCACAAGACAAAGTCTAGCGGGGTCAAATCGCATGGCATTGAAAAGATAACCTTACGCTCAAATCGTTTGTGCGGAATGTCAATCGTGGCGTCCGCAGTGTGGCACGAAGCGCCACGCCTTCCTGCTGGAACCACATGTCGTCTAGGTCCATACGGTTCAATTTGAGCCATAGGAAATTGGATATTATCGTTTTGTAGAGTTCGTCATTGATTGGTGATCGCTCAGCAATGACTTTTTCGAAAAAGCACGGACCAATGTCCCCGCTGGCTGGCCCAAAATCCATACCAAACGGTAAAATTTTGAGGATGCCTTGTCACCGGGTGAACCTCGTGTGGGTAAGTGTTGTTTAATATATAGAAATTTTTCTTGCTGTAACAACCCTCCATCCAAAAATGTAACTCGTAGCTAAAGATGATTTTTCGGGCAAAAGTGACGTCTCTTTTCAAGCGCTTCGAGGTCAAGTTCAACGGCCGTGGCTATGTTCTCAGCCGATCTACCGTTACTTTGACGTACGAATATTGGCTGATGAAATGTGCAAATGAATAAATTATTTATAGTTTTATGAAAGTGGCTCATCTGTTCGAGCAAGATTTCGCGCACTTCGGGCGAAAAATAATATTTAGCGAAGTGCTCCAATTCTGGGTGAATAGGTTCGTCAACAAGCAAAACTGTCGAATTTAAAACAAAGAGGATTACAATCCACATGAGACCGACTAAATTTCAGTGCATCCAGAGAAATAGTCACTTGTTTGGTATTGATTTTGGGCTGGCAGCATAAACGGTCCATTCTTAGTTGAGAACAACGTTGGTTAGGCCAACACCGTCACCGGTGACTACGGTCAATACGATCGCGCTACATGCCACACTGCCTGTGCCAGAACACACATTTTACACGAGCGATCTCCTAACATAGTTATCTCATGTGTTAGCAATTTAAATTGGTTACCGAAACCATGAAAGTTGTACCCTTTAGACTTGGCGTGGTGTGTACGAAATTGGAAATAGTGGTTCTTTGGCATAGACCTGTGACTTAAGAAAACCCCACAAGAAAAGTGCTACGGGGTCAAATCTCGCGATCTCGTTGTCCAATTCACGGGCTATGTGGCAAGTTGTCTTTTTGAAATCTCATTTCGTCTTTGTCCATATCACCCAAATCGGGCCAAAAGAAATATGTAGTCATGAACCGAAAACGCTCGCCTTAGACGGAAATGACCTGGTCAACGTCGTTTTCAAAGAAGTATAGACAGATAAAAATACAAACCAGTGACTTACTCAAAATGCTTTTGGTGGATTTGGTATGGATTGTAATCGTCCCAAGCTTGCCAATTTTGGTTGTTTATGAACCCTTTCAACTGAAAATGGGCTTCGTTACTGAACATGATTTTTCGACAGAATTTGGGGTCTCCCTCCCAACTGCTCGATAGGACAGTTAGGGAACACACTTCATGAATGAATGAATGAATAAATTGGGGTATAAAAACACTGCGACCTAAAGATATATTGTACCCCCCATCAAGAACTGGATGAGGTTAGCTCATTATTACAGTTCTTCCTCCAATTTTGTTCCTTTCAGGAATCGGAGTATTTGGAGTGTTTTAAGGGAGGATAATTCACTCTCTTTTATGTGGTGCTTGCCCAGATACCTATGTCTTTGATGTACGAGTGCATCACATTTGCCCAGTATGTGGTCAGGAGTCTCCTCGTGAATGTTGCAGAATCTGCAAGACGCGTTGTTCACTAGGCCAAGGATGTTAAGGTGTCTTCTCAACTTACAGTGGCCTGTGAGAAGCCCTGTGATTTTCCTGAGGTTGTTCCTGCTTAAGCTAATGCAGGTTAGAAAACGCTCTCGGTTGTAGTCCCGGAGTAAAAGTTTTGCCTGTCTCAGCTTAGGGAGTTCTTTTCATATTTTTGATCTTTTTGCCTCCTCTTCGGTTTTGATTTTATTTTTAATCACGTTTTCTCCTATTCCGCATCCGCAGTAGGGCTCTGGCCCTTTAAGGGGTGTCGATGCACCTATTTTTGCTAAGGAGTCTGTCTCTTCGTTGCCCTGGACACCAAAGTGGCCTGGTATCCAATGAAGTGTGACAGTGTTATTCTTGCCCAGTTCATTAAGCTTTATCAAGCACTCCCAAACACTCCCAAACTACATATCTGATGCACTCTTGTGCACTATTGCTCCCACTAGAGAATGCAAGACGTTCACATTTGTAAATAACTACTAAAGGCCTATCTAATTATGCTAATTGCTATGGGCTCTTAGTCTATAAGGAGAGTTTAGTTCTAGGCCCAAAAACTCCAGCACCAGTCCCTTTAGCTGTTTTCGATCCATCAGTGTACCATTTGATGGCATTTTCTTTAAGGCTGTAGTTCAACGTTTTGCCTAGCCAGTCTTTTTTCCAACTAAACTCCGTTTTGAAATGTTTTTCGAAGTTATATCTTTTGATCGTACCATCTCTTGGGATGTCAAGAAGGTTTGTTACTGAGGACACATTTCATAGCCTGTGGTTGTTAACTCTGAGCTCCTGTGCCAGTTGAACTTTTGATGGGTGTAGGACACTAAATTTGCTAAGTTGTGGTCTACGAAAGTACACATGAACTAAACGTAGTATTGCAGTACTTTCGTATATAAATGATCATTGCCAAAACCAAGTTTGTAAGATGTTTTGTAACTAAGTTACGAATTTTGAGCATAAAAACGATTACTAATATACTGGGATATTGAGAATGTTTCGACAGAGAGTAGAGAGATTCACTCAACACTTGGCATCAGTAGTTGATAGTTGTTTAAATTAAATCTAAATAAAATTTTAATTTGTTATTTTCTTATACCGAATTGTTGCTTTTCTCAGTTTATAAAACGGATTCTTAAAAATCTATAACTCGCGGTGCGAAATTGTCTTACTCGGACTTTCATACACACTCTCACGGGCAGCGGCAATATTTTCGAAAAATAATTTAAGCATTTACACATGCTGTGAAACGCTTTAACTCTCCATTTTGATTTGAAAACACAGATTAAATAATTGACAGCCATTTTGACATATTTCAACAATATGGCCGCAATCATCTGTCAAAGGTCGCAAATCCCTATTGAAAAATCCTCTAGTTGAAATTATTGTATTAGCACAAACAACAAACTAAAAAGTTCTTTGACAAGAGACGACATTGCAAGTTGCTTTTCACGGAATGCTAAGAACACTTTGATGTCAAATCGAATTAACGTTATCTTAATTCGAGGCAAACACTCGCGGGTCAAAAATTATGTTTCCCATTTATTATCATCTTATCGCCCAACTGATATCCGCATGGGAAAGAAGCAGCACAACGCAGGCCTCCCGCCCATCCTTTTTCAACATCCTTGTCTAAGGTTGCGCGTACAGTGGTGCGACAAAGCGATGCGATACGAGAAGCGATGCGACAAGCGATTCGAGATGCGAGAATTAGATGCGAGATAGTGCGCACAGTAGAAGCGATATTTTCTGCAGTTATGTTGTTAATCCCTTTATAATTATTGCCACCAAAATTGTAAAAAGTTGCACCACACAACACAAGCACTGAAATAACAAAATTTTACTCTTTTGATTTTTTTTGAAACCTTAAAACAAACAATATGAGCCTTCTCGCACGAACTCGCTTGAAAAAGTGGTCAGAACAGTTTGTGTGCGAGATGCTTGCGATAGGCATGCGAGAAACTCGCAACACTCGCATCAAATATCGCTCCACTGTGCGCACGTGTATAAGAATCAATGTAAATATTTTTCTCGCACGCAAACGCTTCTCGCATCGCATCGCTTTGTCGCACTACTGTACGCGCAACCTAAGGGTCGATCATCAAAAGGCAGCAAAAGACGTGAAATATTTATGGCCGTAATGAAATTTATGCGACTGGCAAGCCCCTTCGCGTCAAAATATACATTTTCGGTTAGCTACACATACCTACCTATATGTATGTGGTAAGATATCTCTCTGATATTAGAGAGCTATGCCATAACTGAAAATTATGCGCATCGTTGTGCATGTGGGTAATGGATGATGATGTGGCGCGTGTGCCTGGTAAGGAGCTAAAAGGCTGATGAAGCAAATATGGAATTTCAGAAATTCAAGACTTTTAGCGTTTAAGCCTCAAACAAGTAAAGACAAAAAAAAAAAACCAAAACAGAAGGCGATGATGATGGCTGCTGATGTGTAATTGCTGGAAACGGGAAGCCCAAGAGCTGACGGTTGTTGTTTTATATACAAGGGCTTATTTCCATCACACATTTTTGCAGGATGAAGAGAAACTGCCGGATGATATTCGAGGTCTCATTAATAAGCCGTTGTCTCTTGTAAATAACGCAACATAACGAAAATTTGTCATGTTCATTTTTCAAATTACTTTCATATTTTTATATTCATTTTGTTCGCTAGGGCAGAAAAGCGAAATATTTTTTTTTTTTTTGAATTTTTGGTAAGACATTCCAGGAGAGATGAAATTCCATTTGGTTTTTGCGATTTCCTTTTCTGCGTGTGGTTTCAAAATAAAAAGGGAATTTTTATAATGCCTGGAATTCCTTGAAATATTTATTTTACAGAGAAATATAGGTTCGTGGAAAAAAATCAAGCTTTAAGTCCAAATTATGTATCATAATGATGATGTAGGTGTGACAAACGCCATAGATCTATATGGTCTAAATGGGTAAAAACAAATATTTTTATCTTTATGTAGTTGACATACAAAAAAATCAAACTTTCTCGAAGACGGCTCCCATGATTTTGGTTAAAATTCGTAACTTTGATGTCCTAGAGATCCAGGTAAAACATTCAACATTTTGTGTTAAGTCCACTATTACACGATGTCTCATGAGACAAGGCTCACGTAAGTGCGAAAAAGAAAGCAGATATGAGGAAATGAGATGCAAAAAAATATTCCCGGTGAGAACCGGGCTGATTTTTAGTAGTCTCATTTTGACGTTTCTTTTTCTCATATTCGTTTTATGTTGTGTTGTGTATTAAAAAATACGAACAATTTGAGACATGAGTCTCATGAGACATGAGTCAACGTGTAATAGCTTTTGCCTCACGGGATACAAATTTAAAAGGAAAGTCAAAAATGAGACATGTCTCATGATACAAGAAAAAAGAAAGAAAGAATATCTGTTTCTTGTAAAAAACATCCGAAGTTGGTATCAAGGATAAGCTGGTGATCATTCATTTAAACTATAGAATTACGGTTAAATTGCTTAGGAGGCTAAAGTCGTTAAATACAACTGGCTGCTGTACTATGTAGAACACTGTTTATAAAAAAAAAATTGTGAAAAAATAATGAGAGGCATAAACCACTTCATCGGTATTCCAGGGATGTTCTATCTTGATTATTACTAAAAGTCAATTCTATAACAACAAACAACATTATGAATTTGAGAATGTGAGAATGTGGGAATTCTGTTTCAAAAGCTCATTTATACAGTATAAATTTTAATTAGTCCTCTTAGGATTTATATAAATAAACCTTAACGAAATTCGAATCAAATGCGTTCCAAACAACATGGCGGAATGGCAATCGAAGAATAGCGGTTTCACCGAGTTTGTTAAAAAATTCTTATAAACATCTTATAAACTAAGGCAATTGCCTATTCCGACGACGAAGATCTTATAGCGTCCAAAAATCAAGGTAGTCAGAATTCATCACTTCGGTAAGATTCAGGGATATTGTGATGTCTGGAAGTTGAAAATCCGAAACTGTTTTCTTATAAACTCTGTTGCTTTTAGTTAATTCTGTTAATTTAAGTTGCGAAGCAAAAACAAGCCTTGGATACGGACGGATTTAATGATGGCGAAACGTGCAACCGAAATAAGGACAACGAACTTGGGATTTGTACTTCGAATGTTAGGTCCCTTAATAGACCACGTGCAGCCGAACAATTAATGGAAGCCTTAAACTGCTACAAAGCAGATATTACCGTCATCGAAGAAATGCCATTAAACGGGCCATAATCAAAGGACTGCGATATCCACTGCGGCGAATGCTATCAAAACAAAAGAGGATTTGCGGATTTGTGGTTGGAACTCGCCTCAGGAAAAAAGTTTTGAGTATCAACTGTGTGAATAAACGTCTCACGGCAATCCGCATCGATACTAAATTCGCCAACATAAGCCTCATTTGCGCGCATCCCCAAAAGAGGAGAAACATGAAAAGACCAAAAACATATTCTACGAGCTCCTGGATAAAACATACTAGCAGTGCTCTAGTTGGAGATTTTAACGCAGAGCTGGGAAGAGAACACATCTTCGGTGAAACGATAGGAAGATACATATAACCTGCACGACACCACCTCCGGTAACTGATTCAGGCTGATCGACTTCACTGTGGGGCGGGAAAGTTGGTATATGCAGTTCAAACATCTCGATATTCACAAAGCGACATGGCGATCTCCTGATCAATCAACCGTGACCAGATTGACCACATTGTGATCGACGCAAGGTACTTCTCCAGTATAGGAGATTTCCGCACGTTCCGAGGAATTAATATCGGCTTGGACTACTACCTCGTTGTAGCCAGGGTTCGGCTGCGGATAGCCTGACACAAGCCAAAACAAGAAAGTTCTGCGAGGAAGTTTAACGTTGGACGTCTACAATCGCTAGAAATCGCAAGATCCTTTTCCGATCAAGTTTCTCACAACCTCTTAAGAAGTCCTATGCCACCAGCATCAAGTATTAAGAACCAGCCATTGGAGATGCCGCTTCTGACGTGCTGGGTCTTATACAACCACCACAACGAAACCCCTGATTTGACGATAAGTGCCGACAAGCACATGCAAAAGGGACCGAGCTAGCTGGAGAAGCTTGTTAGTTGAAAATTAGTAAGTAAGTCCAAGGCTACGGGAGTCTTTAACTTTTTTTTAAAAAAACTTGCAGACACTTAAAAGATTAACAAAATGTTTTGCTAGTCATACCTTCAACACAAGCAATCTTAACACCTTACAACATTTACCCAATAAATAAAAATCTCTTCAATAAACATCTATTAGTTTACTAATTTCAACCTAATTAAGACAGCAGGGAAGTTACCACCGCTACTAAATTAATGCGAAGTTTAAACATAACAGATATCTAGATAGGTATATCATTGATTTCAAATTATTAGACCATTAACTAATCTTAACCTAGAATATCTCATGGTCATATCTCTTATCGCAAGCCGTTAGTCCATGGAGTTGGGGCTATGTTCGCTTTAACAACAGACGACAGCATTGTGTTTTTGAATTTAATTAAATTCTACGCGGTGTATGGCTCCCCATTTGACAATGCTATCGAGATCAGAATTTAATGAGCTTATCATACGCTGCTGTTCTAGATCCACATCCGAAGAACAAGGACATGTATCTGGGAACCAAAATGATAAGCTGACGGTACTGTCATCAGCAAAACAATTTAATGGATTAGAAGTTTCAGAGAAAAGATCATTGATTAATATCAGAGAGAGAGAAAGAGAGAGAGTCGGAGACAAAATGGAGCCTTGTGGCACACCAACATTTATTTTATGGAAAGAGATACAGATGCCCATTGGTTTCGAATGTCTGAATATAGTAATGGGAGGGAAATTTTTTTGCGAAGTAGATATGACATTCCAAATTCGAGTAATGCGGCAAATGAAATAATCTCTAAATTAAATAGTACGTCAGAAGTGTGGGCTAAGAAGTAAACTGATGGGCATACTTTCTTAGACGTGTTTTGCGTGAAAATTGTTTCAGGGGAGGAATGTAACTGGCTACTTCACAACAATATTGTTTGGAAAAAAAGCGATAAGAGAGGGATAGGCAGGTGTCTCTGGTTTTAATACTAATAAAGCTATTATCCATTTATTTTAAACGCTTTGTTTTGAATGCGATCAAATAGATGTAAAGAAGTTTGTGAAGCTCCAGCCCAGATGTGAGTGTTGTATTCGAGCTTAGGGTGGATATATAAATTGTATATTGTAGTCAGATCGGACGGGGTAACAATTTCTTTTGCAATGATTAAAGAAACCCAAACATCTTGCAGAATTTTCGGTGACTTCAAGTATATGGTCATTTCATAGCAAATGGTTAGAGAAACACATTTCGAGAACTGAAAGTTTTTGGGCTTCTTCAATACAAGAGTACCACTGATATGTATATAGAGAAAACGGTGATAGGTTTCGCTTAAGAATGCAGTATTGGGTCTTGGAGGTATTACATTCCAAGCGGTTAATGCTTCCCCATTGTAGAATACTGCGAAAATCTGAATTCAGTGAATTTATTATATGTTGACGTTGAAATTCCAAATTCGAAGAAAGTGGAGGTAAGTCTGGAAATGAATGAGAAACTTAGAGTGCTGTAATCGGCAAAACAATAAAGTGGATTAGAAGTTTAAGCTAAAAGATCATTAATGAAAATAAGGAAAAGAGTTGGAGATATCACAGAGTCCTGTGGCACACCAGCATTTATGATGTGGTTGTCAGATTTGAATCCATCCAATACTATTTGTATTGAATGGTCCAGAAGATAACTTCTAATCCTTCAAAGAAGAGAATCATTAAATCTAAACGCACTTACTTTTGATAAAAGAACTTCGTGCCAAACTCTATCAAATGAGTTGGAAATATCAAGCGCAATAATTTTATTTTCATCAAAGCAATGCAAAAATTGGTTCCATCTTTCGGTCAGATAAGCCATCAGATTACCAGTAGAACTTTTGCTACGAAAACAGTATTGTCGATCATTAAGAAGTTTATATTCTTCGAAATATTCCAACGAACAAAGAATTGCCTTGAATTCTTCAGATCATATTAAGCTTCTCTTAAAGCTCATTATAAGTGATTTTGGAGAAAACCCTATGTTATAATGGTTTATATTTTGCTCGTAATTATTCTTCATTTAAAGACCAAATCGAATAATAATATCATCAATGCGTGTATAAAATAAAACCAAAGAATATCATTTTCTAAAATATGTTCCAAGCATAATGTAGATAGTTTAATGTGTAGGTGTTTATTCTTACGAGAATTTTCTTGATGTGAGGGGAGACTTTTGTCAAACAAATACAAAGATAGAAACATGTGTTTCAATAGCAAATCGATTGTGGTATTTCGTTGAAACTTGAAAATAAATTCCTAATTTTACCCAAGGACTAAAAACTATACAATTAATTTATTACACACACACATCTTTTCAATTCCTCAAAAGTTTGAAAATGCCCTCAGGCATTAAAATAATTCTATACACATTTTCTCTATTCAACCTTAAATACATATTTTCCTAAAAGATAAAGTTCCAGTTATTTAGAATTTGATTTTCTTTCAAGTTGCTTTTGTTGAGGAATATATTATGTGCATATTATATCTCTTACTTAAAGATTTAATATAAATTTGATGAAGTTCCGAAAATATTTCGAAATGTGACCTATAATTCTTCAATTCATATACATACGTATTTAATTTATAAATATTACATACAACGTTCTTTTTTGAGTGGCAATATTAATACTATAGGGTAAGTTTTGCATTCATTGGAAATTTAGAGAGTCTTGTCAAATAATATATTGCAGCGGAAAAGATTTTCTGGGGTCTGCAGTCTTTTGACATCCCTAGCGCACACAAGTTTTAAAACGAAAAACAATAATATGAGAGGTTTTGGACATTTAATCGATTGTACTGCAAACATTAATTTCGCCTATAGTCTTGAACCTTTAAATAACAGAATAACAGATTATTGCAGGACAGGAATTATCTTAACATCAGTTTACAAAATGTGTAACGCCGAACTCTCGATTCCTAAATGCACGCTTACTAAAACTGATGATCAGATGATTAAATAAATTTATGAATATTGGGAAGAGGAATAATACAGCCAAATCATATGGATTTTCACTTGTGATATAGGTTCTTAAGGGCAAGTCTTACATTATGAAAAAAATTGGTGCCTAGAGCTTTATCTTAGATTTTAAATCAAAAAGCCCACAAAGTAAGAAATTCAAAACAGGAAAACCTTATTATCATCATGCAATTATTTGGTAAAAACTATGAACCGAAGTATCATTTGTTTGAAGAATGAATGTACACATTTTTGCACGTGTTCGCAAAAGTACTGAAAGTTCTTAACAAATCCGCTGGCCCATATACAAGTTAACCATATTCAATTTAAGCAAAACCAACGCTTAAGGTTTTTTGTTTGTCCCATTTTTTAGGACACTTTCCCAATTTTAATTTTCGTATTACGGGAAAATGACAGTTATCTTCCATATTTTTAATGTCATGTCAAGACAATGCCGAACAATCACCACTTCAAGAAATATCTTGACGAATAAAACCTTCTTACTGACAATAGTACCATTTCATAGCAATAGATTCACTGGAATATATCAATAGTGACAATCTTAGTATCAATTTGAAGAAAATAAGATTATTTCATTAAATATTTTTAAGACATTTGATAGTGTTTGGCATCAAACTATCTTTTCGAAGCAACGTGAATTTCGTATTCATTAATCCCTCTTTCGTTGGAGAAGAAATTACCTTTGGAACCGCTTAATACGATCCTCGCCGAATTTTTAAAGATCTTGTATTGTGCTGAAACATTTTAAGGGTAGTCATAATCCCTTCTATCAAGTACGAGCATTAGATCCTCCAAAAATGTTCATCAACCTATCTTCGGATGCATAATTTAGTACTGATATTCTTTCTTCAGTCGTACCATACGAATGTGGAGATCTTTTCCCTTCTTCTTCCCATTTCAATATCCAAATATTTTAAGACAGATTACCATCGTTGTCTCTTTCTCAATCCTTCGAATGTTTTCTAAACGTTCTCACTCTTTTCCATTTCAAAGACAGAAGACATTATTGAGTTTTTGAAGCATTAAATTCAACGCGGTTAGGTTAGGTTAGTAATGAGATGACAGTTGATCTTGTTACCGTCACAGTTACCGTTACCGTTAGATCAATGTAGATCCATTGTCATACCCTAGGGCTTGTGACCCCTTGTATTGAAACATTTGATAATCCTATGTCGATCAAGCCTGTTAAGGGTGTAGATGGGTTACAGCAAGCTACAGCCTAAAATGTCATGTTAAATCATTGAAGAAATTCCTGTCGTCTGGTAGACGTCTTCTAAGGGCGTATTCTTTTCCTTTACCCCCACTTTAGAAATCATCCCTTACACCAGGCCCGTAGGAGCATGTGACACCTTGCAACGTCTAGTAGATGAGTTTGATATGTCAGTGCTTGGTGTATATGTTCGTTTGTTTGGTCAGTAATCGTTGATTAAGTACGAGTAGTAGTGGCTGTCTCCTTACCAAAGAGCATTTTACCAATCTTAGATAGAGGTGGCCCCATCAACCCACTGATGATCGTGTTCAACGTAGGAGTTGCAATCGCAGGTGTATAAGCGAGGTGTCCATTCTTCGTTGGTGCTGCTTCTACAAGGAACACACGTGGATCGATCGTTAAGTTGTTTTCGTTCGTACTACACTATCGTACTGTAGTTGAAAGCGATTTTGAGAGCTTTGGAGTTCTCAAGCCATTTGGTATCGTTAACGAATTTTAGTATGATTTTGCTTGGATTGTCAGAGAGCTTCTCCAAGTCGCTGAAGAAGTGTCTCCCTAGGTGTCTGCTTCTCATATGATATAGCGCAGGGCTATGATATAGGTAGTGAGGAGTGTCCGTATGTATCTTCTCGTCACCGCATCCCCTGCATAAGTCGTCCATACTGATTTTCATCTTGTTCTTGTGGTAACCGAGTTGGTTGTGACCGGTAATGATGCTCACGAGAAGAAAAAGAGAATTTTTACTCAGTTGGATGATAACGTCGGTCTATTGTTTGCTGAAACTAGTCCATGGTTTTCTGGTTATAAGACAGGAATTGAGAGAGTTCCATCTCTTGTTTGTTATAGCTAGAACTCTTCCCTCGATTACCTGTTTAATATTACAGGGGAGACTTGAACTGTTGTGTCTGCTTGATTAAGATCACGTGTTGATCCTATTCTTGGCAGCTCATCAGCTCTTTCATTGGGACACCAATGTGACCATGCAGGAACCCAGCAGAGCCTAATGTTGTGCTGTGTACCAAGAACCCTTAGCTCTTCGCGACAGCAAGTTACAAGCTTCGATTTGATTTCAATGGCAGTAATTGCTTTGAGACTTGTCAAGCAGCTTTTGTCACTGCCAGGACCTCAGCTTGAAAGACACTGCTGTATTCAACGCGGTTTATAGTTTCCTCTTTGACAATGTTATGGAGATCTGAGTTGAGAACACTGCCATCAGCAAAACAATGAAATGAATAAGAATTTTCAGACAAAAGATCATTGATGAATATAAGAAATAGATTCGAAAAAAAAACGAAGGTGTTCCACACACCAGGATTTATTTTATCAGTTTCAGACTTAAAACCGTCCAATACAACTTTAATTGAGCGGTTGGAAAGGTAGCTTCTTATCCAATGAAGAAGAGATTCTATTTATTTTTTTTTTATTAAATGAAGATTTTTGATCGTTGTTTCCTCAAAAATGTGTTTATATATTACTATTTTTGTTATTTATTAATGTATTTATTATTTGTTGCAGTACAAAGATATACCTATGTAAAATCATATCTCTGTACTTTGATCTTTGTAAATTGTGCGATAACAAACCGAGTTTTTTGAACGAAATAAATATATGTATATCTAGAAGAGATTCACCAATACCAAATGCACGCATTTTCTATAAGATGGCTTGATGCCAAACTCTACCAAATGCTTTTGCAATATAAAGGGAAATAATCTTCCTTTATCCAAAACGATGTAATAATTTGCGCCAGTTTGTTAAGAAATACCATCAGATCACTATAGTATTGCTACGGAAGACATACTGCCCGTCATTGAAAAGCTTTTGTTCTTCGACAAATTTCTGAAGCAAATAATAATTTATCAGTGTTTCCATGATCTTTAAAAGAAGGGACGTAAGTGCAATTCGACTAGATTTAAAGGGAGAAGAAGATTCGCTTTTTTTAGGGACAGGCTGAACAAATGCTGTTTTACATGCACTCGGAATGCAAACGTTGAAGAACACCTCTTCAGAACAATGGGAGGGAAACTATACGGGTACGAGTAAAAAAAAGTTCTCAAGTACAGGTTCTCTATGGCAGCGTCGAATTAACAGCAAACTCTGCTGCTAGCGAATTCACTTTATCTAGAGAGCTGATATATGGAGCGTCATTGATAACGAGCATTGAGACCGAGGACGAAGCAGTAAATATTTCGAATACTTTTAACAAACGACCAGACATTTCGACTACACTTGGGACATTGTAGTATTTTTTGCCTTATTTGTTGGTTATGCCAAAATTTTGTCTGTCGAATATGATTATTGCAGGTTTTTCTATTTTTCTAGCTTGTTTGAACTTATTCCGGTTTTCCTCAGTAGAGTTGGCTTTATAACGTCGGAAACAAACTTCTTTACAGATCGAATCAAAAGATGAATTCTCTTTCGGGTTGATCGATTTTTCCCTATTCGGGATATAGTTTTTTATTCCGAAAATAATTCAATTTTTAATCATATCTGAACTGGATTCTATGTTACTATCGAGGAAGTACAGTGACCAGTTGAAGTTTCTGAAGAAATCGTTGAGAACGTTCCAGTTGGCTTTCTTGTATTGCCAAACTGTTTTCTTAGAAATCTGACCAGAATAACGCCACCACGAAGAATTGTTTACATTTAATGGGTGGATACGGATAATGGGCAACAACTCTCTAGATACATGAATTCTTCCTGAGTCCCCCAATATTGCTGTACTCTAAACTACCTAAACTCTCTGGCTATTACGAAAAAACAAAAGACAAAAACCAAATCAAACAATTATCTATGATGGTATCAGTTTTGGGGCCCAAAAACACTCCACAACCATTTACTATTAGTGTAACGCATCAATAGAAAATTATTGATCCGCCCCTGGATTCCCAAAAAAACTAAAAGAACTAACATCAGTTTATGTTTTTATTTAGTGTTTCACAACATATTTCTGCAAGTATTAGTTTTCTCTGTATGCATAAAATGTCGTGTAGTTACACTTAATTATTTGCGACTTCAAAAGAATGAGATTGGAGTTTTTTTGACAGATCACAACACATCTTGACAAATTTATTCGCACATAGGCCATTTTGGAAAACGTCATTTGGGTCAAAAATAATGTTGCAAGATGTTCTTAAAGAAAAACTGCAAAAGTCAATTGTTCGAAAACCCAAAACGAGATTTGTATGCAAGAGCATTATTTCCGGTAACTCAGTTTGCTAAAGTCTGACATTCGATAGAATCATTTGCGGCGCAAATTTGCAGTAAGAATTTCGAGTTGAAGACAAAAATGTTGATAAGTCTGAGTGCGTGTTCGTGATAGAGCTGTGCCAATCATTAAATTTGAAGGATCGAATCAATCAATGATTGATTTGTTCAAGGATTCGATCTTTTCAATCAATCATTCATTCAATCAAAGTCATTTTTTATCCAGCCGTTTCGTTCCTAATGAGACCAAAACCAATACGAAATAATTTCAATCGTTCATTCAACTAAAATACATTTTTTTACTTGCGACTTATAGGTACTATAAGGCAAGTTATGCATTCGTAAAAAAATCGAACTCGAGATTTTGATAAAAGTTGTCATTACGATGATAGCGAAGACTAAAAAAGTGCGTCCCGCAATTCTGTCTGTCTGTCTGTCTGTCTGTTCGACTACAGGCTAAACGGCTGGGCCGATTTTCTTTAAACTTGGTAGATATCATTTTTAATTTTTCCCCCCACACGTGTTTTTCTTTTTTTTTTAGGACCAAAAATAACGGTACCTGCCATACGATTTTTTTTCGAAATTTTATAAACATTTTTTTTTTCTCAAAAACTGTTCGACAGATTTTAAAAATAAAAATACAGAAAAATTTCATTTAATTATAGCTAGGTAATGGTTGAAAACAATTTCCCCAAAAATGGTTATTGAGGGTACCCCCCATGGAACCATTTTTTTTGTTTTTGATTTTCTCAAGAACGGTTTAACCGATTTTGATCATTTTTTTTTTGCTAAAGCTCCCTAAAAACATGAATAGAATTGTGTACGCAAATTTTCAAAAAAAAAAATTTTTTGGATTTTTAAAAAAAACTTAAAATTTTTTTTTCAAAACTCAATATTTCGAAAACCCCATGTTAGATTTTTTTTAAACTTGATATATAAAAGTTTCTTAATATAATCTACAAAATGTGAGAAAAAAATTTTTATTTTACCTAAAAATAAAGGTACCTACCATACAAATTCTAAAAAATGAAAAAAAAAATGGTTTTTAAAAATCGTATTTTTCTCGAAAACGGCACCTAGAATTTTGATAAAAATTTTTTTCTTTCAATTAATTTTTACGATCTTTAATTTAATAAAAAAAAAATTGAAATTAAGATATTACAGCTTGTACCTACCATAGAACCATTTTTTCGAATTTTGAATTTCTCATTATCCACATAACGGATTTTAATGAAAATTTTTATAGAGAACCTTCTAAAAAGTCTAAAACACATTGCATTTCAAAACTTTAAAATAAATATTTTTTGAATTTTTGAAAAAAAAAATCTATTTTTTTGTTTTTTTTTTTGAAAATTCGATATCTCCGAGAGGGGTCAATATTTCTTTTCGTAAATTTAATTTTTATTCGAACAATAATAAAAACTTTAAATTGGCCTACCAAAATTTTTTCTTAAAAAGCTTTTAAAAAGTCTGTATATAAAAGCTTCTTTTAAAGAAACCACTACAAGGACTTATAATTTTTGTTTTTGCATAAATTCATATTTGCATAGCATTCTGTTTTTGTCTCTTACTACTAAAAGAATTTTAAAATTAATTTTATCCTTATGAACAGTTTTCTCTAATAACATTCGTTTTTAAAATTCCTAGTCGATTACGTAGGAGCAAGTTCGTCCGACCCAGTCGTGCATTTTATTTTAATCATTTCGCTCTGACCGAAACAGTGTGAAAATGAGCGAAAGTTTGGCTTTATCTACTTCTTTTCGACTTCGTTAAAATGAAGAATATACATTCCGTTTCATTTACATTTCTATTTGGTATTGTGAAATAACTGAGAGCAACTCGAATAAACGAAGCATAACTTTTTTCTTTTGTTTCGTTCAATTTATGTTCATCGGTTTTAGTGGCAAGAGAATGACATTAGGATTGATTGATTTGGTCTATTGTGATTACAATCAATCAATCTTTTTGGTGAATGGGTGACAAAGAACGAATCAATCGCGATTGACACAGCTCTTGTTCGTAAACGTTACATGCGTTTGTTACAAGAAAATTGACTGGCGTTGATCAAACAGATTTTGAGCAAGCAGGACGATTGCATATTTGAATATAGCAATATCTGCGTTGAAAAATGATGATCAAACTGACGTTGGTTTGACGTTTTCAAAAAGAGCCATATTTTGAGCATGAATTGATTCTGTAATAGAAAATTTTTGAAGTTTACGGAATTAGACCCTTGGAGCCACATAAAAAGAGGCCGACGAACACCACTTTTTTAAACTTTTCCAAGAACAAAAAACGGAATAACAATTTTGGACTTCATCTGCATCGCAATATTAGATTTTCCAATTCTGTTTCAACACGAAGCTATAGGTTTAAATACTTATAAGATCTGCAGACAAACATACACACATAAGTAAGTAATTTGATTTCACAAGTTATCTTAGCACTTAATACTTAGAAAAGAGATTTAATGCTTTACATTTCGCTCTAAATTAATGTACGAAGACACTCTGAGCCTCTTGATTATGTATGCATATGAAAGCAAGTATATACGACCCAGTCATCTATTTCATTTAATAAAGAACATTAATCCGACAACATTTTAAGTATTCAATTACCCATTTGTATGAAAAACACTCGTTAACATCATTGTAATTCAGTACATGCGTTGTATCTTTGAAAGTGTAGCAATATTAAGTCCCATTAGAGTTAATTTATGCATCATAAACTGAAAATAAGGAGCCATGTCCTCTTCTTTTCAATTTTACATATATCTATTTCTATGTTTCTTGTCTGTAGTGGTTTGTTGAACAAAGGGTCTAAAAAATAAATCTTACTGTCGCAATATTATCGAGGGGTATTAAGTACTCGTATATATGAAAGTACTTTCGTAACACAGCATGTATAAATATATGGCAAAAGGTCCCTTCGGACACTCGATATAAAAAAAAGACCAAAAGTCAGAAGAATATGAAGTACGTAGGTAGATAGGGATAGGGACATCGTCCCTTATTGATATGGCCAATCAGCCTGTCAACTGAATAATTCGCATCAAAAATAAAAGTCACAAATTCCTGCCTTTGCTATAAAATCGAAATGTATCTCTAACCATTCATTCCGTATCTATGGGAAAGTTTATGGTAGGATGAACATTGTTATTTGTTCGCATCCTCTCGGATCACCACGTCTAGCTTAGTGTTGATGGATGCTGTAAGCGGATTCTATCTTAAGCTTTAAATGCATGTTTCGTGATGTAATACAGAAAACAAAATACTTATACATACTCACAAGTGTCAGTCTCCTCTTGGTTTGGGTAGTTATATTCGCTGTGTCATCCTCTGCATAGAAGTTGAGCAAATTATAATACTGTTTTATAAGTATAGTTATATGTGTGTGTGAATTTTATGGTACGCTGAATAATTGTTATGTAGTATTTGTATATTCGTAATTACAACGCCCCCACCATCGTCGCCCACTGGCATTATATTTGTACAATGTCTAAGGGCACAGGGTGGGATGGTTATCTTGCACCTCGAAAATATTTTGATCTCTGAATGGGAAGTGTATTCAATAAAATGAAAGACTGGGTCGCACGAACTTGATCTGATGTTGAAGATACTCAGAATTTAAAAAAATAAATAAATAGTGTTTAAAACGCTAAGACAATTTTTGTAGTAGTGGTGGCTAACACCAGAAGACTATAAACAAATATGAATTTATGCAAGAACTACAATTTTAAATAGTAAAAATAAGTTTTTATGTATGATTATAGTTTTTATAATTTCAAAAAATAATCAATAACTCGATTTTAGGGTCCCACGTTGGGCGCCAATTGTTGTAAAATTAGAAAATTCAATATTAACTTTTGTTTATTATGAATTTAATTTAGTCTGGCAGAAATTTTAATCCACAAACTCAATAAAAAGGAACATAGTGAAAGAAGTATTAATTAAATAAACTAAATTAATTCCCAAGAGACCTACGCGCGCCGCGAAAATCACAAACTAGATAATGACACAAGGCAAACTAACTTATGTCAAACGAAATGGGTACGTTTGATGAAATCACAACAAGATGTACACATTAAGAGTACTGCCACCCACTAGCTCAGCGATGAGATGGGTTCAGTGATTCGATTAATTAAATGAAACAAATAAACGAATCTATAAAGAAAATAGGAATGGTAAGTACAGGGTGTACTTGCACAGAAAATGGGCGCCAGGAATTTTATTTTTGATATACAGTGAAATTTTTAAACTATATCACGATCAGAAAAACACAGATTTTTATGTTTTGTTTTTAAAAATAAAGTTTATTTGGGAAACGTTATAGCCAGAGCTAAGAATTAAAACTCAATTTCATTTCTAATAAAACAAGGTTTCCGTACGCAAATAAAATAAAATTTAATAATATGTAAATTGAAAATAACCGAGCGAAAAGTTCAAGCTATCGGAACGACAAGAAAACGAAATAAAAAAAAAAGAATTATTAAAAAAAAACACTACTTATCTTTCCAAGATTTCCTCTTTGCTTCCACCTCTATCACCTCGATTTTTCAATTTCCCTTCTTTTTATTTCCTCAAGACCTCGAAACTTTCTCTTAAAACTTTTTCCTTGGATTTTCAACTACCGCACCAACAAAATAACTTTTTATCGAAACTTTCTCTTTTTCCAAAAATCTTTTCTCGATCCTTCTCAATGACGTGAGTGAGCTTTTCAAACTAAGAATCTGGCTCGGGCATTCCATTATTCGACCATCCAATCGTTTTCGTGATCATCACTCACGGGACCATGCCTTCCTGGAAAGTTAAGTGCTCGCCTCAAAAACATCCGTTGTCTCCTCTCACAGTCAAAGATTCAGCAAGTTGTTGGATGAATTTCCAAAACTTGGCGAATCTGAATGGCCGAGTTCAGACCCATCCCAAATGTCAGTAGGCATTTTCCCAGATACTATTAAAACAATTGCGAGTGATTCGAAACGCGGAGTAATCATTTTCTTTTTGAGATTACAGAAAAAGGCAAATCGATAAGATCACGAAATGTACTAAATTCTTTTCTTTTCCGTTCCGATAGATTCCTTTGCTTTTGTTTTTAGGAAATGCAGATTTTAAGAATAAAAGATCGTTAACTACTCAGTTTACTTACAATAAAAAGTTATATTCATTTACAAGTTAGGATATTTAATTTAAGTAAGAGTCCACCTGACTCCATTATTTCAACAGCTCATCCGCTGGTACATTAGTATGAGACCGCACGTCTTTATAGTTAAATAGGATATTGGAACCACCAGTTCCACTCGATTTATGACAGCGCTCGAACACCTGTTTCTTGTTATTTGTTTTCTAAAATACTTAAAGAGCAGGACTCCGGTTGATGGACACAAGGTTTCTATTGAACTCTTCAAGCATTTTGGAGCTGCAGCAGAAAAGGAAGGTTCAAAATGGAAAAGTAAGAAACGGATAGGGAAATACCCAATTTTTCGGGAGACTCGAAGATATTATTGGTATCAACCCTTTTTCACAATGGAAGAAGTCGTAAAGATACTAAATGGGTCAAACTGGAAAACCCTTTGTAAATATACCTCTGATATGAATCAAAAAATTATTTTTCACTTTTTTTTTGTTAGGATAGTTTTTGAGACGCTCTTTCACATGGTGAAAATCAGAAAGACCTAACTTGCTTTGAAGTGTGCTAAAAATGTAGAGAAAGAAGAGCACAAATGAAAGAAAAACAGAATTTTATGGAAAATCCAGAATCAAGATAATAACATGGAATTTAAAATGAACAAAAGAGGATTGAACGATACAAAATTGATTTAACAAAAAAAAAGAAGCTATTTTGCACAAAAAATAATTATTTAGCAATATTAAGTAGTAATACTGCATCTCACTTGGTGCTTTTGAACAACGAGAGACACTGGGCAATGGGAAGGAAGGAGAACTTAGAACTACTACCGAGAAACTGACGAAATGCATTGTTTATTTTTAACAGCTGACTTATCGAAATTTTGTTTTTGAGTCATAAGGCAACTTTTCATAGACCGGGTCACATATAATGGAATTATTTTGCTTCGAATCAACCGCATCCTAATTGAAGTTTTACCAAAATTTTGTATCTAAAACTATAATAAGTATCTACATAAATGTATATTTGAGTTAAATATTAATGAAAATGAAATTATATGTTACATACTCGCAAATCATCTAAAACTGTCAATCTGGCTGACAGCCTTTGCCAATGCTTAAAGGAATTGTTCAATTATGATTGATTGATTTGACCAAATTGGATATTATTATTAGTTGGTGGATGAGATATTCCTCTTCCTTCGGCTTTTTTGGTCACTGGAAATGGCAATGAAACAAAGTTACATTGATTTGTTCCTAACGTTTCGACAGGGATTGCTGTCCTCTTCAGGGGATCTTTATTAAAAACAGTATAAAATAACAAATTAAAGGTGGTAACATGTATGCAACATAAAATATATTAGAACAATTTCAGTGGTGAATAACTTACGTTAAAATAAGATTAACATTAATATTTTGTAATAAACAAAAAACAAAAAGATGAATATAAATTAGTATTTATAAATAAATAGACAATTAAAAATTAAAATCAATGTAACTTTGTTTCATTGCAATTTCCAGTGACCAAAAAAGCCGAAGGAAGAGGAATTGTTCAATCTAAATTGTTAGAAATCGGAAGGATGATAAAATAAAATTCACTTAGTAATACACTTAATAATAATATATTTAGTTTTAAGTTAAAAAGGATTTGAAATGTTACAGTATGCTGAACATCTGCAAGATTTAATACATTTTCCAGGTGTTGCTTATTGCAGATTTTTCCTCAGATGTTTTGATTGCAAAATTGTTTTTTTTTTTAAGATAAATTCGAAGAAAGTGGAATGCCCAAGTACTTATAAGTCCTTACCACCTAGAAGTTTTCATTTTGATAGACCCATTTCTCATTAATAGCGATACGCCCATTATCTTTTTTGCTGCAATTTATTGATCATCAACTGTAAAGAAGAAGAAGAAACCTCTGCGAGTAAAAACAATATCATCTGCATATGCCACGATAGTAATTCGTGTAGCTTCTATTTCGATTCCAGCTGAAAAATTTTTGGCAACATCATCTAAAAAAAAAGCAAAATAGAAGAGGGCTTAAAAAGCATCCTTGTTGTACGCCTATATTCACATCAGAAAACTCAGGAATCTCCGACCCATAAACTTTGAATAATCCTGAGAAATTTATTCGATACACTAATATTTACAAGCTTATAAAATAAAATATAAAGGCCGGTATTCACCTAGCGCTCATAACTTAAGAAGCTCATAAACCTATTCACCAAGCAATATTAGTGAAGATCTACGAGCGCTCTCTTCGAAAGTTTGTTCGCTTGTGCGTGTGCCACGCACGCATTTGACTCGAATCTATGTGAGCAATGCCAAGTAGAAGAGTATCCATTTGCTGTCAAGACGAATATTACACAACATTTCACAGTTTGGGTATGCCTGAACAAGAGAGAGTGGCAATCATTTTCGAACTTCGAAAAACACTTGCGAGTGGTTGGTGAATTCCCCACAGAAATTTAAAGTTAAGAGCCTCGTAAAGTTAAGAGCCGTTTAGGAGCGCTCGATGAATACGAGCCTAAATATTACGAGTATATTTATAGTCTTTAAAACAAGCATAGACTTTTTTTCCTTGTGAAGAGAATGTTTCTGCAAATCTATTGAGATTTTAAATATTGGAAATATGATCACTTCCCGATAGCTTTGTGGTATTACTACTTGCTTGTAAATTTGGTTGAATTTTGACAAAAGAATTTCAAGAAAATCTATAGAGCCATTCTGCAAGAACTCGTTTGGAACTCTGTCTACTCCTGGAGCTTTTTTTGCTTTTCTTCTATTCAGAACAGTTTGTCACTCTTCCATTTCTATTTGCTTATCAGGGCAATCAATATATATAGAGGGTTCTGCATTTCACTCATTAAAACAAGACTTTTACAGCCGTATTGATAAAAAACACTTTTTTCACCTATATTCCATGGTTTTGCTAAACAGTGGAATAGGAGTTAGGCCATGGCTTAAATATTTACTTTATTAAAAACGAAATGTTCGAGGAATAGTTGAGTGACGTTTATCAAAAATTCCTTAAGAAAATCTACTACAACAATTAAACCATCTCTTTTTTGTTTTATTTGGCAATCCGGAATCTCTTTCCGATCCGGAGTCCCAACTGAATATTTTTTTTGATTCTGGTGATCTTGAAGTTTTTTGTGATTGAATATGTGAAACATCGAATATGGAGAATAACGAAAATCAAGAATTATGCTTGTTGAAAGATACTTTTCGCACATTTAGGATACAAAAAATCACTGCTGTGGAGTTTGACGTTTAGATATATGAATGTGTGGGTGCTTCTGGTTTCGATTCTGAATTCAAATCCAAAAGTAAATTTCTCTTCTTTTCAGAATTAGAACTGTCATTTTTTCTCAAGTGAACACTTTCAGAAGAGTCCAGAAGGCTTGTCGGTCTTTTATATATACGGGAATCTTGCATACTTTCACGGCAGTGACAATTGACAAAATATCTCCCTTATTTTTAAATTCAAGTCACAAGCTGCCTATGTACGGCGAGGAAAAAGATAAGGAAGCAAAATTAAAAACATGATTGAATTTATATTTATGTACTTTTTATTAAGCTGTCTTAATTTACTTCACATTCACATATTATTGACCGCTTTCTCCTGCTTGTTTTTTTAATCATAATATGGGTGCTGTGAAATGCTCCTATGACTTGTCGAAATCCACTTATGACCTTAAATCCTTTCGTATTTGTCATTTTTTTAAACTTCACAAATCGTGAAGACACGCATTTCACACTTCGGTTTATTTTTTTTGATAAAACAAGACAAGTTTGACAATTTTATTTCTTATTCCTTCGCTAAACTACCTACGTCGTCGGTGGTTTAGCTTAATCATAGTTAGTAAACGTCACTTAGCAGAAAAATTGTTTAATTAATGAAATTTCCCACTTAGTCCAGGACTTAACGATAAACCTCCACTAAACCATCTTTATTAATATATGTGTTAGAGCACAGCAAGTCACAAATAGCTGAACAAAGTGTTTCCAATTTTACGCAAGCTTTCATTTAAGTTCTTCATTATTTTCCAAAACGTCTTTTACTGTCTTTTACTTGGCTAGTTGCGGTATTATGTTACGGAGCTATATTTGTTTTTTATGTTTACATAACTTACTGCTTAAAGTTTTTTGTGCTTCGGTATAAAACAGCTTTGCAAGAAACATTTCACAAGTTCTAAAGTAGCCATACCATGGTTGTTGATTTATTTAAAATTTTTGATTGAAACTTGCTTCCTACATTTCGAATGATTCTTACCAAAAAGACTGAATTGATTACGGTTACATGCTCATGATTTCGTGTAAGCTGTTCATCTAGGTCGATATAGTATTGTTCTTATTTGTTTGGTTTCCATATAAGCTTTGGAAGAGGTTTGAGGTTCCTTTTTTGTTTGGTTAATGAAACCTAGTTCCATTGACACAACAAGAGGCATATGGTCTGGGAATTGAAGAGGGTTCCCACAAAAGCTCGTAATTAAATTTTGTAAACTTCCTGCGTTAACACAGCAACCTATTACATTACAACCATTGCCTATTTTAAAGGTGTATTCACCTCGGGAATAATTTTCACTCCTGCCATGAAACATGAACAAATCGAAGGAATCGATTCTCAATAAGTGAGTTGGTTATAATTGGTTGGTAAGGCAAAACCATCTCATTTCCTACTCTAGCATCGATATCTCCAAGCAATTTTTTGCTAAATTTAATTTTTGCTTTCAGACTGCAAAACAACTTCCGCCAACTCTTTAAACTCATTTTCCCAATTGCTTCAATTGAAATATACAGGATATACAGGGTGTCCTACAGTCACCGGCCCAAATGAAAACCATGGATTCCTGAAGTCATTTTAAGTCGAAAAACTTAAGAGGTAATTTTCTCGTTTTCGTCCCGTTTTCGAGTTATAAAGGTTTTTATGATTTTTCCCTTAACTGGCTTTATCTTTGCCAAACTACGTCCGATTCGTAAGATTTTTTTTATAGCAAATCAAAAATTTATTACAGTTTTAGTTTGTCCAATAACTTTTTTTTCTGCGGACAACCGTTTCTTCGAAATTTTGCATCAAACCCAATTTTTTTGTTTTTTAAGTTGTTTTTTCACTTTGATATCATTTTATTCAAAAAAACACGTTAATGAGTATTAATTTTTGTCGCTTATTATTAAAGCCCAGTTTATTTTCTTAAAAACAATATTTTTTTTCCTTAAAAAGAATAATAAATGTAACTAACAAAAAAAAAAACAAAAAAAAAAGTGTGAGTGCCAGGACTCACGGTTAAGATGTGTAAACATCAACGTTCGTCCGAGTGCCGAATTTTTGTTATCGAACGTACCCAATAAACATACAATGCAATCGTACTAGTTTGTGACTTTAGAATATACCCCTCACACACGCCACATCGATCAACCTAATCGACAAAGTACTTCGCTTTTGTATGGGCATTTACACACCAATACGCCGACGTAGAAGTACATGCCAAAATCAGCTGTGAAATGGTAGAGTTGTAAAATTTTAAATGAAAAGTGAAAATGACCGCCGAAACATATTTGAATTTTAATGCTCCAGAACCACTTTTTTGCGTTGATCAGAGCTTTATTGAATTCTTGCTTAAGGAGATTGAATTTTATTCTTGCTTTTTCAGGCGATTTGTAAATTTTAACAACTAAAACCGAATAACATCATAAAAAATTGTTTCTACGAACTAGTTCGGTCCTTTTTACACGCCATGTCGGCATACTACTTCGAGTCCCAGAGTTCGCACTGCTATGTCGACACAATATTCATTTCACACGACCCAAAAACCTTATCGACAATATGCTTCGATGAAGTAGTTCGTGCATTGACTTATTATAATATAATACGTCAATGAGTTCGTGTGTTAGGAGTGAGTGGACTCCGCTACGTAGCGTGAAGTTTGTTTGACTTATGTTTAACCAGGGATGTTGCTTGTGACAGCATTATATTTTTACCCTTATATTCAAACAGAGATGTTATCTGATAAAAAATAGACTGTTTTTACACGAATCTGATTTTAATCTCTGTTTCTGTTTTGGCTTCCTTTCGAGTGCATCTGTGCTTTTAAACACAGCGATTTTTAATATAAGTTAACTTTGTTCATGCGAAAAGGAGTCATCTCTTCGCACTCCTTACTCTACTCAGTTAAGCGAATTGCACTGAGCGAACGCCAAATATAAAAAAAGAAAACCACAAAGAAGAATGAACGATAACATCGCATTTTTCTCAGCAATTGTAAGTGTATTAGTAAAAAAGTCACACGTATATAGATTGGATGTAGGCTTGAAGAAAAATCAAAATCTTTTTAATCTAGCGTACTGCATAGAAATATTGTATATGCAAGGTTGATGATTGATCATGTATTTATTGGTTCATTTGCGTATAGTACGTTGAAGAGATGAGAACACAGCACAGCATAAGCACTGACTAAAATATTAATACAGCAAACGGAAGTTGTATGATAAAATGGACAGACAAAATAAAACAAATTACTCGGATAAAATTACAAAAATCTCAAAGAAATTCGTAAAAACACAATTTTGCTGAAAAAAAAACCACAAAGGGCAACGTTCTCTCGCCACTGAAATAATAGACTTGTACGGGCTTTTCATGCATTTGAACAATGTATACCTGGCTTAACGCCGCCAACAAAAAATATACTTGTCATGCAGCGAAAAAGTCAAAACTTTTTTTTTGACAAACCACTAGATGGAGCGTTCACCTTACCAAAATCAAACAAATCCCTTAAATTTTTTTTTAGGTTTCTGTACTTTATCTTACTCCCTCTGTCAGAGATTTACAGACCGATTGACATCATTCCCACCTTGCAATGGAATTATAAGTTGCAAAACTAATTTTTTTAATACATTGAAGTCATAGTCGTCATCCAGTTCATGGCTTGACAGATGGAGAACCATCTATATTTTGATATAGTGAATGCTAAAAGTATATTTTAATATAATAAAGAATATCTTATTCGATAATTAAAATAATTATATGGTATGACAGATAAGGGACAAATTAAATTTTGACGTATCGAGAATATTTCATTGCAGATGTCAACTGATTGCCCTGAAGAACATTTTTTGGATTTTTAAAGTTCAACTCTGAAAATGCATTTTTTGCAAGCATAAAATAAAATGTTATCGTCCGTCAATAACGTGAAGTGGATTTTTTAAGACATTAAATGAACCCGCTATGAAATTTTACACCAGTTGATTTGTGTTTCGTCTTTTTCACATATTTAGGACTATTCGGCGAGATCTTTTATTCTTCTATTCTGTTATTCTGCTATGAATTTCCATACAAATGTTTGAACTGTCAACAAATCTTCTATGAACTTTAATTTTGGTATTCAGCACGCTAAAATCTGTTATAAAATCTGCTAAGAAAACTTTTATGAACTGTCAAACGTTCGAACATAGAAAAAATCTTTTACGAATAGCATTTTTTTTAAAAATCATAAAAGAATAAAAGACAAACTTCTGTTACTTTTATCATAAAAGATTTAAATAAGTACACACTACACAGGTGCATCAAGTAATAATGAATATTTATCTTGTCTTTCGTCTATCAAATGTTCTTTAAAGGAGACAAATGAAAGAAAATGTATCAAAACACATATCATATAAAGAAATAAGTAGAGTATGGCCTTGGTATTCCCAGAAACATAATGAGATAAAATCGTGTTCCATTGTATGGATATCCTTAGTGTTTAAGGCTAGGCGCGCACATTCAATTTTTAGTTGCACAACTGTTTGGTAGCTTATAGAAAACAGATGAACTACTTATTTGAATGTCCGCGCAGGTGCATATAATTACTATTTTACACAAAATAGCCTTAGGCTAGGCGCACACATTCAATTTTTAGTTTCGCAACTGCTTGGTTCGAGCAACTAAAAGTTTGTGTTTTGATACAAACTAAGCTATTGCCTAAAATGAGTTCGCTACTCTGTGTAACATATAATTATATGCACCTGCGCGGACATTCAACTAAATAGTTCATCTGTTTTCTATAAGCAACCAAACAGTTGTGCAACTAAAAATTGAATGTGCGCGCAATCATTTAGTTTGTGTCAAAACACAAACTTTTTAGTTGCTCGAACCAAGCAGTTTCGAAACTAAAAATTGAATATGCGCGCCTAGCCTAAGAGTTTACTTTTTTGTTCGTCATCCATTTAAATTATGTCAGATGAAATATTTTACATAATCACACATAACAGATTTAGTTCAGTTTTATAACAGATCTCGTTTTCGAAGTAGCATATGGCCAGGCGCGCGCATTCAATTTTTAGTTTCGCAACTGTTTAGTTGCTAAAATGAAACATATGGGCTTATATGGGACACCGCGCACTTAAAGCAACACGATTCGAGCAACTAAAAACTTTTTGCTTTGACATAACCTAAACGATTGCCTAAAATTAATTCGTAATAGTTGAGCTGTTTTCCATAAGCGCAAGAGAGAAAAGAGTGTGAGCGTGAGTAAAGAGTTGCCAGTGCGCGGTTCTCTTTCAACTGGTGATTAAACTATTTGATTTCAATCACAGTTGCCAGTGCGCGACTAGCCTAACAGACTTTTATAAAAGTTCGAACCTCTGAATACCAATCATAAAAGATCTTTTAAGGTGGAAATCTTTTATGATTCATAACATAAAATCTATAGCAGAATAACAAATGTGGCAGAATAGGCCTAATTGGTCGAGAGGTAAAGAAATGTTGAGGGATTGAATTAAGTTGTAGCCAGCAATGGAAAGTAATAAAATCGAGATTTTAGTACTCAAAGTCTCCAATGTAAACACGATGTCGTAAGTACGCATTATTTACAATGTAAACAGGGTGTTAAATGCAATCGTCGGTAAGGTAGGTTGCTACACGGAACGTGTAACCGAAACGTGTAACCGTAACGTGTAACCGTAACGTGTAACCGTAACGGGTTACACGGGACGTATAAGTTTTACACACGTTTTCGATTCACTCTACCGCCGGGAAAGATGTTTACACATCAAAAATGTGTGTGTACTGACGTACGCGCGCTTGAAGTAAAACTTTTTTCCCAAAAGCAAAGACTCTGTACGATTCATGTGCTTTTCGAAAACATAAAAAAAAAGTCTTGTAAATTGCAAGATGTCAAAACCACTTCCAAATACATTTTTTTAAATAGATATTTCTTCGAATTGAAAATGATAGGTTTAAATTGGAACTTAAAACTGATTCAATTATACAAATGATGCAATTAGTTTTTAAATGACCACTTTGGTCTATCCGCCAATTTCTTGAATTTATTAAGAAAATCATGTATAACTTGCTTTATGCTAAAGTTGAGCAAAATGGATGGCGCTCTTTTTGACGCACATATGCCGCTTTTTTGAAGAACAGATGGCTCTCATTATGACGCAGAGATGGCGCTTTTTTAACGCACATGATTACTAAGCTGGGTGCACATCATTAAATCGTGAAAGGACACTAATACAATACTAGCCGTTTCTTAGTTCATTTTTATCATCGCTAAAATTTGCCAGATTTTGACTCTGAAATACAATTGAAAACGACAGACAAAAGTTTTTATAAGGCTCCAGTTATAGCTATGATTGAAATGCATCATTGAAAATTTTCATTACAATTTTTAGGGCGAATAAACAAACTGCAATGGCTTTAATTGGTACCAAAATGAAGCTAATGAATAGTAGAATTTTTTTACTTTATAAAATACAAAATTCTGATTTGTACTTTCTTTTAAATAAACTTTTATTATTTCACTGATAGAAACCAATTTCAATGAACAGCTGATTTTCGTTTCTTTAGTATGGTGTATGGAACACAATCGTTCCACTGAATGTGTTCGATTCTCTTTCTGTTCTCAAATGTCAGTTTTCCTTTCAATGATCAGCTCTAATCTCAAATGCATAGAATTGGTCGTAATCAGCAATTGAAAGGATCTTTTACTGAAACCAATCTTTCAATGATTGCTATAACTGGTTTGTCAAAAAAATGAAGTCAGCATTCCACAGATTTGTTCCAATGATGCATTTCAATGAAAGGCCAAATTCCTAAACGCAAGATTTGCAAAGCAAAACATTTGCAAAGCAGATAAAGAAAATCAGAAAACGCATATGTAAGAGAATTGCGCAAGAAATACCATCAGAAGGCCGAACAGTTTTAAAAATCTTAATGTCATATTTTGGGATTTGATTCTTGATCGTATTCTTAGAAAAAAATTGTTCTACAGTACATAAAGCCTGATTTTTAACTTTGACATAACTTTTTGACGACTTAAAAAAAGGCTACTTTTGGTGTACCCTGACCCATGTTAAGGTCGATTTCTCTGTCAGAACTAATGGTAGGGACCTCATTTTAGACTTTTTCTTAGCAAAAATACTAACTTTTGAAACTAAATTTAAATTAAGCTGATATGTTTTTAGGGTTGTCAGATATTCAATTTTAAATAGTGTTCAATTTTTCTTGCCCGCGCATAATTTTGACTTTGAGGTCAATTTTTTTTTTTTCAAAAAATGCGTAATAAACATAAACTTTTCTTATTTTTACCTGATGGACAAAACAATAATAAAAAAAACTCATTTATAAGTGCACCCAAAAACCCAAACATTTTATGATACTTGGGAAAATCTAAAACAGGTAAAATTAAAAAAAATTATGTAAAGGGTTTGAATAAAACAATAATTTGAGTAGTTTTAAGTAATTTTTTATTTTATGTACACATAAATACAGTCATAATAAGTACTGAAAGTGCCCTTTTGCGTTTTGAATGCATGCTAGAGCCCGTTTTTGGATTTCATTTTGAATGTTTATTCTCGATAACTCTTACCTTCCTTCCGAAATACTTTGTTCTAATTCAGTTTAAGTTGTTACTCGTATTTCAGATGAGTAAAAGATTTCTTTCATTCGTCCCCATACAAAATAAAATGCACGACTGGGTCGCACAAACTTGCTCCTATGTAAAAGACTAAAACGGATGTTATTAAAGAAAACTGTTCATAAGGTTAAAATGAATTTTTTAAATTATTAAATTCTTTTAGTAGTAAGAGATTAAAACAAAATGCTATGCAATTATGAATTTATGGAAGAACAAAAGTTATAAGTCGTTGTAGTGGTTCCTTAAAATACGCTTTTATGTACAAAATTTTTAAAACATTTTTAAGAAAAAATTTTGGCACGCGAACCTTAAGTTTTTATTATTGTACGAATAAGAGTCTTATTTCCAAAAAAAATGCTAGGCCGTTCTTGAGATATCGAATTTTTTCAAAAAAAAACTACGTTTTTTTTCTAAAAATTGAAAAAATATTTTTTTTTAAGTTTTGAAATGCAATGTTTTTAAACTTTTTAGGAGCTTCTTTATAAAAAAAATTCATCAAAATCCGTTAAGCCGATAATGAGAAATTCAAAATTCGAAAAAATCGTTCTATGGTAGGTACAGTCAGTAATATCCAGATTTAAAATTTTTTTTATTAAGTTTTAGATCGTAAAAATTTATCAAAAGAAAAAAATTTGAGCAAAATTCTCGGAACCGTTTTCTAGAAAAATACGATTTTCGAAAACCATTTTTTAAAATTTGTATAGAAGGTACCGTTAGTTTTAGATAAAACAAAATTTTTTTCTCAAATCTTGTAGGTTATGTTAAGAAACTTTTATTTGTCAAGTTTGAAAAAAAAAAATCGATCTTGGGGTTTTCGAAATATTGAGTTTCCAAAAAAAAATTTTGATTTTTTTTTTTTAAATCCAAAAATAATAAAAATTGAAAATTTGAATATGTAATAATGTTCAAAATTTGGAGGAGCTTTAGCATAAAAAAAATGATTTAAATCAGCTGTACCGTTTTCGAGAAAATCAAAAACAAAAAAAAATGAACCCAGGGAGTCTACCAAAAATAACAATTTCTGTTGGACAGTATTTGAGGAAAAAAAAAATATTTATAAAATTTCGAAAAAAAAAATCGTATGATAGGTACCGTTATTTTTGGTCTTAAAAAAAAAGAAAAAAACGTGTGGGGGGAAAATATTAAAACCCATATTTACCAAGTTTGAAGAAAATCGATCGAGCCGTTTAGGCTGTAGTCGAACCGATAGACAGACAGACAGAATTGCGAGACCCACTTTTTTGGTCTTCGCTATCATCGTAATGTCAACTTTGATCAAAATCTCGAGTTCGATTTTTTTTACGAATGCATAACTTGCCTTATACTCGTAGTACCTATAAGTCGCAAGTAAAAATCCAGCACAGTGAGATCGAGAGATCTTGCAGGCCAGTGAATTGTTCTATTTTTGCTCATCCATCGATCACCGTATTCTTCATCCAGGCAATCCTTAACTTCACGACTGTAGTGGGCCCGAGGACCATCTTGTTGGAAATATGATGAAGATAGTTGAGGCAGTGAAACATCCTCCAATAGGTCTGGTAGATTATTTTGTAAAAACTCCAGATAAGTAGTAGAATTAAGTCGTGGTGGTAGTTTGAAATGCCCGATTAATTTACTTCCAATTACACCTGCCCACATATTGACACTAAATCTGTGCTGAAATGATCTTTGCCGTCTTGAATGTGAATTGCTAGAAGCCCAGTATGAAGATTATGGAAATTTGTAATACCATCTGTTGTGAATTGAGATTCGTCTGTCCAAAGAATTCTGTTTATAACCTGGTTGTCATCCAAGCTTCTCTCTAGCAACCAGTAACAAAATTCGAGTCTTAAAAATCATCGAAAAACAGTTTTTGCACAGGTGCGTGGTGCTATGGATATATATTTTCTCCATGCAGTATACTGGAAATTCTGTGTTTGGAAACATTAAACTGTAGAGCCAAGCCTCTTAAGCTGATGGAAGGAACGATTTCAACAGCTGCCAGTATTCTTTTATCGACCGAAATTCTTCTTGTGCTTGCAGCTCCCCCATTAGGTCTTGCAGTTGAAACTGATCCAGTTCCTCGAAGCCTTCGAAAGGTATTTTCAAACACATTTCGAGATGGAAGTCGTCTGTTAGGATAAAGTTTCTGATATCTTCGTTGTGCTCTTCTTGAATTTCCATTGCCCAACCCATAAACGAATAAAATGTTTGCGTATTCTTCTCTCGTAAATGGAGGCATTTCAAAAAGCGCTCTTATCCAACTGTAATCGTGACTTAACTTGATAATCTGGTGAATGAATTTGGTTTTCTATTCTTGTATACCACTTATTTAGTTAATTTACCCATTAAACATTCATACCCCAAATTTAACTAACCTTAATTAACCTAAAAATTAATTAACCTAAAAACATATCAGCTTAATTTAAACGTAGTTTTAAAGGTCACTATTTTTACTAAAAAAATTTATAAAATGAGGTCCCTATCATTAGTACTGAAAGAGAAATTGATCTTAACATGGGTACACCAAAGTTAGCCTTTTTTAAAATCGTCAAAAAGTGATGTCAAAGTTGAAAATCAGATTTTACTGTAGAACAATTTTTTTCTTAGAATACGGCCAAGAATCACCTCCCAAAGTATGGCACACGAATTACCAGACACCCTGTATTCTAATTTCGTAGAATTTAATGTTTCAAAAACACAATGCTGTCCTCTGTCGCTAAAGCGCAACTTTTTCATGAGGCACGGGAACAATTTTTCGTGTTCTTCTCCATAAACGTAATTTCATGTTTGACAAAAATCTCAAGCTTGATTTTTTTTACGTATCCAATATTTGCCCTATTGTATTTACATATGCATGCAAGTAAAAAGTGAAAATCAGCATTGAAACAAAAATTAGTGAAACATAAATTTTGTCTTGCTTGTTGGTTATATCATTAATTGGAAATTGTTCTGAGTAAAATGGTCGAACAAATACCAAATATGAACCACACCACACCAACTATACAATACGCCCCATGTGACAAAACGCCCTACATAAATAAATCCCACACAAACAGTGGAATTGATTCATTAGTAACAATCATTTAGAGTAGAGTTCTATTTGCCAGCTTTCAGTTTTCTCTATGATGTATATAGATAATAAGGGAAACAGACCTTAGAGTATGCAAAAAATCATTGACAGTAAAATTAATGTTAGAGATTTGATGCAAGGGCATAGGAAGGCAGAGTCAAAAATTTAATTTTTGACGAACGCTTATATACAATTTCTAAAATCTAAAAGAACACAGACAATACTTAGCCACGATATATGTAGGTATGTATGAAATAATAAACACAAAATACCAATTCATATTCTATACATGTCGTGTTATTTGGGGGTTTTTGGTGGTAAGGCATTTGACCTAGCCAAATTCACGCCCGGAGGTGGGGTGCACGGCCATACCGTCATGAAAACCAAACTTAGCTTGATGTATGACAATGTGAATCATAATACAGTGTGCGTTTCATATTCCAGGTTGATTTTATTTGGTTGAAACTTGTCAGATAAATTTGGCAGTAGTTGAAAGTGGTTGGACGTCTCGGTTGGTCCGGTCGGCGAGATTTGAGTGCTCGAGTTTTGCAGCTCGTTAAAAACGACCGCAACTTGACTAGCCTTGTTAATAAATAGAATAGCAGGTGCTGGGCCCCCGTTTGATACACCAAATACCTTTGATGGGGTCCCAAAAGAGCCAGCGGGGGCTTTGTTGGACCATATTTCATTAAGGATGCCACATGCAATGCTGTGGTGGGGTAACATGACGTTGCTCCAAATCGTATCATCTCATTCCGATCTTAGATAATGGATCCATTGTGCTCTTCAGGGTGTGAGTTATGTAGAAATGGGAAGGGTTAGAGGAAGGATTAAGTGAAAGTCTTGGTATCGGGTGCCTTCCTGAATCATTCTGATTTCTGGATGAAGTTAAGGATGCTTTTTGGAAACAAAAATGGAACGTCGCCCAGTTCGTCGGAAAAATATTCTCCGAGGGCATCTTTTCTAGTTCTGGTTAGGCTGGGTCATTCACAAAGGAAGTGAGATATGCTCTCTCCTACCTCTTCGTCATGACATCCTCCGCATAAGTCAGAAGTGCTGATACCCATTCCGCTCATGTAGGTTTCCATTGAGTTGTGACCCGTAAGTATTCCAACCAAGATATACTCGTACAACTGAGGTCTGATAAGCTTCAGTAGATACTCTTTGCCCCCTGACTATCTATGAAGATATCCATGTTCTTGTTCTTGTTCTTGTTCTTCACATGTGGAAAGATATTTTAGGGGCTCAAAAACACTGAAAGCAATTCCCTTTGGAAAACACTGCAAAAGCTTGGGAACCTTAAAGATATGTTTATGGGTAAAGGCCGATACATGATTTGCATTTAAAACTCGGTTATCCATCCATATCTCCCTTGGAATATTTATTAGTGTATTTGAATGTCTATGTCAGTGAAGTTTACAATGGTTCTGTAACCATAGTGGCCTATTTTCTAATTTGTACACTCTTTAAATCATAGAGCACATTTAAGCGCCAACTCTTTCTTGAATAGATTAGGTGGGGCAAGTGAGAGGAAAGTATCTAGGACTGCGGTTGGCATGGTTCTCATGGCACTTGTTTTGCCGATACATGTCAGTCTCTGAATTTCTGTCATGGCCTTAAGATTGGTTTTCTTATCCACCAAACCAAACAGGCGTACATCCATCACGATAGGCCTTATAATGGCTGTGTACATTCAATGAATGGTTTTAGGATTATGTCCCTATCTCTGTCACTATATCATCATTGCCATGCCACAATTTAAATAAAATATGGTTTACGACCAGAACCAAAGCGGGGGAGATAAGGCACATCCCATTCTCTGCTGTAATAGTGATCGCCTGATCGGTATCGGGGCATGATGGAAAACTTTCTTGTGCCCGAATCGGATCAATTGGGCCTACAGAATATGTGGTTCCAATAAGACGGTATCACATAACACACAGCGCGTGCGAATTTTCCGAGAAATTTTTCCCAAATGAATAATGTCAATTAGGGCTGATATCCACAATCCCGTGATTTGATACCTCCCGATAATATCTTATAATTAAAATCATATCTTAATTTCCCATGTTCGCGCATCATGCAAAAGCTATTGGCGCAAAATTTTAGTTGGAGCTGTTTTAGTATGAAACTAGGTTAAAACAACAATTTTTCAAATTTTAATCGAATATAACATCATACTTTCTCTACCCTTTTATTAAAGTTAAAATCGCCGAATATATGTCTGTTTTCGAAAACGTCAAATCAACGTCAATTTGATCGTCAAATAATCGGCATTTTTTGACGCAAATATTGCTGTCGTCAAATATGTAATCGTCCTTCTTGCACAAGATCTATTTGATCAACGTCAGTGAATTTTCTTGCAAATGCATTTGACGTTTACGAACACGGTCAACAAAATTAAAAATGGATGCTAAAAAATTTTCAAAAATTGTTCTAAAAAGAAAACGATTTGGTTTAAACTCTGAAGTTCGAGCTGTAAAATTCCTAAGGTGCGTATCCTAATGAATACCTAATTCTAGGGATTGAAGAAAGAACTAAGCCCTTTATGGAAAAACACAAAAACAGAATGCCCAGGTGCAGCCTTAGATCAAAGCATATACATTACTCTTTGAGCTTTAAGGTACTAGTACGGTCTAGAACGCCAAAAGAACGCACGATTTTTGGAAATTTTTTTCTCGGAAACTTTATTAGGTAATAACATAATTTTTTTTTAAAATAGTGAATACATGCGTCAAGAGTACAAAAAAATTTGTTTGTCAAACTTGGGCCGAATTAGAGAGAGCGCCAACGTCGACTGATCAAAAAACACATTTTCCCGTTGCGGACAGTTAATATCCGGATCTACTGAACCGATTTTCAAAAAACTTGTTGCAACTTGATTGTTTTTATGTTTTCTAATACAATTTACCCTAATTTGATCAAAACGTTATGAACAAAAAAAAAATGGCGACCCAAAAATGGCCAAAAAGATTGCCAAACAAAATTTTTTTTTTCAAAGCTCGAGATTTTTTTTTCTTTTGACTTTTTAAACAAATTGTGGTAAATTGTCTCGTAAGAAACCTTCGTTTAAATAACCCACTTTGTTTTTTTTTGTTTCAGTCCAGCCATTTCCGAGATTAACTGTCCGCAATGGGACAATTACACCTGTTCTTATTTTCGTTCCGAATTGAATTCGTCATGAAATTGATTTTCGTACGGATTTGAAAACCACGTTCTTAATTTCGTACGAATTTTCCTTGCAGTGGTACCAACATTCAGACAGGTATTCTGTTACACATGTGTCTTCACCTTCATAAAAGACAAAAAAAATAGTTTTTAAAGATATATTTTTAAAAATACTTACATACATTTTTAGATATACGAATTCAAATTCTCTAGACAAAATCGAAACGAAATGAAAACGAAAGTATTACTTTCGTAAACGAAAATCAGAACAGGGGTGAATGTATTTTTTGATAAGTCGACGTTGGCGCCTTTTATAATTCGGCCAAAATTCGAAAAGTAAAAAAAAAATTTTTTGTACTCTTGATCCTTTTATTCATTATTTAAAAAAAAAAATATGTTATTACCTAATAAAGTTTCCGTACTAGTACCTTAAGCAACAAAAAAATTCATACCGAGAAATCGGAGATCGTTTCAACAATTCTATCAACTAAGTATTTCATACTTTAATTAAAACTTGTAAAACAATTGTGCGTCTACTTTCAAAATTTGTGAGATGGCCAACTACAAATGAAGAAGTTTTGATAATTTTCTGCACCAATTTAACTACTTTCACCCACCAACACACAGAAAAGACAATCTAAACTCTATTTTCTGAACTTCAATTATTTTTGTCGTCAACTCGATTTTTTTAATGCAGAGCTGCGCCGCAAATGATGTTATCGATTATATGACCTATAAGCAAACTGCGTTATCGAAAATAATGCTTTTGCATGAAAATTTCGTTTTGTGTTTCCGAACAGTTGAATTTTGCAGTTTGCGTTTAAGAACATTCTGCAAATGCATTTTTGATGCAGATGACATTTTTGAAAACGGCCTATATTTTATTTTTTCAGTATCGTGCTATTTACAAACGCCACAAAAGGTCTGTTTACTTAGTTTTTTTTTTTGAACGAACTGTCGTGTGTTCAGAAGCAACTTATTAAGAAAATTGCTTTAGTAAAATACTAGTTAGAAAATGGTTGAAGTTAACAATGTGTTAGTAAACTACTTTAAAGTTAGCAAATTCTTAAGTAATATCATACTAATACCTTAATAAGAGGCTGCTTAAAATTTTGCGATATTAATTTTTACAATTCTTAGTTTATTTCATAATATTACTTTACTTTCAATGATCTACTGCACAATTTTTCTTCGAATTGCCAATGCTGATTTATCTAATTTCTGTCTAATTTTATGAAAAAGACAAACGCATTAATATGTATTTCTTTCTATAATTTTTTTTTCATAAAATTGAGCGCTTGGCGTTCTTGGGCCCTGGTTCTATGGTACCGCTGGAGCCACAGCACCATTAGGACAGGTCCTGTATATACTCGTAGCTTTACACAATTTCTTTAAGAATTGCATTTTAGTACCAAATTTCGTCATTAATCGCGCCGGCGGCGTTTTAATACTAAATACCTTAAAAAGCCAATTCTTAATTACAGAAAAGCCTTGAAGCATTAGAGTGAACACTAATGACCACTTAAATAAATTAATCGCTCCTTATCAGCATCTTCTGCATTTGTTTTCACTCAATGATTTGAATATTTTTTTAACGATTTTGTTAAAATCAAAGGAATTCAACGCCCTCATCAATACTGATCCCCTTTGAAAGCCTAAAGCCTAATCGCAGTTGTGGAACTAATTTCCGATTGCTAACGGTAATTTATTCCTGTTGATATAATATGTCCCATCTTTTATTCCACCCTGTATTTTTGTGTGTACTTATCTATCCTGTATTCCGATTATTGCATAGCTTAAATAGGCGCTCGTACATTGAAAAACTTTAATAAATTGGCTTCTTAGAGCAAATGAGAAAATATTGTTGTAATTATAGCCTTGGAGGAAAATAAACAATAACCAGGGAAGATAGAAATAGGACACAGAAAATTCATTAAACGGAGAGTGCGGCTTGCAATTAAAAGTGAGTCCTGGTCTTCAGGGGCCATTCGGAAACTTTTCTTATTATTTTGTATCCTTGCAAAAACTGTAAACATGTGTAATACGATGTTGTGGCAAGTATGTACATACATATATCCTTATTTTTCCATTGTCATCCTTTAAAAATGGTCAACTTCTGAGGCGGTCAGAATTGAGATATATGTTTGTAGAGTAAAAATACCTTTCGAAAAAGGATTTAGTTACATTAGCAGCAGCGGATGTTTATCTGGCATATTTCTTGCAATGTCAACAGTTTCTGTTTCTTCTTCCTTTTTAATATCCGTTTTGGAGTCCCATTTATTTAATTTTTTTTCAGCGTGAACTAAAGTTAGTTTATTATTCATAGAATGAAAGAAGACAATGCTGAATTGGACTAAAAGCAAGTAATTAGAGTATAAGAGGACAAAGTAAAAGAAGGGAATAAAAGGGCGATAAACAACACATGAATATTCAACAATTTTTATTATTGATTGCGTTGTTTGACTTTGGGAAGGATTACTTCGGATATAGATGAATGTGATAGGATATACGACACTATCAGCACATTTATATTTCATATTTATGGGGACCGTTATTCAGAATTTATTGATTTGCATAGTAATCTGTGTAGCCATGCTTTGCTTATGATGCCCGAGGATGAATAGGAGTTATTTTAATAGATGGCGAATATTACGACAGTATTTTACGTATTTTTGTAAGAGGAGTGTGTCTTCTTTTAATAAGAAATATTTGATACTCCGCTATTAGGAGGGTTGGTAAATAAATCCCTAAAAATTTAAACAAATGACTTCTACATCTCAAACCCATCAGTTCGATTTGGTCAAGAAACATCTTTCAAAAGAGAGCACCCAAATTGTGAGACAGATGTGTCAAATAGACGCCTAGGAGCATTTTTGTTGAAATTGAAAAAAAAAATTACGCCGAACGTTCTGGTCGCTCAATTTATTTATTTATTTATTTATTTATTTACACAACTAAATTGCTAGTTTTACAAAATTTTACAAAATTTCTTACAAAAGCTTATATTAAGATTTTAAACAATTTTATGGAAAAATGTTGATTTAAATTGACTTGAATTAATTATTGTTTTATCAAACAAATTGTTATATTAAAGATTGTAAATATTAAATAGTTTAAATATTTTATTTAACGAAGAAAATTTTTCATAATTGGTACGATAGTTTGAAATAAATATACTCTCCGGTATGTTCCTCAAATTTCTTTAAGGAATACTGTACTTAATACGAGACAGAAGGTGCAAACAGTCTATGCTACCGTTGATTAATTTTACAACGAAAACAAAACATAAATAGGGACGTCTGTTCTCGAGACTGGGTATATCAAAAAGTCTAAGTCTGTTGTTATAAGGTCGGAGATCATAAGGATAATCCCAACCTAGTCCCCTGAGCGCAAACCTAATGAATCTTTTTTGAACCTGTTCTAGTCTATTTTTATGACATTCGTAATGAGGTGACCAAACCTGACAAGCGTATTCTAGAATGGGTCGAACAAAAGATATAAAAAGCTGCTATGTCACGAAAGGGTCGGAAAATTGTTTCGGCTTTCTTTTTATCCAACCAAGAATTGAATTAGCTTTATTTGAAATGGAGTTTATATGTTGAATGAATTCGAGCTTGCGAACAAATGTGACACCAAGAATAGATATACAGTCGACTTCCTCTAAGTCGAACTTTCACGGGATATCAAAACTAGTTCGAGTTAGAGGGAGTTTTAGAAAAATTCGAGTTAGAGGGAGTTTTTTTTTTAATGATTTATTGAATTTAATAACAAGTAAAATAAATAAATAAACCTAAGCTTCTTGCTTTTATCGCTCATTAATCTATAATTATGTATTATAAAAAAATATTTTTTCAACTTAATTATTTAAAAAAAATTGTAAGTTTAGACGTCACAGTCATCACAGTCGCCGTGTCATCAGTGATCGCCTTTTTAAAAAAAGATTCTATTTTAAATAAGCAATTTTGAATTTCTTCTTTCATTTCAATTGCAGATTGCTGTGTACCAATTGCATATTGCAATGTACCAATTGCATTTTCAATTTAATTGTTCTCTGGTATTTCAAAGTCTATTATGTCAGCTCCATCTTCTTCTTCAGCTCCATTTTCACCGTCATTAGTATCATCAGCATCTGCTTCCAAAATTGACTCGTTATCAGGTATTTCAGTGGCTACGATGCCGTCATCGACTTCAACATAGTCCTTCCAATGTAGGCCTTCAACATTATAATGAGCTTCTGTTAGCCTTTTAAAGATTATCTCGATTTCTTGGGTGTCTGCCTTCGTTGTTACATCTAAGTAAGTTAAGCGGAATATCATCTTCGTCATCCCACGTCTCAGACTTAAATTCGGCCTTATTGAAACAATTTTCAATTGTCAATTGAGTAACGTCCCCATGCCTTTAAGATTTCGCGCACACAATGGAGAAGTGATATTTTATATTGCTCTTTTTTTGGTTTTCCAAACCCTTAAGATCTTGATGAGGAGACGGCGATTATAGTGTACTTTCAAATTTTGTATTATACCCATGTCCATTGGCTGAACTATTGAGGTCATATTTGGGGGGAAATACTCAAGCTTTATTAACATTAATTTATCCTTAAGTTGTTTTGGGTGAGCTGGGCAGTTATTGGTAATGAATAATACTTTGCGCTTTGATCTTCCAAATTTAGAATCAAGTTTCAAAAGCCAACTTGTGAAAAGGTCTGATGTCACCCAAGAACGATGGTTTGCTACATAGTCCACCGGCAAAGTTTTAATTTTATTGAAACAACGAGGATTTTTGCTTTTCCCTGTAACCAGAAGCTTTAGCTTTTCCGACGACCTCTGAGATCTATTGTTTTATTGCTTTCAAATAAAGCACAAAATGTTTTGAAGTTGGAATGGAATGGATCCAACCAACAAATGCTTTTTTTATTGCCTTGCAATTTTTTTTTATAAATATCTTTTTAGGAAGAGATTTTTGTGTTTGATAATATTGTAAATTACAGGTATAGCAGCGCAGCACACTGACATGACGGTGACGGCGCAGGCGATGCAACATATAGAGAATCAAAGAGTTCGAGTGTGTGCTTTTAATAAGAATTACAAACAATAACGAGTTGCGATTTGAGAGATTCTTTTTGATTTTTTTTTCGGCAAAAGAAAAAAATTCGACTTAGAGGGAAAGAAAATAGGTCAATAATCAAGAGAATGTGTTCGAGTTAGAGGGAACTTCGACTTAGAGGGAGTCGACTGTATTGATATACCATTAAAAAAATAGTTAAACGAAATAAAAGAAAACTTTCTCGTAAAACACATACTTTTACATTTATTGATATTAAGAAACAAAGAATTACGAGTGCACCAGTCAAAACAAGAATTAAGGTCACATTGCAATTCTTAACAATCACGAGTGTTTGCAATGGTTTTAAAGATTGTTAATGAGGCACTTCGAGTATTTTAACACGGATGGTAAGTCGTTTATAAATAAAATAAAAAGGATAGGGCCTAAATGACTACGCTGTGGAATTCCTGAATTGATTTTAAACTTATTTGATTCGCAACCGTTCAATAACACCGAATAACATCTATCGAATAAATAAGATTGCAGGCATTTTACAAAATTTTCATTTTACAAATTTTTAATCCTAATTTTCTTGATTTAAAAAGCAAAATACATTACATTACATTTTACATTACTCCGTAGATAAATCTACGAAGTACAGACACAGAAAAGCACTGGCAACTGAGGCCATCGGCCTTAGACAATACAACAGAGAGAGACACACAAAGAAAGAACAACAGAAAAAAACACATGTCAACAGCACACGGTTGGTATTTGAACGGCCCTCCGTATAGGCCTGTAGTTTGTCACTTCGTCTTTTTTCCCTTTTTTATGTAGAGGGATAATGAATGAACTTTTCCAAATAGATGGGAATGAACATGAAGACATTGAAAAATTGAATAGAATAGACAAAGGTAATGACAAGTGACGTACACAGTTTTTCAAAATAGTAGAGGGTATACCATTAGGACCTGGTATGCAGCTGTCGTCAAGGTTAGATATAAACTTTACAATGTTGTCAATATCAATGTTAAAGTTCATATCAGTCAAGTAAGTAAAATATTTCAAATGGTCAAAGTTTTGAGCCATTTCGTCAGATTTATCACAGATTGAGGAATCACAGTTAAAGATATCACAGTTTAAAGTTTGACAGTTGAAGGCACTTTGAAAGAAGTCAGAAAAAAGTTGCGTTATAACCCGTGGGCCAAGACTTGAAATGTCACTTAACTTGAGAACAGACACTTTGGATTCATGTTTAGATCTCTTTACACATTCTGAATGTAACTAAGATACTTTAGACTAAATATTCTATTGAAAATATCCCTCGATTCACAATAAATTTTAAAATTGGTTTATTGGATATACATATGGACCAAAACGCGAAAAAACGAAACCACAAAGTAAAAATAAATATTTAAAATTTCGCGGGCTTTTCGCCATTTTTATTTTTTATACATCCCAAAGTAACGAGTAACATTAATTTCAAAGAGATATTCGTTACTTACTTCGCGATAAACACGTTTTTCTTTGATTCCTTGAAATTAAAAAAAAAATACAAAAATATAAAATACAAAACGAAACAAAATGGTTAGTTTTATTAATTCAAAATTAGTTTTTGAAGTGTTATCCGTTTTGGTCACATTAAGTAAGTTTTGTTGAAAGTATAGGGCTTAAATATTTGGAAAAACAAATTGAAATCAGCATTTAAAATAATAAAGAAAGTTTATTATTACATATAATTATTAAATATAATATTATATTAAAAGTTTATTTTTCCAGCTTCTATTATATCAACATATTAATAAAACCATATTTTCTCCGAGTAGTTTTAGTCTATTTTAAAAATAAAATAATAATTCTGTTGTGTACTAAATAATGCCGTTGTTTAAAACAGAAAACAGTTTGTAACGTAACAGTCTTTTTTCGTTTCAAATTAAAAAATTGTACTCGTAACTATGTTCATTTCATAACCTCAATCATACTTCTACATCCATATTAATAAAGATGGTTTAGTGGAGGTTTATCGTTAAGTCCTGGACTAAGTGCGAAATTTCATTAATAAAACAAATTTTCTGTTAAGTGACGTTTACTAATTATGATTAAGTTAAACCACCGAAGTAGGTGGTTTAGCGAAGGAATAAGAAATAGAAATTTCCACAGTCAGACAAGCGATTGACAATCAATTTAGGTAGCCACAAGATTTTCTTAAAAGGATTTTTGGTAAACGTCATTTTACTATTCCGGGAACATTTTGTTTTTATTAATATAAATATTTAAGCCAGGACTAAACTCCTATTCTATGGTTTAGTAAGACAGTGGACTATAGAAGGAATAAGCGTTTTTTATTAATATGGGTGCTAATGTTTAGGGAAAGCTTAGTAAGACCCAAAAGAACAAAAACTATGAGCCTTATCATCGTACCCGATCGGAACGTAATTTTCTCCGATTTCTACGAAATGTACGAATTTTGTATGATTGTAGCCGCTCCGATAGGGCAATCGGAAAAATCTACGAAAATAAAGTTTGTGTGCGTTGAAAATGTCAAATCCTTGCGTTGTATGCCGATGAAATATCAAAATGGCAGCAACGCATGGTGAATACATGCGATTTATGAAGATATTTGATTTCCGATTTCTCCGACAGCAAATTATAAGTGGAAAATTTTCCAAAGAAAATTTAAAAACGAATAAGCTTTCATAATTTATAATTACGCTGTTTCTGAGTTAGAAAATATTTGATATATTTCTTAAGAATATCCTTTTTTCTTTATTTAATTTTCTTTATTCATATCTTTCCGCTTCCAATAACACTGCTGCACTATCCATGATTCTTCTTTGCTTATTTGACACGAATCAACACTTTGGGCCGTACCAACAATCAAATTAAGAGACGACTTTAATATTTGAGCGAAATGGACCATTATTTAAAGAGCTCTATAAAGTTAACCATACATGTTATGAACTTAATATTTATGTGAACTCTAAATTATGAACCATTTATTGTACAGAACCTAAAAACTAAAATGCAGCATATGTGGTCAGTTATATAGAGTCCATTAAATAGTGCGTCATTACGCTCAAATATTAAATTGAATTGAATTTTATTGAGACTTTTAAATTTTCGATTACATTATTATACTTATTCTAGCGATAGCTTAAATCAGACTGAAGTGGCTATAATGTATTGCCTTCTTTTTCGATTACATATTAAGAACAGCCTCGGTGCAGACATTTGATATATAATGTATATTATAAAGTTGTACTGCTCTTGCTCATGAGCGCTCAAATATTAAAGTCGTCTCTTAATTTGATTATTGGTAAGGTCCTTTATTAATTTATTGGCGTTTACGTCAAATACACGCGTTAGTAAACGTCAGTTTTTTCCGTTACGAAACAGATACCCTGAAGGAAATAAACCTTACGATCCTAAAGATACGCTGATAAGGCTGTATATATGTATGTATATATGTAAATAGTTTAAAAAGGGCGGAAAAGTTTGAGAAGTTGTTGAATTCCAAATTAGAATTGATTTATATTTATTTACAAAGCACTTTTTATACCAAAAGTTTGCTTAAATTCGATAAACAAACTTAATAAATTATTACAATGAATGATTGATGAATTTATCTTAGATAAAGTAAAATATTATTATTTTTAAAACTAAGTGGAAAAACTTAAAGTAAGTTAGTGGATTAATGGATCGCCACAATTTCGATAAAAATAAAGTTTTTTTTTTTTTAATTTGTATGTTACATAAGTTACCCTTTTTAAATGTCTATCGATAAGAAAACCAAATAACTCTAAAAAAAATACAATTTTAGCCATTTTCGATGCTGACTATAACTCTTAAAAGAGCCAAGATCGCACGTGTAACGTAACAGTCTTTTCATGTAACGTAACAGTCCCAACATTTTTCTTTCCACAGAATCTAAAAATACAGTATTTAGTGTAATTAATATTTTATTTGCTACTTCCTTTATTAATCTCAGAAACGTCGTACCTCACGTTTGAGTACACTAAAAGAAAAAAGAGCAGACTTATTGCATAATGTAATGCAACCTCAAAATCTACTTCCAAATTCATGTAACGTAACAGACCTGCTAAAACATTTTTAGCATTTAAATGACAGGCCTCACTGATTTTTAAATTAATAGAAAATGTTAGTTAGGAAGTCTATTTTGAGAAAAAAATAATAGATATTGAAAAAGTATTCAGTTTCATATATTTTCAAGTAAATTTGTATTGAAATATGCGTATGAATGTAACGTAACAGCCTGCGTTTTGGTCCATATGTACGAGTAGTTTAAAAGTAGACCATAACTTCGATTTCTCAGACTTTTGATTTCACTATCGTACCAAACTTACACAAAAGATCTTGTTTTAACAATCGCTATGGGAACAGATTTAAGAAAACAATTAAACAAAATATTGTAAAATTTAAACACCATCAAACTAACATTTAAACAATCATTCAAACAAGACCAATCAACTTGTGATAACAAAGAATTAGGTTTGAAAAAATCAGTCTTTATAAAATTAAAAGAGTAAAAGTTATCACACAATTCATTGTCAAAATTATTAATTTTCTTAAAAAGTGAACAGATCAGTGATAGGTGATGGTTATCTTCAGGCACTAAAGGCTCGGTGGATTTTTGTATTGAAATTTCGTCGTCAATGGTGGTAAACACTAGATCCAACAGTTTTCCATTAATATCTAAAACATCGTTTAATTGAAGAAGTCCAAGTGAAGTTAAATCATCAATTAGCTTAGAGTCGTTGGATTTAAGATTATACCAGTTGGTAACATACCATTTTTGTCACGACAGCGCGCCCAAGCGATATTGGGAAGGTTGAAATCGCCAAGGCAAATGATTTCATCCTGGTATTCTAATAAATCATAGATGTAGCTTAAGTATTCGAAAGCTTTGGAATAAACCTCTTGTGGGCTTCCGGGAACTATATAATATAATGGTATAACGTACAGGTTCTCGTCTTTAAATGATACTTTTTTCAAGTGAAACAGCAACATTAATCGGAGAAGTTAACATAGAAGATTTTACAGCTTTGAGAATCCCGCCTCCAACAGTGTCGATATTTGGAACACAGTATCTGTCACGTCTATACACATAAAATGTGTCGTCAAACAATTCAGAATCATTTATTCCCGCATGTAGCCAGGTTTCCGTGAGACAAATAATATCATAAGAGCAGATTGAAGAAGTGTAATAGACCTTGTTGGTCTAAATCCGAAAAGACCTCTTACATTCTGATAAAATATATCGATTAATTAATTTAAATCACCACACTTGAAATGGTCAATAAAACCAACGGTTTGATAATGGACTATATCGGCGATTTTAGGTGCGCCAGTTAAAAAATTGTCTAGTTCGAGATCCGAATTCCGGATGATTGTACAAAAGTAGACTTCTAATGAGACACATACGATCCTACTATGGGTCTTGTGAATAAAAAAAAAGTTAAAGCATTTTTTGGAGAAAGCTAAAGCCAACCAGTCATAGCTTTTACTTGCAGCTAAAGCTAGACAGTTCTAGCTTAAGCTTTGTTTTATGTGAATAAAAAAATGATAACGCTAAATAGCTTGTGCTAAAAAATTCTAGCTTAAGCTTCGTAATTTAAGTTGTTCGTGTTTTATTCACATGTTTCGACTAGGTAGCTTTAGCTAGAACTGCACGCATGTATGACGAAAGGAAGGTTGTTTTGCCACAGTTTGTTATCTGTTCTATAGGGCAAGTATTGGTTTCGGGTAAAAAATGTTTTTATCATATCGTCCGTCAGTCTCTACGTCTATAAGTTCACTGTCTTATTTTTGAGCTATTCCCTTATATTTAATTAACAGCTCGCACAAGTTTCATAGAATACTGAAAATAAGACCTAGTCAAAGGTCTAACTATAATATTCTAGTTAAAGCTATTTTTATTCAAACAAATTGAAACTTAGGCTGGGAAAACAACCTGAAACTAAATAAATTTAGCGTTGGCTATTTTAAATAGCTATTACTAGAAAACAATTTCAACTAGCTAGTTTAAGCTTATTTTTATTGACTGAAAGTCTAAGTTTTAGCTTTAGCTTTTTTTTTATTCACAAGGCCCTATATCCTATCGTTTTGAACTCAATCCAAACTGTATGACTTCATAAGAATGTTCACAGTTCCCCATATCAATTCCATCATAAGGGTTAATTGGGCCTCAGTGCTCGACTTCCAGCGATCGCCATTTCTACCCACCTACTTAAGGCTCTCGAGCTTTATTTTACACTATCAGAATTGGTCGAAGAAAGCTTATAGCAAGCTCCGTCTTTCGACCAATGGTTTGCCAACACAGAGAACTGTGTTATACCACCGGCTCATCATTTAGTGCAGTGTTAGTTGTTAGTAGGCAAACTCTATTACAATTAACACTGACACAAATAATATTACGTAAGCACAAAACAATAACATAACAGGAAACAAAGAACATTTAGGAGCGTGGACCACTGGTTTTGAGAAGGTTTTTTAATTTACATTTATTTATATTAAAATCAAAAATATTTGAATTCCAATTTACAAGTCTACCCATACGTGTCAAGGGCTCATGAATGCCATAGTTGGTCCTGTGTGTTGGGACCTTAACCATATCGAGGCCTCGAAGATTATAACCTCCTCCCCGATAATTAAAATAAACCGAACATAAAAGATCTGGTGCATCTGTGACGCCTGTTATTAATTGGTGGAAAAATACCAAATCATTGTTTGTTCTTCTTTGTTCCAAAGTTTGCATCTGAAGAATAGATAATCGTTGGTCATAAGAGAGGACATACGAAGGATCATTCCATTGAAGTCCTTTCAAGGCAAAACGAGTAAAGTTTCTTTGCACAGATTCTAATCTCTCAATATGAATATCATAAAGAGGAGTCCAAACCTGCGATGCATACTCAAGATGGGGACGCACCAAGGAGTTGTATAAAGCCCGGGTGACATTGGGATCAACAAATTCCTTAGACCAGCGCTTAATAAACCCTAACATTGAATTAGCCTTATTCACGATTTTATTAATATGAGCAGAAAAATCTAAATTGGGTGTAAAAAGAACTCCAAGGTCCCTTACAGTCATAACACGAGTTAAAATGTGCCGTGAGATAACATATTCATGAGAGTAAGGAGAACGTTTTTTAGAAAAAGTCATAGTTTGACATTTTGTCGGGTTGAGGTTCAGACTGTTCTTTTCACACCACAAGGCAAAATGGTTAATATCATCTTGCAGTAAAGCCCGATCATTTGAAGATACTATATTTTTATAAATCTTCATATCATCTGCAAAGATTAGAATTTCGCTGTTGCGAACACACAGAGGAGCATCATTAATAGCCAATGTAAAGAGTAGTGGTCCCAGATGGCTTCCCCGCGGAACACCTGATTTGGCAATAAACTCTCTTGAGTATGAATTTCTGAATTTGACTTGATATAACCTATCTTCAAGATATGACGAAATCCACTTGATGAAAGGTGTTGGAAATCCGTATGAGACAAGTTTAAACTTGATAATCTCATGAGACAGTTGATCAAAAGCTTTCGAGAAGTCAGTGTATACACAATCAACTTCTTGACAACTTTCTAGAGAGTTTAAACATTTATTTAAAAAGACAACAAGATTAGTAACAGTAGAACGTTTTTGCATAAAACCATGTTGTTGGTTGCAGATAATAGTTTTACATATAAATGTCAAACTGTCACATACAACTTGTTCGAACAACTTCGGAATGCAAGAAAGTTTGGAAATTGGTCTATAGTTGGTAATATTGGCTTTATCTCCCTTTTTAAATACTGGCGTTAAAAATGCTTTCTTCCAAGCTTAAAGAAGTCACAGGCTCTTATCACATGCATCAGTGATTTTGATTTAACATTAATATTTCAACTTGAAAAAGCTTTCCGCAAGATGGATGCCGCATTATCTCATAATTCAAAACAAACGCAATTGTTTGACAACTTCAAAGACATTGGTGGTGTTCAAGAAAAATTTGACCGAGTTTTTGCACCTTTTCGTAACCGTGAATGCAATATAAATTCACTACAAGATACCAGAATTCAAGCAACTATCAACCCATTGGACTACTTCTGGTGAATCGAAGCCGAAAAAGGGCAAGATGGCAGATTTTTTGGATGCGCATAGTGGTTTTCACATAGATTACCTTGAAAACGGTTGATTCCCGGTGCGTAACACGCAGAGCTGCTGAATCAATTCCAAGCCAATTTGAAGCAAAAATGGCCGAATTTGGCGCAAACAAATTTTTTCCACCACAACACCACAATATGCATTAAAATAATCAAATTAATCCCGTGGTGCAAAAGCTCGAATGGAAGCAGTACCTAGTAACTTACAACTCTGAACCATTCCTGTGTACGTATTACCAGGAATGGAGGGGACCTGAAATTTTCTGCCCATTCCGAATGGCTTATCAGCACTACTTTTCATGACAAGAGATACTCTTAAAGGATTTGTCAATTCCTCACAAGAGGCAGTACACCCCTGGAAAACTTTTTTGCAGTGGCTGAGAATCGAACCCAAGAACTTCTGCATGACAGGCCAACGCCAACGCACCATCCATTATGCCAAGGGGTGTTACAATATGCATTAATATCTATTTAAAAATGTCTTGCTTCTTGGATCGAACGGACACAGGACAGAAAAAGGTTCTTAAATCCTAATTACAAAAAGGTTTTTTGTTCAATTTGGTCGGGTAGATGGTGAAACGGATTAACAAGCTATTTGTGGGAAGTTAACAAAATTCCGTTTTTTATGTGAAAGGCCCATGTATGTTCTTATGTATGGAATATGGCATCGTTCTTACGGTGGCACGGATATGAGTGGTCCAATTTTGGATGACTCATCCGATGGTCTGTGTTATGTTTACGTCAAGGATTGTGGTATATTAACATAGATCTGCGACTTTAAGAAATTCTACAGGGAACATTTTAGTGGGGTAAAATCGCAAGACTTGGTAGCCATTTCATGTAACCTCTGCGGAAATAACCTTACCTTCAAATTGTTAATGCAGAACGCCAATCGTGGTGCCCGCTGTGTGGCACGTAGCGCCCTCCTGCTGGAACCACATGTCATTTAGGTCCATATTATTCAAGTTGGGCCATAAGACATTGGTTATCATCGTTCTGTAGCGTTTGCCATTGACGGTTACCGGCTGACCTACGTCGTTTTAGGAAATGTATGGACAATAATAATGCAGTTTTTGGCCGCAAAGATGGATAAAATCAAACTCTTTTTTTTTTTTTGAATAAAAATGTAAAGTTTTTCTTTCGAATCTGGTATACTTATGTTCTTATTGCCTTTCGGGCTCAACTTTGAAATCATTCTGTTTTATTGTTTTTTTTTTTTATAAATGAATAGGTACCCAAAACATGAATCGTTAGTTGAAGGCATCCTTTGGAGAATTAAATTGAATATTTTCAAATATTAATCAAGACGTACTTTATACAATAGGAGTAAGCCATCAATGGAGACATTATCTTCAACAAAAAGATTTAAGATTACAAATATTACTTCAGATTATTTGATTGTTATAATTGATTGAATGTTGAGAAATTGCATTTATCCTTTATAATCAAATACAATAGCTTTTGTCATCATTGTTGAAGGTTCCCTTATTAATTTAATTCTTACTGGAAGTTCCTGGAAGTTAATATAAAATCCAATTTAGCCGATTAAAAAAGAATGATTTTGACGATTGTAGAATCGGTAAAGTTGTCTTATAAATTTCTTATTTTTGATCATTTATGTATGTCTGCAACATGTATTGCAAATCCAAAGTGTCCTTTGAACGATGACGACCGAAGATAATAAGAATTATAACGTCCATTTAATTTCGAAAACTTCATTTCTCTTTTCTCTTTGGTTCCCTCTTGAGTAGTGACGGTTGTTCCAATCTAATCCCAAACACCCCAAAAAATTTAATTATCGATTATTGGCAATAGTTGAAGCACGAGATAGCATCTTGAAGTATAGCAAAAGGCTTAAAGGCTGAAAATTATTAGATTGCTCTTTCAGGTACCATTATTAAAATTTGTTCTTAAATTTTTGTTTACTAAAATGAAGACCATGCCTGAAATAATTTACATAATTTGTTTTAAGAAAAATCGTTAAATTAACGAAGTTGAAGAAAATTAGAAAATGACTTCTGTTTAAAGTGGGTTTCGACCAGGTACAAAAATTGACTCATCAGTTAGATGCTGTCGTAGCATTGAATTTAATCAAATTCCCCATAAAAAAATGAAATACCCTGTTAATCAATTCTGGGAATCGTATACGAGTCGGAAAACATGGACCAATATTTCTCGACTGAAAAGGTAAAGTATCTTAAGTCAATTTTGATGATTTTTCAGGAGAGCAAAAAAACACTTCAAAGCTGTATCCCAAAAAATCATTCAAATATAGACTTTATTCAACAAAGCATTTATATGTAAAATTTTATGATCTTTTTTTTGAAATTATTTTCGAAAAGATATTTTTAATATTTTGGTCGTTATGAGGCAAAATGTGACTTAAGATAGTTTGGCTTTTCTATAAATTGAATTTTATATTAATTTCCAAAATCTTAAGATGAGATAAGATATTTTGCCTTGCGTTTTCGAAGGACGTTTTCAATTCTTATGCCCATTTAAAATGAGTTGCGTGTGCAAAAGTGGAAAAAAAAGAGATTTAAGATGATATTTGGTGGTTTTTATTTAAGTCGTATATGAAAAAGTCACATTTTTGTTCTATAGAGCTTTAATAATAAAAAAAAAATAATAACTAATAAAGACTTGAATTTCTTTAAAAAAGGCTATAAAATCACATTTGGTTCACAGAATAGAAACAGTTTAGTTTTATTCAAATAATTTATTTAAAGAATATTAAAATAAAATATAAAATAAATTATTAAATTATTAAAAAAAAAATCATTGACGATTGTAAAAAATGTTACATGAAAACATATTTTTAAAAGTCAAATTAATAATAACAAAACACTATTGGAAAAAATTTACCTAAGGGACCCAAGGGGAGATAGGAGAAATTGAAAATTGTTTTTACCTACGAAACTAACGGTATCGCACCCGTAGTGTAAGATCTTATTTATCTCGAAAACGGCTCTCATGATTTTGATAAAATAAAATTTTATCTGTACCTGTCATAGAACGGTTTTTTTTTAAGTAAAACTTATTCTCCGGCGTTGGGGGTAAAAAAATGTCTATGCAGCTGTCAGTGACGTGTCAAAACGACACGCTATCAGTCAAAGACAGCGACATGTAACAAAGTTTTACTTCAACCGCACGTACGTCAGTACATACAACCTTTTTCTTTTTATTTTCGATTTTCTCTTTAACGATTCTAACGATTTAAACCATTTTTTTAGCAGGAGCACCCGAAACTTAAAATAATTTTTTATATAAGAACATTCGCAAAGATGTTTTTTGGATTTTTTGAAGAAAAAAAAAACTATTTTTGTTTTTTGAAAAATCAATATCTTAAAAACAAGTGAAACGATTATTTTTTGAAATTATTTCCTAAAATCAATGGCACAAAATTTTAATTGAATTAGTACGACCGACGTTAAAGCCGATTTAATATGAAACTAAGTTAAATCAACGATTTAGCAAATCTAAACTACTACTACTACGTAATTACTTAAAATAGGTATCGCAGATTGTATTCTTGAAAAACTTTGAAGAAATTTCTAACATAAAAATTCTTTTAATAATAAAACTATTTTTGAGCTTTGTGTGAATAAATTCTTAGTTTTCTGGAAATAAGACGGCAATTTCATACATGTGAACATTTTTATCTCATTAAATCCATGTTTTATTTTTATAAAATGTATTTTTAATTCCAAATTCGTGCAATTCAACTCTTTTTTGTTGTATACGTATGTGTTTCATTTGTAATAATTTTTCAATCGCGTATGAAACAAAACTGTCTGAAACACTAGATGAAAAAATAAGAAAAACGGTCGCACAAAAGGCAATCTAGAAACAAAATACACTTAAAAATATCTTATGTCCTTGTTATTACGGAAATTGTTTTAGGTTTGCAAACGGTAAAATATCCTATGACTACTTAGGGAGCGAAAAATTTTAGTTTTAAATTTAAAAATTCATCTTATGTTCACATAAGATGATTTGCGTTTTCACACTTTTTTGGAATTTTTTTAATGATTTTATCTTATGTCGACTTAAGGATGACTTTTGTTCCTGTTTGCACGCGCGAAAATATCTTAAGTCAACTTAATATGATTAACGATTTCACAATAATAAAAAAAGTCTTAAGCCAATATAATCTTAAGTCTATTTTAGGTTTTAAAATTAAGCAGAACACACAATCTTATGTGGACTTAAGATATTTTACCGCGTGTAGAGATGTGTCTTTTGAACATAAGATGAAGTTGTTTTTGTCTATAAAAAAGCACAGGAGTGAGATAGAAGGAAGCCGATAACACAGAACTGTAGCCTTTTAGAATGGCACTAAGGATCAACAAAAAAACGCGAAATATCTTAAGTCGACTTAAGATACTTTACCTTTTCAGTCGAGATTTAAGTCTTAGAAGGGTACCATAGCATCATCTGATCAGCCCATTGTCGTACTTTTACAATAAAGTTAATATGCTGAAACCTATTTCTTTAAGAACATTATTTGTTAACTCTTGTGGTCTCCATTGAATCTTAAAATTGTATGACATATTTTCGTATTTAAATGAATGATTTTTTTGTGGAGACCATGAATTTCAGTTTAACGTTTAATGTTCCTCCAAAGCTATCTAAGAGAGCATTAACATGGCGTAAAAAGGTGAAACAAATCATGTAAATACATATACTATATTATATACAGTGGCGTGCAAATAATTCCAAACGATTTCTCATAGTCTTTTGTCTTGTCTGTCTTGCTTTCTTCTTCAATATTTTTGTAATTTTTTGTTTTTGCTAAAAATTTGTTTTTCGTGTCTATTTCATTTTATCATTTTTACTTTCGACTTATACGTAGGTACTATAAGGCAAGTTATGCATTCGGCAAACAAATCGAACTCGAGATTTTGATCAAAGTTGACATTACGATTATAGCGAAGACTAAAAAAGTGGGTCTCGTAATTCTGTCTGTCTGTCTGTTCGTGTTCGACTACAGCCTAAACGATTCGGCGGATTTTCGTTAAACTTGGTAGATTGCATTTTGAATTTTCCCCCCCACAGGTTTTTTCTTCTTTTTTTTTTAGACAAAAAATAACGGTGCCTGCCATACGATTTTTACTTGCGACTTATAGGTACTCGTACTATAAGGCAAGTTATGCATTCGTAAAAAAATCGAACTCGGTATTTTGATCAAAGTTGACATTACGATGATAGCGAAGACCAAAAAAGTGGGTCTCGCAATTCTGTCTGTCTGTCTCTATGTCGGTTCGACTACAGCCTAAACGGCTCGGTCGGTTTTCTTCAAACTTGGTAGATATGGGTTTTAATTGTTTTCCCCACAGGTTTTTTTCTTTTTTTTTAAGACCAAAAATAACGGTACCTGCCATACGATTTTTTTTCGAAATTTTATAAATATTTTTTTTTCTCAAAAACTGTCCCACAGAATTTTTTTAAAAAAATTTGAAAAATTTCATTTAGTTAAAACTAGGTAATGGTTGAAAAAAAATTTCCAAAAAATTGTTATTTTTGATAGCCCCCCTGGGTCCATTTTTTTTTTGATTAATTTTTACGATCTATAATGTAATAAAAAAATTGAAATCTAGATATTACTGACTGTACCTACCATACAACGATTTTTTCGAATTTTGAATTTCTCATTATCGGCATAACGGATCTTAATGGAATTCTTTAGAGAGAAGCTTTTAAAACGTTTTAAATTAATTGCATTTCAACACTTTAAAAACAAATACCAATATTTTTTTACACTTTAAATTGGGGATCCAAGATTTTTTCTTAAAAATGTTGTAAAAATTTTGTATAAAAAAGCTTATATTTTTAAGAAACCACTACAACGAATTATAATTTTGTTATTGTATAAACCAATTTTTGTTTGAAACACATGCCATCCTGTGCTAAGCTCCAACTGCTAAAGGAGTTGTTTCTCTTATAGCACTAATTTTTGAAATTCTAAGTCGTTTATATAGGTGCGACCAAGTCGTGCGTTTTATTTTTTCTCAATTTATAAAAAAGATAAAAACAAATAAAACCAAAACCTGAAAACATAATCGAATCTGGTGGGGCACATAATTAGAAACACAATTTATATTGTTTAATTTATTAATATTTTAGTATTATAATATTATTTTTTAATAATTTACCATTTTTTTTCAATATTTTGTCGAATAACCACGATTATTAATTACACACTGTAATCTTCTGGGAATAGCGCTAACCAAATCCTCACAAACTTCCTTTGAAATCACTTTCTTGGAATAAATAAGGCATGTTTCCGATTTTTTTGTAGCTCATTTTTATTTTTTAGGTCCGGGCTGCACGACCGACGCGACGGCCAGTCCAAAAGAGTGATGGAGTTTTCTTCGAACCATTTTTTAGTGTAACTGGCCGTGTGCTTTGGATCGATGACCTGCTAAATTTTCCATATTACGGATAGGTTTTCTTCCGCATAAGGCAGCATAACATTCTCAAGGATGCTGCAATATTGTCCATATGACCGTCAATTCTTTTAATCGGGCCAACGCCACACCAAGACATTGCTCCCCAGATCATGGGATCTCGGACGGCGAACACAAGCTTTTCCATCAGAACTAATCCTATTATTTTTTGTTTCATCCGAAAAAAGCACATGTTTCCACTGATTGACTGTCCAGTGCTTAAACTTTTTAACAAAAGCTAAGCGGGCCTTTCTGTGACGTCAGTAATGGTTCACGCAACCTTCTTTTGACAAACGGTCCACTGTCTGTTTCCCTTCTAATTTCCCTAGCTGTTGCAAAGGTTTTTTTTGCTATCCCGAACAATGAGCGCATCTTCTCTATTGAGAGGTCTCGGCTTTCGTGGTATTTTTTCTATGGTGTTATTTTTCTTAAAATATTGAATAGCAATAAATACCATCTTTTTTGAACACTTTAAAATGTCAGAAATTTTAGATTTCCCTTCTTCATGATGGCTCAAAATTTCACGTCGAGTCTTTACATCACATAATTTATTTTTCCCCATTTTTAAGACTTAATTAAACAATAATATAAAATTCAATTGTGGAAAAGAGTAGATAAAAAAGTATAACTTACGAGAACAATGCCCAAAAATAACTTTTAATTTTGAAATTCAATTCAATTTCAATTTTGTTTTATTGAACATACTATTTACAATTTGGCTTACAACTAATAAGATACTACATATGCATGAAAATTTAGATTTGTTGGCTCATAGGGGGCTAACTATATACAGTGACTTAAGTTAAATTATTTTTATATAAAATTTACATGACATTTCTGGTTGTCAGTGTTAATTTTGAAATTCTTAAAATTAGGTTCGTTTCTAATTATGTGCACGTAACTTTGTTCCTTTTGCTTTCTTTAATGAAAAAATAACGGTGTCCCATGTCAGTATTATGATTTTATAGTGAAGTTGGCTAGATTTCAGTGTAAAAAAAAAGATGTCTGAATTTATTTTAAGAAGTTTGACCTAAAAAGCGTTTCTAATTGAGTGCATTACACATAAGTGTAATGGTATGGCAATTTGATAGTCCTTTTCATCTTAAAAAATATTTCAATTTTTTGAAAACCACATGCTCTATTTTTTTTGGAACTTGAGAATAATTAACAATTCCTTACTTTCTTTTACTTGGTATCATCTTAATTACTAGAGAGAAATGTATGTATTTCACAAATTCAATTCACACGCACCATAGACACATGACGTCACAGTGAAATCTACAAAATTATTATATTTCATTCATCACCTATACAGTTTACAGTTTTTCTTCCAACTAGATAACTCCAAGACAAACATAAAGTCCATCAGAGCTGGTGGCGCTGGCGTCCAAGGCTCAAAACTAGGCCCGTTCCTCTACAACTTGATGACTTCAGACCAACCTTCTCCAATTCAATGCGAGAACCTTCTATATGCTGATGACTTGCTCATTTACGCCACATCAATGTCACCACTAATCGCTGTCGGCAAAGTAGAAACCCACATCAACCGACTCTTCCAATTCTATCAAAAATGTGGCATCCAGTAGTTTCAGTAGGCCTTCAACTGGTAGAGGCATTCGCACCGCAACAATTTGCAGAAATCTGGTCCTGAGACGCCCTGAAGGATCCACCATAGTGGCCAAGCCAAATGTCAAGTACCTGGAAGTGCACTTCAACAAGTTGTTAAGGTTTAACCTGCACTCAAGAAATGTGCTAAAAAAGGCCAGGCTGGCTTTCAGCCGTTTGCACCCATTGCTGAAAATAAGATCAGGTCTTAGCCAACTGGCAAAAATATTAATCTACAAGCAGCCCATGTAACCATTTGAACATCGTCATCCCGGTCCCACCCTAATCATCCCGGTTCTGCTGTATGGGGCAAAAGCATGGACACTGTCTAAGACGGATGAAAATCTGCTTGGGTCCTTTGAAAAAAAAAGTTTTTCGTCTGGTATTCGGTCCAGTCTGTATCGATGGAGTAGAAGGTTCAACAACGAGCTGTACGGGCTTTACAGCGACGTTGACCTAGTCAAGAAGCTAGAAATACAACGGCTGAGATAGATGAGACACGTGGAGCGTATGTACACCGACGCACCAGCCCGTCGAATCTTCGCATCGAACCCTGATGGTCTGCGCAGCAGAGGAAGACCCCACCTCAGGTGGCGCGCACAAGTAGAGAGCGACCTCAACCAACTTGGAGTGCATAACTGGAGGCAGCTAGCTAGGGACCGAGCTAGGTGGAGGAGCTTGTTGGTTGAGGCCGTAGTCCACCCTGGACTGTGAGCGCCATCTAAAGTAAGTAAGTAAGCCCTTGTGACCAGAGATCAATTATTCCTTCCGAGTCTGGTTTTCAATCTCGAAGACAGCTATGGAGGAACTTCAGCTATTCGAAAGGAAGATACTGAGAATAGAAGGGGTTTTTGTGTGGTTACATACATGCAGTGTGCCTGCGAAGCTTCATGTATTTATGAATTTTTGAACATTACAACAACAACTTGAATGAACTACCACCAAGGGGGTTCTTATTTGGTTGGAGTTATATGGAGTTATGGAATTTACAACAACAAACTTGAATGACTAATAAAAACGCTAGTTCTCAAGTGATAATTGATAAACGATAAAACCTAAATTGGGATGGACCTGATCATGTGGTCTCGGTAGCGTGATGCGTAGGGCATTGGCTTCTGACGACGCTAGGTCTGGGTTCAAATCTCAGTCAAGGCAAAAAGTTTTTCGATTAAACTTGATAGTAAAAAGGCTAAGCACCACTAATAAAGGAGTCTGATGATCGGCTTGGCAACCGTGAAATAGCTATAACTCCAGCCAAATAAGAACCCCCTTGGTGGTAGTTCATTCAAGTTGTTGTTGTAATATTCAAAAATTCATAGATACTGAAAATCTGCACTGGACTCTACTTCGACACAGACTCTACAGGAACGAGCATGTCTCTACAGAAGCGAATTCAATCCCACTGGAAAAATATCTAGTGCATTCAACAAAGAAACTAATGCGGAACATCATCGACCTGCCGAGTCAGCTAAGCTTATGAGAAGGAAGATCATTGAACAACGACATTCTGAACTGAGCTACCTTATTATGATGGAAATCCTGGATGACAACGTAATCATGGACAACGAGGAAGTTGTCTCCATCTACGCTGACATTGGGTCAGCACCACCACGGCTAAACGCCATCCTTGCTCACAAGCTATAAAAATCACCACTGACAACCGGGAATGAACACCCTAAGGACGATAAAGTCAACTGACCTTTTAAATTATAGTAGAGTAAGGCCCCCTATGAGCCAACTAATGCAAATTATCATACAAAGTATCTTATTAGTTTTAAGCCAAATTGTAAATAGTATGTTCAATAAAACAAAATTGAATTGAATTGAACGAAAATCAAATTTTTGTTGTCGTAGATAAGTCGAGGCGAATCGGTCATAGCTTTAATTGCCTTCTAGGAGCTTACCTCCACTATTGGTAAGGGGGTTTCGTTTTAAGATAAAGTTAAGTAGAACTGATTGTCCAGCTATTTCTTACGAAGGTTTCCCCCCACCATTGGTAAAGGGCCCTAGTTCAAAGACAAACGTCCTAATCTTCTAATTGAAACCATGGGCTTTGGAACCTGCTAATCTACTAGAGCGAAAGCCTGCTATGTCGAGTGTCGCTAAAGGCCTAGTACCTGCTGAATAGTGCCACCAGGGTCGTTATACCTGCTGGTAAGTATCATCTGCGGCATTGTACCTAACGATACCCGAATCCGGGTGACCAGAATACCACAATCCAGATAACCGGGATACCAGAATCTACATACTCAGAATCCAGCCCGTAACGTTTATGGGCTTATAAGCCTGAAGGCCGACCGCGATTAAAAGTATATTTTGTTATAAACTTAAGAGTTGTTTTAAATAAAGTAATAAAGTTTTAAAGACCTCTTATTCGGAAGCTTCGTGTTTTATTCAGAACGATCCTGGCAAGACTGGTGAGCAAAACCTCGGCTGGAAAGAAAACATCATTCTTTTATCTATAATTAACGGTACCCACCATATAAATTTAAATTTGTTTTTCGAAAAAGGTATTTTTGTCGAAAACGGCACCTAGAACTTTTATAATTTTTGTTTGCTTCGCTTAAATTTTACGATCTATAATTCAATAAACAAATTTAAAAAAAAACGTCCAACTCTCTTATACATTAGGGCAAGTTTGCGCGGCACAGTCGTGCATATTATTTTAAAATTCGGCCGCAAACTATTCTGAATTTTTTTTTTTTTTTCAATTTTAACGAACTCTTACGCTTAACACCTTCCAAGATAAATATCAACAAATCCTTGAACTTGAACGTAAGTACGTACACCTAAAACATCGCATCATCAGGAATAACCACTTATTTAAACAAAGAACTTAACAATCTTTGTTTGCAAAACATCAATCATTTTTCTTTGTCGATGTTGTCCAAAAAGTCCTTGATACGCTATCAGATTTAAATATTTATTGTGCGCATTATGATTGGTGAGCACGATGTAAAGCCATAAATCTATGATACGACTTAGCTCTTTTGTCAAGAACAGACTATGCCTAATACAAGCACATTAACACACACACACACACACTGTGGGACGCTGGAAAACTCGTAACTAATATAACACGAGTAAGAATCATTTGATCATTATAATCCGCAATATTATGCCAAAGTCATTTTCATTCTTATAAGCGAGTCCTTGGTGAATTGATAAATCATTTCGATTCTCCGCCCCCGCAACTAGAATAATAATGAGTTATCTTTATTGAGGATTCTTCAACTAGATAACTTCTTCGCTGGAAAATTAATTCTGGCAATTTGATGACGTTCAAGGTTTCGCTTACTGAGCTCGGGATGAAGTAAATATTTTTGCTTTTTGGTCTCCGAAACCAATTTTCTCACGTTTTAATTGCATTTTTATAAGAAATTCATAATCATATTGAAATTGGGAGGTAAGGTAAAGTTAATCTGAAAATTGGCGCATGGATCTTGAACAATTTAATTATTAAAAACTTACACCATCGGGAATGAATTTTGTCGGCGCTTGTGGGGAACAAAACTCCTGTAGCACATCCTGCAGTTTTCGCGTTGAATCTGGAATGAGAAATAGAGTTATATACATATTTATCAACTAGGAGTGACGTATTAAGGTATACAAATATACATAGGTTTGCTGAAGGTGGCAAATGTTGACATAATAATAAATTACAACCCTGTCCAGTGTTAAGGGAAATAATTAGCTAATGGACGAATGAATCCCAACTGAATACAAAACAAGCTAAATGGCCATGAATGCTGAAGCGATATGAGAAGTGTATGACCGGAAGCTAAATATAACCAGTTAAATGATAATGTTAACGCCTTTGTGAATTTCATGTTATTTATACTTGAATTATAGCTCAAGGATACCCCCATTAATGCTTGGATTGCTATTTTAATTTTAAGAAAATATACACATGTGAGTCTGAATAACATTTTCGTTTTCCTTAAACCTAAAGGCTTAAAACCCTGAAATATTAAAGGTATATAGTAATCAGTCGAATCAATTAGATCATGAGGTACTTAGTTAATTGATACAAAAAGGAGATACAAATTGTCTAGCAAACTCTTAAAAACGGATAAATTCTGGTTGTTTTTTTTTACCACAATTAATGTCATCTCATTTTGTTGAAGATTAAAAATAAACTCGAAGATTTGAGACAGATAGGTCATGGTAAGCTATATTTGAAAGAAATATCTTAGCTCATTGGGTCTATAGTGAAAATCGACTCCAAATGAAAAATAAAATTTTACTAAGAACAAAAATATATAATTATTACTTTCTGCTTAGTTTAGGCTCATTTCTACCATAAAAAATAGCATTTTCCTAGTTCCCCCTTCCCTTCCTCCCCTTCTTCCACAAAGTCAATTGCACTTACATCTCTTCATTTCAAGGCCATGTAATCGCTGATCAACCACCATATCAAGAAATAGCTGCAAGACCGAAAGCTTCTTAATAACACGCGAAAAGGCTTACGCAGCCGAAGGGGGGAACAGATCTTGACATTGTTTTGGAGAAGGTAAAATTATTGCGCTAGATAATTCTAAGGCATTTGGTAGAGTTTGGCATCAAGCTCTCTTCACGCAGATGTGTGCATTTGGCATTGATGAATCTCTTCTTCGTTGGATTAGAATTACATTTCGAACCGCTAAATACAAGTTGTATTGGAATTGGACGATTTCAAGTCTTTTATAATTCACACGTGCTTAAGGGTTAACTATGATGCCCTTTTAATGGTAAACATAAAAATAGCCGAGCGATGGAGATATTAGGGGGAGAGAAACGAGATGTCGATGAATATGGGTCGGTTTGCAAAATGAAGTGTCAAGGGAAAACCGTACCGGGTAAGATGTTCTATAGTCATGTTTTGCAATAAAAAATGGATCTCTGTATTTGACGGTACGTCCAAAATTAGGTTTCCATTACACTGAGATACCTCGGTTCGGGATGTCGTTGTTCTGTGGTGATCCTGCTCATAAGGTGATTCTGGTGGTCGATGATGATCCCCATTAGCTTCCTCGTTGAATGAACTAGATATTTGTCCAGTAGGATTAAATTCACTTCTGTGTAGAGATGTTCGTTGCTGTAGTGTTTCTGTCGTTGAGGATCAAAGTAGAGTCCAGTGCAGATCCTCAGTATCTTCTTTTGGAATAGTTGAAGTTCCTTCATAGCTGTCTTCGAGATGGAAAACCATACTGGGAAGGAATAGCTGATCACTGGTCGCAGGAGCTGCTTGTAGATTAATATCTCTGCCAGTTAGTTAAGACCTAATCTTCTTTTCAGCAATGATTTCAAACGGCTGAAAGCCCACCTGGCCTATTTTAGCACATTTCTTGATTGCAGTCTAAACCTTAGCAACTCGTGGAAGTGCACTCCCAGGTACTTGACATTTGGTTTTGCCACTATGTTGGATCCGTCAGGGAGTCTCAGGACTAGATTTCTGCAAATTGTTGCGATGCGAATGCCTCTACAAGTTGAAGGTCTCCTGAAGCAGACAAGTTCCGATTTGGAAGTGTTGATTCGGATGCTCCATTTCTGGTAGAATTGCAAGAGTCTGTTGATGTGGGTTTCTACTTTTCGGATAGCGATTAGTGGTGACGTGATGTGGCGTAGTTGAGCAAGTCATCAGCATACAGAAGGTTTTCGCATACAATTGAAGAAGGTTGGTCGGAAGTCATCAAGTTGTAGAGCAAGGAGCCTAGTTTTGAGCCTTGGGCGCCTCCAACTCTGATGGTCTTTATGTTTGACTTGCAGTTTTCTACTTGAACGAAAAATTTCGTGAAAGATAGGAAAGAAAAGAAAATATTTATTAATGGCGGAGGTTCTTGCATAAGGTGAAGTTTTTGGGTTAGGTCGTCTATTCTCACGCCATCGAAAGCTTCCGTCGCGACGGTGACACGATTACTATCGTGTGGTACTATCGTGTTCCAATCTTACCAGTGGATGCAAGGTTCAGTGGTTTTCTCGAAAGCCGAATTGGATGATGGAACTTTCACAGCAGAATTTCTTCAGTCTTCGTAGGATTATTTCTTCCAGTAATTTGCTGATGTTGTAGAGAAGTGATGTGGGCCTGTATTTGGAAACTAAGTTGGAAGCAACTTTCTTCGGAATGGACACAATCTTCGCTGTTTTCCACTTCTGGGGGAAGTAACAGTTGTTGATGCAGTTGTTTAAAATGATTGTAAGAAAAATCATTACTGCATATGGCAGCCTTTTCAGGATCCTTTTCAGGATGTAGTAGAAGACACCATCTGGTCCAGCGGACTTTTTTGGCTTAGAATTGCCAATGATTTCTTCAACCTCCTCTAGATTGCATAAATGTGGACTATCGGTGGGATCATTTGGTAAAATTATGCTCGATGATAAACTAATGACCATTCAAAAACGGGTATCACGGCTGAACTGATATAGCGAGAGGAATGCCACTGGCTACTTCGATTGGACATTGCTTGTGAAAGAAGCTATAAAATAAGGAAAGTCATGAAACAACCCGACGGTGTACAACAGATGGGAATGATTCCATAATAGTTTTGTCTCCTATCAGTTTTAACGCTCTGTGTAGGGGTTACATTTTGCTTCAACGAAAATAGATAAACATGTGAACGACTGATGCAAAAGGTAATATCTAATTTAAAGAACAAGGGATTTGTTCAAACCAAACCTCTATCAAATGCCTTAGAAATATAAATCGCAACTGTCTTACTTTCTATAAAACAATGTAAAGATCTGTTCCACTTCTCAGTGTGATGTGCCATCATATTACCAGTGGGACGATTGCTTCATAGTAATTGTTTCATTTATAAAATGAAATAAATGCTGGTGCGCCACAGGGCTCCGTTTTGTCTTCGACTCTCTTTATCATATTCATCAATAATCTCTTGTCTGAAACTTCTAATCTAATAAATTGTTATTCTGACGACAGCTCCCTCAGCTTCTAATAATCGTTTTATGATTCACGTCCTTGTCCTTGGTATGTGGATATAGAACGGCTACGTATAATAAGCTGTTTAAATTATAATCTGGAAAGCATTGCCGAATTGGGAACTATGAACTGTGTAGATTTTAATGCTTCAAAAAAACAATAGTGTTGCTTATTCATGCCGCTATCCATGAGTGGCACCTACATCCCACGTTCTTAATGCTGAGCGTTCATCCAGTGGATATATGTCCAACTCTTCCTCCCTCTCTACCACATCCAACATAAAATCACTCCACCCTCACCTCTTCCTCCACGGCAAATATTTCTGGTGTCTCTTCACCATATTTGGACCTCCTCGTCACTCCAATCTTTAAGTTAACTAAGCAATTTGTTGACTTGAACGATGAAAGCCGCTATGTTCTTTCTCGCCTCAGAGACCTCTGAATTTACTCAAACACCCGTCTTTACATTGCTTACATCCACGATAAACATGACTCCATTTGCGTTAATGGTATAACCAGAACTAATGTTATAGTGTCTGTGGCGAACTGCATAAGCACCTTCGACTGTTAAGTGCGGACGGTTCATTAGAATAAGCTCATACAATAATGTACATATATGAATACTTGTGTTTTAGTTATAGATAGAACGCAGTATAGAGAGGCTGAGCGAGAGGCTTATAAATAAAGAATAATAATTAAGAAACAAAGACCGGTTTTTACAGTGGCGACGAGGAAAACGAAAGGTAAAGAGAAAGATAACATAAAATAGAAGAAATTAGAAAATGAAAAAACAAACGTGTTCCAACAAGAAAATTTGTGAAGTGATTTGTAAATTACATTAAATTGTAAAATAAATATACGTGGTAATTAATTACATTCAATTGTAAATTGCTCTATTACATTCAATTGTAAACTGCATTAAATTCTTAGGAAATTTTGAATATCACATTTAATTGTGTCCATTAAAAAAAAAATATATATATAACTCAGTTATAACTGTGTCGATTGGAAAGAAGTGAATATAAGTATTAAATTTAAAAAAAAAGGTAAAATAAGTGTCATGCACCATTCAATAAATGGAATTTATATTATTTATATAATGTGTTATATAAAGTGGTTAAATGATGTAAGTTGATAATCATTATTATAATGTATTTTTTTTTCTTTCCGTGATAATAATAATATAGGAAATAAATGTCGGACATTGGGATAAAACCTTTTCCCTGCGACATTATAGACAAAGGAATTATTCGTTCGGAGTGGGAGAAATGGTTTCGTTCATTCACCTTGTACCTCGAGTCGGAGGAGATAAAAACGGAGGTAAGAAAAAAAAATAAACTGTTGCACCTAGGGGGTCCACAGTTGCAGGAAGTGGTCTACAATATTCCAGGAGCTCTTCCTGAAAAAGGCGACGTTTTTCAAATATTGGTAAAGAAATTGAACGAATATTTTTCCCCAATAAGAAACTCCGCATTCGAAAGGCATCTATTTCGATCGTTAAAGCCAGAATCAGGTGAGAGCTTGAATAAATTTGTTATAAGATTGAGGAATCAAGCAGCCAAATGTTCATTCGGTCAGACTGAAGAACAAAGTCGGGATATTAATTTAAAAGATAAATTAATAGATATATGGGCCCCAAGAGATTTAAAAAAACGTCTCTTAGAAAAAGAACATTCATTAGAAGAAATCATTGAAAAGTGTCATGTGTATGAGCAGATTAACAATCAGACTGATACTATGGGTTCGGAAGCTTCTACCTCTGGTATTAACAATGTAAACAGCATAGTCGGAAGGAAAATACAGAGCAACAGATTCGCAGATTCTGATTGTATAAGATGCGGTCGAACTGGTCATATGGGAAATAGCAATATTTGCCCAGCTAGAAACGCAAAATGCAATAAATGTGGTTTTCTTGGGCATTTTTCCGTAAAATGTAAAACCAACCGAAACAAACGCAAAAATTCTAATAGTGAATACTCCACCAATAAACGTAAAAGATTCGAGAATACAATTCGGTACGTGGAGAATGAACCTGATAATTGTTTTAAAAGGGGAAAAGATGATAGGAATGAGCACGATTGTTTTCGTATAGAGGACGATATGGACGAACATGAACAAAATGAGAAAATAGATTGTTTTATTGGAGGATCAAAAATTCCAATGATCATAGACTCAGGATCGCGGTTTAACCTATTGGCAGAAGATGATTGGAAACAATTAAAACGAACTTCTTCAATGCTGTGGAACATCCGAAAGGATTCATCAAATCAGTTTCGTGCTTATGCAGGAAAAGACCTGCTTGAAACGGAATTAGTTTTTGAAGCTCCTACAAGTGTAGATCAGAAAACGGAAATTGTGCCATCTTTTTATGTCATTAAAAATGGAAAGCAGTCGCTTCTAGGTCGTGACTCTGCAATCAAGCTAAAAGTCTTGAAATTAGGACTGCAAGTAAATCAGATCCAAGATTTTAAACCACTTCCAAAAATTAAGGACATTAAAATACGATTATCTATCAATAGTAAAATTAAACCAGTACAACAACCCTTGAGACGTATTCCCTCTGCACTTGAGGACAAAGTTGAGCGGAAAATAAATGAAGCAGTTAAGCAGGACATAATCGAACCTGTATTTGGCCACAGTTCCTGGATTTCGCCAATTGTCATAGTTTTCAAGGAAACAGGGGACATTCGCCTTTGCATAGACATGCGTCGGGCAAATATGGCAATTTCCAGGGAGAATTTTCCACTTCCCACTTTTGATACTTTCATGACTAGATTAAAAGGGTCTAAATATTTTTCGAGATTAGATTTAAAGAATGCATATCATCAATTAGAGCTCTATGAAGATAGTCGACATATAACAACGTTCATCACACATAAAGGTGTATATCGCTACAAGAGATTGCTTTTCGGCGTGAATTCGGCTCCTGAGATTTTTCAACGAACAATGGAAAATATGTTGGCTTCTTGTAGAAATACACTAAATTATTTGGATGACGTCATAGTTTTTGGGCAAACGCGTGAAGAACATGACAGGGAATTGGAAAAAGTGTTAGATATTTTTCGCGATAGAAATGTAACACTGAATCAAGACAAATGTAGATTCAAAGTTACTCAGCTTAAATTTTTAGGCCACGTATTGGATCAAACCGGGATCAGTGCCGATCCGGACAAAGTCAAAACAGTTTTAGAGTTTAGACCACCGAATAACAAGGAGGAAGTAAGGAGTTTCTTAGGACTGGTAACCTATTTGGGCAAATTTATTGCTGACATGGCAGATGTTACAGAGCCTTTGAGAAACTTGATAAGAAAAGACGTTCGATTTGTATGGGGTGAAAACCAAGACCGATCATTTCAACAACTAAAGAAAGCTCTTGCTAGAATACCGATTTTGTCATATTTTAATATTAAGAACAGAACCAGATTGGTAGCTGATGCAAGTCCTGTTGCTTTGGGGGCAGTACTTCTACAGTTTCAAGAAGGGAACCCTCAAGTCATATCCTTTGCAAGCAAGAGTCTATCTGACGTGGAAAGACGATATTCCCAGACGGAAAAAGAAAGCCTGGCTCTAGTCTGGGGAGTTGAAAGGTTTTACTATTACCTGGCAGGGATTGAATTTGAGCTGGTCACGGACCATAAACCTTTGGAAGCAATTTTTAAACCTACTTCCAGACCACCAGCTCGGATTGAGAGATGGGTTTTACGGTTACAGGCATTCAAATTTAAAGTTATTTATCAATCCGGAAAATACAATATTGCAGACTCTCTCTCACGCATATGCAAAATCGAAAATTCAGAATCATTTGACAGCAATTGTGAATATAACGTCTGTGCTATAGTAGAGCAAATGGTTCCAAAAGCTCTGACTATTAGTGAAATCGAACAGAGCAGTGATGATGAGATAATTAAAGTTGTAGGAGCTGTGAAAAATAATAGCTGGGAATCAGAAATGAAAAGTAAATATTTTCCTTTCCGACATGAGCTTTGTACATTGGGGAATATCCTTTTGCGCGGAAGTAAAATAGTCATTCCTGAACCTTTACGTATTCGTGTTCTTACTCTTGCGCATGAAGGTCATCCAGGAGAGACAGTCATGAAGAGAAGAGTACGCTCGAAGATATGGTGGCCATTAGTAGATAGAGACGTTGAGAAATTCGTTAAAACTTGTCGTCAATGTCTTTTGGTATCTCGACCGATTCAACCAACTCCTATGAAAAGACATGTTTTTCCAGACGGACCGTGGCAATGCATTGCCATGGATTTACTTGGACCTCTTCCAAATCAAGATTTTGTGTTTGTTGTTATTGACTATCACTCTAGATATCAAGAGGCTAAGTTTTTAAGGAAAATTTCGTCGCAAGAGATTATTTGTATTCTAGATGAAATGTTTTGCAGATTGGGATACCCGAAATCTATAAGAGCTGACAATGGTCGTCAATTCGTTAGTGGTGAATTTAAGACCTATTGTGAAACTAATAATATAGATTTAATAACCTCACCACCGTATTGGCCACAAGCTAACGGAGAAGTAGAGAATATGAATAAATCTATATTAAAAAGACTTCAAATTGCAAACAGTGAAGGGCTTGATTATAAAAAAGAGCTACAAAAATTCATGCTTATGTACAACGTTACCCCACATGGTACAACAGGAAAATCACCTTCGGAACTTTTGTTCCAAAGAAGAATACGTGACAAGATCCCTTCTATACAGGATTTAGATGAAAATATTTTGAACCTAGAGGCGCGGGACTTAGATGCCATAGCCAAACAAAAAGGGAAAGAGAATGGTGATAAGAAACGAGGTGCAAGGGAGTGTGAAATACAGGTTGGCGATAAGGTATTGCTGCTTAACATGATCCGTCAAAACAAGTTGACACCGACCTTTGATTCCACCGAATTTGAGGTTATTGAACGGAAGCAGGATGAAGTAGTAGTATGCGCAGATGGAAAAACTTTCAGGCGGCATATTAGTAACATAAAGAAAATTCCAGTACTCTCCGAAAAAGGTTTCCTTTTATAATTTTATTGAAATGTATCTTTTACAAATTTACAGATCTCGTTGATAACACTTATATTTCCAGGAACTGAAAAGGAATTAGAGACGCGTACTACTGGGAGTGACAAGCTCGTTTCGGATACGGTAGAAGATAAAATTCAGCAGAATGATACTCAAGAGCAAAGGCCTGAATTGAAGATGAAGCTCAAAAATATTGGAGGGATGTGGCGAACTGCATAAGCACCTTCGACTGTTAAGTGCGGACGGTTCATTAGAATAAGCTCATACAATAATGTACATATATGAATACTTGTGTTTTAGTTATAGATAGAACGCAGTATAGAGAGGCTGAGCGAGAGGCTTATAAATAAAGAATAATAATTAAGAAACAAAGACCGGTTTTTACAGTGTCCATTCCACAAGAAGGCCTTCCTATTAACCCTGATGAGCTAAGGAAAATCTCCGTGCGTTTCCATGAAGCCTTCAAGCTTACTCCCTCAGATGTTTCTAAGGATCTCTCCGAATTTGAATCCATTGTCATTTCGAAAAGAATTTCCCACCTGCAATATATACCACGTACAAATGTCTCCCCTTTCCCTCCATGTTATAATAAAGAACTGCGAACTCTTCGTAATGTCGGAAATAAACTATGGAGAACGTTCCTGAAATCCAGGACAACTTTTGACTTTTTAAACTATCAAAAAGCTCAACGCCGTTTCTTAGCTCTGTGCGAATTTCTCTACCATGGATACATTAACGTAAATCAGATGGCTTCCCCTCAACTCTTAAATTCTTGGACAAGACATCTTCAGATCCTAAAACAATCACAAACTTTTTTGCCTCCTTCTTTAGCAAATTGTACACAGTGATTACCCGCTAAACCCTGACCATTGTTTTATAGTTATTTTAAAATTCCCCACAACCTTCCCTTGCCACAGTTAATATTAGTGTTGATATTTTCATAAAAAAAATAAGATTGCTTGTTCTGGTCCGGATAGTTTGCCTGCCATATTTCTAAAAAATGTGTTCCAACTTCCTCTGTCAGCATAGCTTAAATCATACCTAGAGAACCGCCAATTTAGAATTTTGCTTAGGTTTTCAATTTCCGATCCCATTTATGCTACTTCCGGTATTCCTCAAGGGAGTCACCTCGGACCTTTGATTTTTGTCTTAAGTATAAAAACCGTTATTAATGTAACTAATGATTCAAATATCTCTATACATATATGCTGATGATATGAAAATTATTAAAGTCATTTCTTCGCCCTCTGACCTGGTGTGACAAAAATTTCTTGTTGACTTTCTCTCGTAAACGATCACCCCTGCCCAACCGAACATATTGGTGCTTATTTTGACATTCTCTTTCGTTAGAAAGTGGGTCGAATTCGTTGAAACTTAATTTTGAGACTCGGCGATTAGAATGTTAATCGAACAAATCGAAAGTTCACCCAATCCATAGAAAGTTCATTCATTTGCGAAAGCTAATTCAATTTTGACATTCGAAAGAATAGAAATAAATGTCATTTTTGTGTCGTTTGAATTTTTCTGTCGAGTAAACAACAAAACATGTAAGTTTTTAATTATTTCATGGAAAATAAATTACTTTTATTATTTTTTTTGTTGTTTTATGTTAAAAGGTCGCATTCCAACTGGAAAAACCGCCAACAAAAGGAAAAGTTAATTAAAATAATGGAAGAAAACCCGGAGGTAGCAAAGGGTTTTTTTTTTACCACCCGCGTTGATACGGAAAGAAAGAAAGCATCCACTATCCTTCTCCTCTGCACTTCTTCAACACCATCTTAATTTATAAACAACACAAATGCCATATTTTTATTTATTATTTTATGTTTTTATCCAAGAAATTTAAATTATTAAACAATAAACAAAACAATTACAAATAAACAAAGATTTCACCTTTTGGTTTTGACATTTCACAAACACTTCTCTTTTGTTTTTGATATTTTAGTGTGACCATGTGTATACGAAAAAAAATAAAAATTTAGAACGCGTCATGAACAACTTATTTTTTTTAAGAATGGTTTCAAAACAGCTGAGTTGACACAAAAAACGTAATAAATATGTAGTTCTTTATGGTTAAACTTTACTTTATAATGAAAAAGTGTATTATTTATTTTGTTTCTTGATTATTTATCCAACATCTATAAAATGTTTAGAAACAAAAAAAATGTAAAACGGTCATACTAATTCAAATAGAAATATAGTAAATGTCAAGCAGCTGATAATGAAAATGAATCTTTTTTGAAGTTCATTTTATGCTATCTTTCGCAAATGAATGTTATTCGTTCGAATCTCAAAATTAAGAAAGTTCATTCGAAGGAATAGAATCATTCTAACGAATAGACTATTCATGAGAATGTCAAAATAAGCATGATTACTTTTACGATGTTGCTATTCCATCTGTTCGTTCTATTCGAAAATTGGGAATTATTTGCCATAGCCAGTTAAACTGTCCATTTTGATCATATAATTAACAAGGCTTATTCTTCTCTCGGCTTCATAAAACGTTGGTCTAAGGAATTTTCGAACCCTTATTTCACGAAATCCATTTACATATCATTTGTTAGACCACAGCTTGAATATGCTAGGCAAGTTTGCTCACCATATCAGAACTCTTATTCCCAAAGAATTGAAGTTGTGCAACGCCGATTTCTCCGATTTGCCCTTCGTGGCCCTCCTTGGTCTAATAATCTCATCTTACCACCATATGAAGATCGATTAAAACTGATCAATCTGCAATCCCTTTAAAAATGTCATGAATTTGCTGACATTCTCTTTGGACACCAGCTCCTCGCTGGGGGCTATTAATTCGTTCTTTCTTCTGGAAATGATTCACATTAATACCAACCTACGTAACCTTATATCCACTTCCCTTTTCCGCCTTTCTCATTACCGCACAAATTACAGCTTTTTTGAACCTCAAGAATGTTGTGTTTAGCCAATAACTCACAGGGCATCTTTGACTTCCATATTAGTTCTTCCTCACTCCGAAACTCTGTTTACAACTCATCCTTATCCTGATTCCCTTGTTTTTTTATTCATTTTTTTCTAAGATTAATTTTTAAGTTTTTTTCATGCAACAAAAAAAAAACACCGTAGAGTTAAGCTTAGATTTTTAAATTCTTGCTTATATTAAGCTAAAAAATAACTACAATGAGGAAACCAAACAGCCCTCAGTTCTCGGTATGGTCATCACAGACCACTTTATGTCAAATGACAACATATTCAATGTTGCCAAACTCGCTGCTAAGTGTGTGGGTTTCCTTCGGCGGCGGCGTTGCAAGAAATTCTTCACCCCTTTTGACTTCAACTGCCTGAAATCGTCGAAGGCTAGAGAATAATTCCCATATTTGGCCTGGTGCTCCAATCAACAATTTGAATTTCTTGGATATAGTCCAAAAACAGCCTTTAAAATGTTAGATGATATAATTATAACAGAAACATTTGCATATCCCGAGCTCAGATTCAATGTTTCTTGTCTAAACTAGTGAAATAGCCAGTTGGATTCCTTTCCTAAAATAATTCTACCGTACTCGCCCTTCGGGGAATATCCATTAGTAAAGGCAGCTTCAACTTCGGATGTACACGTACTGTTAAATTCAGAGCTTCTTTCTTAAGCCGCACTATACAAATGTGGAATGCCTTAACCAGGTCAAAATTTGTTTCCTATTGCAATTTTCAGCATCTACAACGGGCCCATTTTTCGTCAAAAACCGTTTTTTTTTTCGATATAATTGAAAAATTCGATAAGATTTTTGAGAAAAGAATTCATCGTCGAAAATTTGGATTTAAACTTCCCATACGATACCCGAACGAACCCAAGAAGATGATGTTTACCCAAATGAAATATTTTTAAATTAAACCTCAACATATTGGAGTACTTTAAAATTGTACCTCCTACAGATATACCTCGTTTTTTGAAGAATTCATAAATCATATTCCATTCAAAAACTATAGAATAGCCATCCTCGACGAAGAAACAACCCACAATCAAGTAAAAATACTCGTAAGTTTCACACACGTTACGAGACTTCCTAAAGACGGTCGATTTAGCAGGGTTCCTCTCAGAGTATACCTTACTGATGTACAAGTAATATACTCTAGGACTGGACGCTGTAATTTATTGCATAATTATTGCGCAAACGTGTTTAACCTCGATTTGCAGGGTGGTATCACTGAATCGGTAGGGTATAGTAGTCATGAATGGAGGCGACTATCCTTAGCTTGGCTGGGGCATTGTCATGCAGTAAGTGTGGCAGGGATCGAAGAAAAATTACGACATTGGCATTGAGAAAAAGTGTATGCTCACCATTAATACGAGAAAATAAGAAAAACCCGCCCTGAGTGGACTACAAGGATAAAGGATTAAAAATAAACCATGAAATGTGTTTTTGTTTTGTTTTTGAAAAAGTGTCTAGGGATATAATTAGGAGTGTATTGGCATGTATTTTTGAACCAATATAATTAAGTGAAATCGATCAAACTATACACAACAAGTATTGTAGTATATTTTAAGGGAACAAGAAAGTCGTAGCATTGAATTTGAACTTGGTGTAGAGTTTAAAAGACTGCCACTTCGGTTTAAATGTAGATAGTGCTCGTATATACTTATTGTGTCAATAGAAAATTAATTGAGTTACCAATCGTAGTCGTACATCTGCCGGCAGACTTTTAATGGGTCTTATAAGTCCTTTCTTCTGTTAAAGTAATTTTAGAAGCCACGGTATGAAACGATGTAAGGACCTGGGTTTAGAAAGGTAGAGCAAAGCTTTCACTTACATTTGGAGTAGCTAAGGTTTTTGATTATATTTTGATTTCTATTTAAATTTATCTTTTTAAATAATAGATACCTTAATGTCTACCCTTATTTTGGATATTTTTCTTTCCCGTACTATCTGTAGAAGTTTTATGTTTAGTATGAAAGTGCTTACAGCATTTTCAAAAATACGAGAGTTGAAAGAGAATTGCAGTTTCAAACTACAGACGCCGACGTGACGATGCGATGGGTTGATGAATTGATTTGGACATAGAGATGTATCTTTTTTGGAGGGTATTAGAATTTATACGTAAATGATTCTATTTTATGAAAAATTTAGTTTTCAAACATTTTGTTAAGAAATTGAAACTGAATTAATTTATTTATGTATTAAAAATAGAAGCAAAATTAGTTTGCTTAATTTGATGTAAATTACAAGCTATTTTGCTTGCTAATCATCAGGAAAGAGGCCATAGTGTCAGTGTCAGTATAATAATCGGTTATCTTGGTTAAAATACATCATCTTGCAAAAGGAGATATACAAAGTGAGATATCTTAATAACCCCAAGTCTAAGTGACTTTAAACTCTATATCAATCTTTGAATACTTTATCACTTCATCGCAAGAGGCAGTACACTCCTGAAAAACATTTTTGCAGCGGCTGATAATCGAACCCAAGACCCTTTGTTTGACGTTTCTTTGACACTAGCCATTATTCCAAGGCGTATCAAGATACTCTTGTGATGGTGGAAAGAACTTCGTGTTTTGCATAAGAACATGTATCTTAGATAGTTTCAAATAGGAGATAAGATAGGAGGGCACATATTATTGAATATAATATTAAAAAAACAGCGACGGAAATCAAATTATTACAAAATCAACAGAAACATTTTGCACTATCAAGAGTTAATTTTTTTAACCCAAAAATATTATTTAATTATTTATTAAAATTAGTTTTTTTTCGAAATAATTTTTTTTTTAAATCTTATTTTTCAATTTCAAAATGTAGCAAAAAAAAATATGTTTTTAAATTTTAAACATATTTTTAGTTGCGAAAGGTGGGCCAAATAAAAGTTTCTTTCCATGTGTTTTGGCTCCATTATTAGGAGCAAACCTTCCCCTTAATTATGGAACAAACAACGTCGTTCAAAAGGCTGTTCGTGAGCCTTCAATTTTGGATCTTGTACGGGTGTAGGCTTAAGTCCAGATGACAAATTTGCCAAGTTGAAGTCTACAAAAGGCCGATTTCTTATGCACAGTGGACAATCGAAATCGGTGCTGCTCTACACTTTCACGGACCGTCCGTTGCGTTGTTCTCGACTGATCTTGCGTTCCTTTGACGTACGACAGTGGAAAAACCTTTTACATTATGTTCATGTAGGTACTTGATGGCAAGTTAGTTATTTATTAGGAAATATAGCGAACTCGAAATATCATGACATTATACAATGATTGAAAAAGTTGGTTTCAAAATTCTGTCTGTCTGTCTGTCTGTTCGACTGCCCGATTTTTGTCAAACTTGGTAGATATCGTTTTTAAATTTTCCCCCCTCATGTTGTTTTCTTTTTTTTGTAAGACCAAAAATAACGGTACCTGCAGTACGAATTTTTTACGAAATTTAATAAATATTGTTTTTCTCAAAAACTAGCCCATAGATTTAAAAAAAAATCAAAAAATTTCATTTAGTTAAAGCTATGGTTGAAAAACTTTTTTCCAAAAAATCCTTAGTTTTAGTTTCCCCCTTGAATACATTTGTTTTTCTTTTTGTTTTTGATTTTCTCAAAAACGGTACAACCGATTTTGATCATTTTTCTTACATGTACTTAAATTTAAACAAAAAAAATTTTTTTTTGGATTTTTAAAAAAATTTCCATTTTTTTTTAAACTCAATATTTCGAAAACTCCACGCTCAAGTTTTTTTAAACATGATAAAAAAAGTTTCTTAATACAATCTACAAGATTTGGGAACAAAAATTATTTTACCTAAAAATAACGGTACCTAACATATAATAATGTTAAAAATGGTATTCGAAAATCGTATATTTTTCTCGAAACCGGCACCTAGAATTTTGATTAAATTTTTTTCCCTTTAGATTTAATTTTTTCGAATTTCTCATTATCGGCGTAACGGATTTTAATGAATTTTTTCATAAAGAAGCTTCTAAAAATTTAAAAAACATTGTATTTCAAGACTTAAAAAAATAATTTTTGAATTTAAAAAAAAAAAATCTATTTTTTGTAATAAAAACTTTAAGTTGGCGTACCAAATTTTTTCTCAAAAATGTTTTAAAAATTTAGTGCATGAAAGCTTATTTTTTTAAGACCACTACATAGACTTATAATTTTTTCTTTGCATAAGCTAATATTAGCTTCAATCACATGGCATCCTGTTTTTAACTGCAACTACTAAAGGAGTTGTTTCAGTCATTTAAACAATTAATTTATGCTTACGATTATAAACAGTTTTTCTTTAAAAACATACATTTTTGAAATTTCTAGTCTTTTACATAAGAGCAAAGTCGTGCGACCCAGTCGAGAATTTTTTTTTTTTGAATTTCTGATTTTTTTTTTTCAAGAAATGTTCCACATACTTTTTTAAATAAAATGCACGACTGGATCGCACGAACTTGCTCTTATGTAAAAGTACTTTGGAATTTAAGATACATTTTATAAATATGAAACATGGATTTAATGAGATAATAATGTTCAAATGCATAAAATTGCCGTCTGGTTTCCGGAAAAGTATGAATTTATGCAATTAAACTTTAAAAAATCGTTTTATTATTAAATAAAATTTTTATATAAGAAATTTCTCTAAAATTTTTCAAGAAAAAAATGTGGGATGCGAATTTTAAGTATTTAATAATATTGGTTTTAGGAAATAATTTCAAAAAATAATCGTTCATAGGTTTTGAAGATATTGATTTAAATTTTTTTTTTTTTTTTTAAACACAATAAATATTTTTTCGAATATTTTTATATACAATATTATTTTAAACTTAAGGGGACTCCTGCTAAAAATTTTGGGTTAAAATCCTTAGAGCCGTTAATGAGAAAGTCGAAAATCAAAAAAACGGGTCTATGGCAGGTACCCCTAATAACATTTTGCCCCAAAATTTTTTTTGACCAAAATGTAGTCCATGTCCATAATATCACAATTAATTTTTTTTATCAAAATCGTTAGAGCCGTTTTCGAGATAAATAAGATTTTGCATTATGGCTGTATGGGGGGTACCCTTAGTTTTGGAGCTAAAAAAAAAATTTCAATTTCTCCTCTAGGGAATCACCGAAGACCTTTAACTACCGAGATTGAAAGAAATAGGTCCAGTGGTTTAGGCTGTAGTGAGAGGTACAGACATACAGACACACTGAAACATGTTTTTTGTGTACTAAATTTTCCTTAAAATTTTTATAAAAAAATGATATGCAAATTGTTAGTATTTAATAAAATACATTTTAAAACGAAATTTAAAAATTTAATCGTGTATCGGTTTTCAAGATATTGAATTTTCAAAAAAAAATATGTATTATTTTTTTAAAAATCCAAAAACTATTTTTTCGAAAAAATTTTTAGTTTATATTTTTTCAAATGCAAAGCAGCTCCTGCATAAAAATTTTGGTTAAAATCGCTAGAGCCGTTGGTGAGAAATTCGAAAATAAAAAAAACCGTTCTATGACAGGTACCCCTAATAACATTTCCCCCAAAATTTTTTTTCACCAAAATATAGTCCATGTCCATAACATCACACTTAATTTTTTTTATCAAAATCGTTAGAGCCGTTTTCGAGATAAATAAGATTTTGCATTACGGGTGTATGGGGGGGTACCCTTAGTTTTGGAGCTAAAAAAAAATTTCAATTTCTCCTCTAGGGAATCACCGAAGACCCTTAACAACAGAGTTTGAAGAAAATACCTCCGGTAGTTTAGGCTGCAGTTCGAGGTACAGACATACAGACATACAGACATACAGACAGACAGACGGAATTGTCGGACCCACTTTTTTCGTCTTCGCTATCATCGTAATGTCATCTTTGATCAAAATCTCGAGTTCGATTTTTTTTCCAAATGCAGAACTTGCCCTATAGTACCTATGTATATCGCAAGTAAAAATTATGAAAATTATATTTATATAAAAGCTAGCTAATGGTTTGAAATTTTTTTTACAAAACATAGTTATTAATGGTATTCAAATTCACACAAATTTTCATTTTTTTATCTGAAACTAAATATTTCGAAAACCAAAACGATAATATTTTGAAACTTGACAACGATCATAAAACTCACACTGCAATATGTATCAGACAAAAAACATGAATGTTTAAAAAAGAGCCAAGTTCTTCTATACAAAAACCTTTGTGTAACAAGTGAGCCGTTAAAATTACTGACATCTAAAAGTACGCCAAGTTCTTATTTCATGGATATTTAATACCAAATATTTAAAAAAGAATAATATTGAAACAGCTGCAACTGCAACGTAATACAGAAATTCTATTATTTAATGATTACTGACTAAAATTTGATGGGTTCACTGGTCAAGTTTTTAAAACCTTTCGACTTGGGCATAAAAAAAAACTTGCCAAGTAAGCCCATCAAATTTTAGTCTGTAATCATTAAATAATAAAATTTCTCTATACTTGCATGACTAGACCTACCGTTGTGCAAAATTACAAGGTTCTACGATGTCGGGAAGTGCTCCATAATTTTGATGATCTGTCAGTCAGTCAGTTACGGTTCTTGTGATTTTTGAGGCTTTATATCTCAGGAACCGCTTATGCTAGAAATTTGGTGAGGCGCCTGTGCCTGACTAGCTTAGCAAATATTGTTTTAAGTTTCTGACTTCATTGGAACTGAAGATAGAGAGGGTTCAAAAATCGCCTGAGTTTGTTCCTGTAAAAAGGGTGTAGTGCCAGAACTTGACTGGGCACTACTGTGCCCTTTGATACCAACTGAAAAGCTGTACGAAGAAGCAAAGTTAAAACCACTGGACAAGTATTTTCTGCGGCTATCCGGAAAAATTATCAGGAACCTAGAAGATTATCCCAACTCAGAAGCGCAACAACTCCTCCAGCATGAACTAGAGCCTAGTAATAGGTATCTTCATCTTCACGCCCGAGCCATCACTGACGATCAATTTGAAGACATCATCCATAACGACAATGCACCCTGTTTCGAGAAGAACAGCAATCAGTTATTATTTCGTCGTACCGACATCTATGGTCTTTTTGCATTGATATCTTTACATGATAAGTTTAAATAATTTTAGGAATTTAGCTCAATTAGTTTCGAGCTTTTTATTTAAAAAAAACAGATAATTATTCAATATTTGCCCGATGTTTATACTCGAATTTAAACTCAATATTGATTTAAATTTCTTGACAAATTTAACGCTGAGCTCAAGACTTACGAAACACAAAAAAAGAAAAAAACTACACAGAAGAAAAATGAGCCAAAATTAAGACGTTCACCTAAGTGCTTTCCATTTCCATCCACCAGATGCTTTTTCTAGTTTTGATATTTCTTTTCGAAAAACTGTGAAAATCAATAAATTTGGAAACACACATTTTACTATATACTTCCAAGCAAATGCAATCAATCGAAAGAGGAAGAATGATTCATGCTGTGCTGATGCTGATTATCAACGAACAGCGACGTCAAGATGCAAACATATAGTATAGATATAGATACACACATGAATAATTATAAGAAAAAAAATCAATCTGGCCCAGTTTGAAAGAGGAAGTAATTCAAAATTAAATATTCCATCAGATGCTAATAGATGCCAAAAGCATCTCCATTGCTCTCCATCCTGTACTCGTACTCGTATAGGTCTTCTTAAGTTATTCTAAACTTAAAAAAAAATACTCACATGACGCAAGCTCCTGTAGGTGCTGGAATTCACTTGGTGACAGTTTTTCCCATTTCTGTGAGGTCATCGTACCTGCAATAAAAAAAAAATGCAAAAAGTGAAACGTATGAATAAAATTTGCATTGGCAATTGCAGCACATATAAATATAATATGAAGGCAGATAGTTTGTATTTTCCGCAGGATCTTTCATGGAATTTCTGAGAAAAAAAAATAAACCTTTAGGAATACATTATTCCCTTGAAGTCAATTAAATTTTGGTGCAATTTTTAGTTCGTTGGTTACAATATTCCCATCTGAAATTGGCTTATGATATTTTATTTTTATAATTTTGCGCGCTTCCCTTAACATGTTTAGGAATAGTACGAGCGTTTGGGGAAGTTGGAGGGAATTTAAAAGGAGATACTGATGCACATTGGTTTTAAATGTCTGAACATCTCAATGGGAAGAAAAACTGTGCTGGGTAAAGCATTCCACATTCGTGAAGTACGGCTAAAACAAGGATCCTTGAATTGGATAGTACGTTCGAAGTTTAGCTTAAGTGCAAAGATCTATCACCCATTATTCTTAAAGATATTTTATGGATTCTATCCAAAAGATTCAAGTGGGTTACTGGAGCACCTGCCAAAATATGAAAATTTGGACGAATATATGCCTTATAGATTACACCCAGATCAGAAGGGCTTACAAGTTTCTTTCAACGTCCAAGGAAACCTGATAACTTAGCAGCGTTTTTGGCGTAGTCGAATATATGTGGTCATTCTACGCAAGGAGGTCTGAGATGCACATACCAAAAAATCCAAGTGTCACTAATGTATAAAGACAAGGGGGTAGGTTCCGCTTCGACGACAGGAAACAGCATTGTGTTTTTGAAGCATTAAATTCTTCGTGATTGATAGTTCCCCATTTGGCAATGCTTTCGAGATTATAATTTAACGAGCTTCTCATACGGTTCCGTTCTATATCCACATCCGAAGGACAAAGAAAACGTATATTTTTAATTTTGGTGGGGGCATAACCCCCATTTATTTGGCTTAATTACAAGCTAATGCTTAATCTAACTTAAGAACTAAGAAACTTATAGCTACGTTTTACGGTTAGTGAGGGGGTTGATTTAGGAGAAGAAATATAAGGCAGGGGTTACTGAAGTTAAAGTCGAAGTTGCTAGTATTTGCGTTAACACTGAGGTGCATACGAGAGACTGGTTCATTGGACGTACGGTGGGTGGGTATATAAAAATAAGGGGGATTACGTATGTTTCGAGGGTTGGTATTAAAGAAGATAGAGTTGTAAAGAGTAATGCAGTCAACTGAACCTGTAAGTAGCCTATGAATGAAGAGGATTTCATAAATTTTTCTCTATTGTTCTAGTGAGTTTAGGTTGATTAGCTTAAGGCGGTCGTGATAGGGAGGTAGGAACAAGGGATTATTCCAGGGAAGACCTCGAAGAGCAAAACGAAGCAAATCTACGTTAAATACTCTCGATTCTAGCGATGTGAATTTGTTGGCAAGGGGACCATACTTTACAGGCGTATTCGAGCAAAGGACGAACAAAGGTTATATATAGGGATCGGAACACGTATTGGTTGGAGAATTCCTTGGACCATCGCACAGTGGGGCAGAATAGGTCGATTAGTGATATTAACTACTTCTCCTAATAATAATAAGCTTTTTTATCACTTTTTTTAGTTTGACAGTTAAAGTAAACAGTATTCTTCAATTTTATCAATTTTTTTCCAAAAAAAAATTTATTTTTCTGGAAGAAATGAAGATAGGACACCAAACATTGATCGATTTGAAGTATATTTTTGAACTATTTTTTTTTTTTGTTTAAAAAGTGAACTATATTTTGGAAAATAGTTCTCGAGTTTAATCTTAGAAAAAAAATATTATGGAAAGGCGGATCTATCACCCCTCGTTCCGTTGGGGGGGGGGGCAATTTTCTGAAAATCTAACCTTAAATAAAAACAAATTACAAAAAATCAATAAAAAGAGTTAGAATAGTGTGCTATAGCTTTTTTGAAAGCTTATTTTGCATTCTTTCACGTGTTTTCCGGGTTAAGTTGTTTTAGCTAATAGTTTTTGTGAAATAAAATTTTGAAGTCAAAGCTTCGAATACAAATTGTTAGTTTTGATGTTTAAGTTATATTTTTTCAAAAAATTGCGCTGTGAGATTTGTTTATTTTGTCAAAACCTAATGCTCTTTTTAAGTTTTAGTGAAAAAATGAAAAAGAGGTGACAAAAATATTTCTTTGCTATTGACATGCTAAAAAAATGTAAAACGAAAAAAAGTTAAAATTTATAAAAATCTTTTAAGCATTAGATAAAACTTATAAATCTTATTTATATAGCATGCAAATTATTAAATAAAACAAAGCATTAAAGATTATACAAACATTGCATGATGATATGGAACTTTTCAATTAAAACTTTATCGATTCCTGTTATTGAAGCATATAAACTACTATTTTCCAAAAATTTTCTTGGCACATTGCCCGTGTTGGGTTTCCCGGAGAAAGGCTTAGGTTTATTGACGATCAATACAGTTTTTTCCTTGAATTCTTTTTGAATGCGTATTTTGTTTTCTATTACAATTACTTCCGTTGCCTTATTTGTTCTGCATTCATTTACAGGAAGTTTATATGCAACGTGAAGGAGACATTCAAATAAGCGAATCCACCCATGCAATGTAAAAATTCTAAAAGATAATTAGTTTTCGGCGACCGGAAGTTGCATCATTTTGTCGATGTCGTTAAAGTCCTTGCTATTGGCATGGCATAAATAGCATCTCAGTGAAGACTTTGTATCAGTTAAGCTGTTGCAAAAATTCCCATCGATTATAGATAAGATTGTCTCATGCTTCACTTTGTAATTAATGTTTTGCAGTTTTATTTCTGAGCATACTAAATTTTGAATTTGAAAATTTGTTATATTTTTTTCTCTTCCAACAAGCTCGTCAGACTCCTTTTCAAAAATAATTTTCAAATAATATTGATAGGGAAGATTACTTATATTAACTAATTTATTTATTTATAAATTTATTTATTTAGTTACTATTTTTTATTGAAAAAAAAAAATTGGCCAAAAAAAAAACACAAACTTTCTATTACAAATCACACTATTTCACCAAACTTCTTAAGATAAAATAAAACAAAGACATCTATTAAAAAAAACAAACATTTTTATAGTATATCATTGCATGATTGTTGAAAAAGAGAGATTATGTTACTTATTTTAATAAAAACAACCAAGGACTTTTTTCTAAAAAAATCAATTTTTGTAGTTCAAAAATTCATAACAAATATTTGAGGCAAATATTTAGCACTTCTGCTTTAAGTTTCATATTCTTGACGTATTTGTTTAATATGTCCCATTTACAGACCTGCTAAATATTTGCCTCAACATAATTTATAAGCAAAAATTTAAGGCGACCATAAAAAAAAAGTGGTAATTTTTTTCACCTTATATTTTTATACTTATTTATTTTTTTCAAATTTTTCTTTTAGGAACTTAAAATACACACCTTCACCCATCTGAATAATATCACTTTAAGTAGTATTAATTAAATTCTCACACAGTAAATTAAGATTTAAAAACTTTAATTTTCACCCACGTTTTTTTCTTGCTTTCAATCGGCAACTTCTTCGACTTTGAATGCGTGGTGAACTTAGCCTAGGTGTCCAAAAAAAGAAAATACTTACATTTCCTAATCCAAAAAACAGTTAGCTTTGAGAAAAACAAAACATATTTCCTGTTAGTTCAATACTTAAAAATGACCTTTTTATCATTGCTCTCTATGGAGAGGCCCCATTGTGCATCGGCCTTAAGAATTATATCATCATAATGGGAGATGAAGTTAAGTTACTGATCACATAATACGAGTATACCAAGGTAACGTATCGATTCGACGATAGATAGGGGCTGATCATGAAAAAGAAAAGGACGGGGTGAAGATTTTAAACGTTTTCGTGAGAAAGTGTCAACGGCAACACTGACATCGACCTAGCTACAACTAGATGACGTACGTTGACGATAGGGCACTAGGCAGTGTTCACCAAGCGTTTAAGGAGTAGAGATAGAGATCGTTCCTACCAACGTCGCAGTAATTCTTGTCGTGTCAGTTAACGAAAGTATTTTATATTCAATAAACTTAATTTTTAACATTGTCCGTTCGGTCTTTTTACTTTTGACAACTCAGAAGTGGGATAAATCCTAAAATACAAAAGAAAAAATCGCTAAAAAAGAAAAAGAAAAACGTCGCGAAAAAAGTGCAACGTCTAGCACATCGAACGACGTACGGTACAGAAAAAAAAAAGAAAAAGAAAATAGGTAAATGCACCGTAAAGCACATATCGAACGACGTCCGTTGCGGAAAAAGTTATGTACAACGTTCAGTACATAACCAACAAAACGAAAACGAAAGAGACGAATATATTCAAGAACGTAATCGGTTATTCCCTCTCAAAAAAGTCACATGTCTTTTTCCTTCGAGAAAAAATTTTTTTCTTATTAAGATGATTAAGTTAGAAGTACTTAAAGTAAATCAGTTAAATAAATTGCTAAGAAATCACGAATTACCGATCGTAGGTAATAAAGCTCAGAAAATTGCGAAGCTGACGGAGGTGCTAGCGACTGATGAGGTAGATGCAGAGGAGTTGTACTTTGAGGAAGAAGAAATGGAACCCTGGCAAACGAGCATGGACGATCTGCGGAACATTGTAGCAAGTCTGGCAAAAACGGTGAGCGAAATGTCGGTGAACTTAAGAGTTCAACCGCCAACGACCGTCTCACAAACCTTGCCTGACGCCGCCGCCACATCGATCCAAAGTATAATGCAATCTGCAACACCCTCTTTTCATCAAGTACAACACCCAACCGGATCTCGTGATATAATTGGAGCACTCCCAGATTTTGACCCATCAAAACGAACGCTGTCCTCGAAACAGTTCATTCAAAAAGTCCAGCAGCTGCAGGAACTGTATACGTGGAGCAACGAAATGATTTTGTTTGCCGCTCAACAGAAACTCAAAGGCATTGCAAAAGATTGGTTGGATGCGCAACCGGTTTTTAAGACATGGCCTGAATTTGTTCTCGAGTTCACAAAAGATTTTCCCTGCACGGTAAATGTTGCTGACATACATCGAGAGTTGATGAGGTGAAAGCGCAGGCAGAGTGAATCATTAACGGAATACTACTACGCAATGCTCACTATTGGAAGGCGAGGTAAGTTGGATGATTTTTCCATAAATTCATATACCATTAATGGCTTAAATGATTCCATACTTACACGCACGCTACTCACTCTCAACTTTCAAACGTGCAATGAGCTCTTAAAATCTCTTGAAAATGTGTCATCGATTCCAACAACGTCAGCCCGTATTACAACACCGTTTTCATCGGAAACAAAAGAACAAGTCACTGATTCTGGTCGTACCACAAATGTCCGAGGAAGTTTTAAATGCTTCAATTGCAACGAATTTGGCCACGTCGCAGCAAAGTGCTCTAAGCCACAACGAAAACCACGATGTACCATCTGTAGTAAAGTAGGTCACGATGCGAGAGATTGTCGTTCCAAGAAGCCCACCGTAGCTAAAGTCGAGCAGAGTCTGCAGACGGATGCAGCTCCGGCACCAGTCACGAAAGAAGTTACGCTCTATGGGCAATCGTATTCCGCATTTGTCGACACTGGAAGCGACAATTCATTAATAAGCGAATCCTCAGTTCCAAGAGATGCCTCGAGAAAGAAATCTGCAAAGTTGTTGAAAGGGTTCGGCGGATCAGTAGTTGAGTCCAAAGATCCCATAGACGTCGTCATGACCATAGACGAGAAAGAAATCTCCGCAAAACTAAACATCGTACCTGATGAATTCCTACCGCAGCCCATACTTTTGGGTCGTGACATTCTGTGTCGAAAGAATCAACGTTTAGTTTTCGAAGCAGGTATTTTGCAAATGCAAACGAGTTCTGCAGACAGATTCAACCTTGGCGAACAACTTGACATTACTCAACGACAGGCAGTATTAGATCTCCTTACCAGTTACGATGATTGCTTTGCTGAAGATGTGTCTCGTATTGGACGATGCAAGAATACATGTATGGAAATAAATGTAACGACTGACAAGCCGATCATAGGTAAGCGCTATCAAGTTCCTTTCGCCCAAAGGGAGAAATTATTTCAGATCGTGGATAATCTACTCCAACATGGTATTATCCGCCCGAGTATTTCGGTTCATGCAGCCTCGATAGTTTTAGTGAACAAAGCTAATGGAGAAACGCGGATGTGCGTTGACTACCGCGCTCTGAATTCAGTCACAGTTAAGAAGCAATTTCCTACCCCCACCGTAGAGGAACAAATATCTCAATTAGCAGGAAATAAAGTTTTCACCACCCTGGATATGACAGCCGGTTATTATCAAATTCCCCTTAAGGAGGAATGCAAACAACTTACAGCTTTTCTAACGCCACACGGTTTATACGAACATAATGTCATGCCTTTCGGCTTAATAAATGCCTCTATGTATTTTCAAGAGATGATGACAGAAGTCATACGACCTTTAAAACATCGAAAACACATAGTAAGCTACGTAGACGAAGTAATCATCGCGACTTGCAATGTCGAAGAAGGAATTATTGTTCTCAAAGAATTCCTGGAAGCTGTAAGAGACGCTGGTTTAACGCTGAAACCATCAAAGTGCTTCTTCATGGCGGCAAATGTTCATTTCCTTGGTCATGTCATAAGCAGCGAGGGCGTGCGGCCGGGAGAAAGCAAAACAAAATGTATAGAGGAGTTCCAGACGCCAACTAGTGCTACAGAGGTAAGACGTTTTCTAGGAATCACGGGTTTCTTCCGAAAATTTATTGAGAGCTATAGTCGAATAGCTCAGCCACTTTTTAGGTTGTTGAAAAAGGGCGTAGAGTTTCATTGGCAGCACGAACAGGAACAGGCATTTAAAATGTTAAAGGTTGCTGTCACGGTCAAGCCCGTCCTCACATTGTTCGATGTAACGAAGGACCATGAGGTACATACGGATGCTAGTTCTGCAGGCTTGGCAGGCATCCTATTTCAAATCGAAGATGGCGACCTGAAACCGGTCTCTTACTACAGCAGGCGATGTAGTGATGCAGAAAGAAGATATGCGAGCCATGAACTTGAAGTCCTCGCCATCGTAGAAACATTGGAAAGGTTTCGAATATATCTATTGGGTACACGTTTCCGAGTGATAACGGATTGCAATGCCATTGCAACCACGAAAGCAACTACTCCGTTACCCTCCCGTATTGCTAGATGGTGGCTACGTCTTCAGGAGTTTGATTTTGAGTGTATACATCGACCCGGAGAGAGAATGCTCCACGTTGATGGAATGAGCAGAGTCCCTGTATTGCCACCCAAGAAAGTAACAACAGTAGCAGAAGATGTCTTAAGGGTATCCGAGGTAGACGACGATTGGATTTTCGCGATGCAGATGCAGGACCCACATTTGAAGAACATCGTTTCGATCCTGAAAGATAAATGCCCAACGAATTCATCAGTTAAAAAGCAGACGGAACTAGACTACGATTTGGATGGAGGACGCTTGGTCAGACGGGTGGATGGCAAGAAGAAACTAGTCATACCCCAGCTGGTTAGATGGCGTGTTGCACGAGTATGCCACGATGACGTCGGACATTGCGGTTTAGAGAAGACTATCGACAGAATTAAAAGAGACTTTTGGTTCCCAAGGATTAGACGTTATATAAAGTCCTACATTGCTGCGTGTCCTGAGTGTTGTCTCAACAAAGTTAAGGGCGGTAAGTCCGAAAGCCAGTTGCATGTAATGGAAGTGTTGCCAGTCCCTTTCAGGTGTTTGAACATAGATCATCTAGGACCATTCCCGAGGAGCAAAAAAGGTAATGTCCATATAATTGTTTTGGTCTGTTCTTTCAGCAAGTATACTATCTTGAGGGCTGTGAGAAATACGAAGACAACGCCAGTCATAACCATGCTGCGAGAGGTATTTTCCATATTCGGACAGCCACTACGGATTACTTCTGATCGAGGTACGGCCTATACTTCGAAGGAGTTCGGTGATTTTGTTGCAGCGTGTGGTGTCCAGCATGTGAAGACCGCCGTACGGACGCCGCGAGCCAACGGCCAAGCCGAGCGAATGAACAAAACGCTACTCAGTATGCTAAAGTGTTCGGTTGTCAACAATAGGGATTGGGATGTATCTTTGCCAAACCTTCAATGGAGCCTCAATACGCAGCGGAACTCAACAACCAGGTTTAGTCCAAATGAATTAATTTTTAATTTTAATCCTAGGTCTGTGAGTCAAAATCGTTTAGTACAGGCGGTACATGACGAGCGAGGTGAAATTGGCGACGTCGACCTCAAGAGACAGCAAGCTGCCGAAAACATTTCGAAAGAGCGATACAAATGGAAAGTTAAGTACGACAAAAAACATCTTCCCCCACATCGATATTCTGAAGGCGATTTGGTTGTGGTTGACTATGCCCCTCAAGCGACTGGGGAGTCGCACAAACTAGATCCAGAATACAAGGGACCTTATATCGTTACAAAGGTTCTGGAGTTCGATCGATACATCGTGGAAGATCTTCCAGATAGGCCACTCAATCGTAGACGGTATAGTAATGTCATCTCAAGTGACCATATGAAGCCGTGGTGCAATCTCAGTCCAGACATCGATTTTAGTTACGACCCGAAGTATGCTGCTCTAGATGATGAATCACTCATCGAAGATGAAGCGTCAGGAGAGGCCGAGCTGTCAACGGCAACACTGACATCGACCTAGCTACAACTAGATGACGTACGTTGACGATAGGGCACTAGGCAGTGTTCACCAAGCGTTTAAGGAGTAGAGATCGTTCCTACCAACGTCGCAGTAATTCTTGTCGTGTCAGTTAACGAAAGTATTTTATATTCAATAAACTTAATTTTTAACATTGTCCGTTCGGTCTTTTTACTTTTGACAAAAGTGATTGAATGGCATTTGCCAATATTTAAAACTTAACTGTTTTTGAGACACCAAACTGAAAAATTATCGAGATCGAGTTGGATGACAGCAGAGTCCTGTGTAGAAGAAGTGGTCTTGGGGAATCTGGTATTGTCGGCGTAGAGAGAAATATGAGAATATTTAATGACCATTTCCATATCGTTAATAGCAAGAACAAAAAGTAGAGGGCCTAAGTGGCTGCCTTGAGGGACTCCGGACGTTGCTAAAAAAGAGAAAGAGGATGTAGATCTAAAACGAACACCATAGTTACGGTTTTTCAGATAAGAAGAAATCCATCTCAATAGAATGGGTTCAAAACCGAAGGTGGATAGTTTGAAAGGTAAAAGTCTATGGGAGGTTTTATCGAAGGCCTTACTAAAATCGGTGGATATGACATCAACTTCCTTGCCATGCTCTAAGGCTGACAGGACGAAAGACACAAATTCAACAAGATTAGTGGTTGTTGATCTACACTTGAGAAAGCCATGTTATATAGGGGAATTGAGAGACTTACATTGAAAGCTCAAAAATTCATACAGTATGTTTTCGAAGAGTTTGAGTATACATGACAGTTTGGTATATGAAAAGTAGATAGTACTGTCGTCAGCAAAACAATTTAGAGGATTAGAAGTTTCAGATAAAAGATCATTGAGAAAGAAAGTAAGAGACATAAAAGAGCCCTGTGGCACACCAACATTTATTTTCTGAATAACATACTAGAAACCATTCAATACAAGTTTTAGAGATCGATTCTTAAATTAATTTTGAATCCAACGAAGAAGAGATTCATCAATACTAAATTCACAACTTTTTCAATGAGAGAGCTCGATGCCAAACTCTATCAAATGCTTTTGAAATATAAAGTCAAAAACGACAAAAAGATTTGTGCCACAGTGTTTTAAGACTGAAACACTAGTTTTTCGAAAAGTAACCTAGGCACCGTATGAACAGAAGTAGTAGACCAATTAAACCAGTATTTCCAACAGCTCCTAAAAGGGCAAGTAAAGGGTGGTTAAATCTTAGGGGCCGATGTTGAATGTGAACCACACCTAAACTTTTTTTTCTGCATTTCATTTGACATTTCTCAATTTCATGGAAAGATACAGAATCGAGCAACGCGTTAAAGTTATTCGGACTTATTATGAAAATGGGCGTTCAAATCGAAATGCATATCATGCACTTCGTGATTTTTTCGGTCAATTTAATCGTCCAAATGTACGTACAATCGGAAAAATCGTGCAAAAATTTGAGCAAACCGGGTCAGTAGGAGATGTGAAAACACCAGTGCATGCTCGTCCGGCATGTAATTCAGAAAATATTGCTGCTGTTCGCGATAGTGTGGCTGAAGAGTCGTCCACCTCAACTCGTCGTCGTGCCCAACAATTGCACCTCTCACGTTCGTCGTTGATGAACATTATGCATAAAGACTTGCATTTACACGCTTACAAGGTGCAACTGAATCAAGAACTAAGGCCTCTTGACCATTTCAAGCATCGTCAATGGTCAGAATGGTGGAACGAAATGGCAACAGTGGATGATCAATTTTCGAAGAAAATCATCTTCAGTGATGAGGCACATTTTCACCTCAGTGGATTCTTCAATAAGCAGAATTGCCGCATTTGGGCGAATGATAATCCAAGAGTGATTGTCGCAAAACAAATGCACCCACAAGTAGTGACTGTTTGGTGCGGTTTATGGGCTGGCGGCATCATCGGGCCGTATTTTTTCCAAAATGAGGCCGGTCAGGCAGTTACTGTGAATGGTGTTCGCTATCGTAAGATGATAACGAACTTTTTATGGCCCGAATTGGAAGATATGGATGTGGACGATATGTGGTTTCAACAGGACGGTGTCACTTGACACACAGCTAACGAAACAATGGCTCTTTTGCGCGACAAATTCAATGGCCGTGTTATCTCAAGTGGTGGTGATGTCAATTCGCCGCCAAGATCATGTGATTTGACACCGTTGGACTTCTTCTTTGGAGTTATTTGAAAGAAAAGTTTTACGTCGATTAGCCAGCAACAATTCAAGAGCTAAAGGATGACATAATTCGACACATTAACGGCATAGAACCTCGATTATGCCTCAGCGGGATCGAAAATTTGGACCATCGGATAGAGATGTGCCGCTGAGGTCGCGGCGGCCATTTGGCCGGTATTTTGTTCTATACATTGACCCATACCAATATTATCATAATAAAAGGAAATGACAATAATTTCCTAAATAATTTGTGTTTTATTCAAAATCAACATCGGCCCTTAAAATTTAACCACCATTTAGTAGGACACAAAGATAACAATAAAAATAAATAAAAATCTTCCACACAGCTTTAAAAGTGCTTAATAATACCTGGAGAATTCAGCTAAGAGTAAAGTATGGATGGAATTCCTTCCTACCCTTGAATATCAGCTCCATAAACAAAATTCATAAAAAAGGCGATGATATGGCCTGCGTTATCACCCATATGTTCTGCATTTCACTTATTGTGAATTCACCATTCCGCATAAAATGACTTTTGTGATTTGTGCATTCCGAATGTGAAATATTAGGCGTTTTTCTTTTTTTGTTCAGAACAGAGCCTGTTGTCAAAAAATAAATTGTGTTTCTTTTTTAGTTCAAAGTGTTCAGAGTTTCGAAAATGTGTTTCTTTTTTCGTTCTGAACATGTTCTGCTCAGAATAAAGTAATTGAGCAGAAAGAGTAAAATGCTTAACACAAGCATTTGACAGATGTAAATTAAAAAAAAAAAAAATGGCGACCACAAAGTGTTCAGGTGTGTTTCAAAAAAATACTCAGAGCGCTCAGAGCACGATTGGTTCTTGCTTGCTCGAAATCCGTTCGGAGCTCTATACTGAACTAAAAAAGAAAAACGCCTATTGGCGTTCTGAATTCCGACCAAAATGATCAATATGAATTGAGTTTTCGGAGGTGGAAATTCGTGTTCCACATTTCGAATACATAGCGTTTTACGGTGAATTCAATTCACTTAATTTTGTTTAGTAAAACTTTACATTTGCGCGACAATTGACAAGCATATCAATAAAGCTTTAACATTTTGCCTTGATTTTATTAAAATACAGGGGAATAAAAAGATTTGTTGCAACTTATGAAATAAGTTAAGGAAGAAGTTTATGTGTTAAGGAAATTGAAGTCCATTTTATTAAGGGATTTATTTCCAAAATATAAACGTTCAGCAGAAGCTTTTTTGAAACTACAAACAATTCAAATATGTATGTATGTCCATGTTAATTCATTCCCCAATTGAGTTTACACTGCTTTTGGCTTTACCACTCTCTCTCCTTGATTTTCGTCCCTTCTACCACTTAATAATAATAGTGAATCTATTTTCGTTTTGCACAAGAAATAATGTTTGAATAAATAATGCAAATTGTCTTTCAGCTTATTTTGACATTTCGAAAATAAATTCGAAGTGAATTGAATTCACTCGGAATGCAGAGTATGCTGTTTCATTTAAAGTGAAATTGGAATTCGTTTTCAATTCACTTTCACTCGGAATACAGAACATTGCTGTATATATCGAATATAATATTCTATTTAACGTATAGTAAAAGGCATTCCGTAATGCTTTGATTGAGAAGTATCAGCATACCATACGAATCATTCTAGGAAAGCTCTGCTAATTCCGTTTGGCGAAACATCTGTGGTTTTATAGTTGGAAGGCATGCACGACAGCAATATTTATAACTTGGCACCTATGCGGTGGGGTGTCATCATTGAGATTTCCTCCAAATACATAAGGAGACTTAAGGTTGTATATAGAAGCCATTTACTCAGTCTCATGCGAATGAGCTCCAGGTAGTGAGATAGAGCGTTTGCAATGAGACAAATCTCAATTTGGTATGCTAAAGACTTGTCTCATTTCATGATCGCAATCTTCAAATGATGGACACGTGCACCCAAGAGGACACAAGCGTCCACAGGTTTTTTTTCAAAACCCACCTCTGTCCACCAACTCCTACTCTCACCTCCCCGTGGTGAAACATCGGGTACCTAGTACCTCAACTGGAGATTGGGTCTCAACCCCAGTGGAAAGTTGTTGGGGGTAGCAAACGAGAGAGGGGGGAGAGGTGTTCCCACTAAGGCACCTCTCATTTTACCCAGACGGCAGCGGAAGAATTCCCCAGATGGAATCAACGGTGGCGTCTACAGTTCCAGTAAGGATGAACTACTTGGTGAACACTTTATATGGGCCACTACGACATATTCGTAGCTCAGGTCTATAAGGAGCGGATTCGTCCGGCTCCCTACCCTTGGAGTTATACTAGGGGTCTGGTCCTCCAGGTCGCGGGTTGTGCGTCGGGGTAACTTCCCTACCACGTAAAAAAATTATTGGTTCCGAAACAACAACAAGCCTCGGATATGAATGATTTTAATGTTGACGACCCCAGCAAACGAAACAAGGACAATGATTTTCGGTTCTGCACGTGGAATGTCCGCACCTTGAAAAGGCCACGTGATGCTGAAGAAATAGTGGAGAGCCTGAATAGGCTAAAGGCTGACATTACAGCCATCCAGGAAGTGCGCTGGGATGGAGAGGGCATACGAAGGATGAAAACGTGTGACATATACTTCGGCGAGTGCTACAAGGAGCAGGGTCAGCGGCTTTTTGGATGTGGATTTGTGGTAAGGGGAAGACTTAGGCAAGAAGTCTTGGGCTTCAGAAATGTAAGCGAGCGCCTGGTCACAATCCGCATCAAAGCGAAATTCAAAAACGTGACGCTGATCTGTGTCCATGCCCCAACGGAAGAAAAAGATGACTCAACCAAAGAAGAATTCTACGACCTTCTCGAGGATACGTATGATAGGTGCCCCAAGTACGACGTCAAGATTATTCTTGGTGACTTCAACGCCAAGATCGGAAAGGAGGGCATCTTTGGTTCGATAGTCGGAGGACACTGCCTGCACGACAACACTTCCGGTAACGGACTCAGGCTGATTGACTTTGCTGCGGGGCGAAATGTCATCATAGCTAGCACTCGATTCCCACACCTCAATATACACAAAGGGACCTGGCGGTCTCCGGATCAACTAACCGTCAACCAGATTGATCATGTTGCGATAGACGCGAGACATGCTTCCAATATCCTGGATGTCCGAACATTCCGAGGAGCCAACATAGACTCGGATCATTACTTGGTGGTAGCCCAAGTACGGATGCGGATATCCATGACGCCACAACGACGGACGGATGCTGTGAAAAGATTCAATGTCGCGAAGTTAAATCGCAGGAGGTCGCCAGGACTTTTGCAGACCGAGTCTCTCTTAATCTCTCAGCAAGCCCGCCTCCAGCTTCATCTACAGAGGACCTGTGAAAGCACTGCCAGAATGCCATCAGTAGTGCAGCCACTGATGTGCTGGGTTTCACAAGGCCACCACAACGAAACCCCTGGTTTGACGAAGAATGCAGGTTGGCGCATGTAGCAAAGAACGAGGCCTACCAATTAATGCTGCAGGCAAGAACCATATCTGCTGAGAGAGATGCCCGGTAGCTCTACGGGCAAAGACGAAGGGAGGAACGCCGACTTCTAAGGAGGAAAAAGAGATAGCATGCGAAGCGGGCGGTCGAGTCTATTGAGGACTGTACCGGCAGGGTGGATGTTCGAAAGTTTTACCAAAGGGTGAGGCAATCCACCCAGGGCTACAAAGCTAGAACGGAAGCCTGTCGAGATGAGAGTGGGAATATGGTAGTGGACACGCAGTCCGTGCTGAGGATCTGGAAACAACACTTTTCCAGACTGCTGAACGGCGAGGAAGGCCAAAATTACGCAACTAGGCGGAACATTCCATTCAACCTGGACGATGATGGTCAAAATTTCCGTCCACCCGACCTAAATGACGTGCGGTCAGCGATAGCCAAGTTGAAAGCGTACAAAGCTGCTGGCGCGGATGGCTTGCCAGCTGAGCTATTTAAAGCAGGTGGGGATGACTTGGTAGGGAGCATGCACCAAAACTCATCTCAAAAATTTGGTCGGATGAAAGTATGCCCAATGAATGGAACCTCGGCACAGTGTGCCCCATCCACAAGAAAGGAGATGCCCTGACATGTGCCAATTACAGAGGTATAAGTCTCCTCAACATCGCATACAAAATCCTGTCGTCTGTACTGTGTGAGCGCCTAAAACCGTTTATCAACGAGCTGATCGGCCCCTATCAGTGTGGTTTTAGGCCCGGCAAATCCACCCTCGATCAGATGTTCACACTTCGACAGATTTTGAAAAAAACCCAGGAGTTCCAAATCGATACACACCACCTTTTTATCGATTTCAAAGTCGCGTATGATAGCGTGGACAGAGAACAACTATATAGAGCCATGTCTCATCTCGGAATCCCTGCCAAGCTCGTCCGCTTGTGCAGGATGACGATGGAAAAATCTCGCTGCTCCGTCAAGGTCGGTAAGAACACCACCGAACCTTTTGATGTCGAGAAAGGTCTGAGGCAAGGCGACGCGCTATCATGCAACCTATTTAACATCGCTCTTGAAGCAATTGTACGAAACTCAAACCTCAACAATAGAGGTACAATTTTTCAAAAGTCAGTTCAACTGCTTGCTTATGCGGATGATATTGATATCATTGGGAGGACGAAGCGAGCTGTTACCGGTGCGTTTGCAAGTATTGAACTGGAGGCGGCGAAAATGGGTTTGGCTGTTAATGAGGACAAGACGAAGTATATGCTATCATCGAGAAAGGAATCTCAACATCGTCGACTCGGGCAAAACGTCACGATGGATAGGTATAACTTCGAAGTCGTCAAAGACTTTGTCTGTTTCTTCGGGCTAAGAAGGCATTTGAGTAATAAAGCCCTATCTCAAAGAACCAAGGAGACCTTGTATAAGACCCTCATCATCCCAGTCCTGCTGTATGGGGCAGAAGCATGGACACTGTCTAAAATGGATGAAAATCTGCTTGGGTGCTTTGAAAGAAAAGTTCTTCGTTTGATCTTCGGTCCAGTCTGTATCGATGGAGTATGGAGGAGAAGGTTCAACAACGAGCTGTACAGGCTTTACAGCGACGTTGACCTAGTCAAGAAGCTGAAAATACAACGGCTGAGATGGCTGGGACACTTGGAGCGTATGGACACCGACGCACCAGCCCGTCGAATCTTCGAATCCACCCCTGATGGTCTGCGCAGCAGAGGAAGACCCCACCTCAGGTGGCGCGCACAAGTGGAGAGCGACCTCAACCAACTTGGAGTGCGTAACTGGAGGCAGCTGGAGGGGCTTGTTGGTTGAGGCCTTAGTCCACCCTGGACTGTGAGTGCCATCTAAAGTAAAGTAAGTAAGTAATCTAAAAAAAAAAAGTCAAATTGAAAGTGACAGTGATAGCCCCTACAAAAACAAAAACTAAGAATACCAATATCTTTCGGAAGTTTTTAGTATTCTCGAATCAAGTTCCCGACCAAGATATGTCCACGCTAGTAAAAAGTCCTGTTCCATTGCACGTTGCTTGGACATTTATTGAATAATAACCTGTAGATATTTTGAAATTACTTTTTGAGACAATAAAAGAAGATTGTTTATTCATCACTATGACGTATTGGCTTTTTAATACGCACGTGAGTACAATATATTGCGCCAATACATGCAGGAAAGCAATATATTCTAAACCAAATTGATTTTTCAATCCTCTTTTTTATTTACAATTTTGACTGCAACTTCTACGATTTCTCTTGAAACGGAACTCTGGTTGATGCGGAAATCTTTGACAGAATTCTTGTTTTATTTCTAAATTGACTTGCCCGAAACTCTTCATTAGTTTAAAAAAATAATTTGTTATAGTAACATGGGATGGAGTAAACCTTTAAAGAGTTTTATAGTTCGTTGTGTAATGAGATATATCTCTTAAATGAGATCTATCTCATTTTTTATAGATTTGTCTCAAAATTATCCTGCATAAAATAGCTAGCATTTGCTCAAAAAAGTGAGATTTGAGACTGAGATAGAGATTTCTGCATACAACCCTTAGTGGTGTCAAGATCAACGAGCGTTCTATCAAATTGATCATTTTGTAATCGACTCTTAGCATTCTTCAATCACCTTTGATGTTCCAATGTTCTGATGGACCAACATTTTCTCAAACGACTACTTGGGACTTGTTCAAGAATGGATAATGTCTCAGACAGACTGGCACTTACTTAATGAACTGTGGGTTAGTAGAAATACTGGTAACAAAAATCATGTCATGATGTCAGTTAAAAAAACTGAACATTTAAGACCTCGTTAATGATGACAAGATGAATTTATCGCTCTCAACGAGCAAGAAATCTTAGCTTGGTCGATTCGGGCAAAATGTCAGGATGGATAGAAATAACATCGAAGTCCAGAACTTTGTCTATCTACACTGGTAAAAGTCGTTAGTGGAGAGATCAAACGAAGAATTATTCTTATCAATCACTGTTTCTTTGACTTGAGAGGGTATTTTACTAGTTGATCTTTCTTAAGAACCTGTGCAAGAATTTAATCATCCTGGTCCTTCTGTATAGATCAGTAGCATGAATCTTACCAAGAATGGATGGTAATTAGCTTAATTGCCTTAAGGGGAAGACATTCGAGTCTACTTCAATACAGTGTGTATTGACGGAGTATGGAGTATGGAGTAGAAGATCACACTTTACGAACTCTACGAGCTAAACACAGACATCGACCTGATTAAAAAGTTACGAATATAGCTGCTAGAAACTACACGTCCGACATAATGGACACTGGACAGCAACCCAACGTTCTGACGAGTCTTCGAATCTTCTCCATATGGACTTAGAATCAGAGGAGGACCCCAACTTAAGGGGCATAGACAAATGGAGAACGAGATCAATTACTAACCAGGGATGCGGTCTAGGTAGAAGGGCTAGATAATTTAAAGCCGTTATTCATCTCCGACTCTGGGACTATAAACATAAACTTAAGAGCCGATCCAGTCGAAGGCAGTAAAATGTTTAGTGAAAAATGTCTGTTTTCTACGAATCATAGATGAATCACAATTAAAGAAAACTTAAGTTGCCATAGCAAATCGACCTCCAAAATGATATGAATTCATCCCCATGAAGACTTAAGTTCAGAACATGAGAATCTTTTAAAAAATGTCTATCTCAAACAGGTGAACACATTATAGATAATTTTATTTTTCGTCCGAAACGTATCTCCCAAAAATAAATCCAATAATAGACAAGAACTTCCTTGCGAACGTTTAAACACAATTGCTTCTGATGAAAAATAATAAATTGGACATAATTCGATTTCTAACATCAATCAAAGTTGCTATGTAGGTACTTAAATTTGTATTTAACTAGAAAATCAAAACACAGCACGCATAACGATAAAAACAGCACAGCAAATAATAACAAATCAAAGGCACACATTGATTTGGTTTTTAAAAATACATCCCAGTGGGAATCATTGGAAGTACTCGTATCTATGGCAGAAAAAAAGATATTCAAGCATCGAAAAACGATAATAGGCCGATGAGAATAAGCTCTGAATTATCGTTCCTACACTTAAAAATAAATTCACTGAATCGTTCTGGCTGGCGGGTGTTCTAAGAGATGATAGAGAATGAACGACTAGGTCGCATGAAATTGCTGTCTCGGTTCAAGACTATAAAGTGAATAGACATCGATTTCTAAAAGATAGTGGTTAGATAGTACAATCACATAAGCCGTGTACCAAATGCACACAAAAATTCAAATCTCAAATTCATTATAGCTTTTGACAGCACTGATATTTCCATGACATTTTAACTGTCAGTTGTTTTGAAATAAATAGAAGTATAAATTGTGAAGAAGTCAATCAATTAAAATATCAAAATACTCGTAGATAGTTCTTAAAATTGTTTTCCTGCTTATAAAAGTAAAAATTTTCTAGTGCAAATTTTCTGGTGTGGAATTTTCGGATATGATTGTGTCAAGTCAACAAATTAGATGTCAAACGGGTGAATTGTTGAATGAATTGATGTCATTTCATGATATAGGGTGACCAGTTAAGAACGAAAGGAAAATAAATTTAAATAAAACAACAACTGTGTAGATATATTTTTTATTTATTTCATGTCAATATTTTTTGGAATAGTACATCATTCAAATGGAAGCCTCGGTTTCGCTAGTCATTGAAGCCGTATAGGGCTCTATTGCTTCTTTGTTTATACATATACTGTAGATATCTAGTTCACAAATGTCAAATATGATTGACGCACATATACCAATCCAAGCTGGCGTAGACCCAACGGCCAAAGCTCTCTTAAAAACTAACAACCATAACATTGTGGAATCTGCAAGTTCATTGAGTTCAGTAGGAGAAGTTGCGAACGTCAAGGTGAAACTCCGTGACAGCGAAGATGTTGGTAGAGCCTTGAAAGTGGCAGCAGCACTCCGAGGTACAGGTGTATCCATACATAGAGACTAGACTACACAGCAGCAACTCGAGAGAAGAGGAAAACTTTGATGAGGATAAAAAGACACATAAACGAACAAAATAAAAGCATTAAAACACAATTGAGGGGACAAACACTTAAGATTGAGGATAAAATATGTTATTTCGATAAAAAAAAAAATGAAATTATGTGCGATGGGAAAAAGGCGGCAGAAGTTCTACAACAAATACTGGGTGACAATGGCATTCGCTTGACACATGTCAACGAAAGAATTGAAGGTAGTAGCACAAAGGGAGCCGGTTGCAGTTCTTCTCAAACTGTGAACGCATTAAGGGCTCAACAGAATGTTTAATATAAATGCCGTCTGTCTTAAAAGCAAAACTAAAACGAAAATTTGTAAAAATAAGAATTTAGAAAAAAAAGTTAATTGTAAAAAAAAAGGTAACAAAATTATAAAGTAATTTCATATAATGTATCAGGTCTATTAAATAAGTGTTTGTATGTAGATTTTTTTAACTTTATAAATCATTTTCATTTTGTATTTTTGTTCGAAACTTTTTTAACTGAGAACAATTTTGAAGCTATAGACGAGAAATTTGATGACTATAAATTCAATTGGTTACCAGCAATTAAAACTAATATAAGGGGAAGGGCAAGTGGAGGCTGCTACTTTGGGTATAAAAAAAAAGCATAGTAGGAATCGTCTGTGATTTTGAAACCGAATCATGAACAACACTTCTTAGACTTATGTTCGACAACAGAGTGTTCCGACTGTATCCTATCTATCTTAACTGCAATCATTGGGAACGAGATTTTGGGCAGCTACAAGAACTGATTATGCGAGATGACATCCAAAACTCAATAATCATAGGTGATTTGAATGCTCGCACGGCTGTGGAAGAAGGAATCGTAAATAGACAAACAGGAATAACACACAACTCAAAAGATAAAATCCGCAATGCGAAAGGTATCAAGCTGATCGATATTTGCGATTCCTTTGGCTTTCGCATATGGAATGGTACAAGCCGCGGGGATAAAGATGGAAACCTTACTTACATTGGTACACAAGGGTCATCGGTAATCGATCTCTGCCTTGCGAATGGTGACTGGAATTCTTATATTATGGACTTCGAGGTAGGTCAATTACCTTATTCAGATTATCAGCCACTTATTCTCGAATTTGGAATTGAAAAAGAAGAAATGGAAGAAACTGTAGAGATGAAGCTTTTACCAATGCTTAAATGGAAAGACGCCCGCAGTGATGCTACAGAAGGAATTTAGATATTACCCTATCAACCCAAGAAATAACTGAATTTGGCCAACTAGAAGAAGTTATAAAAACAGCGTTTCAGGTGAACAACCAAGAACAGGGAAACTTCAGGAGAACTTTTGTGCAACCATGGTTTGATGCAGAATGCATGCAAGCTAGAAAACGATCCTTTGCGTGGCTTAGAATATTTCGAAAAAGCAATGGAGATGGATTTAGAGACCAATACATCGAGGCAAATAAACTTTTTAAGGCATTATGTTGGTGTAAGAAGAAGACCTACGCTGAAGAAACAGCAAGAAATCTAACAAATTGGAAACAAGTGCGTAACATTAATGGAACGAGGCCTACCATAAGCAAAAACCTAGATGCAGCTACATTGTGCGAACATTTCAAAACATTGTTAAATCCACATAATATTTCGAACTAGGTCCAATCTGCTTCTCCTCGCTTCGAAGACGACATTTTGGATGCACAAATAACAGTGGCAGAAACGTACGCAGTGATAAGAGATCTTAAAGATGGCAAAGCACCCGGATTGGATCGCATTCCAGGAGAATTTTATAAGTACGGCTCTGTTGAACACATCCAAACTTTAACAACCCTTAACAATGACATTTTGGAGAACGGCGTTATTCCTCGAGAGTTTAAGAAGGCTTTGATATTTCCGATATACAAGAAAGGCAATAAAACAGATCCAAATAACTATAGGGGAATCTCCTTTTTAAATGTGGCTTACAAAATTTTTACGACTATTTTGCAACGGCGACTTACAACTTGGATCAACCACAAAAACCTGCTTAAACAGTACCAAGCTGGATTTAGAGCAAAATACTCAACGGTAGACCACATATTTGTACTTCGAAATGTAACAGAAACATTTGTGTCACAAGGGAAGAAACTGTACGCGTTCTTCGTGGATTTCAAGGCCGCTTTTGATACTGTGGATAGAAAGTCTTTGTTGTACAAATTATATTGCAAAGGAATGTCGCACAAAATTGGAAAAGTTATAGAAAACCTTCTAGAAGATACGTGGGCTGCAGTCTGGGATGGTCAAGTTCTGTCCGAATGGTTCTAAACTTAGATGGGAGTGAGACAAGGATGTTCTCTGAGTCCTTTGCTGTTTGCACTATTTATCGATGATATAACTGAAATCCTACCTGGTGGAATTGAAATCGACAGAACCACTTCTGTTTGCAGATGACATAGTGATCCTGGCTCAATCACCGGAAACGATGCAACTGATGATCAATTGATTATGTGAATACTGTGCCAGTTGAAACTAAGTTGTGAACCAAGAGAAATCTAAGATCATGATCTTCATAAGAGGGAGGGGTAGACAATGTAGACTACGAGCAAGCGAAATATGCACTATAATAACGAAAGATTTGAAGTGGTCAACGAGTATAAGTAGGTACCTAGGAGTGAGATTCACAAGTAATTTAAAAATGGAGATACACTTTAATGAGAAGCTCGCAAAGGCAAAAACTGCAATAAACTCAACTTGGAAGATGTGTTTCTCCAACAAATATCTGAGCCACAGTACTAAGTTCAAAGTTTTCGAGTCCGTTGCAGAATCTGTCATGCTTTACGCAGCGCAGGTTTGGGGAGGTCATCAATATGATGAAGTGGAAAAACTTTTACGCTTCTACTTAAAACGAGCATTCAGACTACCGTCAAACACACCAAACTATGCGTTGAACCTAGAAACTGGATCATCACCGTTGTTTACTAAAACCCAAAAAATACAGGCAGATTACGTTATCAAAGTATTAAACATGAATGAAAGTCGACTTCCGAAGAGAATCATGATGAAAGCAGTGAGCAGCAAAGTTGGTTGGTATAGAGAATGGCTGGAGCTAGCACGTTTGTGTAACTTCGATTTAAAGTTAGAACAAGAGCTGCACAAAAACTGGAAACCAAGACTTTTCGAAATCATATCCGCAACAGATGCTAATACCAGGAATGAATATGAAAGGGGAGCAAGGGAATCTCTCTACAGATCGGTATACAGCAGACTCAACTACAATCTACAACAGGCAAACTACTTTCGAGGCGAAATTAGCGTAGAATCGATTTAATTGATGCTAAGGCTTAGGGTAGAACTGCTGCATCTCAACTATAGACCGCACCGAGATGACCTTCCAATATTGTGCAATATATGTAATACAGCAGAAAGAGAAGACGTATTTCATTTTGTGGGTAAATGCCCGACTCTTCGCGAAACAAGGCGAGATTTCCTCGGTAATGATACGCTCTCAGCAGATCAAGTTTTGGATTTATTGAACGAAATGAACGACCCATTATTAAAATTTTGCAAAACAGCTTTAACTTATCGGGATAGAATAATAAATCCTAGCTTCTAAGAAATAAGTCATCTTCCAAAGTAACTCAGTAACTAGTTTAGTATTATTTATATTTAAAATCAATTATTTATTTATTTTTTAATTTTTCATAATCAGTACCAATCGGCAGACGGCATAGCCACGCCACACAGATTTTGTTTATGTAAATTTATATATATTTATGATGTTAATAAATAAATCATTTTAATCTTATTTAATCTAATCTGATTGACGTACAACGCCATTTGCAAAAATTATAACATCTTCCGATAGGGTGATTCATTTTGAGACATCTTGTAGGATGTAGTACTGGAAAATGAGGGCGAGGACGTTTTGAATATTGTTTACCAAGTTCGCAGGATTTTCATCAGATGAGTATATTCGATGTAAAAATATTAAAGAGCGTATAGGGATTAAAAAAGATTCCTGAAAAACGCCTTTTTTCCTTTTAGTGAAACTTCAAATTTTTTGTAACACAAAAAACTCTACATGATCTTAATTATGAAACCTGGACATACATCCATAAAATTAGCTTATATAAGAGTGCACTGTGCCACACCACCGTATCACAAAGCTTTTCTACACCAAGTACTACCAATCCCATAGTTTTTTGTTTACTTAATTTGTCTTTAATATGCTTTCTTAATCTAAGAACTTCCTGCTTTGAAATAACATTTTTGTCATTTAAGAAATCTTCTAATTTATTTCCAATTAACTTCTCTAAAATAATACTTATATATTACTGAATAGGCTTACTGGCTTGTTACTTAGAGGATCACTATGAATTTTTCCCGGCTTTAACATTGAAACAACTTTCGCCATCTTACGTCTAAGTGAAAAATATTGAAACCTGGAAAAGCATTTATTAAGCAAGTTAAATACAAAAACTCACTCACGAGAAGTTGTTTCAGAAATTGATTTATAATGTTGTCCGATCCTGCAGATTTCTGATTTTGTAGATTACATAGATATAATATATATTCTTCATCCTTTACTGTTATTTGTTCATTGGCTGGAAAAGCAATTGAGGACCTAGCATTAATAACCATTTTTACTTGCGATACATATAGGTACTATAGGGCAAGTTCTGCATTTGGAAAAAAAATCGAACTCGAGATTTTGACATTACGATGATAGCGAAGACGAATAAAGTGGGTCCGACAATTCCGTCTGTATGTCCGTATGTCTGTATGCCTTGCCTGCACCTCTCCCTACAGCCTAAACCACTAGACCTATGTTCTTCAATCCCGGTAGTTAGGGGTCTTCGATGATTCCCTAGAGGAGAAATTGAATTTTTTTTTAGCTCTAAAACAAACGGATTCCCCGTAATGCATAATCTTATTTATCTCGAAAACGGCTCTAACGATTTTGATAAAAAAAAAAAATTAGTTATGATGTTATAGACATGGACTACATTTTGGTCAACAAAAGTTTTGAGGCAAAATGTTACTAACGGTACCTGTCATAGAACTGTTTTTTGATTTTTTGACTTTTTCATCAACAGCTCCAACGGTTTTAATCAAAAATTTTTAGCAGTAGCCACTTTAGGTTTAAAAATATTGTATATAAAAATATTCACAACATATTTTTTTGGGATTTTTGAAAAAAAATCCAAGTTTTTTTTTGAAAAACTATTTCTAAAATCTATACTACTAAATACTTAAAATTTGGCATTCCAAATTTTTTTCTCGAAATATTTTAAGGAACTCTATTATATAAAAAATTACTTTAATATTAAAAGGATTAATCAGACGGCAGTTCCATACATTTGAATATTTTTATCTCATTAAATACATGTTTTACAGTCAGTCACAAAAGTCTACGTATAGTCCTAAAAAGTGCTTAATTACCGCTTTAGGTTAAAATGCATTCGTTGTATTAATTAAAAAAAAGAGTCCATATTCCCTTCAATAAAAACGTGCTTCACTGTAGTAGCAAGATTTTTGGTCTCCGTTGCTTGGTTCACCTTGCGCCATATTTTTCCCCTGTCATCGGATCCAAAAATATTAAATTTACTTTCATCAGTAAAAAGTACCCTTTTCCAGAAATCGTGGTCCTCCGAAATGTACCGGTTCGCGAACTCAAGGCGTTTTTCACGATTGACATTGCTGATTAAAGGTTTTCTTCTTGGTACTCTTCCATTAAACCCTTCAGATCCCAAAACTCTTCGCACGGCCTCTGGGTGGACTTCTTTGTCCGTAGTATTTGCAATGTCCTCCGCCAATTTAGGTGCACTTATTCGAGGATTATGAGTAACTTTCCGAATAATGCCTCGGATATCGCGACTACTAACGCTTTTTCGGACGACCAGAACGGGGCTTATTCGCTACATGTCCTCTATCATTATAATTTTTTATTATTGTTTGAATAGTTGAGGGACTTTTACCAATGATTTTCCCAATCGCACCATAACTTCTCCCTTCGTTACTGAATTTTATAATTAAATTTTAAATTTCAAAGGAGGTTTCACTTCTTTTTTCCATTTTCAACAAAATTATGCAAATATCACACACGAAATAGACAACAAATGGAAGCTAACTGATCACCGATGGTGATGAACTCAAATTTCCTAATTAAAATAGCGGTCAATTGTACAGTTAAAGGGAGTATTCTCAGAAGAAAGTTTTATATGTACACTTTCGTGACTTAAATTTTTAACCATTTTCTGTTTTCCTTGGAATATTATGGAAAAATTTTTTAAAATTTACAGTTTATGTTTTGATATCTACATATTTTTTAAATAATATTTTATTGTTTAGTAAAAAAATTATGTTTAAGTTTTGGCTAAAATGATTGATATACCATTTTTCATAGCTATATGTAGACTTTTGTGACTGATGTATATTTATAAAATGTATTTAAAATTCAAAAGTACTTTTACATAAGAGCAAGTTCGTGCGATCCAGTCGTGCATTTTATTTAAGCTTGTTTTTGACCCATAAGCTATTTATTAATTTATTTATTATTAAATGAATGTTTTTTTTTTTTTTAATCTATGCACCATTTTTTGAGAAAAAATATAGTTTATATAATTTCGAAAGAAATATTTGTGGTCTTAAAAAAAAAATGAAAAAAAACCGTGTCGGCGTATAAATTATAAATTTTATCTACTAAGCTTAAGGAAAATTAGCCGAGCTGTCTAGGAACAGACAGTCATCCACTTTTGCCGTAACGACAAGTCTGATCAAAATATCTAGTTCGATTTTTCTCACGAATGCATCCCTTATTTCATGCATAATATTTCAGGGCGTGATTTCTGGGTACACACAGAAAAAAAACAAGGTAAAATCAACAAAAACAATGTTGATTCAACATATTTTGCCAATGTTTTTGCTTCATCGAGCATTCGTATTATTTTAACATGATTTTTGTATAAGGGAAATTAATATTAGATCATGTTAAAATGAGAACGTTTTTATTGTTAAATCAATATGTTTTCATTTTGAAATAAGTAGAAAAAACCTGCAAATTAAAATGAATTTCATACCAAATGAATGCTGAATCACTATGATTTCAGGTTGAATTTCAACGATCATCATGTTGAATCATGATGATAATCATATTGAATTACCATGGTCGCTATATTAAATCACTTCGATCATCATGTTAAATCACCATTATAATCATGTTAAATCATTACTAACACCATGTTAAATCACTATGATCATCATATTGATTTACCATGGTCGTCATGTTGAATCACGATGATCATCATGTTAAATTACCATAATCATCATTTTGAATCACGATGATCATCATTATGAATCGACATGATCAACATGTTAAATCACGACGAAAATCATGTTGAATCACGATGACCATCAAATGGAATCACCACGATCATCATGTTGGTTCACGATGATCATCATATTGAATCGCGATTATCTTCATTTTGAATTACCATGATCATCATTTTAATCCTGCAAAAAAATTTAATTTCCTTGGCAAAAAAGAAAAACAATTTAAAATCAGTGTTAAATTTCATGTTTTATTTTAATAAAAATAGTTCAATAATACAACACTGAAATTATCAATGATAAATAAATAATTTATGATATATTTTTTTTAAATGTAATTGCCATTATTAATTATATAAACAAAAAATAGGCTTAAAAAATCTTTCATATATGAAGTTTGACTTCACATCATAAAACATACTTAAAGTTACATCGAGCAAAATAGTTAATGTTGGAGTGGTAACAGAAATAAGATTTCTAAGCTCTTGCCATTTACTTGAAAGCAAATGTCCTTTATTAAGATGCAGCAATTCGAAGTCTAGATTGACCTTAAGGAAATACTTAATAACATTAAAAACGAAGAAAAATTTAATTTTCAAAAATACCATACTCAATTGAGTACAGTGACCGGTAACGGTTAATAATTGTTTTAAATACTGTTAAAAATTTGTTACATTAATTTTTTCTTTTCTTATCAAAATCTAAATAAAATGAAGTGCAGTTTATTTTAAGTTTTTTTTTTAAGTGAATAATATTAAAAAAATAGAAAACTATTTTCAGTTCACGTACCAGTTGGTTACTTTTTGATTTGAATATAAAGGCCATTTACATAAAAAATCCAAATTCGTTGCTGAGGATTTGAGTTCTTTTTGTCTTGTTGTTCCCCCTCGATTTTTTGTTGCCCCACGCGGGCTGAAATAATATTCCTGAAATTAAAAAAAAATCAAATTTTGTATTGAAGCTTTTAGAAAAATCTTTAATCTTAAAACAATTTTAATACTCAAGGATTTAGTGCTTAGGTATTAAAAACATATTTATAATATAACATTAGAATTTCATAAGATAGAAAATGCTTACCTAAGTTTCAGCTGGAAAAAGCTCCCTTAGTTCATCCAAAATCATAGGGAAATTTTTGAGCGCTTTGAAACTCTCTGATAAAGTAAGTTTCAGTTTCTGAGTTTGTAAATAAAACAAAAATGTAAGAAAATACTTAATGACGTATTTATACCAATGTTTACCTTAGACAACTTTGAGCTCCCGACTTTCGGATTTGATATTTAAGTTGACGTTGTCGAGGCTATACTGGATTGGCTTCCTAGCCAAGAAATTACTTTGTTGGCAATTGATTGTGACAAGGTATCGTCGTCATCTCCAAACTTAAAAATAAATAAACCATAAATTACTACTATTATTAAGAAAATATACAAGTTAATATACTTCAGTTTTCATCCAATGAAAAAGAGTTTCCCGAAAACGAGCCCGCATCCCGATTGGTTTTATAGCTTCTTGTATATCCTCCTTCGACTGAAATCTTAAGATTTCATAATCTATTTCAGCTTCTACAACAGAAAACGTAAAAAAAATTATTATCTTTTTTCGGTAATCAGAACATTTATATCCGTTGGCCTTGGTGTCTGCCAGGGAGGGACAGATCAATTAAAACTGACATTTTAATTACAAAGTCATTAAAGTGCGAAATGGATCAACTCCTTTCTTCCTACGGCCTACGGAGATAAACGCTACATATTCTTATTTGATTGTTAATTCGCTAAAAACTTGCATTCACATTTTTTGATTCCCATGATAATTTACGTAGTTTCTAATTGGGACCTTCGTATAAGTATCGATTTCTTGAATTCCATATGAATTTTACATGAAATGTAAATCGATACGAAGCTCCCAGTTGGAATCTTCTTGAACGATTTGTATGATTCAAACGTTTCTTAGTTTGAATTTACATCTTCTAAGTAATTCTAAGGTCCGTTTTCAGTTCGGTCAAAAATTTCAATTTTTTACCTTCTAGGACGAATTTAAAGATTTTCATGTTAAATTCATATGGAATTCAAGAAAACACCCAGTTCGTAATTGCAGGTTTTATTTGAATGATTTACATGATTTTGAATTTCAATTCTAGCCAAATTTATTCCTAAAACTCAGAATCATTTGCAGTACCAAATGAATCAAGTAGCTTGGAAATGACACCATGGCTTATCTATCATTTTCACGAATTTCATGAAAATATCATGATTTTCTTGAAAGTGATCGTAAAGTATGCTGTCATTTCTGAAAATTTTTTGAATCCCAATCTGAGTTCTCTGAATTATCCCGAAACTTATCTTCAATTGTAACAAATATTTCATTAATAAAATAACCTCTACAGTAAAATCTTAAAATTGAAAAATGTTAAACCTATTCAATTACGGGCCAAGAATTTTGCTTGAATTCTGCTTTATGGGTGTTTTTTCTACTCCCGGCTGAAGAATTTGGCCTATAGAGAATAAATATAATATATATATAACATATTATGTTTTTGTCATTAAAGAGATATTTTCTTACTAGCAGCAATAACACTTATACATTTTAATAAAAAAATCTTTGGAGGACGAACCAAAAGAAATTTCAGACCTTGGACTAGTTCGTCCTTGGAAGATGAAAAATTTATATTGCTGCTTGTAAGAACAAATGTCTAGGATGACAAAAAGATATGTTTGATCCTTTGCGACCAAATTATTCAGCAGGGGATTGCAAAAACAAAAAATACAACTTCTAAATGATGACTGCCACTGCCAAACAGCCATTCACAAAAGCAAGACTGAGACTGCGAGTTGGAAAACAAATATGTAAATGGTCGCAAATACTCACCAATTAGGAAATTTTTTGCTTCAGTTAGGTTAAATTTTTGTAAAAAGTCATCCAATTTTTGTTTGTTGCTGTCCGGAATATTTAGCACAATGTTACCCTCGTGATCAGTAGAAAAATCGATGCACTGGGCTTCACTTATATCACATATCTATATCACTAAAACAAAACTATACATTTTTTTTATATTTTTCGTCTTAAATTCTTCTTCTTATATCACTTATTTAAACTTTCTCAGCCAATAACAATTTTTTTTTTCAACTTTACATGAAACTCATAAAATGATGTTACTTGCGTCGCGACCAAAACGAAAATGATTTAACTTTTTTCGAACCAAAATATTCGTTACCTTGGAAGTAATAACGGGATCTTTCAAGTTTTGTAGAATTCAACTAGAAACAATAATACTTCTACACGATTTCCTTTTAAATGATAAAGGTTTCATTTTGTTTTGTGAGGAATTCAAATTGATTCAATATGATTCCACGTTGATTTACAAACCACGATACAGGGTGAACCAAGAAAGGCCAACTTGTTATACATACATCAATGGGAAGATAAAATTTATCAAGACTTAAAACGGTATTGAAAATGCATATGGTTCTATAAGAATTAGTGAAAATAACGGAAAGAGGAAATAATAAATTTTAATGTGAATTTGAGTTAATTTTGTGTATGGTTAACAAATTATTTGATAAACGATACAAAATTATACACGTTACTTATTAAGCTTTTTATTGGTAACAAAAAAATATAATCCATCACTTCTATTGAGTTTTTTGTCTCACAATTTTTCTCTTACTAATCTCCACTTTCACAAAAACTTTCCATATTATACAATCTTTATTTGCTAAGAATCATTGTATTCTAATCTCTATATGTACAAAATATTCTACCATGTTACATGATTTCACTGAAGAAGAAATAAATTTGAATTTGAAATAATCCATCCAATAAATATATATGTATAAAACAAAAAAAAAAAAACTATCAAAAAGCTTAGTCAAAATTTTTACCTTTGCTTAAAAGATTGCAAAACTACCTTTCATTTTACTCGGAGCTGCTCAGGTTTTTATTTTACAACGAATTCACTCGAGGCAGAAGTTTCATCAATTGATTTCAAGAATTTTCAAAGATTTTCCCATTTCGCTGATGTATATTTTGACATTTTGGGTCAGTAACCATTTAATGAATCAAATAAACAACAAATTTAACGTCAAAATATATTTATTTACATCAGAATTAATGGTAAAAATTTGTCAAATTTTCTTGAAATTCCCATTTTCGCCAAACTGCCATCAGCTAATTTGCATTTTGACAGCTCTTGTTTCTCGTTTTTGTATTTTTAAGTCTGTGAGAGAACAACTTGTTCTACAAGAAATATATTGGTCGATAGAGGTCCTTTTCGGAAAATTTTCTAAATTAAATTAAGTTTTTTACTTGCGATATACAGCTGCGAGCAGTGAAATAGTAGTGGGTACTGGCATTTTATATACCTTTGAGTTGGTGAAAATACAAAAGTTTTTTTAGCATTAACTGCATTGCGAAAGAGGAGTACATATCCCTACTATGTCCATAAAAAAATGCAAACTAATTTATAAAGCCGCAAGTATTTTTTATTTTTTTTTAACACATAATGCAAGAAAATTTTCAAGAGCAATAAAATAGTAGTATGATAGTAAAAAGTATTTTATTCGAAAAATAATTATATTTTAAAGTTTTTTTTTTATAAATTAACTTCGTATTTAGTAGCATGACCGCGATTTTTATGACAGATATACAACACCTTTTCATAGAATCTACGAGGGCTTCACATCTCTTCAGTGGTATAGTGTTTCATGCGTGTTCAACTACAGCCCAAAGTTCATTGTTGTTTTTGGGCCTAGCATCCCATACCGCTTTCTCAATATCTGCCCACAGGTTTTCAATGGGATTGAGGTCAGGAGATTGAGCTGGCAAATCCATAACCTCAATTCCATTGGCCCGAAACCATTCCTTTGCCAACTTAATAGTATTTTTCGGGTCGTTATCTTGTTGGAACGTCCATTTTAGCGGCATATCCCCCTCAGCAAAGGGCAGCATAGTGTTCTGCAGTATTCCTACGTATGCATGCTTGTCCATTACATTATTAATTTTATGGATTAGACCCACACCTCTGTAGGAGAAGCAGCCCCAAACCATAATACTTGATCCGCCATGTTTCACCGTCTTTATGGTGTATCGGGGATCAATACAGAGTATTAGGGGGACGCCTTACATACTGACGAGACCCTTTACCTCCATATAGAATGATTTTGGATTCATCAGTACACAATACATCAATACATTCCTCCACTTCCCAATGGGCCAAGAGAGATGTTCTTTGGCGAACTGAAGACGCCGGGTTACATGGGTTTTGTTTTTAAAAGTGGCTCCTTGCGTGGGCTGCGAGCATTTAATTTATGCTCTCGTAGCCGTCTTCTTATCGTATATGAACACCACAAGTTAGGTTTAACTCGTCGCGGATTTTCACAGCTGACATTGTTGGTCGATTTTTGGCGCACCTCGTGACTTGTCGTTCGGTAGCCTCCGAAAGAATCCGCTTTTTGCCCCGTTTTTCATCTTTTTTTTTTATAAATGATTGCATTACGTATCATTGGGGCTGAACATACGACGAGTTTTTCCACTTCCCTGTACGTCTTGTCTTGATTAATAAGATTTTGAATCCGAGATCTTTTTTCTTCGCTGCAATGTTTGCTTCGTCCCACTATATTATGCAGTCATGTATTTTTTTACTCAATACATAAATAATACATAAAAAATAAAACAAACTTACTTTTTTTTATAAAAAAATCGAATATTTTACTCTAAATTAATTTTTTTTCAATAATTTCACTTTTTGCTACTATTTTATTGCTCGCTAAGAAAAATCAAATGTCGGAAAAAAATAAGCTGTAATTAATAACGGTTTAGATTTGACAATAGAAAAGGCATAGCCGAGGATGTCGCATATAACAGTTCATTAATTTAAAAGTAATGGAGGCCAGTGGTACACAGGATGCAAAATATGTAGTGAAATTCATTTGACCAGCAGGCACTACTATTTCACTGCTCGCAGCTGTATGTATGTACATATTGTAGGTACGCCCCATGCACCGATTATTTAAAATCTCATTTATCTTATTTTTGATAAGAAAAATTTATGGGAATACACTAATTTGTCAAAAAAAAAGTTTTAGGTACCTACCTGTAATAGAACTATTTTATTTTGGACTTTCTCATTAATAGCTCTAATAATTTCAACCAAAATTCTTAAGCAGAAGCCCCCTTAAGTTTAAAAAAATATTGTATACAAAAATATTCAAACAAATATTTTTCGTTTTTTTTTTAAATGTTTTTGTATGAAAAATCAATAACTTAAAAACGTGTGAACAATTATTTTTTTAAATTATTTCCCTAAATATATACTACTAAATACTTAAAATAAACACCCCAAATTTTGTTCTTGAAAAATTTTAAAGAAATTTATTATCTAACCTATAAAAATTACTTTAATAATAAAATGATTTTTGAACTTAAATTCATATATACATATGTTTAAATTCCACACTCTGAAATAGCATCAAACATATTATAGCAATTAGCCTCGGCCGAAAAAGAGCTTCAAAAAGGCTTCAGACCAAAATATTTGTTAGCTTGGAAGTAATAACGGGATCTTTCAAGTTTTGTAGAATTCAACTAGAAACAATAATACTTCTACACGATTTCCTTTTAAATGATAGAGATTTCATTTTGTTTTGAAAGGAATTCAAATTGATTCAATATGATTCCACGTTGATTTACAAGCCACGGTGCAGGGTGAACCAAGAAAGGCCAACTTGTTCTACTTACATCAATGGGAAGATAATTTTTCAAAAATAGCTCAAAACACATAAAACCTAGCAATATCATTCTCCTCATAAGTTAAAGAATTTCTGAATTTCTCAGGACTGGCTGGACTAAAACAAAAAAAAAACAAAGTGGGTTATTTAAAGGAAGGTTTCTTACGAGACAATTTACCACAATTTGTTTTAAAAGAAAAACAAAAAAATTGAAGCTTTGAAAAATAATTTTTTTTTGGCCATTTTTGGGTCGCCATTTTTTTTTTATCATATTTTTTTGGTCAAATTGTGGTAAATTGTCTAAGAAAACATAAAAACAATCAAGTTGCAACAAGATTTTTGAAAATCGGTTCAGTAGATCCGAAGATTAACTGTCCACAATGAGACAATGTGTTTTTTGAACAGTCAACGTTGGCGCCCTCTATAATTCGGCCAAAATTAGAAAATTAAGACAAACAAAAATGTTCTTGTACTATTGACGCATGTATTCATTATCTAAAAGAAAAATATGTTATTATATAATAAAGCTTCCGAGAAAAAAATTCCCAAAAATCGTGCGTTTTTTTGCGTTCTAGACCGTACTAGTACCTTAATTTACAACAGTATCCCTGGTATTGTATGCCCACGTTAGTTCACAAACTTTTAATTCATGGCCCCGAAATAATGAAATATTCAGTGTTACCTATCTGTCGAATGTCGGAAGATGCACAAGAAGCATGTAATATTTCTTTTTAAATCTATCAAGCTAATTTCGCAAGAAACCATTATCATCAAAAGACAATGGAGGATGTTTTTAAAAGATTCGCATCCGATCCATTAATATCTAGTTGTCGGGAATTGCCTCTAAAACCACTTAAATTTTTGTCTAAAGACTGCATCAATTTTTTAGCACCTTTACCTGTAAATAATCAAACAGAAGATGAACAACAATCTTTTGACAGCTCTTCCGCTTCTGAAACAGATACAGATGTAGATGATTGTGATTATTACGAGATGGGCAATGAAAACTTTTTCATGTAAATATCGGATTAACTTATACATATATTGTTTGCTCATATTGCATTTTGTATTTCTAAATTTATGATTTATAAATTACTGTGTTCGATTTCAATAAAAACATATAAATATTTTTTTTCCATTTTTTCGTTATCTATATAATATTGCCACATAGCATTCCACCATTTTGAATTTGCTCATTTTTAATAAATTTTCAATTATACATGCCCTAATAATATCAAAACAAAATTTTTCAACCAACTATCAAAGTTATTTCATTTTTGATAAGTTTTTTCGTATGACATGACGCCATATTAGGTCGGCCATTTTGAATTTGCTGATTCTGATAAAAGATTCGTAATCAGCGACCCCAAAAACCCTTATATACCAATTTGTGGATCATTCTCTACGTTTTTCGACTTTTGGCCACACAAAGCGGCTTTCGGCCGCACTGTGCTATAGTAAAATGGTGACAAAGCTTCACTGTTAGCCCATACAAAAATGTACGAGTTGGATATCTAGTCAATACATTAAAATCTATGGTGCAAATTAAATTAAATAAGATTCAATAATGATATTAGATTTGCTCGTTGTTTCTCGCTCCAGTGTGCTCTGTGGGGATGTCAATCAATCAATATCAGAATATTAATCATGATACGAAATATCCAATTTAGGTGGGTTGTTTAATATCGTGCTTAAGTTCGATCTCCCATATTATTGTAAAATGTATTTAATAGATATCAGTTTTTTGCATCTTATTCAGATAACTACTCTTTTCGATCATTTCAAGATAGTATAATATCTTTTTGTGGATATTCAATTTAATTTTGTAAGAAGCAATCATTTATTTTATTAATGGATATTTGTTTTATATAATGTTGATTCAATAGGTAATAAATAAATATTATGTAAATTCAATATAAAAAAAAATTGTTCAGGTGTATAACATGAAAATTAATTGTTTTGAAATTTCTAGCTAAGAATTATTATCCAAATCGTTTTGTTTTTATACTATTTTAATTTTAAAATAAGTTCAACATGATCTCACATATGAACTTATTCGTATCCATATGAAACCTTGATGATTTAATAATATTTCCTTTAGAACAAAAATCATATTGAATCAAAATGAAAAACGTTGTTTTAGTGTAGCCATGTTGTTTTTACATGAAAAACGCTTGTTTTGACATGAAGTACTTTTTACTTGTAATTAATATGTTAATCATTTTATTTTTAATGTCAAAATTATTCAATCATGTTATTTCAACATGATATCACACACGAATTAATTTTTATATGAAACCTCGATGATTTAATAATATTTCCTTTAGAACAAAAATCATGTTGAATCAAAATCACAAACGTTGTTTTGGTGTATGTCCTGTTGTTTTAACATGAAAAACACTTGTTTTAATATGGAGTACTTTTATTTTTATTTTCAACACAACTTCAAAGTTAAAACAAAGTGAAAACGGTTTAATTTTAAATAAAATACCTGTTAACCTGTGTTTCAATTTTAAATTAAGAGGATTTAGTATTAAATTATTATTTTGAAATGTTAAAATAAAATGAAAACGTGTTAAAGCAAAATGAAATCCAATGATTTAAAAATTCATCTTTTTAATCGAAATCAATAATTCGTCATGTTGATTTTACATTGCGTTATTTTTCTGTGTGTATATTCTAAGAAAAATATCTTTCTACAGTAAGGGCCTATCTCCAATTTTTATATCATATCATATCGGGGATTTAAGAAAAGGCTTAGTTTGGTGAACCCTGATTCATGTTAACGGTAATTGCGGTATTAGTACTAATGATAGAAACTTTATTTAGGCCTTTATATTTAGAAGAATTACCAGCCTTTGGTATTGCGTTTAAACAAATTTGGTATCTTATCTCGGTCTTCGGATATACAGTTTCTAGCATGTTCCATTTTTCCTGCCCATGCTAATTTTTTGAATTTGGGCTCAATTTTCTTCAGAAAATGCCTAATAATCATATCATTTTACTATTTGTTTTTTGAATGAACGTATCAATAATAAAAATAAAACTTAATGACAAGTTTGTTTTTTTTGGAAAACCTGCAGCAAGTAAAAAAAGGGTTTTATAATTTTGGACATGTTTTTAAAAACCTTTGACAATAAGAATTTCCAAGATTTTCGCAATGTTTCTTAAAATAGTATAGCGGTTTTAAAACGTGCTTGTTTATTTGAGTACCTTTCACAAACTTCGTTTCTTTTCCCGTTTCCTTAAAAGTTCTCAAAAAGAGTGAGGTTTGGGTTATAAAGGGGTATTTGAAAAATGTACCTTACGAAAATGGTTAAAGAGATTAGAAAACGAAATTAATTCATCGATTTAATTTTTAACGCCAAGACAACAGTTGATTAGAAACGTTGTTTGAAATGTCTACATTTGTGCATTTTTCTCCAAAAACCAACAATGTTGTTCATATTAATTACTTATTTAATCACAGAAACGAAGTTTGATCAAAATTGATACAATCCTTTCTGATAAATAAAATTATTTGCATCTCATATCATTTCCATGAAAAAGCTCAGATTTTTTGATCAAGAAAATTTAACCACTATACAGGTTACTTACACCAAAGAAAACATTTTTGTCCTTGGATATGATACAAAATATTGATTTGGTTACAATTAGACAGATTAGACGAAATACATTATGCCTACCTGGACGTGACGTACAGACTTACATCCCGAACGATGTGAAGAAAACGATTTTCCCCACTTTTGGTATGTGAGATTGATTAAAACCTCGAGTACTTTTTTACACGGAACCAATACTTGGTCTGTAGATCAAGTAGAAGAACACGCACAGAAAGCTTCTTTGAGATAACGTGAAGTGAATGAAAAACAGAAGATGTGATGCTAAGCTAAAATTGTGTAAGAGGCACGGTGCTGACGTCATATCGCAGCGCGGCGTTCTCTAACTTAAAATAGACTCTGGCCTCTAGTGATTTGTTTTTGTTGATGACGCCTTTGATGACCACGACCACCATGACAAGGGAATCAATTTGATTGAGTGGTTCTGAGAAAGTCTTCACATCGCAATAGATGCTGAAATACTGATTCTGGGGCGGGGAAGATTAACGTGAAAGGTATCTCCAGCTGACGTCAAAGAGTAATTTCACTTGTCACGTTTTGGATAGCTTTAGGATAGTTTGTTTATTTTGGTGCTGCTGTTTTTCCCTTTTATCAAACGCGGCTTTCCTTTAAATCTTTTTAATTTTTTTTTTCTATTTTCTTAGATAATGTAAACAAGTTAGGGTAAATGTATTGAACAAAATTTATGTTGGAAGCAGGTCTGCTCTGTCGTCATCTGAAGTTAGATTTCACATAAATTATTTGAATGCTGAAGTTGATTGATGACTGAGCTTCTGAGTTTTTTTTTTTTTTTCTTGTGAGGTAATTTGATTTTAGTTTCATTCGGAGGCAAAAAGTTTATTTGAACACGAGAGAGTGATAGTGGATACAAAACTAAAAAAAAAAACTCAAAGGATACAAAGGACGAAAACAGTTTGGACTATTTGTTCAACAGATATTGGTTACTTTTTAAGTAAATATAAAGTGGGTAGGAGCGTTGACTGGAAACTTTGTCACTTTGAATAAATTTAGGAAGACATTTTTGTTTACGAATAAAAGTAATCGGATTTTAAACTTCAACGTTGAACTGCAGTTAATCAGGGAACTTTTGACAAGTTTCAAAGTTGGGTTTCGGAGTGGTTGACAATAAATACAACTACCCTGTTTCGTATTGAATGTTCCCGTATTTTGCGGCGAAGTTTATTTGTATTTTTTTCATTTGATAAAATAAAAAGCCTTTTGAAATACTTTATGAACCATTTTAAGAAGAAAGCATTATGTCAGATTATTTTGAAGCGTTATTATAAACAAAAATCTTATGTTAAAGAACAGGAAATTAACTCGGAACTGGCAGGAATTCAGATGAGAGTATCCACATCCAGGGGAACCCCACAGAGGGGAGTTCTCTCACCACTCCTTTGGGTGCTGGTTATGAACACAATCTTCCTTTATCTGAATAAAGGTAGTAGCCTACGCTGACGATCTTGCGTTATTAGCGACAGGTAAATTCTTACCCATTATCAGCGAACAGATCGAATACGCCTTTTTTAAGGTAAGTAGATGGACTAGAAAGCGTGGCTTGATGGTTAACCCGTCAAGAACAGAATCAGTCCTTTTTACAAACAAAAGGAAAATACCAAGCTTCAGAATACCTTCAATTGAAAGCACCCCGCTGAAAATTTCAGATCAGGCAAAGTATCTTGGTGTGATTCTCGATAGGAGACTAAACACTAAGGAAAGAGCTAAAAAAGGAATGATTGCATTCTACTCCTGTAACAGAATCTTTGGGAAATCCTGGGGACCGAGCCCAAAAATTATGAGGTGGATGTATTTGGCGATAATCAGACTAACTTATGTTAATTTGGTCTGGCGGAATGCAATTGAAAAAAGCACGAACCTCAAAACTCTGACAAAAGTACAGAGACTTCCGTGCATTGGGATTACGGGGACCATGGGATCTACTCCAACTGCAGGGTTAGAGGCGACACTCAACCTGAAACCCCTAGATCTTTCCGAAATATTTGGGTGATCATTACAGACTATACAAAACCCGAACTTGACTTTTATACACCATTCCAAACTGCCTTTCCAAGCAGAGAAGAATGGTTGAACAACCAACAATAAACCAGTGAATAAACAATAGCAATCTATACTGATGGCTCCAAAATGGACACAGGTGTTGGTGCAGGCTTTTTCTCAGAACCTCTTAAGCTAAGCAACTCACTTAGGCTCCCAGATTATAGTAGTGTCTTCCAAGCAGAGGTCCTGGCAGTGACAACAGCTGCTAAACATGTATCAATGATGGCAATACCACGGGCTGATATCACATTTTACATTGATAGCCAAGCGGCAATAAAAGCGATTTCTGCCACTGTGATAAAATCGAAACTTGTCTCTTGCTGCCGCGAAGAGCTTAAGGTTCTTGACACGCAGTACAATATTAAACTCTGCTGGGTCCCGGGATACAGCGGCATACCAGGTAATAAAAATGCCGATGAGTTGGCAAGGTAGGCATCAGCGCTTGACGCTAGTCAAGCAAAGATGGTAAGTATCCCACTCGACAATATTAAACAGAAAATTTCAGATTTAATCCTAAAGAAATCCAATGAAAGGTGGAGTCTACTTGACATCTGTGATATTACTAGGAAAGTATGGACTTGTTTTAACAAGCAGAGGACCGACAAAATTATGCAATTTAGTAAGAAGTCCCTTCGCTCTCTTACGAGTATAATCACCGGAAATAATTTACTGAAATATCATAAATTCAAAATGAAACTAAGTACAGATGACCTATGCAGAGGATGTGGTGATAAAGAGGTAGATGAAGACATCTCACACATTATCTGTCATTGCCCTTCACTATACCACCAGAGAAGGAAATGGCTTGGTAGTTACTTCTTCGATAATCTAGAAGATCTTTCCAATATTTCAGGGATTCACATATTGAACTTCGTCAATGCCTCAAAATGGCTTTTCTGATTAACAGAATACATAGGTTTTTATCAGAAAAGAGCAATTACACTCACGGGTAGCACAATGGATCTGCATTGATCTAAGTGTGACGATAACGACATCAATTGTCAGCCCAACAACCTAACCTAACCTAAGTCTATGTTGCCAAATTTACTTGGAGACTAATAGCCTTCTGAAACAAGTGCATATGATTTAATTGTATTATGGAATTAAGTCTTCTGTTCGAGCAATATTTCACGCACTTCTTCCATCTTACAGTCGCCATATTCATCCTTCCGAGAGGACTATTCTTAACGTGAAGGATGAATTCGAGCCGACAAGTTCAGTAAACAATTCACCAATATCCATACGACGCAAGATCTGCCAAAAGTACCGCCACTACCCGGGAAAGTGTGCAGTAGAATCCGAGGCAGTCAATTGCGCGCAGCGCACATGATTTTGGCCTGTCGCAGACCACAACCTGCCGAATTTTGCATCATGTTTAAGCCTACACCCATACAAACTTAAACTGACCCAAGAGCTCGTCGACTTGTGTTCGCTAGGTGGACTCTAGAGTAGTTGGAAGTTGACCCCAACTTGGTCGAAAAACCATACTCAGCTATGATACCCATATCTGTATGAATGAGTTCGTCAACAAGCAGAATTGTTGAATTTGAGACGATTACCTTCTATACGAGGTCCACCGAATTGCAATGCGTCCAGAAGAAGTCATTATTTGAGATGGCGGCGACATTGGTTCATACTTCTTTGGGAACGAAGTTGGCTAGGCCATAACAACGAGCGATAGCGGTCGATGATAACCAGTTTCTTTTGGCCCAAATTAGATGATATAGACACCGGCATCACCGACCGACGACGTGCTATAAGCCCTGTCATAAGAGACATTTTATACGAGCGATTTCCGAACTTGGTTATCTTACGAGGAGGTGATATGAATTCGCCACCGAGATCGTCCGATTTGACCTCGTGAGATTTCTTCTTGCCAAATTTTCTTAAGTCACAGGTATATACAAATTAACCACAAACCTCCACTGCCTTTAAAGCCAGAACCATTGGTCAAATACAATGAATGATGATTGATTTTATACTTAATAATGACTTTTTAAATAATTAAAAAAAACTTCAATGATATCTTATTCATACTTTGTTTTATTCAAACTTACAACTTAATGAAAAACCATTTAGTTTCACCGCTAGGTGTCTTTTCAGATTACTCGTAGTAACTCGCTGGTATTTGTACTCTCTAACAACGACAATTTGGTATCCATTGAACAACAGAGAGCTCTTTCTTAAATTTGGATCAAATTCTATTCGATAAAATTCGGTACAATATTGAATTTGAATTAGTTAAAATTATGAGGTTAAATTTCATCGAAATCGAAATGAAAATCGAATCGAAATAGTATTGAATCATTTGAGAGAAATGAAAATGATCGATTGATTGAAATGATATAATCGTTTTAGTAATCGATTGTTGAACGATTCAATCTTTTCAAATGAACGGTTTACACATCTCTGACATAGAACCTTTTTTTTCAAATCCTTTTGAGGAGTTTTCATAAGATTTTACAAATAACTTGCTTTTTTCCAAATTAAAAAAGATCCATTGTATTAATATAATATATATAATATAGCTTGATAAATATTATGGGGACTCACCATTGATCGGTAGCATTCCCTAATGGATTACACAATTTCGTTGCAGTTGTTCTAGCACATGTCACGCCCAATTAGGGTCACCACACTAGAAATTGTCGATATATCCACGGTTTGATAATGGATGATCGGCGAGTTATTTGTGTCGAATGAAGATATCATTGTTGAAGAAAACACTTATTTTTAGAGCTTCGAAATAATTGCATAAATTTAGGATCATCGAAAAATTGGAGAAAAGTTTGATAAAGTGTATCGAGCTAAAGGGAAACTCTGTTGAGAAATAAAATGTCCTTAAGCCAAAAAGAGTGTTCCTTATTTCATTTTAATTTATTACCCCCCTTTGTACATTTTGTAAGTACGTACGATAAATGTTGTGGTACATAGTATTAAAAATCATATCTTACAAGTGATGCCCCTCATATATTGAATACGATTTTTGGGGTTTTTCATGAGTTCGTTACCCATACCAACATAGCAGCATGGAATGTTGAAAATTTCAAAACTTTTTTTTGGCCTAAAGGTCTTGTTAGATAATCAGATGGCTGTTTTAGAAAAATAAACACAAACAAATCGCGAAGGCCTAAATTGGGAGAGTGGACAGTGGAATTGCCGGTAATCACTTGCCTTCCTCAGGGAAATTAAGTCGCGTTTGGAGCGTTCCTGAAAAATCACCAATGAAGGTCATGATAAAACCTTTGCCTTACGGAACGATATAAATGTCTAGCGATGTGGCGTACAATGCACAATGATATCATATGTCGATAACCTCTGGCTTTCGTCTGTATTCATTCGCGGTTCGTCTGTACGCAGTGATTTATATATAATTAATTTTCTGGTCCATAAAAGGGTTGCCATGTCTTGAACAAGTTTAAAAGCCCAATTTAAAAATTTGTGAAGCCCAAAATCGGAGCCAAAAAGGAAGCCCAAATAAATCGAGTAGCCCAAAAAGCATCTCAATTCCATAATATTTTTTTCGGAATTGTATAAAGTGAAGATTGTTGCGGTTGATTTAAAATGTCAAAACTATTTTGGTGTAATCAGTGAATGCTTTAAGGTTATATCGTTTGGGGTAGAAAAGTATTTTTTTTACTGATTTTTGTATATGAAAAACATATAGCCCAATATTAGAACTGGGCTATTTATAACTCTATTATTATTGTGCTGTCATACTGAAATGTTTGTAAATAGTTTTGGAACATCGCAGTTTCTGATATATAACCCAAACTGGAAACGGTCTCAGAGTGTGGTTTTGGAAGGCTCGCTGGGTGTGATCGACTCGAAGGTAATGTTAAAAGCGTGATGACGACTGACCAGGGAAGAAGCTAAACTTTTAGAACCACCAAATGAATTTTGGCAAACAAAATAAATATAAAAAATTTGTCTCATGTATCACAACATACGGGTAGCTATAATTTTGCAAGTTAATAAGCTTTAAGGCATATTTAAAAAATAAGTTAAAAAACTCATTAACTTTGGATATATATTTTTTTCAGAAGGTTGAAAAAAAATACCTTTATTTATTTGTCTAAAAAAAGATCTTTATTTTTGTTAAAAAAAGCAGATGTCTGTCAATAGTTTTTCAAGAGATTCAGCTTTTTAATACAAACAATAAAAATCTTCAAACAAATCGCAGGCAAATGTGCGAAACTTAATCACCATAAATTCGGCCGGTAGCTTGATCCACGGTATCAACAATCTTCCGCAAGTTAAAAATACATTTAACAAAATTGTAATGAGTTTAAAATTCAACACCTGATGTTTACATCAGAAGATGAAACGTTCACATCCGTACACATACATTATTATGAACCTTGCTGTATCTTAGTCATATGTGCTCTTAGTGGTCCAGGCGAAACGTGCGTGCGTTAGTTTTCTTGCCCCAATTTTTTGATCGTAAAATTATTCGAATTTCCTTTAGTGACGGTGGTACTGCCTCCTGTGAGAAAATTCAGACATTTATATGATGGATTCATAAAAAATGTAATAAAAGTCAGCAGGAATAAACACAATGATATGTACAACACGTCATTTGGGGAACGATTGTATATGTAGATAGCTGTAGGATTTCGAAAAAAAAGTAATAATCTCTCCAACTTTTTGATATGGAACTGATTTTGAAATAGAATTTTTATTTAAATTTCGTTTACTGTTTGTTTACGGATTTATTTTCTTTTTATGTGAACTCTGCAGTAGTCCGTGTTTCACGTAATAAATTTTATTTATAAATAAAAATTGTTCAGGTAGTTTTGATTTCTTTTGAATGAAGATTTTATGGAAGCTTTGAGAAGCGGAAATCAATTTTTGACATAGAAAACCGGAAGTTAGCGAATGGAGTCAAATTTTCGAGTAACTTGGATACTTTTGATAGTTTTTACTTACTTTTGTATGTATGTCCTAGATCTATCCTTCTCGGTGTCAATTGTACATCGAGCTAGAGCCTACAGGGGTTGACAGATTTGTTGCAAATTGTTTACCATTTTAGTGTATTGCACTAGAGAAAGAGTTTGAATATTTATTACAGCTTATTTAGAACGGTTTGTTCTATATTCTCGAAAACTGGCATATTGATTTTAATTAAACTTCGTACTTGTGATGTTCTAACTGCGATTGTAATAAAAGTCAGTATTTGGCTTTCGGTCGAAAGACACATTATGTAATGCATACTACCTGAGGAGCGTGTTTTATTTTTGGATTGTTCTTGCTTTTTCTCGACAAATTTTGTAATTATAAGATACGTCTAAGTAATACCATTCCCAAATTTGGCGATCCATGGGTTCAGCGGGTATGTATTGAAAAAGAATATAAATATATATAATAAACTTATTAACAAAACGTTTTTCAATAGGAATTTCCGAACTTGGCCAGGTGGTTGAGGCAATATTGTTGAAGCAACATCTCTGAATTTGGCTGTTCTTTATTAAATCTAACTTGTTTAATTGACATTGAGAGTAATAGGGTAAACCGACCAATCATTGGCACCTTAAGGTTACTCACCACTTATTCGGCTTATATAACTGATGGGAATTAAGAAACGACAGGTTTTTTTATTTTTTTTTTATTTTTAATTATATTTTTGTTTAGTGAAAAACATTAAATACATTATTTTTTGTTAAAATTAATAAATAATTAATAAAAAGTAAAACAATGTCCTTTTACCAATGATTGGCACCATTTTCCAATCATTGGCACTGAACAAACCAATGATTGGCACATTGATTTTGTTTAATTTTTAAAGTTTATTAAAACCAATAAAAACAAAATAAACAAATAGTATAACTCAATTATATAATTTAATAAATAAAAGATAATTTATTTTTATAATTATATTTAAGTCTTTTAAGTTACATTATGTTTAAATTAAGGCCGAGATTAGATAAGATTTTTATTGATTGATAAAAAAGTGTATTATCAACCTAAGGAAAATTGATACAAAATTATGAAAATCTATAACTTTTTCATTTACCAATGATTGGCACAGTGCCAATAGCCAATGATTGGCACTTTTTCTAATGATTGGCATGGCATCTAAAGATTGGTATAGTGCCAATCAACCCAGTGATTGGCACCTCATCCAATGATTGGCATGTGCCAATAAATGGAAATTTGATGGATTTACATTCCTATAGTTGACACCCCTTATAAAAACTATATTTTTAATAAAATATTAAAATAAAAAGAACTAACCTCTTTGTTATAGTTAATTTTTTTATAATAACTGCACTTGACAATGGTTTTCCTCTTAAATTTATTATTAAATTACACTACAATGTCACCACTTTCCTTACGGTTTTCACAAGTTTCACATTAAATTTGGCGCGAACTTGATTCTAAATTTTTAACAGCGTTTTTTTAATTGCTACTAACTTCAGATGCCAAAAGAAATGATGCCAAATCATCAGAAATAGACTAAGGCTAATATTTTTAAAAAGATTTTATTAAAAAACTTTTAAATGTTATTAATACGAGTAATTTAAACTGAAGGTGCCAATCATTGGGGGGGTGCCAACAATTGGGCAGTTTACCCTACGTCAACAAAATGCAAGAGCTGGTGAAAATATGACCGGTGTCAGTGTGAGAGGAAAATCCGAGGATCCTATTCCACGCTACGAACAAGAAATCGGCCTGTGGCAGACCACAACTTGGCGAATTCTTCGTCAATTAACCCAGGAGCTCAAAGCTAACGACCAACGTTGACCCCAATTTTGGCCATCACCTTTAACGGCAATCGGTCGATGATAACCAAGTTATTTTAGGTCGAACTACATATATGATATAGACACCGACGACATGTAATTTCTACAGGACGGGCAGCGCTATGTGCCTGTCAGCCCGTACGATTTTTGAACATGGTAATCCCATGCAAAGGTAAAGTGAATTGGCCTCGAAGATCATGTGATTTGACGTTATTAGACTTAATTGGGTGGGATTTTCTTAAGACGCAGGTCTATGACAATAAACAACAAACCACCGCTGCCCTAAAAGTAAACATAATCAAGGCCATTGGTCAAATTGAGTTTGATTTATGCGCCAGAGTACTTGCTCCTATGTAAAATTACTTTGGAATTTAAAATACATTTTATGTGTAAAACATGGATTTAATGAGATAAAAATGTTCAAATTCGTTTATTTGTTTATTATTTGTTTATTATTTATTATCTACGATTTTACATCCTTAACTAATTTTATACAATTACATATGTTTATATTTACAAAAGACTTAAAGCAACATTTAATTTAGATTTAAAGACTTCTCGAGACATAATTAAATCAAAATTTTCATCATATATCCAGTTAAACATTTTACTACAACTAGAGATTGGATCACGTGAACCGTAGGAGGTACTATGTGTAGGCTCCCATAATAGGGGTCTTAATCTTAAACACCTCTGAGGGGCATAAATATTAAAAAGAAACAATAAATTCCCACAATATATGGTAGAACATAAAACGTCTCGAACAAAAATGACACTGTACATTTTACGCCTAACTTCCAAAGATTGCGAATCAAGCAACAAACACTTGGAGACTTCATTATGCTCATTCATAAAAAACCGACGCAGATCAAACCTAAAGAAATTTTCTTGAACTTTTTAGATCCTATTTATGTTTTAAGCAGTTGAAGGGTTCCAAACAATGCAACAGTATTCCAGCATAGGTCGAACTAAGGAACAAAATTAAGCCTTTAACGTGTGAGGATGCCTATACTCTAAGGAATTTCTTTTCAGAAAACCAAGAGTTGGGTTAGCCTGCGACAGTAGCCGATTTATATGACCATCAAAAGTCAACTTACAATCGAAAACCACTCCTAAGTCATTGAACTCATTAACAATTACTATTGACTCATTAAATAAAATGCACGACTGGATCGCACTAACTTGCTCTTATGTAAAAGTCCTTTGGAATTTAAGATACATTTTATAAATATAAAACATGGATTTAATGAGATAATAATGTTCAAATGCATAAAATTACCGTTTGGTTTCCGGAAAAGTATGAATTTATGCAAATAAACCTTAAAAAGTCGTTTTATTATTAAATAACTTTTTTATATAAGAAATTTCTCTAAAATTTTTCAAGAAAAAAATGTGGAATGCGAATTTTAAGTATTTAATAATATTGGTTTTAGGAAATAATTTCAAAAAATAATCGTTCATAGGTTTTGAAGATATTAATTTAAATTTTTTTTTTTTTTAAACCCAATAAATATTTTTTCGAATATTTTTATATACAATATTATTTTTAACTTAAGGGGACTCCTGCTGAAAATTTTGGGTTAAAATCCTTAGAGCCGTTAATGAGAAAGTCGAAAATAAAAAAACACGGGTCTATGGCAGGTACCCCTAATAACATTTTGCCCGAAAATTTTGTTTGACTAAAATGTGGCTTATGTTCATAATATCACACCTAATTTTTTTTATCAAAATCGTTAGAGCCGTTTTCGAGATAAATAAGATTTTGCATTGCGGGTGTATGGGGGGTACCGTTAGTTTTGGAGCTAAAAATAAAATTTTAATTTTTCCTCTAGGGAATCACCGAAGACCCTTAACTACCGAGATTGAAAGAAATAGGTCCAGGGGTTTAGGCTGTAGTGAGAGGTACAGACATACAGACACACTGAAACATGTTTTTTGTGTACTAAATTTTCCTTAAAATTTTTATAAAAAAAAATGATATGCAAATTGTTATTATTTAATAAAATACATTTTTAAACGTAATCTAAAAATTTAATCGTGTATAGGTTTTCAAGATATTGAATTTTCAAAAAAAAAATTGTATTATTTTTTCAAAAATCTAAAAACTATTTTTTCGAAAAAATTTTTAGTTTATATTTTTTCAAATGCAAAGCAGCTCCTGCATAAAAATTTTGGTTAAAATCGTTAGAGCCGTTGGTGAGAAATTCGAAAATCAAAAAAACCGTTCTATGACAGGTACCCCTAATAACATTTCCCCCCAAATTTTTTTTCACCAAAATATAGTCCATGTCCATAATATCACACCTAATTTTTTTTATCAAAATCGTTAGAGCCGTTTTCGAGATAAATAAGATTTTGCATTACGGGTGTATGGGGGGTACCCTTAGTTTTGGAGCTAAAAAAAAAATTTCAATTTTTCCTCTAGGGAATCACCGAAGACCCTTAACTACCGAGTTTGAAGAAAATACCTCCGGTAGTTTAGGCTGTAGTTCGAGGTACAGACATACAGACATACAGACATACAGACATACAGACATACAGACATACAGACAGACAGACGGAATTGCCGGTCCCACTTTTTTCGTCTTCGCTATCATCGTAATGTCAACTTTGATCAAAATCTCGAGTTCGATTTTTTTTCCAAATGCAGAACTTGCCCTATAGTACCTATATCGCAAGTAAAAAATTATATGACGGTACAATATAAAAAAAAAGATCTATTGAAGACCATACACGCACACTTATCTATGTTAAGGTGCAAATCATTTAAAACACACCATCTAAGAAAACTATCAAGATCATTTTGAAAAAGAAAACAGTCGTGAATATTTGAAACCACTGCAAAGAACTTTATATCATCTGCAAACATTAAACAACAAATGAATGGAATTTGGAAAAGTATGAATTTATGCAAATAAAGTTTAAAAATCGTTTTATTATTAAAGTGCTTTTTTTATATAACAAATTTCTTTTAAATTTTTCGAGAACAAAATTTGGGATGCCAATTTTAAGTATTTAATAGTATAGATTTTAGGAAATAATTTCAAAAAATAAACGTTCACACGTTTTAAAGATATTGATTTTTCAAAACAAAAAAAATTGTTTCCTAAAATATTTTTTCGAATATTTTTATATACTATATTATTTTAAAATTAGAGCCGTTAGAGCCGTTAATGACAAAGTCGAAAATAAAAAAGATGATTCTATGGCAGGTACCGTTAATAACATTTTTCCCCAATTTTTTTTTTGACCAAAATTTAGTACATGTCCATTATATGACACCTAATTTTTCTTTATTAAAATCATTTGAGGCATTTTCGAGATAAATAAGACTATGCATTACGGGTGTATGGGGGTACCGTTAGTCTTAGAGCTAAAAAAAAATTTTCAATTCCCCTTCTAGGGAATCACCCAAGACCCTTAACTACTGAGATTGAAGAAAATAGGTTCAGTGGTTTAGGCAGTAGATCGAGGTACAGACAGACAGACGGAATTGTCGGACCCACTTCATTCGTCTTCGCTATCATCGTAATGTCAACTTTGATCAAAATCTCTTTTTCGATTTTTTTTTTCAAAACGCCGAATTTGTCCTTTAGTACCTACCTATATCGTAAGTAAAAATGGCTGCATAGTATATGTGGTAATTATGAGTGTACTCGTAAGATAATGAGACCATTCGAAATCCCATTCCACAAATTGATTTTCCTTCCCGTACCAAATACAGAGTTTCCACTTGCCAAGCAAATTTTCAATTTATTTTTTTTTTTGTCAATCGAAAAGATTTTATAAGAACAAAAAAAAAAAACAAAAATATCACACTTTGATAATTCAACAGCGCTATGACTTTTGAAAGCTTAGAAATTCTAACCAGCCATACCATTTTCAATAAAAATAAATATATCTTTAGTAAAAGGCAGGGTTGCAAAAGCTTAAGTTACTTTTTAGCTTAAACTTGGCTCTAATTCACAAGCTAGGGGGTGACTTATGAATTAAAAAAAAATGTATTTCATAAGTCAGTTGCTGACTTGTGAATTAAAAAAATTTAAATCATAAGATTCTTAGTTACTTAAGAATTTAATAAAAATTAATTCAAAAGTTACCTAGTGACTTATGAATTAAAAAAGAATTAAATAAGCTAATGGATGAATTTTGATTACAAAATTATTAATTGGAAAATTTATAAGCTAGCATGATAATTTTATAACACACATAAGCTTGAAATCTACTTTCGTTATTATTTAATAAAAACAAGCTTAAACATTTCCAATCTACCAACTAGCTTATGAATTTAATTTTTTTTTTAAATTCATAAGCCACTTAATAGGTAATGAATTTTTTTTGTTTTCAATTCATAAGTCAGTTAGTAGCTTATGAATTAAATTTTTTTTGAATTGAAGTCACTAACTAACTTATGAACCAATTTTTTTAATTCACAAATTATATACAGACTTATGAGACTGGTTTTTTTTAATTCAAAAATTCACAACCCTGGTACAAGGACTGGCGGAGCGTAACGTGACAAAGTTAAAAACAACCATTGTTGGAAAATTTTAGTTGATTTTAGGATGAGATTGTTCATTAAATCAACAAAAAAAAATAGAAAAAACTAAACCTCAAAAATTTTTTTGACTTTTTTTTGTAGAACCATGGGCCAACTTTGGTAAGATTTATACTTTTTTGAAAAGATGCTAAAAGAAGGCAATATTATAAACATTAGAACCAGTAGTGACTCATACGACTTTTTACTTGCGACTTATAGGTACTATAAGGCAAGTTATGGATTCGTAAAAAAAATTGAACTCGAGATTTTGATCAAAGTTGACATTACGATGATAGCGAAGTGGGTCTGGCAATTCTGTCTGTCTGTCTGTCTGTCGCTTCGACTACAGCCTAAACGGCTCGGCCGATTTTCTTTAAACTTGGAAGGTATGGGTTTTGATTTTTTACCCCCACACGTTTTTTTCTTTTTTTTTTTAAGACCAAAAATAACGGTACCTCCCATACGATTTTTTTCGAAATTTTATAAATATTTTTTTTCTCAAAAACTGCTGGACAGATTTAAAAACTAAAAACACACAAAAATTTCATTTAGTTAAATCTAGGTAATGCTTGAAAAAAATTTTCCGAAAAATAGTTATGGAACCATTTTTTTTGTTTTTGATTTTCTCAAAAACGGTACCACCGATTTTGATCATTTTTTTTTTGCGAAGGCTCTTTAAATAGAATTGTTTATTCAAATGTTCAAAAAAATTTTTTTTTGGATTTTTAAAAAAACTTCAAAATTTTTTTTTCAAAACTCAATATTTCGAAAATCCCATGCTAGATTTTTTTTAAACTTGATAAATAAAAGTTTCTTCATATAATCTACAAGATGTGAGAAAAAAAATTCATTTTACCTTAAAATAAAGGTACTCACCATACAAATGTTATAAAAATTAAAAAAATGGTTTTCAAAAATCGTATTTTTCTCGAAAACGGCACCTAGAATTTAGATAAAATTTTTTTCTTTCAATTAATTTTTATGATCTTTAATTTAATAAAACAAATTTTGAAATTAAGATATTACAGCTTGTACCTACCATAGAACCATTGTTTCGAATTTTGAATTTCTCATTATCCACAAAACGGATCTTAATGAAATTTTTTATAGAGAAGCTTCTAAAAAGTCTAAAACACATTGCATTTAAAAACTTTAAAATAAATATTTTTTGAATTTTTGAAAAAAAAAATCTATTTTTTTCTTTTTTTGAAAATTCGATATCTCAGAAACGGTTTAATATTTTTTTTTTAATTTAATTGTTATTCGAACAATAATAAAAACTTTAAATTGGCGTACCAAAATTTTTTCTTAAAAATCTTTTAAAAATTTTGTACATAAAAGCTTGTTTTAAGGAACCACTAAAACGACTTATAATTTTTGTTCTTGCATAAATTCATATTTGCATAGCATTCTGATCCTTATGAACAGTTTTCTCTAATAACATTCGTTTTTAAAATTCCTAGTCTATTACATAGGAGCAAGTTCGTGCGACCCAGTCTTGCATTTTATTTTTGGGTACTTTTCAAAGATTGAAGTAAACAAACAATTTTCATCAAACTATGACTTTATCTTATAATTTAATAAAAATGGCGTACAAAATCAGAACTTTTTTACTAAAAAATAAGTCTTGATAGACTTAATTCAATTTGGTTGCAAATTGAGTTAAAATATGCATCTTGTAAGAGGTTCATTTGATCCATAATTAGTTCTATGATAAGGCTGATAAAGAAAATACCGTTGTCTAATTGGTCTTCCGGGAGCATATATTAAAAGTAAGGCTAGCAGTTTTGGACATTTTATATGATAACATAAGATATCTCTCACAAACATTATGTCATGGGTTTTTCTGCAGATATCCAGTCTAGAGATACCTAGAAATATGCATCTTGCTTCATAACTTGGTGAGAATCCCCACCTCATTTTAGCGAAGATGAATTTCGTAAATCTTCTTTGGATTTTTTCAATACGAACAGATTGCACCTGAAAAGCGGGGCACCAAACAATATCGCAGTATTCAAGAATTCATCTAACTAAAGCAAGATAAAGATATAAAAGAGCATGTGGATCGCTAAACTCTTCTGTATTTCGTTTGATAAATCCTATCATAGAATTTGCTTTTGTCGTAATATAATCGACATGATCACTAAATGATAAAGTACGATCAAAAATTACTCCAAGATCTTTAATTTTATTCAACCTATTCAAAAGGACGGAATCTATTGAGTAACTATATTTAATCGGCACCTCGATTCTATAAAATGAGACGACGTTCCATGTTGCAGCTCAGAAATATGCTCTTTTACAAAAAATTCAATCTTATTTTTGACTATACTTTCGAATAACTTTGGGATTGCAGAAAGTTTACTAATATCTCTGTAGTTTTCCACATTATTTTTTGAGCCAGTAGATTGGGACAAGATGAGATATTTTCCATTCATTAAGGAAAATTCCTTCACGTAATGACATATTAAAAATATTGAGCAAAGCTAAGCTTAGGCTATTAGTACAATTTGTTAAAAAGCAAGCTGGGATACCATCAGCTCCCGGGACTGTATTCGGTGTATTTAAAACCAGCGATTCTAAGTCTACCGGTGTATTACATATTGTATCTTGGTTCAAGTTTACATCGGACTTCGTATACACAGACTCGAAAAACATACTAAGCCATTTTTTACAGCAACTAATAAACCTCCTCTCTACCCTTAGGCAGGCGATGGAAAAATGTCTAGAATTTAACATCCCAACATACCATCTGTTTATAGACTTTAAGGCCGCCTATGATAGCATAGCCAGGGTAGAACTTTACAAAGCCATGAGAGAATTCGGCATCCCAAATAAATTGATACGACTATGTAGGTTGACCATGACCAACGTAACAAGCCAAGTAAAAATAGCCGGATTGCTATCCAGACCAATCAACATCTTTAATGGACTCCGACAAGGGGACGGTTTGGCCTGCCTCCTCTTGAACCTGGCGTTGGAGAAAGCAATCCGTGACTCTGGCACGACAACAAGAGGGACCATCGTCAACAGGTCCAGCCAGTTACTAGCTTACGCAGACGAGATTGACATCATCGGAAGAACCGAACAAGCTGTACACGATTCCTTCATCCAGATCGAGCAGGAGGCGGCACAAAATCTGGGGCTGCACATTAGTGAAGGTAAAACAAAGTACATGGTGGCGTCGAATGCGAGAGGAACAGTTGGTCAAACAATCAAGGTTGCGGAGCACGAATTTGAAGTGGTGCAATCCTTTAAATACCTTGGGTCAATAGTAGCAGCCGATAACAATATAGAAGAAGAAATACGCGGGCGGCTTCTCAAATCCAACAGAGCCTACTATAGTCTGTCAAAGCTTTTCAAATCCAGAAATCTCACCATAACTTCAAAACTGCTGCTGTACAGGACCATGGTCCTGCCAGTACTCACATATGGATCCGAGACTTGGGTGCTTAGCAAAAGGCACTCCGACCTCTTAGCTGCGTTCGAGAGAAAAGTCTTAAGGAGAATTGTTGGCCCCATATGTGAGGAAGGACGATTCCGGAGACGGTACAATCATGAATTGTACGCAATCTACCTAGAAGCAGATATCGTGACAAAAATTAAGCTCGGTAGACTCCGGTGGGCAGGGCACCTAGCTCGCATGAGCGAAGAGGAACCTGCTCGGAAAGTTCTTTGTGGTACATTCTATGGTAGACGACAGCGTGGTAGACCATGCTTGCGCTGGAGAGATGGCGTAGACCATGACGCCCGAAGCCTTGGGGTGCGCAACTGGATGGCGTCAGCTAGAGACCGGGATAGGTGGAGAGACTTGTTGAAAGAGGCCAGGACCGGAACCCGTTTGTCGAGCCGATGATGATGATGATGAATAAACCTCCACCTCGATCATCAGCGGTAAGACATCTATCTTTTCGAAAGACAGTATATAATTTACTATCTATGTATAATCTCAAATGATAATATTCCACCATGAAGCCAGGTCTCAGTGATAACAATGACATCATAATTAAGATGTGACGATCCAGCAAAAAAGTCGTTTATTTTGGTTCATGAGGTCATGACTTGACCCTTCACCATATCCAGTTTTAACCATTCTGTATTGGACACTCTATTCAATAGCCTTCGCTTTAAGATATTTTCTCTGATTATCTGTATAGGTAAGCTTCAAAATAAAGGTCAATAAGGTAAAATAAGGTCAAAATAAAAAATATAAGTAGGATTTTTGGCTCCAGTTCCTAATACCAGTTAAAAAGATTTCGATTCTCTAAAATCAAGCAATCACTTTTTAAAACTCTTACAGTTGTGTTTATTAGCATTGCTCAATTTTATTTAAAAATTTAATAACTGTGAAACGTAGAAGTATTTCAATATTTTGTGTCAACATTTGGACTTATTTTATCAAAATTTAAAAAAAAGCAAATAAGCACTCTAGTCGTATAAATCTCTTGACTCCAGTGGGTGTAGAACTTTTGACCTTCTAAGGAAATTTTTCATATTTTGTAACAAAAAAAACTTTATTTTATTTCACAATCTACATAAATTTAGTATTTAACTCGTTATAGTAAATATTTCTGAATTACATCAACGGCCCACATCGATTGATGTCAATAGTTGTTTATTGTAATCATATCGATTTAAATTCAGTTCCCATGTGTCAACAAAAATATTGTATTTATCTCTAGAACAAATGTACATTTCCAATATTTGTTCATGACAGTTTTGTAATTAAATTTTTTGCATGTCAATATGACAATTTATTATAACAAGTTGTGCGAATGCAGCATTTCCATAATATTTTTATCACCACTCATAATCTAAATCACTGCGAATAAAGTTTATTTTTTCCAACAGCTTGAATCCACTTCACAGGGCTTCATAAAAAAAATTCTGCTCCATCATCATCATCATCGTCATAATCAATGCCAATAATTACCACCATATTTACCAAAAACAGTTAAAACCGCTTTCCATTTCAACTCAAAGCGTTTGCCTTGCAATAAAACTTTTAATGATATACCATCATTAAAAATAATATTTATAGCTGACCTTTCGGATTAGACTTTGCGTGTACAGAGTCCACTTTGAGCTCCAGCAGGCAATGGCAGAGCGGCAGCAATATACTCGTAGCACACCCAAGATCCTAATGGCTTATGGGTCATTTATTTCATTTGAACCTCCTGTTAATGAAGGTTTATCCTGCAAACTTACTTATACACTTCAATATGTCATTGATTCAATTAAACGACGAAAACCGTTTCCTTCCTTTTTCGACCTTGCATTTTGTGTGTGACATACGACAATTCCAAAAGTATCTCGCCTATCTTCATAAATATAAAGTTCGCTCGTAAACAGCGATTACTGTGGCAAAGGACAAAGTAATTTCGGACAAAAGCACTCTGACTTCCATTTTTCTTCGACTACAAAGGGAATAAAAGTAGGTGCACTTAACCCAAACATCGAATTTATGAATGTATGCTTGGGGCGGGCGCGGGCGGTGTGAAGTGGCAGTCGAAATTATATTTGTAACGAATTCTCTGAATGCAACACAAATATTTATATAATTTTACATGAGAATTTATTTCATGGGTAGCAGCTGGGTATGGCAACGACCCCTCGTTCTGGTGTGTTTTTCAGCTTGCTCGAAATACATAATTTTCACAATGAAACATCGAAAATGTGCATTAACAGACACATTTTTGTGTTTGTGTGAGGACTCATTACCTAAAATGAAAGTGGTTCACTGGGGCGTATGATGAACATTTTGGTATTGCGTTTGGTCTACTTTAAAAAAGTTATTTGTTCCCTTTAGATGAAATGAAGATGCCTGCTTTTTTTTGCTTTAAAATTAAAAATAGAAGATATTAACTTAATACTTAGTACGATGACGTTCCTAACGAGAAGGCGTAAGGGTGTTTTGTAGAGGCGGAGGTTTTTAATTTGAAATAAAAAGAAAAATGTTTTTAATATCCATAATTCGTTTTTCTTAAATTTTGTTTTTTTTTTATAATTTACGCGCTGAAGGGTTAACTGAGAGAGCTTTATTATGTTAACCACATCACGAGCGATGTCGAATATAGAAGGGGGGGGGGGGGGAAAGAGGGTATCGATGAACATTGGTCTTGAATTGTTGATGATAGTGAATGGCTTCATCATAATTAAAGACTGTGCTTAAACCAATTTAAGATTTGCTAAAAAATCACTGTAGAGTAAACCACTTTAATTTTAGTTATTATTCTATTTTATTTTTCCTAGAAATTTTGTTTGCTTAATTTTCAATTTATAAAATTATATTTTCATTCTTATTAAAATTAAATTCTCAACAATCTAAAATTAAATTGGAAATAGTTCGTGTTTTGTTCAAACCAAAATAAGAAATGAGTGTATCGGATCCCAATGATTGTGTTGGATGCTGCAGGCCCAATTCTTACCAGGATATGGTGGAGTGTGATAACTGCAAAAAATGGTATCACTACGACTGCGCTCATGTGGATGCGACTACGGTAGCAGACAGGAGTTTTGAGTGTTTCGACTGTGCTGAGCTCAATAAAACAGTGCGTGATGGAATGCAAGTTGCAGGATTAAAGGGCAACGATGTTAAAGCACAAAAGGTTTTACGAGACGTTAGCGAAGTGGCACTCCCAACAAATAGAAGTACCGCAGCCTCATCAGCAAGAAGCAGAAGAAGACTAGAATTGGAATTGAAGCGTCTTGAGGAACAAAAGGACCTAGAATTGCGGTTCCAAAAAGAAAGAGAAGAGAAAGAAAAGGAATTTCTTTCAAAGCGCTATCAATTGTTAACCCAAGAGGATGACGAACAATGTTCTGTGAATAGCTTTGGTAGAAGCAGAATGTCTGATTGGGTTAAAAAGGTAAATATTAATGTTAATGTTTCAAAAAATCCGAAGACAGATGCAATCACGCAATTCAGTCAACATCCTGAAGATCTGGTGACTGGGGTTGGGGTAACAGATATTTGCTTATCGGATAGGAACATTGCAGCACGACAAGTTATGACTAAAGAACTGCCAGTTTTCTCAGGACGACCTGAAGATTGGCCCATGTTTATCAGCACGTTTGAGAGTTCTTCGAAGCTTTGCGGTTTCACAAATAGCGAAAATATGTGGCTTCTGCAGAGAGCTTTAAAAGGGCAGGCGCTGGAGAGCATTCGGTCAATTTTGGTAATACCATCTATGGTCCCAAAAATAATAACCATTCTTCGATCACAATTTGGACGACCGGGACCTCTCATTAAGATGCTCATAGAGAAAATAAGATCTGAGCCACCGCTTAAGGCAGATCGCTTAGAAACGTTGGTTGCATTTGCAAATTCCGTGCGCAACTTGTGTGGCACAAAGGAATCATCTCAATAATCCAGTTCTTTTAGACGACTTAATAGAAAATCTCCCAGCTTCTTGCAAAATGGATTGGGCAAAGCATCGTGACTCTTCGGATCTGAACTTGCAAGACTTTAGCGAATGGCTTGACAGTATTTCAAATGCTGCATCTTCTGTAACGAACTACTCTGAATCCAAGATTGATAAACGTCATTCGAGCATAAACGCGCATACAGAATCTCATGCATTAAGTAAAGGCTCCAACAAGTTAAATGGGTGTTTCATATGTAATGGTGCTCATCGTTTGCTTGAATGCAGTAGATTTAAGGATCTTTCCATTGAAAAACGAAGGGAACTAGTTAACAAAAAGGAAGTCTGCGAAGTTTGCTTATCCCACCAAAAACGTTTTAGATGTCGAAGCCGAAGTCAAGGAAAATGTCATTTTATGCTACAGTCCAAGAGAGAGGATAGTCATCATGTCAATGTGAGACCATGTAACGCTCATCAGAGAAATGAAGAAAGAAATGCTATATTCAGGATTGTACCAGTAGTCTTGTATGGAAACGGGAAGTTTTTAAACACATTTGCTTTCTTAGACAGCGGGTCTTCGTTAACTTTGGTCGAACAGAATATTTCAGATTCTTTGGGACTCAATGGCATGGCTAAGCCTTTATGTATCAAGTGGACAGCAGAGACAGTGAGGTATGAAAAAGATTCCAAAATCGTACCATTGGAGATATCTGGAACAGGAAAGTTTTCTAAAAAGTTTCGACTGCAGGATGTTCGTACCGTTGAGTCTTTGGCGTTACCTAAGCAGACTGTTTTGGCCGAAGTGATTCAACAACGATATCCGTATCTACGTGGAATCCCATTACCATCTTTCAAAAACTCTTCTTGTGGAATTTTAATAGGACTAAATAACCAAAAGCTAACACTCTCATTGAGAACGAAAGAGGGAGGATGGAATGATCCAGTTGCAATTGAAACACGACTTGGCTGGTGCTTAAGCGGAGGAGAGTCGAATGGTATGCGGAAGAATGGACTTTATCATATCTACAAAGCTTGCGAATGCGATGCCGAGCTTGACAAAATGGTGCGAATGCAATATTCTCTTGAGATCGAAAGCAACGAAAAGAATATCTGCGAAACCGCTGAGGAGGTTCGTGCAAAAAAGATACTGGAAGACACGGTGAAACGAAATGGAAGCAGATTTGTAAGTGGTCTTCTTTGGAAGCAAGATAATATCGTTCTACCAGATAGCTATGCAATGGCGTTGAAGAGGCTTCAGTGCTTGGAGAAAAAAGTTCTTTCTGATTCTTTGCTTTTGGAAGCAGTCAACAATCAAATAAAGAATCTGTTGGACAAAAACTACGCGAGGAAGCTTAGTAAGTCAGAACTAGCAGAGGAAAAGAAAAGAGTCTGGTATTTGCCCACTTTCTTGGTAAAGAACCAGAACAAGCCAGGAAAAGTACGTATGGTATGGGACGCAGCGGCTTCAATACAAGGAGTGTCACTCAACGATATGCTCTTAAAAGAACCAGACAAATTAAGGGCTCTGACAGATGTACTTTCTGGATTCCGGATGAATAGGATTGCTATAGCTGGGGACATATAGGAAATGTTTCATCAAGTAGAAGTTTGTGAAGCAGATCAACACTGCCAGAGATTTTTATGGCGCGATGGAATATCAACTTTGGACCCAGATGTTTACATAATGAAGGTATTGACCTTTGGTGCAACGTGTTCTCCATGTATTGCCCAATACGTCAAAAATCGAAATGCAATGGACTTCGCTGATGAGTTTCCTGATGCTGCAGAGGCTATTATTAACAGACATTATGTGGACGACTATCTCGATAGTGTCGATACAATCGAGGAAGCTATTCAATTGGTAAAAGAGGTAAAGTACATTCATTCCAGAGCAGGCTTTAATATTCGAAAATGGCTGTCGAATTCGGAAGATGTCTTGCGAGCTGTTGGTGAACCTGAAGAAAAAGACCCAAATCCTACAACAATTTTGGACAATCTTAGTACCAACATCTGCGCTATGAAAGTCTTAGGCCTTTGGTTGGACTTTCATAAAGACCGTTTTGGCTTCTCGCTGCAGTTTGGAAAGGTGGAAAAGGATATTATTCTGGGATTAAAGATGCCAACAAAGAGAGAGTTACTAAAAGTTCTCATGTCCATATTTGACCCGCTACGCTTTCTTGCCTTCTACCTTGTGAAGCTAAAAGTACTAATGCAGGAAGTTTGGAGAGCTGCAATAGGCTGGGATGATATAATCCCTGAAGAGCTACAAGCAAAATGGGAAAGCTGGCGTTGTCTGATGAAAGATGTTCAAGAGGTGCAGATTCCCAGGTGCTATTCCTAGGAAGAATTTTAGCAAGATGGCCAAAGTTCAACTGCATGTCTTCGTGGACGCCAGTGAAGATACTATAGCTTCTGTTGGATACCTTCGATTCCAAGAAGGGAATGCGATTGTTTGCTCTCTCATCTGTGCCAATAACAAGGTTGCACCTCTGAAACCTTTGTCAATTCCAAGGTTGGAACTTCAGGCAGCGGTCATGGGTGCTAGATTGGTCAGTTCGATATCGAAAATGATAAATATGAACATCGAAAAGCGATTTTTGTGGACCGACTCGAGAAATGTTATTTATTGGCTAAAATCCGATGCAAAAAGGTATAAGCAGTTTGTAATGTTTCGTATATCTGACATTTTACAAAGGACTCGAATCGAAGAATGGAGATGGACTCCAACGAAATATAATGTAGCTGATGAAGGTACGAAGTGGATGAGAGCTCCTTCTTTTGATAAAGAAGCTCGGTGGTTCCGAGGTCCGGATTTCTTGTACAAACCAGAAGAGACATGGCCAACAATTCCTGTATCAGTTATAAATCAGAAGGAAGAAATACGCCCAAGATATATTTTGGTGACAAGTTCCTTGGCTCAAAGTTTCTTAATCGATTTTGAGCGCTTTTCTTCTTGGATCCGACTGAAACGAACAATGGCGTGGGTATTAAGATATGTCAACAACTTAAGAAAAAAAGCACGTCAAGAGTCAACATGTTGTCGATTGCTGTTATCAACCGAAGAATTTCAAAGCGCTGAACAACTACTTTTTCAAATGGCACAGAACCATAGCTACACTGATGAGATCGTGTTATTAACAGCTGGTAAAATGATGTTCAAGACAAGCCAGTTGTATAAGCTATCACCATACATTGATGAAGTTGGAGTTTTGCGATTAAGAGGAAGAATCGACAATGCATGGTATGTTGAAGAAGATACAAAGCGACCAATAATACTTCCAAGAGAACATTATTTGACATTTTTACTTGTAAAGCACTATCACGAAGTATTCAAACATCAATGTCAGGAAACTATCGTTAACGAAGTTAAACAAAGATTTTGGATACCTAAGCTCCGTCCTTTGGTAAAGTCCGTTATAAAAAAGTGTACTCAGTGTCATCAGAGGCAAACTAAACCAATTGTTCCGGAAATGGCCCCACTACCAGATGCAAGGATGGCAGCATACACACGTCCGTTTTCGTATGTTGGTGTTGAATATTTTGGGCCAATCATCATAAAAGTCGGAAGGCGAACAGAAAAAAGATGGGGAGTGCTTTTTACATGCCTTACAGTGAGAGCTGTTCACTTGGAAGTGGCTCATAGTTTGTCAGCAGATTCATGCATCATGTGCATCAGGAATTTTATGTCTAGACGAGGATTTCCAAAGGAAATTTATTCAGACAACGGGACGAATCTCAGGGGCGCTCAAAAAGAGCTGCGGAAAGCGTTTTCTGATCAAGAATTTCTCAAAATACAAGAAAAGTTTACGACTTCAGAAATGAAATGGTTCTTCAACCCCCCAGCTGCTCCACATATGGGTGGTGCATGGGAGCGACTTGTTGGATCGGTAAAGCATGTACTGCAGCAAGTAATGAAAAATCAGCGACTGACCGATGAGTCATTGCTGTCAATGTTAATGGAGGTCGAAATGATAATTAATACCCGACCACTTACGTACGTGCCAGTGGAATCTCATGACGTGGAAGCCTTGACCCCGAACCACTTTCTACTTGGTTCATCGAGTGGATACAAACCTGCAGGAAGATTTTGCGATAGCGCCCTTTTACTCCATAAAAAGTGGCGACGATGTCAACGGGTAGCAGATTTGTTTTGGAAACGGTGGGTTCGTGAGTATCTGCCAACGCTAACACGAAGGACTAAATGGTTTGAAAAGGCTAAAAATATTGAAGATGGAGACTTGGTCATTGTTGTTGATGAAAATTTACCACGGGGATCTTGGCCAAAAGGAATCGTTACAAGAACAATCAAAGCAGCGGATGGTGTTGTTCGAAAAGCAACTGTGAGAACAGCTTCAGGAGTGTATGATAGACCCGTGGCAAAGTTGGCGGTTTTAGAAGTCAGACAAATTAAAAATGATGGTGACTCAACAGCAGGAAGCAGTAGAATCACCGGAGGAGAGAAATGTTGATGATAGTGAATGGCTTCATCATAATTAAAGACTGTGCTTAAACCAATTTAAGATTTGCTAAAAAATCACTGTAGAGTAAACCACTTTAATTTTAGTTATTATTCTATTTTATTTTTCCTAGAAATTTTGTTTGCTTAATTTTCAATTTATAAAATTATATTTTCATTCTTAATAAAGAAATCAAAAGTAAAATACGAATTTACTTAAAATTAAATTCTCAACATGAATGTTTGCAAATTGAAATGGCATGGAAAAACTGTGTCGGAGAAATTCTTCCATAATCGCGCGACTTAAAAACGAATCTCTATATTTGACGGTACGAAACAGCTATTTATCACAAGTGAACTGCTTGAGGGTAAGAATGCAACTGGCTTCTTCGAGTGAGCATTGATTGCGAAAGAAGCAATAAAACAAAGAAATAGATGAAGCATTCCCACGGTGTTCCAGAGATGGGAATAATTCCATGATAGCTCTGTTTCCTATCAGTTTTAAAGCTCTGTTCTGGATTCTTTCTAAAGATTTGAGTTATACTCGAGTCTTGGACGTATGTACATATAAACGCCTTATAAATGTTAGTCAGATCAGAGTGGGGGACATTTTTTTACATCGATATAGAAATTTTAAGTATTTAGCAGCATTTTTGGCGGTCTCGAGAATGTCAGGTCAGTCCAACGTAGGTTACTGTTGACACACATACCGAGTGCGGTGAGCTTATCGGCTTCTTCGATACAAGTTCCATTTCAGGACAATGGCATTAGGGGTACATTTTGCTTCAACGACAAAAGATAGGAGTGAGTTTTCGAAGCATTATGCATTTAACTCCACACGAATTCTTACACCCCATTTAACATTAACGTTTAACGAGTATGAGAAGCTGAAGGTAGAGTCGTCGATAAAACAATGAAGTGAAGAGAGTCGGAAATAAAACGGAGCCCTGGGAAACACCAGCATTTATTTTGTAAAGATTAGACTTGAAACGGTTCAATACAACATGTATTGAACAGTCTAGAAGGCAATTTCTAATTCAAAGAATAAGAGTTCCGTTGATACCAAACGCACGATCTTGTCTTTGGAATATATCAATTGCAAAAATATTACTTGCCTCAAAACAATGTAAAGATCTGTTTCACACATCTGGGAGATATACGGCATCAGATCACGAGTAGAGCGATTGTTACGAAAGCCGTACTGCCGGTATTTCTTGAGCTGATGATTTATCGGCGATTCCATGAACTAGGAAAGAAGGTACATAAATGCAATTGATCGATAGGAAGAGAGGGAGTATGGGTCGCTTTTTTTATGAACAGATAGGCGGAGCAAAATCGCATCGTCGCCTCCAAGTGGTGCCCGCTGGATAACCGTAAGGTGAACTAACGACGAGCGTTGGATATATTGAATCCAAGAGCTGAGACACCTGAGCTACCTTCTCAGGAATTAGGAGCAAAAGATAAGATAATCGCTCTGAAGAACCAGCTCTCCAAGAAACGTAAATAGAAGAGGTAACTGAGCTATTTATGGGACAAAACAAAAGTTACAAAAACAAACAAAAATATGGCAATGAGTAAGACAAATAGATATAATACCCCAGGTGGCATTCCAGATAAACTGGTAGATCCACTCTCTTCGGAGATCGGTCCTACGGATTCTGGGGAGGACCAATTATTGCTTTTAGGAAATAGACGGAGTTCAAAAACACTTAGGACTCCACCAAAAATATCACCAAGGGTTACTCCATCGAAAACCCCAACGCAAAAATCAAATGATATAGAAGTCATTAACGAAAAAGGAACCAAAACCTATGAAAGAAAGAATTTAAAATAGCAGCTATATACTCCGAGGTGCTCTCCAACTGAAGAAGACTATGCAGAACTCCTACATTTGTTAGGACATAACTTCCTTGTTGGTGGCGACTTCAATGCTAAACATACCCAATGGGGATCTAGGCTCATAATAACAAAAGGTAAACGGCTATACCAAGCAGGCCGAAAATACAACTGCGAATTTTTTTCTTCTGGTTCGCCAACATATTGGCCATCTGATACTAACAAAATACCAGATCTTATAGACTTTTTCGTAGTTAAAGGTATTAAACGAAATCATATAAGTGTCGAAGGTAATTACGATTTATCGTCAGATCATACTCCAGTAATTTTATCACTGAGCGAAGCAGAAATAATAGAAAAAAGTAATCTCAAGCTCGTGAATAACAGAATAAACTGGAACGAATTCAGAGACAAACTTGAAAGTTTTATAAACCTATCCTATCGAAATAAAGGAGTTGATATTGGAAAAAAGAAGAGCTAGAAGAAAATGGCAAACCACGAGATTCCCAGATGATAAGGTAGTTTTTAACCGTCTTAACAACGAATTAAAAAAAAAGAATCTGTGAGTTTAAAAATGAGTCACTAAGTAGATTCCTAAAAAGTCTGACGACGGATGCTTCTACCGAATACTCCTTATGGAAAGCAGCTAAGCGCCTAAAAAGACCTCAGACACAAAACCCGCCAATAAAATCTCAAGATGGTAAATGGATCGGAAACCCGAAACAAAAGGCTGATCTCTTCGCTGAACATCTCGAGAATGTTTTCAAGCCATTCCCAGCAAACACAGCTACAGATCCCTTACAGTTTGTTGACAGAAACGACGAATGTGAAATACCTTTTGTCACCAGGGTACGATCTTATAACTGCTCAGGTTTTGAAAGAAATGCCTCTAATAGCCTTCAAGAAACTCCAATTTATAATAAACGCATGCCTTAAACTAAGATATGTGCCACATCATTGGAAAATTGCAGAAGTCATTGTTATACCTAAACAAGGTAAGCCACCAACAGAAGTAACATCTTACAGACTAATATCGCTTATACCAATCATGGCAAAAGTTTTTGAAAAACTGCTACTGAAAAGGCTTAGCAAAATAATTAAAGCAAGAAGACTAATTCCAAGCCATCAATTTGGATTTAGAAATAAACATTCCACGATAGACCAAGTGCATCGAATTACGGATGTTGTGGAAAAGGCACTTGAAGAAAAACAAGTATGCTCTGCTTTATTCTTAGATGTTGCTCAAGCTTTTGACAAGGTTTGGCACTTGGGACTTGAGTACAAACTGCATAGGAACCTTCCCAGGCAGTACTACGAAGTACTGAAATCCTACATTACGAACCGACTCTTTAGAGTACGGTACGACCAAAATTACTCAGAACTTAAGAAAATTGAAGCCGGTGTACCACAAGGAAGTGTCCTAGGACCAACTCTGTGCCTGTTATATACAAGGGATATTCCAGTGGACATCAACGCTATCATGGCGACCTTTGCTGATGATACTGCAATATTGGTGCCAGATAAATCTGTTACGAAGGCTACACAAAAATTGCAAAATGTAGTCGATAAAGTTAGTGATTGGACGCAGAAATGGCGTATCAAACTAAACGAAACAAAATCGACGCATATAAACTTTACAAACAAAAACATAAACAATGTTCCAATATTTATAAACAGTACAGAAGTACCTTACTCCAATACCGCCAAATACCTTGGAATGAATTTGGATGCAAAGCTTAAATGGAAAGAGCACATCAAAAAGAAAAGAGAAGAACTAAACTTGAAGTACAGAAAAATGTACTGGTTGGTTACTAGGAAAGAACTCTGACCTATCTATCCAGAACAAACTAATGTTGTATAAGCAAGTATTGAAACCCGTTTGGACATATGACATCCAACTATGGGGCTGTACAAAGAAAACAAATGCTGAACCCATCCAAAAATTCCAAAGCAAGTTCCTTCGAATAATAAATGCCTCTTGGTATATAAGAAATAGCGATCTACATCGTGACCTTCAAATTGAAATGGTTACAGAAGTGGTTAAGAAACACGCTATATCACACAATCAGCGACTGCAAAGTCATACTAACTCCGAAATGGAGACCGTATTAAATGTACGAGACAATGTTCGGAGATTAAGAAGAACCAAGCCTCATGAGCTGATGGTCTAAAAGCTATGGGAAAGTGTTATTACCTTAAACTTCCCTCAATGCGATTTAAAAATTAAGAAATAAAAATCATTTGTCGATCTTTCATAGATTGGTCCTGATTCACCGGTGGTTTAAGTGCGGTAAGAGTCCCACACTACTCGGTACCGATTCTTACCGAGTGTCTTTGGAAGATTTCCATCGGATAAAAAAAAAAAGGCTCGAAAAATTCAATTTTTCATGTATTAAGGAAGATTCCAGAATCTCACCATTTTGGTGAGACGTACATATGTATGTGTTCCATTAGTTCAGCAAATACTGTGGATTTTTAAGTTAAAAGGGTGCTGCTCTGCAAGCGTTTCTGGACACTACCGTGCCATTTGATAAATAAATCCTTAATGAAGCATCGTTGTCTAAGACTTCAAACCGAATAATAAATAAGTTCATAATGGCATGGTTTGTTCAGGCATTTAAATCATTTACGAGTCATCTTTGAAGGGAAATTCCAATTTTATAAAAAACATTAAAATCAAAGATTAAATTAATAAAACCCAAGTTATAGGCTTCGCGACGAATGTTTTCGATGAATAAATAATTGGATTCTGTATCTACTGAAGCTTTCGCTGGCAACGGCTAAATATAAATTTATTTGCTGGTTATTTTTGGGATTTTTCAACTGATAAAATAATTATTCGTTAACCTTGATATGAATGTGCAATATTCTTTGATATATTGAAGTATTTGTCATTTAGTTAGGAATTAACGGAAAACCTTAAGTGCGTCAGATGTGTGAAACAAGAGCAATATCACAGATAAGAGGTTTACATAGGAAACCAATTAAAGTGATTACTATTTCAATCATTTGTTGCGGAATTCCTGTTTTCATCTTTCTCAAAAGCCCAATCGGTGTTGGGATAGAGCAGTTTCATTATTTTTTGTGTATTTCTATCTTTTTAAAATTTGGTCAAAGTGTGACGTACCACTGCGTCCCACGATTGCAAAGTGATATTTAGTATTACTCTATGTACGATGTTTATGGAACTTTAGTAAATGTTTATGTTTTTATGTGGTAGACTCACTTGGTATTTTGTGTTAAATTTTTGTTAAGTTCAATATATCGTTCATCGATTTACTGGGCAAAAAACTAATGTGAAATATATCTCTACATTGATCTTTATATAAAAAGGTTAAAATCGGAATTTGTCCAGTCAACTCCAAAAAATAAATCTTCCTCCTCCTCTTCCTCCACTTTAACCTACGTCCCTTCTATGAAAGTTCATGGACACGGTGATCAACAATCATCTTAAGAAATATCTTGAGGAACGAAAGCTTTGCAACGACTAGGAAGTGCGCGTTTCATTTCAATAGGTCCACTGGTTACCTGATGACATACATATCTCACAAAATTGCTGACCAAATTTTAAGACCATTTTGGAAAAATAAAGTGAATTGCAGATTGGTAGAGTTTGGGATTAAGCTCTCTTATCGAAAGCACGCGCATTCCTTATCGATGAGTCTCTCCTTGGTTGAATTAGAAATAACATTCCTGATAATTCAACTTGAGTTGTTCTGGACGGTCTTAAAGATAATATTCAAAGAATAATTATACTGGTGGACCCATATGCTCCTATTTGACCCAAACTCTCTTCACTCTATATTTAAAATGAATTTTTGTATGAAATTCATAATCAACTTCATTGTTTTGGTAATGACAGTACCCTCAGCTTTTTTGAGGATGCATTGTCACCTGGGGAACCTCGTGTGAGTTGGTGTCATCCATATATCGAAATTTTGCTTGTTAACACAGTCATGGAAAAATTCGCCATAGATGATTTTGCTCTGAAGTCCAGTCAGTGAACACACAGCGGCATGAACTTTGAACTCCTGGGTCAGTTGGATCTTGTGCGGGTAAAGGCCCAAGTCCCAAAAGCAAAATTCGCCAAGTACTTCTGCACGGTGAGGAATCGACTAACTCGAGTTCTGATGGACACTTTCAGGGACCGTGGCGATGTTCTCGACTAATCTTGCATTTCCTTGAGAAAGGAATGTTTACTTATTGGTTATCAAATTGGTCGTTTTAAGTTTGGCCATCAAACGTGTAAGAGTCAACTGTATAATGTAAAATGGGCGCAATGCGTGCAATATTTGCACTAACCAACACTCATTTTGATTATAAATTCATATCATTTGGACGTGTTGTTTAACCTTGTAACTTTCCAAGGTGATTTGGCATCAGTAAATGAATCATATACAATAGATTTCACAGATATCACCAAAATAAGATGGACAACATAAGCCACCAAAATCCACACAAGCCAATTGAAAACCTCTTTAGTTGAGAGTAAATTTGCGAACACTTTGTAAACCTCTTTTGAATTCTTTCGATGTGCAACGAACTATTGTTATAATAAGGTGACCAGATTGTGCAACAATATTCGAGGTTTGATCGAACCAAAGAGATAAACAAAGATTTTAGGGTGTAAGGACCACTAAACTCCTTAGAGTTGCGAAAAAGAAACCCAAGCATAGCATTTGCTCTAGATATTATAAAATCGATATGCAAGGCAAAATTTAACTGGGAGTCGAAAACAGCTCCCAGATCTTTCTTGGCCGAAACGCGCAGAATATCATTACTAGAAATGTTATACGGAAATATAATAGGATTTTTTGACCTTGTAAAAGACATGATGGAGCATTTACGGATATTAAGGTGGAGCATTTACGGATATTAAGGTGCAAGCAGTTGATTTCACACCATTCTGATAGTCTGGTGTATATCTTTTTGTAGTTGCATACAATCAGATAAAGATTGAACTAACCGAAATATTCATTTTTATGGTTTTTTTCGTCTCCAAGTTGTGGTTACTTAAATGATTTTTAAAATATTAAATAAATAAATGAAAAACTGAATTTTATTTTTATTTTATTCAATTTTAATTTAACTTAATTAATATCACAACTTTAATTAATTTATTATATTTAAGCTACGCGTTTCGGAGTGTTATTGCTCCATCATCAGGCGAACTACTTTTGATTTTTGATTGTTGGTGTATTCAAACTTGAGCTTTTTGTTGTCATCTTGTGTTGTACTTGTGTTGTTGTTGTTGTTTTATTTAACTTGGTTGGAGCTTTTTTGTGTGGTGATATATGAGCGCTGTCTTCTTTTCATCTATTGTTTTGTTGGTGTTTAATTGCTGTTTCATATAAAGTGTTTGTTTTTACTGTCAATTTATCGTTTAATAAGTTGTCTTGTTCTATCTTGTATGCTTTATAGATTTCGTATTCTTCGATCGCGTTTAATATTTTACCTTTTCGGCTTAGGTGTAATGTTTGTAGGTTTGTTTCAAGATCTGTATAATTATGGTTGTTGTTGATTAAATGCTGGGCGTAGGTGGATTTGGAGTTTGGTTTTGGTATATGTTCTTTGAATCGATCGTTGAATGTTCTACCTGTTTGTCCTATGTAGAACATTTGACAATCGTCGCATTTCAATTTATATACTCCGGAGCATGATTTTTTATTGGTTTTAGGTTTTTGTTTTAAAATATTTTGTATGTTATTGTTAGTTTTAAATGAAATATGTATATTTAGTTTTTTAAATTCGTATAAAAGAGTTTGTGGAATTATATTTGTGTAATTTACTGATGTGTATTTTAGGGTTTGTTTTGGTGTATTTATGTTGTTTTTGTTCTTATTATAGTTTATTTTCTTTTTCTTGTTTCTGAGTAATTTATCAATTATTGTTGTGTTATAGCCGTTTGTATGTGCAATGTATTTTATAGTGTTAATTTCGTTTAAATAGTCTGTTTTGTTCATTGGAACATTAATCAATCGATTTATAAATGCATTAAATGCTGACATTTTTTGGGGGTATGGGTGGTGGGAATCTTTATGTATGGTAGTGTCGGTAGTAGTATGTTTTCGATATATTTTATATTTGAGTTTGTTGTTGTTTTTTGTTATGTTTAAATCTAAGAAATTTATGGAGTTATTGTTTTCTATTTCACTTGTAACTTTAATTTTTAATTTTTAATTTTTGTGTTTATGTTATTGATATATTTAGTAAGTATGTCTATTTGTCTTTGTGTACCATCGAATATGACAAACGTGTCATCGACATATCTTGAATATGATATTATTTTACTTTTTTGTGGATTATAAGCTGATAATATGTATTTATTTTCGAAGTTATTTAGGTAGATATCAGCCAAAAGTCCACTTAAGGGTGAACCCATGGCTAATCCTTCTGTTTGGATATAGAATTCATCGTTAAATGTGAAGTAGTTCTGTTTTAATATAATTTCTAGTAAGAAAATTAGTTCGTCGATTTGTTGTTTGTTAATTGTTGCTGTGGTGGTGAGATTATTTTTGAGTATTTGTATAGTTTCGTCTACAGGTATATTAGTATACATATTAGAGACGTCGAATGAAATCAATTTATGGTTTGTTGTTATATTGATATTTTTTAGTTTTTCTATTAGATGTGTGCTGTTTTTTATGCTATTGTTATTTGATAATTTAATGTTATTTTTTATGATTATTTGTAACTTTTTAGCTATTTTGTAACATGGTGCAGTGGTGTAGTTAATAAGAGGTCGAATAGGTGTATCTTTTTTATGTATTTTAGGGAGACCTGTGAATTGTGGTGCTGATGCGTTTGGTTGTTTAAGTGTGTATTTGTTTAAGTTTGAGAGTAAATTAGTGCATTTGTTGATGGCGTTGTTGATTTCTTTGGTATATGTTTTTGTGGGATCGTATTGTAGGTGTTGTATGTTGTTATTGTGCTTTGTGTTTATTTAATATTTTAAAAATCATTTAACCGAAATAGTTTGAAGTTATCTGCAAATATGTAGTAAACCAGTAGAATTTAAAATACAACTAGGTAAATCATTAATGAACAACAGGAAAAAGTGTGGCCCAAGATGGCTTTCTTGTGGCACTCCTGAGTGATTTAATATTACTTTAGAAATATGTGACCCAATTTTAACATACTGGTTTCTGTTAGTTAAGTAACTCATTATCCATTTTAACAAGATTGAGTGAAATCCAAATCTGGCTAACTTTTTTTCCAAAATATAGAATTGAACACGGTCAAATGCTTTGGCAAAATCAGTATAAACGGTGTCAATTTGATTGTGACGCTCCAAGTTACAAAGGCAATAGTTAGTGAAGATCGCTAAATTAGATACTGTGGACCTTCCACTTACAAACCCGTGCTGTGACTCCGATATCACACCCCGTACAGAGTAAATTTTACTTTTAACAATAGCCTCGAAAATTTTGTGAAGCAACTGAAGCTTTGCAATGGGTCTGTAATTATCGACAATTAGCTTTGAACCAGACTTATGAATTGGAGTTTCAGTTATCCAAAAATACACCAATTGATAAAGAAATATTGAAAATTATACGAAGGGGAGTGAGCAAATTAGATCTACAATTTTTAAAGAAAGTAGCTGGGATACAATCGGGTGCAAGGCTACTAGACCCTTGAAGATTTGAAAGCTCAGTTAGAATATCATCTTCTGAGATATGCAGGTAACCTAGATTGATTAAAGAATTGTCTGAACCTAAATTTGCATTAGTTACGTGTTCAGAAACATAATTTCTTTTAAATCACTACTAGTGTTGCCATTATAACGCATGAATGATGGAATACCAACTGATTTTCGTTTTGTATTTTAGAAAGTCCAAAATGCTTTTGAGTTTCTTTTAATATGTATTCGATTCTGAAGAAAAAATATTTTGACGATATAGACTTTTCAAAAACACATATTCCTTTCTTAATCTGCAGAATTCAACATGCAATAATGCATTAAGTAAACTCTTTCTATACACACGCTTCATTTTTGTTCTAAGGTTTATTAATTGTTTATTACACCAAACAGACTTGTTAGAAGAAACAACTTTTTTCTTAGGCAGACGTTTAGCAAAAACATCTTCAATTATATTCAAAAAATTCGAGAAATAGGTACTATTTCGGATGTCATTTTTTTTGAAAAAAGCTCATAGAGAGCATAGAATCAAATACTTCAATATCAAAGTCCTTCAAAACATTACAGGGAAGCAAACATTTATCATCTACAGAATAAATCCATTTATATTACTTAAATTAAAATCAGCCCGTACTATAACATAAGAATTAGTATCCAATTTATGCACAACGTTTTTTATATTAGAAATATGAGCCTTATAAATATTAGCATTAGAGCCAGATGGTATATAATATACAAAATAATAAACTTTAAGTTGTAAGATACTTTAAAAGTTGAAATATTACGAAAAATACTCTTATGTTTCTTGTGAAAGAAATAAAATAAAATTATCGTGCAATTGTGTTTTATTTTATCACTATGAACTAAAGTACCTCCATCGGAATCATAACAATTTACTCTTCACATTTAATTATTACAGAAATTACTCAATATTTAAGAGGTTAGTCACTTTAAAATTTTAATCCATAAGAGAAATATCTTCATATATGTATATCTCAATCGTAGATTTTATTTCGTTTAATTTTGGTACAGCAATCTCAAGATCCAACGACATGGAAACAAACAACTTAAATTTTGAAGTTGAAACTCATTATGTAAAGTTCTCAGTGCAATTATTTTTTATTCATTGCTCTGTAAAATTGCATCCGGTATGAAAATAAAAGTAAATCAAGAGGTTCTGAGGATGTTTTTCTACCCGTAAGTCTTATTAAGCTTTTGGTTACTTAAATATAAAACCCAAATGTACTCTTATGTTCGTTCAAAGAGGAAGCATAAATATTTTACTAAGTATGGATACTCACCCCAAAAAAGCTCCACTTGGGGTTTTATTTGGCATTAAAATATTTATGATTGTTTCCGGAAGAGATTTTTGTTTTTTTTTTCACTTTATATCTTTGAATGCCAAACATTGGTTTCGGGCAAACGAAATTGTGTATTTAGCACTAAATCTACAGTTACAATTACAGCTATGTAAATAGTGCACATAGTCACCCTTTAATGGAAATATATTTACCGCGATTTTAATTTTATGATGGCGGAACTTCAATTGGCGAACTGGGTGAGTTTTTGCACGAAGCTCGCGAGCTCCACGACCAGAAACAGAAGAAAAACGACGAGCTGTCAAGTGATGGGCGCATTTAATATGAGCATGTAGATTTTCCAACTGACAATGGGGTAAGTTCAGTGAAAAGATAGATTTTATTTATCAAATGATAAGAAAGTGCATGTTCACACCCTGCACCTTAAATGGGTGCCAGTAATAAAAAATTCCTAAAGCAATTAGTAAAATTCAAAATTATTTCTTTTACAGATTGGAGGTTAGTCCGTCGGGCAAACAACTCGGCCACATTAAAAAAAAATACCTTCTGTTATGAGAGAGACGCGAGAAGCCTCGGGTAACGACCCCCCTTAAATGGCAACCAGACCCGAAACGAAAATAGACAACGATTTACGAGAGTGCACCTGGAATGTAAGGACACTCTATACGCCAGGTGCTACTCAAAAACTTGAATCTATCGTCTCGCTGATCAGAAATAACGAAAAGAAAAGATTGCGACATTTATTTTTGGGAATTTATTTGTGACCTCAGGTCACAGGTGGGCTCCAGGTCAATAAAAGACGGTTTATATATGCAACGTTTTGAGCATGAATACACTCTTCATCAGGCAACAATTATTAATTGACTTTTCGACAAAGCATTAACACAGGATGTACATAACAACTTTTTAGAAAAAAAATTTTCTCAAAACAAATTTAAGAACTGCATCAATATCCGGCGTCACACTTTCGGTTCACACTGTGTGAATATATAAACCGTCTTTTATTGACCTGGAGCCCACTATAAAAACATTTGGTTATTGCGACATTTATTTAAGCTGCCATCAAAGATCGAACATGTTAGGATGGGGATTCGTCGTGGGAAATCGACTCAGATCGAAAGTCATCGATTTTAACCCGACTAGCAATCGCCTGGCTGTGATCCGCATCAAAGCTACCTTTAAAACATCAGCCTAATATGTGCACACGCTCCTACCGATGAAACTGAGGAGTCTTATGACCTCCTGTGACTGAGTCTACGGAGCCTTTCCGGGATACGATGTCGAGTTGTGCTCGCAGACATCAATGCTAAAGTTGGGAAGGAAAATATCTTTTGCGCGATTAGTTGGAAGGCACAGCCTCCACAACTAATAGACTTTGCTGCAGCTCGGAATTCATTGATAAGTAGCACTTGGTTCCCCAGGTCAAGGATACACACAGCGTCCTGGCGATCTCCAGATGGTCGAATCGTAAACCAAATCGACCACATGCTAATTGGCGCAAGGCACGCGTCCCACATTTTGGACATGTGAACCTTTCGGGGTGCAAACGTGGACTCTGACCACTTTCTTGTTGTGACAAATTTCAGAGCCCAACTGTTCAACGAAAAGAAAGCGAAGATCATCCAAAGGAAGAAATTCAATATGATATGCCTTATCACACCTGAGAAAGCCAGAGACTATAGTGAGTCGTTAACCGGAAACTCTGCCTTACCCCCAGTCACAAGCGTCAACAACCAGTGGAACCAGTATCGCGACATCATTAAGGAGGTAGCCGAGACAACCATAGGCTATCAACCACCTAGAAAAAACAACCCTTGGTATGATGATGAATGCGTGGAATCGAAGCAAGAGACGGAAAATAGACGAATGCAAATGCTACACGGAAAACAAGAGCAGCAAAAGAGGAGTTCCGTAAAAAGAGAAGGAAAGAGAAAAAACCCTACGCAGAAGGAAAAGAGCATCCGCATCCTCTCAGCCTCTCAGCTTAGGTATTTTGAGGAGTCTAGCACGGCCACCAAAACTCGCCGGTTCTGCAAAACAGCCAAGCAACTGGCATCAGGTTATAGGACTGGCACGCAAGCTCTTCGAAACAGCGAAGAGAACCTAGTCACCAAAGCACAAGGAATTGTAGACCCGTTTAAGCATTAGTGGCCGTTATTTAGAAGAAGCCCCAGGAGAACAAATAAGACAAGTCAATGAAGATCCAGTTCCAGTCCCCAATATTCTGAAAAGGTTAAGAAAGTCATCCACAAGCTGAAGAACAACAAATCCGGCGGAAGTCTTCAAGTATGGAGGATATGTCCTGATAGTGTGCATGCATCAGCTCATCAACCAAGTTTGGGAGGAGGAAAGTATGCGTGACGACTGTTCAAATAGTTCCATATGCCCAATCTACAAAAAAGGCAATCCTATGTCCTGGAAAAACTACAGAGGCATATCCCTGCTTAATGTTGCCTACAAGATCCTATCCACCGTACTATGTGAGCGTCTAAAACCTTTCTGCAACACTATGATCGGCACGTACCAGTGTCGCTTCTGGCCAGGCAGATAAACGATAGACCAAGTCTTCATATTGAGGTAAATCCTAGAAAAGACCAACGAATTTCAAGTGGAGACCCACCATCACTTCATCGACTTCAAAGCCGGATAAGATAGCATAAGTCGCCAAGAGATTCTATTGGCTCGGGATCCCGAAAAAACTGATCCAGCTGTGCCGCATGACGTTACAAAATACATGGTGCAACGTGCAAATGGGTAACAGCTCATCCGAGCTATTCCAGACGTATACAGGGTTCAGACAAGGAGACGCGCTATCATGTGATTTCTTCAACCTAGTCCTGGAGCAGATAGTGCACAAGAGTGGTGTTATTCTGGAAAGGACTATCTTCAACAGGTCTTCCCAACTGCTTGGCTATGCGGACGACACCGACATCATCGGCCGCGAGCTGTGCTAGAAGCATTCACAGCTATTGATGAACATGCGAATCGCGTTGGTCTTGAAGTGAATGAGGACAAAACAAAGTATATGCTATCAACAAACAAAGCTTCAGCTGTCCATCGCCTAGGACAAAACGTCACTGTTAGTAGCAGTAATTTCGAGGTAGTCAAGCAGTTCACCTATCTCGGAACAAACATCAATCCCACGAACGACACCTTAGTAGAAATCCAACGAAGAACTACCCTAGTGAACCGCTGCTACTTCGGTTTGGCAAACAAATGGCTTCCAAACTCCTTTCTCGAAAGACAAAGTGCACGCTATACAAAACCCTAATTTTACCAGTCCTACTCTACGGCACTGAGTGCTGGACAATAAGTAAAAAGGGGATTTGATAATAGGCACTTTCGAGAGAAAAATTCTTCGCGGATATTTGGTCCTATATGCAAAGAAGGCGAATGGAGGAGAAGATTCAATCGTGAATTATACGAGTTGTACCAAGATGAGGATGTAGTCCAAAGAGCCAAAACACGTCGACTACACTGGCTCGGTCACGTCGAGCGAATCGACAACAACGCTGCAGCCAAGAAAATCTTCGAGTCCTAGCCCCCAGGTTCGAGACCGAACCTCCGATACAAGGACCAGGTGGTTACAGATGCAAGAGTGCTTGGTCTGGATGACTGGAGGGAGCTTGCGAGGGATCTCAACCGATGGAAGACCGCAACCGCAATATCTCAGGCAGTGACCCTTCATGGATCGGGAGCCGGATAAGTAAGTAAGTATGACTTTATTAGTAAGTGAATAATCCGAGATCTTTGTGCAGAATTCTCCTCAGGCTAATCCGTGAAGTGTTGAGTTGTTGAGATCGATGGTGAGTTGATGTCCGTGAGCTGAGTCTCATACTCTCAGCTACAGCAGCCACATTTTCGTCTGTGGTCTGAACGACCGAGACAGCAGGCGCGATGGGAGCTTCATTTCGGCCAAAACTTTTTTTTTTCAAAATAAACCACTGAGCTACACAGCACTCGTTTTGAAAATAATTTTTCAATATTTCCTAACGTTGTTCAAGTTCAAGTGTAAAGCCACTCATTTCCTTCCGCAGAGGTATGATACTGACTTTTTGTCAAGATCTCGAGCGGGAAACAGCTGTCGGTGTCAAAATAACCTATGATTTAAAAAGAAACCACTATATCGCCCACTCTTAATAGTTACAATTGTACAAGCAGCAAAACACATGAGTGATTTCGAAAAATGTTGATATATTCTTGCTTGCGCATGCAGGCTTGAGTCCTGTTTGGCCGCATTAAACAGTGGAACGGGGGTCGAGTCCCACGACGACGCCTAGTTAACATGGTCTATAAGTGATATAACATAGTCACTAGGTGAACTTCGTATATATTGGTATCGTGCTGCTTCAGAGCCCTGTCTTTAATCATTTCCATCATGTACCTTGACGACGTTGTAACATATGAAACCGGAATGTAAAAAAGCATGGCCGCCATGAATTGTCCCTATTGAAAAACCCCTACTATTGTATTTATAAAATTTTGTTTTCCCAAGAAAAATGGGAAATTGATGGACTCAACTTCACTTCTTATTACAAAATAATAAGATTTTGTGAACCAATTTTAAAAATATGTAATGTTAAAAAAATACACAAACATACTGCCATTTTCATTAGATATACACTCAGGGCAATATATTACCATTTGAGCACATTATGTGAGTACCTATAATTTCGATAAAATGCGAAAACAAATATTGAATTGTTTTTATTAGAAAAGATAGGAATTCTCATTGAATAGGGAAAATGTCAATTTATTGACTCTTATTGGCAGATGTGCACAAATATTGAAGAAGATGGAAGCAAAAACCCTGCAATCAATAAATATTGCGCCATTCAAAAAATGCAAGATTATCCTAGGGCTTGGTGATGGCAATGGTGATATTGTTCCAATTTCTATCTTTCTTTACAAATACTCGTACTTATCTATGTGTTGTCAAGGAACAACATTGCTTGTCCTCTTGTTCACTTTTATTGAATTGGTCTTGCTGGGTCTTACTTTAAGATATTACACTCACATGCGTTATATATGTGTACTCGTATGTATGTACATGAAAAAAGGACACAAAATCATCCACATTGCTTGCAAGTGTGTAAAAGAAAGGTATTTCAACATGGACATAAAGTAATAGATACAATCTCGTCATTAAACGTGAACAAACAAAGGTGAATGTCAAAGCTCCTATTCTTGGTATTCCTTGTCGTCCGTAAGCCTGGTGCCTGAGGTGTATGCCATAGTTGTCTTATTAAATTGACAGCAATTGTGGCGGACAAGCAAATACAGGATCGAAGGATTTCTAGCAAATCCTGTTGTTTCTGTCTGATAAAATAGAAAACACCATTGCATCAATTCTAAGCAATTAAATTGTTGCAATATTGGAAGAGAATGATCCAGAAAAAAAGCTTATAAAGGGTGTTCCAATCATAATGCACGATGTTAATTGTGAGTCACACCTTAACGTCAAGTTTTTTGTTGTTGAAGCCTTTTACGAAAATTAGCGTTCAAATCAAAATGCATTTCGTGTTTTTTTGGTCAGCATGATCGACCAAATGTGTCCAAAATCGGATCTGTAGGAAATGGAAAACAACTGTGAATGCTCGAGCAGTCCATCTCTTTCCCTCTTATTAAAAATCATTCTCTCTTTTTTTATATGTTCATGCAAGTTTCATGTGCACTTGCGTTAATGTGTCCAGGTACTCGTACTTACTTCGCAATATGCCGTGTTCTACTTTCCAACCGTTCTTCTACTGTCAATTTTCTTGCATCACCAAGTATGTACGTTTATTTCTGTGTGTAGCCACTAAGTGCGCAGTGAAGCATTGCGATCTTCCGTCAATGTGTCCAGGCACTATCTAATAATCAATATTATTCTCTAGTTTTACATGAGAGCACATATAATATAGTTAAAAAAACTCAGCCCTTGCTATACGAGTTTTTGATTGAAGGTATCAAAATTTATTTTAGTGCTTAGTTGAGATACACAATGAAACGGCCTGGATATACTCAAAACTATTTTCGAAACCTTCCGAACCTTCGTTTTGAAAACTTAATAGGTTTCACAGCAAATTGTTCTATTATGATGGGTAAACACAGTGGCGCGGCGTGCAGGCAAAACTCAAGGAAATAGTTCCCAATCAAGTATTAAATGGCTGCATCTGTCATAATTTGAATTTGGCTTTAAAGGTGGCAGCATCAGCAAAATTTTCTAGATAGGTTAGGCTAGGTTAAAGTGGCTGCTGACCGGAAAAGGTCGACACAATTAGACCAATATTTGGTCCGTTGTGATACCACAAGGATTTCAAAAATCACCCTTATTCGTTAAACCGTTTTGAGCTAATAATGAAGCGTTTGAGACAGTGAATGTCGGAATTATTTAGATCACTAGGATCGTTATAGTAGTAGTCTCCCAAGTGGAGTCTACGTCCTTGCGCTAGGGGAGGGCAAGAACATAGAAGGTGAGGAACTGAATCCTCTTCTTCTTCATCCATGCAGCTTCTGCAAAAATCATTTGCAGGAACTTCAAGACGAAAAGCATGTCTTCCTATTAGGCAGTGTCCAGTAAGGACACCTATAACGGAGCTAATATGCAATCTACCAATAGAAATTAGTTGTTTGAGCGTTTAGCATCAAACAATGGCCAAATCAGTTTAGTAGACCAGCAAGTTGGGGTGCTGGTCCACCTGTGGTTAGCTTTCTTTATGGTATCATGCTTTAGCATAAGTTTACAAGTAGCTAGGGGTATACCGATGTTAGATTTGCTATCCAACAAAGGTAAGATTGTTCCGTTTTTTGCAAGTTCGTCAGCTTTACAATTTCCTGGAATGTCTCTAAGTCCCGGCACCCATGTAAGGTGAATGTTAAACTGTTTTGACATCTCCACCAGAGATGATCGACAATTTTGGGCTGTTTGTGAGTTAATGAAGACAGAGTCCAGTGACTTTAAGGCAGCTTGACTGTCTGAGAAGATACGTATATCAGTAGTCGATATAACGTTTTCTTTTAGCCAAGAGAGGACTTCTTTTATTGCTAAAACCTCTGCCTGGAACACGCTACAGTGATTGGGAAGACGAAAAGATAGACAAAGATTTAATCTTTCGGAGTATACGCCTCCACCGACCCCGTCATCATCGGTTTTAGAAATGAATTGCTTCGTCTATCAAAAACGACTCATTTCCCCAAGAAGACCTGGAAGGGATGGACACTTGGAAATTTTTATTAAATTTTGGATGAGGGGTGGTGTAATCGACGTTACTAGGTAGAGTACAGTATAGTAGAGTGGTCAATATCATTATTGATCCACTGCGAGGAGGCTTTAAGTCGAATGGCTGTGTTAGCGGCCGATTGTTTGCTAAAAATATCTAGCGGTATGAGATGAAAAAGAACATCAAGTGCAGGAGTGTAGGAGTTCCTTCAGAGTGTTAGGATGCTTACCAGATATCGCTATCGCAACATCGTCCGCATAGGCAATCACCCTGTGCCCCTCCTTTTCAAGAATCAGTTTATTTACGACCAGATTCCAGAGGAGAGGAGAGATGACACCGCCTTGCGGCGTACCTCTACTAACAGTTCTTCGAGTAGTAAAATCGCCCAGTTTTGAATTTATAATCCTGCTTATCAGCATATTATTTATCAATTTACTGATTGACTTATCCACCTTCAGAGAAGATAGCGCAGATGTGATTGCGGATGCGTCGACATTATTGAAAGCTCCTTCTATATCTAAGAAAGCAACTAGGGTGAACTCCTTATGATGAAGGGAATGTTCGATAGTGCGAACCAGCGTATGTAGAGCGGTTTCTACAGATTTTCTTTTGTTATAGGCCTGTTGAGCATTGGATAGTAGGGACTTATCAAAATTTTCCAAATAATATTGTTAAAGGAAATCATTTCTGTAACTGTGCTTCACGAAGGCACAAAATATTTTGTTTCAGTTTTTCTATGGTTAAAGACGATTTTTCATCCCTACCGTCTGGTACTCCAGCTATTATTTATTCCGTGACATCAAATCAGCAGAGCACCTATTGCTATGAAAGCCATACTGCCGGTCGTTGAGAAGCTTTCGTTCTTCAATCTTCAATTGATAAATTTATCAGCGTTTCCATGACCTTAGAAAGAAGGCATGTAATTGTAATTGGGCTATAGTTAGCGGGAGAAAAAGATTCGCCGTTGGAGTTGGACACATAGTGGTTGAGTGATACTATGCGGGTCAACGGACTTGCGTAATGCATATATCGAGATCTTTTAGTGCTCGTGCAACTGTTCGATTGCGGAAAAGAACATGCTATTAAATTGTTAATGCTCCCAAGTACAGAAGTGGTCATAACAATTTCTGTCAGCTTTGAATTAACAGCAAATTTTTTTTAACAGCAGTTTTTGTAGAAAAACATATCTGGAAATAATTCTAACTCAATCGATCTAGTCACTAACGAGAAATATCGGAAACGAAATAATATGTGACAAGTTTTAGATTAACACATGTACAAAGGTAATCACAGACTCATGACCACAATACCGGAATCCAATTTTATATCGTTAGAAAAAAATCACAACCGGCCGGCAGATATCAAGGTCAGTATTTTTCGACAGAACTTATTTTAAATATGGCTTAAAATATTACAATGTGTGCATTTATTCTTTTTTAATAAATAATGCAAATTTATTTTTGAATCTTTGTTTTAAAGTCTGACTACAAAAAATGATGCAATTGCCTTTATTATTCTCAGAAAATCAAAACCAGATCAGAGTTGTGCAAAAGCAATATACTTTAAGCAGAAGATGTTTCTCCTCGCCGCTACAGCTCCGGAACAATGCACTAGGCTACTCTCGCTTTTGAATCAAAACAAACAAGTAGAAAGATTCTGCTCCAATGTGAACTGGCTCATGTTATTGAACTTGATGGGGGGTTCCCACGTAAACACTGTATTTGTAGACTTTCTGATGCCTTGAGTTAATAAAAAGCCGACTCAGTCTTATTTATTTCTCAGTTTGAATCTAAAATGCTATCAATAATTTGTCTCGCATTGTGCGCCATGTTTGCTTTAGCAACTTCTGATCCGCGCATACAAGTTTCTACCTCTTTGGGTGACATACGCGGTGTTGTATTAATTTCACGTTTAGGAAAAAAATTTAACGCTTTTCGAGGCATTCGTTATGCAAAAAATCCCGTCGGTGAATTACGGTTTATAAACCCACAACCGGTTGAATCGTGGAAACCTACAGAATTGGATGCTACAAAAGATGGACCAAGATGCCCTCAGAGCTCATTTGATTCTCCAGATAATTCTGAAGATTGCTTGCGATTGAATGTCTATTCTAAAACCCTGTCGCCTAATGCATCGAAGCCGGTAATTGTGTACATACATGCAGGAGGATTATACGGATTATCTGGACGAACCAACAATGCCGGTCCAGAGCTTCTGATGGATCGGGATATTGTTTTGGTGACAATCAACTATCGGCTGGGTACACTTGGCTTCCTGGCAACTGGTACTGCAGATGCACCTGGAAATGCTGGCCTTAAGGATCAAGTACTCGCTCTGCGATGGGTTCGAGACCATATTTGTGAATTCGGTGGTGATCCAAATTCAGTAACATTGCTAGGCTACAGTGCTGGGAGTCGGAGTGTTGGTCTACATTTGGTTTCACGCATGTCTAGAGGTCTATTCCATAGAGCCATCGCCATGAGTGGGTCACCGATTCAATTAGAAAAATACAACGAAGATCAGTTGGATCTGGCGAAGACACAGGCGAAATTGTTGGAGTGTCCAACCGACAACCCAAAAGACATGGTAAACTGCTTGAAAGAGGTATTTATGGCAGAATCATAGAGTTCGCAAGTTGTCTTACCTATAGTTTTCTTAGACTCCATCTGAAGAATTCGTCAAGACCTTCGACAGTATGTTTGAAATTGGATACCATCCAATGTTGAACTGGAGCCCAGTTATTGAAAAGGACTTTGGTCAGGAGAGGTTTTTAATGGAAGATCCATTAATATCTTTCGAGAAGGGAGATTTCCAAAAAACTCCAATGGTTATCGGAAGGAATAAGGACGAATTTGCTCGTATAGCTTATTGTAATTCTAGTTCGTTTTCAAAACATGCTTCGTTTAGTCTATTCATTTTTATTTAAGATAACTTCCAAAATGAAAACATCACTGAGCGAATGAACAATAACTGGGAAGAAGTTGCCCCAATAATGCTTCGCTATGAACGAAATACTAGCGAGTCTAGGGAAATCAGTAAACTCCTAAGGGCAGCTTATCAAATTCCCGAAAAAATCGTTACAAATTCGACTCCATTTGAACCGTTCGCAAGGGTAATTTCAGCAGAACTTCAATGGGATATAATCTAATATCATTGATGTTTTATAGCTATTGAGTGATGGGATTGTGGGCTTCGCTGTTGAGAGACTGGTTAATTTGGTTGAAAAAAGTATTCCCGTGTATTACTACTGTTTCACTTACAAAGGACGTTACAGTGATTTTAAATATCCAGCTGATACGGCATATGGTACGGAAATATAAATATATCTTCTCATTACTGACTTTTGTCTTATTACAGGAGCAGTTCATCACGACGAATTGCTTTATCTTTTCCAAATACCTCGGATAGCACCACTTTTTTCAAGAACTGATCCTGAAAATAAAGTTGTTGAAAGACTAACAAGAATGTGGACACAATTTGCTAAGACTGGGTAAGTTTTAATAGCATTTTGCGTTGTTAACATACAGCATGAAATTATTTCCAGGAATCCAAACAATTCCAAGGACGAATATCTCAAAAACTTGAACTGGAAGCCTTTTAATTCGAATGATGAAAACTATCTAGATATCGGAGATGAGCTTGTTATGCACGAACAACTTTTTGTGAGACGCTATTCTATTTGGGAAATAATTTTAGCATTGAAATCATAAAAACAAATAAGCATTAAATGTGATAACCGAAAACTTGTGATTTGTGTGGAAAAAAAAAGAAATAAATGTTTTCAAAATTTTTTTCTGAGAAATTAAATATGTATTCTGTTTTCTCAAAATAGTTAGTCATAAACGATTAATTGAAATTTAGTAAAAATCGAAAAGTAAGATTAAAACGACAAACAAAATGCGGAATATTGGTCATATTTTGGGTGTTTATCGCTAAAGACAAATAAATCAAATATTTAGGCTATCCAGGTATTAAATAGTGTTTCCCATCTTAGGCGTTCATATTTGGCAGAAAATTGTAGCTCATATTAATACCTTCTAACATCTCGTACAAAGTAATGGTTGGGAGCTGATAACCACTGAGACCTGGTTCTTCACAAGATGTTGCACTCCAAAATTATTTAAATACAAAATGTCAGTCAAAACAATCTTGGACTCGTCTGACCACAGAATATTCCTCCACAAAAACATGAAAAATCAGGGACTTACCAATGATTTTATTTACACTACTATTATTTTGACCGCAACTGTATATACAAATACATTTTTAAACAAAATACGAGTATGTATGTATGTTAATCATCAATTATAGTACCTATTGTGCAGTTATGAAGCTTCCCTTAACAAAAAACATATTCAGCCCTATCGAGGTATCCGTTCGGAAGAAGTTTCGAAATGATAGTCCGTTCCGATCGGAACTTAGATTTCGTTCGAGGTATCCACTTCAGAACAAAAACAAATGAAGCATACAATCGCATTCATTTGACAATTGTGTCAGCTGGATTAATTCAATAAGTTAACATTTTTTGATATTTAAAAGTTTTTCAATTAGTCTACAAATGGATAGTGTTGCTTTAGTTTTGTTCGAAAATGGTGTTTTTCCGATTTTTGTGTAGAGGGTATAACCACTTTAATTTATATAGAAACAATAGAGGATTGTTGACTGATTAAAAATATATAGGCCTCAGACGATTCAGTTTCAGCCTTCGCCCTGACAGAGGACTGTTAAGTTTGCAAGAAAATTAACTGTTTAAGTTTAAGTTAAGTTCAGAGGCTTAAAACCTGCTGATCTAGTGCGTACCAGCGGCCTTAAACCTGCCGATCTAGTGCCTACCAGGGGCCTAAAACCTGCCGATCTAGTGCCTACCAGGGGCCTTAAACCTCCTGATCTAGTGAAACTGAAATTCGTGGTCATTGTTTGTTCGTAAATGGGAAAAAGTTTTATTTTGACAGCAACTCGGCATTGCAATGTGACGGCGAATGTGGATTGTCAATGTTACAGCAGCTGATTGATGACAGCCCGACAAATAGCGTTCCTGGTTGTAGCAAAAACTTAGTGGCGAACAATAGCAACACGTCACGGTACGTTGCGCCGCCTCAAAAAAATCTTTAATTGTAATGCTGTCTGCCCAAATTATTACTAAGAATTTAAGAAAAAATTGTTGTTTAAATAAAAAAAATTATAAAATTTTATCATACAATGTTTCAGGATTAAGTAATAAATCGATTTTCACTAATTTTTATAATTTTATATGTATGTTTGATATTATTTTCCTATATGAAACTTTTGTTACCGAACTAAATATTAATATGTACGAAAATAAATTTACCAAATACGAATTAAAATCAATACCAGCAACCAGAACTCATGCAAGAGGAAGAGCCAGTGGAGGACATATTTTCGGATTTAAAAGAGATCTTAACATTCATGACTGCAAAATCGAGTCATACCACTCCTTGCTGTATATAACAATGAAAATTGATAGGAAAAATTTACGTCTACTACCAACTTACTTAAATTGTAACAATTGGGATATCGATTTCGAGAACCTACAAGAATTCATGACATGTGGAGGTGACAACTCAAATTTACTTCTAATAGACGATTTAAATGCGAGAGTGGGTGATGAAAAAGGTGCTGAAAACAGTATAGCTGGAATAGCGAGAAATTCTAAAGATAATATTAAAAACTCCAATGGTCATAAGCTTCTTGAACTCTGCAACTCCTATGGTTTAAAATTGCTAAACGGAACAAGCCAAGGTGATCCCGATGGAGAATTCACGTTTGTTGGAGGTCAAGGTTCTTCTGTCATTGACTATTGTTTTATTGGAAGTGAATGGAATAATCTTGTTGTCGACTTCGAGGTATTGAACGAGCCCTTTTCGGACCACATGCCAATTGTCGTATCCTTCAACCAAGCAGAGGTAGTTAATGTCACAACGGCAAACATGAAACTCCTTCCAAAAATAGTTTGGAGTAGTACCAAAGAGTACGCCTATAAGGTGAAATTAGATGAGGCCCTACAAAGTCGAGAAGTCGCGAATTTCAACGATCTAGAAGTAATAATTAAGCTAGTATACCCGCAAAACAGTTTGAAAAAAAAACCCACAGCATTCAAAGAGCGCTGGTTCGACGAAAGCTGTAAAAAAGCAAGAGATGTGTCATATGCCTGGCTTAAACGTTTTCGTAAAGTCAATAGCAGGTTTGCAAAGGAATTATATATAAAATACAATCAGAAGTTCAAGACCTTATGTAAAAAAAAAAAGAAATTGTATTTTGAATCTGAGGCAAGAAAACTAAGTCTAGCTATGAACTCTTCAGAATTTTGGACATTAGCTCACAATTTAAACGGTAGGAAATATATTATTGACATCAACCTAAGTTCTCAAGATTTGCAATACCATTTCAAACAACTTTTAAACCCAACATCGAACGAGATATCCAAGTTTCATTACGCATCACCTTGCTTTTACGATCCTATTTTAGATTCGCCGATCACGTTGCAAGAGGTATCTTTTGTCATCAATAGGCTCAATGATGGCAAAGCAGCTGGGTCGGATAGGATACCGGTTGAATTCTACAAGTATGGGACGAATAATCTTATGCAAACGCTGACCGGCCTAATGAATAATGTTATAGAAGACGGTATAATTCCTGAACAGTTTAAGGAAGCTTTAGTGTTTCCTATATACAAGAAAGGGTGCACAATGAATCCTGCGAACTACAGAGGTATCTCCTTTCTCAATGCCACCTACAAAATTTTCACCGCAGTACTTCAAAGTCGCCTCAAACGTTGGATAGCATCAAAAAATCTAATAAGTGAATTTCAAGCGGGCTTCAGATCGGGTTATTCTACTATTGATCACATTTTTGTATTCAAAAGTATTGCTGATTCATTCCTTGCAAGAAATAAAAAACTTTATGTTCTCTTCGTGGATTTTAGAGCAGCGTTCGACACAGTGGACCGGGACGCCCTAATGTACAAGCTGTACGGACTTGGGATGACCTTTAAATTTGGACAACTTATTCAAAATATCTATCGAGATACGAAATCAGCAGTGTGGAATGGTGCAGATAAATTTGAGTGGTTTGAAACCAAAACTGGAGTCAGACAAGGCTGTGCACTTAGCCCCGATCTATTTGCACTTTTTATAGATGACCTGGTCTATTATCTACCTGGTGGCATAGAATTTGCGGGATTGCAAATTAAAGCTCTTCTTTTTGCTGATGATGTAGTGATGATGGCGTACACACCTGAAACACTACAGTTAATGATAAATAAGCTTCATGAATTCTGTAAGTTGTGGAATCTTGTTGTTAATCCGGACAAGTCTAAGGTTATGGTTATAAGAAAGGGAGGAGGCAGAACTAGCGCGAACGAGAAATGGATTTATGATGGGAATGCTGTTGAGGTTGTAAAAGAATACAAATATCTTGGTGTACTATTCACACAAAATATGAAAATGGAAAAACATTTAAACGAAAAACTAACTAAAGCGAAAACTGCATTAAACGCTACTTGGAAAAATTGCTTCAACAACAAGCACGTAAGTCACAGTAGCAAATATCGTGTATTTGAAACTGTAGCGGAATCAATCCTCTTTTATGCTGCACAGGTATGGGGAGGCTCAAAATATGAAACGGTCGAGAAACTTTTAAGGTATTATCTCAAAAGAGCATTTCATCTCCCTCCCAATTCGCCGAACTATATGCTAATGATAGAAACTGGATTATCTCCGTTGTTTATTAAGACACTCAAACTACAAGTAGACTATGTTCTCCGTGTCATGCAAATGCCAGATCATCGGCTTCCTAAGAGAGTGGCCATTCAAATGGTGCGAAGCAAAAGAGGATGTTGTAAGGAATGGGAAGAAATAGCTGGAGAGTGTGGAATAGCTATAAATATAAATCTGGATGAACCAAATACTTGGAGACAATTATTGTACGATCTAATCAAACAAGTTGACCTTAGATATAGGGCAAACCAGGAGGAAGAAGCTGCAAGATCTCTTCACCGAACGATTTATAATCGCCTGGACTACTGTCTCAACGAAAATAACTATTTCAAAGATGAAAATAATGTAAACTCAATTTCAATGATGTTCCGGTTACGAGGCGAATTGCTGCAACTCAACTACATACCACATAGAAACGATTTGCCAATTTTATGCGATTTATGCAACCTGAGAAAGCGGGAAGATATCATTCATTTCTTAGGGTGCTGTCCAGTTTTACGTGAAATAAGAAGAAATGTATTTGGAGAAGATATCCTAACAGATGAATACTGTATATTTTTATTAAATCGAATGGATGTGGAAAAATTGTATGAATTTTTAAAAATCGCTCTTAAATATAGGAGCAGAATTATAAATGGGGATTTTTGAAAATGTTGTACATATTAAATTATAAAAACTGAAAATTTAATCCTAAATCAATAAAATGTTTTAAATAATAAATTAAAAATGTAATTGTACTAAACTTATATAGAGTATAAATTGGATTGTCAATCTGGCAGACGGCAAAGCCATGCTCAAACGATTTTATGTATTATTAATATTGTATTCAACTCTAAAAATTATGAACCAATAAAAATCTAATCTAATCTAATCTAAAAAAATCTAGTGCCTACCAGGTTCCTAAAACCTGCCGATCTAGTGCCTACCAGGGGCTTAAAACCTGCCGATCTAGTGCCTACAAGGGGCTTAAAACCTGCCGATTTAGTGCCTACCAGGGGCCTAAAACCTGCCGATCTAGTGCCTACCAGGGGCCTTAAACCTCCTGATCTAGTGCCTACCAGGTTCCCAAAACCTGCCGATCTAGTGCCTACCAGGGGCTTAAAACCTGCCGATCTAGTGCCTACAAGGGGCTTAAAACCTGCCGATCTAGTGCCTACCAGGGGCCTAAAACCTGCCGATCTAGTGCCTACAAGGGGCCTAAAACCTGCCGATCTAGTGCCTACAAGGGGCTTAAAACCTGCCGATCTAGTGCCTATCAGGGGCCTTAAACCTGCTGATCTAGTGCCTACCAGGGGCCTAAAACCTGCCGATCTAGTGCCTACCAGGGGCCTAAAACCTGCCGATCTAGTGCCTACCAGGGGCATTAAACCTGCTGATCTTGTAAGCGCCAAGAGCGTGGTCCGTATTTATAAAAGAATAACCCGATACCGAATGCCAGTTAACGAAGGAAACAGATGCCAGAATAAAGCTTTTTAAAGGAAACCAGCAGGACCCCGATACAAGGAGAATAACCGATGTTTACCAGATACACCAGGCAGGCTGTAATTAATTGAAGTCAAGAATATTTAAGTTGTTATATGAATTTAAGATTTATTTTTAATAAAGATTTGTATAAGGTTTTAAAGACCTTCCTACTGAAGTTTCGTGTTTTTCTTCAGAGCGACTCTGGAAATCCGGCGAGCAAAACCTCGGCTGGAAAGCAAAAAGCACATCACAAACCTCAAAAACTTTTTTCTTTTCAAATATAACCAAATAAATGATACACCAAAAATTCAGAAAAATTCTCCTGATTATCAAAATGTCGGCCTCAGAAGTTTTGTTTTCAGCCTTGGACCTCTCAGACGCCATTTTAGTATTTTAAAATTCAGAATAGTCTGTCGAATAATAATTTTCTGAAATTAAATCGTCTGTGGCCTATATATTTTTAATCAGTCAACAATCCTCTATTGTTTCTATATAAATTAAAGTGGTTATACCCTCTACACAAAAATCGGAAAAAACACCATTTTCGAACCCCCACCCCCGGCTGAAAAAAGAACCTGACAGACCATATGAATTTTGGTTATACCTCCACTCCCAAAATTTGCTACCGGCTCTTAGAATATTACAGATCCGTGGTTTCCGAATGCAAATAAAACTATTTCATTCCTTCTCGACGTTTCGTTGGTTTTTTTTTCCAATTTTTTCAAGAGATTTGGCTTTTATTTTATTTTACATTTGTGTATGATAATTATTTATATAAAAAATTCTTCACTTTTACATTGAACATTTAAAACTCACAATGAAAAAAATTAATAAATAAATAAATAAATAAATAAATCAATACATTAAACACTATAAAATAAAACAGACAAAAACTTAAGCGCTAATATCACAGAAATTTCTTTTTTGCAACACCGTAATTTATTATTCTAATATGGAATATATATCTACTTTTTGAAGTAGCGTAAGTATGGAAATAGTTGCACATAATTCACAAAATTAGTTCAAAGATTTAAAAAAAATCAAAAGATAAATTTCTAGTCACTAATCGTTCTGATAGTGTTTCTTCAGAACAAAAGCTTGCGATTTGCTTAAGATTGCTCGCTGAAGGAAACTATCAGCATGGTGTAGCATTTCCACATTGCAATTGGACATTTAACATTTTCAAGTATACTTAAAAAAGTCTTGGACATTTTGGAGGAAGACTTGTGCCCAAAATGGATAAATCTTTGAATGACCTATGAGGAGGTTCAAATATCGAAAATTAACTTCTTTGAAAGAACAGGTTTTCCTGAAATAATTGGATGTGTGGATGAAACCCGGGTAAAAATAATTGTTCCTAAAGAAAATAAGCACCTTTTTCTCAATCGAAAAGATTTCTATAGCCTGAACGTGTTAATTGTTAGTTAAAATTTACAAATCTTTCAATTGATAAATACTCATTGCTGTTTTCTAGATTTGCGATTACAAAATGAGGATAAGAGGAGTAAACGTAAATTATCAAGGAGCTAACCATGATTCCCATATATGGAATATGAGCCCACAACGCAACGTCGTCGGAATTTTGAACATGCTTACCAGAACAGAGTAAAGCCTAGTACGCAGATCGGGAAAAATTTTGTCTCCCATACATTTTTTTCCTGGGACAAATTTTGTCTCGGATATTTTTCCGAGCAGTACGCAGTTCACGCGCAAAATTTATACTATTGTGAATTGCTGTACAAAATGTTTCCACTAAATTTTGCCAGGAAAAAGAATGATACAAGCATTATTTTGCGGGATAAATTTTGACAGCCATCGTATTCCCGAAAGTGATTTTCGTCAAAACTGGTTCTGATGAGGAGATTCCAAAAAGGTATGAACGACTTTTGTAAGACAACCCGTTCCAGAGATACACTTAAAAACACATTAAACTAGATTTATTCTCTCCAACTTAAAACTTTTGCGCGAGATTTGGAAAAGTTTTGTAGAGATTAAAATTGTAGAGATAAAATTTGTCTTGTCTCGATCTGCGTTCTAGTTTTAAGAGACGGGTGGCTACTGGGTTGGTATATTATCTGTTATCCATGTTTTCTGTATAGGTGATGCGGGATATTGGGTGCTCGGCAACTCCATTATAACCCCTAAAAGTCGGAAAAAATTCTCAACGTATGTTTGCGCTACACAACTGTATGTCTCCATTACAACACAACAGAAGAAGCTAAAGCAACATTGGAAGATTTTGAAGAAACTGAATCCATCATCTAGACTCTAATGAATCCCTAAGATCATCACACCATGGACAGGCAGTCACAACCAGAAATGAAATACTTATGCATTTTTAATACAACATTCATTTATTATACGAGTACTAACACAGATTTATAAAAAAACGCCTTCATGCAAATAAATAACATTTGTATCTTTTTAAACAAAACAAAAAATGACTAGTCTTCTTGGCTTAGGAATAAGGGTTATTAAATTAAAAAGTAAATACACACTTTAGATGCGTATTCATGGTTTATCTTTTCAATCACTTAATTATTATTGATTAAGTGCAAAATTCGTCTTTTCGATTTGAGCTTCGAGGATCTGGACTGTGAGTTGTAGTTTGAGATTCATTATGTTCACAACCTCGATATTGTGCTCTTGAACTTCTTTAAGCTTCTTCTTTTCGATGGCGCACAGATCTTCTAAAGATCGACTTACTCTCTTCAAATGCTGGCAAACATCTTGTTTTGATTTGTTGCATTTAGTACCGAAGAAATTTCTTTATAATAATCCTCTTAGAAGTTCACCGGCTTGTTTAACAGTTGGGCAGTCGATAGCGGCATTCTTACTGAATGTCCTGCGCTTTCCTCAGGCTCGGATATTACCCACAGTTTTCAACCATTATACTATAGTTTCTTGAGGCTCGGGGCTTAATCCTGCATCGTTTTTCTTGTTTTAATTTTCATATTTTTTAGTGCTTTGTACAATGGAATTATTTTGAAAATGTCCTTGCACCGGTTCCGTCTATGCTATACTTCATATTGATTATGGCTATGACCGCTTCTTCTATGGGTGTGAAACTTTTTTGAGTGAAAGGTCCCCCACCTATAGCTCCAACCTCTCTTTTGTTGTCAGCCAACTTCTACATCAAATCCTTTGTAATCACTCCAAACCTATTTAATTACAAATATTTATTGATTTAAAACTGTATTTCCATAATCCATATTTTTTCCATACTTGTTTTTACTTGCGAGTTATAGGTACTATAAGGCAAGTTATGCATTCGGAAAAAAAATCTAACTCGAGATTTTGATCAGAGTTGACATTACGATGATAGCGAAGACTAAAAAAGTGGGTCTCGCAATTCTGTCTGTCTGTCTGTCTGTTCGACTACAGCCTAAACGACTCGTCCTATTTTCTTTAAACTTGGTAAATATCACTTTTAGTTTTTTTCCCCCAGACGTTTTTTTTTTTTTTTTAAGACCAAAAATAATGGTAACTGTCATACGAATTTTTTTCGAAATTTAATAAATATTTTTTTTTTCTCAAAAACTGTTCGACAAATTTTAAAAATGAAAATACAAAAAAATTTCATTTAGTTAAAGCTAGGTAATAGTTAAACAAAATTTTCCGAAAAATGGTTATTGAGGGCACCCCCCATGGAACCATTTTTTTTTGTTTTTGATTTTCTCAAAAACGGTAAAACCAATTTTGATCATTTTCTTTTTGCTAAAATCATAATAGAATAATTATATTATAAATAGAATTGTGTACAGAAATTAAAAAAAAAAAATTTTTTGATTTTTAAGAAAAATTACAATTTTTTTTTCAAAACTCAATATTTTGAAAACCCCATTCTCGATTTTTTTAAAACTTGAGAAATAAAAGTTTCTCAATATAATCTACAAGATGTGAAAACAAAAAATTTATTTTACCTAAAAATAAAGGTACCCACTATACAGATGCTTAAAAATAAAAAAAAAATGGTTTTCAAAAATTGTATTTTTCTCGAAAACAGCGCCTAGAATTTTGATAAATTTTTTTTTCTTTCAATTAATTTGAAAATTTGAAATTAAGATATTACAGCTTGTACCAACAATAGAACCATTTTTTCGAATTTTGAATTTCTCATTATCCACATAACGGATCTTAATGAAATTTTTTATAGAGAAGATTCTAAAAAGTCTAAAACACATTGCATTTAAAAACTTTAAAATAAATATTTTTTGAATTTTTGAAAAAAAAAAATCTGTTTTTTCTTTTTTTTGAAAATTCGATATCTCCAAAAATTCTTTGCTGAATGTGCTTCATCGCAATGCGTTGATGGGTGTCACATTTTATCGGAAGATTGTCCGATATGTCAATCGGACAGGGTACCTCGGTAGAAAATTCTCCGATTTCGAACAAATCGGACAAAAATTTTCTCCGAACAGATACCTCGATAGGGCTGATTATATCTTACAGTGTAAGGTTCCCATCAATAAAATAAATACATACTTTGAAATTATTGTTAACGAAATTCTAGGAAGATATAAAAAAAATATTTTTTAAGAAAATCGATCCTGCGATATTTTTTTCTTACATGATATTCTCGAAAAACTCAAATTGCAATCATAGTTCGATACTATTTTTGGAATTATTTTGGGAATTTAAGAAAACGAATTTTATGCTTTTTTAGATATTTTATAATTACATAAATGTCTTATGCATAAAAGTCTAGAAATTCTTAGAATTATGAAAGGAACTCCGTGAGACTCTGTCGTGCATTTTATCTAAGAAAGGGTTTAAACAATCTAAAGAAATTCTTATCATTTTCCGTCTCGCACTTTAACCTATCAAATTCGCAATTTTATTATGAACATTCCTAAAATTAAGCTGTTTTAAATGTTGTACAACTTAAATCACCAATAAATTAAAACAAAAATTTGAAGTGCTACAATATAAACAAATTGCAAACACACAAAGCCAATTACAATAACAACAAATTCAAATCTTAAATTCAATTTCCAAGAATTTGTCAATAAGAAAAAACAATAAAATACAAAATTCCCTTGAATTGAGATGTCTTTATAATTGAAAATAAAATCACATATTTCTTGAGAAAATCGCAATCACATCAGTATATGCGAAGTTAGATCCATTTCTATGCGTTGCACTTACTTGCCCTCGATAAAATGTCAAAACGGATTTCTGGAAACAAAATGTGTAAAGCTATTGAATACAAAATTACTTTTATTTCAGAAATACCTGTTTTTAAAATTGTAACAGAATTGGTTGAGTTCTTTATGAGAAATTCGAAAATAATCAAAAAAGACTTTTTTTAAATACTCAAAAACCCATTTTCAGCATTTGAATACAAAGTTACGTCGCATTACTCAAGGTCGTCATCGATGCACTTCAGCTCATGAAAGTAATCTTGATGTACAGATGGACGAGCTGACCGATCGGCGATTGCGGCCTTTTTGGAATTCTATAGGTATGTGTTATACATTTATTTTACGAAACCAATAATTGCCCGATAGTGCAAGAAGAAATTAATTCTAACTGAGTAAGTATGTAGTCAATTCTATCTACGTATATAGTAAGCATTACTCACTCTCTCTTTTGAGAATACAACCAAGCATATCACAACTTTTTCAAGCTCGAAAAGTTTCATTGTTTTGAAGGTATAAATATCTGATGCAATTAATTTTTGTTTTCAGTTTAAATCTGCGATGCTGACTTTATTCTACTTCGCGTCCGCAATGTGTGCCGCGACAGCCTCAGCAGCTTCTTCTGGCCAAATTCAAATTTCAACTTCTTTGGGTGAAATACGTGGTGTAAAACAAACTTCCCGTTTGGGAGAAGAGTTTAACGCCTTTCTAGGCATCCGATATGCGAAGAACCCCGTCGGTGAATTACGGTTTGTGAACCCACAACCTGTAGAACCGTGGAAACCTACAGTATTGGATGCTACAAAAGATGGACCACGATGCCCTCAGAGTCCATTTGATTCCCCAGATAATTCTGAAGATTGCTTGCGATTGAATGTCTATTCCAAAGACCTATCCTCAAATGCGTCGAAGCCAGTAGTTGTGTACATACATCCGGGAGCATTCTATGGATCTTCTGGACGATGCAGTAGTGATGCTGGTCCGCAGCTGTTAATGGATCGAGATATTGTTTTGGTGACAATCAACTTTCGATTGGGAACGCTCGGTTTTCTTGCAGCTGGCACTACAGACGCACCTGGAAATGCTGGGCTTAAGGATCAAGTGCTCGCTTTGAGATGGGTCCGGGACCATATACGTAGCTTTGGTGGTGATCCTAATTCAGTTACTTTGTTGGGCTACAGTGCAGGAAGCATGAGTATTGGTCTGCATATGGTTTCACCAATGTCAAGAGGTCTATTCCATCGAGGCATTGCAATGAGTGCTTCACCGTTACTTTTAGAAAAATACACCGAACATCAGTTGGATATCGTTAAGAGACAGGCAAAATTGTTAGATTTGCCAACCGATGATATAACTGGTATAGTAAAGAGTCTTAAAAAGGTAAACTTGAGTCCACATAGAATATATACTAGTTCGATTGATACTACTATTTTCTTAAGACTCCGTTTGAAGAATTTATTAAGACCTTTAACAAAATATTTGAAGTTGGCTACCACCCAATGTTGAACTGGCGTCCAGTCATTGAAAAGGACTTTGGCCAGGAAAGATTCTTAACTGAAGATCCAGAGACATCTTTTAAAGAAGGAAAATTCCAAAAGACTCCACTGATTGTTGGCATAACCAAGGATGAATTTGCTCGTATTGCATATTGTAAGCTTGAGTAAAATATTTAATCTTTGTTCCTATTGTTCTAATTCTACTTTCAGATACCCTGAAAAACGAAAACTTTACCAAGCAGATGAACGAGAATTGGGAAGAGATTGTACCTATCATGCTGCAATTTAGCAAGAACAACCCAGACTCTAAGGAAATGAGTAAGGTTTTAAAGACCGCTTATCAGATTCAGACTCCAATTGTGGCAAATTCAACCCCCTTTGAACCGTTTGGCAAGGTAAGTTTGTGTTAGAATTGAAATGATTATTTTATAAAAATTATGATTAATGGTCTTTTGGAAAGCTTTACAGCGATGCAGTTATCGGGTTTCCAGTTCATAGATTTGTAACTTTAACTGAAAAATATATTCCCGCGTATTACTACTGTTTCTCATATAAAGGAAGATACAGTGACTTCAAATATCCGAAAGATTCTGCCTATGGTAGCACAGCATTAATGAATTTGATTTTTTCTTGCTAATTTGACTGATATTGAAATTCTAGGAGCTGTTCATCATGATGATTTATTGTATCTATTACATGTGCCTCGTTTAACGCCCCTTTACTCAAAAACTGATCCCGAAGATAAAATTGTAGAAAGGCTAACAAGAATGTGGACACAGTTTGCTAGGACTGGGTAAGTAACAATATACATAATTTTGTTTTGGTTACAGTTTTGCATCGTAAATTGTTGCAGGAATCCTAACAACCCGATGGATGAATATCTCAAACAGTTGGACTGGAAACCTTTTAATGCAGATGATAAATACTACCTAGATATCGGAGATGAGCTTGTTCTCAAGAAAAACCTATTTGAGGAACGATTTTCCGTGTGGGAAAAGATTTACGCATCGAAATCATAGTTTTTTAAGAGTTAAATGAAACGATCAGAGTTGCAAAGTTATTTATTTTTGTACAAATTAAACGAAAGTGTGTATCCAGGCATTAAATATTATGTAGGGAACTTATACCTTGTGCAACTTTGTCAGAATAAAAGGCTCCATTAACTTCATACGTAATTTGATTTAAACTTTTAAAGTTCGTATACATGACCTTTATAGTCTTGTCAAAGACAGCTGACAAGAAAAAGAATCAAAATATATAAAAAATCTTTTGGAAACAAAACATGCACAAATTGAAATGGATAAAGCAAAACAAACAGAGAAGAATACATCATTTTTGAACTTCATTTAAAAAATAACATAAATATTTATTAGATGCTTCAGACATTATTAAGTTCATTAAATGAGTTGAACATGGTAATGAACAAGTTGAATGGGATCTTTATCTTTTCAACATTATTAAAACAGAACTACGTATGTACAGAGAGCAGCCTGGCGGAAATTTTGTACAGAGATCGAGTCTACTAATGACGCTCCAAGGCTCAAAAAGTCATGTCAAAGGTCCACACTCCTCCTGGTTTTCTTAAAAGATCGGATGGAACCTGGACTGACTCCTTCTTTGAAAGCTTAGATTCACTTATGAGCACTTATGTCCCAGCACGTACTTTTGATGCATCTCTAATGAATAAGTGCCCAAACAGTCAAATAGTTAGTAAAAAGTAGAAAAGTAGCTTGGGAACAATTTCATCTAAAGACGTCATTGTACCGTTTCTAATGTAAATATATTTAAATATTTAAGGGATGACTAAATATCACTTATATTCCATTCAGTTATAGAGAAGTTAATGTCATTTTCATTCCGAAGGCTGACAAGCCCACTAACACTGCATAGAAAGATTTTAGACCAATTAGCCTAACTTCCTTTCCTTTTAAGACATTGGAAGTGCTGATAGAAACGCACATTGGCCTCAAGCTAAATGATAGTGTCCTCTCACAGGTCCAACATGCAATCATGAAGGGCAAATCTGTTGGGACGGCGGCGCACTTCATGAAGTGGTCGGCACGATTTAGAAATCAATCCACTTTAAGGAATTTACCCTAAGGGCCATCAACAACGTTAAAAATGGAGCGATACTAAAGGGTGGTTAAATTTTAAGGGCCGATGTTGATTTTAAATAAAACACAAATTATTTGGGAAATTATTGTCATTTCTTTTTATTATGATGATATGGTATGATTCAATTATGTATGGAACAAAATATCCGCCAAATGGCCGCCGCGACCTCAACGGCACACTTCCATCCGATGGTCCAAATTTTCGATGACGCTGAGGCATAATTGAGGTTCTATGCCGTTAATGTGTCGAATTATCTCATCCTTTAGCTCCTGAATTGTTGGTGGTTTATCGACGTACACCTTTTCTCTCAAATAACCCCAAAAAAAAGAAGCCCAACGGTGTCAAATCACATGATCTTAACGGCCAATTGACATCGCCACCATGTGAGATAACACAGCCATTGAATTTGTCGCGCAAAAGAGCCATTATTTCGTTAGCTGTGTAGCAAGTGGCACCGTCCTGTTGAAACCACATATCGTCCACATTCATATCTTCCAATTCGGGCCATAAAAAGTTCGTTATCATCTCATGATAGCGAACACCATTCATAGTAACTGCCTGACCGGCCTCATTTTGGAAAAAATACGGCCCGATGATTCGCCAGCTCACAAACCGCACCAAACAGTCACTACTTGTGGGTGCATTTGTTTTTCGACAATCACTCTTGGATTATCATTCGCCCAAATGCGGCAATTCTGCTTATTGACGAATCCACTGAGATGAAAGTGTGCCTCATCACTGAAGATGATTTTCTTCGAAAATTGATCATCCACTGTTGCCATTTCTTGCCACCATTCTGACAATTGACGACGCTTGAAATGGTGAAGAGGCTTTAGTTCTTGAGTCAATTGCACCTTGTAAGCGTGTAAATGCAAGTCTTTATGCATAATGTTCATCAACGACGAGCGTGAGAGGTGCAATTGTTGGGCACGACGAAGAGTTGAGGTGGACAGCTCTTCAGCCACACTATCGCCAACAGCAGCAATATTTTCTGCAGTAGGAGCTGTACGAGCATGCACTGGTGTTTTCACATCTCCTACAGACCCGGGTTGCTCAATTTTTTGCAAGATTTTTCCGATCGTACGCACATTTGGACGATTAAATTGACCGAAAAATTCACGAAGTGCACGATATGCATTTTGATTTGAACACCCATTTTCATAATAAGCCTGAATAACTTTAACGCGTTGCTCGATTGTGTATCTTTCCATGGTTCAAATTGAGTTAGTCTGAAATTGAGAAATGCCAAATGAAATGCAGAAAAAAACTTGACGTTTAGGTGTGGTTGAATGTGAACCATCGGCCCTTAAAATTTAACCAGCCTTTATAGACCTAGGTAGGTCACAGAACCATTGTAAACTTTACTGACATAGATATTCTAACAGACTATTAGACCGAAAACTTAAAAAAAGAGCCAAGTTCTTCTAAACAAAAAACTTTGTGTAACAAGTCAGCCGTGAAAAGTAGTGAGATCTAAAAGTACGCCAAGTTCTTACTTCATGAAGGCTTAATACCGAATATTTAAAGTAGAATAATATTGAAACAGCTACAATATAATAGAGAAATTTTATTATTAAATGATAACTGACTAAAATTTGATGGGTTCACTGGTCAAGTTTTTAAAACCTTTCGAATTGGGCATAAAAAAAACTTGCCAAGTCCTGGCAAGATACCTAACAAGAACATGCCTATCTTAATTAAATACTATATAGTACATACATCCCCTCAAAGTCATAAAAAAACAATATTTTTGTTGCAATCTTAACTCCTTTTTACTTGCGACTTAAAGGTACTATAAGGCAAGTTATGCATTCGGAAAAAAAATCGAACTCGAGATTTTGATCAAAGCTGACATTACGATGATAGCGAAGACCAAAAAAGTGGGTCTCACAATTCTGTCTGTCTGTCTGTCTGTTCGACTACAGCTAAACGGCTCGGCCGATTTTTTTCAATCTTGGTAGATATGGGTTTTAATTTCTTCCCCCCGGATGGTTTTTTTTTTTTTTGTCTTAAGACAAAAATTAACGGTACCTGCCATACGATTTTTTTTCGAAAATATAAAAATTTTTTTTTTCTCAAAAACTGTCTCACAGATTTTCTAAAAAAAAATTCAAAAAATTTCATTTAGTTAAACCTAGGTAAAAGTTCAAAAACAAATTTTCAAAAAATTATTATTTTTGGTACCCCCTCGAAACCATTTTTTTTGTTTTTGATTTTCTCAAAAATGGTACGACCAATTTTGATCATTTTTCTTATGTTAAGGCTCCCCATGAGTTTCAATATTATTGTGTATGAAAATTTTCCAATTTTTTTTTGGATTTTAAAAAAAAAATTCAAATTTTTTTTTTTTGAAAACTCAATATTTCGAAAACCCCTTGCTCGATTTTTTTTTAAAAACTTAATAAATGAAAGTTTCTTAAAATACTCACAAGATATGAGAAAAAGAAATTTATTTTACCTAAAAATAACGGTACCCTCCATACAAATGTTAAGATATGGGTTTCGAAAATCGTATTTTTCTCGAAAACGGTACAGAGAATTTTGCTTAATTTTTTTTTTCTTTCGATTAATTTTTAAGATCTATAATTTAATAATAAAAATTTTGAAAACAAGATATTACTGACTGTACCTACCAGAAAATGATTTTTTAAAATTTTGCATTTCTCATTATTGGCATAACGGATTTTAATGAAATTTTTTAGAGAGAAGCTTCTTAAAAGTTTAAAATACATTTGAATTTTGAAAAAAAAAATCTATTTTTTTTTTTTTTTTGGAAAATTCAATACCTCGAAAACGGCTCAATATTTTTGTTTGGAAATTTAGTTTTTATTCGAACAATAATAAAAGCTTTAAATTGGCGTAGCAAAATTTTTTCTTAAAAATGTTTTAAAAATTTTGTATGTAAAAGCTCTTTTTTTAAGAAACCACTACAAAGACTTATAATTTTTATTCTTGCATAAACCTATATTTGCTTGAATCACATGTCATTTAAAAAATTAATTTTATGCTAATGAACAGTTTTTCTCTAATAAAATTAATTTTTAAAATTCTTAGTCTATTACATAAGAGCAAGTTCGTGCGACCCGACCCAGTCGTGCATTTTATTTTAAATGAAGGTAGCCCATCAATTAATAGTGGTTTGATATGTTAGTTCACATCATAGTTAAGAGTTTTTTTTTTAAGTAGACTCATAATTTTTTCAGGTATGCTAATGTTTTCTTTTTTCATTCATGTTAACATAACATAGAGTACCAAATCGAGCACTCTAGTTGTAAGAAAAGTCATGACTTTTCCAGATGAATGTATAATATAGTTTCAAAATGACAATAAAAAGACATTTCGAATGAAAAATTTTAGATTTTCTATTTTTCGCTTTGAATGTACGTTAAGCTATACCGCTCTGAACAAATTTCATCATTCTACAGCAATCAGAAGTGCTCCATATAAATTAAACATTTTCTCAGAAAGTGGGCGGATACCACGCCCCCTAAATGGAAAACCTCAATTTGTATTTTTGGTCCCTTATATGCAATTTGGGTCCTACCGTTGTACCAAATTTCATTGTTCTACTGCAATCGGAAGTGTGCCATATAATTTACATCAATTCTGAGGAATAGGGCGGATACCACGCCCCTGAATGGAAAATCTAAAATTTTAATTTTATTTGTTTTCTTTGTATTGCAACTTAAGCCCTACGGCTTTACCAAATTTCATCGTCTGAAGTGCTCCATTCAACCAACACCAAATCGGAGAAAGTGGGCGGATACCACGCCCCTGAATGGAAACTCTCAGTTTCTCTATTTTTTTCTTTGTATGCAATTTAAGCCCTACCGTTTTACCAAATTACAACATTTTACAGCAGTCGGAAGTGCTCCAATCAACCAATACTAATTCGGAGAAAGTGGGTGGATACCACGCCCCCTGAATTGAAAACCTCAAATTTTCGACTTTTTCCTTTGCTTGCATGACAAGACCTACCGTTGTGCAAAATTACAAGATTCTACGATGTCGGGAAGTGCTCCCTAATTTTGATGATCTTTCAGTCAGTTACGGTTTTTGTGATTTTTGAGGCCTTATATCTCAGGAACCGCTTATGCTAGAAAATTGAACTTTGGTGAGGCGCCTTTGCCTGACTACCTTAGCAAATATTCGGAGTTTTAAGTTTCTGACTTCATTGGTACTGGAGATAGGGAGGAGTCAAAAATCATCTGAGTTTGTTCCTGTAAAAAGGGAGTAGTGCCAGAACTTGACTGGTCTCTATCGTGCCCTTTGATGTAACTGTCTTACTTTATTAGCAGAAAATAATGATTTTTTTAAATTAGATTACATAAGATTTATTACTTCATCAATAAAAATTTACAAGAACATTTTGATATATTTAAAATTATATCTTTTTAAGGCATGGCCAGAAGGGCCGTCGTCGGTCGGTCGGCGTCGTCAGCCAAATGATAGCCTGAATATTACATTTTCAAATTTTGTAAATTAATTGAGTTTAATTAACAAATTTAGTTTAAAAAACTTCTCTTGTTTATTTTTGCCAGTGATTTTCGTTTAATATTACTAAAAGTTCCGTTTGTTCCAAGTAGTTTTTTGCCATATTTGTAGCTGTATCTCTACCAGAAGAGGAAATCTTGCGATTTGATGAACTACATCTTCCCTTTCGTTTGTTTTGCATAAGGTTAGTGCTAACTCGTTGCGGTGTGGTATGAAATAGAGCGGTAACAGTTCGCCTCTTCCTTGAAATATGGAAGATATTGTTTTAGTGCTAAAGATGTCCTTAAAAAAGTTGTCTTCCCCTAGATCATGCTGGGGTGTATAGGATACGTTTCCCTATGAAGTGAACTTCTAGCTTCTTGTATTGTGTCTTCTCTTACTTTTGAATGGAGCACTTCGAGTAAATTATAAAGTAAGGGACTCCACTCTGCTAGATTATTGAGAGTTAAGTTAAATTAGAGTCCACGCAACCTTTCTTGCAACTTTATCAGTGTGGCTGTGCATAAGTTTGAGGATGTAGTTAAAATGGCGTTTCAGAGATGAAAGATATAGTGGTGATAACCCGGTTTCGATGGGAAGCATGTAATTTGGTGTTGTATCTGGTAGCCGAAGTTGTCTTTTTAGGAAGAATCTCAATAGCTTTTCGATGGCTTAAGACTGTAGCCAACCCAATGGTTCTGCAGCATAAAGCATTATTGATTCAGAAATTGTATAAAAAACTTTGCATTTTGTACTGAATGACAAGTCCGTGTTTCCATATATATTTTTCCACACCGCATCGGCCCTATTGCATTTTTTGAGGCAGTCAGCTTTTTAAGCAGGTGTTGGAGTTACTTGCTATCGTGAACCCTAAGTATTGGTATTCTTTTACCGTTTCGATTGAATCTACTCCACAGTACTATTTCTCATTTGCAGCCAAACGTCCTGTTCCTCTGCGAAAGACCATTGTTTTTGATTGGCTTAGATTCATAATAACGTTCCCTGTGCAGGGACGGGTTAGAATATTCCTGCAGCGCCTCCCCGCTTGTCGTAAAAGGCGACTAAAGGAGTAAATACATCTAGGCCACAAACAGCAAGGTGAACCTAGCGACACGTAACACCTATAAACTTTCCCAAAAGTGTGCATGCCAGTCCCTGGGTTGGCACGACTGGAGATCACCGGTGCCGTAAAAGAGAGATCAAATACAAAACTGGAGCATGCACACGTCGATACTCGATAATTTTGTGAATTCAAGCATTATGGAAGTACTCGTCCGAAATGACACTACCCCGCCAGGCACTACCATTGTTACACATGGTACTGATCCTGGACCGAGCAGCAATGCTCGGGTCAGAGCTAGACGGATTCCGGGGGCTAGCAAAGTAATGCCGCAGATTATACAAAATCTGAGAGTTGCGAGTTGGAACGTTGGCAGTATGACAGGTCGAAGCTTCGAGCTGGAAGAGATGATGAAAAGAAGGCGAGTGGACATCTTATGTGTTCAAGAAACAAAATGGCGAAACACGGGAAACAGGGCCCGTTTCTTGGATACGAGGACAAAAAACTATAAGATGTTCTACTATGGAACGGAAAAGGGTAAAAACGGAATCGGAATCATCCTTGCAAAACATCTATTAGGCAGCGTATTGACCATTTCGAAATCCAGCGACCGTTTGATGTCCCTTAAATTGGTGATTAAAGGAAAGTTGTGGAATATTGTCACTGCATATGCTCCCCAAATTGGATGTGAGCAGGTGGAAAAAGATGCATTTTGGCTAGACTTTCACAATCTACTTAAGGACATCCCAAAGGAAGAGTTTTTGTTCTTGGGCGGAGATTTGAACGGACATGTCGGGAAGACAAACGAAGACTATGAAGATTGCCATGGAGGCCTCGGATACGGCACCAGGAACACTCCTGGTGAAGATATCCTGAGCATGTGCAAAACATACGGTCTTATCGTACTAAATACCATGTTCGTCAAACAAAGCCGACACCTGGTCACTTACAGCAGTGGTGGAAATGAAACCCAGATTGATTACCATTTGGTATCTAGTTTCATGAAACCCCGGGTAAAAGATTGCAAAGTGATACTAGGAGAAGCGATCGCCCACCAACACCGTCTCCTACTGACAGAATTTTTTATGGAGACAGTGAACGACAACAAACATACAAAAACTTTTGGGAAGATCAAATGGTATAATCTGGATAAGGAAAAAGGCGAAGCTTTCATTTCGAAATATGCAAAACGTTCTGTATAACAACACCGATATAGTTCGAAATGAAGAGAGTACAGCACAAAGTATGTGGGATCTCCTACAGAGAACTTGCAAAGAAAAAGCCAAAACACTGTTAGGGGTTTCAAAAGGACACAACCAACAAGGCAAAGAAACATGGTGGTGGAATGATGAAGCTAAATCAGTTATAAGTAAAAAGAAAATGGCTTTCAAGGCTTGGTCGAAGTGCCCCTCTAATGATACAGAGCAAAAGTCACGCCTCGAAGTGGAATATAGAAACTGCAAGAAAGAAGCGAAGAAGAAGTGCGCCCAAATTCAAGCAAAGAATACAGAAAACCTGTATCGGGAGCTGGATGAAATTTCTACCCCGACAGCTGGTGCTATTCAAGAGCTACGGCAAAACACGAATAAGGGCGCAACTATCTTCAAAATAGCCGCTCAAAGAAGAAGAAATGCCCAGGAGATTTGTTCGCCAAAGTTCATTAACAATGCTCAAGGCCAACTTCTTGTGGAAGACAACGAAATTCTTCACAGGTGGCGACAGTATTGTGACGGACTTCTAAACGAACAATTTCCAAGGCTGTACTTTCCAATAGCTTCACCTAACTTAAGCGAAGTATCCGACGTCACAGTCGAAGAAGTTAGTGAGGCGGTAAAATACTCCAAAAAAGGAAAAGCTGTTGGCCCAGACGAAATACCCTCAGAGTTTTGGAAAAAGATGGGAGACATCGGGTTTAGATGGCTCATGATTCTTGTCTCCAAACTTATACGAGGTGATCGCATGCCTAATCAATGGAGGGAAAGTTACCTTCTTCCAATTTATAAAGGAAAGGGTGATACTCGAAGCTGTGATAATTACCGTTCGATTAAGCTGATGTCACACACCATGGAGATCGTTGAGCGAGTCTTGGGTAGCCGACTGCGAAAAATAATTAGGCTATCTGATGACCAGTGCGGGTTTGTCGGGGGTAAGTCAACCACGGATGCAATCCAGAGTATAAGAATAATTATGGAAAAACATCGGGATTCTTTGGAGGATTTGCATGTCGTATTGGTTGATTTTGAAAAAGCATTCGATCGGCAACCACGAGATCTAATATGGGTGGCCCTCAGGCAACGAGGAGTTCCAGAAACCTATGTGCGGATAATTATGGACATGTATGATGGAGCAGTTACTAAAGTAAGATGCGCAGCTGGAGTCACCGAAGAATTCGAAATCACAGTAGGTGTACACCAGGGAAGTGTCTTGAGTCCCCTGCTCTTTATTACAGTTCTTGATTACCTGCTTGAAGGCAAAGTGACGGATCCAAAAGTGCATCAGTTATTCTTTGCTGACGATGGAGCCATCATAAGTGAAGACCCGATATCCCTACAACGAGCACTTGACGTATGGGTGGATGTTCTAGAAGGAAGTGGGTACCGCATAAGCGCGAAAAAGACAGAATACCTATGCTGCCCATTTTCTGATCCACACAGGCCTATTCCAGACATTTATTTGAATGGAGTAGTGCTTCCCAAGTGTGAAAAGTTTAAATATCTGGGGTCTATGATAAATAACGAAGCTACTTGTGATGACGATATCAATCATCGCGTAAGCGTAGGGTGGATGAAGTGGCGGGAAAATTCTGCTATCTTCTGTGACCGAAAAATGCCCCCTAAGCTGAAAGGAAAGCTCTACACTTCAGGTGTGCGTCCAGCACTCACATACGGTTCACAATGTTGGACAATGTACAAAAAGTATGAGAGTAAGCTAACGGCAGCTGAGATGAAGATGCTTCGTATGACAGCAGGAGTTACAAAGCTTGATCGAATTAGAAGTACGAAGATCCGAGGAAGCCTTCATGTTAAGAATACCATTTCCCAAAAAATTGAACACGACCGACTCAGTTGGTATTGCCATGTTCAAAGGAGAGATCCTGAGAACCCCGTCAAAAAGGCAATATCATACAACGTTCCAATTCGGAATAAAAAGAAAGGTAGGCCTAAACACTCCTGGTACAAACAAATGCAAAAACACCAGCATTCAGTTGGCCTCAGAAATGGAACAATACAAAACCGGGAGGCTTGCCGCCGATTTCTGAGGTCAACCCGGCCGGCGAACCCCACAGGCGGATCACTAGTGTGAAGCAGATACGTGGGAGAGTTATGATCCCCTCGACATCGAGATCATAACAGCGCCGAAACAAAGGAAGAAGAAGAAGATTCATAATAACGTTCCACCTTAGATAATGTTAAAGTAATTTTTTGATCATCAACTGAAGGGAATTGGGTGATTCAACTAGAAGGAATAGATCATCTGCGTATAGGAGTCCTTTATCAAGAACTCATGAATTGTAAAACTACATGGCAAGTCTTGCAATGAAATTCGAAGGAGTTCTATTGATACATTTAGTAGTGGGGAGGTGGATGGTGTGGTACTTAGGAATCTATTCGAAAAAATACAATAATTCATCTTAATTCTTTTGGCCTGGTTTTATATATAAATTTTAGATTTCTGTCAATACGATGGCAATGACAAAATATAAGTATGAACCCGAGCAGACAATAACAACTAACAGTTTCGATGGAATAAAACAAATAATCATTATATTAAAATCGAAGCAGAAGATAATGATTCATTGGTTTCGAACGATGATTATTCACGTTTTTCAGATTCTATAAGCTTTTATATTTATTTTATTGGGCCTATTCTAAATTAATAACAAACGATTGGTTGAATCAGTTTATAAATACCACACAATAATGAAGCAAAATAAAATACATTATTTATCAATGACCTGCAGCAAAGTGCTCTTTACAACATCCAGGCATTCAATAAATCAAAATTTTTGAACACTTCGCGCCCCTGAAAACCCATCGATAAATAAATTATTCGCATAATTCAAACAATTTACGACTTCGAAATGCATTCGGTTGAGTTCAAAAAATAATATTAATCCGTATAAATTCCCACACATTATTCCAGTTAAGTGGTAATTAATTTGGTTTATCCAGCCTGACATGATGGTGCATTATTTTAAGTATATAAACAATATTGCTCGTTATTGAGAGAGTTCCCCTATTAGATGGAAATATACATTTTTGGTTTCAATAGATACTCATGTTGTAAATATTTAGACAGTGCAGTTATTATTGTAATAATATTAACAAGACTGCGAATTGTTTGCTTCTTCTAGACAGATTCAGATTATGTAATTTACTTTGCCTCTTTGTTGTTATTTGGCTTTGGAAATACGATAGAAATTATGTAGTTTTTTTTTCGTTGCGAAATGATTTTCTAAGCGAGGCTATAGGTATGTAGAGGAGATGTATGTCCAAAATGGCAACAAAATGTGGGTAAATGACATTTCTGCCAAAACACTTAAGATTCGGTACATTTTTTGCACGAGGTGTTAAAGCTAGGTAATGCTTGAAAAATATTTTCCGAAAAATGGTTATTAATGGTACCCCCCTCAGAACCATTTTTTTGTTTTTGATTTTCTCAAAAATGGTACAACCCATTTTCATCATTTTTTTATGCTAAGGCTCCCCAAAAGTTTGAATAGTATTGTGTATTCAAATTTTGACAAAAAAAAATTTTGGATTTAAAATTTTTTGTTTCAAAATTCAATACGTATTTTGAAACCTCCATGATCGAATTTTTTAAATTTGACAAATAAAAGTTTCTCCACAAAATGTGAGAAAAAATTTTTATTTTAAATAAAAATAACGGTACCCACCATACAAATGTTAGAACTGGTTTTCAAAAATTGTGTTTTTCTCGAAAACGGCTCCTAGAATTTTGATAAAATTCTTTTTCTTTTGATTAATTTTTACGATCTATAGTTTAATTAAAAAAATGAAACTGACTGTACCTACCATACTCGTAGAACCAGTTTTTCAAATTTTGAAATTCTCATTATCGCCATAACGGAGTTCAATGAAATATTGTATAGAGAAGCTTGTGAAAAGCTTGAATAAAATTGCATTTCAAAGCAAACAAAAAAAAATATTTTTTTTTTTAATTTTTGAAAAAAACATTTTTTTTTTTTTTGGAAAATTCGATATCTCAAAAAGCGGGTCAATATTTTTTTTTGAAACTTAGTTTTTATTCGTACAATAGTAAAAACTTAAAGTTGGCGTGCCGAAATTTGTTCTTATAAATGTTTTAAAAAGTATAAAAGCTTATTTTTTGTTAAGAAACCACTACAACGACTTATTATTTTTTTGTTCTTGCATAAACTAATATTTGCTTGGATCGCATGGCATTCAACATTTTATCCCGAATAGGGTTAAAAGTATCAGACCCAAGGATAAAAATCATGGTTTGATTTGAGCTGTAAAGAGGTTATCAAGGAAAAAGAGGTAAGCTTCTGTGTTTTAGAGCCAACCCAACTGAGGAAAACCGGAAAAAGTTCAAACAAGCCAGGAAGGCCTGCCACGCCCATATTCGAAGGACCAAATTTTTACATGATCAAAAATCAAGGCAAAAAATACTGCAATGTCCCAAAGGCAGTAAGAATTTTTGGTCATTTATAAAAAAATATGAAAAATTCTTCCTCTTCCTCGGTTCCTACGCTTGTTGTCAATGACACTCCTTTCGTTAGCTCTATTGATAAAGCTAACTTCTTTGTAAGGCAGTTCGCTGCAAATTCCACCTTGCCGTATAGATTTATGACTCCCCCAGTTTTTGAGCGCGTTAATGATTCTATGGGACAAATCTTTTTTCGTACTCGTACCGTGGCGAGAGTCCTAAAAGATCTGAACATACATAAATCCGCTGGTCCGGAGGTATCCCCGCTATTATTCTGAAGAGATGTTCTTCTACGCTAGCAAAACCCCTGCGTAAGCTTTTCCATCTATCGCATTCGTCTGGGCTCGTTCCGAGCAGTTGAAAAATTGCATTTGTTCAGCCAATTCCGAAAAAAGGCGACTCTTCTTCTCCCTCAAATTATCGAGCGATTAAACTAACGTGCCTTCTTTCCAAGGTCATGGAAACGCTGATTAATTATCAGCTTAAGAAATATCTTAAGGAACAAAAGCTTCTTAATGACCGGCAGTATGGCTTTCGTAGCAATAGGTCCACTGGTGATCTGATGGTATATCTCACCAAAGAGTGGAACAAATCTTTACATCGTTTTGGAAAAAGTAAGATTATTGCACTTGATATTTCAAAGGCATTTGATAAAGTTTGGCATCTTGCTCTTTTATCGAAAATGCTTGCTTTTGGTGTCGACGAATCCCATCTTCTTTGGATTAGAAATTTTCTTTCGAACCGTCCAATACAAGTTGTATTAGACGGATTCAAGTCTTAAACCCACAATATAAATGCTGGTGTGCCCCAGGGCTCAGTTTTGTTACCGACCCTCTTCTTCATTTTTATTAATGATCTCCTGTCTACAACTTCTAATCCAATTAATTGTTTCGCTGACGATAGTACTCTTAGCTTTTCATGTTCGTTTTCAGACTCACATCCCTCCTCTTCGGATGTGGAATTGCAACGACAAAATATTATAAGTTCATTAAATCACGACTTAAACAGCATTGTACAATGGGGAATAAGAAACCGCGTCGAATTTAATGCTTCGACAACTCAATGCTGTCTTGTATCGTTAAAGCGTGATATACCTCTCCTCCTCACACTGTGTCTCTGATATATTAAGGGTATACAAAAAACCTTTGAGTGTGTGCTAATTTTAAAAAATATCCTGTTCTTAGCTTCAACTCCCTTAGGAGTTGTTTGAGTCATTTAATAAATGAAATTTTATCCTTATGAGTTGTTTTTCTCTAATAACATTTGAAATTCTTAGTCTTTTACATAAGAGCAAGTTCGTGCAACCCAGTCTGCATTTTATTTCATTGAGCACACCTAATAACGTTCATCATATCAAAATAACCTCCAGTTAGTATACGAGTATTAGGGCGATCTACACATTGGGGTCAAGATAAAAAGAACTGAATTTTGTCAACTGAAATACAAAATATGTGCCAACTAAAGACCAATTAAAGGCAAAGCATTCTTACTACCGTTGTTGAGTACCGCCTATAAGATACTCTCCTCTATCCTACAAGACCGGATAACCCCATACGCTAAAACCGTCATCGGACAATATCAGTGTGGTTTCATTCCAGGCAAATCAACAACTGATCAGATCTTTACCCTTAGACAGGCGATGGAAAAATGTCTAGAATTTAGCATCCCAACATACCATCTGTTTATAGACTTTAAGACCGCCTATGATAGCATAGCCAGAGTAGAACTTTACAAAGCCATGAGAGAATTCGGCATCCCAAATAAATTGACACGACTATGTAGGTTGACCATGACCAACGTAACAAGCCAAGTAAAAATAGCCGGATTGCTATCCAGACCAATCAACATCTTTAATGGACTCCGACAAGGGAACGGTTTGGCCTGCCTCCTCTTCAACCTGGCGTTGGAGAAATCAATCCGTGACTCTGGCACGGCAACAAGAGGGACCATCGTCAACAAGTCCAGCCAGTTACTGGCTTACGCAGACGACATCGATATCATCGGAAGAACCGAACAAGCTGTACACGATTCCTTCATCCAGATCGAGCAGGAGGCGGCACAAAATCTGAGGCTGCACATTTGTGAAGGTAAAACAAAGTACATGGTGGCGTCGAATGCGAGAGGAACAGTTGGTCAAACAATCAAGGTACCGGAGCACGAATTTGAAGTGGTGAAATCCTTTAAATACCTTGGGTCAATAGTAGCAGCCGATAACAATATAGAAGAAGAAACACGCGGGCGGCTTTTCAAATCCAACAGAGCCTACTATAGTCTGTCAAAGCTCTTCAAATCCAGAAATCTCACCATAACTTCAAAACTGCTGCTGTACAGGACCATGGTCCTACCAGTACTCACTTATGGATCCGAGACTTGGGTGCTTAGCAAAGGGCACTCCGACCTCTTAGCTGCGTTCGAGAGAAAAGTCTTAAGGAGAATTGTTGGCCCCGTATGTGAGGAAGGACGATTCCGGAGACGGTACAATCATGAATTGTACGCAATCTACCTAGAAGCAGATATCGTGACAAAAATTAAGCTCGGTAGACTCCGGTGGGCAGGGCACCTAGCTCGCATGAGCGAAGAGCAACCTGTTCGGAAAGTTCTTTGTGGTACATTCTATGGTAGACGACAGCGTGGTAGACCATGCTTGCGCTGGAGAGATGGCGTAGACCAGGACGCCCGAAGCCTTGGGGTGCGCAACTGGATGGAAACCGGGATAGGTGGAGAGACTTGTTGAAAGAGGCCAGGACCGGAACCCGGTTGTCGAGCCGATGATGATGATGATTCTTACTAAAAAAAAAAAAACAATTTTCAATTTAATATCAACTCGTCAACAAATCGCGATGTCAAACTACTCTCGAGAAGAAATAGCGGAAATGCACTTCTACTACAGTTTAGCTGATTGTCGAGATCGTGAAGGAGATATTCCAGTCGCACAAATTTTTCAAGAATGCACCGGGCTCTTCGAAATCACGGAGTGCTCGAGTATCGAAGGAGAGAAAGATCATAATGTTGATGGATCAGAAAACTTAAATGAGAGAAAATAAAGAATTTTGGATTGGGTTTGACGTAATGTCTCCAAGGTGCTCTTCTATAATCTAATTTCAAAGAATTCATTTTTATACCCCCTCAAGATACTTAATATCACAATCACAACAGTGTTTGTATAGATGTTTTTTTTTAGTTCAAATTAGAGCTCTGAGCAGAGTCCGAGCATGTTTAGCATGTTCTGAAGATCCTCTGAACCAAGAGAGTTCTGAGTTGTTTTTGGAACACACCCGAACACTTAACTGTCACCATTTTTTCTCTCAATTTACATCTGTCTTCCTTCATGCTTGTGATAAGCATTTAACTCTGTCTGCTCATTTATTTTATTCTGAGCTCATAGAGCGCACTCTGTCTGAACACCGTCAGAACATGCTCGAAACGGAAAAAGAAACACATATTCGAAGCTGTGGACACTCTGAACTAAAAAAGAAACACAATTTATATTTTGACAACTCTGACTCTGCTGTGAACCAAAAAAGAAAAACGGCTCATGTAAATTGCAGCATGCCATTTTTTTGACATTTGTCCCGAGAAAATAAAAAAAAATCTTAAAAATGCTGACGCTAAATTTTTGTCGAATTAGTACGACGTTCAAATTTTTTGGTATGATACTTGTTTAAAACGACAACTTTACGAATTTTAATTTAGAATCATAAGTTCTTTAGCATTTTATTAAATTTAAAATCATCAAATAGCTAATTTATTTTTTTTTTAGTATCGCGCTAATTTCACATAATTTTTTGACATTTACAAACGTCAAAAAAGGTATGTTTACTTAGTTTTTTGCAAGTATTGTCATTGTCTTAGGTGTGTTCAGAAGCATTTTATAAAGGAAAATACTTTAGTACGATACTGGTTAGAAAATGTTTAAAATTAAGAACGAGATAATAAAAGACTTTAAGGTTAGTATATTGTTAAGTCGTATCATACTTATACCTTAAGAAAAGGCTGTTTGAAATATTGCGCCATTGTATTTCTTACTGCATTTGATTAAAAAATAAAATGCACGACTGGATCGCACGAACTTGCTCTTATGTAAAAGTACTTTGGAATTTAAGATACATTTTATAAATATAAAACATCGATTTAATGAGATAATAATGTTCAAATGCATAAAATTGCCGTCTGGTTTCCGGAATAGTATGAATTTATGCAAATAAACTTAAAAAAAAAAAACGTTTTATTATTAAATAAATTTTTTATATAAGAAATTTCTCTAAAATTTTTCAAGAAAGAAATATGGGATGCGAATTTTAAGTATTAAATAATATTGATTTTAGGAAATAATTTCAAAAAATAATCGTTCATAGGTTTTGAAGATATTGATTTAAAAAAAAAATTGTTTTCAAAAAAACCCAACAAATATTTTTTCGAATATTTTTGTATACAATATTATTTTAAACTTAAGGGGACTCCTGCTGAAAAATTTGGGTTAAAATCCTTAGAGCCGTTAATGAGAAAGTCGAAAATAAAAAAAACGGGTCTATGGCAGGTACCCCTAATAACATTTTGCCCCAAAATTTGTTTTGACCAAAATGTAGTCCATGTCCATAATATCACACCTAATTTTTTTTATCAAAATCGTTAGAGCCGTTTTCGAGATAAATAAGATTTTGCATTGCGGGTGTATGGGGGGTACCGTTAGTTTTGGAGCTAAAAATAAAATTTTAATTTTTCCTCTAGGGAATCACCGAAGACCCTTAACTACCGAGATTGAAAGAAATAGGTCCAGGGGTTTAGGCTGTAGTGAGAGGTACAGACATACAGACACACTGAAACATGTTTTTTGTGTACTAAATTTTCCTTAAAACTTTTATAAAAAAAATTGATATGCAAATTGTTAGTATTTATATAAAATACATTTTAAAACGTAATTTAAAAATTTAATCGTGTATCGGTTTTCAAGATATTGAATTTTCAAAAAAAAAATTGTATTATTTTTTTAAAACTCCAAAAACTATTTTTTCGAAAAAATTTTTAGTTTATATTTTTTTAAATGCAAAGCAGCTCCTGTATAAAAATTTTGGTTAAAATCGTTAGAGCCGTTGGTGAGAAATTCGAAAATCAAAAAAACCGTTCTATGACAGGTACCCCTGATATCATTTCCCCCCAAATTTTTTTTTCACCAAAATGTAGTCCATGTCCATAATATCACACCTAATTTTTTTTATCAAAATCGTTAGAGCCGTTTTCGAGATAAATAAGATTTTGTATTACGGGTGTACGGGGGGTACCCTTAGTTTTGGAGCTAAAAAAAAATTTCAATTTCTCCTCTAGGGAATCACCGAAGACCCTTAACTACCGAGTTTGAAGAAAATACCTCCGGCAGTTTAGGCTGTAGTTCGAGGTACAGACATACAGACAGACAGACGGAATTGTCGGACCCACTTTTTTCGTCTTCGCTATCATCGTAATGTCAACTTTGATCAAAATCTCGAGTTCGATTTTTTTTCCAAATGCAGAACTTGCCCTATAGTACCTATATCGCAAGTAAAAATTATAAATTTAACCTTAAGTTTACTCGGGTACGAAAAATACGTCGATGTATCATATCGTTGATTAAAAAATAAAAAGCTCAATAGATACACATATATTCTCTACTGGAATTTACATTTTCTTGTAGTCCAATTTCTAAAGCATACACTAAATGTATTGCATTTAGTCCATTCTATTTTGCAAATCGATTTATTTCAATTCATGTTGATAAATAAATAACAGCAAATAACATCACCGTGCAGTACGTGTTGTGCTTTTTTAACTACACCTGATTTCATAAGTTTTGACCCAAGTGTAAAACTTCAAAAACTTTTAGTGATTTCTTCTTAGAAACCCAATAAAAGAAAGTGTTTCGAACAAATTTCAACAAAAATCTTATTAAACTGACCTTAACCCAAAGTTCTTTTTTAATGGTATGTATTATAGTCCTTAATCTAAGTAAATATGTAAATCCCCAGATATCTTTTTATCTGAGCATTTTTGGGGCAAATACTGTAACCCTACAAAGTTTCTTTCAATATTTAGCAAAAAGTTTGCTCATGACACTTTTAAGACGTTCCAAAGTTCGCAATGAACTGACAAGAAACAACAACATCATTAAATGTGAATGAAAAAAAAATCTAAACTATTTGCCTAAAAAAATATAAAAAAATGTCGTTAAAATGTTCTGCCACCTCACTTTCCTGGAACCAAATATAAACAACTTAATTAAAAAAGTTTCCTTCGCGCTGCCGTTTGGGGGTAATCAGGAGAGAAATGAAATCCTCCTTCTTCACAGCTAAAACCTAATTTTCGTTAGAATTCCCAAGACAACCAAGAACAAATACATATTCATAAATTTCGTATCTAGTTCTCGATGCATAGAAACAAAATTAGAAACCCGTCAAATACCAGACGAAACCAATTATATGATAAATTATTATCGAATCTTTTATTTTCAAATATCTAAATTTAGTTCAAAAAGTTCTTTCAACTGTTTGTTTTTTATGTTTTAATTTTCTTCTCGTAAACATTGTGGAAGCTTTTAATTAAAAATAGAGACAGAAAGTCTAGGGGACATTCGAAATCCAGGTAAAATAATTTTTCAACTTGCATTCGCTAAACATGAAAACACTCTCAAGGAACTTTCAACTTACATACTCGTATGTAGCTATTACATATTGCAGTAGTTTTTGGAAACTGCAGTTAATTTTTGAAAACACAACAATACCATTTTGTCGTTAATTTTCAAACTCTTATATTCTTGTTTTTATAATATTAAGCATTAAAACGAGTATGTAGTTTAAAAATGATAACGAATAAAAATGCGGGATTTTACTGTTTTTGAAAATAGTTATGATACAGAAGTGTTGGAAATAAATGAAAAAGATCAAGGTATCTTATCTAACCGGGTTTTGTTGACATGAGAAATTTGCAGATATGACACAATTGTCGGATATATTGTCGTGTATTTGTCAGGGTCAGAGGTAAGAAACAAGTCTAGAGTGTTGGCGTATTGAGCTGCAGTGGGTCATATGTTAAATGATGAGAAAGTTCTCAGAGTCAGAGCTGACGAGCTTGAACTCGCATGTGAGATCTATCGAGCAGAGTGGAACTCGGACTCAGTTTCATATGCAAAAAAACGAGTTCGCGTTCTACAGTTTTGACTCGATGGATATGAGAACGTTCTCAAAGCTCTTCGTATAAAATAGCTTAAACTGTAGTCGAAATAGAAGAACAAAAAATTGTTTTCTGAAAGTGAAAATAAAAGCTTAATTACAAACAATAATTTTGATCACCTTAGTGAATTTTTGGTAAAAGAACTTAAAGAAAATAAAGTTTTACTGGAGAAGTCTCAATTACCAATACCAAAAGGAAAAGAAAAAGAGATGCTATGATGAAAATCGTAGCGGTATATAAAAACAAATTTGGTGAAGATATAACCGATAAAAGAATTACTAAAAAGGTATAAAATATGAAATCTCGTTTGAAAAGCAAAATAGAGAGAAAAAAACAGGAAATAAGAAAATAGTTCTTAAGGATTGGGAAAAAGAATTACTTATATTCATTGAGTCCCGAAATAATCCAACGCTGATTAAATAAGAAACTATCTGTTAAAATACGAGATCCTGGACAGCAAACTTCAATGCTTTTAAAGTTTTCATCCGCGATGCACGTAGCTTGTAAATTTATTGAGTAGAATCTTTTGCGGTTGACGTACTGCTCGTGGTGATAGACCGGTTTCTTTGTACGGACATGTGTACAATCAAGAGCACCAATAGCATAAGGAAACTCATACTTACGGGTCCATAACCTTTGCGCTTCTTCTAGTTCTTCAGAAGTGTGTGGGAATATGATCCAATCGTCCCATCCCAAGTAACATTTTTCATCTCATAAGATTCTCCAAGAGTTCAACTAGATTAGTTAAGAGGAGCTAAAAGTAATCTTAAAGAATACTACGAGATTCTTTTAAAATTGTTAAAAGCCTTAAATGGCCTAGTTATGAGAGGCTCTTCCTACTCATAGTAGCAACAGAAGTTTCTTTATGGGATGACAGATGCACGTTCATATTAAAATGGCACTTCTAAGGCCCTAATAGAGATCGGCAAAATCCTATTATGAGAAAGCGTCTCTTCCAATAAGAGGTGATAAAAAGAGAACAAAATATTTGTTAACTTAATAAAGAATGAAACAAAATACTTTTTAAGTTTGTGTGTATACATGATTTGCTATGCCAACAAACTGTAAGGCTTGATAATAGTATTTATTTTGTAAGTCTATCAACTATTATATTATAATGGCGATGAATGATATTTATTATTTTGCACATATGGGAACCGAAATGTAAATGCGGTTGAAATTGTATCTACTAATTCTAACATTTTACGTCGAAAAAACACAAAGCCCCTTCAAAATAATGCATATTTAAATTATTTTATTTATAACTTTTATCGGAAATAGGGTTACCATATATTTCTTTCGTAAGCAAATAAAATCAAAATTAACTTTGAAATTTGTTTTGTTTTGTTTTTATTTAGGTCATGGGTCATTTGCTTGTGAGAGTAAATAGGAAACAGGAAAAGTCAAATTTAATATAAAATATTCCAAATTACACACTGAGAGTCTTATGCTGCATTTACAAGAGTAATAAAATCTCATATTCTCTGTAATTTTCTACTATTACTCTTGTCACAAAAAATTACCACTCGTGTAATGCAACATAAAGAATACATTTTTTTGTTAATTTTGAATGAAAAGATAGTGGTAGCAATAAAATCCCAAGATATTAATGTATTTAGTTTAAATTGAAAAAAAAAGTTGCACAATATATTTTATACTTTCTATATAATCACAACAATGCTAAATGTAAACTTGAAAATGCCACCTAATAAATTTTAAGTCAGTGCTACAGCCAAGTTATTTTATCGAGATCATAATTTTTTAAGTTATGGTAACCCTCAAATGTACAGGCACTACTTTGCTTGTGTATATGAATATGGCTGCTGCTGACGCTACACTTACTCTTCTAGTAACATCTTTATTCTTTCTATAGGATCTTAGACGCTTCTTTATGATTTGTGCGAGTGAGAGGAGAATGTTGACATCAGAAAACTGAAGTTTGTGAATAGTTGTGCTTGTTGCATTAAGGATCTTATTAGGATCTTACTGCAAAGCTTATACTCTTTGAACTCCAAATTGTTTCTTGATGTAGGAGGATTTAAACTCAAATTCTTTTAGAATTTTCAAACTGGTATACAAATAACTTTACTCTTTAATATGACTTGTTATGGAATTATTTGGACATATTTAGAGCTCAGTTTTCAGAAAGGGATTCTTATAAGACTATAAGTTTTTAAAATCTAACTACAAGAAGAGAAAATAGTTTTGCTATAAGATTTAAGTTCTTTTAAGCTGGAAAAGTGTTTAACTCTTAAAATAAAAGTGTTATGACATCCAGTTGAGTTTCATAACAAGATATTAATACTTTAGTATAGCAATGGGATATAAAAGAGTTGTATGAGAGTTTTTTTCAGATTTCAAGAGCTAAGCTCTGGAGAGTATGTTAGTTGGGATGGCTTTCAATTTTTGTTTCAACTTTCTGTACCACCCTAGATATCGTTGATTGATTAACACCAATGTCTTCACCAACTCTACTTTAAAATCCAGGATCTCCTATATATCGCAGAAAAATCCTCATTTTTTCTTGATGGGTCAAAGCACCACCGCCTGTTTCCAGGGTTGGGCTCAAGAACTCATCGGTCACTAGTTGCACAGCCGCTTTACTTAATCTATACAATTTTCGAAAATCTTCACCAATTGGACATCTTCTATTTTTATAAACACGATTTGTTACAAAGTGATTATGATACACGGCCATTTTGATAATTGTTTATGAACTGAGTAAGAGAAAACCCATGCTTAATAATTCTTGAGATTGATCTCATGCAATCAATCTTATCAATAACTTCCCGTAAGAATGTATTAAGCGACATTTTTAAAATTGTTCAGGAAACGAAAAAACGTATCATTTAGTTATTTTTTTGTATATTTTATTGGACGAAACAAATTTAAAAATGTCGCTTAATACATTCTTACGGGAAGGTATCGATATACTCATCTTTTTGCATATCAAAACTATAACTATCTCCCATCGAGCTTTCTTTAAGAGATCGATCCCAACACTCTGTGTTCGAACTCACAGCTTGAGATCGATCTCAGTTTCTGTTGTTTTTATTTTGCATACCACTCTAGGAAAGTTCTCAGAAAAGTGAGTAAAAAGCTTGAACTCGTCTTTTTGCATATGACCCAATGTCAGGAATTCGAGTAGGCTCACGACTATCAAGTCAAAAATGTTGTTGATATCGTCGGACTACAACCGGCCTTCCTTAAGCCAATTTTACCTTTTAATTTGACAAATAATGGGTGATTTTTTGGTATTTTCTTTTTTGGCAACACTGGTTTCGACAGCTCACGCTCGTTTCGTGTTTTGTGTCACTGTCAAACATCTTCAGTTTGGTCTATAACTTAACTATGAATCGTCCTACAAACGAACAACGCTTGCAAATTATTCAATTTTATTGTCAAAATGCGTGCTCTGCTAAGAAAGTTCATCGCGCGCTTTTTCCATTTTTAGGTCAGTTTAATCGACCAACTGATTCGGGCTATTGTGACTAAATTTTGCACCAAATTTACATTGTTGGGCATTAAACCACCAACACGCTTACGTAGAGTGCGAACTGAGGAAAATATCGCAGCTGTATCGGCCAGTGTTAGTGATGACCGTGAATTATCGATTCGGCGCCGTTCGCAGCAATTGGGCCTCTGTTACTCCACTACTTGGAAAATATTGCGGGAGGATTTAGGTGTGAAGCCTTTCAAAATACAGCTGGTGTAAGAAGTGATGCCGAACGACCTACAATAACGCCCAATTTTTGGTGGATGGGTTCTTGAAAACTTGGCCGAATATCCTCATTTCTGTTTGAATGGATACGTGAACAAGCAAAACTGCCGTATTTGGAGTGAAGAGCAGTCAGAAGCATTGCAAGAGCTACCAATGCATCCAGAAAAAGTCACTGTTTGGTTCGGATTATGGGCTGGCGGAATCATTGGGCCGTATTTCTTCAAAGATGATGCGAATCGCAACGTTACTGTGAATGGTGAGCGCTACTGTGCGATGATAACAGACTTTTTTTTGCGCACCGCACAATAGAAGAACTTGACTTGCATGACAAGTGGTTTCAAAAAGACGGTGGCACATGCCGTACAGCACGCGTAACTATGGACCAATTGTGAGGCGAGTTCGGTGAACAATTTATTTCATGTCTGGGGCCGGTCAATTGACCACCTAGATCTTGCGATTTAACGTCTCTAGACTATTTTTTGTGGGTCTATGTTAAGGCTCATGTCTATACCGACAAGTCTGCTTCGATTGACGCACTGGAAGCCAACACTGAAGCATTTATTCGTGATGATATGTGGCCTTCCCGGTTCTTTAAAATTTGTACAAGACCTTGGACACCATTGATCATTTTATCCTTTGTAATAAATATTTTCGATGCCTTATAATTTTTCTTCTCGGGCCGTTAACCTTTTGTTTTCCTATCTTTGTAATAGAAAGCCAGCTGCTGTTATAGGTACTAATGTTTTCTACCGACTGTTAGAGAGGTACCCCACGGATCAATACTTGGACCGCTGCTTTTATCTTTATATAAACGAGCTCACTTATTTCATCTAACTTTTTTTAACTTCATCCATCCAAATGTATGCTGATGATGTACAATTACTTAGAAGCTATTCACTTGGACTCATTCCAGACTGCGCAAACACTATCATCATGCATTTGGAATTTCATTCTGATCTAATACAAATGGTCTGTTTCTAAGTGCAATTAACTTCAAGTGAATAGACCATTTTCCATCAATAATTTTTTCTTCAATATTTCCCCTATTGAATATGTTGGAACAGCTTAAAAAATTAGGACTTTAACTTGGGATTGGTACATCAACGCATCGGTGGGAAAAGTTTATGGTGTTCTTCCTAAATTATGAACATCGCAGTATTGTACTCTCCTAAAGATTTGTCTTTGCTCAACAAAACTCTGCTTCTACCAATTTTATCATCTTGGGTGCGAAATCTACTGTGACTGCGATTCTGTCAATAGGAGGAGGCTTAATGTGACCATATCGAGGTCATCCAAAAGGTTAAAATATTCATCAGTTTCAATATTAATATTTTTTCCAAAAATTTGTTCATTAACTTTAAAATTGAATAAAAAGAATTGAAAGAATTTCTGTTTTTTTTACTTTTAAATGGTAGAAAACTAGGTAGAAATGGCGACCACCGGCAGTCTACTAGTCTAGACCTGTGACCCAACTAGCGCCGAAGTAAGCAATTTTGAACTCTTAACTTTTATGAACCTGTGGATGGAATTAATATGGGAAATTGTGACATTTTCACGGAGTCATCCAGTTTGGGGTAAGTTTAAAAATATGGATCTAGTAGGTTTGGCTTTTAATAGAATTATTAATAATTTAAACACAATCAATTTAAACAAACTGTAAAGAAGCTATCAGATTGAGGGAAGTAAGATTCCGCTCTTACAAATACAAAGCTAACCCAACTGAGGAAAATCGGAAAAAGCATAAACAAGTCAGAAACAAATCAACGCTCTTATAAAAAGAACTAAATTTTTACATGCAGTAGAAATTTCTGGTCATTTGTCAAGAACGTACAAAATTCAACTTCATCTTCAACGCTCTTCAATAGAACGACAACACGATAACAAGCTCTTCAGATAAGGAAAATGTACTCAAAGCTCAGTTTGCTGCTAGATATACGTTGCCAGTGCCAGACAGCTACATTGACCATCCTGTACTTGAGAGCGTAAATTATTCAATGGGACTGGTATATTTCCGCACTCGTCGCAAGAGCCCTTCGAGATCTTGATATAAACAAATCCACTGGTCCCCATTTTTCAGGAGAGGTGTTCTTCATCGCTAAAATTCAAATTCACGTCCATCTCCTTCGGAAGTGAATTTGCAACGGTACCTTATGATAAGTTCATTAAACTCCGATCTTTGCAGCATTGTTATATGGGGTACAAAAAACCGTGTGGAGTTTAATGCTTCGAAAACTCAATGCTGTCTATTGTCGTTTAAGCAAAATATACCCCCTATACCATTGTCCTAAAATGGCACTTGCATCGAAGAAACCGAAAAGCTCTCAGTACTCGGTATGTGTATTAACGACGATCTTCGTTTAGATGATCACATTTTTGAGACCGCCAAAAATGCTGCTAAATGCTTAGGATTTCTATATCGATGTAAGAAATTTTTCAACCCCTGTGATCTCTGGCTATCGCCTTATTAATGCGACCAAAACTTGAGTATAACTCACATCATTGGACAATTGCAGCATAAACTTCTCTTCATTTATTGGATGGAAGTCAGAAGAACAGAGCTTTAAAACTGATATAAAAACGAGCTATCATGGAGTCATTCCCAACTAGCGTTGCCAGACGTCCCGGTTTACCCGGGACTTCCCGGATTTCAGACTTAGGTAAATTCATCTGTTCCGCCGGGGCAGCTTTTTTCCCGGGTTGGGACCCAAACTCACAAAATAATGTTTAATGTACCTAAATATCTTTCATTGATAAGGAACAATCGCTGCATTGTGATTTAATTCTTAGAAATTGCAATTCAATAAAACAAACTTAACTTAACGAAGAATATATTTTTCCAAAATGACATTTGCCATTAAAATTGACAAAAGAAAAATATTTGCAAATGATAAAAAGTCATTAAATTAGTAATTAATAAAATACTTTATTTATTTTCATCTACACGCATATTATGATTTTTTATTTTGTCCCGGGAAATATGTTGAAATCCCCGGATTTTTCATTATTTTATACATTTGTCCCGCCGAAGTGTAAGAAAAGCTGGCAACCCTATTCCCAACCCTTGAACACCGTCGGAATGTTTCATGTATTTTCATGTTAAACGCTTCTTTCACAAGCAATGCTCACTTAAAGTAGCCAGTTTCATTCCTCTCCTTTATCAAATAACCCGTGATACCCGCTTCGCTAGAAATCTCATCAGTTCACCCTTGAGCCAAATTTGGGTCGTACCGTCAAATATTGTAACGAAGTCACATATTATTTCAGTCGCCGACTACTCGGCTACTGCCTTTCCGACGTACGACAAAGCATACATCGAGGATTCATTTGTAATATGAAAAACGTTGCATACCTTGAGGCGCTCAAAATGCTGCACATGACAAATACACAATTTCTTGGTCAACGTTGGTAATCAACTAAATACATCGACGAGGAGCAAAGTTTTTCTACTTTTCATCGTTCACAGTTGCGTTTTACAACAAATTTGATAAGTGAAGGTAAGATATCAGGCAAAATTCCATTTATTCTCGGCTACCGTTGACTGTGTGGTACGTATATAGAGTACTGAGGCAAGAGGGTATCCATTGAAGCAAGCTGCTGGGTACGTAGTGTAACAGTAAGGAATTAGAACTGTGCTGCGATTTGAACTGGGGCTAGGAATTCAATCCTATATCTTGTTTTTTCTTCAGCGTTCAATCAAAGCTAGAGATTTAATCCTATCCTCTCTATATGCTCCGACGTTGGCTTAGGCTAGGGATTTAATCCCATTGGCGTTTTGCCTTTAACTTCAGTCAGGGCTAGGGAAATATTTATCCCACTTCTGCCGCCCTCTTTGATTTGCCCCAAACAACGTTTATTTGGGGCTAGGGATCTACTCGTATATCCCACATTTGAAACGTGTTGCGATTTGAACCGAGACTAGAGATTTTATCAGACCAAGTGGTTTGTCCGGCACTCAATCAAAGCTCACCCTCTGCCCGTTATATGAAATACCGTGTTAATTATTTAGGAATATGATAAATTTATAAGAATATGAAATAACTTGTTATCTTAGATTAAGTTACACTGAATAAAAGTTGGACATTATTGGAGTTCTGAAATTTCTAAGACCTAGTATTGTGCTTTCTTCGGATTGATTCTGGACCCGCTAATGCTACCACAGGCTTAGAGAAAAAAGCATCGCAATATATGTAGAGATTTGTTGTTAAGTAGCACAACACGACTATGGAATAATTTATTACAGTAGTCTCTCGCTAATGTGAACTAATTAAAATAATGATATTTTAGAGGGATTCACATTACTAGAACTCTTTTTCAGTTCCTCTCAGTGTTGCCTTTTTAGTGACTTTGTCACTATATTTAGCGGAATTTTCAAAAGTTTAGCGACAAAAAAATATTTTTTGTCACTAGAAAATTCTAGCTACTTTTCTAGTGACTTTTTGCGAAACATACTTTTTGTAAATATTACACCCCTGGTGATGTTACATCCCTGGCATTTGAGTTGGGAACTTAAGAAATGATATTTGATTGACTCTCTTTTAACCTCGACCACTGAACTGAATTTGAAACTTCACCACAGCAAAGAAAGCCAAAAAGAGTGTGGTTGCGAGTGAGAGAGTATATGTTTTAGAAAGTAGACGATCTAGTCATTTCGTTTCTTTAATTTATTTTGTGTAAGATTTTAAAACCGTAATTGTTTTTGTCTGGTTTTGTCTTTGTCGGCTGAAGTAGTGAAGTGCAGATTTCGGGAATAAACTTGACTTTTTTTGTAAGTACATACATATGGGTTTTTAAATTTTTTTTTTTTTTTTTTTTTTTAATGTGAACCTTATTATTATTTTTCAGATTTTTTACAGAAATAAATATTTTTCCAGCAAGCCGTCAAATAAACCTTTGAGCAAGAGGTAGGCACTTGATTTATTTAACTAGTTCCTTCCAATTTATGACTGAAAATAATAATTTTAGTGCCAGGTCAAATATGGATCTTCCGTTGAAAAAGAAAATGTACGCGCAAAATTATAGACAAACATGGGAAAATGATTCAGAATTTAAATCCTGGATAAAACCTGTTGCTGACGATCCAACAAAAGCTTTTTGTTCCTTATGTCACATCCAGATGTATGCCAAACTTTCGGATCTGAAGAAGCACTGCTCCACTAAAAAACATAGGCGACATGAAGAACTTATTTCAAAAAATCAGCTTATCCAATTTCCAAAGAAAAATAAAGATCTTTCCACTCTGCGAGCAGAATGTATGCTGGCACTTTTCATTGCTGAACGAACACACATCAATTTTACAAATTGATCACCTTAGTGAGTTATGTAAAAAAGCAGTTCAAGATTCGAAAGCAGCATCTTTGAAACTACACCGAACTAAATGTACAAACATAATCAACGAAGTTTTGGCTCCTCATTTTAGAAATAGCAATGTAATTGAGATAAATAACTCAGTAAAATATAGTGTTATTATCGACGAGTCAACTGATGCAAGCATCAACAAATATTTAGGAATTGTAGTTAGGTATTTCAGTTTCCCAAAAACTGCAATAGTTTCTGCCTTTTTGGCTTTAGAACTTTTAGAAAGCAGTGATGCCCAAGGAATTGTTTCTTCATTAATAAATTGCTTGACCTATCATGGAATACCCATACAAAATATGGTAGGCATCGGAACGAACAATGCTTCTGTTATGACAGGAAAAACGAAAAGTGTTTATAAGATCCTGAAAACAGAACATAAATTGCCTGACTTGGTTTTAATAAGATACATGTGCCATTCGCTTCAGTTAGCAGTTTCTCATTCTTCTGAAAGTTCCTTGCCGTAAAATATTGAGTTTCTCATTAGAGAAACTTATAATTGGTTTTCGCATTCACCAAAACGTAAGGAAGAGTATAGTACGATCTATAAATTGATTAATTGTGGAGAAACGCCTTTAAAAATTTTGAAAGTATGTGACACCCATTGGTTGTCTATTGAACCTGCTGTTATTAGAATCTTAGGACAGTGGGAGGAACTTAAACTTAACTTTGGTGTGACAAAAAGTATTTGTTATACCGCAAAACAATTATACTCAATGTTTTGTGATGAAAGCAACCGCCTATACCTTTTCTTTTTGAAAAGTATTTTGGGAACAGTGCAAACGGCAATCAAAGTGTTTGAAGGTGAAAATTGTGATCCATTTGAACTTTTAAATTCTTTAATTATTTTACTACGTTCCCTCTGCAGCGGTATAGTTATTCCTGATGCTATACAATCTGAAAAAGACTATTTTGCTATTATAATTGAGGATCATTTAATTTCCAAGCCATATCTAGGTTATATTTTTGAATCTAAGATTTCGGAATCTAAATTATCAAGCGATACAATTAGTCGTATAAGAACTAGCTATATTAATTTTACTATAAAATTAGTAAAAAAGATTCAAAAAGGTTTCCAAGTAATTACAATGCTTTAAAAACAATGGAATTATTATCAGTCCAAAATACCTTAAGACCTCTTAAAGATCGTTCTATCATTGAACTTGCAAAAAATTTAGGGTTTCAGGACGAAACAATAGAAAAAATTTTAAATCAATGGACGAATATTAATTTTGTAAAATGGCAAGAACTTCAAGATAGCGTTAAGTTTTGGGGTGAAGTTTCACGCTATAAAAACGCAGCTGGGGTCAATACTTATGAAGAATTATTCCAACTTGCTAGAACAGTAATGTCGCTTCCACATTCAAATGCCGAAGTGGAACGCATTTTTAGCATGATGAACATTGTTAAAAATAAATTGAGAAATAAAATGTCAACGAAAACTTTAAATTCTATAATGATTATCAGAAATTAACTAAAAATATAAAACAAAAGTTGTCATAATTACGAAATCCCTAAGAATGTTCTTTTAAAAAATAACTTCGATATTGATTTAAATATTGAAGTCAATAATATTGATGATGATGCAATTGATATAATTATTTGTGATTGATTACTCTTATATTAAGTATTTGAAGTCATTATTTAAACTTTTTTACTTTTTATTACATTACAGTACTTTTTTTAAGAAAACTGATAAATAGTAATATTTTTGAGACTGAATTTGTTATTGTTTTTTTTTATGATTTGTTATGTAAACTAAATGCTTATAAGTTTTTATGTTTACTGTTCAAAATAAATTTTTTGTTAGAATTGAATATGTTTTTTTTTCGATATTTGTACTGAAATTTTTTTCTAGTGACTTTTTTCAAAAATTTAGCATATCTAGCGGATTTTTAAGATCGATCTAGCGACTTTTTTTTTGGCTTGCGGCAACACTGTCCTCTTTATCGATAAAAATCGATGCACTTTTTGTTTAGGTGCCATCACACAATCTGATACAAAAAACATCATAACAGGAAGCATAAAAATGTAAAGTGTACGTACACAACTTCCAGATGGCACTTTCTTGACAGCAGCTGCGTTCAAAACATTTAAATTTGTCTAGATAAATAACAGTAAATTATAGTCCCTTATATCGCACGCAAAACTAACAAGAGAAAAAAGGAAAATATAAAAACTTTTACAAAAAGAAATTCACATTTTAGAGTGCGAAAATTTCACAAGTTCACATTATAGCATAGAGATGACAATAGACGTGTTTTATTCATTGCTGCATAGCCAGCGCAGCATTCAAGTGCGAATAAAACGATCAAACTCATTCCATATGTCAATTTGAATTTATTTTTCAATGTTGGCCATTATTATAGATTATGTCAAAATCTGATATCAAAACATGTATACTTTTGGTAAACAAGAAGTGACAAACTCACGTTGTCGAGAGGTGTAAAAATGCAGCAACGCCTATGTTGAAATATTCAAAAAATTAACTAATTTTATTTATTTACCTTTTCTCCAGTTTTGAATAATATATAGACAATGCTCTTAATGCCAGATTCAAATGTGAAATGTCATTTAACTTTCAAATATGAGCGAGCAATTTCCAACATTCGCGAAACAAAATAATTCTAAAATTGACTGCATAGCGCCATCTTCATTTCAATAATTTGAATTTCTATCACCAGCACAGCTGGAACTTTTTTTTGCTGAGCTAGCTATGCAGCAGTGAATAAAACACACCTAATGTAAAGTTTTGGCGGTTCACATTTTACAGAAATTCACATTATCGATAATTCTCATTATCGAGAGGCTACTGTATCTCTATGAACAAATCTTAGCAAGAGTTTAAAAAATGTCTATTAATACTGCCAAATGTTATTATATTACAAAACATATTTTATAATAAACTTACTTAATTTTATTGTTGAGTTGATTTACATCCAAAGAATTGTAGTTTTTGATCTGATGATCCTTTGTGATCTCCCAAAGGTCGTTTTTTTTATATATTTTTGTTTTTATTTATTTTAAGTGTATTATATTATTTTAATGTTTAACAATGAGTTAAGTTCACTTTCAAAATCGAATTCAATTAATCTTCCGGTTTGACAAAAACAAACAAAAAAATACACAAGTATTTTTATTTTCGCTAATGTTCTTGTCACCTTTAAAACATCGAAAAGACAACAGATTTTTTCCACTGCGAGTTGATTCTATATATTTATTTTCAATATTTTATCTGTTTCTATTTGCGAAAAAAATCACATAAAATACATCGTTTGGTTTTCTTAAGAAAAAAAAAATAAATTAAATATATTAAATGGAAGAAAAATAATCACCTCTGATAAAAAAAATCTTAATTTGTTTTGTTTAGGTGGGTATCTGAGAATTCTTTAAGATGAAAAAAGAAAAAAAGATTTATAATACATTATGTACATATCTTTATATCTATAAGGTAGATAAATATTTTAAAGATATTTTGTAAAAAACAAAACAACACGACATGTCCCAAATGTCTATTTGAATATCAACAAAAAAAGTATCTGTAGAAAACAACTTCATAGACATTTAATGATTTTCCATCGTAGATAGTGTTTGCACCTCACTTGTCTGATTATTTATGTCACTATAATGTTTATTGCTCTTTTATGATCTATTTGGATAAGTTGACATAATCAATGCCTTGGAATAAATTTCAAGTTGGCTGGAAAATAATTAATAATAATTAATGTGATAAGAGAGTCACACACGCACGTTCAACACAAAAACAAAATAAAACAAAAACACTGACTAAGCAGAGGGGGACACAAAAACCTATCTAACAACGACAAAAATAAAAACGCGCACGCCATGATACAACAAAAACACCACTCGAAATTGCGTTCACCTTTAGATAGTTTATCTTATATTAAATATCTCCGCGTTCTGTAATATGGGTACACAAATTAGGTAGAGTATCGCACAAGTGGCCGTCGCCGTCGTCGTTGTTTTTGTTTTGTTTACACTCAGATAAATTAAACAGAATTTGCAGAGATACAAATAATAACAACGAATATAGCTGGCACACACCCTCGAGCTTAAGTAGCTTAGATGAAGATAACCAAAGGGAGCCAAGTTATTAAGATACGAAACATAACTCACGGATACAATAGTCGTACATTTTAATTGCACAATTGGCTTGCCATTTCACTGAAGAGACACAAATTTTCTTCTGCCTTTAATTGTGTGGGCCAAGAACAATGCACCCCACAGGAGTGCGGAAAAAATAAAATGATTGGGCTTTCTTTAAGTATCTTAAAGTGCCCCAAGTTGGCTCAGCAGGCATACAGAAACAATCAGAAATGCACACAGATATTTAACACACACCACGATATCCGGACTAAACAGTTAGCAAGCTGGATTAAATGCTTCACGACTAACCGGCTGTTCTAAACTGAATCGGATTCTCCACGGGGAAACGGTTTTATTCAAAAATACCAAAATGTATCTCCTCATCTCCGCATGGGTGGTGATGGCGAGAGCATACGAATATCTTTTTATCGAGTTTTCCGTGCGTCTCAGAGTGGTGCTCTCCTTGTGAGAGCTGCTTTTGGGGGGACGAATACGGAATATACCAACCCACTGAAGATAGAACGTGGAAAACTATGACGTCTTTTCAGGCTGGAGAAACCGGTAAAGGCCAAGAGCATAATCTGGCCTAAATGATAATTTTCCCTAGGAAGTGCGCAAAATCGTGTGTTTTGGTGAGTATCTCAGAAAAGGTGAATTTCATATGAAAGTACTTAAAACAAAATATCCTTGTCATCCTATCGTTGGATCATAAACGAGTTTACATGAATGCAAGCTTTGACCTACATCATTGTCCTTATGGGCGGTTCGGTGTTGCTTTTGTGATGATGTTTGCTCTGGTTTCGGTGTGGTGACAATGATGACGGCATGTTTGGCATTAGGTATAAAACTTTATAATGCCGAGTTTCTAAATTATGGTGAATAATGGATTGGATACTTTACGTCGGAAACACTTGTTGTTGGTTCGCTGTTATCTTTTTGAAAAAGCCCAACAAAGCAGAAAATATTTAGTATAAAGCGGATTAAGCAACGTTGGAGCTTTGAATTAGTTGTATGAAATTTGAAAAAGAAAAAAACATGGAGTTCTTTTTGACACGTAATTACATAATCTATTCTTGGAGAGACTGAAATATGAATAAGTTTTTATTAATACTTATGTACTCAAAATGATGAATAGAAACATTAAGGATACGTGCTGGGTAGAGTACCTATTGAGAACCGGCTGCGAAGAATTTATATTAAAAATGTATGAATGTCACAACCCCCACAAACTTAATGTGCTACCATGAACTGTAGGCTAAATTTATATCTGGTTTCTTATGTTGAGGATTAAAGACAAGTCCTGAACGGGCAGATTGTCATTTCTCAACCAAAAATTGCTATTGTCAATATAACAAATTTCGATTAACAAATTGTATTGAAAAAAAAACAGCTGTCAAGTTGATAATTATAATAACTGTCTCACATAAGGCTTTTTGGAAACTGCAATTGCCTTAATAGTCCAGAAAGAGTAGGACACAAAAAATGCCAAAGAAAGGGAAACAAAATAATTAGAAGTTGTAATTTGAGTAGGCTGACCAGACGTCCTCTTTTAAGAGGACATGTCCTCTTTTTATCTAAAAAAAATTCCGGTATCTTTTTGAAAATGAAATTTGTCCTCTTTTGGGTTGTCCGATCTTACTGCATTTTTGATATCGATAAACTACAACAAGACTTTTTTTTCAAGAAGTTTTTTCGTTATTCTAGTGTGAACCTAAAATATACTTTTACCTGAACTCATTCACTTCTGAACACAACGCCATCTTTGGATTTTTTCATTTGAGATTTTCAAATGTGTCCTCTTTTTCGTGGGCATAAATCTGGTCATCCTAAATTTGAGGCATTGGTAATGGGACTCTTAATGAACTGAGAGATTTCCTCACCGATCCATGATGTCGAGATGAAAATTGCCGTCATTCTTTCCATTCCCTATTATGTATTTATTCCTTTCTATTTCATTTTCTTTTTTCAGGTGCCTTTTCAACATACTGTATTTATTATTTTTTTAGGTGCTTTTTCAACAAGAGAGAGAAGAGCATACGTGGTCCACCATCAGCCATCGGTTCACTCTCTCAGTATCTTGAAGAAACAAAAATCGATGTATCTATTTTGACACTTAAAAAAACGGACAGGTTGTCTGATCAATAAGCTTGCGTGACACTTGGTCCCTGGAAGTTGATCTACTCGTACCTTGGTTAATAATAGCAGAGCGCCAAACAGAACTATATATGGCATGTATTGCAATTACTGGTCCACCCCCACAGCGGGTTAGGAAGCTATACTCAAATTACAACTCCTAAATCTATTTATAAAAGAAATGACAGCCAATAGCGAACTTCGAATTCGCAAAACTGGTAGCTGGAGACATAGTGCCATAGGCCATGCGTAGAATCTACAGAAATACAAGGGAAGATCGTCTTTGGGTTTTACGTGAATACCTGCCTGTTGCGGCCCAACCCCACGGGTGGCCTACCACCATCAGAGTCAGATTTAGTCCTGACCATTCACCCCGACATAGCAAGCTATCTTGGTCGCAAAGTTATGATATGTTGCAGTATAATGCACACCTCTTTCTCTGGAGGCGAGGTCTTTCTAAAACCTCTTGAATTCAAGAAAAGAATCTTGAAAACCGTGAGTTTCCGCATTTGGAGTAAACCAAGCCACCATGATGCTCCCACTATGGGGCCTACCTCATAGATAGGGTTCGAACCGAGGGTAAAACTCAACCTCCGACTCAAATGGGCACTATCTCCCATAGTCCAAGTTCTTCCTCAGCTTCGGAATTTCCAGATCTAAACCCGTCACTTCCAGATGGGCTCCTGCAAAACCCTGGGCCTGTCATCCCTTAGGATACACACCAAGAAGTCGGCCGGGGTAGAAACCAACGACTCAATGTGCATCCTAGTCTTTTGCTTACCTTACGGCAAACTAGGAAAGACGCTCCTAGTCTTTAGTTTACCTCACGGTAATCAAGGAAAGACGCTCCTGTCTCTAGTTTACCTTACGGCAAACAAGGAAAGAACGCTCCTGTCCTTAGTTTACCTTACGACAAACAAGGAAAGACGCTCCTAGTCTTTGTTCTTAAGAACGAGGACGACGATCCCCCTATTATTTGCTACTATAAATAGGAACAAATAAGAAACCTTTATTGAACCTCGTAAGACTTTTAAAATCTCCAACCACATAAGCAGCCGGAGACTTTTATAATCTTACCCCTACCAACCAAGATCAACCTTAATCAACCCTTCCAGTGAAACTTTCGAAATCCCCAGCCACAAAAGCAGCCGGGGACGTTACTAATTTCACTGCTCCCTTCGTAAGACGTTCAAAATCTCCAACCACATAAGCAGCCGGAGACTTTTATAATCTTACCCCTACCAACCAAGATCAACCTTAATCAACCCTTCCAGTGAAACTTTCGAAATCCCCAGCCACAAAAGCAGCCGGGGACGTTACCAATTTCACTGCTACCACGAGTTAGACCTTAGAAATCTCCAGCTGCTTGCCCAGCCGAAGACTTTACCAATCCCACTCCCCCTACCGACCAAGATCCAACAAAAATCTCCAGCCACAAGTGAACAAGCCCCGAAAGTCAAGACCATCATCCATGCATTAACCACTTGCACCACCACCGACCAACCAAGGCCTTATGCTCCCCGCCACCCATTATGATTGTGGGAATTACGCAAGCTGCCACCACAATCATAATCTTGGACTTAAGCTTGCTGCCATGGTCCGATGTGTGGTTCAGTAGCAATACACTTCCAACAGTTAATCCCTCCAGAGCCCGAACACGAGCAACCAAAGACTTCACAATTTCACCCTAGACCTCCCTAGTAGACCCTTCAAAACCTGGAGAATACCTTAAAAATCTCCAGCCACGTAAGTAGCCGGAGATTTTACCAACACACAACCGTCTTGACCCTACTACTCCCTTGGGTTTTCTTAGTTGTCTAAATCTCTTAGCTGAACGAGCAGCGAGAGAATAGACGAAAGCCCCCCACCAGGACAAGGTGAAACCCGTCGGGGGGGAAATACAAGGGAAATAGGGTATGAACAGACTACGCTTAGACTTTTACAAGCCGTTAAATACCGTCTTTCCTAGTAGAGAGAACTGGCGAATCAGCGAGCCATCAACCTGCGAATCGACGATACCAATATATACCGACGCGACGGTTCGAAGATGGAAACTGGTGTTGGTGCAGGGTTCTTTTCAGAAGCCTTTGGAAGCCAGTTCATTCAGACTTCCTTTTTATAGTAGTGTCTTTCAAGCTGAGGTCCTGCCAGCAACAAGAGCTGCTAGACATGTCTCAATGATGGTAATACAACAAGCTGATATCACCTTTTTCATTGATAGCCACGCGGCAATAAAAGCGATTTCCGCCATTGAAATCAAATTGAAGCTTGCTGTGGCAAAGAGCTAAGGGTTTTTGGTACACAGCACAACATTAGGCTCTGCTGGATTCCTGGTAATGTTCGAGGTAAAGAAAGCGCTGACGAGCTGGCAAAAATAGCATCAACACTTGATCTTAATCAAGCAAACACAAAAGTTCAGCAAAGCAAAAAACATATTGAAATTTATTAAAGATACCAAATGGCTTAAAAATTCCTAAACTCTATCAACCAGCCGACCACGAGGTTGGAAATCGCCTCCAACTACAGTCAAAAAACATAAAAAGAGTCACAGACAATAATGACAGTCGGAACGAAAATGACTTAATGATGCACGTGCTTCTTGCAGGAGCTTGCTGAAACTCATGAACATCCTTAATGGGAGTCACAATCCCTAGGGTATCACAACGGATCTACATTGATCTTAGTGTGACGGTAACAAGATCAACTGTCAGCCCATTAACCTAACCTAACCTAACAGAACTATAACTTAAATTTATCTAAAAAGGTAGAAGATGGAACGTCAACACTAAGTCTGAACCCTTAAATCTGCCCAAAATCCAAAGGAACTAGGTTAGTTCTGCGATGTTCTGCCACCATTTCCTTTTTATATGTACACCAAAATAAGTTACACCAAAATTTTAGTTTTTTCAGTTTCGAAGGTTTTTTTTTTTGGAAAAGGAAATTCAATCATGGACTGTAGAGTGGCTGAATGCACCCATTGATTTGCCTAAGTAGAGACACTGAAAGCACTGGTAACTCAGACCATCGGCTTATACAATACAACAGAGAGAGACAGACAGAAAGAAAAAACAACAGAAAAAACACATGTCAACAGCTCACGGTTGGTATTTGAACGGTATGACTGTGCATAATGCTGTGGTTAAAGTCCGAGTAAAGCTTATTATTAACTTTAGTATTTGATAATAGTAGAACTATTTTCGTTGGAAGTGTTTGTTCTGGAATGCTGTGTTGTGTCAAAATCCTTCGTGTTCCATAACAAGATGCGCCGCTGACGGTTGTTTCTATGCACAGAAAACTGAAACAACTTTTATCAATAAGGAGCGCTTTGGTAACACCCCAATCTTTATTAGAGTGCACAGTCGGCGAAACTTTAAACCATACACACGAGAAGAGTGTGTATCCCGCGGAGAGTCATTGGCTTTAGAAATATGGTGGCTCAAACAATCAAATGTGCGGAGTGATGACGCGATCGAAATTCCCGGTCACTGATTTGCTGAAAACGTTGATGTTTGATAACGAGAAGAGACTATCCAGGCATCGTAAAAGCCTAGACGGAAACTTCTTGACTGACTTAAGTTCTCATCAAACCAGATGTTCTGAAAAATGGGAACATTAACGCATAGGAAAATTTTGGAAATTGAAAGAAATAAAAGTAACGGAGATAGATTCTGAGTAGACATCTTTAATTTCATATTTGTTATATCGGGGTTTTCAATAAGAGCGGTGCAAAAGTTTTTTTAAATTAAACAAAAACGGTTTTGGATATCAATGAAATTCTTTATTCCTGTGAAAGTACGTTCGATGCCATTATGTATGAAACTCGATTTCTTTCGCATGGCCACCACGGGCACGCTTGTAGAAGTCCAGACGCTGAACCCAATTTTCGACGGTTTTTAAGCATAAATCGGCCGATACTACTGCAATTTCGCGTTCGATATTCGTACAAAGTTCATCAATCGTCGCTGGCTTGTTGGCATAGACCATAGACTTGACGTTGCCCCACAGAAAATAGTCTAACGGCGTCAAATTGCACGACCGAGACGGCCAAACGACTAGACCATTTCGTGAGATAACACGTTCTCCAAAATTGGTTTCCAATAAATTGATTATGACATTCGCTGTGTGGCTTGTGACGTCCTGTTGGAACCACATGTCCTCCAAGTCCATATCATCCAATTGGGGCCAAAAATATTCGGTTATCATTAAACGGTAGCGATCCCCATTCACAGTAACGTGCCGGTCTTGATCATCACGGAAGAAGTAATGCCCAATGACACCGCCGGCCCTTAAACCACACTACACCGTAATTTTTTCGCTCAATTTCGCTCAATTGTTGATCTGCTAGGACGATTATGACGACCATAAATTGGACGTAGCGCTCTTAACGTTGAGGCCACTGACTCCGAATTTCGGTAGTAAATTTTAATAATTTCGACTCATTGTTGGCTCGTATATCTTTCCATCATGAAATGGCAAACCTTACTGAAGAGAAATGTCAAAAGAGCGGCAAGAAATATGGCGTCGTTCGCTGTCCCTGTCGCTCTACTTTTGTAGCATCCCTGTTGAAAAACCCTTATTATGAGTTCAATATATGTAAGGGTAAGAGTGATTTTAACCCTCTTACCGGCAAGCGAATGCACAGTCTTTAACGAGATCCGTGATCCATCAGTCACTATAGCTTTGTCTATATGACATTTGATGTGGAAGAAATATACATCTCGAAGCAAGAATTTGTAATTCAGATTTAAAATATTTAATGAGAGGTTATGTCGCCTCAAAGTGTTGCTGGAGTTGAAAAAGCTAGCTTTCGCTGAATCGACAGCTGCAGACTTGGGAATAGTAGTCCTTTTGGTGGTCGAAGCACCCGTAATGTTGCTCATGAGCTCCTTCATCATATCCTGCTGCATTAGCTGATGTTCTGACATCATCGTAACAAATTCATAAATGTTTAGTGGTTTAATTAATGTAGTTTAATTTATTAAATTGCGAAATCATAAACTTTATTTCAGTCGAAAAAATGGACAATATTAATTTATGAATAATATCTTTGTATAATATATAACCTATAGTATTATAATGGAGCATAAGATACAAAACAAGTAGTAAGTAAAAAAGAGAATATTTAATTATTAAACTAGATGACTCGGTGAACTTTGTATCAACCACATATATTTTTGAAAAGTATGGTCAAAGTTAATCAGCCCTATCACGAATACCATCGTAATCGAAAACTTGTTACGAATCCCGAAAAAAACTATAACAAAATCCATCGTAGTAGAAAATCTCATACAAATTGTCATTACGAACGGATTTAGTGATAGCTTTTTCGGGATTCGTAAAAGTTTCCGATTACGATGGAATTCGTGATAGGGCTGATAACAAATTTTGTATCTACATTAAATGCAAAGCAATTATACACTTAATTAATTTAAGTCTTTCTAATGTACTATATGTTTTGTCTTTTTTCACGGTGCGTAAATATACAAAGATGATAGTTTTCCAAAAAAAAATATGAGATTTTCATATATATATTATTTTGTTACTATACTGTAGGTACTTGTTAATTACATATTCTTTATTGTAATTAACATAAATATGTTATAACTTATAACTAAACAATATTTGCTCTTAGGGATAGGACCTATTGGAACAATTTCATTCAGCTAATCGCAAAACCAAAACATCATAAAAATGTTGCAACGGATACCTATTTGTGTAACGATGATCAATGAGGGAAAAGGATGAATATACAGCGTAAGAAGGAGAAGTAAATTCCTCCCAATACAATAAGCGTATATGAGACCATTCTTTTTAAGATCGTTGTGGAACTCGGACGTGCTACTGGCGAGTCTAAGATTTAAAACCTTTATACTTATACTTTCTTAATATATAAATATAATTACTATTAACTATTGAATTGTCTTGTAATTTTAAGATAACTATTATTTCCGTTAAATTTGGCAAATTTGAATAATGTTACCAAAAGTTTGAAAATATTCACTACGAGGGCGTTTTTGGTGCTTCCCATTTGGGCATTTTTATTCCGGAATTAATTGTTAGACATAGACTTTTACTACGGGCCCTGTTATGGAGGCCATTATTTGGTTCGCATAATTATAATTAATGCAACAAGAAGAAAAAGAGTGTAAGTGATTCCATAAGTGTACCTACCTAACAATAGAGTTATAATAAGTTCTAGGTTCACCTAGTGGTCCAAATCTGTAAAACTAAATCCGGCATATATTAATACGTGAAGTTATAACTTGTTGTACTTTTGCGATTATACGAAAAAGAGTTATACGAAAACATAAGGACACCAGCAACACTCAATTGGTACCTACGTTAACTATACATACTACATAATTATAACCAAAACGCTCTCAGAGGGTGCTATGTGCTACACATCTGTAACTGTAACTTTGACACAAACGAAATGAGTGAGTTTTTTCTATAGCTGTAATTCAACACACTCCGACCTTGGAGCCATCAATAACTCAAACTTGCTCCGTTAGTCCGTTTTCTGCCCTATACATAATGTAAATTATCAGAAACGCAATTGCTGTTCGCTTCGTGTCTATTTGTTAATCATCAATTCAAATTAAGACAGTTGCGTTAAAATACGAAGACAAATGAAATAAAATGCACGACTGGGTCGCACGCACTTGCTCTTATGTAAAAGGCTAAGAATTTCAAAAACTAATGTTATTAAAGAAAATGCATAAAATTAATTTTTTAAATGACTAAAACTCCTTTAGTAGTTGGAGCTAAACACAGGATGCTATTTATTTTGAGCAAATATTAGTTTATGCAAGAACAAAACTGTAATTCGTTTTAGTGGTTTCTTAAAAAAGTAAGCTTTTGTATACAACATTTTTAAAACATATTTAAGAAAGAATTTTTGTACGCTTATTTAATCTTTTTATTATTGTTCGAATAAAAATTTAAATACAAAAAAAATATTGAGTGGTTTTTGAGATATCGAATTTAAAAAAAAATTATCTTTTTTTCAAAAATTCAAAAAATATTTTTATTAAAGTCTTAAAATGCAATGTTTTTTTTTTTTAACTTTTTAGAAGCTTCTCTAAAAGCAAGGATTAATCGAAACGAAAAAAATTATCAAAATTCTCGGAGCCGTTTTTTAAGAAAAATACAATTTTCGAAAACCATTTTTTAGCATTTGTATGGTGGATAACGTTATTTTTAGGTAAAACTATTTTTTTTCCTCAGATCTTGTAGATTATATATTAAGAAACTTTTATTTATCAAGTTTAAAAAAAACCAGCATGGGGTTTTCGAAAAATTGAGTTTCCAAAAAAAACTCTGGGAGGGGGTTCATAACGGTTCCAAGGGGGATTCCAAGAATAACCAAGAATAATAAGTTTTAACTAAATGAAATTTTATGATTTTTTTTTTAAATTCTGTGGGACAGTTTTTGAGAAAATAATATTTATAAAATTTCGAACAAAATTCGTATGTCAACTTTGATTAAAGTCTTGAGTTCGATTTTTTTTACGAATGCATTACTTGCCTTTAGTACCTACCTATAAGTCGTAAGAAAAATCAACAATACCAGACGATTTATGGCACGAAAATAACACTTTGTTGTTAACAAAATGAACCTTTATTTTTTGGCTGTTTCGGGAAGGGGGTGGGGGGTTGAACCCCTAAAACTCCCACCTGCCATCGCCCCTGAGTATAATGTACAAAGATAATATTGACTAACAATAAAGTATGTATGTATAAAATATTAAAGTTTCCGGCTGAATGAGGAGAGAGGAGATCTACTAGCATGTAGCCAGAAATCATAGTGATTCAAATCGTAAAATTTTAGTACCTGTCAACAAATTGACTATTTCGTGAAACTGTCAAACTCAGCAAGCTTTAAATAGTTTTCATATTCCCATTCCGAATCATAAAAAAATATTGCTTTTCTTCTAAATATTTTCACCATCATCGATTTCGCTCATCATCAAAAAAAAATCGCTAGCGCTCACAATTCTTTATGTTTTATACTCCGTCTCTGTGGCCAACGATAAAGTAATTGTTGCTTTGTAAATTATTTTGAGTAACTTTTTTATAACCGTCATAAAAAAGAATAAAAATCGAACGAACTGGGCATAGTGTTGGTGGTATCACTTTTATACTGCCTACCTACTGCCTGTTGTATTTTTTGGTTATTTGCTCCATCTTGATTTCGTATTTGCTGCGATTTGACAGTTCGACATCTTACATTCGGTTGTCTGAATAAAAAGTGCAAAAATGCAAATAAGTTTTCTTGAAAATTCTTTAAAAATAACGTTTTAGAGGCAATTTTCCACAAATATAGTCATGAGATCTTTTTCGGTAGCATTTACGACTATTCAAAAAATCCCGTGGGTCATAAAATTAATTTAATTTTGGAAGCTACATATGTACACAAATATTATTGTAAAAATGTCATCATTGATGATATACGTAAAGATCAACGTCTGTGTGGTTCATCATCAATTCATGTTCCAAATTCTTAAAGACAATTTGTCGGCACTGCAAACAATAAAACTCGATTCAATCATGTCTGGTTAAAAAGGTTACATTGCTCCACTTTCGGTGGATTTGTCAGCTTTACGATTTCAGCCAAAAATGATGCTGATGTTTTGACTATCAGAACAGGCATAAGAAGAATATCTACTTACGATACTTTAAGCACGGGCTCATCGGGATAAACAGATTTACTTTCGGAAAAAAGCTGATGCTAAAGCATAACCATTTTCCAAAAATGCCAGGACAATTGAACCTACGCTCATAGGACTACCTCCTGCATACTTTAATGGACAGTGGTGATATTTTCGGTAGATCTTACCTTTCGTTGACGTAAGGGTGTTGGCGAATTGTGCATTGAACCGATATAATCGAATATCCCGTCGGCTGGCTTACTAGAATTATTTTTAGTTTCTTATGTAACAGTTCAAATTCAGTTCTTATTGGATCCGAACATTCAGATTTTTTCTGTCAACACTGGTGTTCCACAGGGATCAATAATGGGGCCATTACTATTTAATCTCTCTTAGCAAGACTTTCCTCCTTCAGACGACCCTATATGGAATGAACTTGGCTCAATACACTACACAGATGATACTACCATACTGGCTAGTAATACACGTCCAACCCTAGCCCTTAGCAAAATCAACCAAGGACTTCCTCTTTTGGAAAATTATTTCAAAAAAATGGAGTTTGAAAATCAATACAATCAAATATGAACTACATAACTTGTTTTAGAAACGCCTGTAAGAAGGGGCATTACCTTGCGGTTGAAGAAAGTAAGGCTTTAAAATTAAAAGTAAATAATTTGGAATTTCCATTACGTACTGAAATAAAATATTTGGGGATAAACTTCCAGAACAGATACTTGTTCAAAAAACATGCTAGGACAATGCTAAAGCAAAGATGGTTACAGTATTGTTGAAACTGCTTCTTAATTCGAAGAGCACCATTGTGGAGAAATTAAGTTTGTTAGTATATGTCATAAAGAAGCTCTTGGGCTCTATTCTCAGTCGATGCAAAAAAAGTTTTTCATGGCTGTACTGCTTCTTGTAAGGAATTGACAAATCCTCTAAGAGTATCTCTTGTCATGAAAAGTGCAGCTCATTAGCCGTTTGGAATTGGCAGAAAATTATGAATGATTGAGAGGTTTAGTTCACAAGGTCCTGGTTCTCTTCGAGCTGTTGCAATACCAAATTATCAAAGACTTTCATTGATAAAACTGACAAACCTTCAATTCTCGATAAAAGTTTTACCAACCAACTTCTGTGAAGTGAGCAGATACGACAAGTGTCGCTAAAAATTCTTAAAAGTGTATGGGTTTCCTCCGAAAGACTGAAATTCAAAACCAATGTGCATCGGTTCCTCCTTCCCTATACTCGCACTGTGTTGTATGGCATACATAGGATATTCATATCCCCTTTAGCGCGCGTTGATTATAAGAAAAAAATCTCTTGCTCTGCTTACATCTTCGTGATATTCATAAGACATGAAGTCCTTAAACAAATATCTTGCCAATGAGCGCCTTCAATTCATTTATAACTCATTTCCAGACAAATTCCCAAACCATGCACACCTGTGCTTCCAATCTGATTGGAATATTGATGCATTTCTATCGATTTCGAGAATCAGGGTAAACTTATTTCCCAGCCCAACGGACCTCTTTCTGTAACCGTCCATAGAAATGAAGTTTATCAGTAGGTACTCGTATGTGCAAAACGTATTTGGAAGAGTTCAAGACTTGAAAAATTCAAGTAATACTCGCACCCTAATATCTTTTTAACTGCAAATGGAAAACCCCATATCCTGGGAACGGTGTATGTATCAGGAACAAATTTTCACATTAAATATACATAAAACCAATGTAGTAATGTACAAGATACACCTTTGCTTCCTGCAGAAGTCTTCGTTGCCGGAATTCCTAAGTGAAATCCAATAAGTACCTAACGAAATCAAATTTCAAGCTTCCATCCACCGGGATGTGCAGGAAGTTTAATACCTTCGTAAGATATCAATCAGCTTATTTCTAGCGAATCGTTTATAGGATTTCCGTTCGACTTGGAGCATCCGAAGTACTGCACACACAAAATGCAGACAACACTACTGAACTTTCTCTTCCTGTTCGGCAAGGGTTCCCAAAGTGAAGATAATAACCGAGAAAGGATAACGAGCTCAAAAAGGATACACCTCCTATAGCGGGTATCAGTTTCGACGACTCCATCTGAGATATGTACGTCAAAACTTCTACCTACTCACAATTTTATGAACGTGAACCAGATATTAGGATAGTATAATATCCTTTTATCATCATTTTTCTCCTGCGATTGTCCATTCATCGGGTTTATCTGTTCCGAAGGAGTGAAACGTTTCACATACGTTTGCGATGACATTTCGCTCCCATAAATCATTCGCATGCGGATAAGCACGTGCTTTTTTGAAGCGAGGCGGTTAGAATTGAGAGGAAAAATATTTAGCTATCGTTGCTGAGAAGGCTTTGTTTTCGAACCACCCTTTTTCACTTTCCTGTCATGTACGAGTATGAATTTTTGAGACATTTTACTGAAGTCATAGCGCTGTTTGCGGACGGATACAGAAGGTTGATAATAAACGGTTTCGGTGATTTACATTGGAAGGCTCCTATTTAGTGGGTGGTTCCGATTTCCTTTGTCAGATTGTTCGATGGTATAATATTTTTGTTCACGGTTGTGGAAATTGGTTGAAAAACTACCTTGGATATGGCTGAATATAAATTAGGTTCATATATTGGCATCAGAAGGAAAGGGTTACAAACTCTGTCGTTTGTAAAAGTAGAAGAGTATCCTGTTTTCAATTCATTGCGCATTTAACTGTATGAAAAGCAATCTCAGTTAAAAGCTTGCTATTTGTCTGGATTGAGAAGAAAAACTTCAATTAATTGATGACCTGGGAGCTGGAATATAGAACTTATTTTTTGTTCCTTTTAATATTCAGCTTTTGAATACAAGAAGACAAAGTGCTGTCATTGAAGAATTATGTAAAAGACATATCCTTTGTGTAATTCAAATTCAAAAGGATGATATTTCAATGGAGCAAAGTAGTTGTGGTTGTGATGAAAGTCTGCTAAAGACTTATGAAACGTGACTCAAATTGTTTAATGTTTTGATTCAAACTCGATGTTAAACTTTGTCTGCCAGCAGATTCAATAAATAAAATTAAGAATTAGTGTCTTGATAGGGGAAAAGTGGATTTATCTAAAGTTAGAAGGATTAAGCCACTTAAGTCCTATCAGGTGATTGCGAAAGTATTAAACTTCAATCAACAAGCTTCTCCAGTTTCGCATGTCGAGTTAATTGAGGTATTCTCCCACCTATGTGCGTCACTTCCGCCGCGGTCTTCCTCTACTGCACAATCACTGAACTTCAATTCATTTGATCCGGTTGGTGTCGCTTACGATTTGCCGTTATACTCGTATCTTTTCATTCACTCTCCATATATGCAGATGGGACCAAAAATCACACGGGTAGTTTTCATCGTAAAGTGTCCTCATCCATCTTTGACAAGGTTAATGCCACTAAACCTGTTTGGTTTGATGACAAACCTTGGATAAGGGAACCAATCCTCTAAGGCCATGACAAAATTCAGAGACTGGCAATTATCAGCACAACCATGAGAACCATGCCAAACGCAGTCCTAAAAACATTCCCAATCGATCTATTCATGAAGGAGTTGGCGCCTAAAAGTAGTCTTTGACTGAGTGCACAGATTGGAAAAGGGGCAACTTTGGTCACAGAACCATTGCAAACTTCACTGATACAGATATTCAAACAGACTGTACGAGTACTTCACCGTGGATAGATATTAATCCAGTCGCACTAACAAATATCCCAACAAGGGTGATATGTGTGGAAAACCGGATCCTAAATGTAAGACATGTATCGATCTTTGTAGACAACCCACCTTTGGCAATGTTTTCCAAGCGGAAGTGCTTGGAGTTTCCGAGGCCGGAAAATATCTTTCCACATGTACTCGTAAATAGTCGAACAAGGACATTGATATTTTCAAAGATAGCCAGGCGGCAATCAGAGCCATTTCGTTAATTGTCACGGAGTCAAAATTGGCTGATCGGTCCCATAATGAATTAAGATTTCTTGGCGAAACAAATTCAGTCACGGGACACCGTGAAACTAATGGAAATTAAGTGGCTGATAAATTGGCCAAAAACGTTTCATCACTTAATCCCAGTTAAATTGTATCCTGGCTACTCATGACACTGAAGCAGGAAAAGTATAGAATTCACCAAAGTTTCCTCAAGATCGCAAATGACAAATGGTCAACAAGTGACAGCTGCCGGTTTTCAATGAAACTTTGGCCATATATTCAAAAAAAACAACAGACTGAAGCGTAGCAGACCTCAATCGTATCTCTTGGTTGGCGTCCCTACGGGTCACAACTCAATGGGAAGCCACATAAGTAGAATGGTCATCAGTGGGTGTCAGAATGAAGAGGGCTCATCTCACTTCCTTTGAGAATGCCCCAGCCTAGCCAGAACTAAAAAAGATGCCCTCGGAGTACAATTTTTCGGCGAACTGGGAGACGACGTCTCATTTTTGCCACTCAAAAGCACCCTTAACTTCATTCATAAATCAGGATGGTTGAGGCAGGCATACCTAAGGCTTTCACTTAATCCTTTCTCTTACCCTCCCCATTCCTACATTACACACACCCTGGGGAGTACAATGAATCTATTGAGATTGGAGTGAGGTGATACAGCTTGCGGCATCATCACCCCACCTTACATAGCCACACCTATGATACTAGACCAAATATAAGAACTGGGATGGGAAGAGTTTTATTATAAGGATACTTTAGTTGCCTAAGAGATCTCTTTGCTATTCAATTGCCTTCTTGTACCAAAAAAGCAGTGATTGGCAAAGAGTTACTTTCCGTTTGATTTCAGCTCTGGTGTCATTCATTGTCTGAATTAATAGTGGCAACTAGGTAGGTATACAAAGTCCTTAACTACCTCAAAGTTATAGTTTTCTAAAATGACGTTCTGTTCAAGATGTCAATGTTGAATGACTTTGTCTAAAACCTTTTTTGACATCAAATGCCTCAGTGAGATCTTTTCCGAGATTGATGCCTTGGCCTTCCTGCTTAAACTGACAAGTATCTCTGAGATGCCAAAGCTAGACATTGTTCGATAAAGTTTAACTCTATTGATACTATCATTCGTGGCTTTGGAATAGATGAAAATGTGAGAGGTATCGAATAAAGATTTGCCGTAATGCGAATATTTGGTCTATGGTGGACTTTGCTGGTCGAAAATGAAACTGTTATGGACACATCAGTTTTTTGACGAAACGATTCAGAAGTTCATATACCTAATACGACAGAAAGAATCTTGTATCCGATGTTCAAGGGACACCCTCATGAGGACCGGGGAAATGCTGAGGTTCCTTTCATGGAGCATGCTTTCTTCTGACCATGTGTTGAAAATGAGGTGGTGCATACGCCCAACCGAGTTATCGCCAGCCTCTTTGAATAGTTTGGTAAGGAGGTGACCAGCTCTAGAGGCTTTGTTGAACTTTAGATTCGATATATGTATATAGCTATATCATCGTTTCGATCACGTCGAGTTGGCGGTATTGTTGATCTACGATTGATTAGACGGATGGTACTATCTCCCTAGCAGCGGAATTTTCTTTCTCATCGTGCGTCGTTTGAAGATATAATTTTTCCATATTCTCAGCATTGACTGCGGATCTACCTTTTTTATATATGCAGCCTTTGCCTTCGGCTTGGGGTCTGTATCATTGAGATATTTTTTTGTACCCTTTGGTAAAACTTCCAAGCTTCATTTCTGTTTTAGCCTCCCTCTATTTCCTCGATGCTCTTTAATACTCTTTCTGTTGCTTTCTAAGAAGCCGGGGTTCCTCTCTTCTCTTCTGCTCATAAAGCTCGCAAACAGCTCTGGTCCTTCTATGCAGCATCGCTTTGTATGCCTCTTATCTAGCTGCTTGTGCAAGCCAGGGGTTTCTTTGTTGTGGTCTTATATAAGAACCAGCAAAGCAGAAACAGCATATCTGATGGTTGCTTTGCAATTTTGCCACTGGTTATTAAAACTTGATGGTGCCGGCAAGGACTTCTTGAGAGGTTTCGAGAGAATCGATTGGAATAGGATTTGGCGATCTCTTGCGATTGGAGTCGTTCAACGGAGAACTGCCGCACAGTACTTCCTGTTTCTGGCTTGTGTCTGGATATATACAGCCGTACCTTAGCTACAAAACTAAGTACTGGACTAAGTCGATGTAGAACCCTCGTAATTTGTTGGCATTCTTTTTACTGAAGAAGTGGACTGCAGTTTGGTCGACCTGGTTGCAGGTAAATTGTTCAGGAGATGTCCATTTGTTAATATCGGGATGTTTGAACTACGTACTAGCTACCAGAACTTATGGCCAAACAGTAGAGTCGACCAGCCTGAATAAGTTATAAAAGGTGGCTCTATATACTTCGACAGATACACCAAAGATGTCTTCTCTTCCGAGCTTGGCTTGGCATTCAGATCTCATAAGACAATTTTAATGTCTCAAATGTGTAGTCCAGGAGCTGGTAGAATATATCTTTAGTGTCTTTGGCTTTGTCCTTTCTAAGGGCATGCGTGCATCTAAGGCTTATGTAAGTGAGTTTAGACTTGATGCGAATTGTCGTAAGGTTTCTTTCACATGGTTAAAACTCAAGTTTTTTGGCCTGAGTATAGTTCCAATAACAAATCCGCAACAAAATAATACTGCTTTTGTTCGCCGTAGTATATATCTTAGACTTTTAATTTTCGTTCCTCCGGTCAATCCCATTGCATTTCTTGTATCGAGGTGATAGCTGTTTTGCAGCACTTTAGTGCTTCCGCTTATTGTTCGGGTGCATATGGCCTATTATGAAACCTAACATTCCACTTGAACATTCGAAGTTCGTTGCCCTTATTTCTTTTGTATGGTTGGTCATCAGTTTACCCGGCCGTATCGTAGGCTTGTTATTGTCTTGCAAAGAAATTATTTTATGTGGCCGCAAACTCATCCCAACGGCAAAATCTCGAACCTGCAGGGCCAGATCTGAAGTATGTCTCCAAGAACGGGGAGCCAGATTAATCTTTCTTTACAGGTCTGAGCTCTTCATAAGTTTTAGTAGGTTTGGGCTTTATAAGGTGTTCACTAAGTAGTTCGGCCTAAGTAAAGCAAAAGATGCCACCGTTGTTTCTATCTGTCGATTTCCTTCACTATCGCCTGGATGAAACGGGAGATGGCCTAGTGAGCACATATCTCCCGCCCCTCCTCTCATGTTTTCTGCCACCAATAATCTTCTACAGGGGTTGGAACCCAATCTCCAGTTGACGTACTAGGTACCCCTTGTTCATCGTTTCCTTATATACATATAGGTAGCCCCAGGTCTGTAGGCCCTTTGCTGTGGGCGTATTTCAAAACCCAATGTTTTATGGCATGATGATGATTTCTCAAGTCCCGCAATATAGGAATATACGTATTTCGAACATTAAATAAAGAAAATCTGTTATGGCTGTTTTATAATTGTCATGTCCCTATATTTTTGTTAGTAAGGGTTTTATAATAAGGCCGTGAAGATGTTAATATGGACTTAAACAAGCTGTGTAAAGGCTCATCTATGCTATTATGTATAGAATATGTACGATCGTTCAAATGTCCCCTCGGCATTTTATGGTCCACGGATCCGGGTGTTCCAATTTTCAATAACTCTTCCGAATAGATCCTGCTGAATTTGAGCGATGTGTTAAGGACTATTCACATGAGAGCGACCAACGACCAACGAATAAAAAAACAAATGAGATTTAAAACAGATATAAGCCTAAATTCTTCGCAAAAACTTTGCAGATGGGTAGAAATCTAGTTTAATTTAATGTTTATTTATTAAAATTTGCGTTGTAATTGCTAAAATGAGAGAAATTTGAGAAAATAGATTGGTCGTAGCAATCATATTGCAATTCGCGACGACCAATTTATTTTCTCAAATTTCTCTCATTTTAGGAATTACAACGCAAATTTTAATAAATTAACATTAAATTAAACTAGATTGCTACCCTTTTGTAAAGTTTTTGTGGAGAATTTAGGCTTAGATATGTTTTAAATCCGATTTGTTTTTTTATTCGTTGGTCGTTGGTCGCTCTCATGTGAATAGTCCATTATGTTCACATTAAGGGCATCGGTCGATTGTTGTTTATTCATAGACCTACGACTTTTGGAATTCCCAAAAGAAATCGCATGACCTTGGTGGCCTATGCTCGTCACGTCTGCGAGAGGTAACCTTACCCTCAAATCGTTCATGCAGAATGTCAGTTGTGCATTTAGTTCCCCTCTGCTGGAATAACATGTCATATAGGTTAAATTTGAGCGCTTCCACCAACGACGTTTTTGAAAAAGTGCGGACCAACGACGCTGCCGGCCCATAATCCACAAAAAACGGTAACCTTTTTCGGCCAAAATTAGGGCCCTTTTCCAAACACTCAGAAGAACAGTCAACGAACAAAAGGCGTTGCCTTTGGTCATTAACTCTGAGCTCTTTATTCACTTGGTTGGTTGATTGTACGGATGTAGGCTGAGTTCCCAACATTATATTCACCAAGTTGAAGTTTGCGAAAGACCGAGTTCATGTTATTTTGATAAACTTTTATCATTTCAACTTGATTTTCAATCATGTTACTTTAAATGGTGCTTTGGCATTAGTAACTGAATAACAAAGAACAGATTTGACAGATGTCACCAAAGCAATATGGCCGCCAAAATCTACCCTCAACTATTGAAAAACCCTATAATAGAAAACATCAGACAACAGCGCCGTCTATATATGTATAAAACAACACGGTCAATATAGAAGATGCCCTGTGACAGGACAACGTTTGTTCCCAGACTCAATTTTATCAGTTACCAGTGAATTTCTTAAATCCAAAATTACTTGCATTATGTTTTTAATTCTATCGATTGAAAGCTTTCCAGTTTATTGTGCTCGTTATGTGTATGTATGTATCATATTAAATTACACATTAAATGAGACATTGAGAAACATTATGGTCAGATAGTATGGCGAGTATTATGCACACTTTCCCCAACAGTAGCCCATCTTCGCCTCAATGTATCGAATTTACTTATACATATATCGGTAATTAACTGTATACTTAACGCCTACGCTTCCTTTTATGAAATAAAAATAAAAAACATGAAATAATAATTATTATTTATGACATTGATAATGTCCCAAATAAGGTCAACCAAGCAGACGAAAGGTCATTTTGTGATTGAGGGTGGTCGACGGACGGCTGGATTCATAAATCTGGCGCCATCGAAAAATCTTTCCATATAATGAACAGCAATAAGGAAATCAAATGCCATTTCCTAATCTATTTTTGTCTCTTCCGCTATTTTGTGTTTATTTGTTTTGGGAAGATGGAGGGTCTGTGAAAGGAAGCTTGCCAAATCCTAATGTCAAAACTAAACGATTTAAATAAATTAAACTTTAATTATGTTCGGGCCAAAAGAAATTGGTTATCTCCGAATGATAGCGCTCTCCGTTGACGGTGATGGCCTGACGAACGTCGTTCTCAAAGAATTATGGGCCGATGATGTCAAAATCAACACCAAACAAACTTCGTCTGGATTTATTACAATTCGGTGGATCGTATGTGGATTGTGATCATTTCAAATTCGACAATTTTGCTTGTTGATGAAACCATTCATCTAGTAATGGGCTTAGTCGCTGAATATGATTTTTCGACTAAAATTAGGGTCAACTTTCAACTGGTCGAGAACACTCATCGTAGTAACGGGTGATTTTTTTGAGGTTAGGATTTTCATGCATTAGTATTTGACAGATCACGCGGGATTTGAGACATGGTGTCAAAGAGAAAGATGCTCAGTATGCTTTGACATTTCATCATGAATAGACTTACTAACGAGCAACGCTTGCAAATCATTGAATTTTATTACCAAAATCAGTGTTCGGTTCGAAATGTGTTTCGCGCTTTACGTCTGATTTATGGTCTACATAATCGACCAAGTGAGCAAACAATTAATGCGATTGTGACCAAGTTTCGCACTCAGTTTACTTTATTGGACATTAAACCAACCACACGAATGCGTACAGTGCGTACAGAAGAGAATATTGCGTCTGTTTCTGAGAGTGTTGCTGAAGACCGTGAAATGTCGATTCGTCGCCGTTCGCAGCAATTGGGTTTGTGTTATTCGACCACATGGAAGATTTTACGCAAAGATCTTGGTGTAAAACCGTATAAAATACAGCTCGTGCAAGAACTGAAGCCGAACGATCTGCCACAACGTCGAATTTTCAGTGAATGGGCCCTAGAAAAGTTGGCAGAAAATCCGCTTTTTTATCGACAAATTTTGTTCAGCGATGAGGCTCATTTCTGGTTGAATGGCTACGTAAATAAGCAAAATTGCCGCATTTGGAGTGAAGAGCAACCAGAAGCCGTTCAAGAACTGCCCATGCATCCCGAAAAATGCACTGTTTGGTGTGGTTTGTACGCTGGTGGAATCATTGGACCGTATTTTTTCAAAGATGCTGTTGGACGCAACGTTACGGTGAATGGCGATCGCTATCGTTCAATGCTAACAAACTTTTTGTTGCCAAAAATGGAAGAACTGAACTTGGTTGACATGTGGTTTCAACAAGATGGCGCTACATGCCACACAGCTCGCGATTCTATGGCCATTTTGAGGGAAAACTTCGGAGAACAATTCATCTCAAGGAATGGACCGGTAAGTTGGCCACCAAGATCATGCGATTTGACGCCTTTAGACTATTTTTTGTGGGGCTACGTCAAGTCTAAAGTCTACACAAATAAGCCAGCAACTATTCCAGCTTTGGAAGACAACATTTCCGAAGAAATTCGGGCTATTCCGGCCGAAATGCTCGAAAAAGTTATCCAAAATTGGACTTTCCGAATGGACCACCTAAGACGCAGCCGCGGTCAACATTTAAATGAAATTATCTTCAAAAAGTAAATGTCATGGACCAATCTAACGTTTCAAATAAAGAATCGATGAGATTTTGCAAATTTTATGCGTTTTTTTTTTTAAAAAAGTTCTCAAGCTCTTAAAAAATCACCCGTTATATATTCTTTAACTCTCAGCTACTAGATTACCTAAAGTTTGTACGGGTGTAGTTCTAAGTCATGATGCTAATTTCGCCAAGTTGTGGTCGGCGAAATGCCCAGTTCTTGTGTTCGGCGCGGAATTGACTGCCTCAGATTTGCCTGCACAGTATCACGGACAGTATCAGCGTTGCGTTTTGTTGGCGTATGGGTGTTGGCGGATTGTTCACTGAAACGGTCGTCTAGAACTTACCAACCATGTTTATTTATTAATTTATTTGACAAACAAAAACTTATAACTAAATAAATGATTTATGTAATACCATTCAAATTTATAAAGATAAGTTAAACATTAGTGATACAACAATAAACACAAAATTAAGAATTAAAATAATGTGAGAAAAAATTAATTTTGGAACTATTGGATTTGACATTTTGATTTACAGAATTTAAAAGAAAATTATTATCATTTATGTTTATTAACTGGTTAATTGGACTGCTACAACCATAGTTTGATCGGCTAAAGTTTGTTCGAATCGGCACTCGATTCCTTAAGTTATTTAGGCTAACATTAAAATGAAAACGACACAAAACTGGATTTTGATGAAATGGATCCATTTAGAATTCCAACAATGAAGCAAAGTTGCAAATACTTAGGGTGATTAGTAAGCATTGGAAGACTTATAAGTTGTAGCCTATCAAAATAAGGAGGCAAAGCTAATTCATGTGACCATGGGAGAAAACGCAGAGTAAACCTTAAGAACCTTCTTTGAATACCTTCAAGTCTGGGAATGTTATTCGAGTAATAAGGGGCCCAAATTATACAACCGTATTCAAGGACTGATCTGCCAAATGACACATATAGAGTTTTAAGGACATGGGGATCTTGGAATTCCCTTCCAAATCTTTTTATAAAGCCTAGTGTCTTATAAGCTTTTTTTAGAATGCAGTTAAAATGGTCAGTAAAAGATAATTTTGAATCCAAAATGATACCTTGGTCTGAAAAGATAGACAATTTTTCAATGTACGAAGAGTTTAACAAATAGTCATAGTTAAGAACATTTTTTATTGTTTTACACTTGTCAATATTTAACGTTAAACGGTTTGTATTGCACCATTCCCATAGTCGATGTAGATCATCTTGTAATAATTCACAGTCCGTTAAGGTATCAACTGTTCGAAATATTTTCGCGTCATCAGCGTATATTAATGTCATTGAATTATTTAAGATAGAGGGGAGGTCGTTAATAAACAGAACAAATAACAACGGACCAAGGAGGCTACCTTAAGGTACTCCAGAATTAACAATAAACGAATTAGAATAGTCATTTTTGAAGACAACACTATAATGTCTATCGGTAAGGCAAGATGAAATCCACTCTATTAATTTGTCATGTAGTCCGATTTGCTCTAATTTACTCAAAAGTACTTTATGGCTTAGTTTGTCAAATGCTTTGCTAAAGTCTATAAATACACAATCAACTTGTTGTTTTTTCTCGAAAGCGTCAACACAAAATGTTGTGAATTCGAGTAGATTTGTAACAGTATACTTTCTTCTTACAAATCCATGTTAATTATCACAGAAAACCGAGGAACAATGAAAGGAATGAAAGTCACAAGAGATTCAAACAATTTTGGGATAACAGAACAGACAGCTTAGCTATAGGACGATAGTTACAGATAAAATGTTTGGGACCTTTTTTGTGGGTTGGTTTGAAGAACGCATATTTCCATAAGAGGGGGAAACGAGAACATTTAAACGATTGGTTAAACAGAATAAACAATGGGTATGAGAGTTGTTTTGCACATTTTTTTAGCATAAATGATGGCAAGCCATCAGGACCAGGATTGAGGTTTTCGTCAAGTTTTAGAATTTTGTCAAGTATAGTAGATTCAGAGATTCTTAATTTTATGTGAGCTAAGTGGGGAAATTGATCAGTATTAGTAGTTACTGTTGAGCTTTGATTAGTTTGAAAAGAGTCTTCATAGGCACTTTTAAAGAAATCAGCAAACATATTGGACAACACTTTTGGGTTGTGACTTGTTTCTTCTGTATATGTCATGTTTGGAGGATACCCGTCAAATTTTCGTTTACAGTCAACAAACTTCCAAAACTTTCGTGGATTCACCTTAAGTTCACGTTCAGTATTTGCAACAAACTCGTCATAAACACAATTTGAATAGATTACAAATTCATTTCTGATTTCTAGATAGAGACCATAATCAACATCGCTAAGTGACTGGCTATATTTTACCCAAGCCTTATTCCTTTTATTTTTTAAGCTTTTAAGATGCCGATCAAACCATGGTGGATTGTTATCTTTAAGTTTAATTTTACGGAGAGGTATATTTTCTAAAAAAAAAAACAATTAAATAATAATTTATAAATGTATCCTAGTCCAAATCATTTAAATTGGTAAAAAGTTGAGTAAAATTACATTTTTTGAAGTCAAATTCAATTTGATTATCACAGGTCATATCAAGATTACATAAATTTAAGTTTAGGGAAATTGTCAATGCAGGATGATGTCGATCTTCTTTTAATATGCGAATATTCCTCTTGTAACGATGATTACTGCGACCGTAACTTGGAAGAAGTGCGCGAAATGTAGCTCGAACAGAAGACCCACTTCCACAAAAAATTTTTAACATTTGCATATGCTGTCAAACGCTTTTACGCTTTATGTTAATTTGACAAGACGGGCTTGATAATTGACAGCTACTTTTAACCAATTTTTGAACACTTGTATGGTGGGTACTGTTATTTTTAGGAAAATATCAATTAATTCTGTGAATATCTTGTAGAGAGTATTAAAAAACTGTTGATAAATCTCAAGTTTCGAAAATGTCGAGCATGTGATTTTCAAAATACATATTTAGTTTTCAAAAATAAAACGGATTTTTTTTTAATTAGAAAATTAATTAAAACTAGCCGACCCAGCTCTCGAAATTCGAGTGCCAAATTATTTATTTAATTCATTATCATTCAATAAAAGACAAAGAATTCATGACTTTTTTAAATTGTTGAATGCAATGAGAAGTACCTACTAAGCACTCAATCCTGGTGTCCAAAGGAAAACAGTTAATGGTAGACAAACTTTCAAACCTATACACATTTTTGACACATTGCAGATTTTTGACACGTTGCAGATTGGTTGTTGATGTCGTAGGCCGCAAAAACAATTGTTGGGTTGAACTGATGTTATTTGATGTATAATAATCCGGTATGTTTAATGTGGATTTTTGGACGTTTCTTAATCCATCGACATCTTAGCCATCCTTTGATGGAATTTGAGAGTTTATGGTTTGACGAATAGAGGACGAATTCAGTTATGACGTACAAAGAGTATTTCGTACCAAATGTAAGCCGAAAGCCCTAAAATTGCTCTTTTCCGGAGCAACAAATAAAATACCTTTTTTTTTATATTTATAGACGTTTTTTAATCCATCGAAATCTTAGCCATCCTTTGATGGAATTTGACAGTTTATGACTTGACAAATGGAGGACTATGATGTACAAAGTGTACAAAGTGTATTTCGTACAAAATGTCAGCCGAAAACTTTTTTGACACTTTTTAATCCATGTACAAAGTAGCCATCATTCGATATTATTTGGCAATTTGTGGCTTACAATAATAGAGTATTTTGTGAGAACTATCAAGGCCATAAGTCAGTCTTATCATCGAGTCGAAATTGAAATTGAATAGGAACAGTTTTGAATCATTTCAGTGAAATGAAAATGATCGAATGATCGGTTGGTTGAAATGATCGGATTATTTTCGTAATCGATTGTTGAACGATTAAATCATTCGAAATGAACGACTTACTCAGCTCTAATTCGAATTTGATATTTTGTTTGTTTGTTAACGTATTTGGGAATATTAACCCATTCTTGTCAAACCAGGGGGATATTTTATTTCTCAAATCTCTGAAATGGTTCTTGAGAAGTAAAACATTTGCACAATTGAGCTAAGAAAACGTATCGGGAGAAAAATCGAAAGGAAATCGGCCAATCCGCTTAGGTGGTAATCGAATATACAGACAGAAAGACAGAATTGCGGCACTCACTTTTTTATCCACATTAAATCGTAATATCAAGTGTTATCAAAATCTGTCGCACGTCATTAGGGACTGCCAACTTCGAAAATGTGCTGTTTTTAAATGATTATCAATTTGAAGTTTAGGTGTTCCAGATTGCTGTTAGAATATTATGTCGATTACAGAATTCGCAGAATTTTACTCCCGGTGAATTGACTCGATCCGTTGAACTTTCGCATCCACTGTAAAACTGAATTATGAAATTCGCCGGATGAACTACATTGTCGATTCCTAAAATTACCTTTTTATTCAACGGCCTAGGCATTCATAATAGCATGGCTTTCGATCAACGATGTCAAGCATCGTAGCGCGTGGTTAGTACTTGGATGGGGGACGGTTCAATACCAACCGTGTGCTTTCGTTTAATATATAATTTTTTTTTTAGATTTCTCGCTCTCCGGTTGTGTTTTTAGTTCTCCATTTTCTATTAAAATTTGTTAAACAAACACTTAAACATTAAGTATGATAAGCATTTGACTTACATTTTTGTGCTTTCCATTGCTTATTGTCGTTTTTTTTTTCGTTTAATCAAAAATTCACTTCAGATTCGTCTCGAAATTGGTGCGAATGTAAAATGATAGAAATTGTATTGAGTGCGAATGGATTGCGGATTTAGTAATACCAGATAAGTTGAAAATAATGTCGGTGGTGCAGGGGTTGTTAGCGGCTTCGTTCAACTTTCATTCGTCGAATTCAGTAATACCAAAATTTTGGAAATTAATTGAAACTATCGCTATAGCTCATTCGCCGAATTCTGTAATAGGGGTGTATATTTAATGTACGCGGATGAACGTTATGAGCAAAGCGATTGTGACCGCATTATCAATTTTCAGTAAAATCACTTTGAATAGCTCTTGAAAAGTTGACTAGAGGTTTTAAAAATCGCATCCTATTGCAAGGCCTGGTTTCGGAAATATCATCACCCAAAAACATAGCTAGGTAGTTGGGAATCGAAAATCGGAAAAATCACTTTGATTTACCATTTTCCCCATATTTCGGTAACCAGATCACCCACCATGTTTTACATGTGTGCATAGGTATTGAATAGACCTTTCGTTTGATATATGTATATCTCGATGGGTTTGATGAACTTTGGAAAAATTATGATTTTTGTAGACAAGTGGTTAGTCCATGATTTTCTCAAAAATTCAAGAAAACTCTGTTTTCGAAATTGGCAAAGATTGGCACATCCATGGAAAGGTATTCCACCCATGATGTATACATTGCCATAATTTTGCGTGAGATCAGTCAATGCAGGCTCAACTTAGATACGAGTAACACCTACCAGAATCGGTCTATCACCAAATGAATATTCCTGGAATATAAACTCCATACCAGGTTCATTACCTTTCAATTTTTGTGTAGGTCGAATTTGTTTGTCAGCTGTACAGTGCCACCCCATCTATCATCAGTTACTCAGTAATAAACAACATGGCCGCCATAGACTGTCAACAACGACCCGTGTCTATTGGAAAATTCTGAATAATTAACAACTAAAATTGGATTTCATAAAATCATATAAACCGACTTGTTTTTCTATTGCAACCCAAGGTTTCCCTGAAATTAATATCCTGATATTTCCAACGCTTATACGTAGGAGCAAGAGGTGAGTAGTTACAACTTGTTGATAATTAATGAACTCAATTTTTGCAATATTACTTCCATGAAATTCATTGAAGTTGTTTTGATACTCTTCGAGGAAGAGCATCAAAACAAATATAACTGCTTTTATATCGAACTCGCCGAGGGCGTGCAATTGAACCTCCATCCTGACTCCTACAACATGCTTCATACAAAATTAACCAATTACGACTTTCTGAACAATTAAATTTAATTGTGTTTCCTTGACATTGTGGGTACCAACCTACCTGCATATTTCATAAAATACGTATTCGAATAGTTTCTGGAAAGGTAGGTACATAATATGTTAAAGAAGGCGCTTTGGCGCGGGCGGCTGTGATGGCAGTGGGCAGCGCCCACATTTACTCCGTTCAGCAAACCACTTCCCTCCACGAGTAAATAAAAAAGGAACTCGAGTAAATACGAGTTCCCATGACACGTAGCACGTTTCAAACAAGGCTCATATCGTGGGGGCTTAGCATTTTTGTGGAATTGTGTCGGTATAGGGACGTGCATTCTGTTCCGTTTGACGACGACGACACGGCAGAAACAATTCTCTTGCCAGGGTTTGTTTGTTATCCTTTTTGTCGGGATTCGGAACACTTAATACATTCTATTTGCAGTTCATGGGGACAGTTTTTTTCCTTTTGTTGGCGATTTTACTGATTACTCTTTTTACGTAAGGAAATTCCGAGGAAATTGATCAAAATAAATAGTCCTTCAATTAAATATTTTTTTTTATTGGATCCACCTTCACGTTTCGTGAACGTAAAAAGAACTAGAAAAAGAGTTTGCTCCATCAGGAGCGTTGTGCGTATGGTGGCAAATATTTGAACTTAAGTTTTCCTGCAAATGAAGGCACAGGTTTGTCGAAATTGACGTCACCACCGTTGAGAGAGCGCATGTGCGTTATTTCTCCTTCAAACTATGACGTAGTATTAAGTGTTCATTTATTCATGGCATCCCTTTGGAAGAGAGCAGCTATAATTAATTGCTCATCATTAGATAAGGGTAAGAACAGTGACGTCATGGTATATTTTTTTTTTGTTTTTAATATTTCAAGTATTTTAGCTTTAATCAGCTAAAGGGAAATTCCTGACCTCATGACTTTTGATGAAGGCAGGTACCTTTATCAGATTGGTTTGGATTTTTACTGATACATATTTGGGGAAGCGTCAGGTAATTAGGTTGTGTATCTTTTTTCTCCTACACCTACCCTCTTTACAGCTTAATAAGTTACCTACTTACTTAAAATCACAGCTTGTAACATTAAATTAAGAGGTTAGAGTTTGAGGAACATCCTGTCGGATGGGAAAAAGTTTAATTGTTAGCCAAGTTGTTGGGGAAAGAATATCATCATCGAAAATTTTTGCATTTTTGTGTTGTAATTTTATGTGGGAAAAAAATGCACGCACATTATTTATGGTATAGTACATTTATTCGAAAATGTGCTACCTATAAGATTTAAATTTTCGTTGATTACAATTTTATTTGCGACATAAACATATGGGAGGTTATGCATTTGACGAAAAAATCAAGCACAACGTTTTTCATCAGGCTTGAAATAACTACAATAGATAAGACAAACAAGTAGGCCTCGCAATTCTCTCTGTATGTCTGTCTGACCGCAGTCTGTGTCTTAGAATAGAGCCTTAATGGCTCAGGCGATTAACTTTAAACTGTTGATAGCATTTTAAAACTTTTCTTTCAACACTCTTGTTTTAAGACCAAAAATTACGGTACCATACAAATAATCTTCGAAATATTTTTTTTATCAAACTTTTCCAGAGACTTTTGTAGGAAAAATTGATGTAGTGAAAGTTAGCTGATGATTGAAAAAATAAAATGCTTGGTCCCACGAACTTGCTCTTATGTAAAAGACTAACAGCCTTATTTATTAGAATTCGCTGAACGCGTGAATAGTTATGCACTGCATAAGGACTTATTCATCCACTATGCAAATTCAGATTTATAAAACATTTGCCTACCCTGCATAGTTATAATGAGCTTGTGTCAAATAAAGTACCAAAAAGTAAGAATCTATTACATTTAGTCTTCATAACACTCAGCTGTTTGTCAAAAAACAAAAAAAAACATCTTGCCTGTCTATCGAATTTAATAAACAAAAACGAAACTACCTAAAGCTAAAAGAATTCGAACAATTAACTTTGATTCATCAGATAAGCCGTGTTTTATTGGTTAGTGAATACACTACATCGAAAAATTTAACATGGAAAACAACAACAAACGATTAGTGAATAAAAATAACCTAGTATCTAATTGAAATGGATAATTTAGTGAAGATAGAGTTTCGGATGTTGAAATGTAGGAGGGGTTTAGGTGGTGTCCGAAAAAATATATGTGGCATACTTGAGGGTGTGTTCGTTGGTATTTATTTTGTAATACTTTGCCTTTACTAATCCAAAGTGTGATCGCTCCGAAATTTACAGAACAAATATTTTTTCAAATGCAAAACTTTAATTCATACCATAATTCCGGCTTTACACTACTGCCATTAATTTTGTCATAAAATATTGATATATTTTATCAGTTCACTGGCATTTGTTCAAAAATATCGTGTAATTGCGGCATTATGTTGAATTTATATAACAACTGAAAAAAATGCACATTTTAGTTGAATTAATACGATGTTAAGGCTGTTTTAGTATGAAGCTAGGTTAAGACAACTATTTCGCAAAATTTCAATTGGACACAGCATCATACTTTCTCTACACTTTTATTGAAGTTAAACTCTCAGAATACTTATTTTATTTTGTTAGTATCGTTCTGACTTCATATGACTCTTTAACATTTAAAAACGTCAAAATAGGTCTATTTTCTTAGTCTTTTGCACGAACTACTATTGTTTTAAGGTTGCTCAGAATCAATTTATTAAAATAAATTGCCTTAGGCTAGGCGGTTTCTTAACAGTTTGGTTCAAGAAACTAAAAAGTTTGTGTTTTGACACAAACTAAACGATTGCCTAAAATGAGTTCGCTATTTTGTGTAACATATAATTGAAGGGCTTATTTGCATAACATGATAAGCCACATTTTCAAAATATCGAGATAATAGCATTTTAAGTTAAGACAAAAAGAATCAAATAATATGAGGGTGATTTTTATTCCAATTTATTTTTTTAAGATTAAGTAATATATATAGTGTTCATAATATTATGCCTTAATAGTGTGTGAAAAACAATATGTAAATAATATATATATAAAAAAAATTACTGGTGGCTTATCACGTTTTTGCACAGAAAAAAAGAACAAATAATTTCAAAAATCAAAAAAAAAAAAAATAAAAAAATAAAAAGTTTTTTTTTAATAGAATTACTTTATTAGGCTAGTCGCGTACTGGCAACTGTGATCGAAATCAAATAGTTTTATCACTAGTTGAAAGGGAACCGCGCACTGGCAACTCTTTACTCACGCTCGCACTCTTTTCTCTCTTGCACTTATAAAAAACAGCTCAACTGTTGCGAGGCAATCGTTTAGTTTGTGTCAAAACACAAACTTTTTAGTTTCGAGAATCGAGTTTCTCTAAGTGCGCGGTGTCCCATATAAGCCCATATGTTTCATTTTAGCAACTAAACAGTTGCGAAACTAAAAATTGAATGTGCGCGCCTAGCCTTAAGGTACTAGTACGGTCTAGAATGCCAAGAAAACGCACGATTTTTGGGATTTTTTTTCTCGGAAACCTTATTAGGTAATAACATAAAGGTTTCTTACGAGACAATTTACCACAATTTGACCAAAAAATTATGAACAAAAAAAAAAACGGCGACCCGAAAATGGCCAAAAAAATTTCCATTTTTTAAAGCTCGATATTTTTTTTTTCGTTTTGACTTTTTAAACAAATTGTGGTAAATTGTGTCGTAAGGAACCTTCCTTTAAATAACCCACTTTGATTTTTTTGTTTCAGTCCAGCCAATTCTGAGATTAACTGTCCGCCATGGTACCATGTATTTTTTGATCAGTCGACGTTTGCGCCCTCTATAATTCGGCCAAATTTCGAAAATTAAACAAAAAACATTTTTTTTGTACTCTTGACGCATGTGTTCATTATTTAAAAAAAAAAATATGTTATTACCTAATAAGGTTTCCGAGAAAAAAAATTCCAAAAATCATGCGTTTTTTTGGCATTCTAGACCGTACTAGTACCTTAAGGAATTTTTTTTATAGATATTCTTATTAAAATGTATTATAATGTTTCATTGTATAATAATGATTTTATTAAAAAGTAAGCGTTAGTAAAAAAAAATATTTTCATCAGAAAACCGTTGGTAATTTGTATCACATCTTTGTCTCCAACGAGATGTTGAAGCTTTTTCTGGTGTAGCCTCATTATCTCTTTTTAGTTTCTGTGACGGTGGAGCGGAAGAACTATACGTTCGTGTTCACCTTCTGTCGATTCCTGAAAAAATGACTCTCATACATTTTTTAATAACATGATAAGCCACAAAAAAACATGATAAGCCACAAAACAAAATTTTGGTTGATTTTTTTATAACAACATGATAAGCCACAAAAACAATAATATCGCACATACCTCAGCAATTTCTGATGATTTATTATCATCTGATGGTCTAAAATCAGTATCAACAATACTATCATCGCAATCTTCCGAAAAACCGTCGCTATCGATGGTTTCTTCGGGAAAACTCATTTTTTTATAAAAACACTTTTAAAATTTGATTAATTTTAACTTGTGGCTTATCACGTTATGACTGAATAATTCAATGAAAAGTCTTAATTGAAAAAGTCTCTCTAGTGAATACCAACGACATCTTTCGGGGAATAGCCATAAGATTAAAAGTGTATGGAGATATACTATTTAACAATAGATTTAGCTAAAAAACAGTGTTTTTGAAAAAGTGTGGCTTATCATGTTATTCAAATAAGCCCTTCAATTATATGCACCTGCGCGGACATTCAACCAAATAGTTCATCTGTTTTCTATAAGTATCCAAAAAGTTGTGCAACTAAAAATTGAATGTGCGCTCCTAGCCTTAGGATGATATTAGTTAAAAAATGTTTAAAGTTAGAAAACTACTTTAAAGTTAGGAAATATATAAGAAGTATAATACTACTTCCTTAATAAAAGGCTGTTTAAAATTTTGCGCCAATGTTATTTTATTGAGTATTATGTTTTTTTTTTCTCCAATACTCAGTATTTACATATTTGCGAAAACATTTTGAGTAGATTGTAGAAAAAAGATATATTTTCGCACTTTTGTAAGTTTTAAATCAAATTTAACAGTGAGAAAAACTCTAAATCAACTCGATCTGCATTTTCATGAATATTTCAATTCCAGCTTAAAATGAGATACAGATCTTTCGAACACATCCGTGTAAGTTAATTCAACAAGTAGGAAGGAAGAGTGAGTTAAAGAGTGAATAAAGCGTTTTTTTGGTGCTTGTATTACTGCGCTAGATACAGATTACCAATAAAACGCGCCTAAAGTATGTTATTATCTCTAGCACAATACTGGAAATCAAATTGTTATTCGTTTCATCCTAGCTGGAATACTACTCAGACAAGTTCTTGAAGATAAAATATCAATAATGCAAAATAAAAATTACAACACTAACACACCGGATGAAGAAGGATGCGTGGAGAGAGATCACCAACAAGTATATTTATCTATTTAATTCTGAACAATTTTCAATTCAATTTGTTTTTAATATATTAATATAACATTTTTGTTTCAATAAATAAAAATAACACAAAGTTTTAGTTTCAATATCAAGTCAAAGGCATTTTATTTTGTTGATAATCTTTATAATTCAATGTGATGTCAAAGTGAATGTGACAGTCCAATACTAAAATGTCCTTATGTAGGCACTATTCAACCTCCAAACGCGTTTAGCTTATAATGCCTCTATTCAACGTCACATAAGTTTTATAAATAACGATTTTGCGTTTAGAGGCATTATAAGGGTTGCATAGCCTTATGTACTCACTATAATGAGTTTATAAATATGGCTGTAAGAATTTCAAAAATCAATGTTATTAGAGAAAAGCTGTTCATAAGCATAAAATTAATTTTTTATTTGACTAAAACAACTTCTTTAGTAGTTGGATGTAAAAATAGGATGCCATGTGATTCAAGCAAATATAGGTTTATGCAAGAACAAAAATTATAAGTCTTTGTAGTGGTTTCATAAAAAAATAAGCTTTTACCTACATATATAAAACATTTCCAAAACATTTTTAGGAAAAAATTTTGGTACGTCAATTCAAAGTTTTTATTATTGTTCGAATAAAAATTAGATTAAAAAAAAATATTGAGCCTTTTTCAAGATGTAGAATTATCCAATGGAACTGTTTTTGAAAAAAAAAATATTTATAAAATTACGAGTTCGATTTTTCTTACGATTTTGATTTTTTTGCTATTTTCTTTTTGGCAACACTGGTTTTGACAGCTCTGTCAGTTTGGTCTATAATTTAACCTTGAATCGTCTTACAAACGAACAACGCTTGCAAATTACTGAATTTTATTATCAAAATGCGTTCTCTGTTTAGAAAGTTCATAGCGCGCTTCTTCCATTTTATGGTCAGTTTAATCGACCTACTGAGGCGGCTACACGGGCTATTGTGACTTAATTTCGCACCAAATTTACATTGTTGGACATTAAATCACCAACAAGCTTACGTAGATTGTGAACTGAGGAAAATGAGGAAAATACCGCCAGTAGATAGACCGTGAATTATCGATTTGGCGCCGTTCGCAGCGATTGGGCCTCTGTTACTCCACTACGTGGAAAATTTTGCGAAAGGATTTAGGTGTGAAGCCTTTCAAAATTCAGCTGGTGCAAGAATTGAAGCCGAACGACCTACCACAACGCCGAATTTTTGGTGAATGGGCTCTTGAAAACTTGGCCGAAGATCCACTTTTTTATCGAAAAATTGTGTTCAGCAACGAAGCTCATTTCTGGTTGAATGGATACGTGAATAAGCAAAACTGCCGTATTTGGAGTGAAGAGCAGCTAGAAGCATTGCAAGAGCTACCAATGCATCTAGAAAAAGTCACTGTTTGGTGCGGATTATGGGCTGGTGGAATCATTGGGCCGTATTTCTTCAAAGATGATGCGAATTGCAACGTTACTGTGGAGGCTGAGCGCTACTGTGCGATGATAACAATTTTTTTTTGCGCAAAATGGAAGAGCTTGACTTGCCTGAAATTTGGTTTCAACAAGACGTGCCACATGTCACACAGCACGCTAACAATAGACCACTTGAGAGGCGAGTTCGGTGAACAGTTTATTTCACATTTGGGGCCGATCAATTGGCCGCCTAGATCGTGCGATTTAACGCCACTAGACTATTTATTGTGGGGCTATGTTAAGGATCGTATCTATAGCAACAAGCCCGCTTCGATTGACGCACTGGAAGCCAACATTGAAGTATTTATTCCTGAGATACCGGTCGACATAACATTGTACATATATCGAGTTATAAAATGGTAACAAAAAACACTATTCAAAATACCAGTTTTTCTCCAAAATTTGTGGATTTAACGATCAAAATGTACTCAAACTTTTTTGTATAATGAAAAAAATAGTAGTTTTTGATGAATTTTCAAGAAAAACTGAATTACATATACCCCTTTAGAGTACTTTTAAGACATACAAATAAATTGAATGTATAGTTCCTTGTCTCCTTTTCGTTTTCTTAAATAGTAAGCTTTTCCGCGTTTAAATTAATTTAATTTTTTATTAATATAATAATTTTTTTCAATCTAGGAATTTACGCAGGCTCCAAAAATAATTAAGAAATATCCCCCCACTTCGATTCACTCTGAACGTCTGAACGATACTGTCTACTCCCTTAAGGCGTTGAATAAATAGCAACAAGTTTCTCCAGCAAGCTCTAAGACTTTCCTTTTTGCAAGTGTCGTACCACCTAAGTCGTCATGTTTCTATGGGAACTACGACTACATTTAAGAATTTACTAACAAAACCTCAAAAGATATTTACTGGGCAAATTCACCTGCAATCGAGACCACTCTAGTTGGAAGATAACAAATACCTCAATTACAATTACCTCAAATGTATAAACAAAATTTTTCCTACTCTTCGGTATGTAATAAAATACATACATACATACATAAATATAGCTCAATTATAATAATTTGCTATCAAATTCTTGTTAGTGAAAAATGAGTGCTTTAATAATAAACAGAAAGAGAATAATAATCTCATCATAAAATCTGAGTGTGAATAAAAACCAAATGAGTGACTCTCTCGTTCGAATTATATTGATGCCAGTGCTGTCGCTTTGGTACTATTACTTCGAATCCAGTGAAAACTGAAAGCCAAATATAATGGTTTCCTACAATGTATATTTCTTATACATATTATTTTTAACAATTAACTGTTAAAAAATTGTTAATTAATTGTTGAAAATAATATGTTAATACAAAATATACATTGTAGGAAGCTAGATAAGGAATAATTAAAACCTACGAACTTGTTATTAGAATAAATCTAAGAGAACATAAAATTCATTAGTTCAATTACTGAAACAACTCGTTAAAATAAAATATGGCATCTGATTTTTTTTATTAATATGAAATTAAGGAACAACCTTCGAAAATCATTGCAGCAGTTTTCTTAAGAAAAGACTTCTTTACTATTAAAAACATATGGCTAGAGTTTTTCTGTGTATCTCGTTAAGAGCTCGATTGATTTTCCTCCAATTTTGATTAGAGATATTCCTAATAAAATTGTGTTGCCGTAACATATCGTTAGTCTATCCATAGTAAAAACCATAACGAATGCATTTATTAAATATTAAAAACTGTTATCAAGAAACTATTACAATTGGATGTAAGGTTTATGTGCTTCAACAACTTCTAAAATAAATAGTTACAGCTCAAAAATCTAATACCATCTGATACAATGGCTGGACCGTTTTTCTTCAAACTTGGTAGATAGAGTTTTTTTTAATTATTTTGTTGTATGACAACAATTGTTGAACTCACTCTTCTTAAGATAAAATTAAAAAAAAATTCATTAAGTAAAAGCCAACTAAGGGTATCTCCTATAGAATAATTTTATTCAAAAACGGTACAACTGATTTTGATCCTTATTTTCTTTGCTAAGATTCCTTAAAAATTTGAATAGAATTACTGTGTATGTATTTCTAAATGTATATTTGTAAATAAATTTTTGAAAACTCAATAGTATTTCCAAAGCCACGTGCTCAATTTTTTTTAAACCTGACAATAGTTTTTCCATATATCCATATATTTATCATGTCTATTACAGAATTCGCAGAATTTTACTCCCGGTGAGTTGAATCGATTCGCATCCGCTGTAAAACTCAATTATGAAATTCGTCGGATGAACTACATTGTCGATTCCTATAATTACCTTATCATTTATGAACTTTCGTATCGACACTGTCAGCTACAAACATTTATTCAACTGGCCTAGGCTGTGATAATAGTATCGCTTTCGATCAACGAAAACAAGCATCGTTGAGAGTGGTTAGTACGAAGATGGGGACGGTTCAAAACCAACCGTGGCTCTTTTTTTTTTTTTTTTAGATTTCTTGCTCTCTGGTTGCGTTGCTATTTGTGCGTTTTCTATTAAAATTTGTTAAACAAACACTTTAGCATTCAGTATGATAAGCTTTTGACTTACATTTTTGTACTCTCCATTGTTTATTTTCGTTTAATCAAAAATTCACTTCAGATTCGTCTCGAAATTGGTGCGAATGTAAAATGATAGAAATTATATGGAGTGCGAGTTCTGTAATACTATATAAGTTGAACAAATGTCAGTGGTGCAGGGATTGTTACCGACATTCGTTCAACTTTCATTCGTCGGATTCAGTAATAGCAAAAGTTTGGAAATGAATTGAAACTGTCACTTTAGCTCATTCGCCGAATTCTGTAATAGGGGTGTATATATTTTTTTGGTACATCTTAAAAAAAAGATAGTCACCTTACAATTTCTTAAAAATGGTTTTTGAAAATCATATTTTTGTCGGAAACGGTGCCCTCAGAATTTTGATAATTTTTTTTTCTGTTTCGCTTATTACCATTTATATAATTCAAAAAACAATATTAAGATATCCTACTGACTATTGATGTGGAAATGGACAACATATTTTAAGGGGTGCAGTTGAAAGTTAGAATTCTATTAAGTTGCCAAACTGTGCTTGTGGATGTATTGAGGTTTATTGCCCCCGTAAAGTCATTAAAGCTATGTATTTAGTTTGCTACATTTTAGACTAAAATAGGAAGCATCTTTTTTGTAGACTATGAGATGAGGTACCCCTTGGCATAATGGTTAGTGCGTTGGACTGTCATGCGGAAGGTTTTTCAGGGCTGTACTGCCTCTTACGAGAAATTGACTAATCCTCTAAGAGTATATCTCTTGTCATGGAAAGTGCTGCTCATTAGCCGTTCGGAATCGAAAGGTCCCCTCCGTTCCTGGTAACACATACACAGAAATGGTTGATGTTAAATTCTTCGTTTAACCAATAAAAAGAAATTGTTCTAAATAATATAATTCATTTATTAATAAATGTTTGAATTCAAGGAGAATAATTATGACCTGTAGGTTTGGAGGTTAGCAAGCAAAAAGGCCGAAACCACAAGGTATTTTTTACAGCAGGGGTTTTATCAAACTCTTTACCAAATTTCTCTCCAGGGTACGTCGCGGTCGGTGTTGTTAGATGGCTGGTTCAGGGTTGGTATTGGTAGATACACAACAGTTGAGAGTTGTAAGTCACTAGGTCCTGGTTCACTTCGAGCTGTTGCACCACCAAATTTATTTATTTATTTATGAGGTTAACTAGAGTACGATTTTTCATGAAAGCCTACCAAGTTTTATACTTTTCAGTTCTAAGCCTTCAGAGATCAGAGTTCCACAAGGGTACAATTCGATGGAAAATCGAATCGAGTCATTTGGCTGCAGTTCGGGATACAGACATGCAGGCAATTAGACGTTATTCGATTATTTGGTATAGTACATTCAATACGTCGCGAGTAAAAATGAAAAATACCCAGTTTTAATTGCATAGCTTTATTTTTTTAAGGTTCCGCATTGTTTCCTAAAATGATACCAATAATATTGAATAGCCTTGAATTTAACTTAAAAAAAAAAAACATCTTTAAGCAGCATTTATTGCAACAGTAAAATTTTTTGTTTTTATTTCCCATTAGACAGATTGAATTTTTTTTATTTTTATAAAAGCGTGCTTTATTCCAAATATCCTCTGTATAACATTTTAGGCAGTAGTGTCCTCACTTCATCTATATATTCTTCATTATCGTAGGCTCTCCTACGTGGTTCATTTGAGGTCATAATATCTTCGGGATTCAGATCACCAGGTGTAAATGCGTACCAAATTGGCAAGAAAGTCGTCAATAAAAGTAGTTCTAAAAAGTATTCAAAGTTAAGTCATTTGTTTTGTAGGTATGTGTAATTTTTTTTTTGTATTCACACTTGTTAGAAAAAGCGATTTTTTAAAATTTCTGAAGCGCGTTTTCACTATCAAATTTGAATAACTCTTATTAAACTCACCCCAATGCCGATGTCGCATTATTTCAATGAAGAAATCCGAAACTTTTGGAATTTTCCCCTGGAACTTTAATTTCCTTAATGTGTCTATAAAATTTGAACTATAATAGTGAACTATTTCATCGTAGTGATTGCAGCGCATATCCTTATCCACAAGCACGTACATTCCATACAAAACATCTAAAATTGCAGGTCCGAAGTAGCATATTTGAAAATCAAGCTTTGAAAATAAGAAGGTTAAGTTTGTTTATTTGTGTGATCAGAAACTTTTACCAGCATAACATCCTCAAATTTTCCATCGGAACTTTGTTTGAACATCATGTTCTTTCGATGAAAATCTCCATGACACAAAACAAATATTCCCTCAGATCCTTCCTCATTGTAAAATTTGGATGACCTTACAGAGCGCTTGACTAAATCTTTTTGAATTTCTCGCAGTTTTGGGACATACTGCCTGAGGTCGTCAAGAGTTTCCAGTTTATCAATGAAATTCTCTAAACCGGATTTTATGAAGGGCATCTCTTCGATATCCTTGAAACTTAAGAAGCCTTCTTTGTAGCTGGTCACTGATGTATCTCCCTTTAAACAAACAATAGACAAAATGCAATTTTTGGATCAGCAAGCAAAATTAAAAATGAATTCAAAATTTCTGTAATAAATTATATTTCAAAATAAGTTGCTTAAGCGAGAAGATATCAGTAGGTACAATGCCTATAGATATGCCCATTATGTGTATTATTATTTGGAGTGAAAACATTTATACATATATAATTCTCGGTTTGCCATCTCGCTGGAACCACATGATGTCTACGTCCATTTGGGCCATAGAAAATTGGTTATCATCGTTCTGTAGCTGTTCTGTAGTTCTATTCAAACGCTGGATCTTGTACGGGATGTCCATGTGCGAAATTCACGAAGTTGGAGTCTCCGAAAGGCCGAGTTCTTGTGCACGGTGAGGAATCGACTGACTTCTTAACGAAAGTCCTTTTGTTAATTTTTTTCAGTCTGTTTCTTAAGATACTAGCTCCAACTCTAGCTTTGAATCTTGCGTAATATCCCGGGTTGGTATTGGTCATTACATTTGGAATTATATGAAGTTGAAACAGCACTTTTTACTTTAAAGCCAAATTTAAAACCAGGAATAGATGGAATTCCTGCAATAATTTTGAAACAAGATATTCGGGTGATGACCCCACCATCAGTACCTCATTTTCAATAGTTCTCTTCTAAATGGAACTTCTATTGAGGTATTGAGGAATGGAAAACATCTTTTCTAATTCTAACAGAGGCATTTGCAAACTTTCATCAATACCAAAACCTTTTTAAAGCATAGTTTTTTTATAATTTTCTCGCACTTAAAAGATTATGACCAGTGTTGTCACTTCCATTTCAAAACCCGAGGTAGATTGGGATGAAAATTAAGTTTTGGTGTGGTAGATTTGTAATTTCCCAAATGATAATAATTTAAAAGGACAAAATCCAAACATATTAAATTATATGCTAACAAATTGGGCAGTTAATATTTATTGATATTATATAAAATTAGCAAAATAAGTGAGACATATTTTTTACTTGCGACTTATAGGTACTATAAGTACGGTGACCATATTTCTCAAAGCAAAACCCGGGACATACTTTTTTTTACTTTTATATTGTAAGAAATCAACAAAAATCTCAAAAACAAAAGAATACTAAATCCCAGCAAAAAATGCTTAAAACTAAACAAAACCTTCATTTTTTTTTAAATATTCAGTCTTTCTTTATCAAGACTTTGAAAAATAAACATTAATCACACATTGTCCAAGAGATTATTGTTTGTTTTTTTTCCTAACAAATTTTTTAGATGATATTACCATTTTCTTTAAAATATTTTTTTAAATTCCTGGTAGATTAAATTATAATTTAATTTTACCATTAACATGGCTATGGAATTTCCAAGTTCCAACACTCAGTTGCGTTTTTTCATTTGTTCAAATATTGTTCATTATGGAAAAGACTCTTTCGGTTGGACCATTTGAACCTGGAAGACACAAGTCGAACTCTTCAATAAATAAAAGATTTTTGAAGTTTATATATTTTGTTTACGAAATTGCTCTAAAATTTCTCTCCATTTTTGGGGCAACAGTAGTTTTGTTTTCTGTCCATTTTGTTATAATTTATTAGGTTAAGAATGATTTTAGACAAACAAATTCGTCAAACAAGTTTTAATCATTTCTATCAGCTTTTGGTTGACAAAAGATAACCAAGATTCTATTTCTGGCCAGTTACTAATTTTTGAAAATATACCCAACTAAAAACTTCAAGTTCTTTGAAAGATACATCCCACTGGTTTAAGTATTCTTAACACGTTTTGTAAAATTGTTGAATATTTGCTTTCCATTCGTTTTGAGTAATTAATTTTTGTTCGACTTTTTCCTATCAATTTAATATTTTTCTTCTTCAACTTTAGAAATGCAAATTTCTTGCAAATTGTAAAATGCAAATTCTTTTAAGGGATTAATTTGTTTTATTATTATTTTACTAGCTTAGCTATTGAGAGTAAGGTATTCAGTCTTTTTTTTCAATTTTTCTACGCGAACAGTGTGGATTTTGATGATGACAACTTTTATATCTATTGGAGAACATTCAACTCCAGTTTGCTTACAGTTATTTAAAACGTGAGCAGAACAATTAACTCCAATGAGATCGATACCAGTTACGGCTTGAAGTTTTTTCTTGCTGGCCCGCCAAAACTACAGTTTACGTTGCCATATTTTTTAAAATGATGCCAGATGGTTCCCCTGGAAGATTTTCAAAATCTAAAATCTTTACAACGATACCTTGTTGTGGTGTAAAATAACGAATTAAGAGCGGACACAGTTTTGTACAGCTATGATTGGAACAATCAGAAAAAAAAAACGGTTACAAAACTTACTTTGCATAGAGAAGTTTTAATTTCTTCGATGGAATTAGGTGCAACAACATTGCACAAAAGATCAAATTTTGTGAGTGTAAGGAAATACATTTGATCAAAACAACTTTTTATAAGTTTCGATGCGCAATAATTAAACCTGAATGAGTGGGTATGTTATATTGTGTGGTAAGCTCAGGTGCTTTCATTAAATGCGTTCTTCTTTCCAGGTCCTTGAAAATTTGATGAACCAAAAAATCATTGTAAACTTTCGCTTGAAGCGGCAGCAATGTCGGATTCTTTGTGTTTTTTTGTTTTTCAAATTCCATTTTTTGAACCAGTTTATGCTCAAATTTTTTCTTTAATTCGGTAGAAGTACATAAGCTTATATTTTAAAAAATGATGATTTATATATTTCAAATTTGTGCATTGTTTCCTTTTTGTGAATACAGATTTTGAAAAGCATCTAATAGCTCAGCTAAAATAAAATTTAAAATTTTTAACGTTATTCGAATAATAAAAATATATGAAAATACGGGACAAACCCGTGACAAAAAATCAAATACGGGACAGTTGTACGGCCCGGATTTCCTTAAAATTTAGCCAGGACAAACGAGTAAAATACGGGACTGTCCCGGGAAATACGGGACGGATGGTCAGCGTAACTATAAGGCAAGATATGCATTCGTAAAAAATTAAGAATTCGAGATTTTGATCAAAGTTGACATTACAATGATAGCGAAGACCAAAAAAGTGGGTCTCGCAATTCTGTCTGTCTGTGTGTCTGTCGGTTCGACTACAGCTTAAGCGGTTCGGCCGATTTTTTTCAAACTTGGTTGATATCATTTTAAATTTTTCCCCCCACAAGTTTTTTTCTTTTTTTTCTTTTAAGACCAAAAATAACGGTACCTGCTATACAATTTTTTTTTCGAAATTTTATAAGTATTTTTTTTTCGAAAAAACTGTTCAACAGATTTAAAATATAAAAACACAAATAAATTTCATTTAGTTAAAGCTAGGTAATGATTGAAAAAAAAAAATCCGAAAAATGGTTATTGAGGGTACGCCCCATGGGACCATTTTTGTTTGTTTTCGATTTTTTCAAAAACGGTACATCCGATTTTGATAATTTTGTTTTTGCTCAAGCTGCCCAAGAACTCAAAAAGAATTGTGTATTCAAATTTTCAAAAAAAATTTTTTTGGATTTTTAAAAAAAAACTTCAAATTTGTTTTTTTAAAACTCAATATTTCGAACACCCCATGCTAGATTTTTTTTAAACTTGATAAATAATGGCCGTGGCGCGATGGATGTGTGCTCGCCTGTCAACCTCATGATGACAGGTTCGATCCCTGCCGTCGTCTATGTCGCTTTAATTCCATTGAAAACCTTCTAAAAATTGTCATCAATGGGTTGCTGGTTTACCTCCTCATTACATGTTGTTCAGGCATAACACTAACAACATGTAATTGAGTTAAACTAGTATGCCCAACAAGGATGAACATGAATAAAATAATGTGAATTATAAGCGACACAGAAATAAGACACGGCGTTTCTCCGCTTTAGCTCAGCCGCCATCCCTGGAGATAAAAAATATCTGAGCCAACCACCAACAGTCTCAGAACATCGTACCACACATCTTTCCTATCCTTCTTTCTCTTCATTAACTTCACGCCCGCGCTGTGTTGAAACATTTAAATTGCTTGTTGAAAAGTATAAAAATATAAACTATATAGACCGAGAGCCCACAGCAATTTTTGGGTGTGATTGATAACAAAAAATAATTGGCATAATTAGATAGGCCTTTTATAGTTATTTATGAATGTGAACGTCTTGCATACTCTAGTGGGCGCAATAGTGCATTATAGTGCATCAAGTATGCAGTTCTTTCCAAATTCAAAAAAATTGGAATACAAAATTTGCCATAACTTCAAAATGAACAGCTAAGTGCCCTGATTGCAAATATCGAAGTCCAAGACGTTTTGAAGGTGGCCTTCTTAGTGCAAGAAGTAGCCTATTCTTATCGCGTCTGGCAGGCAGAAGGCTGTCTGTAAAACGTCTTGGACCTCGATAATCAGGGGGCTTAGCTCTACATTTTGGCAAAGTTGTTATCACAATTATTTGGACTTGGAAAGAACTGCATACTTAATGCACTATTATGCACTATTGCTCCCACTAGAGTATGCAGGACTTTCACATTTGTAAATAACTATAAAAGGCCTATCTAATTACGCTAATTATTTTTTGTTATCAATCACACCCAAAAATTGCTGTGGGCTCTTAGTCTAATAGAAAAATTAATTTAAAATAATTTATTTTAAGAACCGAGTTGATTGCTTTGGTTTTTATTTTTCATCTTCACAGCCTCTTTTATAAAACTTATTTGTTTAACACTTTTACCATTTTTTTTATAGTTTCTACAGTTTAAATTACGATCATTGTAAAGGTATATTCAAAGAATGCTTTTGTGTAAAAAATAGTAAAAACATGTGCCTTTTTTGAAACGTTTTTTACGTTCGTTTTGCTAACTTCATAAAATTTGTACATAATGAGGCACGCATTGAAACCAAAGTTTTATTTACTCTAGATAGCTTAAATAATGATGCAAGCCATACAAAAATGCCCCATAGTGAAAGTTGAAAAAAATAGAAACGAAAATTTGTGGCAATTAAAGATTTACGAAAAAATCACGCAAGGTAGATTTTTTCTAAAATTTATATGATATAGGATTATTTATAAGGAAGGCATGCACTTAAAATCTTTTTCAGTTAATTTTGACCTTCATTTATCTGAAAAAAACGAAAATTTTACTAAGTAATCTTATGTTGAACATTATTTTTGCAATAATACAAATGTTAATTTATCTACGCACGCAGCCATAAGTCTCAATATTAGATGATTTTTTCGATTTGAAACACTTTCGCACTATCTCGATCCTCGATGGTTCATTTTATATATTGAATATAGTTAAAACAGGGTTGCAAAAGCTTAAGTCACTTTTTAGCTTAAGCTTGGCTTTAATTCACAAGCTAGTGGGTGACATATGAATTTAAAAAAATATAATTCAGCAGCTAGTTACTGACTTATGAATTAAAAAAATTTAATTCATAAGTCAGTTGGTGACTTTTGAATTGAAAAAATTGAAATCATAACGTTCATGAGCAAGTAAGTGACTTAAGAATTAAAAAACATTTAATTCAAAAGTTACTTAGTGACTTATGAATTAAAAAAAATTAATTCATAAGCTAATGGATAAATCCTGATTAAAAAATTATTAATTGGAAAAATTATAAGCTAGCATGATAATCTTATGACACACAAAACCTTGAAATCTACTTTCGTAAAAAATTAAATAATTATGTAGTCAAAACAAGCTTAAACATTTCCAATTTACCAACTAGCTTATGAATTGAATTTTTTTTAATTCATAAGTCACTTAGTAGCTTGTGAATTAAATTTTTTTTAATTCATAAGTCACTAACTTAGTCATGACTTAATTTTTTTTTAATTCATAAGTCACTTATAGGCAGTAAATTATTTTTTTTTTTAATTCATAAGTCACTTATAGGTAGTGAATTCTCGACTGAAAAGGTAAAGTATCTTAAGTCAATTTTGATGATTTTTCAGGAGAGCACAAAAACACTTCGAAGTTGTATCCCAAAAAATCTTTCAAATATATACTTTATTCAACAAAGAATTTATATGTAAAATTGTATGATCTTTTTTTTGAAATTATTTTCAAAAAGATATTTTTAATATTTTGGTCGTTATGAGGAAAAATATGACTTAAGATAGTTTGGCTTTTCTATAAATTGAATTTTATATTAATATCCAAAATCTTAAGTTTAAATAAGATATTTTGCCTTGCGTTTTCGAAGGACGTTTTCAATTCTTATGTCCATTTAAAATGAGTTGCGTGTGCAAAAGTGGGAAAAAAGAGATTTAAGATGATATTTGGTGGTTTTTATTTAAGTCGTATATGAAAAAGTCACATTTGTTCTACAGAACTTTAATAATAAAAAAAAATAATAACTAATAAAGATTTGAATTTCTTAAAAAAAGGCTATAAAATCACATTTGGTTCACAAAATAGAAACAGTTTAGTTTTATTCAAATAATTTATTTAAAAAATATTAAAATAAAATATAAAATAAATTATTAAATTATTTTAAAAAAATCATTCATCATTGTAAAAAATGTTACATGAAAACATATTTTTAAAAGTCAAATTAATAATAACAAAAAACTATTGGAACAAATTTACTTAAGGGACCCAAGGGGAGATAGGAGAAATTGAAAATTGTTTTTACCTCCGAAACTAACGGTATCTCATCCGTAGTGTAAGATCTTATTTATTTCGAAAACGGCTCACATGATTTTGATAAAATAAATTTTTTGAATAACATGTTATTAACGGTACCAATCATAGAACCGTTTTTTTTTTTGAGTAAAACTTCTTTTCCGGTGTTGGGGGTAAAAAATGTCTATGCAGCTGTCAGTGACGTGTCAAAACGACATGCAGTCAAAGACAGCGACATGTAAGGAAGTTTTACTTCTACCGCGCGTACGTCAGTACACACAACCTTTTTCTTTTTATTTTCGACTTTCTCATTAAAGGTTCTAACGATTTAAACCATTTTTGTTTAGCCCCCCGAAGCTTAAAATAATATTTTATATAAGAACATTCGCAAAAATATTTTTTGAAAAAAAAAAAATCTAATTTTGTTTTTTGAAAAATCAATGGCCCAGATTGTGGTTGTCGATTTTCTAATCGATGATCGACCTTTTTCGATCATCGATCGTCGATTACTCTATTTCGTATTGCGAATGTCGATTGTGATCGAAACTTTTCGATTTAACAGTCGTTTCTTTACGATTGTCATTTTCATCGACGCGTAAGGAAAGTGAAGTCCAGAACTTGTTTTTGTGAACAAAATGTAAGTTTCTTTCAATTAATTAATTATTTTAAGGACAAAACATTCAAATATTTATTTTATGAAGGTCAAAAGTGATGACGAACAAAAGGCAAACAGAAATTTTGGTTAGATTGATGGAGAAAAATATAAACATCGGGAAGATATTCACAGCTGGTATTCCACTTTTTCAAAGTTATGCATTTTAGCCCGAAGTTTTTTGCTTCAGAGTAATTAAAAGTAATCCATTTGGAGCAAATATGCGTTTCTAGAACTGCGAGCACTTAATTTAGCACTAAAGACACTGTAGATTGCGGAAGGCCAATACAAAATTAATTACCAACAATAACTTGGTAATATCCATGAGCACACAGCATCTCAAAGTACAAGCAAGTTTTATTTTATTGGGAATCGGAAAACAAATATATGTATAAAAACCTTTGTTCCATAAATCTTACATTGTTTCTTACAGTTCCAGAGGATTAGAGGTGTTTCTGATGTCTTCTTTTTCTGGTGATCTCAAAATATTCTTGGCCATTGTCGGTTTCTGTGTTACTATCGCTTAACCATAACTCAATTCCACTTATTTTAAAATGTAAATAAACTATTTTAATTTATATTAAAAAAAGAAAACCAGAAAAAACAAATAATGATTTCAAAGCTAACACATCATAGAACTGTCAAATTTGAAATATTCGCAATATTCTGTGGGTTTATTCACAATAGTACATTGTTCAATCGATTGAGTTACACAATACAAAATATGAAAACCAATCGAAATAATCGAAAAGTTTCGATTCGATTGGCAATCGACAACGGCAATCGGGGCCAATATCTCCAAAACAAGTGAAACGATTATTTTTTGAAATTATATCAATGGCACAAAATTTTAATTGAATTCGTACGACCGACGTTAGAGCTGATTAAATATGAAACTAAGTTAAATCAACGATTTAGCAAATTTTATTCGAATATAGGATCATACTATATCTATATCTACCCTTTTATTAAAGTTAAAATCATCGTAAGAATATGGTGCTTTTAGAAACGCCACAAAAGGTTTGTTTACTTAGTTTTTTGCACGAACTGTCAATGTTTTCGGTGTGTTCAGAAGCAATTTATTAAGAATTCCTTTAGTACGATACTAGTTGGAAAATGTTTTAAACTAAGAATGAGTTAGTAAACTACTTTAAAGTTAGCAAATTGTTAAGTAGTATCATACAAAGAAATTAAAAATAATATGTTGTTTGACATTTTGCGCCCGTTTTTTTAGAACTTTTCGCCAATACTACTACGTAATTACTTAAAATTGGTACCCCAAATTGTATTCTTGAAAAACTTTGAAGAAATTTTTAGCATAAAAATTCTTTTAATAATAAAACTATTTTTGAGCTTAGTGTGAATAAATTCTTAGTTTTCTGGAAATCAGACGGCAATTTCATACATTTGAACATTTTTATCTCATTAAATCCATGTTTTATATTTATAAAATGTATTTTTAATTCCAAATTCGTACAATTCACGCATTTCAACTCTTTTTTATTGTTTACGTATGTGTTTCATTTGTAATAATATTTCAATCGCATATGAAACAAAACTGTCTGAAACACTAAATGAAAAAATAAGAAAAACGGTCGCACAAAAGGCAATCTAGAAACAAAATACGCTTAAAAATATCTTATGTCCTTGTTATTACGGAAATTGTTTTAGGTTTGCAAATGGTAAAATATCCTTCGACTAGTTAGGGAGCGAAAAATTTCTGTTTTAAATTTAAAAATTCATCTTATGTTCACATAAGATTCACACAATCTTATGTGGACTTAAGATATTTTACCGCGTGCAGAGATGTGTCTTTTGAACATAAGTTGAAGTTGTTTTTGTCTATAAAAAAGCACAGGAGTGAGATAGAAGGAAGCCGATAACACAGAACTGTAGCCTTTTAGAATGGCACTAAGGATCAACAAAAAAACGGGAAATATCTTAAGTCGACTTAAGAAACTTTACCTTTTCAGTCGAGAATTAATTTTTTTTAAATTCATAAGTCACTTAGTAGCTTGTGAATTAATTTTTTTTAAATCATAAGTCACTAACTAACTTATGAATTTAATTTTTTTAATTCACAAATCATCTACAGACTAATGACTTATGGTTTTTTTAATTCAAAAACTCGCAACCCTGGTTAATACTCAATGATATAAATAATATTATAAATTTCGAAACCTGAATATTTAATAATAATGTCTATACATATATTTCGACGCATGGCAAAAGTTAAAATTTGCAAGGATAAGCCCATACATTGATCCCATTTTGGATCGTATTTATTGGAAAATGAGATGGAAATTTACTACCATCTTAAAATATAAGATGTAAAATTCTAGGAATCCTGCCACGCAAAAAGGAAGACCCGCACATGATGCCATGTTTATAAGGCATTTGCTGTGTTATAATTTAAAAAAGACCTGCTCTTTTACTTATGATATACATTAACGCCCTTTCTTAGCTTACACATATAAGAAAAAGACAGTTTCTTTTCCAGCCTTTGCATAGAACAAATTACAATAAAAAAGAACCAATATCGCAGGCTATTTCAAAAATAAATGAAATTTTTAAAAAAGTATGGGCTTATATCAGTCAAGAAAGTGTAAATAGTAAATTAAGTAATTTATACTTTAATTATATTAGCGCAAAATTTTAAATGATTTTAACATATTACTATCTCTTAACATTTTACTAAAGCTTAAATCACAAACTGGCTACTTTAACTTTTAGTAATTTGCTAAATCCATATGCATTTTGTCATTTTCCTGGAAATAAATTCCTTGCTAATTTTATTTGAAAGAGTTAAATAGTGTTTTTTTTATGATTCGTGAGCTAATTGTTCTTAAAAGTAAATAAAATAATATAAAATGTTTTCGGAAGAAGAAGATTTCGATATGTTTGAAGACTCTGCTTTGTGCAGAAAAGTGCGATGTTTAAAGTCCAGAGCAAATCCTTTTGAAGAGCTGGACGATGGAGAATTTTACTCCAGGTATAGATTTGACAAGACAGAAGTTCGGTTCTTGGTTGAAAGCCTAAAAATCAAAGACCGAATTACATGCCGGGGCTTCCAATTTCACCAGAATTACAAGTACTATTTACATTACATTTCGATGGGAGAAATATCCATCAGTCAGATGTTTGTAAGTAAACTTCATAATGAAACACAATAGATATACATACCTGTGTACAACAATTATATAGGAGCATTACATGGAATGGTGCACAGTGGGGAAAATTATAAAAAACAATTCGAAACAAATTGCTTCGTTGCTCGCATACTTTATTAAATTTCCATCATCTTCTGCGGAATTTAATGAGCTAGAATTGGGTTTTTTAGCATCGCCCGCCAGGTTCCCAAGAGTAATAGATGTGTACATAACACATGTACAAATTAAGCGACCTGCAAGGTTTGTGGGACCTATTATGGCTAGGTACTACATAAACAGAAAAAGAAAATTACAAAATAAATTGTAAGTTTTCACTTTGACTTCTAACAAATCAAATTATTCGGTCCGTTCAGATGCACCTTTTTTAATAAACGGCAATTAGTAATTTACTAGTTAATTAAATTACTAAAAGTTTAACAAATTGCTAACTAGTAAAATGCTAAGCCCTCAATAATAGATTGTTAAAAATGTTGCCCCATTGCAATCTGTAAGACTTTGCTGGTAGAAGAAATAAACTCATTAATAGGTTAATTCGTCAAGGTAATATTTTTCTACATCAATAAGGGAATAATTTCACAGGCACTAAACTACACGAATCAAATGTCAAATATAACAGTTTGAAATCGATTCCCTACGCCCGCCACAAAAGAAAACTTAATTTCTAAATTGAAATCTAATGTCGATTTCCTTTACACACTAGGGATCTTAGGGATTGCGATCCCTTGTCAAATTTTGACTTTTACGACAGATTTTACGTTCCTTCACACCAAAAAAATCGATTTTTTTTGACAGAGATCAAATCTTTCGAATCCGTATTTGGAGAGGGATTTACATGTATACGAAATACGCACACTAAAAAGACAAAATTTGACAAGGGATCGAAATCCCTAAAATCCCTAGTGTGTAAAGGAAATCGACATAAGTTTACCAATAAAAATCCCATTTGAAATGCAAGCAAAAGATTCTGTAATTTTACTGATTAGATTACTTATAAAAATGGACATTGGTATAAAATGCTGTCAAATGGCGTTAATTAAAACACTGTGAGTTACACCGCACCTTTGGCAGTACCAGACTCAATTTTTATACTAGCATTTAATGAAACTCTGATAGCTAAAACTTAACTTCCACAACTATTAGTGATTCTTAATGAATACTTTTATATTTATCTAAATGAGAGAACGTTTATGATTAATATTGCGACTGCACCGTCCGCGTTCGCTCAAATAGTTTGAGTGGTGATAGCTAAGCTATTGCAGTTTTAATCTTTTAGTAATACACTTATTATATTGTTGAAGTGAAAACAAATGTACTCATTAGTACTTGATCTAAAGAATATTTGTTTTTCCTGTTCTTGACGAAAAATATACTTTTATATAATTTGTAACTTTTTAATGAGCTTATGAGTTTTTCAATTTCAAACTTACCTCAGCTGCCAGTTTATAGCTAAGGGCATGCCATTTGGCGAGCTTTAAATATGCTGCTTTAACTTCTTCCATAGTGCACTGTCTATCCCGTATCACTTCATATCCTTTTGGGCATATGTCCTCTAAAATTATGACTTTCCTCTCATCCAGTGAATAGTACAATGCTCTGTTAGGAAAATGAAAAACTTAATTTTCCATTGAAGCATAGACAAAGGTTTCAATTACTCTAATCCCAAAACTGTATCGTCGCCAATTTTCCTCAGCTCAGCCTGAAATTTCGGAATAGTCTCAGCATACATGGGTATTTCCGTTTCGAATATTTGCGTTTCTTGAAGTACTTCCTTTTTATAGCCTTCCAATTCGGGCATTGTTTTGATTATCAGTGATTTGAAGTTTCCTTTTGATTTATTTGTGTCATAGGTGACAGCACACCGAAACATAATACTGGCATAGTGATCACCCTGAGCCGATGCGGGGGATAATTTGAATCCCTTAACCTTTCGTAAAAAAATAAAAAACACCACTTTTATAAAACTCTGACCGTTATTCAAAATTAATTTAAAAGCTACGCACCGACACTTTGTCTGTTTTTTCAATTTTTCTCAAGACTTTCTCGAAGAACTCTCCATTCATCCAACTCGGGGCGTCTAATTCGTCTTCGTTGAATTTACTCATTTTAGATAAGTGCCTTTTCTGATCCCACGGAGCACTGAGGGTCTGATCATTGACAAACCAAGCACTAGACTGAACTATTAATGATCTGACTGCCAAATGAAATGCTATTTTATTGCATTTGTGGTTTTCAAATCCAACCAGGGTTGTCAATGTGCTACGCCATTTGCCTTTCACGAACCACATTGACATTGCATTTTCATTTGCAATATGCATTTTAAGCACTGCAGGGTAGATTTTAGATAAGTAATCTAAATCGAACCCAAGATTTGTTTATAGTAGTACGATAAGGTGCTATCAAACCTATTGTTTAGAATATCTTCATTATCAAGAGGATATTCTAAAGAGTGGCTTTCATAGATACGGTTACGGTGCATCCATTGTATGGGTTGGTGAAATTTAAATTCTTTTCATTGCTAGATAGGTTTTGTTTTATTTTAACAATATCACGATAGTGCTATGACTAATAAACAGTGCCTTACAAAAGTAATACAACACTCTGTAAACGGAACTCCACATGGATAAGGGTTTTTTATATTTTTTTTAAATATTTTTATTATTATTTTTAGTGACGAAAAAAATATTAACCTTGATAAACCAGAAGGCTTGAAATTGGCACGATTTTTCGGAACATGTTTTTCAGCAATAATGGGTTTTTCAACAGGGACGCTACAAAAGTAGGGCGATAGGGACAGCAAACGACGCCATATTTCTTGCCGCTCTTTTGACATTTCTCTTCAGTAAGGTTTGCCATTTTATGATGGAAAGATATACCAGCAAACAACGAGTCGAAATTATTAAAATTTACTACCGAAATTCGGAGTCAGTGGCCTCAACGTTAAGAGCGCTACGTCCAATTTATGGTCGTCATAATCGTCCTAGCAGATCAACAATTGAGCGTCTAGTGGAAAAATTTGAATCCACAGGCACAGTACAAAATGTTCCCGTCCCAGTGAGACAAAGAAGTGCCCGTAGTGTCGAGAATGTTTCAGTTGCAGAAAGCCCAAATGTGCCTCTCACACGTCGTTCTCAAGCGTTGGGCATCTCTGTGACGTCGTTGTGGCGAATTTTGCGAAAAGATCTTAGCCTACATCCTTACAAGATTAAATTGACGCAAGAACTGAAGCCGCTTGACCACCAGAAGCGTCGTATGTTCGTGAATTGGGCTGAGCAACAATTTGAAAATGATTCGGATTTTCATCGAAAACTCATCTTCAGCGATGAGGCTCATTTCTGGCTGAATGGCTTCGTAAATAAACAAAATATGCGGTATTGGTCCGGCAGCAATCCACACGTACTCCATGAGTCATCATTGCATCCCGAAAAAATTACGGTGTGGTGTGGTTTATGTGCCGGCGGCGTCATTGGGCCGTACTTCTTCCGTGATAATCAAGACCGGCACGTTACTGTGAATGGGGATCGCTACCGTTCAATGATAACCGAATATTTTTGGCCCCAATTGGATGATATGGACTTGGAGGACATGTAATTCCAACAGGACGGCTCCACAAGCCACACAATTTATTGGAAACCAAGTTTGGAGAACGTGTTATCTCACGAAATGGTACAGTCGCTTGGCCGCCTCGGTCGTGCGATTTGAGGCCGTTAGACTATTTTATGTGGGGCTACGTCAAGTCTATGTTCTATGCCAATAAGCCAGCGACGATTGATAAACTTCGTACGAATATCGAACGTGAAATTGCAGCAGTATCCGCCGATTTATGCTTGAAAACCGTCGAAAATTGGGTTCAGCGTCTGGACTTATGCAAGTGTGCCCGTCGCACAGTGCGGTATTTTGGTCGAAAACCTGGCCAAAAATATTTGGGCACATTTTTCATATCAAATAGGTACCAAATGATTAAAAAGTTATTTGGAAGGATAAATTTTTATTTTTAGGTACAGTAAAACCCACTTAAATGCCCATATTGATTAGTCGAAAGAAAAAAAATTATTAAAAATCAAAAAAAGCACGTACAACACAGCGCTATAATTTTTTTAAAGCTAATATTTTATTCTTTGTTTTGTTTTTTGATTCAAGTTGTTTAATTAAATAGTTTTTGAGAAATTAAGTTTTAAAGTTGAAATTTAGAAAAAAAAAAAATTTTTTCGTTTTTTAATTTATTTTTTTTTAAAAATTTTTTTATCACGGACATTTTTTTCTGTCAATATTCAATGACCTGATATATTTTTAGTCAAATACTAAAAACATCATTCCGATAAATGTCATAGTTTATAAGAAATTAGAAAAAAACTGAAATATACTTTTTCCTAGAAAATCCCTTTTTTCCTTTTTTTTATGAGTAAAATTTTCTTAATCCGGGTGTTCAAATTTCATTCCAAAATTTTATGTCCCAGTATGCAGGTAACCAAGTCTAAAATACCTGCGACCCTCTTAATCCAAAATACGAAGAATTCGAGATGTGGATTAGTTGTATATTTTATGAGTACAGGTCAATTATTGAATAAACAGATTAATCCTTTTTTGTTTTTCCTTCCCCAACTTTTGTTTTATAGCAAGTAATAAAAAATGACCAGGATTAAATTAATTTTATAGTTTTTATTTTATTATTTATTCTTCATCTTTCATCACAACCTCCATCACTTTTGCGACATCAATATTTCCCGCTGCTCGTTGACTCATCTGTGCTGCGTATGTCAGTTCATCAAAGGACACACTCTTTCGAAGTTCCTCTGTTTTTCGACGTTTTGTTCGGTCACTTGATTCCCCGAACTCTTTGCTTGGGCGACCTTTAGACCTTCCGGGAAGTATGCCAACAGGTAGTGTTACTTCTTCGCTAAGACATGTTGCACTTTAATCCGACACGAACCGAACGATAAATACTAAATAATTTTAATTTGGTTTTATTTACTAAAGTTAAACGCACTGACCGACGACGACGCGACGCAAACAACTAAATCCGATGATTGATTTAAATGTTTGCAAGACGAATGTCAATTGAAAGAGAAATGGAAAATAGGAAATCGAAACGAAGCGAAAGTTTGTTCGAATTCGTAACAAGTGCAACAGGTAGATAGCACTTTGGATGCTACCGAAATGACTAGCTCAGGATAAGGGGGTGGGTTCAACCAATTAGTTATATTGGGGCGATTAATTGTTTTGATGAAGATCATGGGATTGATAATTTAATTGAATGCCGCAGGGGCGTAGTACCTGAAAGTTAAAAGGGCGCCAGTAATTTTTTTTGAAATAAGGAAATTACAAACCACCGGAGCAAAACCGACGGTGAAAGTAATTTTTAAAGAAAGAAAAAAAATCAAGTTTTATGCTTCCAAAAGGGGAAGTTAAAAGAATTTATTTGTTTGGGAAACCTTTATGAAATATAGGGTAAAAACCCAAAATCTTTTCAATAAAAATATTGAACAACGTTATTATCGAATAGCACAAAATGGACCGCTATTACTTTGTCCCGAACGAACAACAGGTCTAATTAACGGGTCGCGCGTCCTGCAATTTCAGGAAAAATCTCGCGAAACAAAAGTCAACCGTTTGAAATAATGAATTTAAGCCAAAAAAGTTTCGATTAACGCAAAAAAAAACCAATTATGAATCAACATAAATTATACACTCTACTTTCTTTTTACGTCTTTTCCTTTTTCTTTACGTGTTTTCCTCCTTACTTTTGATCTCTAAATATCCAGAACTTTTCCAAAATTTCGAATTTTTCACAATCTATTTCCTTTTCTTTGTTTTATCGCTTTCTCTAAATTAACCACTCTTTTCGCTATGCTCTCCAGTTAAGAAGTGTCCGTCCAGATTTTTCGGTGTCTCTTCGGACCTTCTTAACTTTTAACCCTTGTGCTTTCAGCCAATTGGAATCCGCGGATTTCAATCACGTCATTGTAAGCTACATTCAGCTAATTTGCTGAGATGCGCTCTCGTTCTGAAACCCAGCGGTCCTGCTTACACGCACACTAACCCTTGCTCTGCGCTGCCTTCGTTAAATTCACCGACCGCTGGTTTTACTGCCAGGGGCGGCAAATTCAATGAACGCATTCAGTCATTTTCCCACTATTTTTTCGCGAGAAAGCAAAACCAAAAAAAAACAAATCGTGAACCATTCAAAATTTCGATTCCTTGAATACATTTGTCCCCTCCAAACTCTACATATAAACATTTGATAAAAGTAAAGAGAAAACTCACGGAAGTTAACTATAAAATGACCAATAACTTTTCACATTTCGGAGGGAAAAATTGGCAGCTATTTTCTTATACGCGAGTTCCAAAAACCTACTTCGGTGGACTTTTGTTAGATTTGGGGATTGGGGATAAGCGTATAGCGTTCCATTTTTTACAATAAAAAAAATAAAGATATGTTTTAGGTTGGGCACTCGGCCATTCTCAAAATGAGTAACTTCTAGCATTCGGGGACCAACTGTCGCCCGTGCTTTTCGAAAACAACTCGTCCATATTGTCCATAATTGAATAGTGGAACATTCATCCACATTTGAGCTCATGATGACGTTTATTTTGTTTCTCCAAGATACTGAGAGAGCGTACCGATGGCTGATGGTCCATGGCTGCCCCACTCTCTCTCAGTAAAGTGGATGAAACACCTGTAGGAAGAGGATTTTGGGGACTAGAAAGAATGATTTTTGTCGCGGTAAATTTTACCGTGACAAACTCCACCCTTTCCTCCTTGGAAATGTGTTTACCTTTTGAAACAAAAGTAAACAATTTCCTGCGGATCAAATAGGTAAACTATAAAACAAAGGAATCCATCAGGCCAAATATGGCAGTCTATTACAACAAAAGTAAACCAAAATTGAAGAAAAAAAACAAAAAAACTTTACTCTACTAGGGACTTTTTAGACTCAATTATTTTCAAAATGACCATTAAAAGGTTTAAGATCTTTTGTGTGCCAAGTGCCACGATCTTTTCCGTTATCATCTTCAAGAGCATACGTCCAAGGAGATAACCGTTTTCGGACTTTAAATGGACCGACGTATTTCGGTGCTAGTTTTGCCGCATAGTAATTTGCCGCGTTTGACAAATCGAAATTCCTGCGCCACACAACGTCATTTGGAAGATATTGAATATCTCTCCTCCTAAGGTTGTAGGCTTCTGCAGATTTCTTGGATGCTGTTTTGAGTTTAGCAGCTATATCTGACCTAAGTAGTACGTTCTGATTCTACCCTCTGACTTTCTACAACCTGATCACTAATTCCTATTCTTTCTCTACCACTAGTAGACATTTCTTTGCCAAAGTTGGCATAATAAGGCGAAACTCCTAATACCTCATGTTGAGAAGTGCGTATAGCACACGCTACTTTAGCTAATTGAGAATCCCAAGATCGATGATTCTCTGAAACATAAGATCTCAACGTTGTCTTGATAATTTGATTGATTCTCTCCGCGGGGTTAGCCTGAGGATGGTAATGTGGCGTAAATCTAATTTGTGATGAATATTCCTCACAAAGTACTCTAAGTTCTCTACTTCTAAATTGAGGACCATTGTCGCAAATGACAAATTTTGGGACTCCAAATAACAAGAACACATTGTCTTCTAATTCCTTGCACACCGCCTTTGCAGTGGCAGACCTTAACGCAAACAACAAAGGAAATTTCGTAAGGTAATCTACTACTGTTAGGATATACATATATCCTCTACTCGACTTAGGTAAGGGCCCTACTAAATCCACACTTACCATCTCCCACGGAGAAGAAACTCCTATTCTTTCTGTCATTAGACCGGCTGGCTTATCATTGACTGGTTTCATTTGTTGACAAATACTACATTTCCTAACATAATTAGTAATATCTTTCCTCATTTTTGGCCAAAAGTATTTAGCTCCTACTCTCGCGAACGTTTTCCTAACTCCCATGTGTCCAGCTAACGGACTATCATGGCTATCTTTTAAAATGCCTAACCTATCACGTTTGCCTACCACTAACTTCCACTCTTCATTGTTCTCATGAACGACTATATGTGTCGATTTGACAAATTTATATAGGCGCCCACCCTCGACTCTCCAAGCTGGGTAATTTAATGGATTCGACTCAACAGCTGAAATCATTTTTGCCACCCAAGGGTCTAAATCCTCATCCGAAATCCCAGCCACTACTGGAACTCCCCGAGATAACATGTCCGGCACGACATGATCTTTACCCTTACGGTGAATGATTTTAAAATCGAACTGCTGAAGCCGTACCGCCCAGCGCGCTAATCTTCCTTGTGGGTCCTTGAGATTACTCAACCAAACAAGTGAGTAATGATCTGTTATGACCGTGAATCGAACTCCTTCGATGTACGGTCGCAACTTCTCAACTGCCCATAAAACTGCTAAGCACTCTTTCTCCGTAGTGGAGTAGTTCCTCTCGTTCCTATTCAAAGACCTACTTAAGTAACAAATTACCTTTTCCCCCTCCTCAAAAGTCTGTGTAAGAACGGCCCCGATGCCGTAATCAGAAGCGTCTGTTTGGACCACGAACGGAAGACTAAAATCGGGACATGTTAAAATTGGAGCCGTTATCAAAAATTCCTTAGCTTTCCTAAAAGAGTCCTCGCATTCTTCAGTCCAGACGAATTTTTTGCTTTTCTTGAGCAAATCGGTTAAAGGCCTAACCACGGTTGCGAAATTTGGTACAAAGCGCCTGTACCACGAAACAGTCCCTACAAAGCTCCTAACCTCCTTAATATTTTTCGGTGCAGGTATCCTAACCATACTCTCTACTTTTTCAGGGTCAACATGTAAACCGTTTCTATCTACTACGTAACCTAAAAATTTCAGGGATGGTCTGCAAAAGTTGCATTTATCCCGTCCTACTTTCAATCCTGCTTCACGAAGTCTTTTAAGAACTTCTTTAAGAATTTCTAAGTGTTTTTCAAATGTATCCGTAATGATAATAATATCGTCCAAATACACGAAAACGAATGGCTCCAGCTCTGGCCCTAAAACGCTGTCAATGAACCTGCCAAGTTGCAGGTGCATTATGCAATCCAAAAGGCATGCGTTTAAATTGAAACAAACCCCTACCCGGAACTGTGAAAGCTGTAAACTTTCGAGATTCTTCCGACATAGGAATTTGCCAATAAGCTGACTTAATGTCAAGCGAAGTAAGATACCTAGCATTCCTAAGCTTATCCAAAATGGCTGAAATAATCGGAAGCGGATAAGCATCCCTATCTGTGACCTGATTTAATTTCCTATAATCGACGCAGAACCTAAAAGTACCATCCTTTTTCTTAATTAAAACTATAGGGGATGCCCAAGGGCTGTTTGATTTCTCAATCACATTCTCATCTAACATTTCCTTAAGCGATTTGTCGATATGAACCTGCATCGCCGGTGAAAGCGGATAGTACCTTTGTTTGATTGGTTCTGACGTCGTTCTAATAACATGCTCTACTTTATGTGTAACACCTAACCCTTCTGGCATATCCCTAAACAAATCTTCAATTAAGATATTAAGCTCTGCCCTCTGCTCATCGTCTAATTCAGACTGTTCTGTAATAGACGTGCTATCTATCGAAGCCACCATCTCCTGGCTTGAAAAGCTCCACATACGAGAACGAAGATCCGGGACAATTCCCGTTAGTGCCCAAAAATCTGCACCAAGTATCATCGTATGTGGGAGCGAGGGTATAACTAAACAATCTATCAAAACTGATTTGTCTTCTACAACTATCGGTAACCTAACTGTTCCTAAAACTCCTACACCTGCACCGTCTGCTAAATGAACTTGCCTAATGTTACTACTCTTTAACTCTAACCCTAAATCTTTAACTATTCTCCATACGTCCCTACAAACTATCGTTCGCGAAGCTCCTGAATCTAAAAGACCTGAAAACCTAAACCCGTAAATATTAATTCCTAAATATGGCCGCCTATCATTTCCACTTGTATCTAACGCGAAACCTAGTCTAACCCTATCCACCAGCTGGTCGTCAGCAGGCGACCTAACTAATTGCGACGGCGCTCTTGACCTGCTGGCCCAAGAGTCCGTTGTCCGTTTCCCGAACAACGTCTGCAGTTACGATGTGTGGTACCTACAGTGCCACACCCAAAACAACGCCTAGGAGCGGAACAGTTGTTTGAAAAATGTCCTTCCCTATTGCAGTTGAAACAACGAATGGTCCTATTGGGGGGTGGGCGGTTACGATCAACTGCAATTGCTGTTTCCTGAACGGAAGCAACGTAAGCAACATCAGGCTCCAAAGCCTGCCTGTTGCGACCAGAAGGAGGAGGAACAAAAGATTCTACATTAGACCTGATTGTCTCTAACTTCCTACCCAACGCAACCAGTTCATTGACTGACCTTATATCAGCCAAGCCTAACTGCGTTTGGTAGAAAGGAGCGATGTTCTTCATGAGAATAGCTAATTTCCTATTCTCACTCATCGGCTCAGAGAATCTTTTAAAGAGGGTTTGCATGAGAGCAATGTACATGCCCATTGTCTCATCCCTACCCTGGGTACGCCGCCTGATCTCATCCAACAAGAGATCGTCATAATTGGAGGGCAGAAACTCCAATTTCAACTCCCTAACCAACTCTTGCCATGTTGAGATATTGTCCCTAACCGCCCACTTCCACTTCTCAATACGCTCAGGATTCCGGTCACAGGCATCATCCTGTAGTTGGAACCCTGAGCTCGCTCGTTGGCCGACCTGTGCAGCTGGTAACGCACCCATATCTGCTGTCGACGTGTTGGTTTTGTTCTTCTCTTTATCGTGATTCCCCTCTTCACCTCCTTCAGTAAGAGTTGCCATCAGCAATAACAACTCCCCCCTTATATCAGCCACCTCGTTGACCTCCTCTGTCGATTCTGCTTTCGCCCTATTCATCCTACCTAAAGACCATTCCACTTTTGTCAACACTTTTAAATATTCTGCAGACTTCGGATTTTTAGGAGGAGTTTTCAACAAATCCCGGATTTCTAAAATTTTTCCCCGAACAGATTTAACGTCGTCTTCAAAAGAAAAAGGATAATGCGGACTTTCCGATGAAATTGAACCCGAACGCTCCAAAGTACGCGATGCCCTAAGTGTCATCCGCATGCTATCTACCGAACCCTCCTTAAGCCCACGGGCTCGTAACTCATAAACGAGTTCTTCTTTATTTAACCTATTCACATCCATTTTATCCTAACAGAAATGTAAAATTCGAAAGAAAAAATAAACAGCAAAAAAAAATCCAGAAATCAAAACGAAATCAGTTTATTTATTATATTTTTCTTTTTAATTATTAATAACACGAGCCAAAATCAGCACCCAGCTGACTATTAGGTAATATTAATAAACAAAGTCAAAGCGAAAAAGAAAACAATCAAACAAAATCTGAAACTCGAACTGTAACAAAAGAATATGCAATATGTACCAATTACCAAATATCTTCTACAAATTCTTATCACTAATCAACACCCAGTTGATTATTCACTTTGCACTAAAAAGACAACCGAAGGAAAGTAAAACAATTAAAAACAATGTTCCTTGACAACACAATTGAATGTCCCAAAATTCCAGGAAGAAATTTTAAATATACAACTCTATTAGATAGGTATCTGAATTGCAAAAAAAAATCGAATTCACTTAAAAAAGACACAGGACAAAAAAATGAATGCCACAAAAAATAGAACGATGGTCACCCCAAAAACTCGAGTTACAATTCAATGCAATATAAAAAAAAAAACACAATAAAATATTTTCCAATATAATTATATCCAACAAGAAAAAAAAAGATCAAAAGGAAAATGTCAAATAAACCAACGTACGTATGTATTAGGAAGAGAAAAAAAACTTTTAAACTGGTCCCCCGAATCTGTATGTATGTATGTACATACAGCTAAGTATAACCGGAAAAAACTAACAGCCGTATTAATAAAAACACACAATTTGCTCGTTAACACACGTTTTTTCCAACACACGGATAATGAAATTATCCCTTTGATAAATTAAAATATTAATAAAACTATTATTTCTTTATTTTATCTATTCACTGAATAACAAGGAAAAATTGGCAGCACTCCCTTCAATTCTACTAAATATTCTAGTACTTTTTTCATTATTGAAAGCCGGCATGTCATCTCAGACATACAAAATAATTTTTGTTGTCAAACAAATTCTAAACGGTTATTTAATTTTTGTGTGAAAGTTCAAATTAATTTGTAAAAAAATAGATATGCGAGAAAAGAAAAAAAATGACTGAAAATTGGTGTTCTGGCGACAAGGTTAGTTAACACAATAACGTATGGCAGGCATTACTTGGATACTAAGTGGAATTTGTATTATTAAGTAAAATATTTCTGTCAAATTTGACAAGGAAGTTGAAGATATCCGCTCGTTAATCACCAAAATCGGTGAGATAAATTATCCTCTCATTGTCAAACGTCATTTAAGACTAACACACATTTATTATTAAGAATCATAAGTTAAAATACGTGTTAAAGTTGTTTCGCCTGTATTTTGTGCTTATTAATAGGGCTGTAAGTAAACAAACACCGTAAGTTATGTATATTAACCGTAGGGAATGAATTGATGGATTTATAAAACTTTAATATAAAATGAAAAGGAATTTAAATTTTATCGAAAATTTCAGGCTTAGAAAATCGCTAAATAATAAATACAAAAAGAAAAGAAACTTACTCAATCCGAATAATTTTACTTTTTTTTCTGCTTCTTGCACACCTCCACAGTAAGAAAACGGGAACCACTTATCTTTTTACTTTTCTCCTACGAGTACAACACCCACTGAATTTATTAAACTGATAAATTTTTTCCAATTTTAATTGCAGCTGCAAAAAAGAAAAACGAAAATTCAAAAACAAATTAATTAAATTAAAATTTCCCTAAGCAATCACACAGTCTGTACACTTAGAAATTTACAATTTTCACCGCGCGGTTTGGATTTGTTTTAACAACACTATTTTTTTTATCAAGCCCCACGTTGGGCGCCAATTTGTTGCACTTTAATCCGACACGAACCGAACGATAAATACTAAATAATTTTAATTTGGTTTTATTTACTAAAGTTAAACGCACTGACCGACGACGACGCGACGCAAACAACTAAATCCGATGATTGATTTAAATGTTTGCAAGACGAATGTCAATTGAAAGAGAAATGGAAAATAGGAAATCGAAACGAAGCGAAAGTTTGTTCGAATTCGTAACAAGTGCAACAGGTAGATAGCACTTTGGATGCTACCGAAATGACTAGCTCAGGATAAGGGGGTGGGTTCAACCAATTAGTTATATTGGGGCGATTAATTGTTTTGATGAAGATCATGGGATTGATAATTTAATTGAATGCCGCAGGGGCGTAGTACCTGAAAGTTAAAAGGGCGCCAGTAATTTTTTTTGAAATAAGGAAATTACAAACCACCGGAGCAAAACCGACGGTGAAAGTAATTTTTAAAGAAAGAAAAAAAATCAAGTTTTATGCTTCCAAAAGGGGAAGTTAAAAGAATTTATTTGTTTGGGAAACCTTTATGAAATATAGGGTAAAAACCCAAAATCTTTTCAATAAAAATATTGAACAACGTTATTATCGAATAGCACAAAATGGACCGCTATTACTTTGTCCCGAACGAACAACAGGTCTAATTAACGGGTCGCGCGTCCTGCAATTTCAGGAAAAATCTCGCGAAACAAAAGTCAACCATTTGAAATAATGAATTTAAGCCAAAAAAGTTTCGATTAACGCAAAAAAAAACCAATTATGAATCAACATAAATTATACACTCTACTTTCTTTTTACGTCTTTTCCTTTTTCTTTACGTGTTTTCCTCCTTACTTTTGATCTCTAAATATCCAGAACTTTTCCAAAATTTCGAATTTTTCACAATCTATTTCCTTTTCTTTGTTTTATCGCTTTCTCTAAATTAACCACTCTTTTCGCTATGCTCTCCAGTTAAGAAGTGTCCGTCCAGATTTTTCGGTGTCTCTTCGGACCTTCTTAACTTTTAACCCTTGTGCTTTCAGCCAATTGGAATCCGCGGATTTCAATCACGTCATTGTAAGCTACATTCAGCTAATTTGCTGAGATGCGCTCTCGTTCTGAAACCCAGCGGTCCTGCTTACACGCACACTAACCCTTGCTCTGCGCTGCCTTCGTTAAATTCACCGACCGCTGGTTTTACTGCCAGGGGCGGCAAATTCAATGAACGCATTCAGTCATTTTCCCACTATTTTTTCGCGAGAAAGCAAAACCAAAAAAAAACAAATCGTGAACCATTCAAAATTTCGATTCCTTGAATACATTTGTCCCCTCCAAACTCTACATATAAACATTTGATAAAAGTAAAGAGAAAACTCACGGAAGTTAACTATAAAATGACCAATAACTTTTCACATTTCGGAGGGAAAAATTGGCAGCTATTTTCTTATACGCGAGTTCCAAAAACCTACTTCGGTGGACTTTTGTTAGATTTGGGGATTGGGGATAAGCGTATAGCGTTCCATTTTTTACAATAAAAAAAATAAAGATATGTTTTAGGTTGGGCACTCGGCCATTCTCAAAATGAGTAACTTCTAGCATTCGGGGACCAACTGTCGCCCGTGCTTTTCGAAAACAACTCGTCCATATTGTCCATAATTGAATAGTGGAACATTCATCCACATTTGAGCTCATGATGACGTTTATTTTGTTTCTCCAAGATACTGAGAGAGCGTACCGATGGCTGATGGTCCATGGCTGCCCCACTCTCTCTCAGTAAAGTGGATGAAACACCTGTAGGAAGAGGATTTTGGGGACTAGAAAGAATGATTTTTGTCGCGGTAAATTTTACCGTGACAAACTCCACCCTTTCCTCCTTGGAAATGTGTTTACCTTTTGAAACAAAAGTAAACAATTTCCTGCGGATCAAATAGGTAAACTATAAAACAAAGGAATCCATCAGGCCAAATATGGCAGTCTATTACAACAAAAGTAAACCAAAATTGAAGAAAAAAAACAAAAAAACTTTACTCTACTAGGGACTTTTTAGACTCAATTATTTTCAAAATGACCATTAAAAGGTTTAAGATCTTTTGTGTGCCAAGTGCCACGATCTTTTCCGTTATCATCTTCAAGAGCATACGTTCAAGGAGATAACCGTTTTCGGACTTTAAATGGACCGACGTATTTCGGTGCTAGTTTTGCCGCATAGTAATTTGCCGCGTTTGACAAATCGAAATTCCTGCGCCACACAACGTCATTTGGAAGATATTGAATATCTCTCCTCCTAAGGTTGTAGGCTTCTGCAGATTTCTTGGATGCTGTTTTGAGTTTAGCAGCTATATCTGACCTAAGTAGTACGTTCTGATTCTACCCTCTGACTTTCTACAACCTGATCACTAATTCCTATTCTTTCTCTACCACTAGTAGACATTTCTTTGCCAAAGTTGGCATAATAAGGCGAAACTCCTAATACCTCATGTTGAGAAGTGCGTATAGCACACGCTACTTTAGCTAATTGAGAATCCCAAGATCGATGATTCTCTGAAACATAAGATCTCAACGTTGTCTTGATAATTTGATTGATTCTCTCCGCGGGGTTAGCCTGAGGATGGTAATGTGGCGTAAATCTAATTTGTGATGAATATTCCTCACAAAGTACTCTAAGTTCTCTACTTCTAAATTGAGGACCATTGTCGCAAATGACAAATTTTGGGACTCCAAATAACAAGAACACATTGTCTTCTAATTCCTTGCACACCGCCTTTGCAGTGGCAGACCTTAACGCAAACAACAAAGGAAATTTCGTAAGGTAATCTACTACTGTTAGGATATACATATATCCTCTACTCGACTTAGGTAAGGGCCCTACTAAATCCACACTTACCATCTCCCACGGAGAAGAAACTCCTATTCTTTCTGTCATTAGACCGGCTGGCTTATCATTGACTGGTTTCATTTGTTGACAAATACTACATTTCCTAACATAATTAGTAATATCTTTCCTCATTTTTGGCCAAAAGTATTTAGCTCCTACTCTCGCGAACGTTTTCCTAACTCCCATGTGTCCAGCTAACGGACTATCATGGCTATCTTTTAAAATGCCTAACCTATCACGTTTGCCTACCACTAACTTCCACTCTTCATTGTTCTCATGAACGACTATATGTGTCGATTTGACAAATTTATATAGGCGCCCACCCTCGACTCTCCAAGCTGGGTAATTTAATGGATTCGACTCAACAGCTGAAATCATTTTTGCCACCCAAGGGTCTAAATCCTCATCCGAAATCCCAGCCACTACTGGAACTCCCCGAGATAACATGTCCGGCACGACATGATCTTTACCCTTACGGTGAATGATTTTAAAATCGAACTGCTGAAGCCGTACCGCCCAGCGCGCTAATCTTCCTTGTGGGTCCTTGAGATTACTCAACCAAACAAGTGAGTAATGATCTGTTATGACCGTGAATCGAACTCCTTCGATGTACGGTCGCAACTTCTCAACTGCCCATAAAACTGCTAAGCACTCTTTCTCCGTAGTGGAGTAGTTCCTCTCGTTCCTATTCAAAGACCTACTTAAGTAACAAATTACCTTTTCCCCCTCCTCAAAAGTCTGTGTAAGAACGGCCCCGATGCCGTAATCAGAAGCGTCTGTTTGGACCACGAACGGAAGACTAAAATCGGGACATGTTAAAATTGGAGCCGTTATCAAAAATTCCTTAGCTTTCCTAAAAGAGTCCTCGCATTCTTCAGTCCAGACGAATTTTTTGCTTTTCTTGAGCAAATCGGTTAAAGGCCTAACCACGGTTGCGAAATTTGGTACAAAGCGCCTGTACCACGAAACAGTCCCTACAAAGCTCCTAACCTCCTTAATATTTTTCGGTGCAGGTATCCTAACCATACTCTCTACTTTTTCAGGGTCAACATGTAAACCGTTTCTATCTACTACGTAACCTAAAAATTTCAGGGATGGTCTGCAAAAGTTGCATTTATCCCGTCCTACTTTCAATCCTGCTTCACGAAGTCTTTTAAGAACTTCTTTAAGAATTTCTAAGTGTTTTTCAAATGTATCCGTAATGATAATAATATCGTCCAAATACACGAAAACGAATGGCTCCAGCTCTGGCCCTAAAACGCTGTCAATGAACCTGCCAAGTTGCAGGTGCATTATGCAATCCAAAAGGCATGCGTTTAAATTGAAACAAACCCCTACCCGGAACTGTGAAAGCTGTAAACTTTCGAGATTCTTCCGACATAGGAATTTGCCAATAAGCTGACTTAATGTCAAGCGAAGTAAGATACCTAGCATTCCTAAGCTTATCCAAAATGGCTGAAATAATCGGAAGCGGATAAGCATCCCTATCTGTGACCTGATTTAATTTCCTATAATCGACGCAGAACCTAAAAGTACCATCCTTTTTCTTAATTAAAACTATAGGGGATGCCCAAGGGCTGTTTGATTTCTCAATCACATTCTCATCTAACATTTCCTTAAGCGATTTGTCGATATGAACCTGCATCGCCGGTGAAAGCGGATAGTACCTTTGTTTGATTGGTTCTGACGTCGTTCTAATAACATGCTCTACTTTATGTGTAACACCTAACCCTTCTGGCATATCCCTAAACAAATCTTCAATTAAGATATTAAGCTCTGCCCTCTGCTCATCGTCTAATTCAGACTGTTCTGTAATAGACGTGCTATCTATCGAAGCCACCATCTCCTGGCTTGAAAAGCTCCACATACGAGAACGAAGATCCGGGACAATTCCCGTTAGTGCCCAAAAATCTGCACCAAGTATCATCGTATGTGGGAGCGAGGGTATAACTAAACAATCTATCAAAACTGATTTGTCTTCTACAACTATCGGTAACCTAACTGTTCCTAAAACTCCTACACCTGCACCGTCTGCTAAATGAACTTGCCTAATGTTACTACTCTTTAACTCTAACCCTAAATCTTTAACTATTCTCCATACGTCCCTACAAACTATCGTTCGCGAAGCTCCTGAATCTAAAAGACCTGAAAACCTAAACCCGTAAATATTAATTCCTAAATATGGCCGCCTATCATTTCCACTTGTATCTAACGCGAAACCTAGTCTAACCCTATCCACCAGCTGGTCGTCAGCAGGCGACCTAACTAATTGCGACGGCGCTCTTGACCTGCTGGCCCAAGAGTCCGTTGTCCGTTTCCCGAACAACGTCTGCAGTTACGATGTGTGGTACCTACAGTGCCACACCCAAAACAACGCCTAGGAGCGGAACAGTTGTTTGAAAAATGTCCTTCCCTATTGCAGTTGAAACAACGAATGGTCCTATTGGGGGGTGGGCGGTTACGATCAACTGCAATTGCTGTTTCCTGAACGGAAGCAACGTAAGCAACATCAGGCTCCAAAGCCTGCCTGTTGCGACCAGAAGGAGGAGGAACAAAAGATTCTACATTAGACCTGATTGTCTCTAACTTCCTACCCAACGCAACCAGTTCATTGACTGACCTTATATCAGCCAAGCCTAACTGCGTTTGGTAGAAAGGAGCGATGTTCTTCATGAGAATAGCTAATTTCCTATTCTCACTCATCGGCTCAGAGAATCTTTTAAAGAGGGTTTGCATGAGAGCAATGTACATGCCCATTGTCTCATCCCTACCCTGGGTACGCCGCCTGATCTCATCCAACAAGAGATCGTCATAATTGGAGGGCAGAAACTCCAATTTCAACTCCCTAACCAACTCTTGCCATGTTGAGATATTGTCCCTAACCGCCCTAAACCAAAGAAGCGCCTTCCCCGTAAAAAGATCTACTGCTGACCTGAAAACTCTCGCCTCCGACACTCCACGCGATTCTCTTAACTCATCAACCCTCTCAATAAACGAATTCACTGATGAGCCGCCCCGCTCACCAGAGAATTTTATATTCCACTTCTCAATACGCTCAGGATTCCGGTCACAGGCATCATCCTGTAGTTGGAACCCTGAGCTCGCTCGTTGGCCGACCTGTGCAGCTGGTAACGCACCCATATCTGCTGTCGACGTGTTGGTTTTGTTCTTCTCTTTATCGTGATTCCCCTCTTCACCTCCTTCAGTAAGAGTTGCCATCAGCAATAACAACTCCCCCCTTATATCAGCCACCTCGTTGACCTCCTCTGTCGATTCTGCTTTCGCCCTATTCATCCTACCTAAAGACCATTCCACTTTTGTCAACACTTTTAAATATTCTGCAGACTTCGGATTTTTAGGAGGAGTTTTCAACAAATCCCGGATTTCTAAAATTTTTCCCCGAACAGATTTAACGTCGTCTTCAAAAGAAAAAGGATAATGCGGACTTTCCGATGAAATTGAACCCGAACGCTCCAAAGTACGCGATGCCCTAAGTGTCATCCGCATGCTATCTACCGAACCCTCCTTAAGCCCACGGGCTCGTAACTCATAAACGAGTTCTTCTTTATTTAACCTATTCACATCCATTTTATCCTAACAGAAATGTAAAATTCGAAAGAAAAAATAAACAGCAAAAAAAAATCCAGAAATCAAAACGAAATCAGTTTATTTATTATATTTTTCTTTTTAATTATTAATAACACGAGCCAAAATCAGCACCCAGCTGACTATTAGGTAATATTAATAAACAAAGTCAAAGCGAAAAAGAAAACAATCAAACAAAATCTGAAACTCGAACTGTAACAAAAGAATATGCAATATGTACCAATTACCAAATATCTTCTACAAATTCTTATCACTAATCAACACCCAGTTGATTATTCACTTTGCACTAAAAAGACAACCGAAGGAAAGTAAAACAATTAAAAACAATGTTCCTTGACAACACAATTGAATGTCCCAAAATTCCAGGAAGAAATTTTAAATATACAACTCTATTAGATAGGTATCTGAATTGCAAAAAAAAATCGAATTCACTTAAAAAAGACACAGGACAAAAAAATGAATGCCACAAAAAATAGAACGATGGTCACCCCAAAAACTCGAGTTACAATTCAATGCAATATAAAAAAAAAAACACAATAAAATATTTTCCAATATAATTATATCCAACAAGAAAAAAAAAGATCAAAAGGAAAATGTCAAATAAACCAACGTACGTATGTATTAGGAAGAGAAAAAAAACTTTTAAACTGGTCCCCCGAATCTGTATGTATGTATGTACATACAGCTAAGTATAACCGGAAAAAACTAACAGCCGTATTAATAAAAACACACAATTTGCTCGTTAACACACGTTTTTTCCAACACACGGATAATGAAATTATCCCTTTGATAAATTAAAATATTAATAAAACTATTATTTCTTTATTTTATCTATTCACTGAATAACAAGGAAAAATTGGCAGCACTCCCTTCAATTCTACTAAATATTCTAGTACTTTTTTCATTATTGAAAGCCGGCATGTCATCTCAGACATACAAAATAATTTTTGTTGTCAAACAAATTCTAAACGGTTATTTAATTTTTGTGTGAAAGTTCAAATTAATTTGTAAAAAAATAGATATGCGAGAAAAGAAAAAAAATGACTGAAAATTGGTGTTCTGGCGACAAGGTTAGTTAACACAATAACGTATGGCAGGCATTACTTGGATACTAAGTGGAATTTGTATTATTAAGTAAAATATTTCTGTCAAATTTGACAAGGAAGTTGAAGATATCCGCTCGTTAATCACCAAAATCGGTGAGATAAATTATCCTCTCATTGTCAAACGTCATTTAAGACTAACACACATTTATTATTAAGAATCATAAGTTAAAATACGTGTTAAAGTTGTTTCGCCTGTATTTTGTGCTTATTAATAGGGCTGTAAGTAAACAAACACCGTAAGTTATGTATATTAACCGTAGGGAATGAATTGATGGATTTATAAAACTTTAATATAAAATGAAAAGGAATTTAAATTTTATCGAAAATTTCAGGCTTAGAAAATCGCCAAATAATAAATACAAAAAGAAAAGAAACTTACTCAATCCGAATAATTTTACTTTTTTTTCTGCTTCTTGCACACCTCCACAGTTAGAAAACGGGAACCACTTATCTTTTTACTTTTCTCCTACGAGTACAACACCCACTGAATTTATTAAACTGATAAATTTTTTCCAATTTTAATTGCAGCTGCAAAAAAGAAAAACGAAAATTCAAAAACAAATTAATTAAATTAAAATTTCCCTAAGCAATCACACAGTCTGTACACTTAGAAATTTACAATTTTCACCGCGCGGTTTGGATTTGTTTTAACAACACTATTTTTTTTATCAAGCCCCACGTTGGGCGCCAATTTGTTGCACTTTAATCCGACACGAACCGAACGATAAATACTAAATAATTTTAATTTGGTTTTATTTACTAAAGTTAAACGCACTGACCGACGACGACGCGACGCAAACAACTAAATCCGATGATTGATTTAAATGTTTGCAAGACGAATGTCAATTGAAAGAGAAATGGAAAATAGGAAATCGAAACGAAGCGAAAGTTTGTTCGAATTCGTAACAAGTGCAACAGGTAGATAGCACTTTGGATGCTACCGAAATGACTAGCTCAGGATAAGGGGGTGGGTTCAACCAATTAGTTATATTGGGGCGATTAATTGTTTTGATGAAGATCATGGGATTGATAATTTAATTGAATGCCGCAGGGGCGTAGTACCTGAAAGTTAAAAGGGCGCCAGTAATTTTTTTTGAAATAAGGAAATTACAAACCACCGGAGCAAAACCGACGGTGAAAGTAATTTTTAAAGAAAGAAAAAAAATCAAGTTTTATGCTTCCAAAAGGGGAAGTTAAAAGAATTTATTTGTTTGGGAAACCTTTATGAAATATAGGGTAAAAACCCAAAATCTTTTCAATAAAAATATTGAACAACGTTATTATCGAATAGCACAAAATGGACCGCTATTACTTTGTCCCGAACGAACAACAGGTCTAATTAACGGGTCGCGCGTCCTGCAATTTCAGGAAAAATCTCGCGAAACAAAAGTCAACCGTTTGAAATAATGAATTTAAGCCAAAAAAGTTTCGATTAACGCAAAAAAAAACCAATTATGAATCAACATAAATTATACACTCTACTTTCTTTTTACGTCTTTTCCTTTTTCTTTACGTGTTTTCCTCCTTACTTTTGATCTCTAAATATCCAGAACTTTTCCAAAATTTCGAATTTTTCACAATCTATTTCCTTTTCTTTGTTTTATCGCTTTCTCTAAATTAACCACTCTTTTCGCTATGCTCTCCAGTTAAGAAGTGTCCGTCCAGATTTTTCGGTATCTCTTCGGACCTTCTTAACTTTTAACCCTTGTGCTTTCAGCCAATTGGAATCCGCGGATTTCAATCACGTCATTGTAAGCTACATTCAGCTAATTTGCTGAGATGCGCTCTCGTTCTGAAACCCAGCGGTCCTGCTTACACGCACACTAACCCTTGCTCTGCGCTGCCTTCGTTAAATTCACCGACCGCTGGTTTTACTGCCAGGGGCGGCAAATTCAATGAACGCATTCAGTCATTTTCCCACTATTTTTTCGCGAGAAAGCAAAACCAAAAAAAAAACAAATCGTGAACCATTCAAAATTTCGATTCCTTGAATACATTTGTCCCCTCCAAACTCTACATATAAACATTTGATAAAAGTAAAGAGAAAACTCACGGAAGTTAACTATAAAATGACCAATAACTTTTCACATTTCGGAGGGAAAAATTGGCAGCTATTTTCTTATACGCGAGTTCCAAAAACCTACTTCGGTGGACTTTTGTTAGATTTGGGGATTGGGGATAAGCGTATAGCGTTCCATTTTTTACAATAAAAAAAATAAAGATATGTTTTAGGTTGGGCACTCGGCCATTCTCAAAATGAGTAACTTCTAGCATTCGGGGACCAACTGTCGCCCGTGCTTTTCGAAAACAACTCGTCCATATTGTCCATAATTGAATAGTGGAACATTCATCCACATTTGAGCTCATGATGACGTTTATTTTGTTTCTCCAAGATACTGAGAGAGCGTACCGATGGCTGATGGTCCATGGCTGCCCCACTCTCTCTCAGTAAAGTGGATGAAACACCTGTAGGAAGAGGATTTTGGGGACTAGAAAGAATGATTTTTGTCGCGGTAAATTTTACCGTGACAGACACTCTTCATTCTTATCCAAGAAACGCTTTTCTGTGCAGGCAGTTGCAGAGTTGCCATCTCCGTTTATAGTTCTCTTTGAACGCCTTGATAATTTTTGTAAGTTCATCTATTTTCTCTGCGGGACAGTTTGTGATATCCATACATTTTTTATCCAAATCTTTAAATTTACCGTCAAGGAGTCTTTGTGAGCTTCCTCTTACCAACTCATGGAGCTGTTTCCTGGTCAGAGACAAGGTGGAATTAGAGTCATCTGGAATATATGGTCGCTTGAAAGGAGTTTTTTTCAAATGCTTTGTTTTTTCTTAGGTAAAAACTTGTGAATGGTTCTGAAATGCAGGATTGTTCTACATATCCAGAAGTTAAATAATATATATGACAAACTTTGTTGCGGGGTGTTGCCAATATTCAAAAACACTAATGTTTGGTAAAAACAACGGAAAAAGTGCAAATTTTGTAAGTACATTCTTTAACTCATCGATATGAAGAACTTAAGTTGAATATACAAATATGTCTTTGCTTAAAATATTGTACATACCTTGATTTACGATATCCATATCAAATTTTTTTCACAAAAATCACTTTTAAGATTAAAAAAAAACACACAGAAAGTACACTTTTTTTTTTTAAATCGCAAACAAACTCGTGCTTATTCAACAAGCTTAATCCTGAGAGTGAAAGTTGACAAAATTGATTTATGGCCACGTTTCAGGTCAAAATACCACACTGTGCGTCGTGCCATGCAAAAGAAATCGAGTTCCATACATAATGGCATCGAACGTAATTTCACAGGAATAAAGAATTTCATTGGAATGGTTTCAAACCAAAAACATTAGATTGAAATATGTTTTCTTAGTCGAAATAAAGTCCCCGACTGGATTGCATGTACTTGCTCTTATGTAAAATTACATGAAGTACATAGATTTAATGAGATAAAAATGTTCAAATGCATAAAATTGAATTTTTATTTAAAATATCGATACCTTCCCGTAAGAATGTAATAAGCGACATTTTTAAAATTGTTCAGGAAAAGAACTTAGTTATTTTTTTGTGTATTTTATTGGACGAAACAGATTTGGAGAGGGATTTTTGCAATACAAAACTTGACTTCATTGCAAAACCAAAATTTTGATCAGATAAGAAGTTTTTGTTGCTTAGTACATTTTCGTGGTCAAAACATTGGTGCATGATACAATGTTAAATGGCGCTTAAAACAATGTAATGGTCACAAAAAATAAAGGTATGAAATAAATTGTGTCGCTTAATTCATTTTTTTATTTTTTTCAAAACGAAAATACAAAAAGGACACTTCAGGATTACGATGACAACAACAAAAAACACACAAAATAAACAAAATAAATGGGAAAAAAGTAGTAGCCTACTTGATAGAAAAATATTTAAAAACAAAAACAACCATAATCTGGAGTATTATAAGCGACAAAAATGGATCAAGTTCTATTTGGATGAGTGTGCTAAGCGACATTTTCGGTTAAACTATGCGACATCTAACAATTTTTTCTGTGGACGTTTGGTTGCTTAAGACAAAAAGATTTTTAAAAATGTCGCTTAGCATAATTTTACTGGCGGGTAATACAAATTTCAGGGAGCAACATTATTCCAGTGAGAAAACTTGGCGGTTGCTACAATTTTGTTTTCTCTCTAGTTTCTTTTGCATACATGATAGGTCAGTGAAACCCAGGCCAAAATGTGGCGCTTAATTTCTAGTATAGATCCACATCAAAAAGTCATTTTCGCAAAAAGTGTCGCTTAATACATTCTTACGGGAAGGTATCGATATTATTTTAAATTTAAGGGAGCTCCTGTTAAAAAATGTTGGTTAAGATCGTCAGCTCCCTTAATGAGAAAATCAAAAGAAACGGTTCTATGACAGGTTTCGTTAATATCTTTTTTCCTTAAAATTTGTTTAGCCAAAATGTAATCTATGCCCATAATAGCACACTTATTTTTTTTTATCAAAATCGTTAGAGTCGTTTCTGCGATAAATAAGATTTTGCATTACGGGTGTATGGGGGGTCTCCTTAGTCTTGCAGGTAAAAAAAATTTCAATTTCTCCTCTAGGAAATCACTTAAGTATGTACCGAGTTTGAAGAAAATACCATCAGTAGTTTAGGCTGCACGAACTTACTCTTATGTAAGAGACTAATTTCAAAAATGAATGTTATTAAAGAAAAACTGCTCATAAGCATTAAATTAATTTTTAAAATCACTAAAACAACTTTTAGTAGTTGCAGCAGGATGCCATGTGGTTCAAGCAAATATTAGTTTATGCAAGGAACAAAAATTATAATTCCTTGTAGTGGTTTCTTAAAAATAAATAAAAAATTTTTAAGAAAAAATAAAAAATCAATTTCCAAAAAAAATATGTATATATTTTTAATATATCGAATTTTCCAAAACAAATAATTTTTTTTTTTTTTAATTCAAAAAATAATTTTTTCTTAAAGTCTTGAAATGCAATATTTTTTAGTGCCGAAAATGAGAAATTCAAAGTTCGAAAAAATGGTTCTATGGTAGATACAGTCAGTAATATCTTAATCTCAATTTGTTTTTTTATATTAAATTATAGATCGTAAGAATTAATCAAAAGAAGAAAATTCTCGTGAGCCATTTTCGAGAAAAACACGATTTTCGAAAATTTTTTACATTTGTATGGTAGTACCGCTATTTTATTATTTTCACATCTTGTAGATCATATTGAGGAACTTTTATTTGTCAATGTTAAAAAAAATTGACCATGAGGTTTTCGAGATAGGTATTGAGTTTTGAAATAAAAATTTAAAATTTTTTTTAAAAATCCAAAATAACTTTTGGAAGATTTGAATACACAATTAGATTTAAACTTTTAAAAAGCCTTAGCATAAAAAATGATTAAGATCGGTATTACCGTTTTTGAGAAAATCAAAAACAGAAAAAGTTCTTTGAGGGTAACCATTAATAACCATTTTTTGTAAATTTAGTTTTAATGAAATTTTGGAAGACAAAAAGACAGGCGGAAAGAATTCTGGGACCCACTTTTTTCGTCTTCGCTATCATGGTAATGTCAATTTTGATACAAATTTCGAGTTCGATTTTTTTAAGAATTTAAAAATTTTTATGAACCTGCCATATACTCGTACATAGTACCTTTAAGTCTAAAATTGACATTGGAAAAATTGTTCAACTAAAATCCCAATTTAAGGTATTACTACATAAGTCGCTTTTTTACAAAAGTGTGCAATGTATTTTCGCTAGCATGCCAAAGTTTTTTTTGTGTGTATATATGTATTTATTTTTTATTCATTCAATAACTTAAAACTAGAGATATACAATTCATTAATAAGATTTGAATAATAGTGTACAAAAAAATATTTAATAATAACTGATGTGGGGTGATAATCAGTAATTTAAGTAAACAAGAAAAAATAATGATATTAATGGAAAGAAAAGCTTGCTAGCAACAATATAGAAAAAATATAGTATAGATAGAACTTATAATTCAAGAACATTCATACATTTAATAACAATAGGTATATTTACAAAATTTTATTATTCTTCGATTATTTTATTAAGAACTAAATTAATGATTCCATGTAATCAAAATTCGAATTGAATAACCAGTCTTTAATCTTTTTAGTAAAACTTGAAAATCGAAGCGTTTCTCTTGTTGATAAGGGCAATTTATTAAAAATATTTGGAGCTGTGTATGTGAAAAAATGATTGAAATGTGTCCTGTCATATTGTTTGTTTACACGTAAGTTGTACATTTGATAATTCCTACTAGGGATGTTTCCGCTTCGTTTAAGAAATTCTCTCAAGACTTTGAAAACATTTAAATGCCTCATTGGAAGAATTTGCAATTCTCTAAATAAAATAAAACTTTCGGCCATCCTATTTTTATTTAAAATAATACTAACTAAATGTTTTTGTGCTGTTAATAAAGGTATTAGCATAACATCCAGCCCAACTAGTAATACCGTATTGTAACTTCGAGTTTGCAAGACCAAATAGATCATTTTCAAAACTTTTTGAGAGCAAAATGGTTTTATTAAATACATTTTTCGTGTGACCGATAACAAATAATTTTTGATCATTTGAATATGAGCTTTCCAATTCAGGTTGTTATCAATTATAACTCCTAAGTATTTAAATTGATGAACTACTCCAATTTTAAAACATTTTTTTGAACATTGATATTCGGATTCAAAATTACTTATTCCACACTTGTGAATAGGTAAAGAATACTGACTACAATCGTGAGCATGGAACAGTAAGATAAAGTCATAAAGACTGTTACCAGACACCTCAAAACACATCAATTTAGTTTTTTCACTTATAATTAATTTGTGATAAGTAAACCACTGCCTTAAGATTTCAAGATCATTTTCAATATTCGCAATACTTTCAAAGACAGTATTTGAAGAGTATGTGAATACTATATCGTCAGCAAAAGCAGTTGAAATACCATTTAGTTTAAGTTTGAAAATGGAGTTTATATAAATTTAGAAAAACAAAGGGCCAAGCACTGATCCCTGAGGAACGCCATTTTTAAGCAGTCTTGGTTCACTAAAGATTCCATTGTTGTTGACTCTTTGTTTTCTAATTTTTAAATAAGAATTGAGCATATTAAAAAAATTACCGCGAGAACCTGCATTATAAAGTTTGTTAAGCAACAGAACGTGATTGATGACTAGATCAAAGACTTTGGTCATATCTATGAACAGGCCCATAGTTATTTTATTACTATTCAAACTTCCATAAAGTTGACTACACACCCTTAAAATAGCATCTTCTGTAGACAAACCAGCTCTGAAACCAAATTGATTATTACAGAAGAAATTAGTATTATCCAAGAAGGACATAATTCGGACTTTGATTAACTTCTCAAAGATTTTTCAAAAAGTTGAAAGTAGTAATTGGTCTATAATTTGATATTAGTTTTCTATTTCCTTTTTTAAAGAGCGGTATAACTTCAGCACATTTAAGATGATCCGGAAAACAACCAGTTTCAACACATTTGTTAAATACAACCGCTAGTACGTTCATAAGCAACATTTTTCAACATATGGCTAGATACACCATCAGTAGTACATGAATGTTTGTTTTTTAAAGACATAATAACATTGAATACTTCTCTTGATGTTATCGCATTAAAAACAAAACTATTTGGTTGCATATCATTTAAGCAAATTTCTGAAGAAATGGAACAATTACAACTTATACAAGATTTAATAGTAGGTTTTAATTTGACTGAAATTTCAGTAAAATATTCGTTAAATTTGTTGGATATAATTCGGGAATCAGATATATGTACTCCTTCAATTTCAATAGAATCAATTTTGATTCAATCAGTATTAGCATTTAAAAACTTATTAGCATAATAATTATTACGAGTCTCATCAATTTCTTTATTAACTGTTTTGCATAAACTTTAATAGTGTTTTTTAAGTTTTTTATTGTTTTGATGTTTTTTTACAAACTCATTTTCTTCTTTCTTCTTATTTTATGAAGAAGATTATTGTTCATCCAAGGTTTTGATGTTTTTGAACTAATATGATTTTTTAAAATACTTACATATATAAGCAAATCAAATGGCTAAAAGGGATTGTTTTCAGAATAAACTTGGTCCCAGCATTCAAAAGTTAAAAATTCTTTTAATAATTATTAAATTAAAATTAAATTATAATTATTTATAGTCAACGCAATATTTCTCTGGATTTACGGGATTAAAGCGATATGATACTTGAGGAGCTGACGTACAAAATCGGACATGTCCACATTAACGTTTTTTCTGATATCTGTTACGTTTACAGTTTAAATTTAGAAAGAATTGACGACTTTTCTATTAAATCCGGTGCTAAGCTATACACAAATTAAACGGTTACTTTTAGTTTTGTGCGTCTCCTAATAACAAAGACTCATTGGATAAGCCCGCATTCGTTTGCCATCAGCTCCTTATTTAAAGTGTATAATGTGCATATGTTACTAAAGTTGGAGATGATTTAAAATGAGATAGCGATGTACATTTGAATTATTGAATATCGTAATGGGAGGGAAATTTAGAGTCATGTAAAGCATTCCATATTCGCGTAGTGCGGATAAAGAAAGAATCTCTGAATCTAACATTACGTCCGAAGTTGGGCACAAGGGTAAACTAATAGGCATTCCCTGAAGCGCGGTTAAATAATTTAAGGAGAGTAATGCGACTGGCTATTTCACTGGAACACTGTTAATAAAAATAACGGTAATATAATGAAAGACAAGAAACCTATAGTTTTTAAAGCTCTTTTTTGGATTCTATATAATAGACCTAAGTTAAGTAAGTATTGTACGAATATGACCCGTATAGATTACAGCCAGGTCAGAACAGAAGGGGTAAAACATGTCTTGCATCGTCGAAGGAATCGGCGACGTCAAATATGTAGTCATTCTACACAAGGTGGTCTGGGATGCACACACCAAGAACTGAAAGCTGTTCTGTTTTCTCAGTTCTAGTGCAGCTCATGGATACCGGCAAGGGGTGGGTTCCGTTTTAATGACAGGAGACAGCATTGAGTTTTTAAAGCTTAAAATTCTGCGCGGCTTTTGGTTCCCTATTTGAGAATGGTATCGAGATCAAAATTTAATAAGATTATCATACGCTGCCGTCCACATCAGAGGGACTTGAATCTTTAAACGAATATGAGAAGCTGAGAGTACTGTTTAATGGACTCGAAGTTTCTGACACAAACTCATTGATGAATATGAGAAAGAGAGTCGGAGACAAAATGGCACACCAGCAATTATTTTATGAACTTCAGACCTAAAACAATCCAAGACAACTTGCCCTGAGCGGTCCGAAAGGTAATTTCTAATCCATTGAAGAAGATATTCACCGATACCAAATGTACGCATTTTCGATAAGAGAGCTTGATCAAAAAATGCTTTTGAAATATCAAGTGCAATAATCTTAAATTACATTATATTTTGCACTACTCCGTAGATAAATCTACGAAGTAGGAACACTTAAAGCACTGGCAACTGAGGCCATATTACTTTCTCCAAAATGATGTAAAAATGTGTGTCATTGCTCAATGAGATAAACCATCAGATCATCAGTGGACCTATTGCTCCGAAAGTCATCCTGCCGGTCATTGAGAAGCTTTCATTCTCCGAGATATTTCTTAAGCTGATCATTTACCAGCGTTTCCATGACCTTGGAAAGAAGGGACGTAAGTGCAATTGGACGATAGTTAGAAGAGGAAGATGCTTCGCCTTTTTTTAGGGACAGTCAGGACAAATTCTTCTTTTCATTAACTCGGAAAAAGACCAGTAGAGTCGATCAGATGGAAAAGCTTACGCAGTGGTTTTGCCACCTTTGAAGAACACCTCTTCAGAACAATGGGAATGATACTACTCGTATCCGGTCCAGTGGATTTGTGTATATCGAGATCTTTCAGTACTCTTGTAACTGAACAAGTTCGAATGAAGATTTGCCCCATAAAATCGTCTGCGCTCTCAAGTACAGGAGGAGTCATGACACTACATATCACACAGGGTTGAAATGACAGCAAACTCTGCGGCAAGCAAATTCGCTTTTCCTTGCGAGCTGACATAAGTGTCATTGAAGACGAGCATTGGATCCAAAGACGAAGTACTATTTCGTAAATATTTTTACAATTGACCAAAAGTTGTTACTACCTTTGGGACATTCTAGAATTTGTTGCCTTAATTGCTAGTCATGCAAAAATTTTGTTCATGGAATATGATCATTACAGACATTTCTAGTCTATTTGAACTTATTCCGGTCTTACTCCCTTATAACCTCTTTACAGTTCGAACCAAACCATGATTTTATCCTATTGTGTGACCATATCTGCACTGGAGCCCCATCACTATCCAGGAAGCATAGCGAATAGTTAAAATTCCTGAAAAAATCGTTGAGACCGTCCCACTTGGCTTTCTCGTATTGTCAAAGGTTTCTCTTGTAAATTATTTATCAAACTATGTTTTGTTGACACGAGAAATTGGCAGATATGACACAATGTTCGAATGTGCCTTGCCTAGTGGTGACGAAGACGAAGACGAACAATAACTCATTCGATTGAGAATATAGAACAGAATGAAAATTTATTACAAATATTGTCAGTAACAACAATATCAAAATTTAAACCCAATAATAATTTTGATCGCAAGAATAAATTTATCAAGTATTTCAACAGGTGATAAAACATTTATTGTGCATTTGTCAGAAATTTCACTCACCTGGGTTTAAATATGTGCCAAAACTGCTAGCCTCTTTTTCACAGTATGGACATATGCGGCACAGAAATTCTTCCTGAGCCACCAATCTTTTTATATAACCTAAAGTATTATCATGGAGCACGATTTTGTATTGCGAACTCTAGCCTGGTGGTGGCGCTGAAATTAGCGCTAGATTTTACAGTGGAGAGTAGAATAAGATAAAAAACAAGTAGTAAAAAAGAGAATATTTTATTATTAAACTTAGCAAAGACAATTCTAGAAAGTACTGTCCCTATGCTTAAGATGTCGCCACAATCTTTCGTCTTCTTGATACTACTATAAGTTTAAATATTAAAATATTCTCTTTTTTACTAGATACTTGTTTTTTATCTTATTCTACTCTCCACTGTAAAATCGTGCGCTAATTTCAGCGCCACCACGAGGATAGCGTTCTCAATAGAATACAATGTTTTAGTATATGATACTAGGTTAAAACAACGAACTTGCAAATTTTAATCGAATATAGCATCATACTTTCTTTACCCTTTTATTAAAGTTAAAATCATCGAATACCTACTTTATTTTTACTTGCGACTTATAGGTACTATTCTATAAGGCAAGTTATGTATTCGGAAAAAAAATCGAACTCGAGATTTTGATCAAAGTTGACATTACGATGATAGCGAAGACCAAAAAAGTGGGTCTCGCAATTCTGTCTGTCTGTCCGTCCGTTCGATTGCAGCTAAATGGTTCGGCCGATATTCTTCAAACTTTGTAGATATGGGTTTTAATTTTTTCTCCCCGGATGTTTTTTGATTTGATTTTTTAAGACCAAAAATAACGGTACCTGCCATACGAAATTTTTCGAAATTTTATAAATATTTTTTTTTTCGCAAAAACTATCCCACAGATTTTAAAAAAAAATCATAAAATTTCTTTTAGTTAAACCTAGGTAATGATTGAAAAAATTTTTCCAAAAAATGGTTATTTTTGGTACCCCCCTTGGAACCATTTTTTGTTTTTGATTTTCTCTAAGACGGTACCACCGATTTTGATCATTTTTTTTATGTTAAGGCTCCCCAGCAGTTTCAATATTATTGTGTATTCAATTTTTCAAAAAAAATTTTTTTGGATTTTTAAAAAAAAATTCAAATTTTTTTTTTTGAAAACTCAATGTTTCGAAAACCCCATGCTCGATTTTTTCAAAACTTGATAAACAAACGTTTTTTAATATAAATTATAAGATTTAAGAAAAAAAAATTGTTTTACCTAAAAATAACGGTACCCTCCACACAAATTTTAAAAAAATGGTTTTCGAAAATCGTATTTTTCTCGAAAACGGTTCCGAGAATTTTACTTACATTTTTTTTGTTTCAATTAATTTTTAAGATCTATAATTTAATAAAAAAAATTTTGAAAACAGGATATTACTAACTGTACCTGCTTTAGCTAAATAGAGCGATTTTTTAAAATTTTGAATTTCTCATTATCGGCATATCGGATTTTAATGAAATGTTTTAGAGAGAAGCTTCTTAAAATTTTAAAAAACATTGCAATTTCAAAACTTTATCAAAAATATTTTTTTGAATTTTGAAAAAAAAATCGTTTTTTTTTTTTTTTTTTGAAAATTCAATATCTCGAAAACGGCTTAATATTTTGTTTGTAAATTTAATTTTTCTTCAAACAATAATAAAAACTTTAAATTGGCGTATCAACATTTTTTCTTAAAAATGTTTTAAGAATTTTGTATATAAAAGCTTATTTTTTAAGAAACCACTACAAAGACTTATAATTTTTGTTCTTGCCTGAACCTATATTTGCTTGAATCGCATGGCATTCTATTTTTACTTACAACTACTAAAGAAGTTTGAAAAATTAATTTGTATGCTTATGAACAGTTTTTCTCTCATAAAACAATCATTTTTGAAATTCTTAGTCTAATACATAGGAGCAAGTTCGTGCGACCCAGTCGTGCATTTTATTTTAGTATCGTGCTAGCTGCTTTATATGACTCTTTGACATTTGCAAAAATCAAAAAAGATTTGTGTACTTACTTCTCTTCACGAAATGTTATTGTTTTAGGTGTGTTCAGAAGCAATTTATTAAGAAAATTCTTTTAGTACGATACTAGTTAGAAAATGTTTAAAATTAAGAATGAGTTAGTAAGCTACTATAAAGTTAGCAAATTGCTAAGTAGTATCATACTAATACCTTAATAATAGACTGTTTAAAATTTTGCGCCATTTTTTCATCTAGATTAAAATTAAGAGTTTTATATATAGCCCCACAAGTAGACTTTCTAGCTTTTTAAATATGAATCTGATACCTTCTTTCGTCTACTTTCGCAATTCATAAGTAAAAATGCCATTTTGCTACATTATTTGGACTAAGAGTGACTAAGGTGAAAGGAATACCATTTTTCTTCCCAGTTCTTCAAGGGGGTATAACCACAGCAAAGAGAAACAAGCAGCATTCTGTTGTCTAAGATGTTATCAGGTGTTTTTATACCTTTGGTGAAAAAGTCTATATTAGCCTTCAGGTTTCGCATGAAAATTTGCGATAAATCAGACTCCACATAATAACATAGCATAGTTTGGAGTATTTAATGGTAATTTGAATATTATTTTCAAGAAAATATTTTTGAATTTTTTCAATAGCATCCATCCATTGATAACCGTAGACTCCGTTACCATGGCAGCAACAACTTTTAATTTTAGCTTTGAAAACTTTGAATTTTGACGTTTCGTCCACAAAGGACGACTTCGAAAAAAAATTGTGACCTCATTGAATTAATTACTGAGTCGGCTACAAACAGTTTTTCTTTTATATGAGCACTAGTACTCAAATTATTTAAAATTACGAATCCAAGATTTTTAAGCTCATTGACAACTTCTTTTCTGGTGAAATCTAATTTTCAGGTCCTTGTGTTTCTTTCAGAATATAGTTTGGTTCCTAAATATCATTATCTTAGATTTTGTAGAGTTCATTTTTAGATCATATAGATCGCAAAATACTTACAGCTTTATTTACTAACTCGTTTTAGCGACGGAGTAAAGTTACTTCGACTTTACAACGGCTCTAAACCTGAAAACCTTATTTCTAATGAAAATGCACGAGGAATAGCGGTGGAATAAGCTAAAACAGGTTCATAGGAGGTTTAAGGCCGTTTTAGTATCTAAATGTCATTTTGAGATGACATCTTGTGAAATTTACAAAAAGGAGTGTAAGCAACAATTTGTTTTTCGTTTCTTACTAAGACAAAAAGGAAAGATATTTTGCATAAATTATTTATACTTTAAAAACGCTCTAACAGTTGTTCGGTATTGGGAACGCAATGTGGTTTGGTTGGTACATTCATTTATTGGATTTGAACTTTATACAATCCAATTTTAAATGTATCCAATTTCCAATATGCATACAATGATAATAAAATGAATAATAATGGAAATCAGCTGGGGTTTGATTTAGGTGTATAATAACCAGAGTTTTAGATTTGTCACTTTTTTCGCAGTATATTCCCAGTATATTTGACATAAGGAAGGCGTAGCTAAAACGGCTAAGAAAATAATTTTAAATAAGGATTTGTTTGACGTGGCGTAAACTCGAAGTAAGTGCTTCGGCTCGGTTTAAATATTCCGAGGTTGAACCCAGTACTAGTGAAAAATAATAAATAAGGCTGTTAGAGTTTATTTATTTGGATCTGGATTGTCACTGTTAAAATGACGAGATCATCAGCACACAACAAAAGTTTCAAAAATATATTGCCAAAAGACACTCCCCTTGGTAAATGATTCTCGATGTCGTTTATAAACAAAGCAAACATTATCGGACTTCAAACACATCAGTGTGGGACACCAATTTAGAGTTAAATGAATTTGACTCATTCTTTACATTAGATACCACTGCAGACATATTCATTAACAACTGTTCGTAGGACCAAATAAATCTTGTAGAATCCCCGATTACCGTAAGTTTTTATAATAATGACCTTGTGTTTATCGACCGTCGAAAGATTGGTCTGAAAACCAGTTTACATTATAACGCTGCACCCAACTCGACAAGCTGATATATAATGTTTGGGTGAAAAGTTTTTCCACAGAACTGAACACAGAAATACCTCTATAGTTTTCAGGTTGATTCGGATTACCATTTTTAAAAATGGCGCCAAGCGAAAGCTGTCTTGGAAATTCTCCTCATTGAATATTTTATTCATTAATTCCAGGATATACTCCGGAAGTTCGGGAGCTGAATGCTTGTAAAATTCTATGGGAATATGTGGTGGTGTTTAGTGGAGTGGTATGTCGTTATCTCTCCAATGTGTTGTACATGCTTAGAACCACATTTTTTGTGAAAAGTGTCGGAAAGAATCGCTTCTGTTTAGATTTCGCCATACCACTATATGGACTATATGAAATAAAACAAATATTCAAATGTTTTTACTATTTTTAAAAAAGCGAACACTTTCAGCCGTATTAATAAAAACACGAAATTTGCTCGTTAACACACGTTTTTTCCAACACACGGATAATGAAATTATCCCTTTGATAAATAAAAATATTAATAAAATTATAGTTTCTTTATTTCATCTATTCACTGAATAACAAGGAATAATTGGCAGCACTTCCTTCAATTCCACTAAATATTCTAGTACTTTTTTTCATTATTGAAAGCGGGCATGTCATCTCAGGCATACAAAATAATTTTTGTTGTCAATCAAATTCTAAACGGTTAATAAATTTTTGTGTGAAAGTTCAAATTTATTTGTAAAAGAAATAGATATTCCAGAAAAGAAAAAAAGGACTGAAAATTGGAGTCCTGGCGACAAGGTTAGTTAACACAATAGCGTATGGCAGGCAATTCTTGGATACTAAGTGGAATTTGCATTATTAAATAAAATGTTTGTCGAATTTGACGAGCAAGTTGAAGATATCTGCTCGTTAATCACCAAAATCGGTGTGATAAGTTATCCTCTCATTGTCAAACGTCAGTAAAGACTAACACACATTTATTATTAAGAATGATAGTTTAAAATACGTGTTAAAGTTGTTTCACCTTTATTTTTTGCTTATTAATAGGGCTGTATATGTATATTATTTAAAAAAAAAAAGAAGTCAAAATCCAAGAGTTTAAAGTTCCGTTTTTATGCTATTTTGAAAAGCGTTTTTTACAACAAAGTGATTGTGTTTGAAATGTCCAAACATTTGATGACATAAAATGTCGTTTATAACACCAAATAATAAGTGTGCTACCTAGCAACACGCCATTCCAAAACACACCACGCGAGCGATGTGTGGTTCCGGCTTTATATATGTATATACAAGAATTTAATTATAATGTGCAAAAAAAATTAGCAAATATATTTGAAAGTATAAAAGTTTTTTATAATCTTTATTCACTTAGTTATTAAAAAAAATGGAAAACATTTTAATATTTCGCTAGAAAAATAAATACATAACTTTTGTTAGCTTGCAAAGCGATGTAATGGAATTTTTGAAATTAAAACTATTCTAAATATCCTCTGTAAAACATTCTCGGCAGCGTCTGTTTGACATCTTTCAAATAATTAGAATTATCATATACTTTTTTTCTTTCTTCATTTGAGGTAAAAATTTCGTCTAGATTAGTTATTTTGTTATCCAAAAACGCATACCACATTGGCAAGTAGGTTGTCATTAAAAATAGTTCTGAAAATGAAGGCCGATTGTTTACGAAAAATAAATAGATATTCTAGTTCAATATTCGTACCATAATGACGGTGGCGATACATTTCAATATAGAAGTCTGAAACTCTTGGTATGTCACCTTGAAATTTCAATTTCTTTAAAGTATCAATAAAATTCGAACAGTAAAAATAGAATATTTCGTCAAAGTTATTTATCCGTATTTGGGGATCCAAGAGTGAATACATTCCATACATAACATCTAGTATTGCCGGTGAAAATGAGCACGCTTGGAAATCAATCTGAAAGTGAAAGTGAAATTTGTCTAAAAAATATAAAATATTGATAAGCTAGGTCGAACCCTACAAGCATAACATCTTCGAGTTCTTTGTTTTCATTTCGTTTCAACATGATGTTTTTCAAATGAAAATCTCCATGATTAAGAACAAATATTCCCTTAGGCGATTCCTCCCTATAAGCATTCGTAGAAGCTATGCATTTTTTCAAAAGACCTTTCTCGAGTCTTCTTAGATGTGGAACGAATTTCTTCAACTCATCAATTGTGTCCATTTTGTCCGTAAAGTTCTCAATACCGGTTGTCATAAATGGAATTGTTTCAACATCTTTTTTGTTTAAGAAGTTTTCTCTATATGAAGAAACATTTGTGTCACCCTGTAAAGGAGTCAAAATTTTAATGAACTGCTTTAAAATTACCCCAACGAATCGATATTCAATTGCCTCAGATATCGACTGATTAACCTACCTCAGAACTAAGCTTGTAGCTGACGGCATGCCACTTGGACAGTTTGAGGAAAGCACTTTTAGTTTCTTCCATGTTAGCCATTCTGTCAGATATCACTCCGTAGCCTTTCGGAGCGATATCTTCAAAAACTATCACTTTTCTGGGTTTTAATGAGTAGTATAAAGCTCTGCAACACACATTTTAAATATTCCATTATATAATAGATACCTTTACTTCTAGACACTCGAACAACTTACTTTGCTCCCAAAACAGTATCATCACCAACTTTTCTTAGTTCTTCCTCGAACTTGGGTATCGTTTTTGAATACATTCCAATTTCTGTTTCAAAAATGAAAGTCTTCTTCAATAACTCCTTTTTGTAGCCCTCTATCTCCGGCATTGTTTTGATAATCACGGATTTGGACTGTCCTTCGGATTGACTTGAATCATAAGTGACAATGGCACGAAACATTACACTAGAATAATGATCTTGTTCTCCGCTGGCTGGTACCAGTTTCACATTTCGAACCTAAATCACATCACTGTTTAGACATAAGAAATTAATTTTATTTTAATGTATCCACCGATATCTTATCCGTGTCTTCACATTTTCTTAAGACTTCCTCCAAAAATTGTTCGTTAATCCAACTGGGGACATTCAACTCATCACTACTTAAATTACTCATTTGTAAACCAGCGACCAATTGATCTAAACGTCAAATTATAACTAAAATAACTTAGGAACAATTACTCATTTATATGTAGAATCACACACAAAAATCGAACAGGTTCGTAATCAGAATAGCACAAAAATATTTTCGGCGTAAAGTTATTACACAATATTATTCGTATTTAAGATACAAATTATTTCATCACAGGCAGACACAGTAGTGACTCACTCACACTCAAATTTTGAACTCAATGTTTAAGCTCTCATAATGACATAATATCTCATTCTCTTAACTACTTATCTCTTCCATACATAATTTGTTAACTTGCGATATAAGTATACGTAATTGTACCTTTGTATATAATATAACCTATAGTATTATCATGGAGCGTGATTTTGTACTGCGAACAGTGCAAACGCTAGCCTGGTGATGGCGCAGAAATTAGCGCACGCTTTTACAGTGCAGAGTAGGATAACATACAAAACAAGTAGTAAAAAAGAGAATATTTTATTATTAAATTTAGCAACGACAAATCTAGCAACTGCAGTCCCTAGCCTTCAGATGTCGCCATAATCTTTCGTTTTCTTGATAAAACTATAAGTTTTAAAGATTAATATACAAAGCTTGTACTAAGCGACAAGTTATGTACAAGTTATTCCAACAAAAATTTAACTCGAGATTTTAATCAAACTTAGAAGAACAATTCAGTGTGTCTATATTTTCGGCCAGATCTTGAACGGTTTTTTCGATTTTCTTGAAGATTAGTGCTTGAAGATTTTGTTTTCTTTTTATGTCCCTTCCATACGTGTTTTTTTAAGACTTATTAGAATATTTTATTCTGAAAAAAAAAACAGAAACAAATTACTTTAGTGAAAACAACATGATGGTTGGAAGAAAAATTTTCTAAAACTACTACACATTTTGACCATTTTTTATAAGTTTAAAAGTTTTATAAGTTTAAAAAATCAAGTTTAAAAAAATATTTTGTATTGACATTTTGAAATTTTCTTGCAGTTTTTATTTTTATTTTTAAACTTAATATTTAGTAAAACTATTCCCTTTTAAAAATATCGTTACCTATCATACAAATGTTAAAAAACTGTTTTCATTTATTTTTATTTTTCTCGAAAGCGGTTCCTAGAATTTTGAAAAATATTTCTTCTGCAGTGCTTAGTTTGCTTGATCTATAATTCAATATTAGACAATCTTAAATTTCGACATTAAACAGTGCTTCGGTCGAAAAATGAATTTCAGCGACGAGGTAATGGTATAAAGAACAAACAATGTTGTCTGCTCTTTCATCCTGCAGATACAGGCTCTGTCAACTGATGAAAGGGTGTCCAGAAGACGAGGACCGGCTCAGGCGTGCTTGCATAATTGCTTAGCTCTTCGGATGTGGGGCGGGTCCTTTGGCTTGTCTAACTGGACTACCGTATCTATAAATCACGCCTTGCCCTTGGTTAAACAAAATTAAAGAATAAAAAGAAACATACAAAATTGAAGTATACACTAGGATAGAAATTATAAATAAGCGAACAGACAAAACGTGCAAGTGAAATTAAGGAAATTAATTTAAAAAATGCTTGGAAGCAGACAAAGAATTCCTAAACTGATTCACGTCCCAATCCTTTCAGTGCTCGGACTCCTTTGGTGTCAGCGGTACCCTTGAGCAACCGTCCTCATTGCCAAGCGCATCACTGAGTTCACACCTTGGCGTGCTCAGATATACTATGTGACACCCTCTAAAACATAGGCTCTAAGTCTCAGCTACGGAAGTTCACCCATTTATTAATGACATCTCCAAAGAAAAATATTTCTTCAAATAGGTAGGTAGGTAGAGATGGTAGTCGCCAGCCAACTGGGCCCGCAACTCAATTAGCGCTGGGGTGCGCCGTTTTGATACCATTAAACTCGTGTCAACCTAATAAAGATTTAGTACGGAAGAAAATGGCTTTTATATACTTTAGCGGAGCATTATTAAAGCCATTTTGTCGCATTCAGAAAGATAATCAGATCTTTGATTTTCTTCTCCGAAAGTTCGCTGGGGTCATCGAGGAAGGCTTTCCCAAAGGAAGCCATCCTGTAATTTGCTAAGGCGGGGCAATCGCAAAGAAAATGAACCACAGTTTCTTTTTCTTGTGGATCTCCACAACTACGGCAGTGTGGGTTGTAGGGGATGCCTAGCTTTCGTGCATGTTCACCTATGGGCCAGTGCCCGGTGCATATTGCTGTGATCCTGGCTATGTCGCGCCTGGGTCTGCATATTAGATCGTTGGAACGTGAGCTGTTGTAAGTAGGCCATATCTTTCTTGATATGACGCAGTTTGTGAGACTGCTCCACCTACGGTTGGATTCATTGAGAAAAATCGAGAAGATTTTTCTCTTCATAGCAACAAGAGGAATATTAACTTTCTCCGCTAGTGAGCTATGTAAGGCCGAGCCTTGCCGAGCTAAAGCGTCAGCCTGTACATTACCCTCTATGTCACTGTGACCTGGAACCCAAATGAGAGTGACCTGGAGGTCAATGTTCAGACTCGCCAGTTCGTCCCGACATTCCTGGACAAGTACTGAGGTAGATGTAGATGATTTAATGGCCTTAATGGCCGCCTGGCTATCTGAGCAGATAGCTATATTTCTGAATTGGTTTTGGTTAGATTGGAGCAACTTGCATGCCTCCTTGATTGCTAGTATTTCAGCTTGAAATACACTCGCAAAGTCTGGTAGTCTGAGGGACTTGGAGATGTTAAAGGACTCGGAAAAAATTCCTGAACCAACACCGCACTCCATCTTAGATCCATCAGTGAAGACTATCGAATCGAAATCCTTTGTGACAACGTCATTTTTCCAATCCTCTCTGGTGGGAAAAATGGCTTTGAAATTCCCGCTTGGGCCAAGGGGAGCTACGCAGTAGTCGGTGTTCGATAAGAAAATATCCGGAGGTATCAATTTTGTTATGTCTCCATGACCATAGGGTTTGGAGAACCAACAGTTAGATTCTTTAAGTCTTACAGCACTGCATGCCGCTAGGTATTTTATATGAAGGTCGAGTGGTAAAAGGTTCAGGATAACGCTCAGGGCATCTGTTGGGCATGATCTGAGAGCCCCCGTAGTGCCGACGCTAGCCGTTCTTTGAACCCTTTTAAGTTTTGCGACGTTATATTGCTTGCTAAGTGCAGGCCACCAAACAATCGATCCGTAAGACAAAATTGGCCGTACCACTGCAGTGTACGTCCACAAAATCATCTTCGACTGAAGGCCCCACTTCTTACCAAAGGTCTTTCTGCAGGCATAGAAAGCTATACAGGCTTTCTTAACCCGTTCTTCAATATTTACCTTCCAATTCAATTTGGGGTCGAGAATAACTCCAAGGTATTTAGCTTTGGAAGATAAGGAAAGAGTTTGACCGTTAAGTCGAGGTAGGGTGAATGTAGGTATTTTAGTCCTGGTAGTAAAGAGCATCAGTTCCGTCTTGCTCTGATTAACTCCTAGTCCACTACTAGTGGCCCAGTTGCTAACTCTTTTCAGAGCCAATTCAGTGATTTCACTAATCACAGTGGTAAACTTACCTGATACCAATAAAACCAGATCGTCAGCATACGCTACAGTTTTTACACCACTACCTCTGAGCTTGACGAGAATTTTGTCCATGACTAAGAGCCATAGAAGAGGGGAGAGAACACCACCCTGGGGAGTTCCCCTACTAACATGTTTAGTAGAAATTGTGTTTCCTAACGTTGCTTGGATCCTTCTGTCACTGAGCATAGATACAATCCATTTGGATATGAAACTTTCTACACCAAAGTGAGCAAGTGATTCGCGAATGGATTCAGTTAGGACGTTATTAAAAGCACCCTCCACGTCTAGGAAGGTTGCTAGGGTATATTCTTTGTAGTGAATCGTCTTCTCTATTGTACGCACTACTTCATGCAGGGCAGTCTCCGTAGACTTGCCTTTTAGGTATGCATGTTGCGATTCATCGAGAGGACGACCCTCTAGTAAAACTCTGATGTGAGTATCAAGGATGCGCTCTAGTGTCTTTAGAACAAAAGATGTCAGACTAATAGGCCTAAAGTCCTTCGCGGATTCATGACCTCGTTTGCCGACCTTCGGAATAAAGACCACTCTTACATGTCTCCATGACTCAGGTACATGATTGAGATAGAGACAACCTTTGAAGATCATTTCTAGCCATGGTACTGCCAAGTCTTGCAGTTTCTGCAGCATAACTGGGATTATGCCATCAGGGCCAGGTGATTTGTAAGGGGAGAAAGTATTAATCGCACATGATATACTATCTCCTGTTATAACAGAATTGATTTGCTCCCTATGAGCTATACTGGTATTTGTAGTGCTAAGCGTTTCGGGGTAGCTATTCTCACAACCCGGGAAATGTGTTGTCATAAGCAGTTCCAAGGACTCAGCTGGAGAGGCTGTCCAGATACCGTCACTTTTTCTCAGAAATGAAGGGCTGCAATGTTCCTTTGACAGAACTTTACTTAGCCTTGCAGAATCCTTAATATTTTCTATTGAGTGACAGTATTCTCTCCAGCCAAGCTTCTTAGATGCTGCTATGGCTCGCTTGTACACTTTTAGGCAGTCTTTATATGGTTGATAGAATTTCTCCTTCTGACATATGTTGAAAATCTTTCTGGTCATTTTTCTAAGTGCAGAAAGATCTTCATTCCACCAAGGAGGGAATTTTTTGCGGCTATATTTAACTGGACAGGAGACCTTAAAGGCAGTGTTAATCGCTGCCTCGAAAGTCTTTACCTTAGATTCAAGAACTTCCACAGATTCTACACTAATTAATGGTAAATTGCCTAGTTTGGATTTTGCGATCTGACTGAATTTCTTCCAGTCAGTTCTTTTGGGATTTCTATATGGAGGGGGGGTTTCTATCTTCAAACCTATGTTGAAAAGGATCCATCTATGATCCGAGAAGGAATTTAAAGAGGAAACTCTCCAGTTTTCCACCACCAAATTACAGTTGTTTGTAACAGTGATGTCAAGTACATCTTCCCACCCGTCGTAGTTTTCCGAGCTTGGAAAAACGAAGGTGGGTGAGTCACCTCTGTTACAAACAATTAGGTTATTATCAATAATAAAATCAAAAAGAGACTCACCTCGTTCGTTGATTTCAGAACTACCCCAGAGAGAGTGCCGTGCGTTCGCATCGCATCCAATCAGGAGGTTCGTTTTTTGCTGATTAGCTGCTTCAACCAATCTCCTCACTTCCTCAGGCGGTGATTGCCGGTTGTGCCCGTAGTAGCCAGATGCCACCAGTAGTCCCTTTGCATCTTTGTCTTCCAGCCTGACGACTGTCAAATCCGGAGTGCTAAAATTGGGACACAAAAAAGCTTTTAAGTGTTTTTTAGCTAAGATACAAGTTCTGGGATTACCTTGTTCTTGGGTTACTGTTTTGTATAACAGGTCGTATTGGTTGTCTTGGAGGCCTTTTACATTGAGGCCATTAACCCATGGTTCTTGAATTACGCCAATGTCAATGTTTTCTTCACTGAGGAAAACTCTTAGATTATCTGAGGCACATTTAGAGTGCTTCAGATTAATCTGAATGACCTTGAGCGCGTTTTTAATTGGTTGAGGGTCCTGCGGCGCCAAGGACAACTGAACCGTCGACAACAGCGCTGATCTTAGCGCTCTCATCCACTTTATCAGTATCTGGTCCATGATCTTGCAGGATTTTGATTTTAGCATGCCTGATGCCAAAACGGAGTTTGTAGTCAGCCTTCTCGAGAGCCCCTTTGCTTTCTTCCGTGATCCTCAGAAGGTATGAAGTGCTGGTCTTTTGCGGTTCTTCCGCCTTGATGACGACCCAGTCGTGCATGGGGACCAGCGGGTTCAACCTCTGAAGACCCCGGATCAGCTCCAGTCCGCTCGGTTTAATGCCCATGAGGGGCAACCAGATGCGGGCCTTTGGTTGTCTAGGGATCTCCTTAGCTGGGATAAGCTTGAGCTTCAAGCCCTCCCAGTCATTGCTGACCTTAGCAATGCTGTCTCTAAGGAAGTCCCTTGAAAACGCGTCCTCGCATTTGATCACCCTGTATCCCCTGAGCATTTCCCCAGAGTCGAAGCTGGGGTAGGGTCCCTCACTTGTCGACAGGGTGTATGTGAATACCATCTCAGAGAGCTTGGCTTCGATTGAGCTCCACACCGACAGCAGACCTTTGCTGTTGGTGGAGAGTTCATCTACAACCGCTACCTGGAGGTCATCCCTGACGATCTCGCTTATAGTAGGCGGTTGCGCCGCTCTGAGAGATGTGGCTTTCTTCTTCTTTACATTACCATCAAGTTTACTCTTCTTTTGGGAAGGTAAAGTCTCTTCCTGAGACCTGTCTCGCTTGACGGCTTTTTCTTTTTTTGTCAGAAGGTTATTGTAGTCATCAATAACCTTCTGATACTTAATTTTATCCTCGGCGTCCCTCTCGTGACAAGTTCCCTCCGCCTCATTCTTGGCAATCTTGCTAAGAATAAACGAGGCATGCAGGAACTGGTTCTTTCGAAGAACGCCAGAAGATTTCTTCTTACTACGGTTAGCATTGCTATGGCTGGCATTGCTTCCCGATGGCTTGGCTGTATTGTTCGGTTTAGGGAGCACAGGAGTACTATGGCTGGTACTCGCTATGCTCCCTGAAGGTTTGGAAGTTATCTCATCGGCACAGGTTTCTGTGCCGTGAGAGCTTCCTGTCAGTGTCTCTTGGCTAGAGGCCAAGAGTTCGTCTTCGTTGTCAGTTGTTGTTGTTTCCATAGTTGTTGTTAGTTTGTTCATTTTAGTTTTTAGAAAATTTTGGTCCCACGAGTAGGTCGGAAAAGAAAGGTCAGCCCCGGCAGAGCCGATATACCGGGGTAAGGCAAGTATTAAGACGGACCCGGCCAGGGCATCCGAATGAGCTCGTTAGTGACTGGTTTTCCCCCCAGCCTTCCATTTCTTCGGCACGGATTATGAATAATCGCTCACACCACCACTGAAAATTAGGGACCTGTATCTATGGTAAGATCGCATTGTTGAGGGTTGAACTATTGAGGAGTAAAGGAACCTTACAACATTGCGACCTGACCTTAGCTGATCCCCATCTTGACAACGCACAAGATTTCTGTGGTGATCATTACCGCCCGGCACCCACTAGGAGGGTTTGATACGAGGATTTATGCCGGGCATTTCTTCAAATAAAAGTATAAACTTTTTTGTTCATTTTGAAACAAATTCAATTGTTAATTATTATTTTTGCTGTTTAATTAAAGAAAAAAATATTAAACTGAATTAAGCTAAGCAAATAAAATAATAATTTTTCTTTCTTTAAAATTTCAAATTCATATTTTAAAATTTAACTAACATTAAGGAAATAAAAATTGCATACCTTAAGCAAACTAGAAAATGTTTTCAAGTTCAGTGCCAAGTCCTTAAATTTAAAAAAAAATATTTGGAATTTTTAGGAATAAGAACAAACACATACCTGATCCAGCGTATCTCTTGACCTGTCGAATATAAATCATACACAAAAACAAAGTACACAAACACAATGAGGGAGTTTTTAGGCACTGACTTACATATATACAGATTATTATTAAAAAGAACATTAGGTATACTTATTCAAAACAAAAAAAATAAACACATTTATACAAAAGAAAGGATCCACAAACGAACAGCAAAAGAAAATTGAAAAATTCTAAAGAAAGCGTTCTTGATTTATAAATATACCAAAATTATATTCAGCCCTATCACAAAATCCATTCGTAGAAAATCTCCGAACGAAAGCTACGTTACGAATTACGAAAAATTTACATCACGAAATCCGAATGGAATCCAAAATCGCCTTATTATTCGCTCTCATTCTCATTTTCGAAATCAGCTGTTTTGTCTTAAACATTGTCATTTGTGAAAATTATTGAAATAAATTTTGAATGAATTTACAAGTTTATAAATAATTCCTTTTTATACGTATAAACAAATTAAATATGAAGTGTTTAAAAATGGATTCAATCGCCTTCTCAATTATTGCTGGTCGAATAGAATCTTTTAGTCGAAAGAGCAATCTGAAAATTCAGAGGAAAATACTTCGAGACCCTTGTAATCCTTTTGACTTAGATCACCTAACGTATGTGTAAACTGGTAGTGATTTTAATTTCGATCAAAGGGCACGGTAGTGCCCAGCCAAGTTCTGGCACCACACCCTTTTTACAGGAACAAACTCAGGCGACTTTTGACCCCTCCCTATCTTCAGTACCAATCAAGTCAGAAACTTGAAATTCCGAATATTTGCTAAGCTAGTCAGGCACATGCGCCTGACCAAATTTCAATTTTCTAGCATAAGCGGTTCCTGAGATATAAGGCCTCAAAAATCACAAAAACCGTAACTGACTGACTGACTGACGGACTGACTGACTGACTGACTGACTGACTGACAGATCATCAAAATTATGGAGCACTTCCCGACATCGTAGAATCTTGTAATTTTGCACAACGGTAGGTCTTGTCATGTAAGCAGAGGAAAAAATCGAAAAATTGAAATTTTCCATTCAGGGGGCGTGGTATCCGCCCACTTTCTCCAAATTGTTACTTGCGATATTTTCCGAATTGGTGTTGGTTGAATGGAGCACTTCCTACTGCTGTAAAACGATGAAATTTGGTGAACCGGTACACAGTGCGGCGACCAGTGGAAAAAAGTCAAAAAATATGACCTTCTAAAACCGGTTTTGAAAAATGCAAAATTATAGCCAAAACTTTAACTAGATGAACTGTAAAATTTTTTTCTGTAAAATGCAACTACAGCAAGCTATACAACCTCTTAAAGGTAACATGTCAAAAGTAGGCCATTTAGTGATGATTTACGAAGCGCTGCACCACGGAGTTAAATTGCTCCAAATAAACCGGTTTCTAATTGGATACTCTTTAGAAGGGTAAGCCAAACATATTATATTGTTTTTTTTTTTGCACTCGAAACCCTTCGATCGTTTTAAAAACGGTTAAGTAACGGTTTATTTCTCCCAAAACAGCTTATTTTCAAACTGCAGCATCACGTTTTATTCACGTGTATTCATCAAAAAAATTAGTAGGATATAAAGTGGGAAATACGATCTTTCCAAAAAGGTAACATTCATCCACGTCCGTCCACGTCCCTCTTTGTAACAACTGTTTGTTTCTCGTCTTTTTATATAGATAATGTGTACGAATAGGGAACTGTTTGAGATGTGTTTTTCTAATCCAAACGACCGATTTTCTGTTTTATTAGAATTTATACGAAATAAATTTAGAAATATCATTAGTTTGGAGCCGGACCAAGAGCAAATTTTGAACAAACATGTTTCAAATCTGTGTGCAAATATTAATAAACGCTGACAAAAGTGCTATAATAACCGTTTTCGATTTATGGAAAAAATAAGGACTGGATCGATCATTTCCACTCTTACTATGAAACAAATGTGAACAATCAAACTAAAACATTTTTTTAAGGTTATTTATATTACTTAAACAATATTTGCTTAAGTTGAAATAAAAAACAAATATTTAAGAAAAAAATATATTAAAATCAAGCTGTTTTGAATTTTTTCCTTATCTTGCACTGAATCAACGCACTGTGCGGTAGGGCTTATATTGCATATAAAAAAACAAAAATAAACACCAAGATTTTCCTTTCGGAGGGCGTGGTATCCGCCCACTTTCTCCGAATTGGTGTTGGTTGAATGGAGCACTTCCAACTACTGTAAAACGATAAAATTTGGTAAAGTGGTAGGGCTCAAATTGCATTCGAAGAAAAAAATATAAAATTAGCGGTTTTTTATTCAGGGGCGTGGTATCCGCCCACTTCTTCAGAACTGATGTAAATCATATATGGCGCACTTCCAATTGCAGTAGAACAATGAAATTTGGTAGAACGGTAGGGCTCAAGTCGCATATAAAGGACCAACAATAAAAATTGAGGTTTTCCATTCAGGGGGCGTGGTATGTTTAATTTATATGGAGAACTTCCGATTGCTGTAATTAAGGTAGGTATGTTAGTGTTATGTATCTTGCCAGGATAAGAAGAAATAATTGAAGCGCAAATTAAAACAACCAATAACAAAAAGAAAATATACCAAAAGAAATAGGAAGCTATAAACTGTGTAAGTTGATTTTAGTAGGTAGAGTCCACCCTTCTATCTTTCCATATCTTTCGAGATTTTGACATGGGAAAATATTAAAATCTTTGCAAAAAGGAGTGAAATCAGACCAAAAACATAAATGTTAAAAAAAGAGCCAAGTTCTTCTATACAAAAACCTTTGTGTAACAAGTCAGCCGTGAAAAGTAATGAGATCTAAAAGTGCGCCAAGTTTTTACTTCATGAAGATTTAATACCGAATATTTAAAGTAGAATAATATTGAAACAGCTACAATGTAATAGAGAAATTTTATTATTTAATGATTATTGAGTAAAATTTGATGGGCTTACTTGGCAAGTTTTTTTTTTATGCCCAATTCAAACGGTTTTAAAAACTTGACCAGTAAGCCCATCAAATTTTACTCAGTAATCATTAAATAATAAAATTTCTCTATTACATTGTAGCTGTTTCAATATTATTCTACTTTAAATATTCGGTATTAAATCTTCATGAAGTAAGAACTTGGCGCACTTTTAGATCTCATTACTTTTCACGGCTGACTTGTTACACAAAGGTTTTTGTATAGAAGAACTTGGCTCTTTTTTTAACATTTATGTTTTTGGTCTGATTATGTTTTAAACAATTACAAACTTACAGATTTCAAAGAAATTCCGACTTAATAAACCGGCATTCAAATATGTATTAGATAAGCTGGAACATGAGTTTGACCCGGGGGTGTTTTCGTGTTCAATAACTTTATGTTATGAAATTTTTGGTATAGGAAATGGTTACCTACTTGGTGTTGGTTGGCATGGCACAGTTCACATTTTCCTCAACACTCAAAAATATTTTGAATGTGTTGGAAAGAGGACTCTGTCCTGCGCGAATACAAATCCAGATGCGTGAGTCGGTTTTCTTAAATCACAGGTCTTTGTCAATAAACCAGATATCACCACTGAACTGAAAGCCAATATAATCAATATCAAATTTATGCATGATTTAAGCCCCAGATATATAGAAATTTGGACGTTACGGATGTACGTAACTTAGTGAACCCATGGCGGTCATTTGACAAATTCACAGTTGCCGATTTTCTTCGAACTTGGTAGATATGGTTTTCAATTTTTTCCCAACACACGTTTTTTTCTTTTTTTTTTAAGACCAAAAATAACTGTACCTGCCATACGATTTTTTTTTCGAAATTTTATAAATATTCTTTTTTCTTAAAAACTAACCCATAGATTTTTTTTTTTAATTTAAATTCAAAAAAATTTATTAAAGCTAGGTAATGGTTGAAAGAAATTCTCAAAAAAATGGTTCCAAGGGGGGGACTTGGAACTATTTTTTTTGTTTTTGATTTTCTCAGAAATGGTACCACAGATTTTGATCACTTTTTTATGTTACGGCTCCCCAGCAGTTTCAATATTTATTGTGTATTCAGATTTTCCAAAAAAAAAAATATTGGATTAAGAAAAAAATCAAATGCTTTTTTTGAAAACACAATATTCCGAACACCTCATGCTCGATTTTTTAAAACTTTTTATATAAAAGTTTCTTAATATAATCTTTAATAACTGCGAAAAAAAAAAAATTATTTTACCTAAAAATAACGGTACCCTCCATACAAATGTTAAAAAATGGTTTTCGAAAATCGTATTTTTCTCGAAAACAGTTGCGAGAATTTTGCTGACTGTACCTACCAATATCACATTTAGAGACAAGCTTCTAAAAATTTTAAAAAACATTGCATTTCAAAACTTTAAGAAAAATGTTTTTATTAATTTTGAAAAAAAAAAACAATCTATTTTTTTTCTTTGAAAATTCAATATTTCAAAAACTGTTCAATATTTTTTGTTTGGTAAATTTAATTTTTATTCGAACAATAATAAAACCCTTAAATTGGCGTACCAAAATTGTTTCTTAAAAATGTTTTTAATTTTTTTTTATATGTATAAAAGCTTATTTTTTTAAGAAACCGATACAACGACTTATAATTTTTGTTCTTGCATAAATTCATATTTGCATAGCATTCTGGTTCTATATTTTACTACTAGAAGAGTTTAAAAAAAAAAGAATTTATCCCTATGAACAGTTTTCTCTAATAACATTCATTTTGAAATTCCTAGTCTATTACATAGGAGCAAGTTCGTGCGACCCAGTCGTGCATTTTATTTTAGTTAAAATGGAGATTTGAAAACAATCGTTCACCTGTTTAATTTTTTTCTCAAAAAATGCTAAATAATTTTTCGAACATTTTTGTATACAATTTTATTTTATTATTTCAAAATCGAAAGAGCTCCTGTAAAGGAATTTTGATCAAAATCGGTGGAGCCGTCACTGAGAAAGTCGAAAATAATTGTATTGAAATTCAAATTTCTTTTTCAAAATGTAGACCATACCTACGCGTATAATAGTACTCATATATTTTTTTATATAGGATTTTTCATAATGGCCGTTTGGCATCAGGTAGCGTTAGTCTTGGAGTTGAAAATAATTTCTTTTGCAGGATTTTCCTTTTCTCAATGTTCAGATTTGGTCTATACGTCAATCTGTCGAGCTCGAAATTGCTGTATTTTCCGAGATAGTGTGCTCTCATAATGCCTCAATAGTTCTTGCAACACATATACATAGGATCACCTTTTTTGTAGGCGGGACATTATGAAGCTGATAGTCTAATAATTGGGCATGCTACCTTCTTTACATAAAAAGAACTGTCAAAATGAAGAATTCAGAAAACTTTTGGAAAACTAATGAAACATTTCTTAAGATTCTATTCGAATTTCCAAATCTGTTACTTTGAATGTATTATATTTAGTACTGATTGCGAGGGATTCAAGATCAAAAATATGCTTAAAGATAGGTTGCGCCATTTTAGCACTGTGTCACATTTTCTTACCCAAAATTGGGCGTAAGATCAATTCAAGATCAAAAATATTTCCTTCCCTAAAACTGAGGTTTTGTTACTAAACTTCTCGCTATTACGAGATTGGCTTTAATTTTTAATTTATTTATATAACAGATGAATATTCAAAACAATTATCTATCTACGAGGGCGGTCCGATAAGTACTTAGCCTCACCGCCCGATGGTACCAGAATCGCAACAGAGATTTACTATCGTCTAGTACATTCTATTAGACGGCTACTGTAAAAATTTCAGTCGAATCAGAGTCGTTCTTTTGTTTTGATTACTTGTGGAACCCAGCTTGTCCGCGAATTATAGAAAAATGGAAAAAGAGCAATATCGGTCGGTGATTCGATTCTTGTTTTTGGAAGGGAAATCGCGCAGCAAAATAAGAGCGCTTGGGCGCTGTGTATGGTGACTCTTCTTCTTAGATGGCGGTCGTCAAAAATTGTTATATCGAATTTCAACGTGGTCCCATATCGGTTTTTGATAAGCCTCGCCCAGGTGCCCCGAAAATGGCTACCACGGAGGATAACGTGTCAACAAATCCACGATCTCTTATTGGCAGACCGCCGATTTGAAGGTGCGTCAGATAACTGAAACAGTAGGCATCTCAAAAGACCTCCTCCATTAAATTTTGGGCATGAGAAAGCTATCGACGCGATAGGTGCCGCGTTTGCTCACTCCGGACAACAAGCGCAACCGTGAGACCACTTCAGAGCAGTGTCAAAATTGTTCGAATTGCACTATACGAACTGCTGCCCCATCCGCCGTATTCTGCAGATTTGGTCCCTGGCGATTTTTTTTGTTTGCAAACTTGAAAAAATTACTGGCCGAACAGAAATTTGCGTCGAATGAGGAGGTCATAGCCGCCACGTAGGCCTACTTTACAGACCTCGAGAAAACCTATTTTTCGGATGGGTTAAAGAAGTTGGAGCATCGCTGGATGGAGTTTATCGAGCTAAAAGGAGACTATGTTGAGAAATAAATCGCCACTTTTTCAATATTGTTGATTTGAACTTTGCACAGAATTTTAATAATTAAAATTTGCGAAGTCGTCGTTTTAGCCTAGTTAACTATAACATTTGTAACATCTTTCTAGGTACAAATAAAATTTTGTGCCTTTGATTTTAAACTGCTGATATATGACAACTTATTTTTTTTCAAACTTCGCCTAAAAGAAGGCAATAAATATGAACAGAAAATGTCTGTACAGTTATAAACAAAATTTTTGGTTGTGTTTAAATAAAACGTTACATGCAACTGGGCTTCGGCAATTGTCTTATATTATCAATAAAATAAGATCTCATAATTTTAAAAACGATTTAAATAGTTATCGCCAACTTTAGTTTCCAAATAATATACATATTTTGAGCCAATGAATGATGTGCGTCTTATTTATATGCCTTTTAAGGATATACATATTATGTTTATTAGGTCATCTTCTTTTCAGTGTCTGAAAATATGGATTTTTTTATATTTCATGAATGTTCCAGCTGTGTGGCTCAAGTTTTTCTATGCAATAAAGTGCTTTCAAAAGTCACCATGTCAAGAATAAATATTACATATATCTACTTTTTTAACAATATTAATCTCACTTACTGTAGAACTAACAAAACTAATCAATACTTTAAATTTTTGGAAAATACCTGGAATAAAAAATTGGACATGTTAGGATGCAGAATCGTTGTAAGAAATTGGAAAAGTTAATACGCTAAATTTTTACTCGTCGTATTCAAGTTTTGATATCAAAGGGTACGGTAGTGCTAAGCCAAGTTCTGCCACTACACTACCAATGAAGTCAGAAACTTAAAATTCCGAATATTTGCTAAGATAGTCAGGCACAATTTTCTAGAATAAGTGGTTCCTGAGATATAAGGCCTCAAAAATCACAAAAACCGTAACTGACTGGACTCACGGACTGACAGTTCATCAAAATTATGGAGCACTTCCTGAATCCCGACATCGTAGAATATTATAATTTTTCACAACGGTACGTCTTGTTATATGCAAGCAGAGACAAAATTTGAGGTTTTCCATTCAGGGGACGTGTTTTCCGCCCACTTTCTCCGAATTGGTGTTGGTTGAATGGAGCACTTCCGACTGCTGTAAAACGATGAAATTTGGTAAAACGGTAGGGCGAAGAACTTTTTTTTTTTTATAATACACTCGCGCTCAAGGGTATGCTACGAGACCCTTATAATGTTTTAAACACAGCACGGGCGAGGGGGAAATTAGGAGTGGAGAGAAAGGAGGTGTCGATGAACATTGGTTTTGAATGTTTGCAAATTGAAATGGCAAGGGAAAACTGTGCCGGGTAGGTTATTCCATAATCGTGTTGTGCGACTAAAAAACGAATTTCTATATTTGACGGTACGACCAAAGTTAGGCTCAAGGGTGAACTGATGAGTATTCCTAGCAAAGCGGGTATCACGGGTGAATTGATAAAGGGGAGGAATGCAACTGGCTACTTCGAGTGAGCATTGCTTGTGAAAGAAGCGATAAAACAGGGAAATACATGAAACATTCCGACGGTGTTCAAGAGATGGGAATGAATCCATTATAGCTCTATTTCCAATCAGTTTTAACGCTCTGTTTTGAATTCTATCCAATAAATGGAGAGAAGATTGATCAGCGCCTGCCCAAAGGTGTGAGTTATACTCAAGTTTTGGACGTATGCCTTATAAATGGTAGCCAGATCAGAAGGAGAGAAAAATTTCTTACATCGATATAGAAATCCTAAGCATTTAGCAGCATTCTTGGCGGTCTCGAGTATGTGATCATTCCAACGAAGATCGTCGTTAACACACATACCGGGTACTGAGAGCTTTTCGGTTTCTTCGATGCAATGGCATAGGGGGTATATTTTGCTTCAACGACAATAGACAGCATTGAGTTCTCGAAGCATTAAACTCCACACGGTTTTTTGTACCCCATTTAACAATGCTATAAAGATCGGAGTTTAATGAACTTATCATACGGTACCGTTGCAAATTCACTTCCGAAGGAGATGGACGTGAGTTTGGGAATGAGTATGAAAAGCTGAGAGTGGAGTCGTCGGCAAAACAATGAAGTGGATTAGAAGTTTCAGACAAGAGATCATTTATAAAAATGAGGAAGAGAGTCGGAGACAAAACGGAGCCTTGGGGAACACCAGCATTTATTTTGTGAAGATCAGACTTAAAACCATCCAATACAACATGTATTGAACGATCTAGAAGGTAATTACTAATCCAAAGAATAAGGGCTTCGTTGATGCCAAACGCACGCATTTTCGATAAGAGAGCCTTGTGCCAAACTCTATCAAATGCCTTAGAAATATCAAGCGCAATAATCTTACTTTCTCCAAAACAATGTAAAGATCTGTTCCACTCTTCGGTGAGATATGTCATCAGATCACCAGTGGAACGATTGCTGCGAAAGCCGTATTGCCGGTCATTAAGAAACTTTCGATCTTCGAGATATTTCTTGAGCTGATGATTTATCAGCGAGTCCATGACCTTGGAAAGAAGGGGCGTAAGTGCGATTGGTCGATAGGACGAGGGGCAGGAAGGGTCACCTTTTTAGGAACAGGCTGGACAAATGCTGTTTTCCATCTTCTAGGGAAGATTCCAGAACAGTAGGAGCGATGGAAAAGCTTACGCAATGGTTTTGCCAGCTATGAAGAACACCTCTTCAGAAGAATGGGGGGTATACCATCAGGACCAGCGGATTTGTTTATATCTCGAAGGGCTCTTGCAACTGTACGAGTGCGAAAATATACCTGTCCCATTGAATGATTTACGTTCTCAAGTACAGGAGGGGCAATGTTGCTAACAGGCAACGTGGAGTTAGCAGCAAAATGAGCTGCAAGTACATTTGCCTTCTCTAAAGAGCTAGTTATCAGTTTTTCTTTGTAGATGAGCGTTGGAACCGAAGATGAAATTGAATTTTTTATGTTGTTGACAAATGACCAGAAATTTCTACTGCCTTTGGGACATTGCAGGATTTTTTGCCTTAATTTCTGTTCATGTAAGAATTTGGTTCTCTTTATAACAGCGTTGCATTGGTTTCTGACTTGTTTAAACTTTTTCCGATTTTCCTCGGTTGGGTTGGCTTTGTAAGAGCGGAAACTTACTTCTCTCGACCTGATAGCTTGCATCGAACCAAGACTTTTCTTTCGACTTTACACTCTTAATTCTGTAAGGAATAAAAGTATGCATCCCAAGAAAAATCACTTCTGTGATCATATCAGCACTGGCATCAACGTCATTGTCGAGGAAACATAGTGACCAGTTAAAAATTCTAAAAAAGTTATTCAGACCGTCCCAGTTGGCTTTCTCGTATTGCCAAACGGTCCTAGTTGGATGCTTCTCTTTAACTGGATGAATGAGACACGAGAAATTAGCTGATATTACACAATGGTCCGAAGTGCCGAATGGAGATTTTACCGTTATGGTATACTTATCAGGGTTAGAAGTAAGAAACAAATCAAGAGTGTGAGCGTTTTGGCTCTTTTTTTAACATTCATGTTCTTGATCTGATTAAACTTCTCAGTCGTAGGACTGAAGTCGAAGCATAAATCTCTGTAGACGCACAGTAATCTTATATAGAGGACGATCGAAAAGAGAAACCAAAGGTTTGTGGTCTGTCTCGATAAAACGGTGTCTACCAAAGATGTATTGATGGAATTTCGCGCAGCCAAAAAGTATTGCGAGAAGTTCCTTCTCTATTTGAGCATAATTTTGGTGGTTTTTTGAAGTTCTAGTATGTAAGAACAGGAGCATTGGGAATTAGCGATTTAAATTTTTTGAATTCTTCTTCAAGCTTAGAAGACCAATGCCATAAAACTTCTTTTTTCAATAACTGACGAAAATTTTTGGCAAATAGTTGACCCTTCTCAAGAACCTCTGAAGGTCGGCCGTATTTAGCTATTCGGCAATTGCAGTGTTATTGGTCCATAAAAAATGAATAAAGAAATTGGGTGGTGCAACAGCTCGAAGACAACTAGGACCTAGTGACTAATAACTCTCAATCATTCCTGTGTGCATGTTGTCAGGAATGGACGGGACCTACAATTTTTTGCCGAACGGCTAATGAGCAACACTTTCCATGACAAGAGATACTAAAAGAGGATTTGTCAATTCCTCGCAAGAGGCAGTACACCTCTTAAAAACTTTTTTACAACGGCTGACAATCAAACCCAATACCTTCTGCACGACAGTTCAACGCACTAACCAATATGCCAAGGTGTACTACTCATTGGTTCGTACTTTTTTCAAAAATGACTTTGGTGAGGTGGTTACCGTCAATGGCGAATGCTTCAATACAATGATAGATATAACCAATTTATTGTGGTCCAAATCGAACCATATGGACCTAGACGACATGTGGTTCCAGCAGGACCTTTATTTTTTTATTAGAATTTCTTAATTCTTAGCCATAAATAAATACTTTTTGATTTGAATGATCCTCTTTGAAATATTTGGAAAATATCAGAGTTAGAAAGTCTGTGCTTAGGTTTCTTGTTGTAGCCCTTAAACAATTCAACTGTAAAACTCGAGCTGCAGGGAATGCTCATCAGTTTACCCTTGAACCCAACTTCGGACGAGCTTTAAAGTACTTTTCAGAGATTCTCTTTTTAGCAGCACAACACGAATGAGGTATGATTTATTCAAAACTAGCAGCATCCGTATCGTCTTTTTAATCCTCTCAAACTATCCTTAACGGTCACACTGTTTTCAAACGTTTTAAGGGTAGTTAAAATCTCTTTAGTGCGCGTAAAATATAGTTAATTTTTCAGCGAAAGCGTTAAAAGTCTTTCAAGTATTGCCTTAAAATTCTTATGATGCCAACTGAAATTTCATAGTAGTTTACTCTTGAAACTTCAAAATGTCTCTAGTTAACTATAACTTTTGTGTTTTATTACCATGTTCCAACATAAAGAAAGCCACAAAATAAATCATGCAGACAACAATATAGCTGAAGGCCATCTGAAGCCAACTTACTCAAGGAACTTTACAACTCCCAAAACAAAGGTGAATATTAATTTGTTTATTTTTTATTTATTTTTACTGTTTGGATGAGCCAACTAACCTTATCCAACCGTTATTAACTTCTCGGCTTCTTTATTGTTCATTGAGCATTCTTTTAATGGAGGTAGGCATATAGAAATAGATACTCGTACTTAATCATGGCGTACGCCATCGCCACTTCCCACCATAAAGGCCACAAGTTAATTAATTTAATCGTGTTCAGCCGACCGCCATAGTTAGTGGTCATCGCCTTATCTTTACTAATTGTATGTCTTATTAGGCAATAATTTTGATTAACGTCAAAACTAATTATTTTACACAGATAATAATCATTACTTACTCAAATTGCATTATATTTACTTCTATACACTCATTGTCATTGCATTTATTAAAATTTCGATTTCAATTCATTGCCATCACCTTAAAGAAATCCAAATGCTATAAAAAGTATCTATTGATGAAAGCAAAGTATCTTTTTGTCCAATTAGTGGCAAAAACACTTAGGTCTTGTTTCACTCTGTAGATTCATGAATAAACTTCATCTATTCTTCGCCTGTTAAACTTTTAAAAAGTAGGTAATCATTAAGTTCTTATATAACAAAAGCCATTTATGTGATGTTTTGGTTCCTGCTTCCCTTTCGATTTCACTTAATGTAGACATAAGTGACCTGTCCGAACCAAAAAGTATCTTGTGGTAAAAAAATTTGCACTCTTTCTCCCTTGCTTTGAAGCCAGTCACTGCCGAGTGCCGGCGGCTAATTGGGTGTGTCGGTGTCGGAGTGTGGTGGCCAAAATCAATAACGGTATTCATGAGAATAAGCTAATGTAAATCTTTTATTCAATTCAAATGGCTGGCACATCTATGGGGCGTTAAAAAAAAATCAACAGAGCATCATTATAATTTCAAAAATCAGCAGGTATAGATTACATCTTAACAAAAGCCAGATGAAATCATAATTAATAATATGCCAGCTTGATATGGGAATTCGACGAAATTTAAGGAAATATTTTATAACAAAACAGAGGACTTCGAAAGACGTCCGTCATCGCCCACATATATTGCATAACTTTTTTGTATTTCTAGGATTAAGAAATAGTTGACTTATTGATAAACCTTAGTTACAGATTTGTCTCGTGATTAATTCTTCTATTTCTTGACATTACTTAAAGCTTTGTGTAGATAGATACGACTATCGAAATCACAAAATGATGAGTTTAAGTGGATTTCGATGAACTTAGGTCCGTTTCTATGCCCGAGGTGAAAACTTTATTCGTTAAACGTTTTCTTTTAGTCATATTCATATGTTAATTAAATCAACAAAATGAGGCCATGAGCCACTGAACCAAAAAGGTACATGATTCCAAGGAAAAACTGCATGTTTTTAAAGAAAAACTTCATTAAAAACGGGCCAAGAATCGAATTCATTAAAAAAAAGAACCTTAAACATGCGTTTTATGAATTGTTCATATATCAAATATAAAGTTTCCTACTTGGAATTCGCAACAAAAAAATGTTTATGAATGTGGTTCATGCATTTAATGATATTTTGCATGCAAAAAATGTATAGTTTCAAGCATTTTAAGAAATTTTTCATAAAACTTTACAATAAATTTTCTATGAACTGTTCATACTTCAAATGTAAAATATCATAATCTGATTTTCCAACAACAATTCTATTGCTTTGGATTTTATGAATGGTTTTTCATGAAAATCATGACTTGGTCATAAAACAAAAATTAATTTTTATGAATTCTTGCATTATTCATATGAATATTTCTTAAAAATTAATGATTTTGGTTGAATGATCGCCATTCATAAAAAGAATGTACAAACATTTTTTCAGTGAGGTCCACTTTGAAGTACACAATGTATGTACTTAGGAGCGATGAGACTACTGATAAATAGCTTCCTTTTCGGTCGGGGTATTACACCCCTGAAAAACTTTTTTGCAACGGCTGAGAATCGAACCCAAGACCATCTGCATGACAATCCAACGCACTAACCATTATACCCAGGGGTACTACCAAACATACAACAATGGTCCATAAATGGAAATCACAACAAAAACCATAAATGAGAGTCAAGTTTCAGAAATTCTGTGTCTAACAAGTCACCTGTGAAAAGTAGTGAGATCTAAAAATACGCAAAGCTTTAAGTTTATAAAGTTTAATATCAAATTTCTTAAGTAGAATATTATTTAAACAACTTTAAATTATGAGGGAAAATTTTTGTATTATTATTACTGTCAAAAATTTTGAAGGTGCACTAGTCAACAACTATTTATAACCTCTTGAGTTATGAGTAATAAAAATAAAAAATTTAGAGAAATTTGATGGATCACGCTCTCTTAATGGAAAATGCCAAATTTTCAATTTTGCCTTTGAATGTACTTGAAGCCCAACAGCTCTATCAATTTTCATAGTTCTACTACAATCGCAGATACTGCATATAACGTATATGAGTTTTTGAGAAAGTAAGTAGATAACACGCCCCCTGAATGAAAAATTCCTATTTCGATTTTTTTTACGATGTTGAATGTGAACCACACCTAAACGTCAAGTTTTTTTCTGCATTTCATTTGACATTTCTCAATTTCAGACTAACTCAATTTGAACCATGGACAGATACACAATCGAGCAACGCGTTAAAGTTATTCTTGCTTATAATGAAAATGGCCGTTCAAATCAAAATGCATATCGTGCACTTTGTGATTTTTTATTCGGTCAATTTAATCGTCCAAATGTGCGTACAATCGGAAAAATCGTGCAAAAATTTGAGCAAACCGGGTCTGTAGGAGATGTGGAAACACCAGTGCATGCTCGTACAGCTCGTACTGCAGAAAATATTGCTGCTGTTTGCGATAGTGTGGCTGAAGAGCCGTCCACCTCAACTCGTCGTCGTGCCCAACAATTGCACCTCTCACGCTCGTGATTGATGAACATTATGGACAAAGACTTGCATTAACCCGCTTACAAGATGCAATTGACTCGAGAACTAAAGCCTCTTGACCATTTCAAGCGTGGTCAATGATCAGAATGGTGGCAAGAAATGACAACAGTGGATGATCAATTTTCGAAGAAAATATTCTTCAGTGATGAGGCACATTTTCACCTCAGTGGATTCGTCAATGGGCGATTGATAATCCAAGAGTGATTGTGGAAAAACAAATGCACGAGCAAAGAGTGACTGTTTGGTGCGGTTTATGGGCTGGCGGCATCATTGGGCCGTATTTTTTCCAAAATGAGCCCGGTCAGGTAGTTACTGTCAATGGTGTTCGCTATCGTGAGATGATAACGAACTTTTTATGGCCCGAATTAGAAGATATGGATGTGGACGATGTGTGGTTTCAACAGGACGGTGCCACTTGCCACACAGCTAACGAAACAATGGCTCTTTTGCGCGACAAATTCAATGGCCGTGTTATCTCACGTGGTGGCGATGTCAATTGGCCCCCAAGATCATGTTATTTGACACCGTTGGACTTCTTTCTTTGGGGTTATTTGAAAGAAAAGTTTTACGTCGATTAGCCAGCAACAATTCAAGAGCTAAAGGATAACATAATTCGACACATTAACGGCATAGAACCTCAATTATGCTTCAGCGTCATCGAAAATTTGGAACATCGGATGGAGGTGTTCCGCGGCGGCCATTTGGCCGATATTTTGTTCCATACATAATTGAACCATACCAATATTACTAAAATAAAAAGAAATGACAATAATTTCCTAAATAATTTGTGTTTTATTCAAAGTCAACTTCGGCCCTTAAAATTTAACAACCTTTTAATATCATTAATTTTTATAAGAATAGGTTAAAATATAATAGATATTAAAAATATTAATATTTAATTAAGTTATTTTTGTATTACTTGCTAATAAAAACTAATAGTATTTATGCAAAGATAGAACAAACAAAAAGTATTTTTTTGGAAAAAAGTACGTCTAATTTTTTTTAAATTAATTTCTTAAAAACTAAGATACATTAGCATCTGGTTTTCTGGTTTTCAATTTTGAAAAAAAATTACTTAGTTTAAAATTTTTTTTTTTAAATTTTGAGTTTGAAAATTAAAGGTATGGCATGGCATTGCAAGTTGTACCGTTGTTTTTAAATAATTTTTTTTCTGTCTTAAGTCAGTTTTTAAGAAAATAGCCCCTCCGGCCTAAACGGTGGGCAATAGACACCCCCTCCCATACGATTTTTTTCTTGTCTTAATCCTACCTACTCGTTATAGCTTTTTGGTGCACCTTATATTTACCAATCACCCTGTATATACTGCCTCGCGCTTGCTCCTACAGCTACAGCTACATGCTTGTCTGGCAAGGGGTTGGAACTATCAAAAGTGTCTGGCTAACGAGGAAACTTCATCTTATTATTACCCAAGTATTATAACGTAAGTAGAATTATTTTTTCATGAACATTAAGGGTGTCTGGCAAGGGGTTTGCCACTACGTAAAGTTTCTGGCAATGAATGACGTGATTTTTAATAACATTCCGAATATAATACAAAAAGTCACCCTTTATGATTTGACGAAAGTAGATCGGTATTTTACACAACTTTAGTACCGTTTACTTGTCAAAGCGACGATGACCCAAACTTCATAATGGTCCGTCGTCCTTACCTTTATTGGGAGCATGCGCTGACAAACTTTCAGCCTTTATAAAATTACGAAGGTATGGGGTTCACGGGCTCTTGCTCTATAAGGCATAATTAGTTATCCATATCCATTTTTTGATAAGACTGAAGCCGTCATTTTTGATCAACCATCATTCTTGTCTTTTAGTAATAATAATAATTAACATAAAAATTTTAAGCCACTGTTCTTATTAAGTTAAGTCAATAGTCATATAAGTACTGACATACATTATGTTTGATTAGCTGTCAGAGCAAGAAATAGGTTTTAAATAACTGGGATCCTTTTTTATTTTAATTATTCGAATATAATTTTAGAGAGCGGTTTCATTAAATACAAATAATCAGAAGAAAGAAAAAAACATGGCGCTAGATTTTGGTTTAAACTTGTTCAACCAGAATATTTGCATACAAATTATACTGCAAAGGCAATATGCAGTCGAATACAGAAACTCAAAACAAAGAAATTTAAACAAAAATCTTTTTATATTTTATCCACATAAGTATGTATATGTATATGTGGAGGTGGACTTGTGAATATCAATGTTTTATGGTTTGGAAATAAAAATAAAGAATGGATTTATATTCCAATCAATCGCATTAATAGTTTGTTATTGTTCTGTTTTACTCTGACCGAAGACATACAGTGGCCCGTATTGACTTTTTTAGTTGCAAAAATCATAAATCTTTACCAAATTATGTATATCGCCATAATTCTTTTTTATTTTGAAAGAAATTACCAAGGCTATGAAATCGTTGAGTTTCAAAGGGTTTTTTAGAAGTTTCTGTAGAAATAAAATAAGTTAAGATAATTAACAAGGTCTGCATTTGGAAAAAAAAATCGAACTCGAGATTTTGATCAAAGTTGACAATACGATGATAACGAACACGAAAAAAGTACTTCCGTCAATTCCGCCTGTCTGTCTGTACCTCTGTATGTCTGTATGTCTGTAACTTGGTCTACAGCCTAAGCTACTGGAGGTATTTTCTTCAAACTTTCGTCTATTTCGTCAAAAATGCTCTAATTTAGTGGTGTAGCGTGGGTGGGGTGGAGGGGGTGGCAAAATGTCGCCGGCGAAGCGGGTAGAGTAGAGATCATATGTTTCATGACAGAACGTTTGACAAGTCCACAAACAACAATGACGTAAATTTTAAATTTGCCACCCTGCATGTGATTCGTCGTTGACGCTCTCGGCTGATTTACGTGAATTTGTAAACGGTGAGTAAGGCCATAAGGGTGCATTTTGTTATAGTCGCGCGACTCGTGAAACTAAAACGGAACGTTAAAAAACTATCGCGAAACTGATAGGGAGCGTTCGGAAACATATGAGTGCGAGACCGCTGGCGGGCAGACTTTTGACCACGTATATACCTATAGGTATAAAGTATGTACAGTAGGTTAAGTAGGTAACCGCCAGCGCCACCAGCGGTCTCGTATATCATATGTTTCGTAACGCTCCCTTTCAGTTTCACGAGTTTCGGAACGTTCCGTTTTAGTTTCGCGAGCCGCGTGACATTAACGGAATGCACCCTAAGGTTTGACGGAAACGTTATTCTAGTCTCAGCCAGCTCAATATTTTTGCTCCCTCCCGCCTCAAAGAAAATCATTTCGATTGTGTTGTTTATCGTTTAAATACTGTTGAATCTTCTGAAACTAAACATTTAGTACTTCACTCAACCTTTGAACTAGTTTTTGAAAATGAAACGACTCAAAGAAAGCGGTGAACGGGAGCCAGTCTTATTTTGACAGCCATGCAGTCATTCAAATTCCTCACTTTTCTTGGCTTTTGGGCTGCAGTGTTACCTGAAGTAGATGACGCACAGATTTACCTGCAGCAACGAGGACTGAGTGTGGATAAGTGTGCTCAAAAACTCTGCACTTTGAAAGCCCTCCTAGTGGAGAACAGAGACCGTTTTGCCCAAACCGCATTCGACTTTGCTAAGACTCTGCGAAAAACTCAGAATCGAACACAAATCGAGAAGAATTCGCAAGAAAAAAACGCATGCATGGCGATGGATCCGCAGATGCAGCTTTGTCTCAAGAGCAGGAACTCCGTCGAGAAATGTTCGCGTCATTTGACAAGATCATTCAAGAAATGACTCAATTCCAGCAAGTTCAAGAAATAGCGGACAAGTTCGGATTTTTGACGCCAGCGAAACTTTTGGGCAGCAAGTACGATGGTGATCTTTCCCATGTATTAGAAGACATCGACAAGGACGACTTTCAGATGAAGCGGAAGCGTCTCGAGCAGTTTGTCGCCAGTTTTGAATCAGGGGAAGATATAAGGGGCAAAGGACCACTGGAGCTCCTCCATCTCATTCAAAAACTGAATCTGGAAATTTCGGTTCCAAATATAGTCATCTTGATTCGTATATATTTTACTTTTTCAATTAGTGTCGCTAGTTATAGTTGTGAGAGAAGTTTTTCGAAGTTGAAGCTAATCAAAAAATATCTCACTTGGCTATTTTGTCGATTGAACAAGAATTGGCTGCAAATATTGATTTTGACAAAGTTATTTCTGACCTCGCTGCTCGTTAGGCCCGTAGAATCCGTTTGTGAAAACGCTGATCTCATTTAACCTTCAATAAAAGATACCTCATTGTCTATGAAATGATGTGTCTCCCGTTCCGGGCGCCGAGATGGCACTCTACGACACTGCTCTAATTTTTTCCAAAGGAGGGTATTTGAAGAAGGACTATGAGTGAAACTCGGAAACAGAATTAATCACTCTGACTTAGAAAGAGTCTATACTTTTTTGACAAATGCGGATAATGTATTTGTATTATCTGTATTTCTTATTTTGAGACTTCTAAAGCTTCATCTGAAAATTTTCCAAGCCAAAGTGAGTGAGTGATATTTGATTATAACTATATTAAGTATGAACCAAAATTTTATGAACAATAGGTGTGAGTTATTTTTTGTTATATTTTAATAGCTCGGCTATTTGCTTGGCATATTTTCCAAGCTTAACTGCATTCACTACTTGTCTGCAATTCAAAACATAAAGCTTCATTTTGAGCCTCATTGTAATTTCTCCAGTTTTTCGAGCGGTTGACTTTGAATGCTCAAAAAATCTCCTCGAAATCTTCCCATCATTGGTATTTCCAAATCCTTGCTTTAGTTTATCCACACCACAGTCCAAGCTCATCGTGAAAACGCCTTTGGATCTCTTGTTTCCTTCTTTTTTTCTGCCTCCTTGATCCCAATAGTATCATTAAGCGCGGAACAGATTGAACCAGCAACAGCACCGTCAACAGCAACAGCAGCCGCCATTAATTTAGAGCCAATGTATTTCAATTGTTCAACACACATTAGAACAGCAACAGCAACGCCAACAGCGTCGTTAGGCCAAAGTCCTAAATTTGCTGTTGCTGGTGCGGTGTTGTCAACTTTCCCACTGCAATATTCAGTGGCACCACAATGAAAAGCTTTTTTTTCCATATGAAATGTCAAGCAGATGAAATGACGTTGCTGGTGGCAATGTGTTTGAGAAATTTTTGCTGGTCAGCGTGCTGTTTGCTGTTGACGATGCTGGTGCTGTTGCTGGTTTAATCTGTTTCGCGCATTAATGTGCTCTCCGTTTTGTTGAAGTGTAGCATGCAATGCGGAGAGATTCTATATTCATAGTTATGTTCGTGTTGTTTGGATTATCTTAATTGTTTAAGCTTTTATGGGTCTTTTCTTGTGACATGAACTTTTCATTCTTTTAAAACTTTTCCGTGAATCATAGTTATATTGGGGGGATTACTGCACTGCAATCCCATCCAGAGCTAAATGAGTTGCTAACACTACAGATCTTCCAGTTTATCCCTTTAAGAAAAATGACTATTTTGAGTACATTCAGAGAGTATAAGTCACTCTCTTCTACCTGGTAGCGTCCCAGGTACTTACTCCTTTGATGCATAACTGCTTCGTATCTACCTTGTATGAGGTCCGGCGCGGCGTTTTCTCATAAATATTGCAGAATCTTCAAATGGGATTGTTTTCTAGGCCAATAATACTTAAGTATCTTCTTAGTTTACAATGGTTCGTGGGGAGACCTGTTACTGTTCTTAGGTTGTTCCTTTATTTTGATTTTGTTTTAATCTAGTTTTCTCCAATTCTGCTTTGGGGTTCAGGTCCCATTTAAGGAGTCCTTGCGTCTGTTTTTGTTTAAGAGTCTGCTTCCGAATTACACCGGACACCAACATGTTCGGAACCCGATGAAATGAGACACTATTGTCCTTACCAAGCTCGTTAAGGCTGCTTATACACATTTCCACACCAAATTAAACGAGACGGCGAATGAGCTTAATGCTTTTACTGTGGCTTGGGTATCTGACATAATGCCAATGTTTTGATTTTGTTATTTTCTTTTCAAGATTTCGAATTCCACATTCGACTTCCATCAGTGTGAAAACTTTGATTCTAGGCCGAAAAATATCTAGCATCAGTCTCTGCAGTCGTTCTAGATCGGCCAGCAGTGTACCACTTAATGGAATTGGCGTTGGCTGTGTAGTTTTCTGTTTCGGTTACTTACTACAACTTAAAACCGTTTTAAATTTGTTTAAAAAGTTATATCTTGTAATCCCAAGGAATGTCGATAAGGCCTGTTACTACTGATTTTAAAAGGCAGTCCTTTTCCCTATGACTTATACATTTGCCGGACCTAGTCCCTTATTTATCAAATCTCATAATGGCTTTCTTAGCAGCACTTCCATCTACTTCATGTAATGGAGACAGATGAAGTATACCCTCTGTTGCTGCTGTACGGCAAGTCATAGTTAAGGAAAACTCGTGATGCACAAATAGAGTAAGTTCTTCATTAACTTTATAGTGAATTGTTGGTTGAATACCTGATATGTATTTGACTTTTAATATCGGTGACTATAGTATTTATGAGGTCACTAGTTTCTTTAGCATATTGGAATATTATGAATCGGCAGAAATTAACTGATGATGGAAGAGAGTTCCTCCAATCTTCATCAATCCATCGCAGCCCCATTTACTCTACAACGTGAGACTTCTTGGCGGTGCAGTTATTTGGTCCCTCGTTTTGGTTTCTAATAGCAGCCTTAAAGAACATGTGATCCACCATGCCTTGACGTTTGACTCTAGCTGACATTTCTGTGGTTTCGCACTTTTCTGGAACTGCTTAATTTTTTACAAGTGTTATTGTGTTGTAGGATGGTAAGACATCTAGATTTTGTTTTCTCAACGAAATTGTCAAGACTTTGTACTTTTATTTTGACAGCCCTAAATCCATAAGCAAATCTAATACATTCTCATTAGTACAATAAATGGGATCCTTTCATTGACTTTTCTGAATCGAATGGACTTGCAACTGAAATTGCTTTGATTACATCATCCTTTTACAGGCCAAGCCATTCATCCAAATGAAATAATGTGTTCGAAGACTGAAGCTCCGAAAATTTGTTATTTCAGGGAGTTTTCATATTTACCCAAACTGAAAAATTAATTTCGCAAAAACTTTTACATAAACGAGCCACTGTGAGACGGGCTAAGCCGACGAGCGACGCGACGGTACGATGATGGTAGGTTAGGTCTTTTGTTAAATTTTATCACACACACTGACTGGTTCCGAAATGAACGCCTTGAACTCTAGGCACCATGTTGGTGGATTTGTTTTGTTTATATTATTTTTTTTTTTCGATAAATTATCATAATTTTTAAATATCCATTTTGTTTAAATAGAAATAGTAGATTATACTGTTAAACTTTATGCAAACAGCATGCATTATAATTAAAAATAAAGATTATGTTTAAAATTCATATGTATGACGCTATGCACGAAATTATTTAAATTCCTTAAGTAGAATATTATAAAACGGTGTTCAGAAAAATTATGCATACATTTTAAATATTTTACTTATTGAAGTATTTATTTTATTTCAAGCGATTTATAAGAACTATTATGGCAAGTTATGTATTCGTATTAATATCGAACTTCAGATTTAGATCAAACTTCACATAACCAGAGAGAAGAAAGTAGAAACAAATGAGCTTCCGAAATAATTATAAACCCAACTCCACATTGGGAAACCGGAAAAAAGTTCAAATAAGCTGAGAAGACCTGTAACGCCATATTCAACGAGCCAAATTGTTGCATGATTATATCAATTGGGACAAAAAATACTGGTAGTAAGACGGTTTTTGGTAATTTTAAAAATCATACAAAATACAACATCATCGTCTGTTGCATAACGCATCTGTTTCATTGTGCTGTCAACTCTTAAGAGAAAGTCAATCTGCCTGCAAAATAGTTTCCTGTTAATTCGACATTGCCATGAAAGTATTTTGACTCCTCAGTACTTGAGAGCGCTAACGATCTCCTGGAACAAATCTTGTACTTCTTAAATAGCTTTATGTGCACATATGCATCATAGTCTGCCCTAAGAACCATGAATATTTTTACTCTTCTAATTATTGTATAATTGCACTTGCGTCCCTTCTTTTCGAGGTCATGCAAACGCCAATTAGTTATCAGCTCAAGAAATATTTTGACGAATGCACGCTTTTAAATAACCGGGAGAATACCTATCGTAGTAGAACATCTGATTGAGTTCAAAAAGAAATAATGCAGTAGGTTTTAAAGTGTATTATTGTTGTGAAATCGAATCAGCCACTCAACCGGACCACTACCTCCATCCGAAACTATCTACACTTTGCCAAACTATGCAGCTTGTTGACTGGAAAGAAGCAGCTAGTAATCCGATCGCGTAAGCCTCCGGCTACTGTGTACCATAAACCTCCATCAAATTCCTCAGTCCGCTAGCCCGCGGTCTAAGACACGAAATGAAGAATACAGGACACGGCGTAGAGGCAATTGAAGTTCATCCTAAATCCATTTCTTAGCGTCGAAAAACGAGCGCTTAAATGCGACATTTTGATTCTAAAACTCGTGTGAACCTGCGAATGGAATTGATATAAGAAATAATGGACTTTCTCACTGAGTCATCCAGTTTAGATTGAGTTTAAAAATAAGAAAGAAATTTAGTAGGTTTTGATGTTTCTTATTGTGTTTACTTTTGCACAAGTATCCGGAAACATGATCACTCACTCAACCGGACAACCACACTCATCCGACACCATTCACACTGTGCCAAACTAGGCAGCTTGTTGACTGGTGCTGAAACAGTAGCCAATCCGATTGTGTGATCATCCGATCCGAGATCAAGCCGTTGATCTTCATTTCCGAAAGTTCATCAATGTCTTCAAAAATGCCCTTCCTAATGATTGTGCTCTAAATTTAGCCAGAGGAGGGCATTTGCAGAGGTAGTGGAGGACTGTTTCCTTTTTGCCGGTGGTCTCCACAGCTATAACAGTTAGTGTTGTGACGAATGGGTAGCGTCGATCCTGACTATGTCTGACCTAATTCTGCATATCAGATCAAGCGTTCGGGATTTATTAAAGGTAAGCCAAATATTTCTAGATATAATGCAGTGAATTAAACTGCTTTACCTACGGTTCGATTCGTTAAGAAAAATTGAGAGAATACTGGCCTTCATAACTCTTGACTCTTTCCGCAAGTGAGCTATAAGGGGCTAATCTTTGCCTGGCCACCTGTTCATTTTCATCCCAATGCCACAATGACCCGGAACCCAGATAAGAGTGAAATTGTGTTAATGTTGAGGCTAGCAATTTCATTCCGGCATTACTGAGGAATGATGTACTAGAATTTGTGGCTTTAACAGCTGCCTGACTGTTTGTGATAATAGACGTATTCCGGTTTGTGTTTGAGAGCATCTTGCATGCTTCCCTGAAAGTTAGTAATTCTGCCTAGAAAAAAAAAACAAAAGCAAAACAAGATCAAGCCGTTGACCTTTGATCTTCATTTCCGCAAGTTCGTCAATGTCGTCAAAAAAAAACCCTTCCTAATGATTGGGCTCTAATTTTGGCCAGAGCGATGCTTTTTCAGAAGAAATGAATGACTGTTTCTTTTTCCTGAAAATCAGCAATCGCTTGTTCTGTGTGAAATGTACTACGTTTTACGGGATGTGTATTATCGTTTAGAAGAGGGGTGTAAGTAAATTAGAGACCATAATGGCTTATAGAGAGCCTTAACCTATAGTGAATTACAACTCTAAATCATTTCTGTGTGCGTGTTTAGAGAAATTGAGGGGACGTACAATTTTCTGTCGATTCCAAACAGATAATGAGCAGCACTTTACCTGGCAAGAGATAATCTTGGGGGATTTGTCAATTCCTCGCAAGAGCTAGTACATCCCTGAAAAACTTTTTGCGCAGCTGCCAATCGAACCCGAGACAGAGTGCATGACAATGCAACGGACCATTATGCATTATAAAGACATCCAAAACATCACATCTACATAATATGAAAAAAAAAAAAAAAACAAATTTTTGACCTGAAGTCCACATCAAGAAAATTTAATTTTGATAAAGTAGTATTTCGATCAATGGAATATTTAAATTACTTTTTTATTAAATTTTCCTTATAAATGTCCCAAAATAAAGAAATAAAATTTTCAATAATCAGTGTCAATGGTAGCTATATGACCAATAATAACATGCCTGTATTTAAAGCACATACCTACTGCAAGAGCCGTGTCTATGTTGTTATGTAGTTTTGCTTTCGTTAAATGTGTCTAAGCAAAAGTATCTCAACATATACATAAGCTTCAAATTGATGTTGAATAACCAAACACATCAAACACGCATCCATTCATAATACCAGGAACAATTAATAAAGTACCTACAAAAAATTAAATGACTTTAAACCGATTATCATCAGTTTTGTACCCCGCCTACTCTCAAGTTGACAGTCCTATGCAATGGACTGTCAACTTTAGATAGATAAACGTATTTTTTATTCGAATTAACGTAACAAAAAAGTGTTTAGCATCTACGTAAACTATGCCTTTTAGTTTGCTTTACATAAAGGTAAAAACTTAATTTTCGATAATTGCAGAGTTGGGAAATGAAAAAAAAAATGTATAGATTAATTTTCCCCACTTTGAATACTTTATCATCGTTGAATATATGAACAAATATAATTGACTTGACATCGTTTTCAAGCATTTCATGACTTAATAATTGGACATAGTCTAGTGTCAGTCAGATGAGGTAAGAAAATCGGAATGTTTGTATTAATTGCAAAAAGTGCACATAATAAACGGAGCAATATTTTGTAGAAGTTAATTTATCATTTTGACCCCCAATATCAAAATTTAGATTTAAGCAAAAAGTTCAAAATCTCACCAAAGCCAAATGATTTGCATTTTTATTTTTTTATAAAATAAAATTTTTATATTCTACAAATCAACTTGGATATGTCATGTTATCGAAATTGAAAACAAACATAATTTTCTGCATTAAAACTGTAAAATTTGTCAAAATTTTGAGAAATGAAGTCCTAAAGTCATTTTTGGACAGGGTTTTTCAAAATTAGTTTAAAGGATCGGTTTTCAAAATTTCAAAAAATGAACATTTAAGACATCGATTGTTCAAACTAATTTTGGAAAACCCGGTACAAAAATTGGAAATTTCAAGAAAACTACATTTTTTTAAACAAAGCGAGCTGTTAGTGGCGCCTTTGCAAGTATTGAATAGGAGACGGCGAAAGGGGTTTGGCAAGACGAAGCTTATGCTATCATCGAGGGCTAATTTTTTCGATGGATACGAGTAGGTACAACTCTGAAGTCGTCAAGGACTTTATCTATCCAGGCTCTACTATTACCTAGCAAAATAACATCAGTGCAGAGATCAATTGAAGAATCACTCTCGCTAATCGCTGTTTCTTTGGGCTAAGAATGCATTGGAGTACACTGAAAATAAATTCCTAGGTAATATTGACAAAAACGTTTTGTTGACCTTTAACAAAACAATTTTATCGTTTTGATAAAATTTTTGTCAATACGAAAGAATGATTTTGTTGATTTCACAAACTTTTTATAATCCAGCATGATTTTTTGTCAGTTTAACAAAATATGCCCTACAAATAATATTTTCAGTTTAACAAACCAAGTTTTGTTAATATAACAAAATAAAACAGAGATTTTTGTCACATCAACAAACTTTTTTGTGATGTTAACAAAATGTTTGTTGTATCTACAAAAAATTTGTTTTGTAAATGTTTGTCAATATCACAAAGTTTTTGTTAATTTGTTTTTGTCAATTTAACAAAAAATGAAAACATTTTTGTTAAAATGACAAATATTTTGTTTTGGGGTTGAATTATTTTGTAATATTGATAAAATAATATTATCAGATAGATAAAACTATTTTGTAAGGAAACCAAAAAATTTCTTTTGTGTATGATATAGTTCACACTTGGTTTTTGTTAAGAAATCGATGTAAGACTAACTGAACTTAACAAAAATTGCGTATTGTCCATACGCCCTCACAGATGGTTGAATGTGAGATCGTAGGGACGAAACGCCAATTTTTGTGGACTTAAATCCCAAAAAAAAAAAACTATTTTGACAAAATTAATTTTGTTTTTTGTGGATTCAACAAATGAAATTTGTAAAATTGACAAAATATTTTGTTGAATTGACAAAATATTTTGTTAATTTAACAAAATATAACAAGTAATTTTTGTTAATTTAACAAAATATTTTGTTAATGTAACAAAACAATTTTGTTAATTCAACAAAACAATTTTGTTAATTTAACAAAAAAATTTTGTTAATCCGATAATAATAAAAAAACAATAACACTAACAAAAAAATTGTTAATACAACAAAAGAATTGTTAATATGACAAATTAATTTTGTAAATTCTACGAAATTTTGTCATATTGACAAAATATTTTTGTTATTTCAACAAATTTATTTGTTAGCATAACAAAATAATTTTGTGGATACAACAAAATATTTTTTGTTACCTCAACAAAATTCTATAATTTTTGTTAATTTGACAAAACTTTTTGTTGGACGTATATTGACAAAATTTTTGTTAAATCAACCTAGATTTTTATCATATATACCTAGATTTTATTTTCAGTGTAGTAAATCCCTCTATCAAAGAACCAAATAGACCTTATACTCGTGTAAGGCCTTAATCATCCCGGTTCTCCTGTATTGGATGCGAATCTGCTTGGGTACTTTGAAAGGAAGATTCTTCGGGTGATTTTCGGTCCTATATGTAACGATGGTGAATGGAGTAGGAGAGTCTACATCCAGCATTACAGTGAAGTCGACTGCTTAAAAATCTGAAAATACAGCGGCTGAGATGGCTAAAAGACTTGGAGCGTATGGACGCACCATGCCGACGATTCTTTGAATCTACCCATGGTGGTCAGCGAAGTAGACGAAGACCCACCTTAAGTGAGAACCAACTTGAAGTGCGTAACTGGAAGTACTGGAAGTAGCTAGGGACCGAACTGGCTGGAGAGGCTTATTGGTTGAGGCCGTATTCGAACCTGGACTGTGAGCGCCACCTTAAGTAAAGTAAGTTAGTAATATTTTAAACAAATAAAGGTTAAAATTAAGTATTGACAAGTTTAAAAAGGTTATGACCTAGTATCATGATATCGAATAGAAAAGACTGCCAGGTTAACAATATCGATTTCCCGAGTTTTGTGTTACGGGTTAAACCGTTTTAATTATTTTTTTTTCTTTCTAAGACACACAATAGTAGTATCCCTGGGCATAATGGTTAGTGCGTTGGACTGTCAAGCAGAAGGTCCTGGCTTCCATTCTTAGCCGCTGCAAAAGTTTTTCAGGGTGTACTCTTGCGAGGAATTGACAAATCCTCTAAGAGTATCCCTTGTCGTGAAAAGTTCTGCTCATAAAGCGGTTCGGAATCGGCAGAAAATTGTACGTCCACTCCATACCTACTAACACGCACACAGGAATAGTTGAGAGTTGCAAGTCACTAGGCTGTTGCCCCACCAAATTTATTTATTTTTTTAAGATATGTATGTATATTATAATGCTCTGTTATTTTCCCTAAGACTAAACCCCTTGAACTTAACGATCCGATAAACGTTATTCAGCATGTTCACTTTTTAACCCAGCCATTTCGACCATTTTGGAGATTTGATAAAAAGCCAAAATCAACAGAAAAAAGTCTCCAAAAAAGTGGATATAGTTCGCTTAAAGAGGTTAAATCTTGAGATGTTGTTTGATACAACATTACATCTTTCCACCGATATTCAAATGTGATGTTATCTGATACGAAATACTACAACTTTTTGCATTTTAAGGGGCGTTCACATTTTCAAATTTGTTTGACAAGCACGGCATGATTAATTTTGTATGAATGACAAATATTAGCGTTCATGTTCATAAAACATGCTATAAAATTTTATATGAGAAATATTACTTGATTTTTATATTTCAAGTCTGAAAATTCCAAGTCTTAATTAATCTTATAAAATGCACTTGAATTACTGCTATTTCTTATAAAACACATTTTGATATATTTTCTTGAGATGTTCAGAGCTCGAGAAATCAGGCCTTACAGAAATGCGTTTACATTCTCAAATATGATGATATGATATGATATCAGTTTGACTTTTGGAGCCTGATTACACGATTGTTTTTCGTTTGTTTCGCTTTTCGTCTTTTTGACAGTTTGGGTGAGAGGTCAAAAAGACGAAACAACTGAACAAAAGAATCGTGAATCAGGTTCTTGATTTATTTTTCTGCTATATGTAGACTTTGTTCACACTGAACTAAATCCTCCGAATTTTTTTGACGTTTCTGTACTTTATCCCACTTTCTCTGTCGGAGCTTATAAGCCGATTGACACCATTCCCATATTGTAATGGAAATTGTCAAAGCAAATACTAGATAAAACACTAAATCCGGTGACATCGTAGTTATCATCCAGTTCATGGCTTCGGCTTGACAGATGGAGAACCATCTATATTTTGATGTATTTAGAATATTTAAATTTGGCATTATGTAGTTTTACAGATAAATGACAAATTAGATTTTGATGTATCAAGAATATTTCGTTGCAAATATCAACCGTTTGCCCTAAAAATGGATTTTACGGAACAGAAAAAGAAAAAACAAAATTTTTCAGATTTCTTAAATGCCAATTATGAAAATGCATTTTTCCGGAGCATAAAATAAAATGCAATCGTCCATCACTAACATGAAGCTGGTTTGTTTAAAACAGTGAATGAACCTGGAATGAAATTTGACACCAGTTTTTTCGTCTTTCGTGATATATTGGGTGATAGGTGAAGAAATGTTGGGGTGAAGAAATATGTAGTTCTAAGTATCAATAAAAAGTATTAAAATCGAGATTTCAATTCATTGACACCATAGGCGAACTCTTTTTCAGGTGTTTCAAAGTTTCCAATGTTTCCATGTAGTTAATACGCAACATTCCCAATGAAAGTAAACAGGGTCTTAAATGCAATACTAAAATAACAACGATCTGTAACGGGCTACACGGAAAATCTAACGTGGTCAAATCGCACGATCTCGGTGGCCAATTCACATCGCCTTCGCGTGAGGTAAATATTTATTAGGGCTGTGGCCCTAACGTCTGTTGAAACCATATGTCGTCAGTTTCCATGTCCTATAATCCAATTCGTGTCAACAGACAATGGATATTAACGTTAAATGATATGGCCTGTCCATTGTTGTTCTCAAAGAAATATGGATAGATGATGCTCACACCAAACAGTGACTTACTCTGGATGCATTGCAATTTCGTGGATCTCGTATGGATTATAATCTAGATTCTTCCAAGTTGACGAACGCATTTGTCTAGAATATGATTTGGCTTTCATAAAATAATTTCATCATTTCCCCATGTTTTTCAATGCTATAACTCTCCGTGTTGATTTGGAAAGACAGACTTTATAAATGACAGCCAATTTGACAGATGGAGCTTCAACAACTGCCAAAGTTTGAACATCCCTATTTTAAAACTCTTTAATACAACAAACGTGAAAAACAGAAATCATGCAACAGAGCTGTCACAATTATGTTTTGTATGATCTGAAAAATAAGCCTCTGGAGTTTAACCATTTACAGTTTAGACGTTTATTTTACAATGTTAAATACGGTTTGAAATGAGTAGCACAATTCTTCCAGTTTCAATACGAGCGCCGGGAAATTAGACAACAAATTGACCAAACTCAGACAAAATTCCGACAAAGATCAATTTTTATATAGGCCTTTTATTTTAAATATGTCTTGAGCATTTCCTTAAATATACCCTAAATTTGGACCGGGCTAACATTTTTTAGGTTATGAAAGAGTGTGTAAATTAGTTCCTTGAAAAGAAAAGCCAGCAGGTGAAATTAGGCATTGTACCTGGCGCATGCAAGCTTTCCAGTATACCTTAAACACTTAAACACACAGAGCTTAGATAATTTTTATCTCTAAAACTTTTTGCTAAGTAATTTTGTTTTTAAATAAAACTCGCTAACGATTTGTCGAAAGAAAACCAAAAAATACCTTTTTTTTAAAAAAATGGGGGACTCATCCCCTACCATCTTAAAAACTTAACTTTATATTGAGGATATCCACCCAAGCACATATACCATTCAAAAAATTAAGTTAACGAAAAATGTAGATAGGTACTTTTTTTAAGAAATGCCTAGGACATACAAATCAATCCATGTACCAAACGGATTGAAAGTCAAATTTTCCGGGGTTACAAGGGTCTATCATGAATTTGAAATAAAGTTAATAAAGCTGTTTTTATGATATAATTATAAGCACTTAGTATCGGCATTGCTTTTAATTTAGTGATTAAAATATAATATGGCAACCCATCGTAATCTGAGCTACATTATAACAACTAAGAAGGGGTGGTTTATCTGGTTTACCACCACAATAGAGTTTCTTTCTAAAGACACAATTACTTATTTTAAACTCGTAATGAACAAAGAATAACCAAGACAAATACTCGAGTAACACACAAAGCGTCTGACCTCTTTTTGCTCCATAAGATCTAGTATAGGAGCAATAAAAATAATATGTATGTATGTAGGTACCTACCTTTATAAAAGTTAAAACAACCGACAACAACAAAATACAGATGGTCAAATCCAGATGCAGATTCCGATTCCGAATGTTAAAAAAAAAAAAAAAAAAAAAAAACTCCAAGTGTGCAACTTGCAAGCAACCATTAGCGATACTCTTGACTTGGTCTTAAGGGGTCCCATCGGGGTACCCTCATAAGAAAGTTGAGGTAGGATCGTGTTTATGCTTTGGTATTCTCTCAGCGAGAGCCATAGCTTGGTACAAATAAAAAAGGAAAATCAAAACTGAATGAATGAGAATGTAAATGAAAACGAAAATTTGTCTGTCTGCATAAGCATGTTGCTACCAAATTTGCAGTATAATGACTCAAACAAAATGTGGTAACAGCATCACTTGTTAGCTGCACGAAGCACGTTGTCCTCAGCTGATGACTGATCGTGTTCATGTTCAGTTCAACAGATCGCACCAGTGTGACCGTTGTATATTTTTGATCACAATTAAGATTAAAATAAAATAAAAAAAAAAAACTGTGGCAAAATTCCTCCAAACAAGTCTTATTAAATGAGATAATAATATAATTTGAATATTTTCTATCTAAATGCTAATAATTGAGCTGATGGCAATGCCATATCTACTAAATTCATTTAAACTGAAAATGTAACCACTAAATAATTAATGAAATGAATTACTAACTTACTATTTTAACGAGTGATGTTTTAAGAGCTATCGGAAATTAAAAAAAAAAACACACATAAAATTAAGAAAATTTTATCAAATCTTTATTTGAATCGATAGTACGGTCGATATAATTTAATGTTTAAAGATTATTTCATTCAAATGTTGGCCGTGGCTGCGCCTCAAATGGTCCATCCGCTTAGTCCAATTACGGCATACTCTTTCTAACATTTCGGCCGGTATCTCAAGAATAAATGCTTCAATGTTGGCTTCCAGTGCGTCAATCGAAGCGGGCTTGTCGCTTTAGACATGAGCTTTAACATAGCCCCACAAAAAATAGTCTAGAGGCGTTAAATGGCTCGCAGGATCTAGGCCGCAAACTGACCTTCCCCAAACGTGAAATAAACTGTTCACCGAACTCGCCTCTCAATTGGTCCATTGTTACGCATGCTGTGTGGCGTGTGGGCGCAGGGCCGGACAAGCTATACGTGCAAGCTGTGCAAATGCGCAGGGCGCTGAACTCAAAAGGCGCCTTGGGCAAGCGTTAAAAAAGCCACTACTTCATAACCACTACCTACCATCGTTTTTAAGTTTCATTTCTTTTTATAGCGCACTCCAATATTGGTATTTATTATATAATTGATTCTGAATTTTAAGACAGATATATGTACATATATATATATATATATAGATACATATCTACTTTTCCAAAAATAAGTCGATGTTTAATTTCCTATACACACCCCCATTCCCACAGTAAAAAAAAACTACATCACAAAATCTTTACAAAGTGCACAATTTTGTTCGCTTAACAACAGATACCAACATATTTGCTATTTTTCTCTTTATCAATCTACTGTTACGTTATTCTTCACACTCACCATCGCGTGTATCGTGTATGAGTGAAGGCATTTATTTTATTTTGATATCCCTCCCCTATGCAGTGTAACATAAAACAGAATTTCAACAGCAAATACAGACAGTTACCAGTTTGCAAGTTGATAACATGAGCACGATGCCAATTCTTCTATATGAAATCGAAGTCAGCAATGTTACTCAAACAGAAATTCTGAGGTACAAAATTCATACTCAGTGCGCAGAATTAAAAGTTGCGTCTAGGAATTTAAACTCTTCCGGTTGAGTGTTTCTTGTACTATGTTTTAGTTTGGCACTGGCCTCTGTTTATGAGTGAAAATATGCGCTTAAAATATGCGCTTAAAAAGGCAAAATATGCATTTAAAATATGCACTTAAAACCAATTCAACTTAATTTCTATTCAATATAAAAACACATTTTCTTCATCTTTTAAAATAAGTTAAAAATAAGACTCAAAAACTGAGCATGAGTGCATCAGTCAACATTTTTCAATTTATATGTAGTGGTTTATGTGTAGTCGGAACCGAAAACAGTTGTTTTGTTGTACATGAAACGTGTTAAGCTTTATGCGCGAAACAGACTAAACCAACCACCAACAGCACCAGCGTCGTCAACAGCAAACAGCACGCTGGCCAGCAAATACTTTTTTTCAAACACATTAAATTAGCATCGTGTTGTAATTTTTTGACATTTATACGTCTTATTGTTGTTGCATTTTGTGTTATTGTAACCAGTAACAGCAAATTTTGGATTTTGACCAAACGACGCTGTTGACGTTGCTAGTGCTGGGGTGCCAGCACGTAACTTGGTACAATCGAGTTTAATCGATACAATCGAGCCTCGGCAGTACCTATTTTGGTTCAATCGAGTGTCCTCAATTGTATCTTCAGATTTGGCAGCACACAAACTTGAAAATGAGGTTTGAAAAAAATTTTTTTACTCGACAGAAAAAAGTTATCGCTAGCAGTGATTTTTTTAAGAAATAGCATGAAAAAAACAAAAAAATGTCAATAAATAAGAAACAGACGCAAGTTTCGAACACTTTTATGAGTTTTCACCATGATTTAGCCATAGGAATGCTTAAAAATAGCCAAGGCAGGAAAAACAGAAATTTTCTTACAAGTTACATACCTAATATAAAATATACTAAAAAGTAAAAAACTTCACTTTAAAGGCACGGGCCGAGGTACATGCATAATTTTAGCATTAAGTACTTCCTCATCTTCACTTTCCGAATCAAAAAATATAAGAAGAACACCAATTTGACATTTCACTTCATATACATAGTTCACAATGATATTTTTAAATGGAAGTCACAAAGAAACTCGTCTCAAATTACGTGCTGCCAAAAATAATTTGTTTCGAGTTGACCTACGATCGACAATGCTCGATTGTATCAAGTTACGTGCTGGCACCCCTGGTCTATTTTGTGTTGAACGATTAAAATACATTGGCGCAAAATTTTAAACAGCCTATTATTAAGGTATTAGTATGATACTACTTAGCAATATGCTAACTTTAAAGTAGTTTACTAACTCATTCTTAATTTTAAACATTTTCTAACTGTTGCTGGTGACGTTACGCTTTAAGCTTTACCACATTATACCCACACACTTTTTTCATTTTTGATAGATGATCGTTTAAATTTCGATCTCATTTATACAGTTTCAAACACACAGACTTATTTTTTTTTCATTTCAATGTTTTGCCGGCACAATCTAGTCAAGTTCAAGTTGTTTATATAATGCTTTTTATATTTCGGTGTTTGGATATGGTTCAAGATTGTGAAATGAATAAAAGAAATAGATAATAGTCTTAAGGTTTGTTTGCACTGACATAAAATTTATATTTTTTTTACTGTCTAGTTTATTTTTTGAACAATATAGGTAGGTACCCTAAAAATATAAATTTATTATAAAAAATATGCATTTATAGTAAAATATGCACAAAAAAATGCAAAATATGCATTTATAGTAAAATATGCAAAAATATGCACTAACGGTTAAATGCCATTTTAAAGGAAATTTCTTGATTCATATACATAATTAGTTACTTTGCTTCCAAGGTGTTCCTAAAAAAATATGCATTTGCATGGAAATCCGAACCCTAGTTATGATAATGGTTCAAAAATGAAAGGAAAAGAGGCTGGTGTTCAAAACAAAATTAAGTGTTTTGAACCAAGAGCTTATTTTGTTCAGGCTGCTTGCATTCCTTTTGGTTGTTGTTGGTTTTTAATGATTTAGCTTGCTGTTCATTGAAAGCTGTTAAGTTTTTTGACATTTCTCAATGCATATAAAACTTTGTATCAGGTTCAACAATGCGTTGGGACATAGGTACATATACAAAAAATTTCGCTGGTTTGACCTTAAAACCCCTTTCTGAAACCAGATGGGAGTAGACTAAATGCTTTAAAACCATTCAAAAAATCTTAGAAGCTATAATATGAAGCTCTTATTGAAATATCTGAGGCTGGAAACGTTGAGAATAGAAACGTGCTGTCATTAGGAAGTAAAATTTTAGTTTCAAGTTTACGAGTATATGTTGCATATTAATCTAGTTTGATATTTAAGAAAAAAATAATGGCGCAAAATTTTAATTGAATTACATAGTACGATGCTAAAGCTGTTTTAGTATGATATTAGGTTAAAACAATAATTTTAATCGAATATAGCATCATACTTCTCTACCCTTTAATTAAAGTTAAAATCATCGAATACCTACTTTATTTTTTTAGTATCGCGCTAGCTTCATATGACACTTTGACATTTGCAGACATCAAAAAAGTTTCGTGTACTTATTTTTTTAAACGAAATGTCGTTGTTTTAGGTGTGTTCAAAGCAATTTATTAAGGAAATTCTTTTAGTACGATACTAGTGAGAAAATGTTTAAAATTAAGAATGAGTTAGTAAACTACTATAAAGTTAGCAAATTGTTAAGTAGTATCATACTAATACCTTAATACTCGTAATAGGCTGTTTCAAACTTTGCACCAATATAACTAGTAAGTATTTACAAACTCCGTCTGCTAATTTATCTACTAAATATGCTACTAAAAACTCTTTAGTGGAAATGCGATCAGAAGAACAATTCACTAACGTGCAATCAGCTGAAGCCATAGCTCTAAATCTATAAATACCATCACAGTTTCCTCAAATAACAGTTTTTTGAAACTAAAATTAATAAAAAACTACTTCAGGACCCCAATGACTCAGGAAAGATAAGTTGACTAGTCGATCATGGCTATAGAGAAAGAGCTTGTCAAGTCATTATATTATGATGATCTGGTAGCTGAGTTTGCTAAAACAGAAGCCAGAAAAGTTAATCTATTGCAAAAAATTCGGTTCTATTTATTTTTATTAAAATAATAATCTTATTATTATTTCCTACATGAGCAACAATTAATGAGTTCATTATTTATTTGTATGTTGTTATGTTTTTGAATTAGTTTTTAAATATTTTTTACTTCAAAAAATACTTTTTTCAGTTCTTAAATTTTTGTGATATATTTTTTTACTATTATTTTTGTGATATATTTTTGATTTCTTAGTTTTTAATAAAAATCATATTTATTTTAATTAAATATAAGTATTATCTAGGAATAGGCCTCTTGGGGATCCCTCGTTAAAAAAACGCATTGCAAAGGGTACCCCTTGGGTAATGAGGAAATGACTTTTTCCGCCAATCCAATCCAAATGAGAGGCGCCACTGATAAAGCTTGCGCAGGGCTCTAATTTAGCTCGGGCCGGTCCTGTGTGGGCGTGTGGCACCGTCTTTTTGAAACCACATGTCCATTTTGCGCAAAAGTTTGTTATCATCGCACGGTAGCGCTCAAGATTCACAGTAACGTCCAATGATTCCGCCAGCCCATAATCCGTACCAAACAGTGACTTTTTCTGGATGCATTGGTAGCTCTTGCAATGCTTCTGGCTGGTCTTCACTCCAAATACGACAGTTTTGCTTGTTCACATACATTCAACCGATAATGAGCTTTTTCGCTGAACACAATTTGACGATAAGAAAGTGGATCTTCGGCCAACTTTTCAAGAGCCCATTCACCAAAAATTCGGCGTTGTGGTAGGTCGTTCGGCTTCAAATCTTGCACCGGCTGTATTTTGAAAGGCTTCACACCTAAATCCTTCCCCATATATATTTTCCTCAGTTTGCACCTTACGTAAGCGTGTTGGTGGTTTAATGTCCAACAATGTAAATTTAGTGCGAAATCTAGTCACAATAGCCCGAATGGCCGCCTCAGTAGGTAAATTAATCTGACCATAAAATGGAATAAGCGCGCGATGAACTTTTTAAACAGAGAACGCATTTTGATAATAAAATTCAATAATTTGCAAGGGTTGTTCGTTTGTAAGACGATTCATGGTTAAATTGTAGACCAAACTGAAGATGTTTGACAGTTACACAAAACACGAAACGTACGTGAGCTGTCAAAACCAGTGTTGCTAAAAAGAAAATAGCAAAACAAAAATCACCCATTATAAGCAAGTAATTGGTTCTTTTCCTGTCGTCATTTTTAACGATAACCACAAGTACAACACTATAAGCAGAGCACACAATTATAGCCAGACTGTCGCTTCGATTCAATTAAATCTTGCAATCCAACTTGGTCATATTCCTGGATCGAAGTCTTGATTCGGATTTAATACCCCAAACCACTCATATAATCAGGGTATGTAAGTAATTCTCCATCATTTCTAGGATATGTTCGATTAGAAATTCACATTAGTTTGTTCACGAAGTCAGTACCTACATAATACTCGTATGTACTAGATTTATGAAGCAAGCAAAAATTAAAGAAAAAATCAAGGAAAATCAAATCAAATAAAATAGACTTTTATTACAAGTTTTAAGATGTGTTTTTTCTAAATCAGTTATTAATTAAAGGGTATTTAAATTGGTGTCGGTAGATGTTGGCGACCATGGTTTCGGTGACATCTGTCAATATTTTGCTGTTAAGTATTCAAATACTGATGCCAAATCTCCATGGCAAGTTTTCACGATTGAACCAAGTGATAAGATTTTGTTATCAAAATCAGTGTTCGTTTCACTAGACGTCATAGCGCTCCACAGTCGAATCTTAACGTTTGGTGGCCAAATTTGAGGCAACCGGTTCGGTAATAAAACAGCTAACATTCGTACTTCAAAATAATGAAAGATCGGGCTAAAACGTTGCTACTGCCCGTGAAAGTGTACAGTGGAACCCGTGTACAAGAAGTCGACTTTTCAGAGACTTCAACTTGGCGAATTTTGTGTCGGGATCTGGGCCTACACCTGCACAAGATGTAAGTAATCCAGAAACTCAAGGCTCATTACCATAGACAACGCTATTTGTTCTCTGACTGGACTTATGCATAGGACCGCAAATTTGGCCTCAAATTCATCTTTGGCGATCAAGTACATTTTTGGATGAATGGCTGTGCTAACAAGCAAAATTGCCGTAAATTGGACGACACCAACACTCACGAGGTAAGCTTACCTCAAAAAGTCACCTCTTGCAGAGGTGACGAATGACGATATATTGGACTCCGCTAGACTTTTTGTGTTGGGGTTTACTTAAGTCGCAGGTCTATGCGAATAAACCACTTTTGACCGAAGCTCTTAAATTGATAATAACAAAGGCCATTGCTTAAATTCAGCCGGATCCATTCGGAAGAGTCATTTAAAATTGGACTTTTTTATACATACTTGTTTCTTTCAAATAAAATAAAATGCACGACTGGATCGCACGAACTTGCTCTTATGTAAAAGTACTTTGGAATTTAAGATACATTTTATAAATATAAAACATGGATTTAATGAGATAATAATGTTCAAATGCATAAAATTGTCGTCTGGTTTCCGGAAAAGTATGAATTTATGCAAATAAACTTTAAAAAATCATTTTATTATTAAATAAATTTTTTATATAAGAAATCTCTCTAAAATTTTTCAAGAAAAAAATGTGGGATGCGAATTTTAAGTATTAAATAATATTGATTTTTTATTTGTATTATTTTTTTTTTAAATCCAAAAACTATTTTTCCGAAAAAAAATTTATTTTATATTTTTTCAAATGCAAAGCAGCTCCTGCATAAAAATTTTGGTTAAAATCGTTAGAGCCGTTGGTGAGAAATTCGAAAATCAAAAAAACCGTTCTATGACAGCTACCCCTAATAACATTTCCCCCCAAATTTTTTTTTGACTAAAATATAGTCCATGACCATTATATCACACTTAATTTTTTTTATCAAAATCGTTAGAGCCGTTTTTGAAATAAATAAGATTTTGCATTACGAGTGTATGGAGGGTACCCTTAGTTTTGGAGCTAAAAACAAAATTTCAATTTTTCCTCTAGGGAATCACCGAAGACTCTTAACTACCGAGATTGAAAGAAATAGGTCCAGTGGTTTAGGCTGTAGTGAGAGGTACAGACATACAGACTCACTGAAACATGTTTTTTTTGTACTAAATTTTCCTTAAAATTTTTCTAAAAAAAATTGATATGCAAATTGTTAGTATTTAACAAAATACATTTTAAAATGTAATTTAAAAATTTAATCGTGTATCGGTTTTCAAGATATTGAATTTTCAAAAAAAAAATTGTATTATTTTTTTAAAAATCCAAAAACTATTTTTTCGAAAAAATTTTTAGTTTATATTTTTTCAAATGCAAAGCAGCTCCTGCATAAAAATTTTGGTTAAAATCGTTAGAGCCGTTGGTGAGAAATTCGAAAATCAAAAAAACCGTTCTATGACAGGTACCCCTAATAACATTTCCCCCCAAATTTTTTTTTCACCAAAATATAGTTCATGTCCATAATATCACACTTAATTTTTTTTATCTAAATCGTTAGAGCCGTTTTTGAGATAAATAAGATTTTTCATTACGGGTGTATGGGGGGTACCCTTAGTTTTGGAGCTAAAAAAAAAATTTCAATTTCTCTTCTAGGGAATCACCGAAGACCCTTAACTACCGAGTTTGAAGAAAATATCTCCGGTAGTTTAGGCTGTAGTTCGAGGTACAGACATACAGACATACAGACATACAGACATACAGCCAGACAGACGGAATTGTCGGACCCACTTTTTTCGTCTTCGCTATCATCGTAATGTCAACTTTGATCAAAATCTCGAGTTCGATTTTTTTTCCAAATGCAGAACTTGCCCTATAGTACCTATATCGCAAGTAAAAAGAATGGTGAAAAATTTAAGTTGAATTAGAACGATGTTAAAGCTGTTTTAGCTTTGTATATAAAACTTATAGTACTATCAGGAAGACGAAAGATTGTGGCGACATCTTAAAGACAATGACAGTACTTCCTAGATTTGTCTCTGCTAAATTTAATAATAAAATATTCTCTCTTTTACTACTTGTTTTGTATTTTATTTTACTCTCCACTGTAAAATCTAGCGCTAGTTTCAGCGCCACCACCAGGCTAGAGTTCGCAATACAAAATCACGCTCCACTATAGGTTATATTTACAAGGGTTTTAGTATGAAACTAGGTTAAAACGACGATTTTGCAAATTTTATACAGTGGCGTAGCGTGCCATCTCGACGCCAGGGGCGGGAGACCCATTTTGCCGGCCCCATTTAATACTTAATTAAAATAAAATTTCGAGACACCATTTCACAGGCAATGAGGTATCTTTTATTGAAGGTCAAATAGAATCGTTGGTTTCACAAACAGATTCTACGAGCCTTACGAGCAGCGAAGTCGGAAATAACTTTGTCAAAATCAATATTTGCAGCCAATTCTTGTCCAATCGACAATATAGCTAATAGAGGATCTGAGATAATTTTTGAACTTTCTGGAATCGAGTCGTCATTTCTTGAATGATCTTGTCAAATGATGCGAACATCTCTCGACGGAGTTCGTACTTGTGATACAAAGCTGCATCTGCGGATTGGAAGAAACGGTCTCTGCTCTCCACTAGGAGAGCTTTTAAAGCGCAGATTTTCTGAGCACACTTGTCCACACTCAGTCCTCGTTGCTGCAGGTAAATCTGTGCGTCATCTACTTCAGGTAACACTACAGCCCAAAAGCCAAGAAAAGTGAGGAAGTTGAATGACTGCATGGCTGTCAGAAGAAAACTGGCTCCCGATCTTTTTTGGGAAGTTTGAGATGAATATGTCAATTCTTCCAGTACCTCAAGAACTTCCTCAAACTTATTTTTAAGCGTCTTGACAGCTTCATGTCTAGCTCACCGCTTGACCTGTGACGGCAACCAGAGCGTTCTACCGAGCAGTTGATGCAGAAAAGAAGGCAAATAGCTTCTCCAAAGTTCCAAAAAACGTCACGGAATTCACTGATTCAGAAGCAGCGTGTACCCCAGCCAAGTTGAGTGAGTGGTTTGTGCCTGCAACGAATGGAGGTTTGGGATTCAGTGCTTTAATCCGGGCTTGAATTCCATTGTGGATCCCCGACATTGTGGCAGCGTTTCATGTCCTCTCAAGTCTGTATGTCCAGTCCGTCTGATGTTATCTTCGCGATTATATCGTTGCTGAGATCTTCATTTCATTTATTTGTTTCTAAGAATCTTTTACGATGGGCTACAAAGCCAACAATAATTGATAGTAAAAGTTACAAATAGTTTATCTATATATATAAAAATCAATGCCACTTTTCGTTGTTATTCTATAACTCAAGAACGGGGTTACCTATCCAAACCAAATGTTAAGGCTTTGCTTGGACTATTTAGTAGATGGTTTATGTGAAGTTTGCACAAAATCGGTCGAGTGGTTCTTCATTTATCACATTTTTTGTAACAAATGAATTCAATAAATGTCTTATAATTTTGTTAGTGGGGATTTTGCTGTAAAGTTGAAACTTATATTTTTAATTTGATTTATTCTTTTTTATGTGAAGGAATAATGCCACAAGTCGGGCGAGCAAATATAGGTCGGCGAACGCGTAATGCAAATGATGTGGCATTACTAAGTCGATCACAGACTGCAGATGAACGCGCACAAGCTAATGCATCACAGTGAACGTAATGCACGAAATAGATCTATTGACCCTGTACCTGTACTGAACCTTGCACGCCGATCACGAATACGTCGTGCTGCTATTTTGGCTAAAATGATGCGTGCTGCTTTTAATTACAACAGTTCTAATTGTGATGCGGCAAACTTTCCACGTGAAACGCCCGGCATGTGTTGTGCTAATGGCAAAGTGAGATTTCCAGCATTAAAAACTCCACCCAAACCATTGTATTCATTTATTTTTGGGACATCTCAAACGTCGAATCACTTTTTGATATATGCAACAACACAATTCGGCATTTCAAATGACCTCTTTTAGTGCTACTTAAATTATTATAGATAATTATGCCGACGTTTAAGGTAAATACTTCAACATGATTGTCCCATGTTTATATCAATCTTAATCATAAAGTATTCGATAGTTTTAAAAATTCTGATCCAACATCTACCTAAAATTGCATACATGTTACAGATTCAGGGCCAGATTTATCATCAAGCTGGTTCGTTATTGCCATACTTCGACGCTCATCATCAATTTTTGCAAATTTATTTTATTGGTGATGAAAATCATGAATTGGATCAACGTTGTGCAATTGTTTCGAATACAAGACGAGAAATTATTCGTGAGCTACAAAGGTTTTTCCATCGGCATAACGCATTAGTTCAATTGAAGGGCTTATTTGCATAACATGATAAGCCACATTTTCAAAATATCGAGATAATAGCATTTTAAGTTAAGACAAAAAGAATCAAATAATATGAGGGTGATTTTTATTCCAATTTATTTTTTTAAGATTAAGTAATATATATAGTGTTCATAATATTATGCCTTAATAGTGTGTGAAAAACAATATGTAAATAATATATATATAAAAAAAATTACTGGTGGCTTATCACGTTTTTGCACAGAAAAAAAGAACAAATAATTTCAAAAATCAAAAAAAAAAAAAATAAAAAAATAAAAAGTTTTTTTTTAATAGAATTACTTTATTAGGCTAGTCGCGTACTGGCAACTGTGATCGAAATCAAATAGTTTTATCACTAGTTGAAAGGGAACCGCGCACTGGCAACTCTTTACTCACGCTCGCACTCTTTTCTCTCTTGCACTTATAAAAAACAGCTCAACTGTTGCGAGGCAATCGTTTAGTTTGTGTCAAAACACAAACTTTTTAGTTTCGAGAATCGAGTTTCTCTAAGTGCGCGGTGTCCCATATAAGCCCATATGTTTCATTTTAGCAACTAAACAGTTGCGAAACTAAAAATTGAATGTGCGCGCCTAGCCTTAAGGTACTAGTACGGTCTAGAATGCCAAGAAAACGCACGATTTTTGGGATTTTTTTTCTCGGAAACCTTATTAGGTAATAACATAAAGGTTTCTTACGAGACAATTTACCACAATTTGACCAAAAAATTATGAACAAAAAAAAAAACGGCGACCCGAAAATGGCCAAAAAAATTTCCATTTTTTAAAGCTCGATATTTTTTTTTTCGTTTTGACTTTTTAAACAAATTGTGGTAAATTGTGTCGTAAGGAACCTTCCTTTAAATAACCCACTTTGATTTTTTTGTTTCAGTCCAGCCAATTCTGAGATTAACTGTCCGCCATGGTACCATGTATTTTTTGATCAGTCGACGTTTGCGCCCTCTATAATTCGGCCAAATTTCGAAAATTAAACAAAAAACATTTTTTTTGTACTCTTGACGCATGTGTTCATTATTTAAAAAAAAAAATATGTTATTACCTAATAAGGTTTCCGAGAAAAAAAATTCCAAAAATCATGCGTTTTTTTGGCATTCTAGACCGTACTAGTACCTTAAGGAATTTTTTTTATAGATATTCTTATTAAAATGTATTATAATGTTTCATTGTATAATAATGATTTTATTAAAAAGTAAGCGTTAGTAAAAAAAAATATTTTCATCAGAAAACCGTTGGTAATTTGTATCACATCTTTGTCTCCAACGAGATGTTGAAGCTTTTTCTGGTGTAGCCTCATTATCTCTTTTTAGTTTCTGTGACGGTGGAGCGGAAGAACTATACGTTCGTGTTCACCTTCTGTCGATTCCTGAAAAAATGACTCTCATACATTTTTTAATAACATGATAAGCCACAAAAAAACATGATAAGCCACAAAACAAAATTTTGGTTGATTTTTTTATAACAACATGATAAGCCACAAAAACAATAATATCGCACATACCTCAGCAATTTCTGATGATTTATTATCATCTGATGGTCTAAAATCAGTATCAACAATACTATCATCGCAATCTTCCGAAAAACCGTCGCTATCGATGGTTTCTTCGGGAAAACTCATTTTTTTATAAAAACACTTTTAAAATTTGATTAATTTTAACTTGTGGCTTATCACGTTATGACTGAATAATTCAATGAAAAGTCTTAATTGAAAAAGTCTCTCTAGTGAATACCAACGACATCTTTCGGGGAATAGCCATAAGATTAAAAGTGTATGGAGATATACTATTTAACAATAGATTTAGCTAAAAAACAGTGTTTTTGAAAAAGTGTGGCTTATCATGTTATTCAAATAAGCCCTTCAATTGTTCAAAATTGCTCTCGATCGTATGCCATCTGATAATCACAAAATCGTAATAAGGGCTGATAGAACCCCTTTTGGAGAGCATGCAAGGCGATTCAATGCACCCACAATTGATGAGGTTGCAATTGTAATTCTTGGTGATCAGTTTCAATCCCGTGATATTGTACTTCATCGCAGAAATGAGCAATTGCAACATGTTTCGGAACTTCATCGTATATGACATGCAAGCCGTTTCTAATAATGCAGGTGGATTATATTTCTTGGATGCGTACCGGAAAAACGTTCGTTATGTTATTGATTTTAGCTATTCTAACTTTTCGATCGGAACAGAAAATTGTATTGGCACTTGCATCCTCGGGAATTGCTGCTACATTATTAGAAGGTGGTCGGACTGCATACTCTGCACTAAAATTGCCATTGAATATATGATTGAAACTCCAATTTGCAATATTTCGAGAAATTCTGCTATGGCAAAAGTTCTGCGATTAACGCCAATTATTTTATGGGATGAGTGTACCAACAGCGAATAAAAAATCACTAGAAGCATTTAATCGAACAATGTAAGATTTACGTGGTAATCTACACTGTTATGAATCAAGATGAGGCAATGAATTATCCAATTGAATTTTTAAATTCATTGAAACTAGCTGGTATGCCACCGCATTGCTTGAATTTGAAAGTTGGTTCTTTGATCATATTATTGCGAAATATTAATCCACCAAAACTGTGTAATGGCACCAGATTGGCAGTGAAAAAGTTATTGCCAAATTTGATTAAAGCTACGATCTTAGCTGCTAAATCAAAAGGAGAAGTTTGATACCGCGTATCCCTATGATTCCAACTGATATGCCATTTGAGTTCAAACGATTACAATATCCTGTGCGTTTATCATTTGCGATGTCCATCAACAAGGATCAAGGGCAAACACTTCACGTTTGTGGTGTGAATTTGGAGGAATCATGTTTTTCACATGGTCAACTTTATGTTGCCTGTTCCAGAGTCGGTACCCCCAGCCGTTTGTTTATTCATGCCCAAAATGGAAAAACAAAGAATATTGTTTATCCAAATGTTTTGGATTAAGTTTTAAAATAGCTTGCAATTAATAAAATATTTTTTTGTTTGAATAAATGAATTTGATGTTGCAATTAATTTTTTTTTATTATTTCACTTTATACGTAGCGAAGCACGTACCGGGCCGCTAGTTTAAATTATAATTTTAAATTAAAATTTTAATTCAATATACATTAAGTAAATATTCTTCTGCCTTTTTTCCTTTTGGTTCGAAGAAGTCGATGAAAGATTCTACCACGGCTACTTTTTCTCCTTCGATATGTACGTGTACGTATCGCAGAACCTGGCTCATTTCGTCTTTGTGGGAGATGTCTGGTGTACTTTCGAAGATTACGTAATAATTTTTAGTTTCTTGAATGCGACGGATGATGGTGGATCGAACTTGCTGTCCCAATAAGTTTATCAATTCGTTCTGTGTTTCTGGAGATAGATGCGAAACTGTGACTCTTGCTCCCAACTTTATCTTTGTCAGGTGTTCCATTAGAAGAGGGTCATATTTAGCCAGGAGGTGCACAAACTCCAGGAAGTTCCCGCGATTGCCACTATCATCTCCTCGAATGTCTTCTCGATGTCCTCTGAAGGCCATATTCTATTTGGCTAAGAACTGGATAATATCCAGCAACCGGTACAGTACATCCCTCCGCTTCTTTTCCTCACTTTCGAAAACTTCTTGTTGTTTCTGATCGATGGTTGCTTTACGGTTCAGACGAACTCCCAACTCCTTCCATTTCAATAAGCTCTGCTCATGGTCTCCAATTCCTGGATTTAGCTTCCACCATTTGTTGAATCCTTTTTCAGATGCGAAGCTCGAGCCGGAATAGCCAAACAGCTTGCAACAGAAACAATACAAGGATTGCTTCCAAGGCAAGTACACCATCCATGTTCGGAGAACCTTTTAACCGTTATATATAATGGTTTGTAGAACCACTCTCTGGTTAGTTTTCGGGTACCGCATTTCGTTGAAGTCCCTGAGCGAACAACAACTTACTTGTGACTAGATGCTTGAGGTTCTTCTGGTGAGTCGACTTCGTCTTGGCCCTGATCTGTGGTAGGACTAGAACGACTTCCAACTTCGACGGTAGGCACACTCTTCTTCTGAATATTGGCCGGAGGACAATTCTAGGCCACGCACGATTCTAGATGGAGGAATCATATACTTACATTGGAATCACTTCCGCTGCTGCTGGATGCCGCCGAAGACGTTAACGTGGCTTTCGTACCAGAACCAGAAGTGAAATATTTCAGTAATGCACCTTGAGACTTCTTCGCCCCTTCCGCCCCACCCAGGCTACGCGACTTTACCTATAGCATATACTTTCTCTATCCTTTTATTAAAGTTAAAACCATCGAATACCTACGTGTTTTATTTTTTTGTATCGTGCTAACTTCATATGACTTTTTGACATTAACAAACGTCAAAACAGTTTCTTACTTACTTAGTTTTTTACATAAAATGTCATTAGGGGTATTCACGATCTAATGCAACAGGTCTAGTATCATTGTAAAAATGCAGAAGTGTAAAATCTTACAACACTACAACAACAAAATATACGGAGTGCAATTTTGCAATAGTGTCGCACTTTAACTATACCCGAAACCTATTGCAACAGTAAAATAGAACGGTGTAGAATTTGCAGTCGCATTTTTGACAGCTCAGCAAGAGCCAAAAGATATATGTACTTCGATAACAGCTTTAAAATAACTCTAAAGATCCGATTCCTTATTTTACTCAATGTTCTTCCATCTCCAACTCCAAAAGTTGTTGCAATTTTTCTCACTGCAGCGCTTTCACTGGATCAACCCAAACGGTAGAGGACAATGGCTAGTTGGAGCTCAATTGAAAATTGCTTACACGAATGAGGTTTTTAAAACTCTTCATCTTCATATATGTAGGTATCAAGGAAAGCAAATTTGAGAACTGACTTCTTTCCATTCTGAGCATTTGTCGAAAGCGATCGTTGTCTAATGAAGCTAAAATATGTATTTTGACGCCAAGCAGTGGATTTAGAATTTAGGTCTTTGCTCATCCAACCACGACGAGATACTAGGACGAATAGAAGGTCCTCGTTCAATTCGTTAAGGATTTTATCCACTTCTTCTTCACTTTCTACATTTTCTAAAAATAAAATACACATGCATCTATGTATGTAGCTTTTTTATAATTTTCGGCCTGAATTTTATTTGATACCTTCGATCCACATAATTTCATCTGCAGCATCTTCTATTAAAAGTTCTGTGATATTTTCTTTTTGGTTTTTTTTTTTGCATCTTTAACAAACTTGAACAAACTTCAATTCTTATAAAAATTAAATTTTCAAAACAAAAAACAAATGCCAAACTCATTTTGGCATTTAATTCAGTGTCGCAAACAGGTGAGAAAAAGTGCGGTCTCGGTCTACTAAAAAATAATAAAATTTCGCATTTTTACTAGGCTCGTTGCACCAAATCGGGAATACCCCTATTATCTTAGGTGTGTTCAGAAGTAACTTATTAAAAAACATAACATTAGCACGATGATATTTAGAACATGTTTAAAATTAAAGAGTTAGTAATCTACTAAAAAGTAAGCTAATTGTAACGTAGTATCATACTAATACCTCAATACTAAGCTGTTTAAAATTTTACACCGATTTTGTTTATATCTACCTCACAGACAGCTTGTTTTATTTCATTCCAACTTCTACCCGTCCTTGCTGGAAAAAGGCTTCAAATTCAAACAATTTAAAGTCCCAGCGGTAACACCAAAGAATGTACTTCTTTTCGTTCTTTTCCTTCTCTCCAGTCTAAAAAAGTCAAACAAAACAGCTTGCAAACTTTTGTGGCTTCTTGGCCTTTGCAGCGAGCAGAAGCTGTAACTGTAAGCGCGATGTCGAAACAACTTTTGCTGTAACTTGTGTAAGTTGTCTTCCCAATTTTGAGCTGAAAATGCAGACCAAAACAAATGGAGAAAAACCAAAAAAATGTAAAAAAAAAGATCCAAACAATAATACTTTTTTTTGCCTCTCTATGTAGGAAGGGGAGTCTCTCAAGCAACTCAAGTCTCAACCTCACTGCGAGTATATCCACGGTGGGGAATCGCAGTTCTTTTTCGTCGGTCGTGTCGGTTAGATCATTTGGTGCGCGCACTCGCGAACGGTTTTAATTTGTTGAACAGTTTTTCCTATGCAGATGTTCAATCGAGTGTTAGGTTGTTTTATTTATTTTTTTTTTTTCTAATTTTAGGTTTTCCTCTAGAATTCATTCATTGTAAATTTTTTTTTTGGAAATCTTCCAGGCATTGAACAAGTTAATGAGACCGATCAATCGACGACGGTCGCTTACGTTATCGATTGGCCCAAACAAGACGCCTGCAGTGCGAGCAAACATCGTGTTCGATAACTAGTTGCAAAAAATCAGCGAAAAAAAGTCAATTTATCTGAAGAGTGATAAACAAGAAAAGTGGAGAAAGAAGGAGAGAAAAACGGTTCCTTTCGATTTCTTTCCCCGCAAAACAAAAGTGAAATCTTCTGAACTTGAAAGGGGAACAGAGAGGTGAACGGTGAATCTGAATACTGAATAAACCCACCATATGCGTGATTTATAGCGATTGTATGATTTTATTTCATAATACTTTTTTTTGTATGCGTTGATATTGTTGATCGAATTAAATTTAAATCTTAATTTAATCGTGAATAAATTTTGTTAGTTTCTTCTACATTTTATAAAGTTGCGAATTTCGAACATAGAATTGAATTTCGATGTAAGTTTTGTGTGAATGAACATTATGAGCTTATGAAAAAAAGCACACAACACAGCGTAATTGCTGGGCATTTTAAATTTATTCGATTATTTTTGTACCGGAAGACGAAGCAGTGGAGAATTTGTTATTAAATTAATATTGTTTGTTGCATAAGAAAATAAAAAAAAAGAAGAAAGAAAGACGTCTTTGACGGAGTTTACTTAAAAACTGTTTGTGTGCGGACCGATACTGTCTGTGCTCAAATGACAGACCTGTAATTAATCTGGCGGCAAAACCAAAAGAAAGTGTTTACCTACTTGCAGTGATTAAGTGTGATTGATTTTGGAACAAATCTGTGGTCGACGTGAGAGGATTTTTTTGACTTAAAAATAGCATTGGCCTATTAGTTGAATCAAGCTTAAGTCCAACTTGTGGAGACCTCTAATTGAACTGGTAAGTTTTTGTTTGTTTATGATTTGAGCCATTGTTTGGCTTATTGTTTAAACAGTCATAAGGAATTTAAAAAAACGTTATTAATTACAGATTTCTTAACAAAAATATTTTGAATTGAATTCAAGTTTGAGGAACATGACGTTCTCACTAAACTAAACAAAAATTATAAAACTACAGTTTCTTCAGTTTTAGTATATTTAACTATGTATTGTTAATATTTTTTGAGTTATCAAAAGCAGGAAAATAAAACGAAAGGATTTCTTACTTAAGGTGGCGGTACAGTTCAGGGTTGGACCAAGGACTCAAGTTACAAGCTTCTCCAGATAGCTCGGTCCTTAGCTAACTGTCTTCATTTTCGCACGTAAAGTTTGTTGAGGTCATCTCCCACTTGTGTGCGCCACATTAGTCGTGGCCTACCTCTAATGCATCGTCCCTCGGGGTTAGGTTAGGTTAGTGGGCTGATAGTTAATCTTGTTACCGTCACTTAGATCAATGTAGACCCGTTGTGATACTCTAGGGTTTGTGACCCCTTGTATTGAAACCTATGATAGTCCCATGTCGATCAAGTCCATTAAGGGTGTAGATGTTTTACAGCAAGCTTTAGCCTGAAATGTCAGAGGGTATTTCTAAAGTATTGAAATTTCTATCGTCACATAATAGCCTGGCTAGGGAGAGGTATACGCCTTCTCAGGGGGTATTTCTTTCGTTTGCCTCCACTTGAGCAATCATTCCCCCCACCAGACCCGTAGGAGCATGTGGCTCCTTGCAACGTCTGGTAGATGAGTTTGAAAAGTCAGTACATATTTAGTGTATATACATATGTACATATGTTCGTTTGTTTGGTCGTTAGTTAAGTCGAAGAGGCTGTTTCCATACCAAAGATGCTCGTGTTCATCGTAGGAGTGGCAACCACAGGTGTATAGGCGAGGTGCCCATTCTCCGTTGGTGCTGTTTCCACAAGGAACATGTGCGTCGTTTTCTTTCGGACTACACTATCGTACTTTAGTTGAAGGCGGTTTTCAGAGATCAGGAATTCTCAAGCCATTTGGTATCATTAACGAATTTTAGCATGATTTTTCTTGTAATGTCGGAGAGCTCTTCCAAGTCGCTGAAAAAATGACTCCCTAGATGTCTGTTTCTTAGATGATATAGCGCAGGGCAGTGACACAGGTAGTGAGGAGTGTCCTCATGTATCTCCTCATCACCGCATCCTCTGCATAAGTCGTCCATACTGAGTTTCATCTTTTTCTTGTGGTAACCGAGTTGGTTGTGACCTGTTTACGAGAAGAAAAAAAGACTTTTTGTTCAGTTGGGGTTGGATTCGAAGACTACGGGTTGCAGCATTTGGGTCCATTCGCTCTATATGACCCAGCCATCTCAGTCGTTGGACTTCAACTCATTAAACTAGGTCGCTTCCGCTGTACAGCCCGTACAGTTCATGGATACATCTTCTCCTCCATTCACAGCCTATGCAGACGGGACCAAAGGTGACACGGAGAATTTTCCTCTCGAAACATCCTAAAGCTTTCTTATCCACTTTCGACAAGGTCCATGCCAAAGAACCATACACAAAACGACCTTGATGATGAGAGTTTTATAGATAGACACTTTAGTTGCTCGAGAGAGGAGTTTGCTACTTAATCGCCTTCTTAGTCTATAGGAGCAGCGATTGGCAAGGGTTATCCTCCGTTTGATTTCATCACGCATTGTTCTTCCAGTTATGTTAATGTTGTCGGCGTATCCGAGTCTACCTTCCAGTTATGTCAATGTTGTCGGTGTATCCGAGTAATAGGACGGACTTTGAAACATTGTGTATTTAGTGCTGACGAGTGAGTTTTGCAATATCCTTTCAAGAACGATATTGAAGAAGTCGCGAGACAGGGCAATAATGAACATAGTTCGTCCCTATAGATGCTTTCATACGTGGCTTTGAAATCGATGAAAAGGTGGTAGGTGTCAATTTGAAGTTCTTGGGTTTTTGCAGGATCTACTGTAATGTGACATTTTAATCGATGGTGGACTTTCCTGGTCTGAAGCCGCACTGATAAGGACATATCAGGTTGTTGACGAAAGGCTACAGACGTTCACATAACATGGCAGAAAGGATCTTGTAAGTGATGTTCAGAAGACTTATGCCCCTAAAGTTGGTTCAGGGGTCTTCTTTCTTGAGGATTGGACAGACAATGCTGACGTTCCATTCATCGGGCATATTTTGCAGATGATTTGGTGCGTACTCCCAACCAAGTCATCGCCTGATGCTTTGTACGGCTCGGCCGTTAGCTTCAACGGCTTTGTTGGCTTTAAGATTCGATATAGCTATCTTCACTTCGTCCAGTTTCTGTGGGCGTTATTGTTGATCTCCGTCGCCTAACTCGATACCAGCGGAATTCTCTTCTTCATCGCCGTAATAAAGTTTGGAAAAATGGTCTTTTCATACTCTCAGGATGGACAGCCGTTCTACTATTATGCTCCCTTATATCCCATATATATCAATGAATCTTTTGTCTTTTTAATATTCGCCAAAAAAAGTTGGGCGCAGTTACATCTGTTGATCAAGGGTATCTGTTGATCAAACGTTTGCCAAAAATTTCATGCAGCAGGCTTTTACTTTGCCTTGCAGTATGCGCAGTCCCTTTGTTGTAAACACAAATAAGAATTCTGCAACGGTAAAAAAAAAACGAAAGGACTTTTCAACAATTTTCTGCTTATATTTCATTAATCAGCTTTGATTGTTATTCCCATAAGATCCCTAAAGTATTTCGATCTGGTCTTAACACGAAGCTCTAGTAATACATCTCCATCACAAACCATCAATGTATTTCCATGCTTTTGGAAGGCGCCCAAATAAGATTAACGCCCTCCTCTATGGCTTTGTTCAATGAAAACGACATGTGTGCTCCGGTAACAAGTATTATAACTTTTTGTGAATCCATTTAGATTTCTTGTTTTGGAGCTTTACTCATATAATTTTCAAAAAAATCTAGCACTTCAAATGTATCTTGAGCAAGTGTTCGTTGAGTGATGGCCAACAGGTCCAATGCAACCAATGCAAAGCTCAACGCAACACCACAGATTTTTACTTGCGACTTATAGGTACTATAAGGCAAGTTATGCATTCGTAAAAAAAATCGAACTCGAGATTTTGATCAAAGTTGACATTACGATGATAGCGAAGACGAAAAAAGTGGGTCTGGCAATTCTGTCTGTCTGTCTGTCTGTCTGTCTGTCTGTCTGTCTGTCTGTCTGTCTGTCTGTCTGTCTGTCTGTCTGTCTGTCTGTCTGTCTGTCTGTTCGATTACAGCTAAACGGCTCGGCCGATTTTCTTCAAACTTGGTAGATATGGGTTTTGATTTTTTACCCCCGGATGTTTTTTGATGTGATTTTTTATGACCAAAAATAACGGTACCTGCCATACGATTTTTTTCCGAAATTTTATAAATATTTTTTTTTCTCAAAAACTGTCCCTGCGATTTTCTTAAAAAAATTCAAAAAATTTAATTTAGTTAAACCTAGATAATGGTGGAAAAAAATTTTCAAAAAAGTGAGTGGTTTTGGTACCCCCCTTGGGACCATTTTTTTTGTTTTTGATTTTCTCAAAAACGGTACAACCGATTTGGATCATTTTTTTTATGCTAAAGCTTCCCAGCAGTTTGAATATTATTGTGTATTCAAATTTTCCAAAACAATTTTTTTGGATTTTTAAAAAAAGTTTCAAAATTTTTTTTTGAAAACTCAATATTTCGAAAACCCCATGCTCGATTTTTTCAAAACTTGATAAATAAAAGTTTGGAAAAATAATCTACAAGATATAAGAAAAATAAATTAATTAAAAATTAATTAATACAAATGTTAAAAAATGGTTTTCGAAAATCGTATTTTTCTCGAAAACGGTTCCGAGAATTTCGCTTTAATTTTTTTCTTTCTATTATTTTTTAATACTTGCAATTTAATAAAAAAAATTTTGAAAACAAGATATTACTGAGTGTACCTACCATAGAACGATTTTTTAAAATTTTGAATTTCTCATTATTAGCATAACGGATTTTAATGAAATTTCGTACAGGGAAGCTTCTAAAAAGTTTAAAAAACATTGCATTTCAAAACTTTAAGAAAAATATTTTTTTGAATTTCGAAAAAGAAAAATCAATTTTTTGTTTTTTGAAAATTCAATTACTCGAAAATGGCTCAATACTTTTTTTGTAAATTTAATTTTTATTCATACAATAATAAAAACTTCAAATTGGCGTACCAACATTTATTCTTAAAAATGTTTTAAAATTTTCTTATATAAAACCTTATTTTTTAAGAAACCACTATAAAGACTTATAATTTTTGTTCTTGCATAAATCTATATTTGCTTGAATCACATGGCATCTTATTCTTACCTTTAACTACTAAAAAAGTTTTTTTTAGTCATTTAAAAAATGAATTTTATGCTTATGAACAGTTTCTCTAATAACATTCATTTTTGAAATTCTTAGTCTTTTACATAGGAGCAAGTTCGTGCGACCCAGTCGTGCATTTTATTTAATCTCATCTTCGAATGCATTGCATTCACCCACATACTAAGTCAGAAGCAGTTCCATTAAGAATATGGACTGGACATTCGCTGGATCGATGTCTATGTGTTTGAAGAATTTCTCCCACATAAGGTAATGATAGCTTTCGCAATGGTCAGGGGTAGGTCAACATATTCACCCACATTGAATGTTTTTACATATTTAAAATAAATTTCCAGATTTTTTTATCAACTTCATGTCTTTTTAAGTTAATGCTTTCTTTTTGGTCAAAAGTATTTATTATGCTCAGTTGATGTTCTATAAATTTGTTTTGAGCTTAGCTTAACAAAACAAGTGGTTTTAAATATTTTACATTTCATCACAAAATTTAGGTCAACTACCTAACTTGTCATATAAGAGCAGATAAGTTATGGAATATAAGTAAGGTTTAAATTTTAATGCCTAAAGTTTTTCCATTTATTAACAAACAAAGTTAGTTAGGTATAGCTTCGATAGTTCCAAGCCGGTAACATTAAAAAATATTTGTGAAACAGTTTAAGTACCCTGTGTACATAATATATGTACATAGATAGCTTTATTTGTGGTATGAAACTTAAAGTAAAATATATAAAAGTGCAGTCTGGCATGCAGTGACGCGTGCATTTTTTCTGCACATTGTTGCTTCCTTTCAAACTGCTGGCAATTAGGCTGCCTGCCAAACAGTCTCTTATTTACACTTCATGCTTTATGTACTTCATGTTTGTTGTCTTTTTGTTAGATTTTATTTGTTTTGAGTTCCAATTTGACAGAAATATTTTAGCCTAGCTTATAGCCTAGTGTGAAGGTAATGGATTTCAATAAGGACTGGTAGATTTTGAATTAGAAGTAGAGTGTAAGATATTAACAAAATTTTTTCTCTATTTGAAAAGCACATGTATGCCACTAAGTATGGAATATGACAACGTTCAAATTCCCGCCTCGGCTTCTTAGGAAACACGGATCGAAGACGTCTAATTTCCAATTCTGAGCGATGGCTTGTGTTATGTACACTTTAAGGGCATCGGTCTATTGTTGTTTATAAGCATAGAACTGCGAATTCAGGAAACCCCAGAAGGAAAAGTATAGCGGGGTCAAGTCGCAAGACCTCCGTGGTTAATTCACGTCACCTCTGCGAGAGATAATCTTACCCTCAAATCGTTCATGCAGAATGTCAATCGTGGAGTCCGCTGTGCGGGGCGTAATGGCATCCTACTGGAATAACATGTCGTCTAAATCCATATGGTTCAATCTGAGTCATAAGAAATTGGTTATCATCGTTCTGTAGCAATTACCGGTGGCCGCCTCACAAACTTCGTTTTCGATAAAGTACGGACCAATCATCCACTCTAACATTTTAAGGATGCATTGTCACTTGGTGAACTTCGTGTGTGTTGGTTTCGCCCCATACAGTGCATTTTCGCGTGTTAACATTGTCATTAATCAGAAAATGCGCCTCGTCGCTAAAGATGATTTTTTGGCCATAACATAATTGGAGTCCTCTTCCAAACGCTCCGAAATCCGGTCAGCGAACAAACGGCGGCTTCTTGGTTAATGAACTTTAAGCTGCTGAGTCAGTTGGATCTTGAAGTCCCAAGTTCCGACGCAAAATCCGAAAAGTTGAAGTCTGTGAAAGGCCGAGTTCCGAGTTGTGCACTGCAAAGAATCGACTTCCTCGGGTTCTGCTTTTACGGACGGCGGCAATGTTCTCTTATTTCTTGAATTATTTTAATCAATTATCCTAAGTAGTAGCTTCAAAATTGTTTTTAACAAAATCTTTAAATTTTTTTGAACAGTGTTACAGACTGTTTTTTAATTTATATTATTGAAACCACAAATAACGGTACATTCCATGTCATTATAAAAAACGGTTGATAAAAACCTAATTTCTCATTAAAGTGGTTTTTAGAAAAGAACCTGTGTGTAGGTACATTGTAAGACCTTTTCATTCAACGGTGACTACAGGCTATAATGTTTAATAATTTTTTTGTTTTTTGTAAATAATATTACATTTATCTAGCAACAAAGCATAAAATATTCCGCAAGGCTTGGCAAAGTGCTTTCGAGAGAACATTACATTCCATTATTTTTGAAAAGCCTGGACGGTTTTTCCAGTTGAGCCCTTGGAACTACCGATGATGACACACTTTTCAGGCTGTGAGAACAGCAACCTTGAACCGCTATGAGTTCAGTGGATTGTGTATGTGTAGGTATACCCTTATAGTTATAACTGAAGAGAAAATTGGCTAAGCAATTATCTCCGTATAAGTCTGGACTATATTGCCAATTATGGTAAAAAACCTGCAACAATTTTTTAAAGAATGCTTCACTCCTAATTATGTGCCCGAGTCCTGGAGACAGGTATGAATAGATTTTATCCCGAATGTCTTAAGGATTTCCGGCTATTTTGACTTCTTTCTTTAGAGCGCTTTCTCCACATCCTTAACGGCCCTTTACGAGGTAGTGCGTAAAACTGAGAGTACTATCAATTACATTAAATATACTCTGGACACCTTCTTAGAGGTAGAAGACGCTTTCAACAAATTCCTTACTGAATCTATTCTATTCACTCGTTGATTTTGGTGGAGAAGATAACATCAGGGAGTTTATCATATCGATGCTCAGCGACAGAAGGATTGGGTAATAAAAAGATGACTGATCACGTTAGTAGAGGAACATTCCAGGGCGGACTTTTGATACCTTTTCTTTGGCCTTAGTTATGAACAAAATGTTCGTTAAGTTAAAAAGACGTGGCGTAATGACGGACGATTTGGTGCCATTGGTGTCTGGAAAGTTCACTTCTTCTCGACCCTTAATTAAACTGTTAAACAAAATATTGAAGAAAGGTTAAAGGAGGCCTGTATAGTCTCCAGCGACACTTTAAGTAAAAAGTGGAGTCTCACATCGGAGTTACGGAAAATCTTCAAATACGGTTTGATTGTGTAGTGGTTCGCGGTTACCAAAGCATATAACATCGATAAAGTTGAGAAGATCCAAAGAATTGCTAGTGTTGGCACCAAGGAATCAATGAGAACCTGCCCAAATAATGCCTTAAGCTTTCCTGCACCCTTAGCACATCTTTAACACATTAAATATCTATTATCTTACAGTCCGTTAAGACTTAAGGAATTGAACTTTTCTCTTTGCCAAACGTTATGGTCACAGCAATATCACTGAGTTGGTTCCAATCGAAATGTTTTCGACTCCCATGTACAACTGCATGCTTATATTGAGCATAAGTAAAGATTTCAACGTCAAGTTGCCATCCAGAAATGACTGGGATGACTAGGTCGATGACGAAAGATTTCGACACACCGATGGAGTGTGGTATTGGGTCAGGAATCTTTTCTGAGTCTGTTAATATATGTAGGTCCTTTCAGCTACATATCTAATTTTGCGTATGCTTTTCAAGATGAACAACTATCCATCAAGGAAGCTTTCAAGTTACTTAAACAAGATCTATACCAGAACCGGATATGGCTACTATTACAAACAGTCTAGTATATTATCCTCCAAATTGGTCCAGCAATGTTGGAATGAGCTTGCGAGTCTGAATATTAACCTGGGTGCTACTCTTATCTGGTTCCTGGGTCATAAAGACATTGATGGGAATTAAAGAGCAGATTAGATCAGTCCACAAAGACCTAATCGGAGTTATGAATGCCAAAATTCTCTCAATTTTCACGAATCATACCAGAGGTGGAATAGTTATACTGACTCCATTGCATTTATGAAAATTTGGCTTATTTGGCATTCCTCACAACACTCATTGCTGGTCGTAGCTGTGTGGACCAGTAGGAAAATGAAAAAATAATTCATTTCCTCTGAACATGCCCTGCTTTGGCCAAAATTAGAGCACAGTCATTCGGATTGGCATTTTTTGAAGACATTGGCGAATTATTACAAATGAAGATCAAAGACTTGATCTTGTTTTACAACCGGATGAAATGACTCTAGAACGAACTTCCGTTGGCTTTATGCCTTGTAATCCGTTTGACTTCTTAGAAGCTAGCGGAACTTAATGGAGTTTTATGTTGCACAGTGTAGATAGTTTTAGATGTGTTTAGTGATCCGGTTAATTGAATGATCCGGTTCCAGGTGATTGTGTACAAACAAACAAAACAGACAAATCAAAACAAACTACATTTTTTTCTTTTTTGAACTCATTCCAAACCGGAAGACTGAATTAATTTAATTTTTTTTTTATAATTTGGTCTTTAATTAAATTTTTAGAATTCAATATTTCGATAACTGGTTGATGATTTCTTTTTAAAAATCAGCTTATATCAATAAATACTTAAAGTTGACATCCCAGCAGTTTATTGACACCGGTTTTTTTAGATTCGAAATTTGTATAGTAAAATATTTCTGTGAATTTTGTCATGCAGTATTTTGTTGATGAATTATATTTATCGGAACTACGATTAACGATTAACGACAATTTGGGTATTAACTTCGCTTAATTCAATATCCCAGTTGAATGTTAAAAACGCAACTGAATCAGGGAATTTGTAATTTTAATAAAAAGTAAATATTAAGCTATATAACTTACTTTATAATAATAAAATAAGTTAAAAAATTTAATTAAAAAAAAAAATTAGAATTTGTATAAGTTTCCCAAGGATTTATTTAAGAAATTTAAGCTTTTTAGACCTTCAAGTTGGCGGGTATGGGCAATGAGGATATTACTTCTTTGTGATAATGGAAAAATAAGCTTACATGATCGAAACAACGCAAGCTGTTGCATTTTTAACCATAAACAAATAGATCATTTGTATATCGCCTGCATACATATGAATTTTGTAATGCTTGAGTATCGATGGTAAATCATTGTTGAACAAAGTGAATAAAAGTGGACCTGAAATCGATCTCTGAGGCATACCAGTACGAGTAGAGAGAAAATCACATAGCTTACGATTCGCGAAAACTGCCTGAGTTCCTTGACTAAGGTACAGTTCAACAGAAGACAGAGCTGAGTTTTTAACTTGCTTAGAAGCAGTGTCGAAGGCTTTCTTAAATAGTAGAGAAATTTTACTTTTTAGCTCAAAGAAATGCTTACATGAAAAATAATATTTATCTCAAAACCGGCTATAACTATTTTCATAAAAAATAAAATTCTATGACTGCATGACAGCATGACACGAAGTAGCTCATATGATAAAGAGACAGAATTTTAAAAATTAAAGTTATTAGAGCAAAATGCTCCTAAACATAAAACTCAATTTTTAAATGTCTAGAGAGACTCTTTTAGTAGTAACAGCAAAAAAGAAAATGCCAAAATGTTTTTTTTATTTTTTTTAATAAGTTCTTATATGGGTGATTCTCTGTTAAAAGCTCCTTTTTGGCATCGAAAATGGCCCCTACCTAAATTTGGGGGAAAAATTATGCCCAATTAATTGTTGACGTAAATTACGCAAAAATTGATAATTTAAAAGTGCGGCCACTTGTTTTTAAGCGTTTTTACGAATCTTGTCTTGCTACGGAAATGACGACTTCGTTACGGAAATGATAATATCATATACGGAAATTATTGTAGCTTACGGAAATGATTTTTTCTGCTAAAATTAAGAAAAAAAAGCATATTTTTAATTCAATAACATATTTTTTTATTAAAGTTTTATTAAAGTCAACAGAACCGGTTGATAGTTTTTCAAGTACAGGCCTTAAATGTGTTCATAGTGCCGCAGGGCCATGTTGCAGGCTTTCAGAAAGTGTACAGAAACTATCAGTACTCATAATACCATTAGGTTTTGTATACACAACTACTGTGTGTAGTGTAATTTGTTGCCTAGAACCGCCAGAGTGAAAGGATTGAGTTTCGTTGGCATACTTTACATTATAATTTTCACTGAAATCTCGCGTAAATTGGACTTCAATTTCTTGATGGCGCTATATTGATGCCAAATTCTTCCTTCATGTTCCAAAAATGGCACTATGTCTTTTTCGAATTCAGTGACTATATCTTGGAAAAATTTTGTTTAGTTACTTTTTTTGCATATTTTTCTAATTTTAGTGTTACAATTAATACATGTCCTTAAAAGACATTCCTTAGTCATATCTGAACAACAAAAGGTCCTCAAAAGTTTGCTTGTTGAATTTTCAGTTAAAACTTTTGACTAATGCAAGCTATTAATTAGTAGCTCCATGTTAGCGTGTTTTATACATCGACAAGTATCTCTATCGGTAGCTTTTAGTTCTTTTATCCAAAAAGGACGATAACGGCAAAAGAATTGGTAAGTTACTTTGTAGTTCGGATATTGTTCAATAAATTTTGAATGTAAGTTTTTTAATGTGTCCACCAGGTAACGTTTTTGTTTTGTTTGTTTGCCTTTTGAAACAAAATCCTTTTTGCCAGGACATAAATGGCTATTTACGTCTTCCTCCAAAAATACGCAAATTTTCATTTTCTTGTCAGCTTGTAATCTATGTAAGCGTTTTCGCCCCAAACTTGTAATATTTTTTAGACAATGATTTTTTAAATGCTTTTCCGGCAAAAAGATTTATATTTTTTCAATATTTTTCCAGCCAAAAGCATGCATAATATGTTTTTCTTTTTTGTTTGCGAAACTTCATAGCTTAATACCAACTGGTCCTTAAGAACTTCACCAAATAGTAATCTTTTAACTATTTCAGGATTTTTTGAAGAAGGATTAGAGTCCAAAATTTTCTGAACCCTTGTTTTGGGAGTCAGTTGATCAGTTGTTGGTATTTTTTTTTTATTTTAGCGTTTTCATGGTTTTTTGACATGCTTTTATTTTTGTTTTTAATGTTTCAGTTACCTGGTTTTGCTTCTTCTTTATTTGTTTGCGTAGGTGCCGATTCTTTTTGAAGTAAAACTTCTTTTCCGGCGTTGAGGGTAACAAATTTTCTATGCAGCTGTCAGTGACATGTCAAAAGGACACGCTATCAGCGACATGCTTTTAGAATACAAAATGCTTGCACGCTTGAAGGGTAGAATCTTATGGAGACTGAGTGAAACCGCGCGTACGTCAGTACACACAACCTTTTTTTTTAAGTAGTTTCACTTCTTGCCTGATATTTGGAACGGGATGTGGCTTCCTTTTTACAGGATTTTCTCTAATTTTCCTTCAAAGCTGCTGCGCTTGAATTTGTTTTATTTTTATGACCAGCCATTGTTCCTAAAACAATTCCATTGAAAGTAAAAAAAAATCGACTATTTAGAATTTATCAATGACATATTAAAGGAAAAACACATTGAAATCATTTCCGTAACCATCACGTCATTCCCGGAACTCAACGATAGGATACGGAAATGACGCTACGGAAATGACGAAAATCGATGTTTTTTAGTTTTTTAGTCACGCAAAATAGTATGTATTTTTTTGATATTTGGTCTAAAGAATTGTGCAACATAGTGCCACAAAACTATTACAAAATATTTTTTGTTTACTATAAATTAACAAAATTATACTCACTTACGGAAATGACGTAATTAGTGGAACATGAGATGAATACAGACACTCACTTGAAAATTTCACACGAAACTGTTGTATTATCACTTTTCTTGAATATATTTCAAAGAAAACATGATTGGTTTTCTACATTTAGTTTAAATTTTGTTAACTCCCGGTCTTTTATTTGAATTTAAAAGCATTTGATTTTTTTTTACGGAAATGATGCAAATACCTGGAGACACATGTTTGTAAGTTTGTAAGTTAATTGTTATAAATGAATAAAATTTATTTTAAGGACAATTGAAATTATCTATATTTGTTTGATGCGGGAATCCAATCAAATTATAATATTTTTTTATTTAAAAGCTAAATAAAACACTTTTTCTGTGCTAAAACGAGGAGGAGACACGTTACGGAAATGACGTTTGGCCGTTTAATGTTACTTTTTTTTATTAAACATTTGTAAATATCTCAAATTGAGAAGTGGGCCAGTTAGGAACGTTGCTTACGCTGTTATTGACTTTAAAATATTTTTAATTTATTGATGTTTTTTACCATATTTGGTCGGGGCCACGAAAAGGAGCTTTTAGTGGAGAATCACCCATATACAAAATTTTTGAAACATTTTTAAGATAAGTTAAAGATACCTACTCAAACTTTATTGTGGAAATAAAATTTTGATTAAAAAACAAAAAATTCACTGGCCAGTTTTTGAGATACAAAAATTTTTGATTTAGCATTTTTTTAAATCCAAAAAATAAATCTTTCTTTTGAGTTTTGATTTGAAATTTATTTTGAACATTTAAGAAGCTCCTTTATAAAAATTGAAATCCGTTATGTTGATAATGAGAAAGACAAATATCGAAAAAATCGTTCTATGTGATGTGTACTATCAGTAATGTTTTAATTTCAAACTTAAACTCAAAATTAAGCGAAAGAAAAAATATTTCTAATCAAAATTCTAATAGAAATTTTCGAGATAAATAGGATTTTCGAAATTTTTGTGGTGGGTACTATTTTTGTTTGGATATAATAGAAAAGTTGTTATCACATTTTGTAGATAGGATTTAAGAATTTTTAAGAGTCAAATTTCACAAGAAATGAGTACATGTGGTTTTCGAAAGTTGAGCTGGTTTTCAAAAAAAAAATTTTTAATGCAACAAATTTGCTTTTAAAGATTTTAATACAGAATACTATTCAATCTTTTTAAGACCTTTAGCTAAAAAAAACTGATCAGTTGTACCGCTTTTGAGAAAATCGAAATCAGACCAAAAACACAAATGTTAAAAAAAGAGCCAAGTTCTTCTATACAAGTCAGCCGTGAAAAGTACTGAGATCTAAAAGTACGCCAAGTTCTCACTTCATGAAGGTTTAATAGCGAATATTTAAAGTAGAATAATATTGAAACAGATACAATGTTATAGAGTTATAGAGTAACCAAATTTCATTGTTTTATAGCAGTCGGAGGTGCTCCATGCAACCAACACCAATTCGGAGAAAGTGGCCAGGTACCACGCTCCTTAAATGCAAAACCTCAATTTTTATTTTTGGTCCTTTATATGCAATTTGAAATCTACCGTTCTACCAAATTTAATTGTTCTACTGCAATAGGAAGTGTGCCATATAATTTACATCAGTTCTGAGGAAGTGGGCGGATACCACGCCCCTGAATGAAAAACTTCAAATTTTATATTTTTTTCTTTGTATGCAATTTCAGTCATACCACTTTACCAAATTTCATCGTTTTACAGCAGTTGGAAGTGCTCCATTCAACCAACACCAATTCGGAGTAAGTGGGTGGATACTACGCCCCCTGAATAGAAAACCTCAAATTTTCGATTTTTTCCTCTACTTGCATGACAAGACCTACCGTTGTGCAAAACTACAAGATTTTACGATGTCGGGAAGTGTTCCATAATTTTGATGATCTGTCAGTCAGTCAGTCAGTCAGTTACGGTTTTTGTGATTTTTGAGGCTTAATATCTCCGGAACCGCTTATGCTAGAAAATTGAAATTTGGTAAAGCGCCTGTGCCTGACTAGCTTAGCATATATTCGGAACTCCAAGTTTCTGACTTCATTGGTACTGAAGATAGGGAGGGGTCAAAAGTCGCCTGAGTTTGTTCCTGTAAAAAAGGTGTAGTGCCAGAACTTGACTGGGCACTACCGTGCACTTTGATAAAAAAAAATTGTTTAATGGGTGGTTCCATCAATACAATTTTTTGAAAATTGTTTTTCAACTATAAGTTAGTTTACCAAAGGAATTTTGTGTTCTTTTTTCCAATCTGTGGTGAGGTTTTAAATAAAAACGACACACCTTTTTCTTCTTCTTATAGTCGAACTGTCAAGTTTGATGGAAATCTTGAATTCGATTTTTTACTAATGCCTAACTTGCCATATATAGTCTATAACAAACATGTTTAATTTGGATTCATGTCTCCAGAACCCCTTTTTCCTAAATGCAAATGGTTTTTGTGCATGCTCCCTGGCAATCGCTAATCGAAGTTTAATTTTTTTTCTGAAACATTTGGTTTTCTGCGTGCAATCCTGCTTCTTGTAATCTGATCCCGATGATCATTGAGTATAACTCTTGTTTTCTTATTTGAAACGACAGCTGATTGAATGTCCTTGCTGGTAGAAAAATGATTCGCCTTGCTCAGTCTACAGTTTAGCCTGTCAACTTTGGCAGTTGATCTCTTACCCGTTCCATTCTTTTGGGTTTTTTTATATCCAATCCGCTCATGTGTGGAATTTTCCATGACAACTAGTGAACAACTGGGAGAAGCCCTGGAATGGGAATACGTAAATTTTGAAATTTATTTATTTATTTAGTCATCTGTCGACTTAAATCTATCAAACTAACATTAACAATAAGTAATATAATAATGATAGGAAATAAGACTATAAATGTAAATTAACATTTTGAAATATTAAAACGCAGTTTTTAATAATACACCAATTCTGTGGAGGTTGGTATAAACTTGATTTTGAAAGGAATTATTGTAAAGAAGAAAGTATAAACATTCTTGGGGCACTACGAAATGCTTCAACTCAATGGATTCGGTCAAAAATATTTTCCATATTTTTCTGCACAGATTCGTAACTTCTTCATAAAATCTAACAATCTTTCAATTCATTTTCTGTTATTTACAACTCAACTCCTTATTTAATAATATGTCATCATTTATTGATCCCCTTTTTACCGCCCACAGTCAAACTTACTTAACAAACCATTAATTCAACTGACTGTCGCTACGCTCTCTCCAGACTAAGAGATACAAAATTTTATGAAAACATTTGTATCTTCCTAGCGTACTTACACGATAAATCGGATTCGGTCTGCTACGAAGGTAAAACTAATACAAGTGTGAGGATTTCCATTCAGCAGGAAGGCCATCCCACAGAATTGTCCAGCCTCATGAACATAAATATCAAATACCACGAGTTTTTCAATATTTTTCCCCAAAAAGTAGCGAGTGATATTGATGCTTGGTCAATATATTCATTCGAAACGGATATCACAGCTTCAGCGCAGCAGAGCTGACCAAGACAGGTTTTTTCATTCCTAACCTACTTATTCCTCTACTCTCTGCTACAAATTTTTAAAAATTTCCTCTTTCCTTCTTTTACCAGAATTTGAGAGGTCTTTGTTCTAAAACCCATGCAGTTTTGCAACAAATTCATTGTATACCCTTTGATATCTACGCTTTAACCAAAACGAATCTAGTCCCTTGTCAATACGCAATTTTTGTTAAATTCAGTTCATCTTACATCGATTTTTTGAAAAAAATCCAAGATTAAAATTGTAATTAAAATGAACTGAATTTAACAAAAATTGCGTATTGACAAGGTCCTCACAGTCAACTGATGAGTAAGATCGCCGGGGCGAAACGCCAATTTTTGTGGACTAAAGGCCAAAGAAGCTATTTTGAATCGATAACTATCACCTCCCTCTCAATCTAATCACGGTTCTCCAATACAGACTTCTCACCCCAAAAATATATCTTCTCATGATTTTCATAAGTATAATTTTTATCAAATTAATGAATATATCGCCAGCGTTTCTTTTAACTTTGACAACCTTACTGCGAATGATGCAATAGACATATTGTATAGTAAAATATTTCATTCTATTTCTCTTCGTGTACCCTTTTCTCGACGTAAAACTTCGTTTTCTTCCCCACCTTGGTATAATCACAGGCTACGATCGTTGCTTACCAAGAGGAATGATTTTTGGCCAATTTTCCTTCGTTTTCGATCTCCAACCGACTACTCTAACTATCTTGGTACTTATCTTCACTTTGTAACTCACTCTGTGAAAGCTATTTAACTCAAACCCAAAGCAATCCTATTAAAGACCCTAAATCCTTCTTAAAATTTGTCAACTTTAATAACGAAATTTCTCTTTCAATAACAAAATTTCAATCGAACCACAAACTATCGCTAACTTTTTTGCCAGTTTTTTTTAAACAATCATTTACCGACGACTCCTTTATACCTGATTGCAATTATTTCAATTATTAACCGAATTTCTCCCTCGGACCATTTCTACCTCATACCATTGACTCATTTGGTATGATATTTTAAGTTTTCGTTGTAAGTCTCTCATTTCCCTTAGACAACACGGCTTTGTCAAGGGTAGGTCCACAACGACTAACTTTGTTGAATTCGTATCTTTAAGCCTCTCAGCCTTAGAAAACGGAAGGAAAGTCGACTCTGTCTTAAACGATTTCAGTAAGGCCTTTGACAAAATCTCACATAAACTTATTCTATTCAAACTGTCCACCCATGGCCTTGCACCTATCTTTTTAGGATGGATTTCTTCTTACCTTAACACCCGTTAATACAAATTTCGATTCAGATCTTCCTTCTCTGATGATTTCTTAGCTACCTCCGGGGTTCCACAAGGCAGCCACTTAAGACCTCTCGTCTTTATTCTTACTATTAAAGATATTGAAATGGTCATTAAACATTGCCATATTTCACTCTACGCCGACGATACAACGTTTTTCAAGACTATATCTTCCACACATGATGCCACTCTCCTACAACTTGATCTCAACAATTTCTCTGTTTGGTGCCTGAAAAATTGCTTAGAAGTAAATATTTCCAAATGTCAATCAATAACTTTTTCACGAAAACGCATCCGATCTACTCCCCGTCGATATCTTCTACATTATTAACCCATATCCACCGCTGCGTCAATTTGAGACCTTGGTGTTTTATGTGATAGAGAACTCACCTTTCTCACACATATTGATGAGATTATACTAAAAGCAAACTCTACACTAGGCTTTGTGAAACGTTGGTCCAAAGAATTCTCTGACCCCTACGTGAGCCGTGCTTCTTACATAACCTTTGTTCGCTCGCTTCTTGAATACGCCTGTCAAGTATGGTCCCCTTATCAACAAACTCATACATATATCTAGAATCGAGAGCATTCAACGTCGTTTCCTACGATTCGCGGTCTGTCTTGGAATAACCCTCTTATTTTACCTCTGTAGCAAGGCCGACTTCTGTTAATCAACTTGAATACGCTGGAAGAACGAAGAGCAATAAGCAACATTCTCTTCATTCATCGATTACTTTCAGGGTATGTTGACTGCACAACTCTCTACCATTCCATCTCTTTCAACACTAATTCCCTTAACATAAGAAATCCTCTTCTCTTCTATCTGCCTACCCACCGTACCTCTTATGGCTCCAACGAACCTATTACTCGCATGCTTCGGAGGATTAATTGTAACATTAATTGTTTCGACTTTAACCTCAATTCACCCTTCCTGAAACTTCGTCATAATCATCCTTTCAATTCCCAACCCTAGATTTAAGAGCTATATTTAAGTAAGATTAAGAATTAGCTTGTATTAAGCCTAATAAATGAGGGTATTGCCCCTACCAAAATTAAATTAAAAATTAAACTAAAAAAAGACAAAATTTGTTTCAGAAAACAACTTAAATTTTTCAACCTGAATTAGATTCGCTATTCAAAAAACAAAATGTAAATTATTAAAGCGTCAAACGCCAAAATAGAACCCATTCACCATGTAATTGTAATGGGGCACAAATTCTCGACTGACATCATAATACTAAATTATCAATAAATTGATAGAAGTTATCTGCTGTCAAATAATCGATATTTGATAGCCATAATAAGGCTCATAGTTCCAAATAAAAAAATAAAAGCTTTGCATAAAATTGTCTCCATCATAGCCATGTTTCTTTTAAATAAAAAGTGAAAGGGCAATCTGACCAGAATCTTCATTTAAAAACTAATTAGCTACTGCTGTTTAAACATTTATAAATTTAGTAGGCGAAATTGTTTTCTTACAAAAGTTAATGGAAGTCCGCCTCAACAAATTTTATCATTGTCAAAAACAAAAAAAAAAGCTTTTAATAAACCAGACACGAGAATTTTCTAAATTAAGAAGATCCAAAATTATATAGAATATAAATGTAATTAATGCATAAACAGAATAACCGTGAAAACAAGGTGAACGACGAAGTTCGTTGTTCGTTCGTTCTGTCAAATTATGTGCAAATGCCAAACAAATACAAAAAATTAAAAAAAAATATACACAGCAGAACTTGTAATTGTATTTATTAGATTATTGTCTTTCAAAACAGGCATCAATTTCTTAAGATTTGATTAAAATGCGATAAATAGCGGTTTTAGGAGAATTAGATAAAGGAGACTTTGTTCAAGAAGCCTATTAAAAGCTGAAACTTACGTATCTGAGAAACTTAGTTTAAGATATAAGACCGTAAGATAGGAGTAAATTTCAAAATCAATTTTTAATTTACTTAACTTGTGTAAGCTTAACTAGGTAAATTTAAACGAGTGAGACTGCTAAAGCTAATATACAACCTGATAGCTAAACAAATAAATCTGATTGATTGTTTTAACCTAGATACTCGTTTAATTTGAACAACATAAACATTATTTGTTAAATTTCACCGATAAGATTGTCTTATATTCAATTACAAAATGTGTTTAATTAACTAAGTGGTTTAAATTGATTTAAATACCTTGCTCGGTTAAATTAAACATTCTTGGAAACTGCGGATTATAGTCTAGTTTATCGATTAATATGAACTTTTTCGATTAAACTTACATTCTTAGGTGTTTATTGGGCGACTCCGTTACTTCAGCATCATTCCTTGCCTAGTTTTGACCTGACAATGTTATGTTCGTCAAATTAACATGAGGTTGAGCTATTGAATGAATTATGTATTGGGGAGGTATTGCACTGTGACCTTAAAATGAATGAGCTCGCTCATCCTACAGTTCGTCATCCAAATTTATTGGTCTTAGGAATCTTAGTATTTGGAGCACCTTCACACATGGTAAGAAAATGTGGCACTGCTTATCATTCCAAGTTAACTTAGGTGTCTTCTAAGTTTGCAGTGTCTAGTTAGGATGCCTGATATTATTCTTAGGTTATTTCTACTTAAGTTAATACAGTTTTCGAAACGTTTCTGGTTGTAGTTGCCCAGTAGTAGTTTCGCCTGCTTCAGCTTTGGAGTTGTTTGCAACTCCTGGATCTGCTTGCCTCATCTTCTCGTTTAATTTCGTTTTTGATGACATTTTCTCCTATTCCGCAATAGGTCTCAGGCCCTGTTAAAAGGGTTGATGCGCCTATTTTTACTAAGGAGTCTGCCTTTTCGTGACCAGGTACCCAGTGAAGTGTGAGCCCGTTTTGTTTGCCAAGTTCATTTAGCCTGCTTATGCACTCCCACACGAACTTAGAGCCGATGGTATATGAACTTAGTGCCTTGTGTGCCGCTTGACTATCTGAAATGATGGATTAGATTATTCATTCATTTATTAAAAGTTTCCTTTACAATTCTTTTTCTTTTTGTTACAATCTTTTAAATGAATGGGGTGACAATGGTGAAATTTGCCGTCAGTCGGAGTATATACAGTGGTGGACACAAATTTAGCACACTGAGATGGGTACTACCATATTTTTAATTTTCTCTCTTGTTTTGTTCCAAGAAATGGTACATTTTGAACTAATATATATGACAACAAATCAGAGAAAACAAAACTGTATATTTTCATATGCAATCCAATTACATAGTGAAAAAATCGTTGATAGTTTGTCATTTGCATTGTTTTTGGTTGGACATCAATTTAGCACGTGTACAAATTTTGGTTATTTTTTGTTTAATTTGTGGGTTTTTAAGAGAACAAAATTATTTTCGAGGTAATTTTATATCTTCTTAATGTTATATATTCAAATAAAATTTAAAAAAAAACATTAAATAGTCATGGCATAAGGGCAATGGTGTTCTGAGGACAAAAGGAGTATTATCATTAAGATGAAGTCAAAGGGTCGCACAGTAACGGAGATTTCTGAGCTGCTAGAATGTTCCAGGAAGATGGTCTACAATGCTTTTAGACATTTTGAAAAGTATGAAGTGACAAAACATGTAAAACAAGCCTCTCGCACACGAAAGACAACAAAGAGGAAAGATAAAGTAATTTACATGTTATCAACAAAGGATCCATTTAAGACCTCTAGTGTCATTCGAAATGAATTAATGGAGAATTATAATGTCAATGTATCCTGAAGAACCGTGAGACCACGCCTGAATGAAAAAAATTTGAGAGGGTGCATTGCGCAAAGAAAACCATTGGTTTCGAAAAAAAAATCTGAAGGCTAGATTAGAGTTTGCCAAATTACATCTAGGCAAACTACTAAATTTCTGGAAAAATGTACTTTGGAGCGATGAATCAAAGTTCTGTCGATTCAAATTAGATAGAAAAAAATATGTGTGGCGTCCACAAAATAAGGAACATGATCCAAAATACACCACTAAGACGGTGAAGCACGGTAGTGGAAACGTGATGGTCTGGGCTGCTTTTTCTTGGAACGGTGTTGGTCCAATAGTGAATATAGACTCCAAAATGGACCAGCACCTGTACAAAGATATTTTCTCGAACCATATGATTCCATATGCCAAAGATAATTTGCCGGTTTTATGGCGCTTCATGCACGACAATGACCCTAAGCACACTTCAAAACTAGCGAAAAGTGCCTTAGAGGTCAATAAAGTGAATGTTTTAAAGTGGCCTGCTCAATCATCCGATCTGAACCCGATCGAAAATTTGTGGAATGACGTTGAGCAACACATTGAAAAACAAAAAACGAAAAATTTAACGGATTTGTGGCAAGAGATACAGAATGCTTGGTATTCAATACCTAAGCAACACTGTGAGGCCTTATACGAGAGCTTGCCAAGAAGACTCAATTCAGTATTAAAGAACAAAGGATTTCCAACAAAATATAAAAGAAAATATAGTTTTAGTAACGGTAAATAACATAACTAAGCAATTTTAATGAAATGTGCTAAATTCATGTCCAGACAAAAAAGTATGTTTTCTGTTATTTTTTTCATTTTTTTCTTTCAGATGTAAAAAATATAAGATTGTATTTTGGAAAAATATACTTATATCCGTAAATAATGTAAATAACATAAAAATAAAAATATTGAAATAGAAACAAATTGTGTAAATATAGTTTAATTTTTTCTTTTATTAATGTGCTAAATTCTTGTCCACCACTGTATGTATACATATTATAAATTCATAAAGGTATTTTAAATAAATTTATATATTGCGTCGCAATTCGGACCATTAAGTATGTTCTTGACTTGTTCCAGGGTTAAAGTTGATTGGGCAAACACCTATAAAACGAAAGTGTGTTCTCTTGCATGTTGGTTACATAATTGGTTTCGGTGCTGTTAAAGGATGTTTCATTCAGATAAATAATAACGATATTTTTCTGCAACTATTTGAATCTTTGAAATAATTATTTTCTTTCAGGTTATAGACTATCATTGGGTATATAAGGCGATTTTCTGATTCATGTGGTTTTTACGGGAGCATGTCTTAATATCGAAGGATAAAAATCTCGAATGCAAAAAATCTCGAAAAAACAAATTTTTAATCTAGAATGCAAAAATCTCGAATGCACAAAAATCTCGAATGAACAAAAATCTCGAAAGACAATATCTCGAAAAAAATCTCGAAAAAAAATATAAATTCGAGATTTTTTTTTTTACCTATTTAAAGAGTTCACACTTTAATTAAACGTATAACATATTTAGTTTATTCAACAATTTATTCCTTGTTTGAGAAAATAAACAATAAAAAATATTTAAAATATTTAACAAAAAAAAATCATTAGGTATCATAATAAAGTTATAAAAAATGTCAAAAACAAAGAAAAAGTTATAAATTCATAAACATACCTATAAAGGCATATGTAGGTATAACAAAAAAGTATGAATTATTTTGAGTTGTACGCAAGACTCCTAAGGTACACCACATAACTCCTCTCTTCTTTTTCGTCGAGTACTTTTAAAATTTGTTTTTTTTTTTAAATACTCCCGTTTTACCTTAGTTTCCTGGCCCATCTGAATTTTTCAACCAGACAACTAATTTAAACTGACTCATCAGCCAAAATTTCAAATAATTTGTAAGGACCAATGTGCGGTCTTCCAACTAAAACCTTAAGCCTCCTATGCCAGGACTCTACTCTGTTTTCAGTTCTGGGTAACTCTGTCATGGGTAGTTTACTAGTCAGTCTCAGTCGTGTTTTTGTTAAACAGTTATTAATAATCTAGAATATAATATATTAATTTTTGAGACAATGGTTATATTCTAGATTTTTGCATTCGAGATTTTTTTTTCGAGATTTTTGTGTTTCGAGATTATGCATTCTAGATTTTTTTTTTCGAGATTTTTTCAATTCTAGATTTTTGTTTTCGAGATTTTTACTTTCGAGATTTTTGCTTTCTGGATTATTGTTTTCGAGATATCGTGGTAGACCCGGTTTTACTTGCGACTTATAGGTACTATAAGGCAAGTTATGCATTCGTAAAAAAAATCGAACTCGAGATTTTGATCAAAGTTGACATTACGATGATAGCGAAGACCAAAAAAGTGGGTCTCGCAATTCTGTCTGTCTGTCTGTCGGTTCGACTACAGCCTAAACGACTCGGCCGATTTTCTTCAAACTTGGTAGATATGGGTTTTAATTTTTCCCCCCCGGACGTTTTTTTCTGTTTTTTTTTAAAGACCAAAAATAACGGTACCTGCCATACGATTTTTTCTAGATATTACTGACTGTACCTACCATAGAACGATTTTTTCGAATTTTGAATTACTCATTATCGGCATAACGGATTTTAACGAAATTTTTTATAAAGAAGCTCCTAAAAAGTTTAAAAAACATTGCATTTAAAAACTTAAGAAAAAATATTTTTTCAATTTTTAGAAAAAAAAAAGTATTTTTTTTTTTTTTGAAAAAGTCGATATCTCAAAAACGGCTTAGTATTTTTTTTGGAAATTAGACTTTTATTCGTACAATAATAAAAACTTAAGGTTGGCGTACCAAAATTTTTTCTTAAAAATGTTTTAAAAATTTTGTACATAAAAGCTTATTTTTTTAAGGAACCACTACAACGACTTATAATTTTTGTTCCTGCATAAATTCATATTTGCATAGCATTCTAAAATTTTTAAAAGAATTTAAAAATTTCATTTTATCCTTATGAACAGTCTTCTTTAATAACATCCGTTTTTAAAATTCCTAGTCTTTTACATAGGAGCAAGTTCGTGCGACCCAATCGTGCATTTTATTTTTTAACGCTCAGACTGAGTCTCTGACATATTGAGTGTGAACCTGTGGATGGAATGGATATGGAAAATTGTGGACATACTCACGGAGTCATCCGGTTTGGATTGTGTTCAAAAATATGGATCTAGTAGGTTTTGATGTCTATTATTGTGTGTTTGCTTTTGCACAAACATTCGGAACTTGGATTACCACACCTATCCGACAACATCTACACTGTGACAAAATGTAGGCAGCTTGTTGACTGGTGCTGAAACAGTAACCAATCATTGACTGATCATCCGGCCCCTCGCACCATACACTCCGTCAAAGCCCTGAATCCGCGTGCTCGAGATCTAAGAAATAAAACAGAGGGCACAGCACAGAAGTAATCGTAGTTCATCTTAGAGCCATTTCGTCTCGTTGAGAAAAGAGATCAATTCCTTGAAAGTTCGTCAATGTCTTCAAGAAATGCCCTTCTTTATGAATGTGCTCTAAATTTGGCTAGATCAGAGCATTTGCAAAGGAAATAACGGACTGTTTCATTTTTCCGCTGGTCTTTGCAGCTTTGACAGTTAGTGTTTTAAGGAATGCTTGGCTTCGCTGCATTCTCTCCTTTTGACCAATATCCGCTACAGGTAGCAACGATCTTGGCTATATCTTGTCTTGTTCTGAATATTAGATCAAGCGTTCGGTTTCTACTATTGTTGGGCAAAATCTTTCTAGATTTATTGCAGTTAGTTAAACTGCTTCAATTACGGTTTGATTCTTTAAAAAAAATTCAAAGAATATCGCCCTTCATAAATCTGAGCGGAATGTTGACTCTTTCCGCAAGTCAGTTATGAAGGGCTGAGTATGCTTGCATAGCTCCACTAAGTCAGCTTGAAAAACTCTGGCAAAGTCGGGTAGCCCGAACGACCTACATATGTATGTCCAGAGTCCCAGGAAATATTCCTGAACCACCACCAGTCACCAATCCAGTCTTTTCTTGACTGTAACCTTTACTGATGCCAATTTTGAGGGTGATGTAGTCAGTATAGGAGTTGATTTGCGCAAAAGTGGTTTACCAATTGTCCCTAATATTATGTTCATATCAAAACAAAATACGAGATTTCGGCTGCACACTTGAGATTTCAAATTGATGGAACACGATTTCATGGAGATTCTGACAAAATCTCAATGAGAAATCTGAATTTCAAAGAAATCTCTTTGAGCTGAAATCCTAGATTTCGGTTTCGTGGAAACGTAATATAACACTAACAGGACTAACTTTCAGTTGTCAAAAATATATTGCAATCGAAGCACGCCATTATGAAAATTTCACTACCAACATCGAGATGTCACTTGGAAGTATCATCCCTACGATAGTGTTGCACTTTGACTTCAATAGATTTTTGAGACATATCTGTCAGAAATATCTTTTGAGTACGAAACTTCAGAGTAACAGTTCTTTAAAACCTTATTGCAAAACTTTATTTAAACCAACTCTTAAACTTTTAACAAATTATATTTCAAGTCGTGGTCGGCCTCCAGACTTATAAGCCTACATAGGTTTGGTTTGGAAACCGGGATTATTGAATCATGTATTTTGGATTCTTATTATCTGGATTTTGGTATTCTCGTACAATGCCCCTGATGATACTTACCAGCATGTTTAACGCACCTGATGGCACTATTCAGCAGGCACTAGGCCTGGCGGCACTCGACACAGCAGGCTTTCGCTCTGGTAGATCAGCAGGTATAAGGCCCCTGGCAGCACTTTTCAGCAGGTACAAGGCCCCTTGTGCCACTCAACCCAGCAAGTTTTCGCTCTGGTAGATCAGCTGGTATTATGAGTGCCTGGTGGCAATCGATATAGCAGGCTTTCGTTCTGGCAGATCAGTAGGTATAAGGCCCTTGGCAGCACTATTCTGCAGGTACTAGGAGCCTTGTGTCACTCGACTCAGCAAGTTTTCGCTCTGGTAGCTCAGCCGGTATTATGAGTGCCTGGTGGTAATTGATACCGCAAGCTTTCGTTCTGGTAGATCAGCAGGTACAAAGCCCCTGATGGCATTATTCAGCAGGCACTAGGCTCCTTCCCTGATGGGGGAAGGTATGAGAAAGCAATTAAAGCTATGACCGATTCGTCTCAACTTGCCTTCCACCGGAGTAGAGTTAAAATAATCAATAAAATCAAATTTACTTTTGTTGTACAAGCAGGTCGTCATGTTACATTTTCAGTAGAGACTGAATGTGAACTGTATAGGTGATGAACGAAATACAATAATTTTGTAGATTTGTGAATTGAATGTAGTGAACTACATTTCTGACTTGCAATTAAGATGATACCAAAGTTAAATAAAGTGGAGTAGCACGTACCACTTCGTTACAAGTTAACACCAATTTGATGAGTTAAATCAGGATCGAAAGTGTCTGACAAATATGTTTCAGCACTAAAATCGAGATTGACCTCGAAACTTCGATGATATCTGACTCAATAACTGGGCCGATCTTTTCCTTATGTCAAGTCAAACGTATTCTTTGTTTCGTGGTTTGAACTTGACCAAAAATTTTACTGATTGATCAATATTTAAGTACTTCTTGGCATCTTCTTGAATCGTTCTCTTTGCTTGGTAGGAAATCGGTTCAGTTCAGAGGTCATTTCCTCAAAGGTTTTTTCACACATATAATTGCTCTATCACTACTATTATGATTACTCACGATTGTATGAAACATTCAATGAATAAACTGCGGACAAATTGAAATAGTTATACCTTTGCGCAATCCAATGACACTACTCGTAATTCACTCTACAATTATTCTTACAATTTCAACATTCAAATTCAACAATACTCTGCAATCTTGCCATCACTGCACTGCTGCACTTAACAATGTGCAATCATGACATATTGGATGGGGTAATGATTATTTTCCGTTATACGTCCAAATGAAATTTTGCCTTTCGAAAGGCGTCTTATATTCAACATTACGACCGCTCAAGCCCATGTCTCATGGTTCATTTCTTCATGTGTCCACTCCTCTATTATACATTTATTTAACTATCAAATACAAGTTCTCAAGACCGTGCCTCCAAACCAGTACAGACTACGCAGTAATCTAAATCATGTAGACGTCTTGATTGCAATTTTAGTTTTTGTGTCAGGCAAACTAGTCAATGTAATAAAACATTCGACCAAGTTAACCGCTCTTGCGCGAATCATATCTGCGGATATAGATTGGGATCAATCTCAATTTGCCTAAAGCTGTTCTCACTATTTTCGATCAATCACGCATAATAATCGAGCAGATCACTGTTGTAGGAAAACATTGTGGAGATTGTAATTCCTGTCTAATTTAAATTGGATGCTTAGGGGCTTCTAGACAGGAATATTAAAATTATTCAGAGGTGTATGGACTTTCACTTCAAAATTAACCTTGGGCAATTTAATGTTTTGTGTTTTTTGTTTGTTATCGGACAAATTCGCTCTTTCAATTCAATTCAAGAAGAATGAGTCTTTTTTTGAATAAATTCCGGATTTGCGAGCACATCAACGACGAAAATATGTACTTAGTTTTAATTGGGTAAACTTGGCTATGGAATTTGTTACTTAAAAGTTGGAATTTTAATGTTATTTTTTTCCGGATAAATAATCATCATGGAGTAGTAAAAAGGCAAATATGTGGTATATTTTGTCAGGTCTATAAAAAGAAGAGGCATATCATTACATCATTGGAAACGTCTTGTCCATCAATTTATTAATAAAAATCTATTAATAGGTTGAAATTATTTAAGATTACAAAAAGTTTTCTCTCTCTTTGATGAGAATGTATGCAGAGTTGAAATGAAATTGAACTATGTTTGAACCCCTTTGTGTAGGACCTGCATGTGCGTTGAATTGAAATAGGTTTGATTCAATTCGATTGCCCTCGCTGGTTTAAATCTTTTTACTCTGTCCATCGACCATCAGTCAAAGAATGAACATTTTGGACTGGAAGGTAGGAATGTAAATAGGGAACTTTCAGAATGTGTCAACGACAGATGTGACAGCAATAAATTTGAAGAATCTGACAGATGTAAAATTGAAGAGTGAAAATTTAATTTTTTTTATTATTATTATTTTATCATTACCATATGCCACACATTGCCGTTATTTGCTTTCAAAAATTAGTAAATAAATGTCAGTTTCATCAAAGTGAAGATTTTGATGTTTGTGAAGAACTGAAGAAGTTAACAAACAGATCTATAAATGTATTATGTAAAGTGACAGGTATTCTTTGAGATAGTGCAAAAGAGCTATAACGTGTTGGCTCGAGAAAATGACATGAATATTAGATGACAGTCATCAAATAGTGATTGATGATCTGAATTTACATTTCTCGATTTTCCAATTGTGTCTAGTTTTTGTGTCAGATTTCGAAGTGGAGTCGGGGTGTTCATTTTAATTTAACAAAGTTTCTTGCAATCAGCACCGCGAAACTAACAGTTTTACACAATAAAAAATAAAATGCGTGACTGGGTCGCACGAACTTGCTCTTATGTAGGTAAACGACTTAGAAATTCAAAAATGAATTTTATTAAGGAAAATCTGTTCATAAGCATAATATTAATTTTTTAATAAACTAAAACAGTACTTGTTGGAGCTAAGAACAGGATGCCATATGATTCAAGCAAATATTAGCTTATGCAAGAACAAAAACTATAAGTCTGTACTGGTATCTTAAGAAAATAAGCTTTTATATACAAAATTCTTAAAATATTTTTGAGAAAAAAATTTAGTACGCCAATTTAAAGTTTTTATTATTGTTCGAATAGAAATTAAATTTAAAAAAAAATATTGAGCCGTTTCTTAGATAGGTATCGAATACTCCAAAAAAAAATATTTCTTTTTTTTTTTTTTCAAAAATTCAAAAAATATTTTTTCTTAAAGTTTTGAAATGCGATTTTTTTCAAACTTTTTAGAAGCTTCTCTATAAAACGTTTCATTAAAATCCGTTTTATCGATAGTGAGAAATTCTAAATTTGAAAAAATGGTTCAATTGAATTTTTTTATATTAAATTATAGATCGTAAAAATTAATCAAAAGAAAAAATATTTCAGAAAAATTCTCGGAACCGTTTTCGAGAAAAATACGATTTTCGAAAACCATTTTTAACATTTGTATGGAGGATACCGTTATTTTTAGGTAAAATCATTTTTTTGCTTACATCTTGTAATTTATATTAAGAAACTTTTATTTTTCAAGTTTAAAAAAAAACTAGCATGGGGTTTTTGAAATATTGAGTTTTGAAAAATAAATTTTAAAAATCCAAAAAAAAAATGTTTGGAAAATTTGAATACCCAATAATATTTAAACCGCAGGGGAGCTTTAGCATAAAAAAATTATCAAAATCAGTTATACCGTTTTTTGAGAAAATCAAAACCGAAAAAAAATGGTTCCAAGGAGGGTACCAAAAATAACCATTTTTTGGAATTTTCAAGCCATTTCCTAGTTTTAACTAAATGAAATTTTTTGATTTTTTTTTTTAAATCTGAGACAGTTTTTGAGAAATTAAAATATTTTTAAAATTTCAAAAAAAAAACAATCGTATGGCAGGTACCGTTATTTTCGGACTTAAAAAAAAAAAAAGAAAAAAATAAATGGGGGAAAGAAATTAAGATTACTATCTACGAAGTTTAAAGAAAATCGGGCGAGTCGCTTAGGCTGTAGTCGAACAGACAGACAGAATTGCGAGACCCACTTTTTTAGTCTTCGCTATCATCGTAATGTCAACTTTGATCAAAATCTTGAGTTTGATTTTTTTACGAATGCATAACTTGCCTTATAGTACCTATAGGTCGCAAGTAGAAATGTTAATTGCTTGTGAAGTGATCGAGTAGAGTGCGACTGAGTGCCAAATTGTATGAAATTATTTAATTAAAATTTTTATTGTAATGTCTAAACCCGTTTTTTTATGTCTTGAGGCTTCATTGATCTTTTACTCATTTCATTTTTAGACTAATTTTAGATTATTTTGCAGTTTTGAGAACAGGAGTGTCCGCCATTTTTTAAAATATAAACTTTAATGTTCATAGTACCAAATCTAAATCACAACTACCAACCAAAAGATAGACGGTTATTTATGGAAGGCACTTGAAAAAGTAAGATTTATTTTTTAATTGGGTAACTTTCATCATTCATTCTCGAAACTTTTAAGAGACTGATTGATATTCAATTAAAAACAACCTTTGACACTAGACTCCTGTCTATGGCTAAGCACGCGTACCGTTAAGGGAAGTCGGTGGAAGCTCTTCATACACTGGTAAGAACCATCGAACACCTTCCTTGATATACAGGGGGCCTTGTGAAGTGATCGAGTAGAGTGCGACTGAGTGCCAAATTGTATGAAATTATTTAATTAAAATTTTTATTGTAATGTCTAAACCCGTTTTTTTATGTCTTGAGGCTTCATTGATCTTTTACTCATTTCATTTTTAGACTAATTTTAGATTATTTTGCAGTTTTGAGAACAGGAGTGTCCGCCATTTTTTAAAATATAAACTTTAATGTTCATAGTACCAAATCTAAATCACAACTACCAACCAAAAGATAGACGGTTATTTATGGAAGGCACTTGAAAAAGTAAGATTTATTTTTTAATTGGGTAACTTTCATCATTCATTCTCGAAACTTTTAAGAGACTGATTGATATTCAATTAAAAACAACCTTTGACACTAGACTCCTGTCTATGGCTAAGCACGCGTACCGTTAAGGGAAGTCGGTGGAAGCTCTTCATACACTGGTAAGAACCATCGAACACCTTCCTTGATATACAGGGGGCCTTTGAACAATGTTGGTACATCTGCAATCATGTTTGCACTGTCAATTCTGAATATAGAAGGTTCACATAGAGAATTTATCAATCAAAAAAGCCATGGAGAATAAAGTTCGAGGGGCGGGGCTCCAACCCTTTATTACTCACTGGCTATAAACCTCGGTAATCAATGCGATTCTAACGTACGACATGGGATTCTGGTGGACAGCTCTAGAGAAAAACATTAAATGTTCAATACTAAGCTAGGTCAATGGTCAATGACTTCGAAGTACCCTTCGACATTTCAGGCTTTAGCTTGCTGTAACCTATCAACATCCTCAACGGGCTTGAATGACATAGAATTATCATAGGTTTCAATACAAGGGAGTTACAACCCCTAGGATATCGTACCACAACGAATCTACATTGATCTAAGTGTGACGGTGACAAGATCAACTGTAAGCCCATTAACCTATCCTAGGTCACTGGTCTGTGCATGGGAAGAACACTTAGAACGACTCTGTTAGCTTTCGCTGCACTAGACATTATGTTCCACCTAACACTCCTCGATATATTCGACAAACAAACTATTGCAAACACAGCCATTCGTCTAAAAGCCTCCTCGCAGTGGATCACTCATCACATTGGACACTCCATCATTCGGATCACTTCCAAGTAGCATCGATTTCACCATCCCTCAAATAAATTTGATAAATACTTTCTGGTAACCATCCTTTCTAGAGAAATCTGGGATGACATGGTATTCCATTTCGATGGATCAAAAACTAAGGCCGACGGCGTTGGTAGAGGTATATACTCAGCCAGACTAAATTTAAGTCTCTAACTGCCAATCGTCTTCGATGAAGATGGCCCAGCAGTTCAACAGTGAATTCTACTGAGTTCCGGGCCACAGGGACATTTCCAGAAATTGTAAAGCTGACGAACTCACCAAAAGTAGAACGATTATACCTTAATTCTCAGATAAGGCAAATATCGGTTATCTCAACGTTACGTGCAAACTTATGCTAAAGCAAGATTCTATACAGGGACAAACCTAAGGTGGAACAATATCACCACCTGTTTGGCGACAAAACAGATTCTGCCAAAGCTGGATCTGAAGCGATCCAAAGGTTAAGAATCTTTTAGCAGATCATACATAGTAGTAGCCTTTGAAATAATTGTTAGGCCGTTAGACTGTCATGCAGAAGGTCTTGGGTTCGATTCTCAACCGCTGCAAAAAAGTTTTTCAGGGGTTAACTACCTCTTCCGAGGAATTGACTAATCTTCTAAGAGTATCTCCTGTTATGAAAAGTTCTGCTGATTAGCCGTTCGGAATCGGCAGAAAATTGTAGGTCACCTCCATTCCTGCAAGTGCAAGTTACGTACACAGGAATGGTTGAGAGACACTAGGTACAGGTTCTCTTCAAACTGTTGCACTACCAAATTTAATTTAATAGATCGCACAGAGGCTCCGTAATAGGTATTGTAACAGGACACTGTCTGACAGGCAAGAACACAACATGCCTTGAAATGTATTCTAACGATTTCTGAAGAAGCTGCATGGACAAAGAAGAGTAGGAATCGATCCCTCACCTTAGACATAGACTCCATCCGGGAGATATATACTACAACGGTATTGGCAATCTAGCTCGCTTCATAAGGAGCTTCAATTTGTTTAACGATTAGGATTAAAGTCTCCAAGATTTAATCTGGTATCACAATGGACTAACTCATGGCCTAAGTGTGTCGGATCTCCTGCTGGCAGCTACGTCAACCTAAACCTTAACTAAGGCAAATAAAAAAAAATAAATTAGAGGCCAACGTTGGGAACTTCAAATGTAAACTATTAAAACCATTCCGGTGTACGTGTTAACAGCAATGGAGAGATGTTTCAGTTTTCTGCCGAGTCTGAACTTTTATCATGAGCAACACTTTTCATGAAAACAGTTACTGCAAGTACCAGCACACCCCTTAAAAACATTTTTGCAGTGGCTGGGAATCGACCCCTGAATTTCTGCATAACAGTCCGAAGTAGGATCTATTATGCCAAGAAGTACTAGAACTACAACAAGGGCAAATTAATAATTGAATAACAAGTAAATTCTACCCATTCCTAGACAGTTATATATTTAAACTGCGCTCTTAAGCAGTTATGCATGCATAAATGCATGCGTTTTTCTCTTTTACTCAAGTCTGAACACTGTATTTTTGGCACATGGGCCTATTACACGAAACCTTAACTGCTTGTTAAACAATTGATATGGAGAAACTGTTTAAAGTTTGTGTAACTCGAAAGAACAAGTTTTCTGGAACTTTAACAATTGTTTTTGCATATTTTAACAAGTGGGAAATTTCATAAATACACCTGTTTTGTAACTACTAACAACAATAGTTAAAATGAAAAACAGAATAAACTCGTTGAATAATTCAATGGACGATTTCTTAGTCAACAAATTAGAAACAGTGTTGCCATTTTGAATTGGTAACAGTCACATTTGACCGGATTTTCATTAGTTAATGAATTCGAGAAAGTATCATACAAAATTTGTTTTTCTTTTTTTTCTGATTTAAGACAAGATGCTTATATTTTCTTATCCTGAAATTTTTAGACTCACCGCGTAATACTGACTTATTCAACTTGTCCAACGAGTCAAAGGGAAGTTTGTTTCATTGACAGTTCTTTCGCCCCTTAGTGTGTTAAATAAATAATCTTCACTTGTTGCACAAATATGGTTAAACAGATACTTGTTGACTAATTAACTTGTTGTTATGTGTTTTAGGCCCATGGAATTTAGTTGCTACAGTTCGTCTACACACATAATTCTGAGGAAAGAAATTAGTAGACATTTTCAAATATTTAGTTCAAACATAAGGGCTGACTATGATGATACAAATGAAGGTTGGAGAGCTGTTGCAAATTCATCATATACAAATGTTTTTATAGGCGGTAAAGAAGTCCAGTATTTGGGATCGCCCCCGTGGTACAGTTTCAACTTTAGCCTATAAACTTCCAAGTTATTGTATTTGTATTAAAATCTTAAAACGTATGCTATTTAATTTCTGAAGAATCTTGAAAATCTCTTTGAACCTTGAATAAACTTTAAAGAAACCTCTTCTACAACTTAAGCTTAAGCTAGGTCGGTCTAATCTACTGTTTGATTTCGTCTAATGACCAAACACGCAATTATAGATATCAGAAGTACAAATCGGCCTTGAGAAATAAAGTCTACCAATAGAGCTTAAAGTAGTCAATCATATCAAACCTTACACCATTATGACCTTAACTCCGATCAAGAGATAACATTTCCACGTTGTATTCCTAATTAAAACTATGTCAAAGGCGCCCATATAAATCACTGCAAATTGAAAAAAAAAAAATGTTTTTTGCAATTACTATCATCATGACCATCAGCACCTTATAAATTTTCCTCAATTTCACAAGTCTGTCACTGAATATTAAATTCATGTCAAAATCACACAGAGTTGACCCTCAGGTTAACGAACCACATCTTTTCGCCTGCGTTTCTCATTTTTCTTCTTCTCCACATTTTTGTATGGAAATTCGGATTGTCATAATGAAAAATTGTAGATTTGCTCACTTTGAGGCATTGTCAGAAAATTCCTGACTAAACACACAACACACTCTGTGAAACCATTGGGACAAGAATATAATTATTCAAGGCTCGAGCTTGATCACTCCGAGCTGCCATTAGTTAAAAACATGAATAATATTGGGCGGAGGAGCGCTCCAAGATTCTATCAGTCGGCCTGCCACATAATATTTAACATCCAGAGAAGCGGTAGCCTCGCGGTGCGGTGGTGGCCAAGCAGCCTTGATGCTTCTTGGTAGCTCAGGCCTTCCATTAGCCCGTATTTATTTGCATATTAACTGTGAAACAGGGAATTTGATTGAAGTGTTTTACTTAGTTTTGTGAATGAGTCGAAGAGATTACAAGTCAAGATGATTAATTATGATTTAAGAAGTCCCAGCCAAGGGACATCTTTTCTGTGTCGTCGCCAAGTTGGATACACATTATCATTTATTTTTTTAATTCAAAATTATATTTGTGAAGAAAATTTCAGTTTCCATTGACTATATTAGAGAGTTTTTTTTTTTGAAATAAATTTGCTTCAATTTTTCATTTGAAAGATATTAATGTGTCAAGTTACGGTCAATGAATAGCGAACATTAAGATTTCTTGAATAATTTACAACTCCGCACAGCGCACCGTGTTGAAGCTGAACCTTGGAAGTGGCTTCTTAATATTATTGTAATTAGACATTAAGTACCAAATCTCATTGTGAATTGTGAAAGAATCTTCATAATCATCAAATAGATCATAGTTTCATTTCTTGGTAAAATTAAGGTGATACGAGTTTTTGGTCAAATGGGTTTAACTGATTTCAGCAGTTGAAGAAAGTAAAATTCAACGGCTTTAAAGAATACGGTAATGTGATAGTAGCGATTTTAGAACCACAGACTGAAATGTTAAGAGTAATTATAAATTAGAGGCCATGACGGCTCATAGAGAGCCTAGTGACTTACAACTTTCAAACATTCGTGTGTGCGTGTTAGCAGCACCTCTCACTTGACAAGAGATACCCGCAAAGAATTGAACTGAGAATTGAACGAAGCTTTAGAGTAGTAACTGACAATTTATCTCAGACTATGATTTATTGACAATGTGATGCTTTTATGTATGTACTTAGTTAAGGATAAGGGCGCAATAGATCTACAGGTCGCAGTGCAATAACCCCCCGCCCCAATACAATTCATTCAAGGGCGGCTAGGAGTTGAAATGGAATCAAACAAGCTGTGTTTGAGGTATTGACAAAATTCTGTTTTTATTTGAAAGGCTCATATACATATGCCATAAAGTATGGGATATGACATCGTTCAAATGTACGCAGCGGCTTCTTTTGGTGGCACCAATTCAGGTGGTCCAATTTTCTATGCCACTTATGCATAGATCCGGCTATTTTAGCAATAGACTGTGTTATGTTCACCTTACGAGCATTGGTCGATTGTGGTTTATTTCAATTGACCTGCGACTTCAAGAAACACTACAAACTAATGTCTAGCGCGGTCAAGTTGCATGACCTTGATGGCGTTCATGCAGAATGTCAATCGTGGCGTCCGCTGTATGGCACGTAGCGCAGTCCTGCGGGAACCACATATCGTCAAGGTCTATATGGTTCAATTTGGGCCATAGGAAATAAATTATTATCGTTCTGTAGCACTCGCTATTGACGGCGACTGCCTGACAAACGTCGTTTTCAAAAAAGTACGAATCAATGACGCCACCGCCGCACTGTGGTTCCACCGTAGGCCAAAATTCTAAAAAAATTACTGTAGCGATTATTATATAAAACGGTTAAAATGAGCTGAGAATATTCCAAACTAATTAGAAATAGAAAAAGAAAAACCGTTAGATTTTTATCTTCAGAGTAATAACATTGCAAACACATGGCATTTGAGTTTTAGTGCTCTAACAGCAAGTGCGACTGCATTTGTTTAATTAATTTTTTTCATCTGTTTGCGTTATTTTTTTTTATAATGGATATATTAGTGGAAGGTAAGATATTTGTTATTTATTTTTTATGATTCATTTTTCGACTGAGCATAAGAGTTTATAAATTGGGACTAAATAAAATAAAAATAAAAATAAATTAGCTTAATATTGTTTGTTTTAAACTTTTAACTGTTACGCCCCGTTACGCCCCCACAAAGTTATATATTACCAGAAAGGTAATTTCATGTACTTTTTAATCCACGTTGACTTAGCTGCGATTACTTGCGAATTCACTTTTGATTAATCTTTGAACCACCTAAAGTCTCATTTTTTGTAGTTTAGGGCTTTTAACTAAAGTCTCATTTACGATAATGTTTCTGCTTCAGCATTGTTTAAATGCTGATGGAACCGAAAAAAATAAGTCCCATTCAATATTAGACGTCATTTCCAAGAGTTTGTAAAAAACTTACGTATTTCTGCAAAAAAAACTTGCCGAAAGAGATGCCTTCTTGTTAAAAATTATTCAGGGTGGCTTAATACAAAGGAAGTATGTATCATTTCTGAAAATATCAATTATTTAATATCTTAATTTCATTAAATTAAAGATCGTAAAAATTAATTGAAAGAAAAAAAATTTTATCAAAATTCTAGGTGCCGTTTTCGAGAAAAATACTATTTTTGAAAAACATTTTTTTTAAATTTGTAAGCATTTGTATGGTAGGTACCTTTAATTTTAGGTAAAGTAATTTTTTTTCTCACATCTTGTAGATTATATTGAGAAACTTTTATTTATCAAGTTTAAAAAAAATCTAGCATGGGGTTTTCGAAATATGTGTATTGAGTTTTGAAAAAAAAAATTTTGAAGTTTTTTTTTTAATCCAATCATTTTTTTTTTGAAAATTTGAGTACACAATTCTATTTATGGTTTTGGGGAGCTTTAGCGGTTGTACCGTTTTTGAGAAAATCAAAAACAAACAAAAAATGGTTCCATGGGGGATACCCTCAATAACTATTTTTCGGAATTTTTTTCAACCATTACCTAGCTTTAATTCAATGAATATTTTTGTATTCTTATTTTTAAAATTTGTCGAACAATTTTTGAGAAAAAATAATGTTTATAAAATTTCGAAAAAAAAATCGTATGGCAGGTACCGTTATTTTTGGTCTTAAAAAAAAAAGAAAAAAACGTGTGGGGGGAAAAAATTAAAAGTGATATCACCAAATTTAAAGAAAATCGGCTGAGCCGTTTAGCTGTAGTCGAACAGACAGACAGACAGAATTGCGAGACCCATCGTAATGTCAACTTTGATCGAAATCTCGAGTTCGATTTTTTTTACGAATGCATAACTTGCCTTATAGTACCTATAAATCGCAAGTAAAAAATTATATGTAGGATGTGTCACTCTCTACCCCTAATCCGTACGCCACTAATCTAACATATCACCCCATAATCTTCTGTTAATCCTTAGTACTGTTAAAACATTCGATAACCAAATAGCGATCAGCAAGGAAAAACTTATCGGCAGAGAGCAGACAGAACGATTACGACCACGCAACGGCTACGACATCGCGACGTATCGACCCATCTAATAATCTTGTTATTTTTTGAATTATTTATCTTTTATTTTTATTTTCACTTTATTAATATAAAATAAAGCTTTTAAATCAGTTTTTACTGAATAAACCAGTGTTTTGTCGGCGCACCCCTCCCACATATATTTAAATAAAACTGTATTAAACCGATCTTCAACCCTTTTATCGAACGTATCTCAAAGTCGTGACGAGATAGTTGAAAACTGATTGCAGATTCAAAATCAGAGAGCTCAAAACATTTGAGCACCATTCGTTTTAAGATTTTATCAAGTGAGTTAGTAATTATGGCCGCCTTTGTTCGGGAGTGGAACCACTGTGCGCCGGTCCAAAATCCACACCAAACGGTAACTTTTTTTGGGGATACATTGTCACCTGGTGCATCTCGTGTGGGTTGGTGTTATCCTAATTAAGGCAATTGTGTTTGTTAACAGTCATTCATCCCAAAATTCGCCTTTTCCCTAAAGATAATTTTTTTAGCCAAATATGGGGTCCTCTTCCAAAGGCTCCGGCCCATCAGTTACCCAGTTACAAACGGCATTTTGCATTGTCATAAACTTTGAGCTCCTGGGTCAGAACCTATGTTTGGTTTAACGTGAGCACCTGTCGTTATGACTCAATCCCACGGAGGGCCTACCCTCATCGGAGTCAGATTAGGTCCTGACCATTAACGCCGACAAAGCCGAAGCCATCTCAGTAGCAAAGTTGTGACATGTTGCAGCATGTGCACACCTCTTGCTTAAAGGCGAGGTCTATCTATATCTAACACCTCTTGAATTCAAGCAAGCTTGAAAGCCATGTGTCTCCGCATTCGGAATAAACCACGCCACCACGATACTCCCACAAGGGGGCCTACCTCATAGACAGCTTGAAGAAAGAGGGGTAGTTATGGGCCAAGCAAGCGCATTAGCCCTCAACCTCACTATCATGAAGATAGTTTGAGGAGAGGAGTAGGCACGAGGCAAGTGTCCAATGACGCAACAGCCCTCAATCTTCTGGGCACTATCTCCCGTGGTGCTAGAATATAGCTTCCGGTGGAGCTTCGCAACCGAGGTCAACCAAGGTTACTTATAGTTTGAGTTCATGCAAAACTCAGGGCTTGTTACCTGTCATCATTCCAAACTAGTGTGCTTCCTTTTTGTCTTGATTTGCCTTGCGGCGAACTAGGAAAGAGACTCCTAATCTTTTATTCACCTTTCGGCAAACTGGGTAAGACAATTCCATCTCCTATCTAGTTGGTTCATTTACTTTTGTAACCTATCCACAGGCACTACGAGGATGTCGATAGGAACCCGGAGTGCAATAGAATCGCATCAGCAGCCATCCGTCATCGTGAACCGCACAGTGATATTGCTCCGTAGAGGCTTACCGGACCAGCCGCATCAGCAATATCTAAATACACTCCCAGAGCGGGAAGTGCGTATCAGGAGCCATCCGTCCCACTAACCAATGTCAGCGAGTAATGCTCCGTAAAGACTTACCCGAATCAACCACATCAGCAATCCTCCACAGACTCCAGGAGCGCATTGGACTTGCGCATCAGTAGAAATGACCCCGGTCCATCTGAGTTCCTGTTGTCAGTTTGACTAGCTTGTCGCAGCACCGTACAAACCATTTACCACTCCTCCATCCACTCCCACCAGCGAGCTCCTGGGTCAGTTGGACATTGCATATGTTCAGGCCCAAGTCCAGATGCAAAATTCTCCAAGTTGAAGCCTTTGAAAGAACGAATTTTTGTGCACGGCGAGGAATCGACTCCCTTAGGGTGTTGTTCTAGACTTTCATGAAGCACCGCACGGGAATGTTCTAGGTCGATCTTTCGTTAATTTTACGTACGAATATTGGCTGATTGATAACTGTATCGGTCGTGTCAAAATTGGCCACAAAACTTTAAACAGTCGACTGTGAATAGCCACCACTACTAGTGCAACGTTTGCACTAACGAAGACGCATTTTGAAAACAGTGTTTTAGCATTTGGACGTTCTGATCAATTGTGTAACTTGCCATGGTAATTTGTCATCAGTAACTGAATAATAAACAATAGATTTTTACAGATGAGAGCACAGGCAGCCAAAATCTACCCACACCAATTAAAAGACCCTATAGTTCAGTGAATTCTGGGTCGAACCGAAGAAAGTAAGAATCTCGGTTTTATTAAGAGTTCAAAACTTCCTCGGCCATTAGTTGAAATTTGGACATAAGTACGACATTTTATTTTTTTTGTCGGTGGAAATCTTCAAGTGACACTTGGTAAGATTCGGTACCAATTAGTGGGACATGATTTTTCTTTCTTAATTTTAAATCAGATTTTTGGAAGTTTAACCTTTAAATACTTTCCTAAAACTCTTAGACCATATCAGCTCAGTAAGTTTGGTTCTTCTAAATACATATATGTATGTCAATTTATGAATTTGCTAACAAAAATTGAACTCCAGATTTTGAACAGTTTTGGCATTACGATTATTGGAAAGACACAAAAAGTTGTTTTTTTTTTCTCAAAGACTGTTCCACAGATATTCGATGATTTTGATCAATTTTTGTATGCTTAATTTCCTTTAAACACAAATTCCACAGGAAGCCATTTTGTTTTATTATTTTTTCGTTGGTGCGACCCTGACTGCCCCTACTGAATACTTCACCTAAGGTCAAAAGATCTGAGTCATATTTTATATATCCGACAAATTATCACAGTTTAACTACCAGAACTGGTTCTCCTGTCTTATCATACCTCTTAGGTCCCAATCGGACACAGTCCTACTGAACCAAAAGCGCACTACTCCTACTTGTGCCAGAACGTTTTGACCATAAAGAATTCGTATAACTACAGTAAAACCGGCATTATATCCTAGATCAGTCCTCGACTGTCCAGATAGAGGTATGCATCGGAAAGGATGAAACCCCTTATACACACACTCTCGTTGTAAGGGTAAGAAGCCCGAAGAATTCAACTTTTGATCGAGGACATAGCTCTTGTAATGTGACCCCGAATCAGCTTTACATAATTATCAATTCTATTAATGTTGGCTCCGTTGTATACAACCTGGTTATAATAATATTGTTTGTACTCCGACTCTTGTGGTCTGTGTTATCCAAGGCAACGTCTAAGACATTGCGTCTAAAAAACCCGAATCTTTTCATTTAAGTTGGGGCGACCTTGAACCAAACCGGCAATCCAAAAGCGATCATCGGCCATATTGCAAACCACCTTTGTCTTACTATCAAGCCGGCTAATGTAGAACATCCGTTTCGTCAAGGCAAAGACTCCCCTAGTCCTGGAAAAAGCAGTGTTCCTATGTCTGTCGAAATACAAATACAAATATACAAATATACAAATATAATGGCTGTTCATTTGGCCCTACGATTACTAGCTTGCGCCTTTTCCTTTTCGTATCTCTTAGAACTTCATGCAACGGAGTTCTAAACAGAACAGTTTCTGATTTCTGAATGTTAATTTTCAATTTCTAGGCATCACAATATCGATAAATCTAGTCGAAGTCGATTGGATTTTTTAAGCTTTTCTGAGCCTTACCAGATCGTCAGCATACGCAATATTCTGAGTTATACTAACGAGTGATTTTTTAAGAGCTATTGAAAATTAAAAACAAAACACATACAATTCAGAAAAATGCATGAAATCTTTATCAGACCAAAAACATAAATGTTAAAAAAAGAGCCAAGAGCCTTCTATACAAAAACCTTTGTGTAACAAGTCAGCCGCCAAAAATACTGAGATATAAAAGTACGCCAAGTTCTTACTTCATGAAGGTTTAATACCGAATATTTAAAGTAGAATAATTTGAAACAGCTGCAATGTAATAGAGACATTTTATTATTTGATGATTACTGACTAAAATTTGATGGGCTTATTTGGCAAGGTAGTAGCTGGTTCCCTCCGAAGTTTCCCTCAGGATAGCTGGTGCAATTAAAAATTATATAAAATAATCTTATCTGGTAAAGAGAATGATTAGAGGCCTTAGGGTCGAAACGATCTTAACCTATTCTCAAACTTTAAATGGGTAAGAACCTAGCCTTTCTTGATATGAAGGTTTAGGTTGTGATATATTGTGCCCAGTGGGCCACTTTTGGTAAGCAGAACTGGCGCTGTGGGATGAACCAAACGTAATGTTAAGGTGCTTAATGTTAATGTTTTGTCTTCATTGGTACTGAAGATAGGGAGGGTTAAAAATCGCCTGAGTATGTTCCTGTAAAAAGGTTGTAGTGCCAGAACTTGGCTGGGCACTACCGTGCCCTTTGATTTGAATCGATAGTGCAGTCGATATAATTTAATGTTTGAAGATTATTTCATGCAAATGTTGGCCCCGGCTGCGCCTCAATTGGTCCATCGGCTTAGTCCAATTTTGGCATACTCTTTCTAACATTTCGGCCGGTATCTCACGAATAAATGCTTCAATGTTGGTTTCCAGTGCGTCAATCGAAACGGGCTTGTCTCTATAGACATGAGCCTTAACATAGCCCCACAAAAAATAGTCTAGAGGCGATAAATCGCACGATCTAGGTGGCCAATTGACCGGCCCCAAACGTGAAATAAACTATTCAGCGAACTCGCCTCTCAATTGGTCCATTGTTACGCGTGCTGTGTGGCACCGTCTTGTTGAAACCACATGTTATGCAAGTCAAACTCTTCCATTTTGCGCAAAAAAAAGTTTGTTATCATCGCACGGTAGCGCTCAGCCTTCACAGTACGGCCCAATTATTCCGCAAGCCCATAATCCGCACCAAAAAGTGACTTTTTCTGGATGCATTGGTAGCTCTTGCTATGTTTCTAGCTGCTCTTCACTCCAAATACGGCAGTTTTGCTTGTTCACGAATCCGTTTAACCAGAAATGAGCTTCGTCGCTGAACACAATTTTTCGATAAAAAAGTGGAACTTCGGCCAACTTTTCAAGAGCCCATTCACCAAAAATTCGGCGTTGTGGTAGGTCGTCCGGCTTTACGAGTAATTCTCGCACCAGCTGTATTTTGAAAGGCTTCACACCTAAATCCTTGCGCAAAATTTTACACGTAGTGGAGTATCAGAGGCCCAATTGCTGCGAACGGCACTGAATCAATAATTCACGGTCATCACTAACACTGGCCGATACAGTTGCGATATTTTCTTCAGTTCGCACTCTACGTAAGCGTGTTGGTGGTTTAATGTCCAACAATGTAAATAGCCCTAATAGCCGCCTCAGTAGATCGATTAAACTGACCATAAAATGGAAGAAGCGCGCAATGAACTTTCGCACGCATTTTGATAATAAAATTGACTATTTTTAATATCAGAGATTGTTGTAGAAGTTACATTGCCACTTTTGACAACAAACTTTCTACTATTGAGCACATCACAAAACATGAATGTAATAGTGGTTTACTTATGCCGAGTCTGGTCAGCTTTGGATATAGAAAATCTTCTCCAAATTAACCAGACAAGCATCAATACACTGCTTTTTAGATTTGTTCCACTGAATATTAGATACCAGTTTAGACCCGCCTTAAAACCGAACTGAGTATGATATAATTGTCCTCCGCCCACTTGGTTAGAGCTCTATTAATAACTTTTTCGAATACCTTTCTGTGACTCGGAAGTAGACTTATCGACCGGAGATTAACCAGATTGAAGTTATCCTTTCCCTTTTTCGGGATTAGATGTACCACAGATGTTTTCGACCACCTTGTATAATATGTGTTATTCAATGCGTAATTAAACAATGCGGTATAAACGTGCACTGCTTCCGAAGCTAGCTGCCGTAGTACAACGTTCGTTATACCATCGACTCCTGAGTGACTTCCTAAATGAGTCAAAAATAAGAAGAACTGTGTTCGGAGATGATGGCTTTTGCCACATTATCTTCATTGAACCCGATGAAATTGGGGTTCTCCGATTCCCATTGCTAAGATGAGGTGTTCCGCAAGGCTCCAGACTTAGGCCTTTATTCTTCTCAATGTACATAAATGACAAACATGCGTTTGAAGCTCTTCGATTGACATGTATGCTGACGATGTGCAGGTTTGGAAGTGTTGGGTCTTGTAGAAAAGACTGTCTACGAAATAAATGAAGCTTTGGTGAGGATTTTGTGCTGGTCTCGACCGAATATGCTCCGTTTAAGTCCATCAAAGTCAAAATGTCTCGTTACTTCCTGCCACTTCATACTTTCCGAATACTAGTATCGAATTTGATATTTCCAAACCTCGGTCTGAAACTTCTTATCTATGAAATTGTTTTGCTGAAAACAGAACTCTCAGCTTTCTCATTTCCAGATCCACCTCCTTGTATTCGTTAAGATAAAAAAATTCTTATCTTGATAGTATTGTCAAATGAAAACAATAAACGTCGTAAAATGTTATGCTTCAAAAATTCACTGCTGCCTCCTGTCGTTGAAACCGAAGTTTGATACACGTCCGTTCTTAGAAAATTTTGTCCAACAGACGCAAACAATCTGACACAAATGTCCAGAAGCCCTTTCTTCGATGGGGCTTTTACGTTTAAATGTTGTCATATACCTCTTTCTAAGTAATCTTAAAGCTCATGAAAAATTGTAAAATAATTTCATCAACAGAATTTACTGTCACTACAAAACTTAATTAAATCTGCCCCGCGTAACACTACTTTGCTTAGTTATGTAACAACAGTTACAAACACTATCTGAAATTTCCCATCAAACAATTATTGTAATTTCGACTCCATTTCCAAGTCAATTTAAACTAGTTTACCTTTGGGATGGGATTTCCCCGTAACAAACAAAAAAAAACTCCCAAATTCTTATTCACTTTCTTCCACCTGCATGTTTTATTTTCAGGTAGACAATGAACTTGATTTACTTTGTAACCATCACGTCATCGATGGCGCATTCTTCCGTCATTTTTGTTCAACGACCAAAAAAAAAAAAGAACAACACACTAACACAAATATTTAGTTTACATAACTTGGCGATGGCGTACAACGACAACATCCGTGTCCTATAAAAGTCGGTACTTCGTCAAAAAAGATACAAATCACCTGTAGCATAAGACACAAAAAAAAAATACTCTCTCAATACACTGCTCAATTGTTTAACTCAAATTAAAAAAAAATGCTTGACACACTGGCTATACCAGTGTCAGTGTTGCCATTAAACTTGAAAATAAAATTATCATGAAATAATAAAATAGTTATTTTTTTATAAAAACAAAAGTCGGATATAAAAATGTGTTTTAAATAATTTCAGTCTTGGTGATGAAAATATTAAATTTTTAGACTCATTGCTAAGTTTGAACAAGCAAGTTACGAACATTGGTTTATTAATACAACGAAAAATGGAGAAAGCGCTTAGATAGTAAAACGTACTGAAACAAAAACAACCATTTCTTATTTTGCATCATCTTGGACTTATTGGCCCTGTTCTCGGTAGCAAGCCGTATCACCTTACTCGGATTTCAATGGATCCATTGTGCTCAACAGGGTGTGGGTAATGTAGGAACGGTAAGGGTAAGAGGAAGAATTTAGTGGGAGTCTTAGATATGGGGCATGGTTTCTATGAACCATCCTGATTTTTGAATGATGTTAAGCATGTTTTTTAGTGACAAAAATGAAACGTTGCCCAGTTCGTTGGAAAAGTAATCTCCGAGGGCATCTTTGCCAGTTCTGGCCAATCTGAGAAATTCGCAAGGGAAGTGAGATGAGCCATCTTCCACCTCTTCGTCCTGACACCCTCTGCATAAGTCAGACATACTAATGCTCATTCAATGGGGCTTCCAACTAAGAGAGCCAATTGAGGTCTGCTAAGCTTCAGTTTATTTTTCTTTGAAATATCTGGCCAAAGATTCCTTGAAACCTGACACCTGTCAATTGCTGAGACCATCTGTCATTTGCGATCTTGAGGAAACTTTGATGAATTCAATATTTTTCCTGCTGCAGTGGCATAAGTACCCAGGGTACAACTTGGCTCGGTTGAAGGGATGAACCGTTTTTGGCCAGTTCCTTTCCATAAATGACACGGTGACCCTGAACCCGTCGAAGAGTGACTGAGTTTGTTTCGCCAAACAATCTTAATTCATTATGATAACGAGCAACCAATTTTGAATTCGTGGAAATTGGCGAAATGGCTATGATTGCCGCCTGGCTATCTATGAAGATATCAATGATCTTGCAAAAGTTTAGGACCTTTAATGATCTATTCATGGTTGGGTTGTCTGAAAAGATGCCTGACCCTACCTCAGCTTCCGCTTTGGAACCGTCTGGAAACACCACATCTGATTTGCGTTTGGGACCCGGTTTTCCATCCATATCTCCCTTGTTGGAATTGGAATATTTTTTACTGTGAATGTGTTCAAATCTATGTACGGTAAAATATAGTCTGTTTGCATGTCTATGTTTGTATAAGTTTGCATTGGTTCTGTGACCAAAGTGGCCCGTTTTCCAATTTTAACACTCTTTAAGTCATAAGTCATAGAGCAATTTTGCCAACTCTATATCGAGTGGGGCAAGTAAGAGGAAAGCTTCTAGGTCTACGATTGTCACTTCATGTCACTTGTTGTGCCGATACCTACCAGTCTTTGAATTGTTGGCATGACCTTAAGATTGGTTCCCTTTTCCAAGGCTGGCTAACAAACCAAAAAGTCGTAAGTTTTGATAGGCCTCATAATGGCTGTGTTCATCTAATGAATGGTTTTGGGGCTGGGTCCCCATCTCTTGCCAACAAATATTCATTAGGTGTAGAATGCTATTGCAGCTTTTGTTTCCCTTTCTCTGATGTTTACTTTCCAGTTAAGTCTATGATCATCAACTTAACCAAGATATTTGGGCGTGTCAGTTACATGTAATGGTGTCTCATTTATGATGGGGTGACTTAGGTTTGGAATGTTTTGTTTTCTTATAAATAGAACCAATTCTGCTTTAAGAGGGTTGACATTAAGTCCGCAGCTACTTGTTCAATTACTGAGCTTATCAAGTTCTGTTTGTAGGAGCTCGCACTTTTTTTTCCTGATGCCATTATCACTATATTATCAGCGTACGCCACGACTAACGCTGTCTTGCCCTATTTTAGCTAAAATCTGGTTTACGCCCAGAAACCAAAGCAGGGTATATAAGACACATCTCTGTGGCATACCCCTAGGCGTTATTTCTTAAGATTTCTGTCACCGTTTTCTGCATTAACAATTCTTTGTCTGAGGCATTGGGTCAATCCAGGTTGACAGCATCGGGTCGATGTCGATAGAGTCTAGGGCTTATCGTATCGCTCGATTTTCAACGTTGTTGAAGGCCCCTTCTATGCTTTGCTCCTAAGGTAAATTCTTTACAGTGGATTGATTTCTCAATCGTGTCGAGCTCTTCATGAAGTGCTGTTTCAACACAGCTGCCCATGTATACATGTTGGACCTGCTCTAAATCTTTGGGTTCAGTGTGAGTGAGATTTCCCTTAAATATTTCCACCAGAAATGGTACACAACAACGTCTTAAGAGCTTTGGAGAATAATTGAAACTATTCCATCAGGCCCTGCTGACTTGTACGCTTAGAAGGAGTCCATAACCCAAGCCACTTTTCGAACCCTTCGGGCCTCTATCCATAAGAGATGCATCAAAAGTACATCCTGGAAAATGAGTGCTCATAAGTAACTCTAAGGTTTCAGAACAGGACTCAGCCCAGGCTACATCCGGTCTTTTCAGAAAACCGGGAGGAGTGTTGACCTTTGACATGACAATGTAGACTTTATATCTGTACAAAATTTCTGCGGGACTCTCTTTGTCTACGTAGTTCTGCAGACAACAGGTTCATTGCAATGTTAAGCTCTGTTGAAGAGCCCTCTGTATTTTCTAGGGATGCCCAAGTCTTAAGACCACTTCACAGGATTGAGTTTGCCTTTTCCTTTGATAATGGAACAAAAATTTCCGTAAGCACTGTGAAATAATATCCGAAGAGCTTCACATAGGAGTTTTTTCATAACGCCCCAAGGCTCCTGGTTTGTTTTCCTAGGGTTTCGGTAGAGCTTTGGATTGTGTATTTTGTGCTCTTTTTGTAATGTTATCATTCTATGTTCGGAGAATGTAACAGTACTTGAGACTTTCCAGCTACTGATTGCTATGGAATTAGAATTGGTGGAAAGTGTCACATTGAGTTCTTTTAGTTCTTGTAATGAAGGTTGGTTCCTTTTTTGAAACGAGTTGAGAAAATCATGCTATTAGCGATCATGCGTGTGCATTTGCTTCAAGGACGGTCTGCAGAAACATTTTCAAAACTACTTTTTGACATCGGAAATGGCAAAAATTACAATTGAACGCTTGCAAATGAGATTACGTTTCCTCCGAACTTCAGTCGAATCCAACTAAATATTCCATCCAAGTCGTACAACCAATTACATAAATCCAGATTGGCTGTCTAATGATGTGAACGAGCTCAACGGGCAAATTCAATTGAAACTGCCAGGCGAAACAGTTAAAATAAACTCAATGGAGACATTATTAGATGAAGAATAAGCCGTCAATTATCCGACTGAATTTTTGAAATCATATTCCACGGACTGGAATAACGCTTCACGTATTAAGATTGAAGCTTGGATCACCAGTGGTGATTATTCGTTACTTTAACGCATCAAAGTTGTGCAACGAAACGAAAAGAATGATCATCAAAAAATTGTCACCATATTTAATCAAGATAACAATAATCGGTGCAAATTCAAAGGCGAAGACGTACTGATTCCATGCATACCTCTGATTTCCATTGATTTACCACTCGAATTCAAACGGCTTCAAGCTCTCATGCGCCTTGTCATTGCTATTACCATCACCAAAGCACAAGGCTATTCGTCAACTTTTGCTGACTCGCTTCCTCGCCGTGCACAAGAACTTGGAATTTCGCAGACTTCAACTTTAACCCAGTAACTCAAAGTTTATGATCATAGACATCGCCGCGCCGCCATTTGCTCGCTGACTGGGCTTTGGAACGTTTGATCGAAAAATCATGTTTAGTGAAGAGGTGTATTTTTGGATGAATAGCTGTGTTAAGGAGCAAAATTGCAGAATATGGGACACCAATTCATACGAGGTTCACCAGGTTACCTTACATCCTCAAAAAGTTACCATTTATTGTGGAGTTTGGGCCAGCTCGCGGCGTCATTAGTCTGATGATTATCAATTTCTTGTCGCCCAAATTGAACCATTTGTACCTAGACGACATGTGGTTCCAGCAAGACGGCGGTGACGCTTCGTGCCACACGTGCGAATTCACCTCTCTAGACTTTTTTCTTTTGAGGTTTCCTAAAGTCGCAAGCCTATGCAGTACAGTTAAGGTGAATATAACACAGGCCATCGCTCAAGCTCAGCCGGATCTATGCGGAAGGGTCATTTAAAATCGGACCACTTGGTCTTTCAAATAAAAAAAATATGTTTGTTAATACCTCCATTTCAACATCTACCCGCCCTTAATGAAAAACCCTACATATGAAATACTTACCCACAAACAGTTTATAAGTGCACAATGGCAACACTTCCCTCCGTAAGTTTCTTGGAATACATTGCATCTGAAAGATGCCCTACACCTGCTGATCGATGTTGAAGAAAATGATGTAGTTGAACAATGCAATGCCGTTTCGACACACAGACCTACAGGTGTGGTTAACCATTTGTCTTCTCAAAGCGGCAGTGACACAGCTCGGTTTAACCAAACTTTGTTAAATATGTTTAGTCACTTGGATCTAATTACTTGCAAACTTTCCTTTGATAGTTAAATTTCAAAAAAAAAAATTATAAAGGTATTCCGCCATTCCAGTTCATCTATCTCTGTAAAGTGTTTATGAACTCAGGTAGGTATGTAAGGTTTTATGTAATCAGTTTGAGCAAATATGTGCACGGAACATTATTGTTTCTCATTGATGAAACCAGGTCAGGCCGCAAAAGCCCGCTTTATGGTGGAATCTGTGATTGACACAAAAGATGCAGCCATTCAGACTCAGAAGTCAGCAACCCAAGGAAGGGATTTCTTCAAAGATGAGCAACTTCATTATCATTATCGTCGAGACGGTAGTGACTCTGTGACTTGCTGGGGATTTTTTTGCTAATTTATTCACATTCCTGCTTTATTTTGTCTTATTTTTCTCATAAGGTATGGTAAGGTGGCTCTGGGGGCCATGTAGTGAAAGCGAAAGTTGCGAAATTGCAAAATAAAAAAGAAAAGACTTAGTGATTAGGTTAAACAAAAATATTATATATGTATATATTGCTTGTTTGATATTGACTGTTGTTGGATGACTATGTCCATGGTTTGATCTTAAATATTTTAACATACTTATGCGACCGCACTTTGCTAAGTTTGATTTTTAACAATATTGAGGAAGTAAGATTAAATTTATTGCTTAACAAAGTGACTAGGTACTGAATATCCGACAATTTCTTAGGGTCAAGGTTTGTTGTTTTTAAGGAACTGCAATAAGCAAGTTTAAGTTTAAAATTTAAATGACAGCTATTTTAAGGAATCAAGTAAACATGTCAGTATAGATGGATTAACTTTCTTATCCATCTTTTTATCATATAAAATGAATCCATATATGTATGTATTTGACAAATAACTTGCTTCAAACTCGAGTCTAGTGTTAAAAGCATTAGTTTAAAAAAAAAAAACATGTTTTGAATTTTAATTTGGTTGGGCTCAAATGTGTTCTCTTTCAGTAAAACTAGAGATTTCTTCCGATAAGAATTAATTGGTAAAATCGAAAAATGAGCCAATCCTTAATACTTCTACGAAAAACTTACATTTTCTGAAAAGCTTTAAGTTTTGACGTATCGGGGTTTTGTCTTAATTTAAAAATGAAATCTCAGCGCGTCTCATTTTGATTCCCCTATGTTATCGTCTCCAATCCAAGCCCCCCTTTAACTATACTTTCCCAAATTTTTACCTCAAATCTATAGCCAAATATCCTAACTTTCACAGCTCTTAAATCCTTAACCCTACACAAATCTCTGTTCTTAAGGATAGGTTCTCCTTTTTCGGCGCCAGAAATGCATTTTTTTTTAGTAAAATATGTGTAGAAGATGTAGCTGAAACCGTTTGTCCGAATACTTTTTTTAAATTTATTGAACAAAAACGAGACCTAATTTTTCGTCTCGAAAATTGACATTTAGCGGTATTTTGAGCGTAGCATGTTTTACATAAATATTTTTGAATTTGGCGTCTATATATCTATATTATGGTAAGCAGAGGTACCATATGGTCCACCAGGTGTCGACACATGAGCCATGACTCGAAAAAAACTTTAAACGCGTTTTTCTCAAAACACGTTTTTCCAACTGTTGGCCACGATTACTTTAAAACTACTTGACAGATCGTCATATTTTTTTTTGTTTCAAAGCTTATTAAATTTATTGGAGTCTGGATGGTCCAGACTCCAACTATACTCTATAAAAACTTTGACTTTTTTATTTTCGATCATTTTTGCAGGAGCTAGAGTGGCCAACAGCGAACAACTTTTTTTGGAGGTGGTCTTGGTCCGAGGCGCATTGTTTTTTAACGGCCTTTGTTTTTTGATGACAAAATTTTTTTTTCGTACTCTATATGATAATAAATAAGTAAAAAAAAAATTTGAATTGATTATATCATTCCTTCCATGAAAAAAAAATCATGAAAATGTGTCTTTTTTGACACTGAAAAAGGAAAACCTCCCCTTAATGCCCTTAAATTCTCCTTCAACAGTCTTATCTATATCTTCTTCAAACACCCCATCTTATACTGCATCCAGTTCTTCATCCATCCCTACTTCTATTACCCCTGCATCTACTAATATGCCATCATTTATTGATCCCCTTTTGCCCCCACAGTCAAATTTACTCAACAAACCATTAATTCAACTGATGGTCGGTGCGCTCTCTCCAGGCTAAGAGGTAAAAAAATATAGAAAACATTTGTATCTTTTTGGCGTACTTACACACCAGATTCGGTCTGCTACAAAGGTAAAACAAATACAAGTGTCATGGTTTCCATTCAGCAGGAAGGCCTGCCCACAGACATGTCCAGTCTCATGAACATCTATATCAAATACCATGAATTTTTCAATATGTCTCCGCAAAAAGTAGCGAGTGATCTCGATTCTTTTGGTCAATATATTCATTTGAAGCTGATATCACACTTTAAGCACAACAGAGGCAGAGCTGACCATGACGTTCCTAATCTACTTTTTTCTCTACCCTCAGCTACACTTTGTCAAAAACTCCCTCTATCCTTCTATTACCAGAATTTGAGAGGTCTTTGCTCTAAAACCCATTTCTCAACAAACTCATTGTGTACCCTTTGATATCTACACTTTAATCAAAACGAATCTATTCCCTTGTCAATACGCAATTTTTGTTTAATTCAGTTCATCTTACATCGATTTTTTGACAAAAATCCAAAGTGAACTATACCCAACCAAGATTAAAATTGTAATCATTAAGTCGTAATCAAATTGCGTATTGACAAGGTCCTCACAGTCAACTGATGAAGTGATGAGTCCATGTGAGATCGCCGGGACGAAACGCCAATTTTTATTTTTGTGGACTAAAGGTCAAAGAAGCTATTTTGAACCGATAACTATCACCTCCCTCTCAATCTAAATTTGAATCACGATTTTCCTAGAGACTTTTCACCCCAAAAATATATCTTCTCATGATTTTCATAAAATATAATTTTTATCAAATTAAGGAATATATCGCCAGCGTTTCTTTTAACTTTGACAACTTTACTGCCAATGATGCAATAGACATATTGTATAGTCAAATATTTCATTCTATTTCTCTTCGTGTACTCTTTTCTCGACGTAAAACTTCGTTTTTTTCTTCGCCTTGGTATAATCACAGGCTACGATCGTTGCTTACCAAGAGGAATAATTTTTTTTGTCAATTTTCCTTCGTTTTCGATCTCCAAAAAACTGCTCTAATTTATCTTGGTACTTATCTTCACTTTGCAGCTCCTTCAATGAAATCTATTTAATCCAAACCCAAAGCAATCCTATTAAAGACCCTAAATCCTTCTTCCAGTTTGTCAACTTTAATAACGAAATTTCTCTTTCAATAAAAATAATTTCAGTCGAACCACAAACTATCGCCAACTTTTTTACGATTTTTTTTAAACAATAATTTACCGACGACTCCTTTATACCTGATTGTAATTATTTCAATTATTTACCGAATTTCTCCCTCGGACCATTTCTACCTCATACCATTGACTCATTTTCATTTGGTATGATATTTTAAGTTTTCGTTGTAAGTCTCTCGTTTCCCTTAGACAACACGGCTTTTTCAAGGGTAGGTCCACAACGACTAACTTTGTTGAATTCGTATCCTTAAGCCTCTCAGCCTTAGAAAATGGAAAGGAAGTTGTATATGTCTCAACCGATTTTAGTAAGGCCTTTGACAAAATCTCGCATAAGCTTATTCTATTCAAACTGTCCACCCTTGGCCTTGAACCTATCTTCTTAAGATGGATTTCTTCTTACCTAAACACCCGTTACTACAAAGTTCGATTCAGATCTTCCTTGTCTGATGATTTCTTATCTACCTCCGGGGTTCCACAAGGCAGCCAGTAAGGACCTCTCGTCTTTTCTCTTACTTTTAAAGATATTGAAATGGTCATTAAACATTACCATATTTCACTCTACGCCGACGATACAACGTTTTTCAAGACTATATCTTCCACACAGGATGCCACTCTCCTACAACTTGATCTCAAAAATTTCTCTGTCTGGAACCTGAAAAATTGCTTAGAAGTAAATATTTCCAAATGTCAATCAATAACTTTTTCACGAAAACGTATCCGATCTACTCCCCGTCGATATCTTCTACATTATTAACCCATATCCACCACTGAGTCAATTTGAGACCTTGGTGTTTTATGTGCTAGAAAACTCACCTTTCTCACACATATTGATGAGATTATACTAAAAGCAAACTCTACACTAGGCTTTGTGAAACGTTGGTCCAAAGAATTCTCTGACCCCTACGTGACCCTTTCTTTATACATACAACCTTTGTTAGCCCGCTTCTTGAATACGCCCGTCAAGTATGGTCATTCAACGTCGTTTCCTACGTTTCGCACTTCGTGGTCTGTCTTAGAATAACCCTCTTATTTTACTTCCGTATCGAGACCGACCCCACCAAAATTAAAATTAAAAAATTATACGTTGTTGGTAATAGCAATAATAAATAATATTGTTAAAAGAACAACTTTTCTAAGTGATTAGTCTTCACTACGACGAGCTTACCTCAGTCTCATAAGAAATGCATCCGACATTATTCGATGAAAATGAAGGAGAGCACATGCTGTTTTGAGCGGTGGCACAAGTTATGTTATGTTAAGAAGGTAGCTGCCATTTGCGGCTTATTAGTATAGACCTGTGACTTACGGAAACTCAAGAATAGTCAAATCGCTCGAAATACGTGGCCAGACTATGTCGTTTCTTATGAAAATCAAATCGATTCGAGCTGTAAAGAGCTAACTAGGGTCAGAAAAGCAATTTTCAGAAGCTTTTAATCTAGCCCTATTGAGGAAAACCGTAAGTTCAAGCGAGCTAGAAATGTTTGCATGACAAAACATCAAGTCAAATCAAAAAATACTAAACTGTCTTAAAGGTTGTAAAAATGTTTGGTCATTTGTAAAACACGTATGAAACACTACGACATTCCTGTTGTAAGCTCCATAGATAAAGCCAATTTGCTTGCAGCACAGTTTGCTGGTAATTCGACTACCAGAGAGTGACATGACTCCTCCTGTACTTGAGAATGAGAACGTAAATGATTTTATGGGACGAATCTTCTTTCACACTCGTGCAGTTGCTAGAGTACTAGAAGATCTTGACATTCAAAAATCCGCTGGCCCGGATAGTATCCGTGCTATTGTTTTGAAGAGGTGTTCTTCAACGCTGGCGAAAGCTTTTTTTTCTGTCCTACTCTACTGGTCTTTTCCCAAGTGGATGAAAAACTGCATTTGTCAAGCTTGTCCCTAAAAAAGGCAAATCCTCCTCCTACTACTCCTCTAACTATCGTCCAATTAAATTTACGTCCTTTTTTTCCAAGGACATGGAAACGCTGATCAATTTTCAGCTTAAGAAATATCTTGAAGAACGAAAACTTCAAGCAGTTTGGCTTTCGTAGCAATAGGTTCTCAAACCTTTACATCGTCTTGGAGAAAGTTAGTTTATTGCATTTGATAGAGTTTGGCATCAAGCTGTCTTTTCAAAACTGAGTGCATTTGGTATTTATGAATCTCTTCTTCGTTAGATTAGAAACGATCTTTCGAACAGCTCGATAAAAAATGTATTGGACAGTTTTAGTGGAATATTTAAAAAGTAAATACTGGTGTTCCATAGGGCTCTGTTTTGTTTCCAACTCTCTTTCTGATATTCAACAATGATCTTTTGTTTGAAACTTCTAATCCATTAAATAGTTTTGCTAAAGTACTCTCAATACTCTCAGCCTCTCATGTGTTAGGATGTTGATTAAGAACGGCAGCATAAATGATAAGCTCATTCTGGTCTCGATAGTCTTGTTAAATGGCGAATCATAAGCCGCATAGAATTCAATGTTTCAAAAACTCAATACCGTCTCTTTTGGTTTAAGCGGCACTTAACCCCGTGTTGCTATCCATGAGTTGTACTGGCATTGAGGAAACCCAACAGCTTTTAGTTCTCGGTATATGCATTACAGACCACCTTGTGTGGAATAACCATATATTCGACATCGCCGAAAACGCTGCTAAGTGCTTTGCCACCGCTTTTGATCTGGCTGTAATCTATAAGGCCTATATTCATGCAAGGCTGTAGTATAATTCCCATATTTGGGCAGGTGTCCCAAGAATCCACTAGAGTCCCTTCGAAAAAATCCAAAAAAGAGCTTTAAAATGATAAGTGAAGTGATAATAAGAACTAAAACAGAAAAATTTGCATCTCCCGAGCCAAGTCGCAATGTTTAATGTCCTTAATTATTTTATCGTTATTTTTATAAAAAGTATTCTAGCGAAATAGAGGGAACTGGCTATTTCGCTAGAATACTTTTTTTTTAGGAATGCCCATCAGTATACCCTTGAGCTCAACTTCGGACGTATTGTTAAGTGCAGAGATGCCTTCTTTAGCCGCACTAAACGAATGTGGAATGCTTTTCCCGGGTCAATAATAACCCTCCGATTCAAAATCAATGTGCATCGGTATCTTCTTTTAAATCCCCCAACTTTCCTAGAGCTTGTACTGCGCGCAAAATATACGAGTAAAACAATAGATTCGTTCCTATAGTTTTGTTGCTATTCTGCCTACATACCTTAGACCTGCTATCAACTTAGATTTTATGTATGTCACTGTTGAGAAACTAGTACAAATTATTCTTTAAATTTCAACCGACAAACCCATTTGTCACAAATAAAATAGAAAAGTACCTTTGAATGTATTGGGTAAATCGAAAACAAATATTCAAAACTATTTTCCATTATCGAAGTTACAAAGATCGCAAGTTTATATTATTTCTTGTCGCGATAAAATCTCATTTGGAATTATCTCTAATGATTTCAGATATCATAAAACGTGCATCTCTTGCACGTCTCCTGCTCAATTCGCACTACTTACTTTTTTTTCAAAAGCAATAACAATCAAATTACAAGACTCCATTAGGGAATTTATAAATGCTATTCCCACGATTCTCCAACTGAACATATTTTTGATTTATCTTCATGTGCATAGCGATCCATGTCTGGCAATTTTTATGCACCAGAATGACATGTTAAGGTAGTATTTGTCATTACTCGAATTACATAGTTGATTGTAAAATAGTGACTTTTACTGTTGGTGGTGCGGAGTGGTAAGAGCAGAGCAGTGGCAATGGAGTGTCGGTGACAGTCAAATGGCACTGCGAATTGTATTATTCCCTTCCAACCAATCCTACAACTTCCGGGGAAATGTTCAATTTGCTGTGAAATTTGTTACAACAATTTCACTAAAGATCTTTTTGTTTTTGCCTTGCAAATCACGATCGCTTTTGCTCCACGATCATGCCCAAAATAATAGGTATTGAATTGTGAGCAAATTAGAGGAGGCCCCTACAATTGCTATGAAGCCAAACTTCATACCGAAATCGTAAGATAACCAGCTCTTTCCAAAGTTGTTGAACTGCTGCGATGTCTTCAATCGAAGTCCGATTTCAGGGCCAGTTACATGCATTGATCTATCGGTTGGTCAGTCTGATAACAACGATGACCTCTACAATAATTTTAACGACTTTCGTAGGCTATAAGATATCTCTGGTTATCTGGTTTTGGGGGGAATCGCGGAGCTTTGCTTTTGAATGGAACTATGAAGCGAGACATCTTCAAGTAGAAGTCTATAATAGTGGATGAATAATTTGACTCAATCAAGGGCAAGGTTACGTGCATATGTTTTTTGTTGGATTCAGTTGTGGAAAGAAAACTAACAAATCTCAATGAATAATTCATTTGATAAGTCAGCAAGCATCGTCAAATTGGCAAAAGAAGTGATGAAATGATTAACAATTTTATTGTATTCTGCAGTCGTCATAACCGAAACGTTGTGATGGATATTTTTGTACGAGTATACCTTGACAAAAAGTATTAAAATAAAATCGAACATTCTCGAACGTGAAAAAAGTATAGATTTGCTTAAGACTGTTTTGTCCAAAAAATAAATAAATACATAAATCAAACGTCTCAAAGAATGCCTTTTATCTACATACATATATCTATACCAATCTATACTATGTATTATATAAAAGTTTTCTTTGTTTGTTTGTCAGTTTGGATTTATATGGCAGAAAAACTAAAAAAACACTCAAAATAATACAAAAATTACAATTTTTACTTATCTATTATGTCATAAGCCCCATCTGAAAGTGAAGCATTTGCTAAATAAACTTTAGATACTCATACTATTAAAAACATACTATATAAAAATTCGTATCGAAACAATTTGAGAAATTCCATATTTGAGTGTTTTGACGTTTCTATAATTTTCTTCTTATTTACGGTCATCTTAACGATAACAGCGCCAATGTTCATATTTACCATTCACTTTAGGTGCGCTTACACGCGTCTTTATAAGACCTCGTTTAGATTGTGACTTATTAATACGCCATCTATGACTATGTGTTTGTCGATGAGATCCGTAAGGAGCTCTGTACACTATTGAAACAGAGTCTAACGGACATAGGTATTATTCATTCATTTCATCCAGATAAAAACTTAAATCTGGATGTCAATTATACAGATTCAATATAAATACATCCAGATGTAAGTTTTAACCTGGATGTATCGAGTGAATAATATGGCGGTAAGTGTCTGTTTTCATATTCATTTTACTGAAAAGCGCATACAGTGCGACAGTTTGGTTTTATATCCGTAAAGGCATTCCACCTACCCGAAATCTACCGATGTGCCAGTTTCCATAAATATTTTCCAATTCATCAAGAAAAATTATGTATTTTGTAAGAGATAGATTGATTGTAATACCTATAGAAATTACCCTTTTTAGAGTACCGCATGTACATCTCTGTTTCGATAGTCAAAACTCATTTCCATAGTGTCGCACTTTGATTTTGATAGATATTTGGCAATTGACAATTTAAGTAATTCTAAGTTGAAAAACTTGGGTTCAATTTATTTTCATCCATCAATTAAAACTGGGCGCAAAAAACTCTAAACCCTTCTAACATTTTTGTCATAAAATAGGGTATCATTTTCAGTCTTGTGATAACCCAGATTAGTAGATATTCCAAATAAATTGAATTCAAGTAGACTCAAAAGCAGCTTGAAAGTTACATAAGCTATTAACACGTAAGTCAAAATAAATTTGTTCGTACAGTTTCAAGCAGCCCAAAACAGTGTTGAGGCCAACTTGAATTACCCTTCGTTTTGATGGATAGACACAGTACTCGCGTTTTAATATAATTTTGTTATTTTTTTTTTTTTCTTATAAACAGATTCTTTCATTTAATTTCAATTCAACTCTAAACCGATCGTTCGACCTATGGATCGAAAATCTAATCCAATTCGATTCTTAAATAATGGAAGTAATGGCGCTGTACACGAATGAAAGGAACTTCAAAACCATTCTTTTCTTTAATTACATATACATACATATGTGGATGACAATTTGCTCCCTAATTTGTAGAAAATGATGAATAGGTGTGTTCATGTAATTATGTACTTTGCATTTGACTTGAAGGGTATGTGTGAAGTTGCAGTAGATGTGTTTTACACTAGGAATTTATAAATCGTAATGAATTTTGTAATTTATACTGAAATAAAAACTCAAAAACTGTTTTTTTTCGTTGTTTTTTTACGAAAAATTTAACGCAACTATGAGTGATGAATAAGAGTATCTCATATCTTTGTTTATTCTATAAATGCGCGGCCATATTGAGATTCTCTTTTACCTCCTTACACAAAAAAGTCAATGATGATATTTTTGCTTGCGACTTATAGGTACTTATACGTACTATAAGGCAAGTTATGCATTCGTAAAAAAATCGAACTCGAGATTTTGATCAAAGTTGACATTACGATGAAAGCGAAGACTAAAAAAGTGGGTCTTGCAATTCTGTTTGTTCGACTACAGCCTAAACGGCTCGGCCGATTTTCTTTAAACTTGGTAGATACTCGTATCATTTTTAATTTTGTCCCCCCACAAGTTTTTTTTCTTTTTTTAAGACCAAAAATAACGGTACCTGCCATACGAATTTTTTTTCGAAATTTTATAAATATTTTTTTTTTCTCAAAAACTGTTCAACAGATTTAAAAAATAAAAATACAAAAAAATTTCATCTAGGTAATGGGTGAAAAAATTTCAGAAAAAAGCTTATTTAAAGTACCCCCCCCCCCCCATGGAACCATTTTTTGGTTTTTGATTTTCTCAAAAACGGTACAACCGATTTTGATAATTTTGTTTTGCTAAATAAAAACATAAAAACCCGGACATTGTCTCAGACCAAGGGATAATCAATTTTTTTTCATATCACATCATTCAACAAATTACGGATTTAATGAACCGGTTACCAGAGCCTGCCATTTTTTTGATAAATATGCCCATGTAATCGAACTTGAAAGTTCAAAAGAAATATTCAAAAAAACTATCATGAACTCAATTGTAATAGATTAATAGAATTTATATTTATACTGAATACTTATTACTGAACATTATTTTATATATATCTATGTATGTCTAAGAAAGTTTATGTACTTTTAGGCGAAATAAATAAATAAATAAATAGAATTATGTACTCAAATTTTCCAAACAATTTTTTTTGGATTTTTAAAAAAAAACTTTAATTTTTTTTTTTTTTTCAAAACTTCATATTTCGAAAACACAATGCTAGATTTATTTTAAACTTGATAAGTAAGAGTTTCCCAACATAATCTACATAAATTATTTTACCTAAAAATAAAGGTACCTACCATACAAATGCTAAAAAATTAAAAAAAAATGGTTTTCAAAAATCGTATTTTTCTCGAAAACGGCGTGAAGTTTTTTTTCTTTCAATTAATTTTTACGATCTTTAATTTAATAAAAAAAAATTTTGGAATTAACATATTACAGCTTGTACCTACCATAGAACCATATTTTCGAATTTTGAATTTCTCATTATAGGATCTTAGTTAAATTTTTAATAGAGAAGCTTCTAAAAAGTCTAAAACACATTGCATTTCAAAACTTTAAAATAAATATTTTTTGAATTTTTGAAAAGAAAAATCCATTTTTTCTTTTTTTAAAAATTCGATATCTCAGAAACGGCTCAATATTTTTTTTTTGTAAATTTAATTTTTATTCGAACAATAATAAAAACTTTAAATTGTCTTACCAAAATTTTTTCTTAAAAATCTTTTAAAAAGTTTGTATGCAAAAGCGTATTTTTCAAGAAACCACTATAACGAGTTATAATTTTTGTTCTTGCATAAATTCATATTTGCATAGCATTCTGTTTTTGTCCCTTACTACTAAAAGAATTTAAAAAATTAATTTTATCCTACGAACAGTTTTCTCTTATAACACTCGTTTTTAAAATTCCTAGTCAATTACATAGGAGCAAGATCAGGCGACCCAGTCGTGCATTTTTGTTTTTTTTTTTGTTTTCGATTTTCTCAAAAACGGTACAACCGATTTTGATCATTTTTTTATGCTAAGGCTCCCCAGTAGTTTGAATATTATTGTGTATTAAAATTTTCCATGTTTTTTTTTGGATTTTTAAAAAAATTTCCAATCTTTTTTTCAAAACTCAATATTTCAAAAACACTATGCTAGATTTTTTTAAAACTTGGTAAATAAAACTTGGTAAAAAAAATGTTAAAAACTAGTCTTTTAAAATCGTATTTTTTTTTTTTTTTGAAAACGGCACCTAGAATTTTGATAATTTTTTTTTTGTTTCTTTTCTTTTTACGATCTATAATTTAATAAAAAAAATTGAAATTTAGATACATATACTACTGACTGTACCTACCGTAGAACCATTTTTTCAAATTTTGAATTTTTCATCATAGACAAACGGATTTTTGAAAAATATTGCATTTCAAAACTTAAAAAAAAATATTTTTTGAATTTTTGAAATAAAATAATTTTTTTTTTTTGAAAATTTCGATCTCTCGGAAACGGCTCAATATTTTTTTTGGAAATTTGTTTTTTATTCGTACAGTAATAAAAACTTTTTTCCTAAAAATGTTTTCAAAACTTTGTATACAAAAGCTTACTACAACGAATTATAATTTTTGTTCTTGCATAGACTTATATGCTTGGATCACATGGCATCCTGTTCTTAGCTCCAACTACTTAAGAAGTTATTTTTGTCATTTAAAAAATGAATTTTATGCTTATGAACATTTTATAGTTCTCTAATAACATTCGTTTTTGAAATTCTTAGTCTTTTACATAAAGGCAATTTCGTGCGATCCAGGCGTGCATTTTATTCGGTTCTCTTGGAACATGATATGTGCTTTTTCTCAGATCTAAAACTGAACGAAGTTAAGATTTGTTTGATGCAGATTTAATACAAAATACTATCCGGCCAATATTCCGAGCAATGATGTCTGAAGAGACACTTCTGCGATTCGATGATCCTGGTAGTCGAAGAAAAAACCAACATGCAGACAATTTGAAGCTCCAATTGGAAGCTTATGGGACAAATGTGTTGAGTTGCCGCCATTGTTCTAAAACCCATCTTCCTGTGTTACTGTCGATGAACAACTACTTGGTTTTCATTAGCGATGTTCATTCAGACAATTATATGCCAAATAACCCTGAAAAGGTTCGTGTTGAAGTTTTGGATGTGTACTTATGCCGAAACTTCCTACATTTTAAAAATTTAGAAAAATTTAGGAAAAGAAGTTGCAGGTGTTGCTGAACGCAACCAAGTTGAGCGTTTCATCCTGAATCTAGTAGAAAGATCGAAGAAGCACTACATCGCTATGGCCAAGTTTTTTTTTTTGGTTTTATGAATTGGGCCAAAAACTGCTACAAAAAAATATGTCTATGGCTGGCACCCTTAGAAAGAATACAAGAAGTATAACACCACAACTTTTAAACAACTGTTGTTTTAAATGACATTTGCATTTACAACAACATTAGTTTCGTACATGAGTATAAAGAACCATCGTACAAAGCACAATGTGTCCCATCTCTGATATTGGTCCTTATGCCAAAGAAGGTGCCGGAGATAATAAAAATTTTACTTTCTGTATTTATCAAACGTATGTAGGTCTACTGAATTTATTTTCATTGAACGGAACTCTAAACTATTATATCGTGATTTTTCTCCAGTCAGCTCGTCTCCAATTCACTTGAGTGTGTCACTGACTTACAGATCAAATTTGTTTTTCAAAACATCTAAATATTTATTTTTGTCAAAAATCAATTGAATAAAATGTAAGGTACCAACCCGCGCTCAGCGCCGCCGCCGCCGCCCGCCGGCCGTGTTTATCTGACGCAAATGCTTTAGATCCATCTATTCATTTGACTTTCTCCAAACGTTAACCCTACCAACCTATTATGAATCTAATTAATACATATATTATTAAATATTTGCTTTTGTATTTCAAACTTGTCTTAAATACATTATAACGATCATAAACTCTTTTTTATTATACTATATATGTATTAAATCTATAAAAACAACAAAATAATTTTAAGCAACTTTTACGCTAAAAGGTGAAACTGGAGACTACTCTGTGACAGTTACTCGTATTTGAAAGAAGAGATTATAATGAGTACACAATTTTATGGTAAAGTACTGTTTTCAAACTTAATCAAATTCAAAAATCATTTTTATTATTCTTCATTGTTTTTTTTTTAAAGTAATTGAAATTAACTAATTCAAGCTTAGATAATTTTTATTCTTTATGATATTTGTATATTTTGTTTAGCTAAACATGTTTCTTATATTAGCGGTGTTTTGTGATTCCACTTAAAGTCGTAATTATTTAAAAGCTGTTTATCTTAATATAATTAGGTTCAGGTATAAGTAACTGAAAATGATTTAAATGAGTTAAAATACGTAGTCGTTTTTTCACTTTCAATCAATTAAATTATGTACCCCGGACAAAAAAATGTTTAATCTACAATAAATAACAAATAAGGTTAAGTGTGATTGATATTTGTGTACCCACAGTAATTTTTTTTTAATCACATTAAAAATGATTTATGCTTTCTGTGATTCACTAATATTAACTAAAATTAATCCTTTAAATGATTATCTACTTTTTCACACACAAAATTCAATTTAACAAATTAAGATATGGCTACCGGGCAAAGATTAATACCCAAGTCATCTTACCTAAAAGATTAATTGCCTCTATTATAATTTTTTTATTTATCGATGGAATTATTTTAAAGATATTAATTTAAGTGTATATTTTAGTTAATTAAAACAGTGGAGCATCGTTGTCCATAAATCAACAAAGTAAATAAATGTTAGTTCCCGATCTTTTCCAGACCTTCATGTTTTGATAATTTTATTTTAATTTGTTATATGTGGGTTCGATTTCAAAATTTCAATTAAATTATTATCCAAAAGTTATGGGCACTCTTGTCATAAAGTATGAATTAAAATTCAATCAAGGAGAAAGAAATTTAATACTAATCACTTCGAATTATTTTATCTATTTAACTTTGACAGCTGAATTGCAGCTTTTATTTATTTCAACTGATGACTCAGAATTGTGTTTAACCAAATCTAAATAATGATTTTGGACTTTCAGAAATTATTTTAGAAAAATTTCCAGAATTCTTTCTTCAAAACATTTATAAAAAAATACAGGAATTTAAAAAGTTTATTCAACTGCAATATCGGAAATAACCCCAGATCATTTTGTAAAGAGATCAAAAAATAAAAAGAAGGAGTACAAATTTCCGGCTAAAATTACAAAAATCAAACCGAACGTTGCTTCAAGTAAACCCAAAAGTTTAAAATGGTAAAATTAACCAAGCTTCAATTCAATTCCAAACCATTCCAACCAGTTTTGGTTTAAGAGTGCAATAAAGTTCCAAACGATTTGATAACCGCACTAAAAAATACATCCTTGTAGATGCATTGCTACTTAGTTTAACACTTGTGGATTGTGTGCGTTCCAATAATGACTCATTGGTATTTTTGTTGAGCCAAAAAGTGCTTCGTGCTAGAAGATGATTTTTTGGCTTAAATCCGGATCTCCAGCTCACACTTTCAGTACACAATTAGTGAACTCGACAGATACATACATAGATATTATTTTCCTAAAAATATTTAACAAAAACATAGTACTCGTATTTGCTGTTATAAAATTACTTATAACCATAATTGCATAACATAAAGTTGCCTGTCAGGTTTAAAATAAAATTCACGACGGAACGCACCGTCTTGCTCTTATGTAAAAGACTTTAAACATTTTAAAAATAAGTTTTACTTGAGAAAACTGTTGATAATTATAAAATTCATTTTTTAAATGACTAAAACAACTCTGTTTGTAACAGTTTTTGAAGAAAAAAAAATATATACAAAATTTTCAAGATCAAGTTGTAGGAGAGTGGCATCATGTGTTGAAGAAATGGCCTAGAAAAACTTTGTATCGTCAGCGTAGAGTGAGATATGACATTGTTTAATGACCATTTCAATATCGTTTATAGTAAGAATAAAGAGGAGAGGTCCTAAGTGGCTGCCTTGTGGAACCCCGGAGGTAGCTAAGAAATCATCAGAGAAGGAAGATCTGAATCGAACTTTGTAGTAACGGGTGTTAAGGTAAGAAGAAATCCATCTTGAGAAGATAGGTTCAAGGCCAAGGGTGGACAGTTTGGCCTTACTGAAATCGGTTGAGACAACATCGTCTTCTTTTCCATTTTCTAAGGCTGAGAGGCTAAGGGATACGAATTCAACAAGGTTAGTCGTTGTGGACCTACCCTTGTCAAAGCCGTGATGTCTAGGGGAAATGAGAGACTTACAAGGAAACTTAAAATATCGTACAAAATGCTTTCAAAGATTTTGTGAATATGTCAAAGTTTAGCGATCGGACGATAGTTTGTAATTTCACACTTTGGGCCCTTTTTATGTATTGGGGTTATGTAAGAGGTCTTCCATAACTGTGGGAATACTCCTTGAGATAGAGATAAACCAAAGATTTTTGAAAGGGGAAGAGTGTTGAAGAGCATTTTTTGAGAAATATGGCGGGGATACCATCTGAGCCGGAAATATACTCATCATTGAATTGATTCAGCTTATTTTCGATGAGTAATGAGTCAATGGTATGAGGTAGAAATGGTCCGAGGAAGAAATTCGGTAAATAATTGAAATAATAATAAATAATTGAAGTGCGTCATTTTTATACCATAACTCGTTTGAACCTGAGGATGTAATTGATTTGGAAAATTGTGAACATTCTCACGGAGTCATCCAGTTTGGATCAAGCTGAAAAATATGACAGGATATAGTAGGTTTTAATATCTCTTATTGTGTGTTTGCTTTTGCACAATCATCCGTAAAATTGATCACTCACTCAGCCGGACCAACACACATATCCCAGACTATCTACACTATGTCAAACTAGGCAGCTTGTTGACTGGTCAAACATTCACCAATCCCATTGAGTGATCATCCGGCCCCCCGCACCGTAAACCTCCGACAAAGCCATCAATTCGCTAGCTTGGGATCTAAGAACACAGCTATGACAGTTAGTGCTGTAAGAAATGCCTAGCTTTGCATTTTTTTTTAGGTGGGTCAAATCTTTAAACTGCTCCACCTGCGGTTTGATTCGGCACTCTTTCCGCAAGTGAGTTATGAAGGGCTTATTCTTGCCTGGCCAGTTCGTCCGCCCGTTATCGTGAGATTAGGCTAGCTGATTCCATTCGCTGAATGGACAAGCATTGATTTCCAATAACCTTAATACGGTTGGTCAAAAACTCTTGTTAAATGAGCTTTCAAATTTTGCAAATAGAAGTGAGGTAAACCAAATTCAACGTGAATAGTAAAGCTTGGAGTTCAGTTCGGAAAACGGTATAGTCAATTTGTCAAAAGGGATGATTTTAAAAGCCTACACTCCATAAAACATACAAGTTCTTGCTGCAGCGTTTAAAACTTGATATTTCGAGGTAAGATCAACAATTAGATTTCCAAAGAATGTCAGCACGATCATGTATCAACTTAGTATCACAATATATTTCTTTTGCATGTCTTCCAAGATTTAACACACCGAGGTTTTTAAATTCAAGCATTACATATATTCACTCTATATTTAGACGCCATGTTTCTTCACATAGTCTTCACCACTTACGGCTCTCAAAGGTCGTAATTTACGTCTTTAATGACGTTGATATGAAGATTCCATTTCACACAGTATGTTTTAATCTATTTATTTGTAGATGAAGTGTAAATGGATTTTCCGCCAGCAACCCTAAGTCATCAGCATAGAGAAAGACCTTTTTAATATTACAGGCAAAACCTACTTAACTCGGAAGAATATAAGCTACATCATCAATAAATCATCAATAAACAGCGCAAATAACATAGGACTAAAGATGAATCCCTGTGGGACACTTGCAGAAGTATCAAACGCTCCTCACAATTTGGAACCATTCCCAACAGCTGCACTTAATGACAGACATTTAGAGTAAAACTTTAAAAACTTTCTTGATACTCCGAACGCTGCCAGCTTGTAAATCAAAGCCGGTCTATTAGCCGTGCCAAATGATGCTTTAAAATCTACAAAACACCGTTCCTTTAGATAGCAATTCTAGTCAAAGCAAAATGTGACCTATTGTTGAAAAACCAGGACAAAAGCCTGCTTGAAATATTTTGAGCCAGTTGCTGATCTCTATCCAATTGGAAATAAAGCAAATATTAGAGCTTTTTTTCAACTAGTAGGCAAACACAATTCCGACGACGAAAATGAAACGTTGGAATTTTGCACTGAAACTAGATGCTAGCCCTAAGTACTTTAAAAATCTGTAAGAAAAATTACATAACACTCGTAGAAATTGTCACTGAAAGGTTGACTTTTGCCTCATCCACATCTCAAAAATAGAAGCTGACGAAAATAAAACTTACATTCTTTCCAGGTCTTACATTGACATCTTGATTTTAAGATTAACTAAAATCTATTAACAAATAACCCATCTATCTTTCGTACAGGGCAAAAACTACTTTTAAAATGTATCCCTCTTCAAATTTATGCAATTTATCAAAACAAAGCAAAACAAAGACTTTTCGAAATCAAGCTTAATTGAATACGATCATCAATCACTGTCTACCCAATTCCGTTGCGACGATATGCTGAAATGGCGGGCGACATAATAAAGAAGGGTGTATAGAGCATATAAGGTATGGGCAAAATCTTTGCAATAAATTACTTCATCGCCACAACCAACGTCCAACAGCAAACTGTATTGAGCATATAAATATTCAAAACATGATAGATTCATCTTTACGACTTAATTTCTCAAATCAATGCTTGGCGTTCATCGTCAGATGAGGAAGTACGACTATCCGTCTGCATAAGCAATCCATACCACGGAAGGGCCCTCATACATAACCATCTATCTATGGAATTTGAATATCCCCAATCACAACAAATGAAGTGTGGGAATTGGCTCGTATGTGTTCCGTCATATGTCGTGTAATTATATTTAATTATTATACGGAGGAAGGTACGTACAATTCGGTTAGATACTTTTCCTCCATACGAATGAGTGGAAGCTGTTGGAATTTCAGATACAAACAAAATTCCAAAAGAGTTGTATTTTTTGTAGCTAGCGTGTTTCATCTAATGAAAAGCAATTTGAAACTATAAAAATTAAATGTTTATAATTCGTTCGTTTGGTGTTAATTCTCGTGCTAATTTATTCGCTAGACTATCAGACCGATGCGGTGGGAACCAATAAAAATTCTTTATTTTCGTATTAGAATTCATAGATTCTCTCATAATAATATTGGTGATATAATTAGAATGGAACTTAATGCTTTAGAAGAATTTATTACATTCATGCTAATTTATTCAGACAAATCTTGATGATGATTTGTTTATATTTTAACAGCTTCGATATGACGAAGGTCCAGTATTGAAATAGAGAGCTTAAATTGTCGGGAGTTCCCCATTTAAGGTTGAAGGTCTATATCGAACTTGTGTGCCCCTTTGATATTATATCATCTTGGGCTAGTATTTATTTACGAATTCGCATAAGCATAGTATGATTTGTATGATTTGATATGACTTAATTTTTTAAGACAAAACAGGATTGATTCGACTATAACAAATGGGACAATAGATTAAAAAATTGTTCAATTTATTTGTATCAATTTCATTGATATTGTAAGGCTAGTGATACCAGTGCCATCGTCGATTTTGAAATATTACGAACCGATAGCGATGATGCTGCTGAACCACAGTCCACACGAAATGCATACTATTTGTGGATGCATTGGCACTTGTGGGCATTGGTATCTGCCCAAATCTGGATTTTTTCTTATAAGCCTACCTGTTCATTCGAAAATGCTGAAATTGAGTTCCACTTTTAACTGTTTCAGAGCCCAGTGAACGAAAAGACGTCGTTGTCTGTGGCAACTTTCCACAATGATTTGTCTTAAGTGTCTGGAAGAATAGGGAAATTAACAACTATATAAATCTAAATGGCCATCATGAACTGTCAAAACATACGTCCACCTATTGGAAAACCCAACCAAAATCGATATTTTGATCCAACTGAACATCAAGACAACAGACATATCAAGTTTTCCTTGCAGTTCGGTTTGTCTGTGTGAAAGGTCAATTTCCTGTTAAATAAAAACTTCATGTTTGTTGACATTGCATTCTAATTTAAAGCCATATTTCATCAATTAACCCAAATGGTTACTAACGGAAGCTTTTTTGGGAATCCGAGATCTTCTTCATCGACATTACAAAACATAAAATGCCCAAATAATATAACTATCTATACGAATTCTGACTACACAAATTTACCGGTTCCGTGCTGATCTCAAGAATGACTGATCCCCCTTCTCAGTACAAGTCCATGGATGTAACTTTGGTCAGGTTATCAACCTTATTTAGATTTTCGACTTTCCGAAAACGATTGAATTTGATTATTTTTTTTTTCACGCAGAAGCTTCTAGAGACTTTTGATAGTGCTGTAAAGGGTTTCCACCTGGAATTTTTTCAAGTTTAATATTTAATAAAAATAATACACCTTTTCTTACGTGCAATATTCTGGGTACTATAGGGAAAATTTTGCATTTAAAAAAAATCGAACTAGAGGTTTTGACCCTAGTTGACATTACATGATAGCGGACACGATAAAATTGGTCCAACTATTTAAAGTTCTTCGGTGATTTCCATAGGTAAAATTTATTAATTTTTTAGCTCCATTATGAAAAATTTTATTTATCTCGAAAACGGCTCTTAAGCTATTGTAGATGTAGACTACAATTCATTACATTAAAAATAAAATGCAGATATTACAGCTTGTACCTACCATAGAACCATTTCGACTTTTGAATTTCTCATTATCCACATAACGGATCTTAATGAAATTTGTTTATAAAGAAGCTTCTAAAAAGTCTTAAACACATTGCATTTCAAAACTTTAAAATAAATATTTTTTGAATTTTTGGAAAAAAAATCTACTTTTTCTTTTTTTCAAAATTCGATATCTCAGAAACGGCTCAATATTTTTTTGTAAATTTTATTTCTATTCGAATAATAGCAAAAAATTTGAATTGGCGTACCAAAACTTTTTCTTAAAAAACTTTTAAAAAGTTTGTATATAAAAGCTTATTTTTAATAAACCACTACAACGACTTATAATTTTTGTTCTTGCATAGCATTCTATATTTGTCTCTTACTACTAAAAGAATTTAAAAAAATTATTTTAAACTTATGAATAGTTTTCTCTAATAACATTGGTTTTTAAAATTCCTTGTCTATTACATAGGAGCAAGTTCGTGCGACCCAGTCGTGCATTTTATTATATAAGAAATGTCTTTAAAATTTTTCGAGAACAACATATGGGATGCCAATTTAAAGTATTTAGTAGTATAGATTTTAGGAAATAATTAAAAAAAATAATCGTTCACACGTTTTAAAGACATTATTTAGATTTCTCAAAAAAAAAACTTGGAATTTTTTTTTTAAAATCCCAAAAAATATTTGTTTGAATATTTTTATATACAATAATATTTTAAGGGGGCTCCGGCTGCAAATTTTTGGTTAAAATCGTTAGAACCGTTGATAAGAAACTCGAAAATAAAAAGCGGTTCTATGACAGGTACCGATAATAACAATTTGCCCCAAAATTTTGTTTGAGCAAAATGTAGTCCATGTCCATAATATCACATCTAATCTTTTTTATCAAAATCGTTATATCCGTTTTCGAGATAAATAAGGCTTTGCATTACGGGTGTATGGGGGGTACCTTAAGCTTTGGAGCTAAAAAAAAAAATTCAATTTCCTCTCTAGGGAATCACCGGGTCTTCAGTGCCGATGTTGAAGAAAATATCTCCAGTAGATTCGGGTACAGACATACGGACATACAGAAATACAGACATACAGACATACATTCGGAATTGTCGGACCCACTTTATTCGTCTTCGCTATCATCGTAATGTCAACTTTGATCAAAATCTCGAGTTCAATTTTTGTTCAAAATTCAGAACTTCTCCTTTAGTACCTATATCGCAAGTAAAAAATAAAATAGTTATTCGATGGTTTTAACTTTAATAAAAGGGTAGAGAAAGTATGATGTTATATTCGCTTAAAATTTACAAAATCGTTGTTTCAACCTAGTTTCATTCTAAAACAGCTTTAACACCGTACTAATTCAACTAAAATTTTGCGCCATAGCTTTTTATAATGCCATAAAAATCAATTTTTATTATTTTGATCAAAAAGCTTGGGAATTGTTGAAAGTTTACTATTGCTACTATTCAGAATTGGGTTATTGTTAGACACTTTCCATTCATCTCAAAAAGACCACTTGATGTATTGATTCAAAGTGAATCGAAGTGGAAAACTTAATGATTTAAAACAATATTTTAATAGAATGAAAATTTGGTTTAATAGAGAGTTCTAGTTCATATAAGAATGGTTGAAATATCTCCTAAATCATAATTTAAATTACCGAAATATGTTATAGGTACTAAATTTCAACAATCGTAGTTAATGCCAATTATCAAATCCATAGTATTATAAATACTTTGAAAGCTTTCAGAAAACCTGTTAATATTTTTGTTAGGGTTCACTGGATTTTTCACTCTTGTAAACCATATTTGAGGGAAAACTAAAAGATTAACGTTTCATATTAACAAATTTTTGAAAAACTTTTCGATAAATATTCAAAAATATATTTTTAACTATTAAAAAAAATGTTTGCACAATTGAAAGGATATATTCAATTTTTGAACATTGTAATTTTAAAAGCAAATATGTTGTATACAAATTGACATGGCATCATGATGAATTGAGAACGAAAACAAAAAGAGGCATTCAGAAATATTTACTTGAATACAAGTATTTTCATTTATAAAAACTTAATTAAGGATACTCCGCAAAGAATTATGAAAGCAAAATATTCTTTCGTTAAATTAAAAGCAGACTATCGACGAGCTCAAATTCTATTTCTGTTGCAATCATAATTAGCAGCACCTTATTTTCATACTACCTATATCCCGTTGATTCGACTTAAATTATACAAACAGAATTACTATGCTGAGAATAATAATATGAAGTGTTTTATATGTTTTTTGAATGAAATAAATAATTTTTTTAAATTCACGATAGCTCAAAATTTCACGCACTAGCCTGAGTTCTGCACAAAGATCTCGGATTATTTGCTTACAAAGACCAATTGTCTCAGCAAGTAAAGAGGCACGACCATCCACTTGAACGACGATGTGCATGTTCCATAATTAATGCGAATGTTTGGTCTTACTAATAAAGCCATAATACATGGACATTTTTTTTTAATTTTCTTCATTTTATTGCATTTTTAAGAAAAATTTTAATAAATTTTTTTATAAATTCCGCGTGTAATTTCTTTTTTAATCCACGAGGTACATCCTCTTATTGAGATTAAGCCCAATTTATTTATTTGTTTTATTTTGTATAAAAAAGGTGAAACTGGGGAGGTCCTTAAACTACTTTTTCCCATCTTTCAGGCAGCGTTCGGATTCCACGTCTGAAGAACTCCCTATCTTTTGGGACTATCGACGAATCAACCCAATTTTTGGTATCTTCATATGATGTGAAATTTTGAACCGCTGGCTGCTCCGACAGAGCATGTGCCCTTGACCAGAACAGATGATAGTCGGACGGCGCGGCGCAATGTCTGGTGAATACGGCGGGTGGGGTAGTACTTCCCAATTAAGCGTTTTTCCTTCAGAGCCCGGCTTAATCTCATCAACTGTGTTTGGTAGAGAGTTCCAGTGATTGTTTCGCTTGGATTAAGTAACTCGTAATACACCACACCCAGCTGATCCTAGACACTATGAGTTTTTTCCATGAATACTCCGTTTTGCTGTTGATGTTGATGCGTGGCCAGGTAGTCCCCATGATTTTTACTTGCGAACTCGAGATTTTGATCAAAGTTGACATAACGATGATAGCGAAGACCAAAAAAGTGGGTCTCGCAATTCTGTCTGTCTGTCTGTCTGTCTGTCTGTCAGTTTGACTACAGCCTAAACGGCTCGGCCGATTTTCTTCAAACTTGGTAGATATGGATTTTAATTTTTCCCCCCACACGTTTTTTTCTTTTTTTTTTAAGACCAAAAATAACGGTACCTGCCATACGATTTTTTCGAAATTTTATAAATATTTTTTTTTCTAAAAAACTGTCCCACAGAATTAAAAAAAAAATTGAAAAATTTCATTTAGTTAAAACTAGGTAATGGTTGAAAAAAATTTCAAAAAAATTGTTATTTTTGGTAGCCCCCATGGGTCCATTTTATTGTTTTTGATTTTCTTGAAAACGGTATAGCTGATTTAAATCATTTTTTTTTATGCTAAAGCTGCTCCAAAGTTTTAATATTATTACATATTCAAATTTTCAATTTTTTATTTTTTGGATTTTTAAAAAAATTCAAAATTTTTTTTTTCGAAACTAAATATTTCGAAAATTCCAAGATCAATTTTTTCAAACTTGATAAATAAAAGTTTCTTAACATAATCTACAAGATTTGAGAAAATAAAATTTGTTTTATCTAAAACTAACGGTACCTTCTATAAAAATTTTAAAAAATGGTTTTGGATAATTGTATTTTTCTCGGAAACGTTTCCGAGAATTTTGCAAAATTTTTTTTTCTTTTGATTAATTTTTACGATCTACAATTTAATAAAAAAAAATTGAAATCTAGATACTAGGTACTGACCGTACTTACCATTGAAAGATTTTTTCGAATTTAAAATTCCTCATAATCGGCTTAACGGATTTTAATGAAATTTTTTATAAAGAAGCACCTAAAAAGTTTAAAAAACATTGCATTTCAAAACTTAAAAACAAAACTATTTTTTCAATTTTTAGAAAAAAAGTCATTTTTTTTTTTGGAAAATTCGATATCTCAAGAACGGCTCAATATTTTTTTTTTGGAAATTGGTCTCTTATTCGTACAATAATAAAAACTTAGGATTGGCGTACCAAAATTTTTTCTTAAAAATGTTTTAAAAATTTTGTACACAAAAGCTTATTTTTTTAAGGAACCACTACAACTACTTATAATTTTTGTTCTTGCATAAATTCATATTTGCATAGCAATTCTGTTTTTATCTCTTACTACTAAGAGAATTTAAAAAATTCATTTTATCCTTATGAACAGTTTTCTTTAATAACATCCGTTTTTAAAATTCCTATACTCTGTCCAACAAAAATTGTCAGTACAGGGAAGATAGGACGTTTGTCTCTCATTCTGGTTGCATTGCCATGCATAAGTGTGTCGCCTTTTAAAGCTCTCACAGGGATTCCGTAGTTTAAATTATAAATCGCCGCAAATGAGAGTAAAAAACGCTTAGGGCTTCCGTCTGCCGATTCAAAACGACTGAAAACAATATTCAATTTACCTTTTCCCACAACGCCAAGCGGTTTTTTTTTAAGTTGAAAAGCAATACGACAACACTCAACATACTCATCTTCTTAAAATGTGTTCTCAAAAGCTTCAAATCCCAAAAGCTCCTCAATAAAAACCACTGAAAAAGCTCTTTGCTTGCAATTGAGAATGATAATGGTAACTCTGTTTTGATGTAGATAAAGAGCGCACGATCGTATTGAGTGACACTTGACACTCCTGGGTCTTGGCAGTATCTCATCAGCAGTGGGATACGACGGTCGTGTTGGGGTGTACAACTTTTTGCAAAGAATTACAACAACAATTCCTTAAGAAAAGTCAGTGGCTTGCTATTTTTTTAGTGGCATTTTTCCTAACGCATTGTAGTGAGGGTGCATCAGGCGCCACTGCTTTAGAAAAAGCTCTCCCATAAGGCCTGTACTGACAATTTTTGTTGGACAGAGTATAGTCTATTACAGTCGTGCATTTTTTTTTTTTTTTTTCTTTTTGTTGAGATTATCGTATTGCATCCACTTTTCATCACCAGTAACGATTCGATGTAAAAAACCTTTTTTTATTGTGCCTAGCTAGCAGCATTTCACGTTCAACATCCCTCGGCTTTTAATCGTATAACACCCATATACGAGTACCTTGTTTATGAATCCTTCCTAATGATTTTAAACGATGTGCTTGCTGAGTGACTTCTAAAGTAAGTGCAAGTTCCTTTTTAGTTTTAGATGAACCTTCTTTCAATAATTCCTCCAATTTTGCATCCTCGTAAATTGTTGGCCTTCCACTGGGATCTTTTTCTTCTACATCAAAATCATCGTTTTTAAACTTTGAAGCCAATATCTTCGCTCTACTGACAATCTTCGTTGGACCGATTTATTTTTTCTCATTATCGACAAACCTAATTTAAATACAAAATTTCATACGGAAGCTTCTAACAACTTTTCCAAAAATAAGCCTCAATGAAATAGTAGTTATTAAACAATAAGGTTGCCGTAAAAAAGCATCGATCTATCTTGAATAATGTAAGTAGATGCTCGTCCAGCTTTCTTTGATTTACGAACTTTTCGCAATAGGCCTTTTCAACCATTTGCTGGTTTATTCAGGTTCGTTATGAATTGAAGCATTATAAATTTCATTTTACGGTTCCAAACATTTGTCAAAATTTTTGAAAATGCATTTCAAGGATGCATCTGTATCAGAAATACCTGTCAATATACAGAACATGGCAATTATATCCAAAACATAGACCATCTTCAAAATATGACTGAGTTAATTATTGCAGGCTTTGTTTCCTATGCCGTGCCTAAAATATGCTTTAAATACATTTTCTAACATTAAATTAATACACTTCAATGTTTGCAGTCATCATAAATCATCATAGTAAACGTTGAAAAAATGACAAAAACTGGTATATACTATTTGTTAGGAGCTTTTGATTTGTTTTCAAATTTATTGTTATAAAAAAAAATCTTTTAAAGCTTATTTTTCTTAGTCTTTTGATTGGAAACCATTATGTATAAATTTGCAAAAATAAGAAAATTAAAAAACCGTAGAAGAAAGAAAATGTATTTCAATACAAAAATGATGAATTAATTGATACCAAAAAACGAAATAAGAAGAAATCGAAACAACAAACAGCGAATTAACAAAAAACGAAGTAACGATATGCTTAATGATACTTGGCGAAATGAAAAATGCCAAACAAAATTCCGCCGAAGCTATGTACAGTGGTGGACACAAATTTAGCACACTGAGATGGGTACTACCATATTTTTAATTTTCTCTCTTGTTTTGTTCCAAGCAACGGTACATTTTGAACTAATATATATGACAACAAATCAGAGAAAACAAAACTGTATATTTTCATATGCAATCCAATTACATAGTGAAAAAATCGTTGATAGTTTGTCATTTGCATTGTTTTTGGTTGGACATCAATTTAGCACGTGTACAAATTTTGGTTATTTTTTTTTAATTTGTGGGTTTTTAAGAGAACAAAATTATTTTCGAGGTAATTTTATATCTTCTTAATGTTATATATTCAAATAAAATTTAAAAAAGACATTAAATAGTCATGGCATAAGGTCAATGGTGTTCTGAGGACAAAAGGAGTATTATCATTAAGATGAAGTCAAAGGGTCGCACAGTAACGGAGATTTCTGAGCTGCTAGATGTTCCAGGAAGATGGTCTACAATGCTCTTAGACATTTTGAAAAGTATGAAGTGACAAAACATGTAAAACAAGCCTCTCGCACACGAAAGACAACAAAGAGGAAAGATAAAGTCATTTACATGTTATCAACAAAGGATCCATTTAAGACCTCTAGTGTCATTCGAAATGAATTAATGGAGAATTACAATGTCAATGTATCCTGAAGAACCATGAGACCACGCCTGAATTAAAAAAATTTGAGAGGGTGCATTGCGCAAAGAAAACCATTGGTTTCGAAAAAAAAATCTGAAGGCTAGATTAGAGTTTGCCAAATTACATCTAGGCAAACTACTAAATTTCTGGAAAAATGTACTTTGGAGCGATGAATCAAAGTTCTGTCGATTCAAATCAGATGGAAAAAAATATGTGTGGCGTCCACAAAATAAGGAACATGATCCAAAATACACCATTAAGACGGTGAAGCACGGTGGGCGAAACGTGATGGTCTGGGCTGCCTTTTCTTGGAACGGTGTTGGTCCAATAGTGAAGATAGACTCCAAAATGGACCAGCACCTGTACAAAGATATTTTCTCGAACCATATGATTCCATATGCCGAAGATAATTTGCCGGTTTTATGGCGCTTCATGCACGACAATGACCCTAAGCACACTTCAAAACTAGTGAAAAGTGCCTTAGAGGTCAATAAAGTGAATGTTTTAAAGTGGCCTGCTCAATCACCCGATCTGAACCCGATCGAAAATTTGTGGAATGACGTTGAGCAACACATTGAAAAACAAAAAACGAAAAATTTAACGGATTTGTGGCAAGAGATACAGAATGCTTGGTATTCAATACCTAAGCAACGCTGTGAGGCCTTATACGAGAGCTTGCCAAGAAGACTCAATTCAGTATTAAAGAACAAAGGATTTCCAACAAAATATAAAAGAAAATATAGTTTTAGTAACGGTAAATAACATAACTAAGCAATTTTAATGAAATGTGCTAAATTCATGTCCAGACAAAAAAGTATGTTTTCTGTTATTTTTTTCATTTTTTTTCTTTCAGATATAAAAAATATAAGATTGTATTTTGGAAAAATATACTTATATCCGTAAATAATGTAAATAACATAAAAATGAAAATACTGAAATAGAAACAAATTGTGTAAATATAGTTTAATTTTTTCTTTTATTAATGTGCTAAATTCTTGTCCACCACTGTAAGTAGGAAATGTTAAGAAACAGTACGGACCCATTGCATACACTAATGTTGAGTTTGAATTTAACGAAGAGAACTTCCATTCCATTTTCAAAGGCTGCTGGTAGATTTCAATACTTACATATTTTTAAAAGAATCATTTTGACAAGATAGGGTGAGTGATAAATAATAACAATATAATAGAATAATGTTGATTTTTGGTGGTTTCGGTGTTTTTTTTTTTCGAAAACAAAAAGTATTTTTTGAAAGTTGTTATTGTATTGTATAACAAAATTAACAAAAAAAAATATTTTATTTTTTTAAAAAGCACAATTTTTCTGTAAAAACGTGGGGCAATGGTTTGTTTACAAAAAAACTCAGTGGTATCTTGGATTTACGAGTATTTTTAATCTTTGTTTGAGTTTTAAAAAAATTATATGTATAAGTAGTATTCTCTAGCGTTGTACTATCATGTAGAATATCTAGGATTCGATTCTTTGAGCCGCTGCAAACATGTTTTCTTAGGAGTGTACTTCTTAGTGCAATAAACTCCTTTAAGATAATCTGTTGTTAAGAAAAGTGCTGCTCATTAGCCGTTCGGAATCAACCATAGCACTGTAGTTCCCATTTTCAAAAGCATGAAATTACTTTAACAGCTTCTCTTATAGTTTAAGTAAGAAAAAGAATTCCATGCGAATTCTCGACCAAATATAAATCTATGCAAACCAATTTATTTGACAAAAATATTTTTTCAAATGTACGAATTTGAGTAAAAAAAAAAAAAACAGAAAAAGGAAATTGTAAGGATGCATTTGGGACGCCAAAGTATTGTCAAAGGGCCTTGGATATGAAGATTTTCGATCAAAAACTAAATAGTAATCTTGTCAAATCTTTAAAAAATCTGAATTCTTTTTCAAAAGGTTTTTTTCCGGATTTTATGTTTTTAACTTTCGAAAAAATGTTTCAACAAAATCTCTTGGGTTATAGAATTTCATGACGTTGAGAAGCACTTTGGCTCAACTGAACACCAGATGAACAAGATGAAAACTACTTTTATCGGTACTATACTCTGTCCAATTTATATTTTCAGTACAGTGAAGTGAAGGTAGCGTACTTTCTTTTCGCTTTAACTTTTATAGCCATCTCCATTTTGAAGCTCTTGCAGGATTTCCGTACATCTGTAATAATTATCAGGATGGTTATCAACTATATATTAAGAATTTATACTCAAAGTCATTTTGGCGCGATTAAATTAAATCTGTTTTTCTCCACACTACAAAGCGGTACCATAGCAGATGCACTTTTTTAATAGCTTATTTTTAAGAAGGTCAAAAAATTGGTTGGTTGCCTCAATGGATTCCTGCTTTTTCTTTACCTATTCGTTGTTTGGTGTAGAAACTTTGTTGAGCACGAAGCAGTGGGAGATCGTCGACATGTGATTCTTCAACGCCCAAAACGTTTCACTCAATTGGTTAAAGCGGTGAGAAAGAGTGTTGCCGAAAACTCACCTATGTTGTATTGTCACGATTCTCAGTTTTTTGTGCCGGTGGGTGGAACCACCTTCCCGCGCATTTTGAGGGATGATTTACATTTGATTCCATATAAAGTAAAAATATTATCAACAGACCTTCTTCCTAAAAGAAAATGGCCAACAATTATTTAACTGCAAGTTTTTTTTTCATTTTAAGGACCCATGTATTTATGAAATATGACATTTAAATACTTCCCACGTCTTCGTACGGAACGGATCCGAATGGTTCAATTTTAAATGATCCGGCTGAATTTGAGCGATTGCTTTTGTTATATTCACCTTAAGGGCAGCGGTCGACTGTGGGTTATTCGCATAGACCTGCGACTCCAGGAAACCTTTCAAGAAAAACTCTAGCGGGGTCAAATCGCATGACTTTCCTGGTCAATTCACTTCACCTCTGGGATAAATCTTTTTACCCTCAAATCGTTTATGCAGAATACCAATCGTAGCGTCCGCGGTGTGAATCATAGCGCTGTTCGCTGTGAAGCACGTAGTGCCGTCCTGATCGATTGACATTGTCTTGATACATATGGTTCAATTTGAGCCATAAGAAATTGGTTATCATCCTTCTTCCTTCCATTGATAGTGACCTGATAGGCTTCGTTTTCTAAAAAGTAGGTACGAATGCCGCCCCCGCACCGGCAAAATCCACACCAGACGGTATCTTTTTGAAGATACATTGTCAACTGGTGAACCTCGTGTGAATTGATGTCGTCCCATATGCAGCAATTTTGCTTGTTCACACAGCAATTCATCCGAAAGTACAACTCGTCGCTAAAGATGATTTTTCGACCAAAACTGGGGTCATCTTTCACACACACTTTCTTGGCAACTTTCGCGTGCGACGAACACTTATTTTGATAATAATTTTTTTTTCATTTGGACGTCCTGTTGAATCGTCATGGTGACTTGTGATCAGTTACTGAATAATAAACAATAAATTTGACAGATGTCACCAAAACACCATGGCCGCCACAGGCCGCCAAAATCTACCCCACTAATTGTCAAAAATATGTTTTGAAAAAAAAAGAGTAATGTCGATTTCCTTTACACACTAGGGATTTCGATCCCTTGTCAAATTTTTTCTTTTGGTGTGCGTATTTCGCGTAAATGTAAATCCCTCTTATAATACGGATTCGAAGGATTTGATCTCGAATTTTTTGGTGAGAGATCGAAATCTTCACACAGAAACTAATTTCTCATGTGTTCGACATAAATTAACAAATCACAATATTTTTCTTAATTCGATATTTCAAAAACGGGAAGAGGTAATTTTTTGTACATTTATATGCACTTTAATTAATATAAAATAAAAGCTAATAAACTAAATACCAATTGGAGCAGTTTAAAATGTATTCGTACTTTTTCAGAACATTAAACGGCATTCTTTTCCTAGCTCGGAATCAGGGAAGTCACGTAACATCAAAATCCTTTTTAACGTTTAAACAGATGTCCCACAATTTGTCAATGTTATTGAAATTTTGTTTAATTTTCAATCTATTATATATTTTCCGAGTTATGTTGTTCTTTTGTTTGGGTTATTGCCATCGTAAAACGTCAATTTATTATTGTTAATTTATTTATCTAAAAACTGGCCACCTTTCCGCAGCCGTTTTTAATTATCTTTTGGCTTTGCACAAGTAGAATTAACAAATAGTTTTTTAAATAAAAATAAATAGGAAGCTATAAGTTTTCAAATTTGTATCCCTCTGCTTAAAAATAAAATCCCCAGGTAGCAAATTTTAATAAATGGCCATCTATTTGTCTATTGCACCAAGGGACATCCTTCAAATAATTTATTGGAAACGTTTAATTTTAAATACTTTGCAATTGCAAGTAAAATTTATTTCTTCCTATATAATAAAAAAGTTTTATTGCATTTTAGTTGTATGCCCTCCTGCGGATGTTTACTTTGAATTACTATTCAACTGTCTAAGAAAAGCACATAAAAAAACCTCTTCCATTTGCAGAATATTAAATGCTTGCAAAAAATCGATTTAAAACTAACTAATGTAACATTTTTCGAATGGAATACCAAAATAAAGTTCGAACTACAGCTCTTTCGTTTGTGTTATTTATCAATTCAATCGGTGAATGAAGAGATAGATAAATATCTAGTTCTGTTTTTTTTTTAATAAGAATAAAACTTTTTAGAGTGTTGATTGTTAGAAATAATAAATTACCTAAAGTACACTAAGGTGCAAATTAAACCACCCACATTTGGGTTTGTTTTAAAACTGGATAATTATGAAGAAAATAAAGTTAGTTCTTCAGATTTTATGAGGTTCTTTAAATTATAAATTCAAACCAATTACATTTCTTAATACTTAAACTCAATTGATTAAATTATAACTCATTGCATGTTGTTCAGGCATAACACTAACAACATGTAATTAAGTTAAACTAGTATGCCCAACAAGGATGAACACGAATAAAATAATGTGAATTATAAGCGGCATAGAAATAAGACACGGCATTCTCCGCTTTAGTTCAGCCGCCATCCCTGGAGATAAAATATCTGAGACAACAACCTTCAGTCTCAGAACATCGTGTCACACATCTTTCCTATCCTTCTTTCTCTTCCGTAAAAGGTTATGGTAATAGTTCTCAGAGCTCAGAAATATTTTACTCATCAACATATAAGAAAAAAGATCTAAGAATTAAATTTATTGTGTCAAAAAATCAATTTGAATATTTTGCCGTCCTATTACTCGTATTACAAATTAGAGCATTATAAATGTATATTTTTTTCATGTCAACGCCTTCAAACATGAATATTTCAACGATCTTTCCGAACCACCAAACATACTCGTACCTAGAAACAATCAACAGCAGCTAAAGTCCATATATGTATGTATATTATGTAAAGATTTTTCTCTAAATGAATATTGAACATCTTCAGACACAAGTTTAACTCTCCTAAGATCTTAGATCATACCCGTCAAAATATGCCACTTAACAAAAAGATACTTATCCAATTGAGGATAATTACTTTTGTCTGGAAATAATAATAATAATTACCCACGGCTAGTTTGAAACGAAAAATCTGCTCAAAAAATCAAAGATCTCATCAATTGAATTGCTCTTGCTCGTTAAGTTAAACATCTGTTAAGTTATTCTTTTTTTTTTTTTTTTTGTTGTAGATATGTTCATGTTCAATTTTGTATCTTATTGCTCAATCTCATTTATTTTTAGATGTTTCGCAATATAGAGTGTTGTATTTGTTAATGGTACCCCACATTGTGTGCCATGGCCGTTCGTGTCTCTCTAGAATTTCGCTTTAGAAACATACGAAACCAAGCAAAAAAAAAAAAAAAATCTTACAAAAAAGTATCTAACCACTTATTTGCTGGCAGATGATTAACTTATATCTTTTTATTTTATTATTTGTCTTTGATTTTTTTTCCGCTGCAATGGTTTCCGCACAAAAAATAAATAAACATAAATTGTAAATCGTTTAGTTGAGTACCTTTGGTAGCTCATTATACAGCTGTTTTATATCTACAAGTATAATAGGACTGTTAAGCAAGGTTTGCCTAAATGGCATTGTTTGTTGCATTTCGTAATCAATCATTATGTAAAGTTTCATTGTTTAAAATAAGCAAGATAAAAACAAAAAACAGAAATGCACTTGAGGTTTTGAAAAAAGAAGAAGGGTATCTACACAAATATTGGCATAATTTCTTAATCACCCTCAATGATGGTAGCTGCAACCAACCATATCCAATTTTAGTGACAAAGACTATTTATTGCGAGTGATATTGAAGACGTGCCGGTGGATATGCTCAAGAAGCTTCTTATGCAAATTGTAGGTTGTTTAACTTTTTTTCATATGATGGGAAACTGCTGAAATAATGCCAAACAAAATTACCTGAAAATGTTTCAATGTAAAAGCAAACTTAAATTTATTTGGCTTTTTTTTGTGGTGAAGTTTAAAAATAAATTAAAAAACATTTAGATTTTTAATCGCCAAAATCTAATTGGTATTTACTAACTTCTAACAGAAACCTGTCGATGAACATTATAGCAGTTAAAATTGGACATAATTTAAGCTGAAACTTAAAATTGGTTTTAATTCAGAGATGGGATAAAGAATATGATATCTAACTTCAACTCCTTAAATTGAAGTATCGGGCTTTGGAAAACGGTCCTGATAACTTTTTTATTTAATAAAAGTGATGCAGGTTGTATGGGAAATCTCGAACAATATATTGATTTAATGGACAATCGAACCATTTATGCATGGGATTCGTCTTCGTTCATTGTCACCCTCGGGCACGTTTGTAGTCGTCGATTCATTGAACCCAATTTTCGATGACTCGGACACACGCTCGCTATATCTCATTCTCCGAGCTCTTTTTACGACGCCGCTGGCCGTTTAGCATAGACGAATTATTTAAAGAAGCTCCATAAAAAAAATCAGGAGGTGTTAAATCCCACGATCTAGGCGACCAATCGACTAACCATTTCTCGATGTAACACATTCATCAAATTGAGTTTTCAATAAATCGATGTTACACCCGCTCTGTGGATTATGGCACCATTTTTTCGAAACCATATATCTTAAATGCCTAGTCCAGGCAATTAACCAAATAAATTTCAAAGTTATCAAGTCTCAAAAAACGTAGGGTTATTGATATGAACTTAATAATAATAAAAATCCAAATGCTTTTCGCCCAGGTACGACAGTTGGGATCATCAGTTGGATGCTATCCTACCCTTCTAAGACTCGATTTATTAGTCCATGGTCATCAACACAAATACAATTTACAGCATTAATTAAGTTTTCTAGTTCACTGAAATAGACCAAATTAGACAAATATATATGGGGTTGGTTCACATGCCTGGGGAAATGCATTTGGACTAAAGGTCGCAAAAACTTTCAATTGATTTATTCAATAGAGTCCATAAAAACGAAAACTGTTAAAGTTTCCGGAAAAACCCATAGATACAATTTAAAAAAAAGGTTTTTTTTTTTACTTAAAGCTCCAAAAGCTATTATATTACTAAATGCTTTGCGTGGTTTTTGATAATTTGTTTTTTTTTTGTTCAAAGTGTGTTCTTTGTTTTGTAAGCATGTTTATCGAAACTGACTACTTCCTTACTTTTGAGTTATCTGTTCCAAACCATTTACATTTCTGTCTTCGATCTTCCACGAACAAAAAATTCAGAACAGTACCGTAAGGAGATCTTGTAGGTCAGTGAACTGGTCCATTTTCACTTGTGACATATAGGTACGGTACTATTATGGCACGGTACTATTACGACATTTCGATTAGACTCCACATTACGATGATCGAGAACACGAAAAAAGTTCTGTCTGTCTCTTGTTCGCTTAGAGCCAAAACGGCTCGGCCGATTTTCTATAAACTTGGTAAATAGCGTTTTTAAATTCCCCCCCCCCATGTTTTCTTCTTTTTTTTTCTTAAGGTACTAGTACGGTCTAGAATGCCAAAAAAACGCATGATTTTTGGGAATTTTTTTCTCGGAAATCTTATTAGGTAATAACATAAATTTTTTTTAAATAATGAATACATGCGTCAAGAGTACAAAAAAACTTAATTTTTTTAAATTTTGGCTGAATTATAGAGGGCGCAAACGTCGACTCATCAAAAAATACATGGTCCCATGCCGGACAGTTAATCTCCGGATCTACTGAACCGATTTTCAAAAAACTTGTTGAAACTTGATTGTTCTTATGTTTTCTAGAACAATTTACCACAATTTCACCAAAAAAGTATGAACAAAAAAAATGGCGAACTAAAAATGGCCAAAAAAATTTCCAAAAAAAAATTTTTTTTTTTAAAGCTAGATATTTTTTTTTGTTTTGACTTTTTAAACAAATTGTGGCAAATTGTGTCGTAAGAAACCTTCTTTTAAATAACCCTATTTGTTTTTGTTCTTTCAGTCCAGCCAATTCTGAGATTAACTGTCCGCCATGGGACCATGTATTTTCTTATGAGTCGACGTTTGCGCCCTCTATAATTCAGCCAAAATTCGAAAATTAAAAAAAAATAATTTTTTTTTGTACTGTTGACGCATGTATTCATTATTTAAAAAAAAATTATGTTATTACCTAATAAGGTTTCCGAGAAAAAAATTCACAAAAATCGTGTGTTTTTCTGGCATTCTAGACCGTACTAGTACCTTAAGGCAAAAACAGTACCTTTTTTTATTTTCTTCGAAATTTTATAATATATTTTGTTTCTCAAACACATTTAAAAAAAATCAAAACTAGTTTAAACAAAATTTCATAAAAATGGTTATGAATGGTACTGCCCTTGCAACCATTTTTTTGTTTTTAATTTCTTCCAAAAACGGTACAATCGATTTTGGTCATTTTTTTATGCTCAAGCTTCCCTAAAGTTTGAACAGTAGCGTGTATTCAAATTTTGAATTTTTTTTTTTGGCTATTTTTTTTAAAACCCAATATTTTTAAAACCCAATGCTCGTTTTTTTAAAACTTGACAAATGAAAGTTTATAAGTAAATTCTACAAGATGTGAAAAATAAAATTTTATTTTACCTAAAAATAACTTTATACACCATACAAATGTTAAAAAAAAATTACATCAAATTTCTAGTTGCCGTTTTCGAGAAAAATACGATTTTTGAAAACCATTTTCTAACATTTTATTTTTAAGTAAAATACAATTTTTTTTTCTCAAATCTTCTAGATTATATTGAGAAACTTTTATTTATCAAGTTTAAAAAAATCAGGCATGGGGTTTTCGAAATACCAAAAAAAAATTTGAATTTTTTTTTTAAATTCAAACAAAATTTTTTTTTTTTACATTTGAATACACAAAACTATTCAATTTTTTGGGGAGCCTTAGCGAAAAAAATGATCGAATTTGGGGGCACCGTTTTTGAGAAAATCAACCATTACTTTGCTTTAACTAAGTAAAATTTTTGTTTGTTTTTCTTTTTTGAATCTTCTATCGAACAGTTTTTGACAAAAAAAATGTTTATATTATTATTTTTGGCCTTAAATTTTTTTTTTAATTTTTCCCCCCACACGTTTTTTTCTTTTTTTTAAGACCAAAAATAACGGTACCTGCCATACGATTCTTTTTCGAAGTTTTATAAATATTTTTTTTCTCAAAAACTGTCCCACAGAATTAAAAAAAAAATTGAAAAATTTTCATTTGGTTAAAACTAGCTAATGGTTGTTTTATCTAAGACTAACGGTATCTTCCATATACAAATTTAAAAAAATGGTTTTCGAAAATCGTATTTTTCTCGAAAACGGTTCCGAGAATTTTGCTAAATTTTTTTTTTTTTTTTGATTAATTTTTACGATCTATAATTTAATAAAAAAAATTGAAATCTAGATATTACTGACTGTACCTACCATAGAACCATTTTTTCATATTTTGAATTTCTCATTATCGGCAAAACGAATTTTAACGAAATTTTTTAAACAAAATGTCCCTTAACTCGTGCATAATATTTAAAGGCGTGGTTCTTGGGTTAATTCTAAGAAAAAACCGTTGTATAGTAAGGGCCCATCTCGAATTTTTATATCATATATCGTGAATTTAAGGCCTATTTTAATGTACCCTGACCCATTGTGACCTTGATAACTCCGCTCAATTTTCTCCAGAAATGTGTAATAAACATACCGTCTTACTATTTTTTTTGAATGAACGAACAATAATAAAAATAAAACTCAATGACAAGTTTGCGGAAAATTCATAGATTTTATGATACTTGGGAAAACCTGAAACATGTAAAATAAAAAAAAAAAAAGTGTTTTTTTTGCTTTAAGCTCCGAAGTCTCTATGAATAAAAATGATTTTGTGTGGGTTTAGATAATTTTTACTTTTACGTGTGTACTAAATGAGTTATAACATGTGTTCAAAGTGTCCTTCTAGGTTTTGTATGCATGCTAGGGCCCGTTTTTGGATTTCACTGCGAATATTAATTGATGATAGCTGCTGCTTCAGTTTTGATGACGCTTCGAGAATACGTTCTTCTAATTCACCTAAATTTGTTATTTCGGTTTAATAAACAAGTTTTTCCATTCTTCCGTATACAAATAAATCTAATAATGTTTAGGTCATGAGATCTTGCAGGCCAGTGAAACACTCCATTTCTTCCTATCCAAGGATTACCCTACTCTTCATCTAACCAATTCTTAACCTCTCGACCATAGTGGGCTGGAGCGCCATCCTGTTTGAAATATGATAAAGTTGCATCAGTGGAATGTCCTCCAATAGTTCTGACAAATCATTGCGCAAAAACTTCAGATAGTTTATTGAAATTAGCTTGGGAGAGTTTGAAAGGCCGATTAATTTGTTTCCAATTACGCCTACCCGCTTTATTTCGTGTATTTCAAAGTGCTCCCGTTTCTCGAAGCCTTCGACATGTATTTCCAAATATTCGTAAGCTAGGAAGTCGTCAGCTTGGATAAAGTTTCTGGTATCTTCGTGGCAATCTAGTTGAAATTCTATTGCATAATGTAGACATTTCGAAGAGCGTTTCTAACCAACTGCTGCCTTGGCGTTAAAAATTAAACAAATCTTTTATACCATTTTTGTAAGGTAGATTTTCTAAAGAGGCCTTCATAGCCCAAACCTGTGGGGCATGTGGCACCGTCTTGTTGAAACCACATGTCATGCAAGTCAAGCTCTTCCATTTTCCGCAAAAAAAAGTTTGTTATTATCGCACGGTAGCGCTCACCATTCACAGTAACGTTAGGACTCCCATCATATTTGAAGAAATACGGCCCAATGATTCCGCCAGCCCATAATCCGCACCAAACAGTGACTTTTTCTGGATGCATTGGTAGCTCTTGCAATGCTTCTGGCTGCTCTTTACTCCAAATACGGCAGTTTTCCTTGTTCACGTATCCATTCAACCAGAAATGAGCTTCGTCGCTGAACACAATTTTTCAATAAAAAGTGGATCTTCGGCAAACTTTTCAAGAGCCCATGCACAAAAAATTCAGCGTTGCGGTAGGTCGTTCGGCTTCAATTCTTGCACCACCTGTATTTTCACTTCACACCTAAATTCTTCCGCAAAATTTTCCACGTAGTGGAGTAGAGGCCCAATTGCTGCGAACGGCGCCGAATCGATAATTCACGGTCATCACTAACATTGGTCAATACAGCTGCGATATTTTCCTCAGTTCACACTCTACGTAAGCGTGTTGGTGGTTAAATGTCCAACATAGTTAATTTGGTGGGAAATTTAGTCACAACAGCCCGAATAGCCGCCTCAGTAGGTCGATTAAAATTACCATAAAATGGAAGAAGCGCGCGATGAACTTTCTTAACAGAACGCATTTTGATAATAAAATTCAATAATTTGCAAGCGTTGTTCGTTTGTAAGACGAATCATGGTTAAATATTATAGACCAAACTGAAGATGATTGAAAGTGCCACAAAACACGAAACGTGCGTGAGCTGTAAAAACCAGTGTTGCCAAAAAGAAAATAGCAACAAAAATCACCCATTATATGCAACACAAAAGCAACTCACTATCTTTAACTGTTTATAAACTAGGTGTTCGAGCTTGATTTAGTGTTACCCCTATTTACCCTTTTATTTAAAATTTAAACTGAAAACATTCTCTTTCTAGTGAGTGTCTAAGCAAATGTGCGGTTGATGCAAATTTCATCCACATCTCCATTGACTATATGTACTTATTACTTTGTAGATATATTATTATGTAGGATAAAACACCTAATTAAAAACCTGTCAATCTATCAAAATCTTTCCCAAGAAATTTTGCATAACTCAAAAAATCGGTTGGTTTCCATGAATTTACACCACCCCCTCGCTTCCTCATATCTTCGGCCACTCACAAGTGAAAATACAAAACTACATTGGGTCGGCATAGTCTTCGAATAACAGACCCCAGGCTCAAGAGCAAGCTTTATCATTTTGAATGTTTAGATGACTGAATGTAGCATGGAGGATGGAAACAAACCAAACCTTCATGGTTTAGGAGCCGGATATGTTTGCAGATAAATTGAAATCACGGACAACTGAGCTAAATTAATGAATTAATGCGCGATTAAATAAAACCGACAAAGTTTAAAGTCTAAAACATAGAAAAAAACATCCATCGATTGACTGAACTAAAAAGGTGAGTATCATTTCATCAAAGGCGCCTTCAAACCCATTTCTTAATGTATATCAATAGGTGACCGTAACTAGCCAACACAATTAACAATAACTCAATTCTTGACAATTTTTGAAATTCCATGTGTATCAAATATCTAAAATGTCTTCCGTAATATAAAATACCTCTTTTTATACGAAACAAAAATCATACCCACAAAGTCAATTAATCCTAACCTCTCTCAACAAACTTCCACCGGCTCATTGAAACACCTGGATGAATTCATCTTAATTGAGATGCAACATTCATGACACTTATTCCCACGTTATATGCCAGGCCAGTGCTAGAGCTCAGTAATACATATATCATTCATGAATTCAAATGAATTTCAAAATTGTCACACATAGCCCCCCCCCCCCCCCCTTCTTAAATAAATTTGTTATTCAGCCAAACGTATCTACATACATATAAAGTTTGTTTTGATAACCTTCTGCAAAACTACCACCCATCATGCGTTTGCGTTCTCTAATACAATTTCGCATAATCAAGCATTAGCAAAGCTCAATTAAAGTGATACATTACACACTCGCCGAGCACCTCAGGCCCGTTCTGTTGTTGATACCCACATTAATTAAGTATTTCAAGTTGACACAATGCGAGCAACAACTTACTGTTGTACGAGCTAGGCGTGTATAATTAAACGTCACACATCATTGTACTGAGTCACGGTAATTATTATGTCACCGGGGTTTAATGTTCAACATTCACTTTCATTTTTAGGCTAATAAATTGCACCGCCTAAGAGTTATGTATATCTAAGGCGAGTGCCTGGCGAATAAGAACTGAGCGAAAAGAAGTAATTTTTGTTTCTATTTTGATTTCCAGATTCCATTGATGCCAATGATTAATTCTTCTTGACAACCAATACGATGCCAACATGCGATAATAAATCTAAGCTGACATCTCTGGGAAGTCTCTCAGCAGCCGAACTGGACCATCATGACTCTGAGGCGGCTAAAGTCAAGCGCACCAAAGAGCAGGCCTATTTTAATTCCTATGACTTCGATGCAATAGAAGTTCTGCCCTATGACGAAGGTGAAGAAGAGTGTCCTAAGCAGAAGCATCACCACTACCCCAAGTACTCTGCGGGTGGATGCAGTGTCTGTCATCATCTATCACAATCCCACTCGGCGTCTTCATCAACACCTGGTACAACACAACCATCAGACGTTAGCCATAGTTTGAGAAGTCCACCTCATAGCCAACAGTCACAGCAGCAGTTGAAGTCAAAGAAGAAGAAAGAATCTACATCCAGTCATAGCTCCAGTACCAGTAGTAGTTCCTTTTCGCATCCCAGTAATCCGTCAAATGCAAAGAGAACGTATCTGAAGCGAATCGGTGCGTTCTTGACGTCACATTCGATGGGAAAACGATCTTCCATTGAGACCTTGGCGGATATTGAGAAGCAGGCCAAGTGTTCCTCATCGTCAAGTCAAGTATCGTTAAATAACAGATCTGCGGTGGTGAAGCTGTTTGAAGGTGGTACTGCCGCCGACGCCGATGTTGCCGCCAGCGGAAGTATCAAGCGAGATCATGTCATAGATGAAACTGGCAATGGTAATTTTCTCCTCCCGAGGGCCATGCTGAAGTATCAGAGGTAAGTGTCGAACGAAATAAATATCTCTTTAGAATTCAATAACGGAGTGAATTGAGTGGGAAAAGGGTAAAAATTTACATGGCAAGACAAAGCCATTCGAAGTGGGTTTTGTAATAGTTGATACGATTTTTTTTTAAAAAGAGCGAAATTTATTGCAAATGATTGAGTTCGGATTTAGATGCAAATTTGTTAGGGTGAGGTTCGGATTGCATTCAGCGGATATTATGAATTATTCATCGACTGTTATGAGATTTTACAAAGGAAAGGTTCACATTGACACGGTCGGTGGTGAAATTCTTTTAAATTGCTTCCTTTTTCGAAACAAAGGAAAAAGGGCCTAACCTGTGGAATAAAGAAGATGAACAATATTGGAGAAGCGACTAAATCATTTTTAATAATGTCGAAACTCTCTTCCTACTACAATGTGGATTCAGCATTCCTGAATATACCTACATACTTCCTTTTTAATGTCTGCAGATGAAATGGCCAAGTATTTAAGAAATCTAAATAATCAATTTCTCAAGGAAAGTGGCTGCCCCTGCACACAATAATATGATTAATAGTAATTAAGTCAGTATCTATGGAAGAAGCATTGTTGTGAGGTTTTTGAATAAATAGGGTTTTGGAAATAGGCATACATTTGGAATTGCTTTGGAGGCGTTTCGGGACGAAAAAAAGCATGAGGAAGTTCAGATATAACTAATGATAACGTACGTGTACCCAGGACGACACATGCGCCCACATTTTTTTTTTCTTAAAACACACCACTGTCTCTACGTCTACACTCATCTCATCTCCGCGCGATCAATATCGGTTGCCTTGTACCTCCACTGGAGATTTGGTCCCAACCCCAGTGTAAGGTTGCTGGTGGCAGCAAGTACGAGATATAAACGAGGTTCTCGTTCTCACACTAAGGCATCTTTCTTTCATCTAAATGATAGCGGAGGAATTCAGCAATTTGAATTAATGGTGGAATTTACAGTTCCAGTTAGGCTGCAATACTTAGTGAACACCATTCAGGGCTACTACGACATATTCGGAGCTCCTGTAAGGAACGGATTATCCGGTTCCGTATTTTTGTAGTTATAAGAACGTCGTGGCCCTCTAGGTTGGGAGTTGTACCGTCCGTCGGAGTAAATTCCCGGCCATATCAAATAATTTAGTTGCGAAGGAAAAATAAGTTTTGAATATAGACGGATTTTCTGATGACGAACCAATTAGAAGAAATAAGAACAACGAACTTCGGATCTGCACGTAGAATATAAGGTCCCTTAACCCATTAGGTTGTTGCCGTCGCACTTAGATCAATGTAGATCCGTTTTGATTTCAAGACAAGGGGCCACAAACCCTAGAGTAGTTTGTGGCCCCTTGTCTTGAAACCTATGATAATCCTATGTCGATCAAGCCCGTTAAGGGTGTAGATGGGTTACAGCAAGCTTTAGCCTGAAATGTCAGAGGGTATTTCTAAAGTATTGAAATTTCTATCGTCACATAATAACCTTTCCTTTACCTCCACTTGAACAATCATTCCCCCCACCAGGCCCGTAGGAGCATGTGTGGCTCCTTGCAACGTCTGGTAGATGAGTTTGAAAAGTCAGTGTTTGGTGTATATGTTCGTTTGTTTGGTCGTTAGTTAAGTCGAAGAGGCTGTTTCCATACCAAAGAGGATTTTACCAATCTTAGGCAGAGGTGGCCCCATAAACCCACTGATGCTCGTGTTCAACGTAGGAGTGGCAACCGCAGGTGTATAGGAGAGTTGCCCATTCTCCGATGGTGCTACTCCCACAAGGAACACGTGCGTCGTTTTCGTTCGTACTTCACTATCGTACTGTAGTTGAAGAAGGTTTTTAGAGATCAGGAATTCTCAAGCCATTTAGTATCGTTAACGAATTTTAACATGATTTTGCATCCTCTGCATAAGTCGTCCATACTGACTTTCATCTTTTTCTTGTGATAACCGAGTTGGATGTGACCTGTGATGATACTCACGAGAAGAGAAAGAAACTTTTTAGTCAGTTAGATGATAACATCGGTCTTTTGTTTACTGAAAATAGGCCATAATTTTCCGGTTGTAAGACAGGAATTGAGAGAGTTCTATCTCTTGTTTGTTAAGGCTAGAATTTTAGGCTTGATAACCTGTTTAATATTACAGGGTGGGACTTGGACTGTTGTGTCTGCTTGATTAGGATCAAGTGTTGATCCTATTCTTGCCAGCTCGTCAGCGCTTTCATTTTCCTAGGACACCACTGTGACCAGAAACCCAGCAGTCTAATGTTGTGCTGTGTACCAAGAACCCAGCAGAGTCTAATGTTGTGCTGTGTACCAAGAACCCTAAGCTCTTCGCGACAGCAAGTAACAAGCTTCGATTTGATTTCAATGGCAGAAATCGCTTTTATTGGCGCTTGGCTATCAATGAAAAAGGTGATACCAGCCTCTCATCCCTGAATTGTACCATTTTTTGTATCATTTTCAGCTGTTTCACACTAATTTTTGCGTTTTCCTTCGAGCACCATCGGTTGACGGAATGCATCGGCTCGATACCTTCAAAGTTTTAACCAACACTTACAGCGCTGTTCTCATTCCATTTCACGAAAAGTATTTTTTTGGTAGTATCGTATCTGTAGTCATAGAAGCCTCCTTTTTCTTTTTTGAACTCTGCGTTCGATTTCAGTGGACAATTTTTTTTGTTCTAGACTCGCGTACAGTCTTGAGATCAGTCTCCTGAGAATCGTATGCAAGATTCTTTCTGCCGTTCTATGTGAACGTCTGAAGTCTTTCGTCAAAAACCTGATTAGTCCATATCTCTTTGCGTTCTTAGATCAGGAAAGTCAACAATGTGCCTTACAGCAGATATTGAAAAAACCCATGATCAAATCGACACGTACCACCTTTTCATCAATTTGAAACCGCATGTGATAGCATCTATATTATATAGGATCAAACTATAGAGCATTTGATGTCGAAAAACGTTCCCTGCCATACTTCTTCAATATTGCTGTGCAAAGAATAGTGCAAAATTCCCACAATCTTTCAAAAGTCCGTCCCATTACTCGGATACCCTAAGAATATTTACACAATTCGAAGAACAAATCGCGAGGTTCTTTTGTCCTATCTGCTAAAAAAGCTTTCGAGGATCTGGTTCTTCTACGCATCGCGGTGCTGTCTGTATGCCTGTTCTCTTTCTGCATGTGCTTGCCAGCATTCATTGCCAAGAGTGAGGGGTTTTGTTGTGAAGATAATACGAGATTCGATCGGAGTGTGCGATTTCTCGTGTTTATAGCTGTTCAACTTCGAATTTCCTAACAATATTTTGTAATTTTGGGTTTCGTCGATATATCCATAGAAGGTAGTACTGGTACTGCTAGTGATTCGAGTCATTGGTGGCCTCTTGTGCTTTCGAACATCCTTGATATTGGAAGAATGCCTTGTGTTGATCCTAATTTCGTAAGTCTCGATGAGGGCTGATTCTCCGCTTGTGAATGTTTGGATGTGAGATCTTTGATACCAAGGTGAATGATCAAATAAAGGGCAATCAGATAGCAATGATAGTTTTTCCAATTCTTTTATTTCAGCAACTGTCAAAGGCACCAATGTCATTGAGGTGTCAAAATATTGATTTCATCATACCTTGGAAATTATTGAAAATTAATAAAGAAATTCCGGCTAATTTGTAAAAATGCAACTTGATTTTAGTCGTGAAGTCGTCATTATGGATTCAGTGTTCAGTGAATTAATCGCACGATGGTAAAGTTTGAGCGTGAGTACACTCTTTTAGACAAAAAAGATTGGTGAATAATGAAAATACAGCCTCTGTAGCGGATAGTATCAAAGAATACCCAGAAATGTTGATTCGGCGCCAATTAACTGAATTGGGAATAGATGGTCAACCTGGCTTATTTTGCCTTTAAATTTGGGCCTATTTTCGTCTAAGATTGTGCTGACGCAAGAATTGAACCAGCACGACGTGTCGTGTGTTCACTGATTGTGCGTTGATACTGTTGGCCGAAGATCCCAATTTTGGCCATCAAATCTTCACGGAAGAGGCCCATTTTTGGCTCAGAGGCTATGTCCATAAACAAAATTAGAGCGAACACAATTCACAAGTGTTTGACCAAGCATCAATCCATTCACAAAGGTTAACTATTTGCTGTGGTTTATGGCACGGCCACATCATCGGACCTTTTTTCTTTTGAAGTGATGAAGGAGACACCGTTACCGTCAATAGTCTCGGGTATAGAGCGATTTAAGCAGAATACTTGGAGAAAAGTCGTATCGGAGCATTGGTTTTAAGAAAATGACACTACATGTCATATTAACCACGTAACGCTCGAAGTATGAGAGAAAATTTTGCATCACTTGTCACTCACCTAGATTCTTTTGCTTGCGTTCCAGATATTATGTTTGTGTCTGAAATTTGGATCTACGACTTTGAGAAAACTGATTATTTTATTCCGGGGTTTAAATTTTTTGCTAAAGCAAATGAAAATTATGCTGCAGGTAGAGATGGTTGTTTTGTGAAAGATGTCCATAAAGTTCTTGATGTCATATATGTTGATTTTTTGAGTGCTGACATTTTAAAGGTTTCCATAGAAATTAACAATGAACATTATGTTTTTTTATGCGTCTATAGACTACATTTGTTTAATGCTGTGTATTTTGTCAACGAGTTCTGTGTGCTTTTAGCTAGGGAAAAGGCTAAAAATTTAATAATTGTAGGTGATTTCAACATCAACATAAAAGATGGTAATGAAACTGTTACAAGTTATCTAGGATTACTTGCTTTGCATGGTCTAGCAAGTTTTATTAATGAGCCCACTAGGCCTGCTTCCGGAACCTGACTAGATCACATTTATATGTCCGTCTCAGAAATGAAGGTCTCAATGTATGTGAAAAATGTGTCTTTGATACCAATATCACTGATCATTGTATGACGGGCCTTCTAATACGAATTTCAAAAACCCGAAGTTGTGAATCTCCCAATACTGCGCAAAGTAGAATTAAGATCGACTTTAGTAAGCTAAAAAATAATTTATGCTACGAGTCTTGGGAAAATGTTTTTGCCTGTGGAGATTCTTCTACGGCCTATACACTCTTCATTGATTCTCTTAAGAAGTATATCCTATGCTGTTCTTCCTATTTGCCCTCCATAAAATTGTCAACAAGACTTAAGCCTTGGATATCTAGCTCTTTATTAAATAAAGTGTCATTTAAAAATAAACTAAGAATTAAGTGTAAAAAAAATCCTGATAACAAAAGTCTAAAAGGTAGATATAAGAAGCTGTGTGTCGAAATTAAAAAAGAGATCCCTATTTGCAGAGAAAACTATTACCGCGATCAATTCAACTCTGCACCAGTGCTGCCGTTTTAAAAATTTCCAGAGGAGTATTTTTTGTATTTTTTGGGGAGTATTTACGATATTTGAGGAGTATCGCCAAAATATCAAGAAAATTATTAGTTCAATGAAAAAAACACAAATGTTTTCTATAAATTAAATTTTTTGAATTCATTTATAATAAAAATAGGAACTTCAATATTTGTGTTTTTTTTAATAAACAGAGAGTTAATAATAAATTAACTCTAACTTAAACTATGTAGATATATACTGTACATTGATTCTTAAGCAACTTATTGCTTGTTAATATTAATATTAATTTTTGTATTTTTTTTATTTAAACAAGAATTTGACAAAAGAAAAACAAAAGTCAAAATTAAAACTTAAATTTGTTTTTTGTATTTTTCGATCAAGTCTTTTGATGGCTCTCACTTTTCTGCAAAATTGACATTTAAAAGCTCTTTGGCAGTAAGTATAGCATTTACTGTTTCCACATGCAGGCAATTCCGCTTTTTGTCCTTTATAAGGCTAACATCAGAAAATTGTCTCTCTGCTATTGCACTGCTATGCGGAAGAGCAATAACTGTTCCAATAAATTAACGTTCATGAGCAAACATGAATTTATTTAAACCGTTTTTAATAGTAAATACATTCCTATAAAATTCGGCAAAGTCTACATAAATCTTTTGAAACTAATGACTGGTTTCTTAAAATACGCCATTCATTATCAAGCTCCTCAACTTCGGACTCATCCAAAAAATTTGGGAAAAGATCAACCAAAGGAACTAGACCTATATCTCTCCTGCCTTCGATTAGTAAGATTTTTGAAAAAGCTGTAAAAAATAGAATGGTGAGCTTTTTAACGAGAACGAAATTTTTCAGTGATGTTCAGTTTGGTTTTCAAAGTAATAAATCAACCGAAGATGTCTTGTTACATTTCTGTTCTTAAATATTTGTAAGCCTTGATAAGAAAGAGAATACAGCCGCGTTATTTGTTGACATATCAAAACCCTTTGACATGGTTAATCACGCAATTTTAATAAGCAAACTTGAAAATGCTGGGTTTCGAAGTTTCATAAGTGATTGGTTAAGATCACATTTAAATGTAAGAACCCAAAGAGTGAAATTTGATGGTATTTGGAGTGATACAAAGACATTCGATTTGGGAGTGCCACAAGGTTCGGCTTTGGGACCAATACTTTTTTTGGTATATATTAATTCTTCTTTAATTTTTCAGATTGCCATTTAGGGGTTCTTTGAGAGCTTTTCGTATGGTACAGGTCGTCTTAATCTTATATCTGATAAAAATTGGGATCTCAGCTGGTTAAGAATCTGGTTTGCAGAGCACAAACTGATAATTAGTTCTAAAACTAAGGTAATGTTTTTGAGTTTGTCTGACGAAAAGATTGTTGATGCTGATCTCTTTTTCTATGCTACTGAGTGTCAAAAATTTAAACTTTTTAACTGTACCTGTAGTCCTATGAATACTTCTACAAACTTTACTGATTCCACGAGCTGTAGTGATAAATGTCTTAAATTAGAAATAGTAAATGAATTCAAGTATTTGGGATTGATTATTGATTCTAGAATGAGTTTTTAGAACCACACAGAAAATCTTAGTCAGTATTTTCGGTGCACTCTTAGAAATTTCTTCTTTTTGCGTAAAGTTTGCTCTTCTAAACTGCTCCTTAAAATTTACTATGGCATTTTTCATTCCAAACTAGAATATAAAATTTCTTGTTGAGGAGGTTCCTATTAGAACAAAATACAGCCTCTATTAGTTTTACAAAAAAGTGTTCTGAAGAAAATATATGGTAAGCCTCGTTTGTACCCTAGTTTTCCACTATTTAGGGATTTGAAAATTCTTTCAGTGTGACATATGTATTGCTATAAAGTTCTAAAAATTTTCTTTAAAAGATCAGGTAATCTTAATTTTAGATTAATTGATAGTTATAATTTACGTAGTCGTTTTTTGAACCAAGTGTCTATACCGGTGTTTCGAACAACCGCATTTCGAAATTTTTATAATATTTCCTCATATCGAATATTTAATAGACTCCCTAATTCTATCAGGATGCAAACTTCTCATTTTGTATTTATGAAACAAGTTAAGAACTGGCTATTCAGTCTTGATAATGAGAGTATCGAATTTTTTGTAAATGGTTTTACCTGATGTTTTTCATGAAATAAGTATTTAACTTAATTCAATTTAATTTTTGTTTGCATTATTAATTTAATGATATTTTAACTTTCTTTTTTAATTTTTCTTTTTTAAGGGTCACCCCACCCATTTAAAATAATACATGTTGAATCATTCTACTAAGAGTGACAATAACTCTATTTTTATAAAAATACTTTTGTCACTTATTTCTTTCTTTCTTTTTATAAATAATGTACTTTTTTGGATTTTAAAATGTTCAATCAATTCTCTAGAGTAAGTTGATATTTCTTTTTTTAACAAAATGTTCGTCTTAAAAACTGCGAAATAACTTTCATCTGTACTTTTTTGCTTTGTAACGATCAATTTGTATTTTTTTTTGAAACGGTCAATTGATTGTGAACGAAGTCCGATTTAACTATCTCGCTCGCACTTGATAAATTAAAAAGAGGAAACAATATTTATTATCTCTGTCTTTTTATCTCGTTATCCAGGGATGTTTGCAAGTTCAACGATATGCGATCTTGTATGGAAAAAAGAACAGAAATGTGCAATTTGTCGAAAAAACAATATGTTTGCTTTATGTTGGTTTGTTGCAATTGTTTTATTTTTAATTTTTATTTATTTTTTTAGGGATTATTTTTGTAACATGGGGAGTATAGGAGCATCGACTCTACGAAAGGAGTAAAATACTACTATGGGAGTAAGTTCGGCAGCGCTGCTCTGCACAGGGTAATTTGAGGATAAATCTTCCGCTTCTGTAAAACCTTCTGCGTTAGATGTGAATAACTCTGTAGTCTATGATAAACTATCTATTGCTGATGCTTTTAATTGTTATTTGACTAATGTTGGCAGCAGTCCTGTTCAATTGCCTTGTTATTCTTGTTCTTCCTTTCCCAGATGTGGTGAACCTTTACAAAGGAATAGTTTTGTTTTTCGTCCAATTACTTCTTTTGAAATATTGAAAGTTGTTGGTAATCTACCTAATTCGAATTCATGCGGAGCTGATGGCATTTCTAGTTTTTTAGTTAAAAAAATTTCATGTTTCTTAGTTGATGTATTGCCCAAAATTTATAATCAGTGTGTGTTTGAAGGTGTCTTCCCTGAAGATCTGAAATGTGCAGATGTCTTTATTAAAAAAGGGCTCTGATACGGAAATAGGTAACTATAGGCCCATCTCACTGCTTTCAGTTTTTAGTAAAATTTTCGAGAAACTTATGAAAAATAAAATAATGAGTTTTTTTAAATAAAACAAAATTCTTTAGTGCTGTTCAATTTGGTTTTTTGAAAGGCAAATCAACGGAAGATGCACTCTTACAGTTTTGTTCTCAAATAATGTCACACCTTGATGGTAAAAAATGTACGGCTGGCTTATTTATTGACATTACCAAAGTATTTGACATGGTCAACCATAATTTCTTGTTGAGAAAACTGGAAACAGCTGGATTTCGTGGGTTTATGCTCAACTGGTTTAAGTCATATCTTGAAAATAGGTCACAAAGAGTTAAGATAGAGGATATAAGGAGCGACATTAGGTTCTTTAACTTGGGTGTTCCACAAGGTTCTGTATTAGGTCCTATTTTATTTCTAGTGTGCATAAATTTACTCTATGCTCTTAATTTTAAGGATTTGCTGACGGCCTTTGCTGATGACATTGGTTTTTCCTATGGCTCAAGCAGTCCTTTAGACCTTATTTCCAACGTTAATTGGGATCTTAATTTATTGAGACTCTGGTTTGCTGAGCATAATTTTTTAATTAGCTCCAAAACTAAGATCATGTTCTTTAGCTTATCTTCCTCAAACTATGTCGAATCTAATGTTTACTTTCACGCTCCAGAATGTAGTCGATTTAAACTTTCATTGTGCAATTGTTCGTCTTGCCTCTTCTCTCCGTCTTTTTGCTATAATCTTTCATGTTCTGATAAATGTTTCTTAATTGAGAGTGTAGATGAGTTTAAATATTTGGGACTTACCCTTAACTCTAGGATGACTTTTGCTAATCACGCTGGTATTCTGAAAAATTATCTCCGATGCACCCTTCGTCATTTTTATATTTGCGTAACGCATGCTCAACAGAGCTTTTATTAAAAATTTATTATGGCATTTTCCATTCTAAGTTACAATATGGAATAGCGTGTTGGGGAGGTGCGTATCGTAATGTAATACAACCACTGTTGATTTTGCGAAAATATGCCATTACGAAAATTTTCCGTAAATGTGGTAGACATTCTAGCTTCCCTTTGTTCTGTGGTCTAAAAAATTCTCCCTGTTCGTCATTTGTATTGTTTTAAGGTACTTAAAATATTCTTCATAAAATTTGGGAATCTTAATTTTAGTTTAATTTCTAGTTATCATCTTCGTGGAAACCTTTTAAATGTTCTATCAGTACCCTTTTTCCGTACCACTGCGTATCGTAATTTTTTTTTCTATTTTGTCTTACCGGTTATTTAATTTACTTCCATAAGAAATCAGGACAATAAAATTACCTGGAACGTTCTTAAAAAGTGTAAAAATGTGGCTATATTTAGTTTAGATTATACTTCGTTAGATTCTCGTATTTCTGATATTTTGGTTTAATATTTAATTTAATTTTTCATATATACCTTTTGTTTATTTAATTGTTTTTGCTATTGTTAAATATATATTTTTTGATTTTATTATTAATTTTTTATTAAAATATTCTTAATTCTTTAGGGTCACCTCACCCAATTGTTAAATTTTGGTATTTTCTAAGATAATAGAAGTGGCATTCAACTCTATTTTTTATATATAAATAATGAATGTCACCAACCTTTCTTATAGTTTTTAGTAAAGCCATCTAATTTGGACGAAGTCGAGGTCAATATTCATGAAGCTATTACCGGAATAACGCCCGCCGCGAGTCATCAAGACTTTTAAAACTTTTCTTCTCGGCACATTCTTTCTCATTTCTTGTATGAAAGTGATATCTGCACGCTCTAGGGCATCTGCTTATTGTTCGGTTATACGTTGCCAATTAAGGGCCTACACATTCTGCGGACAGATCTGCAGTGCATTGTCCATATTTCGTTGTCTTGGTCCACCACTAGTAAATAGGGGAACAAGGTTTGTTTTCGTGTCGAAAAATGTGACGTTTTGGTCTAAATGTCTGTGGCTCAGTGAATGTGCTTATTCAGACGTACATCGAGTTAGAACTTCAATAGGTGAACAAATTTGGAAGAGATCAAAGTCGTACAGAAGAAATTTAAATAATTGTTTTATCTAGAACGTGTAGCTGTCTACTGCAAACTGAGCTTTATTTATGTCAGAATCCGATTCAGATCCTTCCTTACTGTAGCATTCTTGGAACCTATCATACATATATGTATCTTGTAACGAAGCGTTCCATGCTGCTCCACTTTATACTACTTCTGTATTAACACCGAGAATTATAATTAATACTAAGAGTTACACTTCGCCCGAATACGATTCACACACACCAGAGGCATATGACGTCACGCAAAAATCGAACAATAATATTTTTCGTTCACCACCTATATAGTTCACATTCAGTTTCTACTGAAAAACTATCAAGAGGACCTACTCGGGTGAACGAAAATCACCTCTTCGCTCATACATACAGTCAGGCGACATAGTAAATTGATTGAATAAATCTTTCGAAGTCCAGTCGTAGACAAGCCGTATAGACGAGTTGGTCATTTAGCTTCCCTTGCTTTTTGCGGAGCTTCCCCCCACCAGTGGTAAGGGGTTTCGTATGAAGACAAGTTAGGTAGGTGAGATTGTCCAGCTATTTCTTATTAAGGCTTCCCCCCACCAGCGGTAAGGGGTCTTAATTCGAAGTTTAATGTCCTAATTGCCACCAGGGGCTTCGGTACCTGCTGATCTACCAGAGCGTTAGCCTGCTGTTTTGTGCCACCAGGGGCCTTGAACCTGCTGATCTACCAAAGCGTTAGCCTGCTGTTTTGTGCCACCAGGGGCCTTGAACCTGCTGATCTACCAGAGCGTTAGCTTGCTGTTTTGTGCCACCAGGGGCCTAAAACCTGCTGATCTACCAGAGCGTTAGCCTGCTGTTTAGTGCCACTAGGGGCCTTGAACCTGCTGATCTACCAGAGCGTTTAGCCTGCTGTTTAGTGCCACCAGGGGCCTTGAACCTGCTGATCTACCAGAGCGTTAGCCTGCTGTTTTGTGCCACCAGGGGCCTTGAACCTGCTGGGGCCTGTAACACAAAGCTACAAGTCTACAAGTCAACAGCCACTTGTAGGATTATATTAATCTTACAATTGTAGATTATTTCTGTAACACAAAAAAAAACTTTACACTTGTAGAAAACAAAAATTTCCCTACACTTGTAGGCATTCTGCTTACAAGTGCTTATTGAAAGAAAGATAAGCAACGTGATAGCATCTTAATAAAAATAAAATGCATGACTAGATCGCACGAACTTGCTCTTATGTAAATGTACTTTGGAATTTAAAAATTATGCATGTGTAAATATAAAACATGGACTTAATGAGATAATAATGTTCAAATGCATGGAATTGCCGTCTGATTTCCGCAAAAGTATGCCTTGATGCAAACAGAGTTTAAAAATGTTTTATTATTAAATTATTTTTTTTTAAACCCAAAATATATTTTTTTCGAATATTTGTATATACAATATTATTTTAAACTTAAGGGAGCTCTGGCTGAAAATGTTTGGTTAAGATCGTTAGAGCCGTTAATGCGAAAGTCGAAAATCAAAAACCCGTTCTATGACAGATACCGTTAATAACATTTTGTCTCGAAATTTTTTTGACCAAAATGTAGTCCTTGTGCGTAATATCACGCCTATTTTTTTTTTATTAAAATCGTTAGAGACGTTTTTGAGATAAATAAGATTTTGCACTACGCTTGTATGATGGGGTATACCGTTAGTTTGAGAGATAACAAACATTTTAATTTCCCCTCTAGAGAATCACTGAAGAACTTTAAGAAAATAGCTCCAGTGGCTCGAGGTACATACAGACAGCGGACGGAATTGTCGGACCCACTTTATTCGTCTTCGCTATCATCTTCATTCAACTTTGATCAAAATCTCGAGTTCCATTTTTTTCCAAATGCAGAACTTGTCCTATAGTACCCATATCGCAAGTAAAAAGGATAAAGAATAAGTTCGAAAATATGTAATTGCCGTCTTGGTAAAAATCCATGAAAAAACATTCTTTTTGGGGCCTTTTTGGATTGGGATTGTATTTTTAATACAATTAAAATTAAGCATGTTCTGTTCCTGGATCATTTTGCTTAGATTTCATATGTTTACCATTAGTACTAATTTTTACTTGCGATATAGGTACTATAGGGCAAGTTCTGCATTTGGAAAAAAAATCGAACTCGAGATTTTGATCAAAGTTGACATTACGATGATATCGAAGACGAAAAAAGTGGGTCCGACAATTCCGTCTGTCTGTCTGTATGTCTGTATGTCTGTACCTCGAACTACAGCCTAAACTACCGGAGGTATTTTCTTCAAACTCGGTAGTTAAGTGTCTTCGGTGATTCCCTAGAGGAGAAATTGAAATTTTTTTTTTAGCTCCAAAACTAAGGGTACCCCGTAATGCAAAATCTTATTTATCTCGAAAACGGCTCTAACGATTTTGATAAAAAAAAATTAAATGTGATATTATGGACATGGACTACATTTTGGTCGAAAAAAATTTTGGGGCAAAATGTTATTAGGGGTACCTGCCATAGACCCGTTTTTTTGATTTTCGACTTTCTCATTAACGGCTCTAAGGATTTTAACCCAAAATTTTTAGCAGGAGTCCCCTTAAGTTTAAAATAATATTGTATAAAAAAATATTCGAAAAAATATTTATTGGGTTTAAAAAAATTTAAATCAATATCTTCAAAACCTATGAACGATTATTTTTTGAAATTATTTCCTAAAACCAATATTATTAAATACTTAAAATTCGCATCCCATATTTTTTTTCCTGAAAAATTTTAGAGAAATTTCTTATATAAAAATTTTATTTAATAATAAAACTATTTTTAAAGTTTATTTGCATAAATTCATACTTTTCCGCAAACCAGACGGTAATTTTATGCATTTGAACATTATTATCTCATTAAATCCATGTTTTATATTTATAAAATGTATCTTAAATTCCAAAGTACTTTTACATAAGAGCAAGTTCGTGCGATCCAGTCGTGCATTTTATTTTTAAATACATATATCATTAAATAAAAACTCAATTATTTCTAAGTAAATCTAAGAAAAGTAATAGAATGCATTATTTTGTGTTATGTTTAATTTTTGAGTTTACTGAGATTTAAAAATGTTTAACTTTTCAAAACCCTAAAAAGTATAGGTATATTACGAGTAAATTACCTATAACACTTTTCTCTAATTATGCATATATATTGTATAACAATTACTACCGAAATAATTTACTATTGAAAAAAGATCACAAATATACACTTTAAACAAAAATATATTCACAATTTGATATTGTTTTTTTGGTTAAAAATATCATAGCTACGAAGAAAAAAATTATAGAAATGCTAATTAGTTGAAAATATTGTTTTTTTCGTACATTTAAATACATCTTCTTCATCCTACAAGTTTTGAATCACCTGTAAGATTTAGCCGATTATTCTACAAGTAGGATTTAGTTTTTTTCTACACTTGTAGCTTTGTGTTACAGAAAGAGGGAAATCATATAATTTCCCACTTGTAATGTTCGTTCATTACACTTGTAGAAGAGCCAGCAAACTTGTAGCTTTGTGTTACAGAAATTTGTTACACTTGTAACTATTCACTTGTATTACAAGTACTTGTAGTTTTGTGTTACAGGCCCCTGATCTACCAGAGCGTTAGCCTGCTGTTTTGTGCCACCAGGGGCCTTGAACCTGCTGATCTACCAGAGCCTTAGCCTGCTGTTTTGTGCCACCAGGGGCCTTGAACCTGCCGATCTACCAGAGCGTTAGCCTGCTGTTTTGTGCCACCAGGGGCGTTATACCTACAAGATCCCGTCAGGAACCCGACAACCGAACGAAAGGACCAGTTCGAGGCCGAAGTACCAGAAGCCAGAATACCCGTAATCAAGTACCAGATCCGGATCATCAGCGAGCAGTATAACTGATGCAAGACCGCTATACCATAAGCCAGAAGAGTTGATGCCCGTGAACCGTTCAATTACCCGAATTAAGTGAAATATTAATAGCAGAATATTGTATGTTATAGATTTAAGAGTTATTCCCAATAAAGATTTTGTAATAAGGTTTGAAGACCTTTACCTCTGGAGTTTCGTGTTTTCTTCAGGACGACCCTGGCAAGACCGACGAGCAGAACCTCGGCTGGAAAGCAAAAAGCACATCACAATCTAAATGAATTGTTTTCATTTAAATAATTAATTTCAGTTATCAAAAAAAAAATTAATAAAGTTTTTGTCAAAGCACCCTTCCCAAAAGGCTTTTTGGCTACGACCTTGTTTCACAACCATCATTAAAGTGAACCCACATGCTTCACTCTTGCGGCTTCACTAAAGATCCACCAAGCACAATGACTTTAATGATTATAAACAAACAATTATGACCATGTCAAATTGAAATGTTGAACTTTAATCTTTGGGATGGGTTAATAAATCGAATTCATAATTCAGCAGTCGACGAAGATGGTCAAGAAATTCAGCAATTTTCGCCTTGTCTTATTTACAAAAAAAAAATAATAATTTATTAACTCGTGACCTTGGTGTAACAGTTACAAGACCCAACGAAGTTGCATAATAGCCGGTGACAGTGGAATTAAATTATCAGGTTTTAAAGCAACCAGAAGGTACTTTAAGTGTCTTATGACATCTTGTTAATAATAAAGTAACATTTACAGGTTCCCTTGTAGAGTTGTAAGAAACATACGTACCTAGCTCCTATAAAGGTGTTTAATAAGTTGTATCTACTGAGCCCCTTGGGGTTATTTACATACTCAAAAAACACTAGTTTCATTAATTTTGGTGAAGTTATATGCCTTAGCAAGGCTGGTTGAGTGATGTCTTTCATGATTATCGATCACACTTACATATTACAGAACAAGATTGATTTTATTAATTCAAACATCAAGGCAGATTAAATCAATTAGATAAAAGTGACAAGTTAATATGCCAAAAGCTATCTGATATAATTAAATATTCTTTTACTGATGTGGCAAGAAAAATTGACAAGGCCACTGACTATGAATGGATGGCCCCCTGAGGAATTCTTGAGCAAAATCATAAAGATACAAAAAGATGTAAAGGCTTCCGTGTTTTTTTTGTAACTTTTCTAACAAAATTTTTTTATTATACTTTTGAACTTGAGAAAAAAATATTTATTTTCCTAGTGCACTTTTTTGGATAAAGCTTTTGTGTTTTTCATAATTCTTTTCAAAATGCAGTCATCACAGCACTTTAAATAGTTTTTTTGTTGTTTTTTTAAAAATTCTTAAACATTCGCCATTTTCTTAAACATGCATGAAGATATAACTTGCTGCTCTTTAATAACACTTAAAGGGTGCAGTATCAAAATGCTTATATGCTTTCCAAGAGCTGATAAAAACATTATAATGGAGCATATTTATCGAGCAGAAAGCTTTTAAACGTAACAAAGCTAAAGATTGTTAAGGAACTTCATTATATAGAGCTAGATTTTTGAAATCGTTTACGAAGAGCTGCAATCTGTTTTGAAATAGAGCTAAGGCCTTGCATATAACTCTCTCAGAGCTATTTAAAAACATTTGAATAACAATTAGCTCCAACGATGTTACTTGGGCATGGATATTCTAAAATACTCAAGTTGGCCAAGTTTCAAATTTAAACTTTCGAGTTGAGAATTAAGGTAGTGAAGAAAAGCAATTTTCAACTTGCCGCTCAACTCTCGACGCCAGATGTGTGACCGGTGGGCCACGCAATGCAAACACAAGACTCGTGACAGATGGTCACGACTCACGACCCGTCAATACGCGAACTCCATTGTGAATGATCCCTTTCAGTAGGTATATTCGGAAATGAGAGAGTGGATTGGTGATCAACTAGGGAGCGAGCTCCTAACCGAAAAAGGTGAAGAGCTGCATGATAACCGTAACCGAATACCGCCACTACACGTTTTGTGTAAGAAAGAGAAGATCATAATGGAGCGAGCTAAGTTGAACGGGAGGAGGCCACCACTTTTTGTGAGATCCTAATAGTAGACAGATCGAATTTAAAAAGTTATAGAAAGCGAAAAATCATTTTCTTTGAAAAAATTTCAATTTAAAAGACTTACAAGGGAATTTTGAGGTAGTTTCCAAGAGGAAAGGGAACTCAGTGTTATTTTCTGCCAAAGCAGAGGAAATCTGCCGAAGGAATTACTCAAAAGTTAGGGCCAGGGGGACCAGAAAAACTTTAGAGGATTAATTCCATTTTGTGGAAAAACTGATAAGTATCTTTGTGATAAATTTTTTTGTGAATACCATTCTGTTCGCCAGCTTGGGCAAAAATTTGTGTACCACTAGGCCTTCGTTTAAAAAAAAAAAAAGTTTCCCCGAAAATACGGGACTTCATAACCCTATCCTGTTAATTCTTTGTTCTTTCGGGAATCTTTCCCAAAATCACCTTTGTTTGAAGAAAACTGACCTTAGTTAGAAATTTCAAACAAAAGATCATTTTGAACATAAATGGTCTCGAAAATAAAACGGAGCCCAGTAGCACACCAGCGTTTAATTTGTAGATATCCGATTTAAAACCGTCCAAAACTACTTAAGGTGAACAGTCCGAAAGGTAATCTCTAATTTAACGAAGAAGAGATTCATCAATACCAAATGCACGCACTTTCGGTAAGAGAGCTTAATGCCAAACTCTATCGAATGCCTTTGAAATATCAAGTGCAATACTCTTACTTTTTCCACTGTTCGGTGAAATAAACCATTAGATCACCAGTGGACCTATTGCTACGAAAACCATACTGCCGGCCATTAAAAAGCTTTTGTTTAAGATATTTCTTAAGCTGAAAATTGATCAGTGTTTCCATGACTTGACTTTGCAAAGAAGGGACGTCCAATTGGACGATAGTTAGAGGGGTAGGAGGATTCGCCTTGTTTAGGGTTGGACAAATGCGGTTCTCCATCCACTCGGGAAGAGACTTGTTGAGTAGGACGGATGGGATACTCTTTTTAGTACTTTATAAACTGCACTAGTGCGAAAGAAGATTCGTCCCTTAAAATCATGTACGCTCTCAAGTACAGGAAGAGTCATTTTCCTATTTGGTAGCGTCGAAGTTACAGCAAGCTGTGATGCAAGCAAATTCGCTTTATCTATTAAGCTTACAACAGGAGTGTAATTGCGAACTTTTGTTGGAACCGATGACAGTTTCTAATATATTCTACAAAAGACCAACAGTTTGTACAACCTTCGGGACATTGAAGTATTTTTTGAGGTAGATTCGGATCAGTATTATGATTCCTCCTGTACTTGAGAGCGTAAATAATTTCATGGAATAAATCTTCTTTCGCACTTGTACAGTCGCAAGAGTCCTTGAAGACCTTGAAATGCATAAATAAGCTGGTCTAGGTTGTATATCCCCTTTAGTTCTGAAGAGGTGTTCTTCTACGCCGGCAAAAATATTGTTTCCGACACTTTCCCTTATCATCATAAATGATCTTTTGACTGAAACTTTTAATCCACTTCGCTGTTTCGCTGACGACAGCACCCTTAGCTTTTCATATTCGTTTCCAGACTCACAACCCTGTTGTTCGGCTGTGAAACTGAAACGGCAGCGTATGCTTATCTTATTAGATTATTCCGATCTTACAATGGGGTACTAACAACCCCCATCTGATGTTGCTACGATCTATGAGGCATTCGTCCGCCCAAAACTTGAGTGTAACTATCATTTCTGTGCTGGTTCCCCTGTTGGATAGAATTCAGAATAGATCCCTTTGACTTATAGGAGACACATCCATCACGCAAACGGTACATACCGCCTCCTTTGCATAACTTTCTTATAGCATTTTCTATGTTCAATTGAAATAGCCAGTTGCAATGCTCCCCTCAAACAATTTGGCATTAATACTCGTCTAGCTTACCCTGGAGCCAAACTTCGCACCCTTCCGATTTTTTTTTATTGTGATGGCTTTCAAAACCAATGTGCATCGACATCTCATTTTAAACCCTCTATAATTTACCTAAATGCTCCTAATCCCTCGAGTGGGTGCAAATTATAAAAAAAAAACCTTCGACGAAACAATTTTTGTAATTTCTTATCGAGTCTTTCGATTAGGGCAGGTAGATGTTGAAATGGAATAAAACAAAAAGTTTGTAAGGTATTAACAAAATTAAAGCTCAAAAGCCGGCCTCGGCTTCGTACGGTGTGGCATGAATCCGAGTGGTCCAACTTTCAATTACTCTTTCACATAAATCTGGCTGAATTTGAGCGGTGGCCTGTGTCATACGAGTATTCACCTCAAGGCCATTGGTCGATTGTGGATTATTCGCATAGACCTGCGACTTCAAGACACCTCACAAGAATAAGTCTGACGCGGTCAAATGGCATGACCTTGGTGTCAATTCACGTCTACTCTGCGATAGATAATCTAATCCTCAAATCGTTCATGCTGAATGTCAATTGTGGCGTCCCGGTATGTGATACGTAGCGCCGGCCGCCGCACTATGGGACCAAATGGTGTAAACCATCTCAAAAATCCATAACTTTTTCGTTTCTCAATATTTTTTTTTGAAATTTTGCACACTTATACTTGTATAACCAAGAATTTAAAATATTAAAACGTTTTATATAGAAATAAATTATTTTCTTTTTTTTTAAATAAAATAAAATAACAAATTTGTAGATTTTGTTTAATTTATATGGTCAAAATTTATTGGAGCAAGAATTATTGCAACAATTTGGATGAAATTTGTACAGTTTTTTTCTTTTACCGGTGAAAACATCTGATAGTAGTTTTTGTGAAATCCGCCCACTACCACGCCCATATTTTTTTGATTTTTGTTATTTTCTTATTTTTAGTTACAAGGAAGCCGAACATTTTTGTTTGAGGTTTTTTAAACTCAAGACATCAGATGCATATTTTTTCTGCCCACTTTCCCGCCCACTTTCAGGCCCCTTTTTTTATTTTCAGCTTAAAGTTCATTAAAAGCAGGCCTTTTTTTGATTAAGTTTTATATGTAGAAATTAATTTATGAAAAGTATGTATTTATGAAAAGTAAAATCCGTGAACTGCCACGCTCCTTTTTGATATATGAAAGTGTTTCACCCTTAAGACAAAAAAAAAACCTAATTCAAAAGTATCTTATTAGTTCTTTAGCCTTATCAAACAATTCTTTGGTATCATTTTTTGTTCTTGGTTTTCCCAGACTAGATTTATACGGATCAGATGTACGTATATAATAACGTGTGTAGAACATCTTTGTTCGTAGCTGATCTTGAACATTTCCTTGCATTATGCAATCTAAACCTTTTATAGTCCTTGTTTTGTGCTTCCTGAGCATCTTCTGATAACTGCCCGATTGGCAAAATTGCAATGTGTTCTATGATTTTTGAACCATGTATTAAAATTTTGTGCACCGAAGATGGCATGTGGTACCAATTGTATTTGCTAACATATAATTGAGCTGTCGCAAGGGTACGAGTATACTGGCCAAATTTTGTTTTTTTTTTTTATAATTAACCCGCGCTCAAGGGATTATGATTACCCTTTAAATGTTTCAACACATCGCGGGCGTGATGTTAATGAAGAGAAAGAAGGATAGGAAAGATGTATGTTTGATCAATAGGGAGTCCTGAAGACATAGTTTGTAAGATAATATAATTTTTTTTTATTAATTCTTCATCAATACCCGTTATCTCAGCAGAGCATTGGTAATTTTGAAAAAACCTTCTGGCTGTATTACCATCGTTGCTGTTTGAATTTTAATAATATTGGAAATAACTGATAAAAACTTATAAATTTTGTGGAAACATAGTCACTTATATGATGTTTATGAAAATGTGTTGCACATGTTTTAACAGTTATTTTTTTGAATTTTTGACAAAAAATAACATTTTTTTTTTAATTTTGAGCTAAAAGTAATAAAATAATGGTCTAAAACTTTTTGAAATACATATTTATGTGCATCAATAAAGGTACCACATTTTTGCCAAATTTTAATTTTTTTCATCACTTAACAATAAAGTTATAAGAATACGAATTTTTATTCTAAAAACTTATTTTTCTTTCGCATCATACGTTTTTTCTTCTTGAACAAAAATGCATGAAAATGCGAAAGTTTTTATTTTTTCTTCCAAATTTAGAATATTTTAAGAATACAAAACAGCCATTAACTAAACGGAGGCAGCCGGAGCTAACAGAGAAAACTCTAATTGAAAACAAAAAAATGAAAAAGATACTGCACCTTACTCATTTTTGTTTATTAATTTACTGGTGAACTTAATTAAAAAAAATATAACTGTTTTGTAAAGAAGAGGGTTTGGACTTTTCAAAAAGGTATAATACTTATACATTCTGTCCAGAAAAATACGAAATAATTGACTTCAAACTCTCACTTCTAATAATTCTAAAAAATAAAAATATCGAAATGTCATTTTTAACGGTAATTTTAGGTACCTAGAACAAAAGTAAGATACAAAAAATTTACTGTGTTTGGAAGAACCCTATTTCTAGTATATAATCCCATCATTAGATTTTTCAAATTACGAAATTCACCAAAACCATTTTTGAGATGGATTTCATCATTTGGTCCCATAGTGCGCCGCCCCGGCCGTCCTGCTGAAACCACATATGGTCTTGGACCATACGGTTCAATTTCTGTCTGTGATGCCGCTATCGGCCCAAAATCCACACCTAACGGTAACTTTTTGGGGATGCATTGTCACATGGTGAACCTCATGTGGGTTGATGTCATCCCATGTACGGCAAATTTTGCTTGTTTACACAGCCATTCATCGAAAACTGTGCCTTGTCGCTAACGATCATTTTTCGGCCAAAATTGGGGTCCTCTTCAAAACACTCCGAAGCCTAATCAGTAAACAACCGCCGTTGTCTATGGTCATGAACTTTGAGCTCCTTGGTTAGTTGAATCAAGTACGGTTGTAAGGTAAAGTCCCGAAGCAAAATTCGATAAGTTGAAGTCTGCGAAAGGCCGAGTTCTTTTGCATGGCGAGGAATCGACTGCCTCGGGTTCTGCTGTATACTTTCACGGACCGTGGCCTTGTTCTCGGCCGATCTTGTATTGCTTTGACGTACGAATGTTATCTGATTGGTCGTTTTAAATACGGCCATCAAACGTAGAGTCGACTGTGAAGAACCACCATGTCTACCGTAAAATTGTTGCAATACCGCAACCTTTGCTCTAACGAGCACTCACTTTGCAAAAAACATGAATAATTTCAAAGTTGGATTTTTCATTTCAAGTGAAAAGTGCAAAAATGTGTAGCGTGCCCATTGGAATATAGATAGGAAAAAAAATTTAATTTTACCCACTTGAAAAAAAAAAAAAAAAAAAATTAAATAAATTGCACAATTTTTAAATTAAACGGACAGGGTAATCCAGAAAACGGAAGTTTGTACACTTTGGATTTATAATACAAGCATACAAATCCGTTCAGTCGAATTCGAAGAAGTTTTTTTTGTTTCGAATTAGCAGAGCAGGAAATTCGAGCTTCACCATCTTTTCACTCACATTTTTTCTTAATCCGATCACCTCGTTAGCTGCCTGCACGTGTCGTCTAGTGTTCTAGTGTATATCTATCAAGATACATATATTCTGGTGTACAAAAATAAATAAGTTTTTGGTAAAATCATATAATCCTTTCCATCTGGATCGTGAGAGTCGCCGTTTTGCCGAAAAGGCTGAAAAAGATCATAGCGACTGAGCCGATCGTGTAGTAAACGTGCTAAGAAATTGAAAAATTAGGTAACTTAAGCGCGTGCTGTGAAAAAAAGCCACTTAATCACAATTTTTTTTATCTCTAGCTGTCGTTTTACAGTGGATGACCTCAAAGCCTGGCTACCATTACGATCTCCGATCATAAAACTGGTTCTCAGAGGCATCCACTACGACAAATTGTATTTAAGGGTCCAAAATCCAAGACAAAATTTACTGAATGAGGGCACAAATTGTCGTCCAGCTAAAAGAACAAAAACCTTTAAAACAACACCTGATGCTCTAACAAAATTTACGAAAGTACCAGTACATAACACCAAACGAACCAGCGAAGAATAATCCTGCCTAACATAATATAATTATATATAAAACAGAAGCGTAAAACTTAATTAAAAACTAATAATATTACAAAATTTTTCGAGATTTTATAACATAGATAATTATTTTTAACTAAAAAGTGCCCATATACTTAAAGTCAAAAAAAAAAAAAAAAAAATTTACATTCGCACTGGAAATAAAAGCAAAGAAAAACATATATACGTGCATATATATATATATATGTATATATATATATATATATGTATATATATAAAGAAGTATATAAATTTACTCTAACCTTAAATTGAACAAAAAAATAAAACTAGAAAAAGCAGAAGGAACCGAGAAGCAGAAATTTGTGCACAAACTTCGTCGCTCCGGAACCCCAAGGTAACCTTCCATACAGAAAAGAAAACGTGAGTACGAGTACATTTTTTATTTTTAACCACACTGTACATCCATATATACAGTGGCGACAAAATAAATAGCGCATGTAGTCTTAAATTTCTGTGATGCAAGTTTTTCCCACTTTCTTAAACTTTAAAGACCTGTTTGACTTATGAGGAAGTAAGACCAAATATACATATCTCTGATTTAAAAATAAAATGAAGTATATTGAACTCATAAAAAAAACTACAACAAACTGATTTAAATACAATTTAAGTATACTAGGACAAAATAAATAGCACATTTCGTAAATAACAAATAAAAAATATATTAAATAACAAAATTTTAACATTATTTGAAGAAAATATCCAGTATTTGGTCGAGTAACCCTTATTTTTAATCACAGCGGAATACCGGCGTTTTATAGACGAAGGAAGACTCGGGAATCGTTCAACAGATACTGTGTACCAGGCTTGCTGGACTTTCCGTCAAAGTTTTTCGCAATTTGAAGTATCAGTTGAATTTATCGCTTCGTCCACAACATTCCACAAGTACTCAGTTGAATTACGATTTAGGGACTGAGCTAGCTTATTACTTAACAGCGGTTTTTTGGATGAATAGCCATTGCTTCACAGACTTAGCCATATGGTTCGGATCGTTATCCTGTTGAAATTTACACGTCAAGGGCATTTCCTCCTCAGAATACGGTAAAATTGTATCCCGTAGGATTTATTTGTATTATAAATGGTCCTTAATACCCTCTACGTGATGAAGTGATCGCATATCATGCCAATAAAAACATCCCTAAACAAGAATGCTACCCCTACCATGCTTAACAGACTCTATTGTGTATATTCTTGTCATATTTTTGGTAGATTTCTCGTCGAAAGTAGTTTTTACCATCTGAACCAAAGGATTAAATTTACACTCATCGCTCCGTAAGATATTTCTCCACCAATTTTGAACTTTTGAAATATGCTCCCTTGCAAACTGCATCCGACGTGAGAGATTGCTCTTAAAGACGTCTGCTTTCTTTTTGGAAAATCGTCCAAACAGCTTTTTTCCACTGAAACAGTTTCTAATCGTACTTACAGACACATTAACACCAAGATCTTGTTCATTTACATGTTCAAATTTTGGGACTTAGCTCAGGCAGACGATGTCAAAATCAGTTCAAGGGGTGATTTTTCTGGTCTTACTCATACGAATTTTGTTTTGAGCACTTCCTTCTTCTTCGCAATGGTGAATAGCATTTACAACATTCTTATTCTTCCTTGAAAATTATTATTTCCGCTCTAGTTCAGATTTCGTGTGCCCTTTTTTCACAAAATCAAAAACCCCTAGCCTAAACGTCAGTGCTGATTGTTTTCCACTTCTCATACTACATTTCAGCAATTAAAATTGAAGCAACTTAATTAAGAACCTTATCAAAACTCATAACTTTTTCACTAAGCTTTTAAAAGTTAAGAATATTTGTTAAAAATGTGTTAAATTTGCAACGGAAACAATATGTGCTATTTAAATTGTCCTCACCTCAGTGCAACTTGTGTACCATTTGACTTACACTTTTGACTTTTTTATAAAATAATTTTTGGAGAAGTCTTATCCCGTTATTTTATATTCAAAATCCAAATACTCAACATTCAAAATCTAAAACAAAAATGGTCTTACAGTACCGGATTTCAAATTGCACTTACGTTTTAAGGCCAAGAAAGAATTTTTAACAGAAGTGTGCTATTTATTTTGTCGCCACTTTACCTGTATTGTATATGCACCTATATATGTCTCCTGTCAAATTGATATAGCACCTAATAAATGAAATCTAAAATGAACTAAAACAAACAAAAACAAAAATATTCGTTGAGATGAGTTGATGATTTTGGAGAGATAAGAGAAATAAGATTTGGGAGTACTCCAACATAAAGGAGAAAAGGGGTAGTCATGGAGAAAACGACCGTAAGTCGTTGATACGGGAGGGTTCATTTAGTGATCACAACAACTAAGATCTCTTGACACAAAAATTGACAGCGGTATAACTGGTTCAGAGTAACACTATTTTCTCTTAAAGACAAAATTTTTTTGCATACATTTTTTTTTTATAGTCTAATTCTCTATCTGCGGTGTTTTGTTTCTGCCTGAAGGTGAAGGTGGACAAAACATATTTTTGTTTTGAAATTTTGGCACGATAATTTGATAGCAGAGGGTTACCTACATGCAGCAAGATCCCACACCACGGCGAGCTAATGCCTGAGCACTGCAAGCGTGCCTATTCGCTGCATTATTAAGGGAATCAAACGAACTCAAATCCCCCATGTATGCTACAATGGCGCCCAACAACGTGGTACCGAGAATGTCAACGTGATGACATTCCTCAAATAATAATAAAATCATTTCGTACAAGTTCATCTAAGTACACATACACATATATATAACCACACCAAGCAATCTTGCAGTTGCTTGTGTTTTTTTTTTTAACGGAATACTACATGTATTGCGTGCTTTTGAAATTAAGTTTTTTTTTCCATCTATAATAAGACGAGTTCTATGACAAATCACAGCTGATCTTTCGAACCGTAGAAAAATTTTGAGTCGTCAAAAAGAAAGCTTGATAGTCCAAAAGAAGCTACGAGAAGACAGTTGATTGAGTTGGTTACATTTAGAGAGTCTTGTAAGTTTCTGAGTCGTTAAAGTTTCAAGCTTAACAGTCCAGAATAAATTTAATCATCATACCATTTTAATTTTCTATATTTTTCCGATAGTAGAAGTACCTGTTGTCAATTTTTGTTGTTTATTTCTCGCTCACAATAACAGCAATTTATCTCAACGAATAAATTTACATGAAAAAAAGAAAAACTACACAACAAAACATAAATAATAAATTTAAACAAGAATAGTATTGAAACAAATTCCATACATAAATATTATTTCATTTTACTAGAACTAAATTCAAAAAGCTTAAATACATAAATAATAAATATAAATATATAATTAATAATTGAAATTAAAATAAAATAATACAATAACATAAACATGAATAATAATAACACATCTAGAGGAGCAGTGTCAAAGCGAGGCATGGCCACACGCTCACAAGGTCTGGGCAATACTGCTACTCCAAATAACTCCTTTCGAATGAATTTTCAGCCTATGCGGCACACTCCAGTGCAAAACCCTAACCTCAGTGATACCAATCCCAAGAAAGCTAATAAGAACTCTCTTACATTAGGTGTATCAAGTGAGAATATTCCAATTGTGACAACAGTTACACAGGGTGCAATGACCTCAAATTCATTTCGTACAAATGCCCAAAACGATCTCAATATTTCTCTTTTTGAACATCGAGCACGAGCTTATGTTACAGTTACAACTTTATCAAATAGTCAAAATAACACAACATCTACGTTCTCTCATGCTTATCCTATCAACCCAATAATGACATCAGCCTTAGACCAAAACTATGGTGGGCAACAAAGACCAACGGGTTATTTTCGACCGCAACAAAGTTTGGCATGCGAAAATAATATGAATGCTGCTAGCAACATTCCAACAGCTGATAGTGATGTAAACAATATACGTCATCAATTTATTTCAAGCAATGCACCGCAAGTGAAAACACTCGAAGAGCATATAAAGAAAGTTATAAGTGAAGAATTAGGCAAAGTGATTCCAAATGCAATTAAAGAAATTATCCAACATGATATACAGCCAATAAGACAAGATCCTATTCATATCAATAATTTGAACGCGAACTATATAGGTGATGATTTTTCGCTAGATGATTCAAACGTTAGCTTTGCTCCAAATAGGTTTCTACGCAATGATAGATACGGACATCCAATGACAACCGATCACCGTATTCCCCGATTAGATAGGTGGGGAATGAAATTTGATGGTTCATCGAAGGGGATGTCTGTAGAGGATTTCGTTTTCAGAGTAGAAATGCTCAAATTAAATTACAATATGACCTGGGTTGAAGTGTTGATGAATTTTCATCTCTTATTGTCAGGGGCAGCTCAGGAGTGGTACTGGATGTATCTTCGTAGCAATCCGCGAGGTGATTGGACAGGTCTAAAAAGTGCTTTGATAAAGCAATATCGTAATCATGAAAATGATTTTGAAATATTTAAACAAATGATGGATAGACGGCAATCATCTCTGGAAAGCTTTGAAGATTTCTATAACGCCATTATGCATCTCAGAAGCCAATTAAGAGAGCCGATGAGAGATTCAGATCTTATTCAGATATTGAGGACTAATGTAAATTCGAAATTAATAAACTTCGTGTATCCAATGAAAATATACACATTAGAACAGTTTAAAGATGAATGCAAGAAAACAGAGAGGATGCTACAAGCTAGGTTATATCAAAACAAACATTTTAATTACCGCACAGTTAATGAACTTGAACAACAATCGGACATTGGTTCGATCGATGAAAACTTAGATATTGCTGCTTTTTCTGGTGAAAATAAAACACTAGTGAAGCCTTACTCGAATGTGAATTCGACAAACAAGTCTCCAATTTGTTTTAATTGCAAAAAGCAAGGTCATTTATTCATAGACTGTAAAGCGAAAGTGGATCATCTATTTTGTTATCGATGTGGATCCGATGGATTCACAGTCTTAAATTGCACCCGGTGCAAACCGCAAGTGGAAAACTTGAATTCGAACGGGAAAATAAACGGGGATTCTCGTTCGAATCAAACTCTCCCCGAATAGATAGAGTAGATGCTTGCACAAATACAAACGCCGATTACTATGAATGTAAGACTAGTATTACCAGACATGACAACAAACCAAACCATGACATAAACCAGATTAAAATCAGTAAATTCCGTAGTTTACCTTACGAAGACCGCTTAAAACAATACAATGAATTACGTTCAAAGATTTTCGCTAACAATAAAGATTCAAAAACGGAAACCAATCATACATTTTTCAAATCAAGACTCCGTAACAAGAAACGTAAAGTTTTCAATGAAATTATTTCGAGCTCGGTTTTAAGCACAGATTCGGATCCGAGGCCATACACAGTAGTGACAATTAAAGGCAAAGAATTCAAGGGCCTCCTGGACAGTGGTGCTAGCGTGTCTTGTCTTGGAAAAGATTGTATGAAAGTTATTGAAGACCTTAAAATTCCAATTATAGATTTCGCATCTTTTATAAGAACAGCCGATGGCAAACGACAACCCATCTTAGGTAGAGTCCAAGTCGATGTAGAGCTCGAAGGTCGTCAAGAAAATGTTGATTTGTATTTGATTCCGTCACTTTCTCAGCCTCTATATTTGGGTATAGACTTCTGGCAAAAGTTTCAGATCGCCCCGAATGTCATTAGCGAAATTGCCGAAGATCTCGATTCAGATACAGACGAGAGAAAGGATAGAAAAAGAATTCAGTTAGACGAAACTCAAACAAAACGTTTAACCGAAACAATAGAAAAATTCCCCTCGTATGCAAAGTTAGGTTTAGGGAAAACATCAGTGGAGATGCACGTTATTGACACTGGCGATGCCACGCCTGTAAAACAGCGGTATTACCCGGTTTCGCGTGCAATCCAAGAAATAATAAACACTGAAGTAGACCGCATGATATCTTTGGGAGTAATAGAGGAAAGCTCTAGTTCGTGGAGCTCACCACTTGTCCTTGTAAGAAAACCAGGCAAGAATAGGCTATGTCTTGATTTGCGAAAAGTGAATTCACTCACCAAAGGCAGTGCTTATCCACTTCACAACGTAGAAGCTATAATGAGTCGACTCCCAGAAGCGCATTTTATTAGCAGTATCGACCTTAAAGATGCCTTCTTGCAAATTCCACTTGAGGAAAAATCCAGGGATAAAACAGCTTTTTATGTTCCAGGGCGGTCACTCTATCAATTTAAAGTTATGCCGTTTGGGTCGAAAAACGCTGCTCAAACAATGTGCCGAGTAATTGATAGAGTGATTCCAAGTGAACTCCAGGAGAATGTCTTTCCATACGTCGACGACTTATTGGTAATTGCTAAAGATTTTGAAAAACACATTGAAATTTTAGATAAAATAGCTGCATGTTTACACAAGGCCAATTTGACTATAAATGTGGAGAAATCCCATTTTTGTTTTAATGAGTTACGATTTTTAGGACATATAGTAGGAGGAGGTTTTATAAAGCCGGATCCAAGCAAAATTTCAGCAGTACAAGAGTTCCCAGTGCCCAAAACTCAAAAGCAAGTTAGAAGTTTTCTCGGATTGTGCGGATGGTATCGCAAGTTCGTTAAAAACTATGCCGAGGTGGCCAGTCCAATGACCGACATGCTTAAAAAGAATAAAGCTTTTGAGATGACACAGGATGCTTTGTCGTCGTTTGAAGCACTTAAAGAAGCTCTTGTTACTGTTCCTGTCTTGACAAAACCGGATTATACCAAGCCGTATACGATTCAATGTGATGCATCGAGCGTAGGAATTGGAGCTGTTCTATTCCAACTTGATGAAGAAAAAAATGAAAAGCCGATTGCATTCTTTTCCCAAAAACTGAGTGCAACACAGCGCAAATACAGTGTTACGGAGCAAGAATGCTTTGCGGTCGTACAAGCTCTCAAAAAGTTCCGTCCGTATGTGGAAGGAATGAAATTTTCAATAATTACAGACCACGCGAGTCTCAAATGGCTGATGAGCTCAAAAGATTTGAGTGGAAGGTTGGCTCGGTGGTCGTTAAAATTACAAGCTTTCGACTTTGACATCTCGCACAGAAAAGGTGCTCAGAATATTGTTCCTGACGTGTTGTCCAGGGCGTATATGGATGAGCTAGGAACGGAAATAAAAACTAATTTAATAATTGATCTGAATGATCCCGAATTTCGGTCTGAATCGTATCTAAGTTTGATCTCAACCGTTTCAAAAAGTCCAGACAAATTTCTAGATTTGAAAATTGAAAACGGATATGTATACAAGAGAATTTCTGAAACTTTTGATAATAGTCTAAGCTCCAAACTTGAATGGAAATTATGGGTACCGGAAGGTCTTACAAACTTAATAATAGAAAAATTTCATAATCCTCCAAACTGTTCCCATGGTGGCATGAATAAAACTCTTGAAAAGATTAAGGAATGGTTCTTTTGGCCCAATATGACAGTTCAGGTTAGGGATTTTGTTAGGAATTGTTCGGTGTGCAAAGAAAACAAGTCGTCAAATCAAACCTTGAGGCCTCCAATGGGTTCGCAGCACGAAATCGATAGACCATTTCAAAAATTGTACATCGATTTCATGGGTCCATACCCCAGAACAAAACAGGGCAATGCATTCCTTTTTGTAGTGCTAGATGCGTTTTCCAAACTTGTATTATTAAAACCTTTGAGAAGGGCTAATTCAAGTGCAGTGATAGAATTCCTTGATCAAAATGTTTTCAACATACTAGGTGTGCCAGAGTTTATACATAGTGACAACGGTCAACAATTTATTTCTAAGGAATTTCAACAATTTTTGTTGAAATTCGGTGTCAAGCATATCCGTAATGCTGTTTACTCTCCCCAGGCAAATGCTTCCGAGAGAGTGAATCAGTCGATACTTTCTGCAATCAGAAGTTATCTCGGGAGTAATCAAAAAGAATGGGATAAGCATGTGCACGAGATTCAACAAGCTTTATGTACTTCAGAACATCAGTCCACAGGAACATCTCCGTATTATTGCTTGTTTGGACAGCATATGGTTGCACATGGAAGCATGTACAAACTGTTGCGAGATCTTAAATCTCTTGGAGAGGGAGAGATGCAGTTTATAACGCAAAAAGAAAAACTTGACATAATACGAGACAAAATAAAAACTAACATCAAGCGAGCATATGAGCGTAACACAAAATCCTATAATTTAAGAACCTCGAAGAGATATTTTAGTCCAGGTGAACTTATTTACCGGAGACAATTTATACTAAGCGATGCGTCAAAGAACCTAAACTCTAAGTTGTGTGCAAAGTTTGTTAAGTGTCGTGTTCTGAGATCGATAGGAAATTCTCTATATGAAATCGAGGATTTGGAAGGAAACAAAAGGGGAACCTACCATGCTAAGGATTTGCAGAAGTAAAATATAGCAAGAGATTTTCGTTCATTGTATGTCAGGGTCATGGGTCGATTATGTTTAAGGTCACGGTTTTCAGGTCATTTCCCATACAGCAGCTGTCTTTTGTAAATTCCTGAATGTGTAGCGTGCCCATTGGAATATAGATAGGAAAAAAAATTTAATTTTACCCACTTGAAAAAAAAAAAAAAAATTAAATAAATTGCACAATTTTTAAATTAAACGGACAGGGTAATCCAGAAAACGGAAGTTTGTACACTTTGGATTTATAATACAAGCATACAAATCCGTTCAGTCGAATTCGAAGAAGTTTTTTTTGTTTCGAATTAGCAGAGCAGGAAATTCGAGCTTCACCATCTTTTCACTCACATTTTTTCTTAATCCGATCACCTCGTTAGCTGCCTGCACGTGTCGTCTAGTGTTCTAGTGTATATCTATCAAGATACATATATTCTGGTGTACAAAAATAAATAAGTTTTTGGTAAAATCATATAATCCTTTCCATCTGGATCGTGAGAGTCGCCGTTTTGCCGAAAAGGCTGAAAAAGATCATAGCGACTGAGCCGATCGTGTAGTAAACGTGCTAAGAAATTGAAAAATTAGGTAACTTAAGCGCGTGCTGTGAAAAAAAGCCACTTAATCACAATTTTTTTTATCTCTAGCTGTCGTTTTACAGTGGATGACCTCAAAGCCTGGCTACCATTACGATCTCCGATCATAAAACTGGTTCTCAGAGGCATCCACTACGACAAATTGTATTTAAGGGTCCAAAATCCAAGACAAAATTTACTGAATGAGGGCACAAATTGTCGTCCAGCTAAAAGAACAAAAACCTTTAAAACAACACCTGATGCTCTAACAAAATTTACGAAAGTACCAGTACATAACACCAAACGAACCAGCGAAGAATAATCCTGCCTAACATAATATAATTATATATAAAACAGAAGCGTAAAACTTAATTAAAAACTAATAATATTACAAAATTTTTCGAGATTTTATAACATAGATAATTATTTTTAACTAAAAAGTGCCCATATACTTAAAGTCAAAAAAAAAAAAAAAATTTAAATTCGCACTGGAAATAAAAGCAAAGAAAAACATATATACGTGCATATATATATATATATGTATATATATAAGGAAGTATATAAATTTACTCTAACCTTAAATTGAACAAAAAAATAAAACTAGAAAAAGCAGAAGGAACCGAGAAGCAGAAATTTGTGCACAAACTTCGTCGCTCCGGAACCCCAAGGTACCATACAGAAAAGAAAACGTGAGTACGAGTACATTTTTTATTTTTAACCACACTGTACATCCATATATACCTGTATTGTATATGCACCTATATATGATCTTTGTTTTTTTTTTTTTTTTTTTTTTTTTTTGCCTGATAAAAAGATTTAATTATTTAAAAGTATCTGTTATATTTCTAACATATAGTCAGATTCAAATAATGTATAGAAATAAGTATATTTTGTTCTAAATCTACAAATCAAATGAATTTCAAATCTCCTGTCAAATTGATATAGCACCTAATAAATGAAATCTAAAATGAACTAAAACAAACAAAAACAAAAATATTCGTTGAGATGAGTTGATGATTTTGGAGAGATAAGAGAAATAAGATTTGGGAGTACTCCAACATAAAGGAGAAAAGGGGTAGTCATGGAGAAAACGACCGTAAGTCGTTGATACGGGAGGGTTCATTTAGTGATCACAACAACTAAGATCTCTTGACACAAAAATTGACAGCGGTATAACTGGTTCAGAGTAACACTATTTTCTCTTAAAGACAAAATTTTTTTGCATAAATTTTTTTTTATAGTCTAATTCTCTATCTGCGGTGTTTTGTTTCTGCCTGAAGGTGAAGGTGGACAAAACATATTTTTGTTTTGAAATTTTGGCACGATAATTTGATAGCAGAGGGTTACCTACATGCAGCAAGATCCCACACCACGGCGAGCTAATGCCTGAGCACTGCAAGCGTGCCTATTCGCTGCATTATTAAGGGAATCAAACGAACTCAAATCCCCCCTGTATGCTACAAATGTTTGGTGAAATAGGACAAAGGTCATTTCAAAATACGGTTTAGTTTTTAGTTTTTTCCAAATTAAGCATCTTTGTATTCAAAACAGAATTTTTCCCTTATGCTCTGAGTACCTCAATCCCCTCAAGGTGAAATCATTTAATCAATTATTTGAAAAAAGAGTGTTATTTCAGGTTAAGTTTATTTTTTATTTTAAAAATTGGAGGCTTTAATTTGTTGTTTGCAACTTTTGTCCACTTTCATTCAAAACAATTGGCCTGAAACCTCTACTTAAAATCGCAGAAATCGCACTTCATATGACCCTGGCTTACTATTGAACCAAAGCCCCTTCAAGACAGCTAATAGTTAGTTATCTTAATAATCCAGATGCAAATCTTTAATTTTTATGATCTTTTTCAGCACAAGGTTTAGTATGTTTTTTGTTAATGATTAAGCTGTTAACCTAGTATGGCATTTTGGTGTGAATTCATCTCATCCTGAAGCAACACCCCGAACCTAGCAATCTTAACATTACCACCGAACCGACACAAAAATCCTAAATCACCAATCAACGCTTATCCTTCAACGTTTATCAATTAAACTTTCAAAAGTGATTGCAAGCTATCTTCATCTTTGGATTTTGTTAATAAGTCGGTAACTCGGTAAGTCGGTATCGATAAACACTCACTTCGTCTGACTGAGTAAGAATTGGAAAAAAAACTATTCCATTACGCACTTTTCCATCGAACAAAAATAATAACAACAAAATACCAGTTACTCCACTTTTATGACCACAATTACAACAGTTTCCTCTAAATTGCCTTGCAGCTCCTCGTAGCAATTACAATCCTCGCCATCAGTAATTGAGAGGCTATTTCATCACCCGATAAATAAATTGTCCATCTGACATCAGATTACCCGCTGGCAACGATTCTAATACGAATACCCATCAAGATGGCGCAGCACTGAAGGTGCTCAAGCGCAGTAGCAGCCGTAGTTGTACCCGGCCGGCGCGCGACGACGACGACGCGGCATACGCAACCAGTCCCTGCGTCTGGACAACCTTGCATTCTTTTGCAATGCGATGGTGAAATTAATACCATTGCCGGTGTTGTGGACCGCAAAACTAAGCCAAAGGGGCATCGTTGTGCACCAACTGCCAAGTGTGAGAAGGTAGTTCATTCTTCTTTTTCAACTGGTTTGCAGAGCTGTCAACCCTGCTACCTTTCAGCGTTCCTCCGTCACCGTCGCTACTTCTTCTTCGTCGGCATCGGCATCGTCGTCGTCGTTCGTCCATTCCACATGAAGAGGAGCTCGCTTAGTTCGAGGTGAAGAATTCTATCTTCAAATATCAAGCGCATAATACTGCCTGCGCAGCGGCTCGACCATACCCGTTCTGTCATAGATTCCGATTCCGACGCGAACAAAAATTAAACAATTTATATGCACGCGCGTTTTTACCTGCGGACTGCATTTCGATAAGGAGGTTAAGGCTTCAGTCGGGCGCCAAACCGGCGTGCATCCATTGCACCAGTGTCAAGCAGTCAGCAGTCAATGCATTCTTTCATCGTGCTTGCGCCTGTTTCATTGAAAGTGGTGCGTGTTTGTTGCATTCGCGTCGAAATCGAATAAAATATCTTCATTTTGTGGTAATATGTCAAACCGAAAATGAAGAGTCTGACATTCGATTTGGGACTCTTTGTCTTTGTTGCAACACTATTGGTTGTAGGTATTCTACCCCTCCCGGCAGCTAATGCAACATTGTGCTGTCAGTAATTTGTCAATTACCATAGTCAATATCAATATCATCGTGATGGGTGGTAATGACACAAATCGTGACATTTAACCGGACAGAGTTGTTGTGTTCAATGTACGGGTAAAGTTGGTTGTGGAAGAGAGGTCTCTTGAATCATCATCGTCTGAGAGCTCTGACAGGCATCATTTTCTTATAGTGAGTGTTAGTTTGGTGATGGTGTTGCAAATGCATTCTTCAGATTGCAATTGAGGTCGACCGGTTACCAAAACTTCAGCTGTCAGTTTGATTAAGGTTAATTTGACATTTAATCAAGAGGTGACTTAGGGTTCACGAACTGTTGGTATAACTTCGTGCTGCTGAAGATGGAGGTATTTTTACGAAAGCTATTTCTCACACAATAATAAAACTTGAAATAGCCTTCTTAAAACAGTTTTCTACTTCCAACATCTCATAAGCTACCGTGAACCTGGGTGACTTTGGTAGGTTTTTATTTTGAAATTGTGAATAGCTTTTTAAGATGACTTCAACCTACATATTTCACCCACTCTATAAGTTTGAGAAGTCTCAATTAAATCATGACCAAGGTACAAAGAATGCAGTGTATTGTATTGGAATGACTCGGGCAATGCGCGTCTAGTTAATAGCTCACTGCGGCTTAGCCAAACAGTGACATAGGGCAGTCGCAGATTCAACAGAAATTGGGTATGCACTGACTACATAACACCCTGTTTAGAATTTTAAACGTCGTTCACGACCGCCTTTCCTAGCAGAGAGAACTGTCAAATCAACGAGCCATCAACCTTTTTTTTTTTTTTTTATAATCTACCCGCGCTCAAGGGATTATGATTACCCTTTAAATGTTTCAACACAGCGCGGGCGTGAAGTTACGGAAGAGAAAGAAGGATAGGAAAGATGTGTGGCACGATGTTCTGAGACTGTTGGTGGTTGTCTCAGATATTTTTATCTCCAGGGATGGCGGCTGAGCTAAAGCGGAGAAATGCCGTGTCTTATTTCTATGTCGCTTATAATTCACATTATTTTATTCGTGTTCATCCTTGTTGGGCATACTAGTTTAACTCAATCACATGTTGTTAGTGTTATGCCTGAACAACGTGCAATGAGTAAACCAGCAACCCATTGATGACAATTTTAGAAGGTTTTAATGGAATTAAAACGACATAGACGACGGCAGGGATCGAACCTGTGATCATGAGGCTCACAGGCGAGCACACATCCATCGCGCCACGGCCACCCAAACCTACGAATATATATAGCAATATGAACCTACAGTTCCAAGACGGATACTGGTGCTTTTGCAGGGTTGTTTTCAGAAAACCTTGTACTAGCCGGCCTATTCAGAATTCCTGATATTAGCAGTATTTTCCAAGCAGAGGTCCTGGCAGTAACGAAAGCTGCTAGACAAGTCTCAATAATAGCAATAACACAAGCTTATACTCGTATTAACTTTTTGATTGATAGCCAAGCGGTGATAAAAGCAATTTCTGCCATTGAAATCTAATTAAAGCTTGAACTTTTTGTCGCGAAGAGCTTGGGCTTCTTGCACAAGGCTCTGTTGCGTTCCTGGTTACAGTGGTGTCCCAGGTAATAAAAGCGTAAGATCAACAGACAGACTAAAAAATTCAGGGCCCAGCTAAATTCTAGCTACAGTAACCAAGAGATGGAGCTTGTTCGGTACCTGTCTTATAACCAGAAAACTATGGCCTAGTTTCAACAAGCAAAAGACCGACACTAGCATCCAACTGAGTAAAAAGTCTCTATCTCGTGAGTATCGTCATCGGACACAACCAACTAGGTTACCACAAGACTACTTATGCAAAGAATGCGTTGACTAAAGATACATGCGGATACTCCTCACTGCCTGTGTCACTGCCCTGTGCTATATCATCTGCGAAACAGGCTCCTAGGGAGACAGTTCTTCTACGAATTGGAGGAACTCTCCGACATTCCAAGCAAGCAAAACCTGTTGAAATTTATCAACGCTACCACATAGCTTAAAAATTCCTAAGTTCTATCAACCAACGAGACCACGAATCTGGAAATCACCTCTAACCACAGTCAAAAGGGTCACGGACGACAGTGACAGAACAAACGAAAACGACTGAACTACGCGCGTGTTCCTGGTAGGAGCAGGACCAAACGGAGAAATGCCCATTCTTATACACCAGCAGCGGTTGCCATTCCTTAGGTGAACACGAGCTGAGTAAGTTAATGGGACCAAATCTTCCTAAGACTGGTAAAATTTTCTTGAGGAAAGGGACACTGACCTATGAAACTCATCTACTAGACCTTGCACGTTGCAAGGAGCCACATGCTCTGGTCTGGTCTGGTGGAGGGATGATTTCTCAAGTTGTGGTTATGAAGAATTTGGTCGAAGAATTTTTCTTTAGAAAGAGCTCTGTATCATGTCATCTTTTCTGCTTATGGTCCAGCACTCGACGGCGTAAAGCAGAACTGGTATCTAGTATAAGGTTGTAGAGCGTGCACTTCGTCTTAAAAGTGACAAGTTTTGATCCCGTTTGTGTTGCCAAACCGAAGTAGCATCGGTTTCCTAGGGCAATTCTTCGTCGGATCTCCGCTAAAGTGTCGTTCGAATTATTAATATTAACTCCGAGGTAGATGAACTCCTTAACTACCTCGAAGTTACAGAACATTGGGAACGACCGATGATGTCGATAAAGTGTGCACACCCCAACGTTCACGTTTAGAATAATTGCTCCCGAGTTCGGCCATGGCCATATAGAGCTCCTGACAATGAATGCTATCATATGCTGCTTCGAACTCGCTACATATTTAGATGATGAGTCTCGACTTGAAATTCGTTGGTCTTTCCAGGATTTGCCCCAATGTGAATATTTGGTATATGGTCAATCTGAAGACAGATTCAAGCTTTTGTATATCACCTGTGGTGTACAGTGTTCTCACGTTCCACGTGATTTCCTTTGACGTTCCGGGTCGCTCTTCAACGGTTGGTGGCCAAATTTGAAACGACCGGTTCGGAAATCGATCAGCCAACATTTCTTCATCAAGGGAACAGCATGATCAGCCTTGAACATCGCCGCGGTCCTTGAAAGTTTACAGCAGAACCCGAGGTAATCGATTCCTCTCCGTGCGCAAGAACTCAGCCTTTCGCAGACTTCAACTTGGGTAATTTTGCAATGGAACTTGGACGTGCACCCGTACATGATCCAACTGAACAAGGAGTTCATGACTATTAACAACACTGTTTGTCGCTGACCTGTTTTGACGACAGCGACGTTTCGAAGAAAACCCCAGTTTTGGTCGAAAATCATCTTATACGTTGAGACGCATTTTTGGATGGAGATTGTGGAAAATTGACGACACCAACCCTCACGAGGTTCAACAGGTCGCAATTCATTTCCAAAAAGTTATCGTTTGGAGTTTGAGCCAGCTGCGTCAGTGGTCCAAATTTTTTCAAAAACGACATTGTAGAGGGGATCACAGTCAATGGCGAGCTCTACAGAATGATGATAACAAATTTCTTATGGCCCAAATTGAACCATATGGACCTAGACGACATATGGTTCCAGCGTTTGAACGTTGTCATATTCCATACATATGTAACTGCATAATATTTATATCAAGTAAAAATTTAACGTGCAACACCTCGTAGAGAATCAAGGTCTAATGACTTATAACTCTCAACCATTCATATGTACGTGTTGACTGCAATAATAATGGTAACCTATAATTTTCTGCCGCGTCCAAACAATTATGAGAAGAACTAGTTCTTTTCATAACTGTAGATACTCTTGAAGGATATGTCAGTTCCTTGAAAGACGCAGTACCCTTAAAAAAGACATTTTTTTGTTGAAGTGGAAATGACTCAAAATCTTACAATGGCTGCCAACATGACAGTCCAACGCACCAACCATTACACGTAAATAGCTTGGAAAAGTTGAAACTTCTCGATATAGAGTTTTGACCTACAGAAGCTGCATCATAATATTCATTTGGTGGCAGGTTATACGGATCTGTTTACAGAATGGCTCTTTTAAAGCAAACCGAATGAAGTTATGTTGAACTAATCAACTTTTCAGTAAATGAAAGTGTTACTGTTAAAATTCGTGAGTTAGGAAAAAAAATTAAAAATTCAAACTTTTCCCATAAATCTGTGAATGAAAACGAAAAACTGAATTAAAGTTTTTGAACACAACTATTAAGTTTTTTTAATTTATAATTAAAACTCTAATTTATTATTATTTGAGAAAGGTTAATTGAACTTTCTACCATTCTAATCCAGCATTACGTATCAATTCATTCTGTTTTAGCAGTTCTGTGTTGCTGTTGCCAACTTTGTTATAGACTAGACTTTAAAATTGATTTACTGTCATATGCAGCTGCAATGGGTTGCATCATTATGGAAAACCACCGAAACCACATAGCTTAACGCAACCAAGAAAATAAATTGGTTCTGGTGGTTAACCCGCCATAGTAACCACAACTAAAAATATTTTGTCTCCATAATGAAATAACATTTATCAGATTGTGCTTCGAATTTATTCACCTGATTTGACGGAACCACCAATAACACACCACCGTCCGTTTGCCCTATTCCTAGACTCAGACTAGCAACAAAGTGCAAACCCTGCGGCTGTGCGTCTGCACCCACGCTTAGATTCTTTTTTTCATATCCTTGATATAGATGAATTTATTAAAAAAAAAATTGTATGCCTACTCGAACGTTTAATATGTAGAAGTTGGAAAAAAAAAACTGAGCCAAGTATCAATTCCGCATGTAAAGAATAAAAAATTATACTTACCATACAACTATTCTCTGCGGGTTGTGTTTCCAAGCGAAGCTGACTTTCAATTTCAAATATTTACCCAAGCTTGGAGCTTAACGCATGCCTTGCCTTCTTGCCTATTTCCAGTCACCATAGTGTGGCAACTTCTTTAGTCTTGTATGTGGAGCAAAGTAAATTTATCTCTAGAGAAGCTATGATTAAGGTATATGTTGAAATGCTTAAGCACCATGCAACCAGTTTTCAAGTGTTGCACAGCTCTAGAAGCACCTTTAACTCAACTATTCGTACGGATTTCTAGAATGGAATATTTTGGCATGTTTGCTGTACCCACTTTAAGTTGCGCAGGGAAAAATGAATGTAATAAAATCGGAAGGCATAAATAGGAAATATGCTCGTAAATTTCTGCATCGTACTCTATGAATTGCAGCGATAAAAATAGAAATATGATGCATCTGTGCATGGGTAGGGGGAGTGGCAGTGGGAGTGAACGTAAAAATGTTTGCTTTTATAATGTGCTGAGTCATTTCGAATGTTTTATACAAATTGTGACATTTTGTTTTTTTTTTTTTAATTTGTAAACTTGCAAGAAGTTGTTGATGGAAAAATTTTATCGATATCTGAATTGTGGAGACTTCATTCAGCTGCCTTACATTGTAGCTTTAATGCTCCAATAAGTAAGATAGAGAAAATTTACAGACAAAGTTGCAGTAGAAAACCCTTCTTACTTATCTTAAATGTAACCAAAGCTCAAACTGCTTTTGAGGCATATTTATTTAGCAACAAACTCATGTGGAGAATAGGAGTAGGACCACCTCCCGTTGTTTAAATTTAGTACACAATTATTAAGAAAAACTTACGGCTAAGTCTTAAAAATAACTAACGACTTAGTTTACAAGAAAGCTTAACATCTACTAAGCATTAGTGGGCTTTGGGCCGAAGAATTTTTGAAGAAAGGGATTTTAAGAAAATGTTTGAAGGAGTGGAAATCAAAAGAGTCTTGAATACTATTATCAGCATGTAGCATGCGATTCATAGGTTCGTTCCTTCCATAGTTAGGGCGGTGAAAGTTGAGTTCAAAGAGTGACACCGATCTAAGAATTTTAGGGTTGGAGTAAAGTGAAATTCTTTGAAGTAGCGCAGGGCAGTTCTCATTGCCAGCTAAAAGTTGATGGATGAAAACAATGTCCTATGTTTATCAAGTGGTTACAAGTCTATAAGCTTTAGGAAATCTACGAAGAATGGGAGGTTAAACATATCAGGCCAAGGTAAACCGCGAAGTACAGCACGAAATAACCTACAATAAATATCTTCAATTCGAAATAACTGAGAAGCATAAAAAGGAGGCCATATCGTCGTCGTTCTATGAAAACTCCCTAAGTCCATTTTTTGTGTTTTGAGATATTTGCATTTAAACTTGGAAATTAATATAAAAAAATCCAAAAATTATCAGAATAGCAAGATCTCAGACTTCAATTGTAGAATGGGCTTGGCGTAGCCATTGTTCAATAAATTTTTTTGCAAATGGTTTATCCGAAATGAATTAAATAAGAATTGAATCACATTTTTTTTTTAATGGACTTAGGGAGTTTTCATAGAACGACGACGATGTGTAGATATGGTAGCATATTCGAGAACTGTTCAAACAAACGTGAGGTGAAGGGATTTATTGACATAAGGATCAGAAAATTCTTTAGACCATCGATCGCTTAACCAAACCGGGTTGGATTTATTTATAGAACTAGTGATATGAGATCTGAAGTCTTATAGATCGCGAAACGAAACAACTTGTTTAAACGGCACGTTATTGATAAAATAAGTACGAGGAGGCAGTGAGGAGCGTTTTCGGGAATACGTTACTGCTTGACACTTGGTAACGTTGTGTTCAAGAAAGTTAAGTTGGTTGTTAAAATGAAAATTAGGGGGTCGTGATGGCTTCCTTGTGGAACACCAGAGGCAGCAAAGTTTGGATCGGATTCTAAGTTTCTAAAAAGGACTTAGTATTGACGTTTTTTTAAATAAGATTGAATCCATGCAATAGAGGAAGGTTGAAAACCAAGTTAGTTTAAAGAGAATTGGATTGTGCGAGATTTTATCGGAGGCATTGCTAAGTCAGTTGTAATAACATCAATTTGTTTAGCACTTTCCATAGGACAAATTGTTTCAGAGACAAAATCAACTAAGTTTCTTGTAGTTGATCTACCATTAAGAAACGCGTGTTGGCTTGGGGAGAAAATTGGTTTACAGTGAAAGAGCATTGTATCATAAATATTGCTTTCAAAAAGCTTAGAGATTGGCAAGAGTTTAACGATGGGGCCGTAATTAGAGATTTTGTTATTTGTGCCTTTTTTTATTGATCGGGATAATATAAAAGAGTTTACAGTAGACGAGGGTATGACAATGAAAGTAAATGATGTTTGGGTGCAGGTGTTTAAATAAGAAAAATAATCTGAGTCTGGTTGTGAGGTGTTAACATTAATTAATTTTTTCATTTACCGTCTTATTTATTTGTTTTATATCCCTTTCTTCCCCAAGCATTGTGTTTCGGATCCTCTTTGTTCAACATCCGCTTTTATATTCAAAAAATAAGACGCTACATTCCGTCTTATAAAATTTTCGATGTATGCCAGTAGGAGTTGGAATTATTTGTATTTTATTCCCCCTTTAGCAATTAGCATTGCATTTCGGTAGAAAGATAAAACATTGCCAGGGGCGTCTTTAGAATTTTGGGGGCCCTGGGCCCAATAGGATTTGGGGGCCAAAAAGAGTATAATATTTTTTTTAATTTCTTAGGTAAAAAATCATTTCAAAATGAATTTGTTTTTCAAAAATATTTTTACATTTTATAAAGAACTAAAAAAAACATAAAACAGATAATTTTTTTTACAATTTTATAAATTTTTTTAATTACCTTTAATAGTTAAACATTTTTTTTTGTTTATTTCTTTTTGGTTGATTTCTAATTTTTTTTTTTAATAAGATTTTTTGTAAGTTTATTTCTTTTTTTTTTGTTTTGGTTTTCTTTTTAGATATGTATGTAAGTTTATACAATAAAATATTATTGAAGGTATACTTTTCTGACTTTGTCAGTAGCAAAATCATGAATTAAGTCATCAAATTCAATATCCTGCTGTAATTCATTTTAAATTGATAAAATTGACAAGCTGTTTAGTCTTTCTTGTTGCATTGTGCTTCGAAGTTTATTTTTTATTCGGTTTAATTTCGAAAATGAACGCTCTCCACTGCAGTTTGAAACCATCATATATACAAAAATCTGCAGGCAGTTTCTACATTTGGAAATGTGTTCTCAATTTCATCCACTGTAATTAGACTGTAGAATTTTGGAATTCTAATAAGATATTAAGAAGTTTAAAATGTTGAGGAAGAGAATTTCAAAAGATAAGACGGTTATAAAATCGACTTATATGGACCCTTCGCCACTTGTAGATACTCACGTTGAATTTTGGTATTGGAACGGAGAGTACAATGAAACTTGTTTTTCTGTTATCGTCTATTAACCTTATTTCGTTTTGTTATATAATTCTTGTATAGATTCATTCATTTTAAATTGGTGAAACTGGGGGCCAAATAATTGCGGGGACTTGGGCCCTGGGCCCTGGCCCACCGGGCCCATGCCTAAAGACGCCACTGTACATTGCAGCAGTTCAGGTGCTCGCCTTTTTTCAAACTTGTGTAAGAAATAAGACGGTGTTCTTCGATTTATTTGTTTTTTTTTTTTTAATATGTCATATAAATCTGTGGTGTTTGGTAGAAACATGATAACTCCAAAAATTGATTTTTTGAGTTAAGACTGCTATTATAATTCTGTTGGACTATATTTTCATTATATTCAATAATAAAAGCCGTAGCAGCAGTAGAAGTTAGTGAAATTATTTGGTCCAAAGATGATAAGTACCTGTTTTATATTGTACATTTGGTATAAACATGATAAGTCCACTTATGACGTTTATAACAAAAATAAAAGTTCTAATAGCAGCGAAATGATACCGATAAAGTTCTGAACACTGTTCAGGAGCAAGGCATGGCGCGTGAATCGAACGCTAGCGGAGAATCTTTGGTGGATTACCCCAACGATTTTTCGGTTTTCAGTTCTGGGTCTTCTGGCTTATGGCTTCACGAATTGTCTGAAGATGAAGAGGGACGTGTTGATGTTGTTGTCACTCATGAAAGAGAGGAGCAGCTCTCATCATCTTCTGATGACGTTCCACTTTCGCATTATTTGAAAAAGGAGAAAAGAAAACGAGGTCAAGGCTATATGAAAAGAAGATTAAGAAAACCCGAAGAAAGGTAAAACTTACATAATGCAAAAGGTAAGTGCATTCCTTCTAAAACACCTACTACTATGTCAGACAACTGTAAGGCCAAATGTAAGTCAAAAGTTATTTTCCTTGACTTGAATCAAATATATGAAGAATATAGAAGCCTTCCAAACAGAGATGCGCAAATACATTTTCTAACTAGTTTAATAATTATAAAAGAAACGAAAAGAATAAGACGCAAACAATTTTTAAAAGATAGACAAATAACTGTACTGTATCATATAGAAGGAGCTACAGGTAACTTGTATAAAATCTGTTTCCTTAACGTATTTCGCGAAACAAGAGGCTTTATAAATTTATTTTTTTCTAAATCTGACCTTAGAGGCTTGCAATCATCAGGCAATAAACGTTCGGAAGAAGACATAGTCCTCGCAAAAGATATTATAAATAGCTTCCCAGTATATGAGAGCCACTATTCGCTAAGGCACACAGCTAAATTGTATTTACAACACAATCTAAACTACACATTTTTTGCTAAGTCAATGTGGAATGCATTTGTAGATACTGTGATGCTTCTTTTCCTTAGGCTGAGGTAAGCTCGCCGGATTCCGGGTCGTCTCGAGAAAGCACGAAACTCGAGTATAGATAGTCGACCAAACTGCTCTCTCCAAATGAAAAATAGATTTTCCTTTTTCAGATTTTATTTTATTAATCCAATAAGGCGGCTTAAGACTAAACAGTATGATACCTATAGATAATAATACCTAGAGATAATACTACCTAGTATATACGAACTTAATCATACGGTCAAGAGCCCATCGACACCGGAAGGGTGAAGGGGAATAACTTAAGAATACGGCAAGAGCCCGTCGACACCGGAAGGGTGAAGGGGAATAGCTTAATAATACGGCAAGTGCCCGTCGACACCGGAAGGGTGAAGGGGAATAGCTTAATAATACGGCAAGTGCCCGTCGACACCGGAAGGGTGAAGGGGAATAGCTTAATAATACGGCAAGTGCCCGTCGACATCAGAAGGATGAAGGGGAATAATACGGTGTTTTGTTGTTACCACACAGCACGCTATGGAGCAACGGCCCATCGACTCTTAGTAGAGAAGGGGAATATCGGGGGAAACTTGTGCTTCTGTATTATAAGGTAAAAACCTTAATCAACTTCGGCGAGCAAGCTTCGAATTGCAGGAACCAACTGTGAACTCTATAACGATGAACCACAATATCGCGTATATTTTGTTTTTGTATTTCGGTGTGACGCTTCGTTACAATACCATATCCCTACTAGAAATGTTGTTTTTAAGGTTCTAAGATTTTTTTTTTTTCATTTTTACAGGTGACAAAATTTTATAACGGGTTCCCATTTAAAATTATCCACGCCACTGTTATATATACATTATATAAATGTGATATCAACACACATGTAGTAAAAAACTTATTTACCATGTCCGGCAACTATCGCATCGATAGAAATATGGTCGACTAAGGCGCCAGTTATATGTACATATGGATACCTAGCTATCATTAAAACTTATCATTGTCTTTTTAATCGTTAATTTCCAGACGGCCGGCGGCGTTCACTTTGGACTAACTCCTCCGACGTCCGGTAGTAGAGTTTCAAAGTTAAGGAAAGAACCCATTTATTTCAAAAGTTAAATATTGTTAGAAAGAGAGCGAGCGCACCACCGGACTCCGCTACGTGACGTAAATTTTGTTACACTCATGTTTCAACAAATATGATATTTGATAAATTAAATTTGTCCACCTATTTTCAAGCAGAGATGTTATCTGATACGAAATACTACAACTATTTGCTCGGAGCATTAATAGGGGCGTTCACATTCTCAAATTTGTTTGAAAATAAGGTTATGATCAATATTTGATGGATAAAAAATATTACCATTCACATTTGTCAAACATGCTGTCGAACATCCTTTATCATTATACCATTTCGACCAAGGCGAACCTATCTAATGAAATGAAAATTTACTTCAGGTTTGAAAAGAATACGTTCACATTCTCAAATATGATTATCATGCGGATAAAATATCAAAACATTTTGAAATACATCCAACATGCTTGACACGTTATCAAAATCAAGAAAATCATCCCTTGCTTGTGAAACATATTTAAGAATGAGACCGCCTCTTAGGGTGCATGAAAATAAAACATGGTAAATATCGCTTTTAAATATTTTCCCTCCCACACGTTTTTTCTTTTTTTTTAAAGACCAGAAATAACGGTATCTGCGAATACGAATTTTTTCCGAAATTTTATAAATATTTTTTTTTCCGAAAAACTGTCCCACAGATAAAAAAAAATTTAAAAATAAAAAAAAATTACCCATTTTTTGGTACCCAAAATTTTCTCAAAAACGGTACAACCGATTTTGATCTTTTTTTTTTGTATGCTAAAGCTCCCGAAAAGATGGAATTTAATTGTGTGTTCGAATTTTCAAAACATTGAAAATAAGACCCTACCGACTGTACCTACCATACGAGTGGAACCATTTTCTCGAATTTGGAATTTTTCATTATTGGTACTACGGATTTTAATGAAATTTTTTATAGAGAAGGTTCTAAAAAGTTTAAAAACATTGCCTTTCAAGACTTTAAAAAAATATTTTTTGAATTTAAAAAAAAAAATCTATTTATTTTTTTGGGAAATTTGATATCTCAAAACCGGCTCAATATTTTTGTTGGAAATTTATTTTTTATTCTTGCAATAATAAAAACTTTAAGTTTTTATTATTATTTTTTCTTAAAAATGTTTTAAGTAAAAGCTTGTTTTTTTAAGAAACCACTGCAAAAGAAAAAACCAAGCGTATAATTTGACATTTCTGTATCTTGTCTCACTCTCTCTCTCTCTCTCTCTCTCCCTGTCAGAGATTTATACACCGATTGACATCAATCTCATCTTGTGATGAAAATTGTGAAAGGAAATATAAGCGGAAAAAACTAAAAAATGTATTTCATTGGCATCGTAGAATATTTAATTCGAAATTTTGCGTTATGTGGCTTGATAGATAAGGAACTAATTAAATTTTAAAGTATCGAGAATATTTCGTTGCAAATGTCAACCGATTGCCCTGGAATTGCATTTTTCCGGAGCATACATTAAAAGTTTGTTTTGTTTTGTTTTGAAAATTCAGCGAGTACCACACCCAATTTTTTAACTGATTTAACATGTTTTGAATATTAAACATGTTTAACTAACCACTCCTGAATATAAATCGATTATTTGCAGTTTTTTTTTTGACAGTCCGGTTTACTTTTCCGTTTTTTTTTTTAATTTTAGAATTTTGGCCGAATTATAGAAGGCCCAACGTCGACTCATCAAAAAATACATTGTTCCATGGCGGACAGTTAATCTCAGGATTGGATGGACTGAAACAATAAAAACAAAATGGGTTATTTAGAGGAAGGTTTCTTACGAGACAATTTACCACAATTTGTTTGAAAAGTCAAAACAAAAAAAAAATCTCGAGCTTTGAAAAAAAAATTTTTTTTTTGGCAATTTTTTTGGCCATTTTTGGGTCGCCATTTTTTTCATTCATAACTTTTTGGTCAAATTGTGGTAAATTGTCTTAGAAAACATAAAAACAATCTAGTTGCAACAAGTTTTTTGAAAATCGGTTCAGTAGATCCGGAGATTAACTGTCCGCCATGGGAAAATGTGTTTTTTGAAGAGTCGACGTTGGCGCCCTCTATAATTCGGCCGAAATTCGACAAACAAATTTTTTTTGTACTCTTGACACATGTATTCATTATTTAAAAAAAAATTATGTTATTATCTTATAAAGTTTCCGAGAAAAAAATTCCCAAAAATCGTGCGTTTTTTGCGATTTCTAGACCGTACTACACAAGTAGCACAAAATGGTATAATTTCGGTATCACATTTCCTAATTCATACTTTATTCCTTCTTTATTAGGTATGTAAATTTATGCCTACTTAATTCCATCTTAATATGATCTTTATTAGGTATTGTTTTAAAGAACTTAACATGGTGTGTTTACTTCTACTTAAAGCATTCTTAAATACTTCTTAAATTGGCATTTCTTAAATCGGTTGTTTTTGTTACTTAATTCCTTCTTTAATCCTTCTAAAAACATTCCTTTTTTATTTTGGTATTAAATCGGTATTTTTCAGATTCTTTAATACGTATTTAAGTCTTCTGAGACAGTATGATTTATAACGCCGTTTTCGTACTTTTAGTTTTAGATGGAAAGCAAAATGTGTAAACCGAATTTATTAAATCTTTAAAAAAAAAAGAGATTGTTTCATTATTGAAGACAAACAACAATTAAAATAGCATTTGTGACGTTAACAATCAAAACGGTGCTAAAGGCACTTTTTTCAAAATATGGAGTGTGGTATACCAAAATTTGCGTATCAAAGAGAGCTATAGAATGAAATTGAAATTGTATTTCAAAACGGTCTAGTTTAGAAGTTATTACCATTTTAATGTTGAGTTAAGGATAAAAACGAGGCTATTTGTTATTTTTTAACAAGCTATTTTTCATACAATGCTTGTAATTTTCAAAACAGCTCTATTTTTCTCTAAATGAAATCAAATAGATAGGATTGTTTTTCAAAAGGAGCTAAATAATTTTGGGCGCTAAAATTGTTGACCCTTATAAAAGGATCTTTAGTTTACCTATCGTATTCTTTGTTATCATTGTTAAATAAGTTTTAATGAATTCCAATAAAAAGAACTTTTCCTTACTTAAATGTTATCTTATTTTTTAATTTTACAGGCATTTGAGAATCAAAATTTAAGAAACTTATTTTCAAAATATATTTTTAACAAACAAAACTGCCTAAAAAAAAAACATTTCACTAAAGGACGAAAATAAAAGGTCCCTTTAGTATTTTTTTTGGTCAATCTAATAAAAAAGACTTCTACAAATTTTACAAAATTTACTGCATTGAATTAACTTAAATATTTTAGGAATTATAGTTTTCCGCCCTTTTGCGCGGTTTCATGTTAATTTTTTTTTAGCCTCTGTTTGATTGTTAACGTCACATTTATTTAAAATTTGACTTTTTTGATGACATCCGTTTATGTAACTGACAAAATGTCCATACTTAATTCATACTTTATTCCTTCTTTATTGGGTAGTTGTGCTAATTTATGGCTACTTAATTCCGTCTTAATTTCGTCTTTTTTAGGTATTGCTTTACAGAACTTAACATGGTGTGTTTACTTCTACTTAAAGCATTCTTAAATACTTCTTAAATTGGCATTTCTTAAATCGGTTGTTTTTGTTACTTAATTCCTTCTTTAATCCTTCTAAAAACATTCCTTTTTTATTTTGGTATTAAATCGGTATTTTTCAAATTCTTTAATACGTATTTAAGTCTTCTTAAAGAGTATAATATTAAAAACACGAGAGAGTTATTTGAGTAGCACTTTGAGACAAGATATTTTAAGTGTCACAGTGGCACAATAGGTAGAGCACAAGCACGGCAAGCGAGAGAACTCGGGTTCGAATCTCAGTGGAAGCACAAAGGTAAATTAAAAAAACTAACTTTTAAAATTCTTTCATTTCAGCAAAAATTCACATAAAGATAGAATATAATCAACAATAATAAAAAAAACAAACAGATAATAAAAAAAAAATTATTTTTATTGTTTCTAATAATTTTTTTAAGAATTGCCGTAGCTCTTTAAGAAGGAGTTAAGAAGTATTTAAGAAGATGTAAGGAACTATTTAAGAAGGAGTAATGAAGTATTTAAGAAGAATGATATCCCGATTTAAGACCATTTTAAGACTCAATTTATCTTCTTATTTCCTTCTATCGGACCGCCCACTTGCGCCTTTTCTCTACTTAATAGGGACTTAAATCCGTCTTATAGAAGATGTCAGATACCGATTTAGAATTCTTAAAGACTTCGTTAAGTAATTCTGTGCTACTTGTGTAGTACCTTAAATTGGAGCTCGTTATTAAAGGTGGACATATACATACGAATATTTACATACGGCTGCAAACAAGTTTTGACAGATGTCAATTACAAACTGCTCGATTGGGTTTCTTGTATTCGGACTTTTTTGTTCTTAAAATTTGTATGAGTGCATAAAAATCTTTCTTAAAACAATATTTCTTAAATATGTATATGTATATGTTAAATTCCAAAAAGAAATTTAAGGACATTTTTGAATTAAGTTCCTTATAAGTAAGGTTTTATTATATCGGTTAAATACTGTAACACAATTTTCACTTTTTACAAAAAAATAAATTATTAGCAGTTTAGTCAAGTCCTCCCATTAAAACTACAAACTCCTGGCAAACTTCAGTCAACGCACAAAGCTTAGGCGAAAGAAATCCCACATTCTTGCCACAATTAAGTCTTCTTTTTTTTCAAATTACTTTTTACTTATACTCTTACCTATGCCAATGAAATTCTTCACGACAAAAAGATACATACTTTCATTCTGTAGCCAAAAACCACTTTCATCTTTTTTTTCAAGTTTTTCATTTCAGCATTCTATTTAACAACCATTAAAATAATTTTCTTTTTTTTTTTTTGTTGCAGTGTTGGCTTTGGTAACTCAATGCCATTGGCGGTCATTTCTAATCTGGGAGGCTCGTCGACCAGCCTTATGGGTAGTTCTATTAGCGGCCAACGAAACCAAGTCACTAACAGTAGCACAAAATCCAAGTCCAAGCCAATTCCCGTGGAATCTTCAATTAGTGCCACCGATACAGCTGTTTCTATCAACAACAACAACAACCCAAAGCCACAAGTGAATCTCATAGCCACCAGCAAAACTGCTGCCGAGAATTCCGGTTTCGTTTCATCATGTTCGTCAGCTTCAGCTTCCACCTCATCGCTGGCCAAGTGTACATTGAGTGCCAGCTCATTGTCTGCTGAATCATCGATTATAATATGCGAAACGAGTGCAAATGTTGATGTCAGTGGAGTTGGTCTAGCTTCAGCCGGTGGTGCCCCAGTAGTCGCCTCGAAATCAATCACGAATCCAAATGTTGTTAGTTCAATTACCAGTGATCTTCAGCAGAGTTATAATGCGAAATTGGTTTCATCGTCGTCGTCTGCTATAATTGGTGTTGGTAATGCACCAAGTGGTAGCAGTAGAAACATCATGACCAAAACGAATGGTGGCAGTGGAGATGCTGCCATGTCTGCTGGTGGCCATAGTAGTAGTGGAAGAGGCGCTCGTGAGCGAACAAGTTCTCAATCGCATTATTCGACCGATAAAAGTGGATCATCGGGATACTACAGTTCGAACGTGTGTTCCACGTATTCGGTGGAGGATCACATTTACTGTGAGCCAACCATTGACATCCTGGAAGTCAACAAACCCGCCATCTTAAAGTCTTCAAAATTGGGCCATCCAAGTAGCCACAGCCACCGGCAAATCATGATTGTTCACAACAGCGATGACGAGGACGAAAGTAACCATGATCATCGAAGTCACCTGAAACTGGATCATCAACGGCAGCAGAAGAACATGAAACAGAATCTTCGCATCCTTGAATCTAGTATTGAGAATTTGGACAGACACCTCAAGAGCTACCCAAAGCTCACCAACCACGATCGATTAGCTGTGTTCGTTCGACCAAATCCTCAAACATTACCACCGCATTTATTCCAGGTTCACAGCGGCAACGGTATTGGTTCCGAAGCAGCAAGAAACCGCTATGGACACCTACCGACCATTATGGAAGGAGGCGTAAATGATTTGCCGGTTCGCTTACAAAAGTCTTGGCAGGATGAAATCGCTGAAGATTCCCTGCTCGATATTGATCTCGATTCGTTTCTCCTGACCAACGAAGGCAAACACAAAGGCTTGGCTGTCAATGGTATTGACAATCCGACTTTTGACAAATCTGTGATCCTGCACGACGAAGACATGGAAAACCACTACAAATGTGCAAAGTACATCAATTCATGTCCTGAAGACGCCTATAGACTTGAGAGTGAAGTAGGAAACCCACTGGACCATTTTTTGAAAAAGTACGACGACCAAATACATTTTCAAAACACACGGGAACTCCTCGAAGATGTTCGTGATAAAATTCGACTTCTCTCCGAAGCTTCAGAGGGAACAATCAATAAGAGAACTGCGGGTGTCAGTGACAAGAAGAACCTTCCTCATGAACTGGATAACATGATTAAGGCTCTCAAAGGTGAACTGGAATCCTACCTCGAACGAATGAACCACCACAGCGAAATGGAGATACGTCAGCTTTGTACGGGATTGGTGAAGAACCAAAATATAGTTCGGATGAAAAAAGCCTTCGAAAGGCGCAAATCGAACGCTAGTGACTCGGAATACGACTTCGCCTACGAGGCTATTCGTGACGGTACGGTCATAACGGTGCAGCATACGCAGCAGCACATCGAAGCGACTTCGATCCGGTGCTCTAGTGATCCCAATTTCAAAATGAAACGCAAATCGTTGTGTGATGTTTTTCCAAAAATGGACGCGGAGTGTTATGTGGGAACGGTCGCTATGGCACGTGATAATACCAATGGCGGACCAAGCGGTTCGGGTCAATTGAATTCCGTATTGAATGTTAATAATTCTGCGTCGTCGTTTGTGGAAAGAACGCAATTGCAGAGAAATTTATCGTTTCACAAGCCAGTTCTGAATAAACTTGACGGCGAAGCCAACGAAGACGGGGACAAAGACTCGATAGTTGATTGGCATCAGAAGAAACCGAGCAACTGGGAGATGTACTACGGAACGAATAGATTGAACCAGACTCTTCTTGGCAAGAGGGGAGTCGTAACGAACGGAAATCAAGCGATTATGTCTTATGTAAGTACCAATTGTGACAAAATATTGTGTTATCTTTTTCCGGTAGGTGGTTTTATCTTTCGAAAACGTGGTCTTTGGACAAATTTTGGATTTGTTGTGCAAAGGAATAAAGTTAGAAAGGTTCATCTTTGTTGTGCTTGGGTTAAGATTTTGTTCACAAATACGTCAAAGAGTGAAATTGTATTCATCGAAAATGTATTTAGTTAGAATATCTTATTTATAACTATTGAATAATGAATCCATTACGAAAAAGAGGCTGGGTGCGACCCACACTGATAACTTCCCATTTGTGGTCTTGAAAACTTTATATTTAGTTTTTTTCAAATAACCAAATTTTCAGCGAAACAAACTTTAGCTGTAAAATTCAAACAAACATTATTTTAAGATTGAAAAGCATTTTAATTATTTAAAGAGATTTGAAATTGAGATTGTTGATGTTGATTGTGAGCAACAAAAAATTTTGCTAGATGTCACTTAGTTTAACCAAAATTGTCTCTTAGCATACTATGATTCAACTAGAACTTTCTTCGTTTTTTTCTTTTCCTGAACAATTTTAGAAATTTAGAAATGTCGCTTAGTATACATTCTTACGGGAAGGTATCGATGTATAAAACAACATACTTTAGAAGGCACCATCGGTGTTCATTCCCAAGAAATTCCACTTGAAATACAATTTTAACTAGTTTTCACTAGAATTTTTAATAGTTTTTTTATTTAAAAAAAAAACTATTACTTCAATATTTGTCAACATTTTACCAATTGTACAAAATTATACTATGTATAAAATAAACTAAATTAGAAGTCAATATCACTACTAGTTCTCGAGAAATTTGAGTCGAAAAACAATTTTTACCAATTTTCAATAGAATTTTATAAAGTTTTTTATTTTTTGTAAAAAAACTGTAAAGTGATTTTTTTTGAAATTTTCACCAGTTGTCAAACACATTATTTTTCGTAAAATAAAATTATTTTGAGTTTCAAATTGTTTTCCGTTCTTAGAATATCTGGGTTATGAAATTTTTTTTTTCAGTTTTTTTTATTTAAAAAAATAACGGTATGTTCATTTTTTTCCAAATTCATACCAAATCTGTATGACTTTATAATGAGTATATTAAATTTTATTTTAAATCAGTAGCATTATTTTTTCGTGAGATATTTGAAACTAACCAAAATTTTTACTTTTTTTTAAAACCGTTATAGTGAAAAAACTATTCACTGAATTTTAATAAACGCCCTTTCAGCCTCTTTCGAAGTTATTACCTATTAAACAAAATTTATTTGAAGTCGATATCTTAACTCGTTCTTGAGATATCGACGACGAAAAATAGTACAAGAACGTACGGACGTACGAACGTACGAACGTACGAACGTACGAACGTACGAACGTACGTACACACACACACACAGACATCTCTCTAAAAATGATTGATATAGCCTCTAGGGACCTTGAAACGTCGAGAAATGTCAAAAATTCCAATTTGACAAATCGGACCGATTACAATAACTCCCTATGGGAAGTTAATAAGTGACAATACTTAAAGTAGATTAAAAACCTAAAAACATATCGTCATTTCAAGGGTAAACTGATAGGCATTCTCTGAAGCGCGTGTATTACGGGTATTACGGTTGAATGGCAACAATGGATGAATGGATACAAGATGTTATTGTTTTTGTCAAATTTGTGATGGAAGTAATCACAATTTCCCTTCACTACTATCACTGAAGATTGACTGGATATTTTTTCTGCCTCTTATCACAAATTCTACCTGTTGAACTAGCCGTACGGCCTTGTAAGGGGAAATAATCATCGAAGAATACGATGTGGTCACTTGGAGTGTTTTCTGCTTCCATCAAATCAAGCACCACATGATATCGAATGTGCTAACACTTATAAATTGGACTCATGTAAATTTTTTACACAATATTCATCTGTATGTCAAAATTATACCGAGACTCATCACTTTTACAAAGCATCTATGGCTTGTAACCAAGAGATACAGGCTTTCCACGGATAAATTGCTTTGCGTAATGATAAGTAAAGAATATTATCATTATCATTACCAATATTGTCAATTGAAAGCTTATTAAGAAAGAAAACATTTAATATAATTTTGGCAAATCATATTCATCAAAGGTTGGAGCTTTTCCATCTTTAGACTACAGTCTTGTAAAAATATGAATCGTTGGCCAAGTGAATGAAGCGTTTGATTTCCTTGAATCGATTGGCGTATTTACCAACAGTACTCCTGTATACAATGATTGTTTAGGTTAAGTGTAAAATAAGAGGCTATTATGGCTTGTTGAGAGCCTAAACCCTAATGACTTACAACTCTCAACGTTCTCTTTGTGCGTGTTAGCATTTTTCATGACAAGAGATACTTAAGGAGGATTTGTCAATTTCCTACAATTTTCGGCTTATAAGCAACACTTTTCCTGTCAAGAGATATTTTGAAGGATTAATCAGTTCTTCGCAAGAGGCAGTGCACTCCTGAAAATGTTTTTGCAGCGGCTAGTAATCGAATCCCTGGCCTTCTGCATGACAATCTAATGCACTAACAATTAGTCCAAAGGGTACAACGAGGTAAAGTGAAAAAACCAAACTTTCCCATATCCTGTTTTGTAAAAATTAATTTCTGACAATTTTTGTCTAGTGCGTATATTCGGCTTTGCTCCACAATCAAATTCATCACATCATCGTTGGAAAAGTGTTCAAGTGCCGATTTTTGAGCAGTGTATTGAGACTCAATTCTTGCTGCGCTTTCTTCCCTTAGGTTAGCAAGTGAGATATTGTCTTAACCTTCAAATCCATTATTGATCCCAACATCTTATGTTCCTGGGATGTGTGAATGAGTGTGACTCATCCTCTTCGTCTGTTTGACTATCAACAACTTCTTTCCTATCATCTAGGATATCATTAAGCCATGAAGAGATTTGGATAGATTTTGATTTGTTCAACAAAACACGTTACATTTACAAATGTTTAAAATTTTTTTTTTTACTACTTTTGAGGTGTGGCCAGAGATTTCAACAAAACACAGGCATGGCCACAATCCTTAAAACGTGCAATTTTATATCATTTGGGACGAATGTACAAACACGCATCAGAAATCGCTCGAAGCGCTAGACCAGACCCTGCGTGATATTCGAGGTAACAACCAACCGATAGGAAGCGCTGTTATGCTTTTTGTTGGTGATTTCCGTCAAACTTTGCTTGTCATTCCGCCACCATTGCCCTCAGATGACCTCAACCCGTGCTTGATATTATCATATCTTCGGAACGGAGTCAGAAAAATTAAGCTATCGACGAATATGCCTGTGCATTTGTTGCAGGACCCCTCTGCCCAAACATTTTTAAAACTACTTTCGGACATCGGCAACAACAAAATTCCATTTGATCGCTCATGAATGAGATTTTATTTCCTCCGAACTTCTTTGAAATGCAACAAAAAATACAAGCAGATTTCGACAAGATATGCCCAAGTCTAACAAACAACTACAAAGATCTGGAGCGTGCAATTTTTTCACCAAAACCTGATGATGTCAAGAAGCTCAATGAACACATTTATTTTTTAAACAGCGAAACAGTCAAATACAAATCAATCGACACTGTATTGGACGAAGAATAAGCCGTCAACTACATATATGATGGAATTTTTGAATTCAGTAGAACAAATCCCGGAATGAGATCTCACGTATTATGAAGTGGTAGGTTTCTTATTCTTATTCCCAAAATAAAACGGCAATTATTGTTCACCAGGAACTAGATTGACCATGCAAAAAATGTCACCTTATTTAATCGTGGTAACAATTATCGGTTGCAAATTCAAAAACGATCCGATGATTTCTAACTATTTGCCATTTGAATTCAAGTGTCTCCAGTTCTGCAAGTTCTGCATTTGAAATAAAAATGGAACTCGAGATTTTGATCAAAGTTGACATCACGATGATAGCGAAGACGAAGAAAGTAGGTCTCGCAATTCTGTCTGTCTGTCTACCTGTCTGTTCGACTACGGCCTAAACCGTTTAGGCTAAACGGCTCTGCAGATTTTCTTTAAATTTGATAGATATCATTTTTAATTTTTTCCCCTCCCCACGTTTTTTTTTTTAAACCAAAACTAACGGTAGGTACCTGCCATACGATTTTTTTTCTCAAAAACTGTTCCAGAAATTTGTTTAAAAAATCATTTAGTTAGAGGAAGGTAACGGTTGAACAAAATTTCCGAAAAATGGTTATTAATTGTTTTTTGTTTTATTTTCACAAAAACGGTACAACCGATTTGGATCATTTTTTTAACGCTTAAGCTCCCCAAAAGTTTAAAAATTATTGCGTATTTAAATTTTCAAAAAAAGTTTTTTGGATTTAAAAAGAAGATAAAAATTTATTTTTCAAAACTCAATTTTTCGAAAGCCCCAGGCTCGATTTTTTTTAAACTTGACAAATAAAAATTTTATAATACAATCTACAAGATGTGAGAAAAAAGAAATTATTTTACCCAAAAATACGGTACCCACAGTACAAATGTTAAAAAATGTTTTTCGAAAATCATATTTTTCTCGAAAACGGCTCCGAGAATTCTGATAGAATTTTTTTCTTTCGATTAAATTTTACGAAATTGAAATTAAAATATTACTGACTTTACCTACCATAGAACCATTTTGAAGAATTTTGAATTTCTCATTATCGGCATAACGGATTTTAATCAATTTTTTTATAGAGAAGTTTCTAATAAGCTTAAAAAACATTGCATTTCAAGTCCTTAAAAAATATATTGAATTTTTGGAAAAAAAAATCTTAAATTCTATATCTCAAAAACGGCTTAGTATTTTGTTTGTAAATTTATTCGTGCAGTAATACAAACTTTAAGTTGGCGTACCAAGTTTTTTTTAATTGCTTGAATCACATGGCATCCTGTTGTTAGCTCCAACTGATAAAGGAGTTGTTTTAATCATTTAAAAAATGTATCTTATGCTTATGAACAATTTCTATCTAATAACAATAATTTTTGAAATTCTTGGTCTTTTACATACGAGCAAATTCGTTCAAACCAAAAACTCAAAAACTGTTCAACATATTTTTATTACTACATGGCAAGCTCTGCAATGATCAAAGTTGATATTACGATAATAGAGAACACGAAAAAAGTGGGTCTGGCAATTCCGTCTGTTTTTATGTCTGTACATAGACTTACAGCCTAAACTGCTGAAAGTATTTGCTTGGTACTTAAAGGTCTTCGGTGATTCCCTAGAGTAGAGGAGAAATTGAAATTTTTTAGCTCTAAAACTAACGGGACCTGCCATACAGCCGTCATGCAAAATCTTATTCATCTCGAAAAAAGCTCTAACGATTTTGAAAAAAAAATAATTGAGTGTGCTATTACATACATACATACATATGTATATACATTTTGGTCAAACAAATTTTGAGAAAAAATGTTATTACAGTATCTGTCATAGAACTGTTTTTTTTTATTTTCGACTTTCTCATAAACGGCTCTGACGATTTTGACCAAAATTTGTCTACAGGAGCTCCTTTGAATTTAAAATCATATTGTATTCAAAAATATTGGAAACAATATTTTTTGGTTTTTTGAAAAAAAAAATTCCCCTTTTTTTTGGAAAAATCAATATCTTCAAAACGTGTAAAGGATTATTTTTTAAAATTATTTTCTAAAATCTACTCGTATATTACTAAATATTTAAAAATGGCATCCCAAATTTTTTTCTTGAAAAAATTTAAAGAAATTTGTTATATATAAAATTAATTATTATTTAAACTTTGTTTGCATAAATTTATACTTTTGTAAAAATCACACAGTAATTTTATGTATTTTAACTTTTTTTATTTCATTTAATCCATGTTTTATTATAAACAATTTTTAAATTCCAAAGTAGGTACTTTGACATGAAAGCAAAAAATGTTACAACCGATTTTGATCATGTTCTTTTACTATTGCTCAGAATTGATCCTGTTTTTAACTCCAATTACTATAGCAGTTATTTTAGTTATTTAAAAAAAAATAATTTTATGGTTTTGAAAAGTTTTTTCTAGAAACATTAATTTTTAAAATTTTTAGTCTTTTACATAAGAGCAATTTCGTGCGATCCAGTCGTCGATTTTATTCTTTTCTATACCTGAACCATGATTAGGTTTTGAATGTGGAATAAACCAACAAAATGGTGGCTTTAGCTCAAATTGCGTTCTTTTTCTCTACAATTGGCTCAAATACTATTAAAAGAAATTAGTCTTAGAATTTCTTTTCTTTCCGAAAGAATGGGAGTAGATCTTGAAAAAAGCAGAATTTCGGAGTAGCTTCGCAGCAGACCAAAAAAATGATATCATTTGGGAAGAATGCACTTGCCCCGCCAACCGATGGGAGGTGCTTTTATTTTTTTTCCTGATGATTTCCGCCAAACTTTGCTTGTTATTCCGATATTGAAGTATGTCTTCAAAACCGAGTCAAGAAAATCATGCAATCAAAGAACATGCGTGTGCATTTTCTGCAGTAGCCATCTGCCCAAACATTCTCAAAACGACCTTTAGGAATCGGAAATGGCAGAATTTCATTTGATGGCCCACGAATGAGATTTTGTTTCCTCCGAACTTCTGTGAAATACAACCGAATATTCAAACCGTTGTAGACAAGGTATTTCCAAGTCTAACAAACAACTACAAAGATCCGGAACGTGCAGTTTTGGCACCAAAAAATGAGGATATATGTATACAAGTAAATTCAATTTAAACTGCCCCGCGAAACACTCAAATACAAATCAGTCATCAATTATCCAACGGAATTTTTTAATTGATTAGAACAACCCCCTGAACAACGCCTCACGTATTATCATGGAAGGCTGGATAACCGGCGATGCTCATTCCCAACTTAAAAGGCTCATTTTTGTACAAAAGAACTAGATTGATTATTATCCAAAAATGGTCACCAAATTAAATCAAAGCAACAATCAGTGAATCAGTGGTAGGGTATTCAAAGGCGAAGAGGTATTGATTCCAATCATGATTTCCAAGGATTTACCATTCGAATACAAGTGGCTCAAGTTGCCAATCATTGACTATTGCTGACTTTAATTTGAAAAAGTCAAGTTTCTTCCTGAACCAATTGTTTGTGGCTAGCTTCTGAATTGGCTCACCGCTGCGCTGGCCTTAGATGAATTAATGGAAGAAATATAATTTCTTATTTGCTCTAAATACGTGTTATTTTTCTTGGGCCTAGTAAGACACTGTATCTACACATATCTACTAAGACTTCGTCACATATCCGCCCCCATATCATTCTACCATAAGTCCCCTGACTATAAGTAGTTAGAGCTTCCCGGGGGAAACCGGGCGGGTCACTAGTTTTTTATAAACATTTAAATTCTAAAGTATCGAAGAAATATTTCAGAACTTATAGAAAATTTTATGCAGCTGAATCGACTACATTACAATTTGTCTTGCATTTCCCTTCTACATAATAAGAATGTAAATTTGAATATTTCTGATTCTCATATTGAAAGTTCTTGGAGAATTTTGTGAGGAACAATAGAAACGATCTTAGAATTTTTATGAATTTTTCGGTTGTTCCCGTATATATCATTATTGCGCTAAGAGATTTTGCTATAATTTTGTAATCCGGCACTTCCAAGTAATTTAGATATTTAGATATTGCATTTAAAAATTGTCCTACGCTAATTGCGCCCAACTCGTTTAAGATATAAAAAGATCATTCGTTTCCCTCTTATTTGAACATGAAATTAAGCATTGATATCTTATTCATGGCTGCATTACCAATAGTTTTGGTGGAAATACTCATAGTATTCGTTGTTCTATATTCTACATAAACTATTAGCTCAGCGATAATGTGCCAAGAGCTGACCAATGCACTTCAATTGACTTTAAAGAAACAGATATGAATTTAAAAAAAAGATCAGCTATCATTGACCAAGTTGTGATTGAATTATCCAATTACGAATTAAAAGATATCTAATTTGGTTTTTATTTTTTAATTGGCTCATATTTATTCTTTGGAAGCGAATGTAGACGATGATGATTTGAGTTAAAGCTATTGCTTTCAAAAAAGATTGTTAAAAATTACAGAAATTTATCGATGTTTCATAATCGAATCTATAGAATGACAACAACTAAATGCTATTATGAACTAAAATCTTTGTAACGGTTAATTGAATTATAAGCGTTACAAAGATTTTTTATTTTAAGACCAAATGTGTTTTATTATACAGTATCTCACGGATATAAGAAACATTTAAATAAGAAAAAGTCGCTGATAAAAAAACTACTTACTATGCATTAAATGGGAAATAATGTTTGAATCTTAACTGCTCTAGTTAAATTTTAGAGTTTGTTTTTTAAACAAAAAAGTTTTTTTTTGTAAATAACTTTCTCATTTTGGTTTTTAGGCTGCCATAGTTTTTATGTCGGCACCTCTTCCTTTCCCCAACATTTGGCACATTCATTTCTCTGGCACAAACAGTAAAAAAAAATAATCTCATTAATTTTTCAATAAGAACAACTTTCCTAAAGGTCAATTAAAAAAAGCAAATTATATTCATTGTATACACAGCTGGTCAAAAAAATAGGTGTGATTCAATTTTTGCTCACCACTGTTGTCTTTGACTGTTTTTTTAGGAGCTAAGAAATGGCGTAAAGTACTCTGGACTCTGGAGTGACGAAACAAAAATTAATTTATTCTCATCGGAGCGTAATGTCCGACGACCAAAAGGAAAGGACTATCACCCACGCTATACCAAAAAAAACTATTAAACACGGCGGAGGTTATATTATGATCTAGGGCTGTTTTTCCTGGTATGGTGTGGGATCTATATTCCGTATCAATAACATCTTGACTAAATACGGGTATAGAGATATTTTGGAAGATGGTACGCTCCCATTTGCCGAAGAAAATATGCCTCTCCGATGGAAGTTTCAACAAGATAATGATCCGAAACATACAGCGGGTCTTGTGAGAGATTGGTTTTGAGAGAAAGAAGTCTCCATTGTTTCATGGCCAAGTCAATCCCCAGATCTCAACCCGATTGAGAACTTGTGGAATGAGCTTAAGAGATAACCAGGAGGCCAATATTTTACAAATGGGAACCAATTGTGGGATACTGTTCAGAGGGAATGGTATTTCTATACCCCAAGAAACATGTAAAAAGCTTGTAGAGTCAATGCCACGCCGACTTCAAAAAGTTTTGGATAATAATGGCGGACACTCGGGCTACTAGAAAAAGGTAATCGAAAATGATGATAAAACGCATCAAAATGTGTATACAAACGATCATTATTGATATTTTAGGAAGACGCACCTATTTTTTTGTCCAGGCGCAAATGTCTATACCGACGGTTTTGTTCTATAAAATGTATAATAACTTAATTTAAAAAGCGTTAAATGTTAATATTTTGTTAAATATTTATAGTCCAATAAAAACTATTGTTAAAATAATAATATGAAAACATATAAAAAAATTGTGTTTATATCGATACCTTCCCGTAAGAATGTATTAAGCGACAATTTTTTCGAAAATGATTTTTTGATGTGGAACTATACTAGAAGTTAAGCGCCACATTTTGGCCTGGGTTTCACTGCCCTATCATGTATGCAAAAGAAACTAGAGAGAAAATAAAATTGTAGTAACCGCCAAGTTTTCTCACTGGAATAATGTTGCTCCCTGAAATTTGTATTATCAGCTATTAAAATTATGCTAAGCGACATTTTTAAAAATATTATTGTCTTAAGCAACCAAACGTCCACGAAAAAAATTTGTTAGTTGTCGCTTAGTTTAACCGAAATTTTCGCTTAGCACACTCATCCAAATAGAACTTGATCCATGTTTGTCGCTTATAATACTCCAGATATGGTTGTCTTTGCTTTTAAATACATATTTGTCTATCAAGTAGGCTACTACTTTTTTCCCATTTATTTTGTGTTTTTTTGTTGCTATGATCGTAAGCGCCATTTAACATTGTATCAAGCGCCAATGCTTTGACCACGAAAATGTACTAAGCGACAAAAACTTCTTATCTGATTAAAATTTCGATTTTGCAATGATGTCAAGTTTTGTATTGTAAAAATCCCTCTCCAAATCTGTTTCTTCCAATAAAATACACAAAAAAATAACTAAATGAGACGTTTTTTTCGTTTCCTGAACAATTTTTAAAATGTCGCTTAATACATTCTTGCGGGAAGGTACGAGTATCGATATGAAAAAACGATAATTGCACCTATTTTTTTGGCCAGCTGTGTATGTAGGTTTTACTTATCAAATGATAACCATTATACAAACGATAATAATTATTAGACCATATGCATAAACGGTAGCAATCAGTGGCTCTCGCAATTCTATCTGTTCGAATACAGCCTAAACGGCTCGGCCGATTTCCTTTAAGCTTGATAAATAGCACTTTTAATTTTTTATTTAGTAGGTACACAGACATAACAAAAATATATATTTTTATAGTATATACTGGTAATTTTAGATGAATTGGTAGTATTCACTTATATGGATCCAGTATTAACTACTAGTATAAGGTAACCTGTATAAATTAATAATTAAGTACAAATTTCCGGAATCAGAATCTTCTGAAAGGTTTCGGTAAGGCATCGAAACTAGGGATTTTCTCTCAGATTTGTATAAAAGGGCTTATAATATTCATTTAGAATTACCAACACGTCTCACGCATTTTATGTAAATATTTGAGTTTTGCCTTAGCGATAGGCAATGCCTCTTAATGCGCGAGTCTGCAATTGAATAAGGCGATTTTGTTGGGAACTTCGGTAACTAAAGGGTCTTTTTCAGAATTTAATGTTTTTGTTTTTGGAAAAACTTTTATGGTTCAGCTTTTCTGTACCGCAACAAACAAAAACAAAGATTATGTTTGAGAGCTTTTTACAATATGTGACATACATGGCTGCTGTGCTGTTTATACTTTTCAGTTTCGAGCGAAAATCATGAATGTACCACATTTGGGTTTCTGGCCTAACTTGATGAGACTAAACTCTACATTTATGTAACTGAAATTGTGGTTGCATTGTGTTGGCATTCTAGGTTTTTGTATAAAATAGAACACCCAGTGCCGGATTAGCCACGAAGCAAGAGTAGCAAATGCTACGGGCCCCGCGCATTTAGGGGCCCCGCGCACCAACGTTTTCGGACCATAAAAAAGTATTATTTATATATTAGATTTAGTCACAATTACTAAGAAGAAAATATTTGCACCAAAATGATCAACTAAAATTTTATTTTTCTATCTGCTGGTCATACCAAAAATCATGTTTCGCACCGCACTACACGCAAATTGGACAACGGTATGAAATTGAGGTGTTTATTGTTACCATTGATAACGTACTCACTTCTTTAGGTAAACGTATGAACAGAACAGTTATCATAAAATTGCTGGCATTTTCGGAATATTCCGAGAGCTAAAATCTCTTCCTGATTCAAAATAGCTATTTTGGCCTTTGTCCAGTCCGCAAAAATTGGCGTTTCGTTTGGGTGATCGCACATGGACTCATCAGTTGACTGTGAGGACCTTGTCAATACGCAATTTTTATTAAATTCAGTTCATCTTACATCGATTTTTTGACAAAAATCCAATTTGACTATATCCAGCCAAGATTAAAATTGTAATCATTAACGTTGGAATACTCGTATTTTGCCATTTTGAATCAATAATTCAACAAGTCCATTAATAGTGAAGTCTTCTACCTGGCTGATTTATTTCAGTAGTATATAGAATTTGTATTATAAAAACCTTCATATAGAATCAAAGCTGAGCCACGGGCAAAATATTCCAACTTTAATGAGTACAATTTTAATCTTGCTTGGATATAGTTCACACTGGATTTTTGTCAAAAAATCGATGTAAGATGAACTGAATTTAATAAAAATTGCGTATTGACAAGGTCCTCACAGTCAACTGATGAGTCCATGTGCGATCACTCGGACGAAATGCCAATTTTTGTGGACTAAAGGCCATAAAAGCTATTTTGAATCAATAATTTAACAAGTCCATTAATAGTGCTAAGTCTTCTGCTTGGCTGATTTATTTCAGTAGTATATAGAATTTGTATTATAAAAACCTTCATATAAAATCTCTTCCACCAGAAGAAATTTTGAAAAAATCTGCAACCATAGTAAGTGCCCACGCAGATGGAGGACAGTCTGGGCAACGAATTAGAGCAGTTCGCTTCAATGCTCAATTCTGATGTGGCTGGTATTATTGACAGCAGGAATCAAGCTGTTGATAAATAACTTTTTACAATCTTGTTTCCCGAACGTTGAAATTGCTTTGCGCATTTATTTGTCTCTCATGATCACCAACTGCAATGGTGAACGATCTTTCTCAATATTAAAACGTGTTTAAAATGAATTGAGGAACACGATGAGCCAACAACGTCTTGATCACCTCACTTTAATGAATTTTGAACATGATTTACTCCGAGAAGTCGATATCAACAGCATTATTTATAAATTTTCCAAAATTAAATCAAGAAAAGTTTGTTTGTAACAGTTTTGTTTTATTTAATACCATAAACTTGATAAGTACCTAACCTAAAACAGTCTAAGGGCCCCTTGATAGAATTTGCTACAGGCCCCGCGCTGGCTTAATTCGGCACTGAGAACACCCAAAGATTAATCAAACCCACCAATTAACTAAAATCGGAAAATTTGCACATCCATGCTTCTAGCATGAACTTTTAAATGGATTTACAAAATCAGCATGCTCACACACAGAACTAAGTATATATCGAAAGACCCCACCATAAGCTCTCGCCTTCTCGTTTTGCTTCCCGTCCAAAACTCGGTGATGTATAGAGTAGCACTAACAGTTAAAAAATGGGTAAGATTATTATAATAGTATAAATTTTAAGGGGTTGCAAATTTTGAATATATTTAGTTCGCAATAAATTGTACGTTCATTTTAAAAACGGTCAATCTAAATATTATGATCATTTAGTTAAAGCTAGGTAATGCTTTGTTATTAATGGTACCACGCTTAGAACCATTTTTGTTTTGTTTTTGATTTTCTCAAAAATGGTACAACCGATTTTGATCATTTTTTTAAAACTCAATATTTCGAAAACCCCATGATCTGTTTTTTAAAAACTTTACAATTGAAAGTTTTTCAATACAGTTCACAAGATCTGCGAAAAAAAAATAATTTTATCTTAAAATAACGGGACCAATGTTAAAAAATCTTATTTTTCTCGAAAACGACACCTAGACTTTTGATAAAATTTTATTCTTTTAATTTGTACCATCCAAAATTCAATAAAAAAATTAAATTAAGATATTACCGAGTGTACCATAGAAAACTTTTTGCTAATTTTAAATTTCTCACTATCGGCATAACGGGTCTTAATAAAATAAAATGCACGACTGGGTCGCACGAACTTGCTCCTATGTAATAGACAAGGAATTTTAAATACGAATGTTATTAGAGAAAACTGTTCATAAGGATAAAATGAATTTTTTAAATTCTTTTTGTAGTAAGAGACGAAAACAGAATGCTATGCAAATATGAATTTATGCAAGAACAAATATTATAAGTCGTTGTAGTGGTTTCTTAAAAGAAAAGCTTTTATATACAAAATTTTTAAAAGATTTTTAAGAAAAAATTTGGTCTGCCAACTTTAAGTTTTATTTACTGTTTTTATTACTGTACGAATGAAAATTAAATTTCCAAAAAAAATATTGAGTCGTTTTTGAGATATCGAATTTTCAAAAAAAAAAAATGATTTTTTTTTTCAAAAATTCAAAAAATATTTTTTTTAAAGTTTTAAAATGCAATAGTCTTAAAACTTTTTAGAAGCATCTCTGCAAAAAATTTCATTAAAATCTGTCATGTCGGTAATGAGTAATTACAAATTTTAAAAAAATGGTTCTATTTTTATTAAATTAAAGATCGTTAAAACTAATTGAAAGAGAAAAATTTTTATCAAAATTCTAGGCACCGTTTTCGAGAAAAATACGATTTTGGAAAGCCATTTTTTAACATTTGTATGGTGGGTACCTTTATTTTTAGGTAAACTAAAACTTTTTTAATACATCTTGTAGATTATGTTAAGAAACTTTTATTTATCAAGTTTAAAAAAAATCTAGCAAAAGGTTTCTGAAATATAGGGTTTTGAAAAAAAAAATTTGAATTTTTTTTAAAAATCCAAAAAAAATTTTTTTTTTTTAATTTGAATACCCGATTCTATTTAAGTTTTGAGGAGCTTTAGCACAAAAAAAAATGATAAAAATCGGTCGTACCGTTTTCGAGGAAATCAAAAACAAAAAAAAACTGGTTCTTTGGGGGGTACCCTCAATAACCATTTTTCGGAAATTTTTTTTCAACCAGTACCTACCTTTAACTAAACGAAATTTTTTTGTATCTTTTTTTTTAATCTGTCGAACAGTTTTTGAGAAAAAAAAAATATTTACAAAATCTTGAAAAAAATTCGTATGGCAGGTACCGTTAGTTTTGTTAAAAAAAAAAGAAAAAAACGTGTGGGGGGAAAAAATTAAAAGTGATATCTACCAAGTTTAAAGAAAATCGGCCGAGTCGTTTAGGCTGTAGTCTAACCGACAGACAGCCCGACAGACAGACAGAATTTCGACACCCACTTTTTTAGTCTTCACTATCATCGTAATGTCAACTTTGATCAAAATCTCGAGTTCGATTTTTTTTACGAATGCATAACTTGCTTTATAGTACCTATAAGTCGCAAGTAAAAAATTGCTTTAGTATGATGCTAGTTAGAAAATGTTTAAAATTAAGAATGAGTTAGCAAACTACTTTAAAGTAAGGTAATTGTTAAGTAGTATCATACATATCTTAATACCTTAATAATACCTGTTTAGAATTTTGCGCCATTGGTGGTGAACAATGGTGGGCAATGGTGAACAAAAAATTGTACACTTTGATAATTTTATCAATAGACGCCAGTTTTGTAGAGTATAAGAGTTTTGATATTGATGGTTTAATTTTTCTTTGATGAAAATTTGCAGTAAGATAGTCAGTCGAGAGTCAAATAAAAGAACTTACTACTTTGCTACTTTGTTTTTTTTTTTCTTAAATAAAGTCTTTCTTTTGATTCTTTCCAATATTGATTGATTCCAATATTGATTGATTCCAGAAAATTTCTTTGTTCTTTTCCATAATTTTCTGGACTGAGGGCTACCAGGTACTTGCCGCCCTTATGGTTCCAGAAGGGATTCACAAGATCACACAGCATATGTTCGATAAGATCATAGATGTGTCTTATGGAGCTGAAAGTCGGGCATAATTCCTTTCACACATACTTGGTTGATCATTTGTAGCATTAATGCTAGCATATCATATCCTTCATATTTAAAGGCTCTGCTAGTAAACCATCATACTATGTGGCCTTGTGGTTTTTGGACTTAGAGCTTAGCGCCTCTTCTGTACAGGTTGTAGGAATTTTTTGCTCATTGATTCGAAGTGGGTTGTCTTTTTCCCCTACATGGTGTCCATTTACCAGCTGCTAGAAACTGTGAAAATATCTTCTCTTCCTTGTGGTTTTGTGATTTGGATAGCTTTGATGTTTGGAAGAGCCTACGTTCCAGTTTAAAACAAGCAGCCAGTGGCTTGTCTTTGTATTTTATGATATCTCATTGTATTCGTTAAAATTGAGATTATTTGATCTTGAGACTGCCAAGTCTTCTCATGTAGAATTTGATTGGTTTCGACTTTATACCAAAAGATATCAATCTTTACGATAGGGAATTTGTACATCATACAGTTTTCATATATCTTCTCAAGAAGACGCTGCCTAGAAGCATGGTCACAGATCGGCACAATGTTTTGAATTTAGGTTTGATGCAGTTACGACTATTCATCCCATCACATTACACATGTTGTAACATCAGCTTTAAGCCTATTTAGGTTCTAAAATTATTCATGCGTTATCTATAAGGGGTCCGGAGATTCCGCACTTGTAGATATGAATTTCCTTGGTTGCTTGTGGTGATCGTCAATATTTGAATCATTCATATTCAAGACTTGGTGGTACCTAATCCGGAAAAAAAATGTTTCCCTGGCACCGAAAACACCCCAACAAATCTCAACTTCGAATATCAAGCCCTTGCCCTGCCAAGAAATAGCACGTACAACCCCCGGAGCATAATGGTAAGTGCGTTGGACTGTCAGGTATGTAGTGCCTCGTGTGTGGAGGTGACAATGCTCCATAAATGTCTCTTGTCATAAAAAGTACTATTTTTTGCCTTTCCGAATCAGCAGAAAACTGTAGGCCCCCTACATTCCTGCTGACACGCACACATTAATGGTTGAGAGATGTAAATCGCTAGATAAATCTACGAACAGTAATGGTTCTAATTTATTTAAGTAGGCCGGATATTTCCGACTTACTACTGGAGAGCTGCCATTTGCCCATAAAGCATTAAACCAGATCTGAGTATCCCAGAATAGCTTTCATAAGGTTTCTGTCATCCAGACTTATACTATTGACGACACCGTTGAATATCTCTATTGAACTCATCAGTCATGCAATTTCAAATTGCGATTTTGGAATATTATCAATCGTATCCCGCACGTATGACAACCTACAAAATGGTTCTGCTGCCTTGAATATGGCACTATATTTTTCTAAAAGTGAGAATTCAAGAAGAAAAATCAGTCAAGTCATAATTTCATCAATATTTTGTCTTGAATCACTCACTGGGTAATTCACTTAATCTTTCTTATGATTCAATTTCAGCCCTCAAGCTTACCTTCGCAACATAAAATAGATCAAGCTTGTGGATACCCAAGGCTTTGTGATTTACAACTCTCAACCTCTCCTGTGAACATGTCTGCAGAAATGGAGAAGCACTTTTTCATCACAAGCGACACTATTAGTGAATTTGTCACTTGCTCCCAGAAGCCAGAACCCCTGAAACAAACATTCTCATTTTCATGTAGAATAGCCTGAAAATCAATCGCCAGACCTTTAGCGTATCAATCTAAAACAGTTACCATTACCCCATACGTTTCGAAAAATGCTGTTCTAATAAAATTTAATGTCTTGTACCCACCTTAGTTCTTGTTTCAATTATTGCATTTTTCTTTCAAACTCAGTAATAATGTTAACCCCATTTAAACTCAAAGCCAATATTCATTTTAATTCCACAAAATTGCTTGCAATTATTATTAAGACCTTTTCATTTTGGTTTTAAATGCATTTTCCACCAAGAACTATCATTAAAATCCCCGACTGCCGAAATTTTGCAAAGTGTATAATTTAATTATACTTTATTCAACAACTGCAATTGGCCTTCTCTGGAAACTGCTCAATGTACGAGTATTCGGGACGAGGCACTCCTTATCCTCGAGAGTGCAATTATGTTGCAATGGGTTTTGAGCTTTTGACCATTGCATTTCATTAGTAAAATCGCCGGAACCGAAATTGTTTTGGTCAACAATCGTATGGCCAACATTATTGTCGCTTTGTTTTGACCAAATTGTCAGTAGTGGCTGGCGATGTGGATTTGATGGTTTGGCCCAACCCTTTACAAGTATGTGGGTATATGCAATACACAAAATTGGAATGGTTCTCAATCTTTATGACCGCTGCATTGGATAATTGGAGCCATAGTCCAATGGCTGAGAATATGGGGTTTCAATTCTGTTATTAAATTCGATTTGAATTAATTCATTTTATTTTTGCAATCTTTTGCGGACAATGATCGTAAATATACGACAAGCTGTGCACCCAGTTTCGCTGTCTTGTGGTCATGGTTGATAGTCTTTAAATGCACGAGTTCAACTTTAGCTTCATTTGGACGTGTTGTGGAAAACCGGCTACTGAGGCAGTGTGATTTGGCGGTGCGGCTCGGTGCCGATTTGTAAGACTGAATGATCTTGTTACACGATCTAGTTTCAGCTGTTTTAGCGTTTTCCCCTACAAGTTTTTCAATTTTTCTTTTACTTTTTTTTCCTTTGGGTATAGTCGAATAGTGGAGCTGTTTGAGACTTATAGCGTCTGTATATGTTGTGGTGTTGATGTGGCGCACTCATAGATACAACCTCTCTTTGACCAAGTTGCCATTAGAGTACGAACGGGTTTTGTTTTGCAACCAACGTGCTTCAAAGGCTTTATGGAAATAAAAAGGGGCGTAAGAAGGTGGTTCCACTATTGACCCTTTGTACTATAAACACGAGTTAATGGGTGCTCAGATATTGTTACTTTTGTAACGTTGAGGTGTTACTTGAACTAAGATACCGTAACATAACATTGGGCTATGGATATTGTTTTGAAAGGTTTGGTGGATCTATTTAATTTTTAGTGTAATAAATTAAGCTTAGTGTAAGCAAGTATGCTTGAAGAAGTCCTCTGAACTTTATTAAAAGATTGATATTTCACAGTTTTATCTTCCATATCGAGGTAAGGTGTAGGTTTTAATTAAATTTATTAGTCAAGCATGTAGCCTTTACCAACGACTATAGAAATAGGAATCGGTAGTTGATTTTTAAGCTTGACAAAATTACACCTTTTTGTAAGATGGTTAACTAGGTCATGTTAAGTTTTTCATTTTTCTCCGACATTTTGAATTGCTATTGTATAATTGAAATTTATTTTCAAGGCCTGGCTGGCATTTCACGCCATCATCAGATCGAAATTTAGATTATTTATAACTATGTGGGCTACTTTTTTTGAAATTTAATGTTTGGTTTTTGGATTTGATTCATAGGCCATAGACGTTAAAAAGCTTTTAAATGTTCTTGAGTTCTCCCTGCGCAATTATTGCTATTCTATTCTGAGTATTATTTAATTTACCCCTTGGCAGCTTTAGTCTTTACAATTCAGAACAATAAGGGCATCGTCAAAGAAGTTTTTAACACTTCAGCAAGTGTTGCAAAGAAGGTTTTCAGGGGTGTTCTACCTCTTGCCAGGGATTGACAAATCCTGAAAAGTGCTCGCTTACGGAATCGGCAGAAAATGGTAGGTCCTCTGCCTTTCTGGTAACACTCACCCAGGAATGGTTGAAAGTTTTAAATCACTAGGTCCTGATTCTCTTCGACCTGTTGCATAATCAAATTAGTTGTTTTTAGTGTTTAAATTATAGATTGATACTCACCATTTATGAAGAAATACGGCGGCCTTACGTTCTCTATGATCTCAATCATGCTGCATCCAATCTTCTAGACCAAGCGCTCTTGTATCTGTAATGACTTGGTTTTTTAACCGACTGATCGTTCTTCAAAGGTTGCAGTTCAAGAACTATGAAGTAGAGCATTGTAGAACATTTACCCGAAGTGACCGACCCAAAGATTTAGTCGACGTATTTTGGCCTTATTGACTACTTCCACATCTTAATTTATTATTGTGTCTTGTGATGTCCTATTTTTCCATCCACAGGCTCGGTGGCCTGTCTCGCCAGGATCGTTCTATAGAAAATACAAAACTGCATAGGAAACAGATTTAAAGATCCTTCTTCTCTATAAAACTGAGAGTTCGGAATGAGAACGGTTGGTACTACATCCTGGAGGTAATCAAAAACAGCAGACTTAAACTTTGCATTGCTGACAATTTCTAAGCAATGGTGTCTATAAGAAGGACTAAATATCAACTCTACAAAGACAGTTAAAATACCATTAACAAGAAAAGATTTTTGCTTCACATGAAATCTATAAAATTAGCTGGTAAATTAATCGATGCACGGAAGGACGTAAAAAATCTAGGAGTGGTTAATCTATAGAAATTAGAGAAAGAGACTTTATTTCCAAGTCTTCAGTATCGAGTTTACTTAACATTCCAAGAAGTGACATGATCAAAAAGTATAACTTCAAGAAGAACTTCAAAATTGACAAAACTGAGCTAAGCAGGAAAATAGTAAACTACTCTCTCAATGCAAATGCCATCAAATGGTATTCTGATGGATCGCGAATGTACAGTCCACAAGTATATTTTAGACAGGAGTGAATACCATACCGCCGACGCCGAGCAGGTTCCTCTTCGCTCATGCGAGCTAGGTACCCTGCCCACCGAAGTCTACCGAGCTTAATTTTTGTCACGATATCTGCTTCTAGGTCGATTGCGTACAGTTCATGATTGTACCGTCTCCGGAATCGTCCTTCCTCACATACGGGGCCAACAATTCTCCTTAAGACTTTTCTCTCGAACGCAGCTAAGAGGTCAAAGTGCCCTTTGCTAAGCACCCAAGTCTCGGATCCATATGTGAGTACTGGCAGGACCATGGTCCTGTACAGCAGCAGTTTTGAAGTTATGGTGACATTTCTGGATTTGAAGAGCTTTGACAGACTATAGTAGGCTCTGTTGGATTTGAGAAGCCGCCCGCGTATTTCTTCTTCTATATTGTTATCGGCTGCTACTATTGACCCAAGGTATTTAAAGGATTGCACCACTTCAAATTCGTGCTCCGCTACCTTGATTGTTTGACCAACTATTCCTCTCGCATTCGACGCCACCATGTACTTTGTTTTACCTTCACTAATGTGCAGCCCCAGATTTTGTGCCGCCTGCTCGATCTGGATGAAGAAATCGTGTACAGCTTGTTCGGTTCTTCCTACCTGTTGACGATGGTCCCTCTTGTTGCCGTGCCAGAGTCACGGATTGCTTTCTCTAACGCCAGGTTGAAGAGGAGGCAGGCCAAACCGTCCCCTTGTCGGAGTCCATTAAAGATGTTGATTGGTCTGGATAGCAATCCGGCTATTTTTACTTGGCTTGTTACTTTGGTCAGTTTCAACTTACATAGTCGTGTCAATTTATTTGGGATGCCGAATTCTCTCATGGATTTGTAAAGTTCTACCCTGGCTATGCTATCATAGGCGGCCTTAAAGTCTATTGTCTAGTTAAATTCTAGACATTTTTCCATCGCCTGCCTAAAGGTAAAGATCTGATTAGTTGTTGATTTGCCTGGAATGAAACCACACTGATATTGTCCATGACGGTTTTAGCGTATGGGGTTATCCGGTCTTGTAGGATAGAGGCGAGTATCTTATAGGCGGTACTCAACAACGTGATACCTCTATAATTGCTGCACGTTGTGCAGCTCCCTTCTTATGTATGGGGCATATTAAACCTTTTCGCCAGTCTTCAGGCATTTCTTCCTGCTCCCACACGTGTACTATAATATCATGAATTGCTTGACGTAATGCTGGCCCGCCGTGATGGAATAATTCGGCTGGTATGCCATCGGCTCCCGGGGCTTTGTTCTGTTTAAGCCGGCCTATAGCCTTCTCAACCTCTTCTATGCTTGGTGGCGACAACATAGAGTATTCTTCTTGAAGTAGTGGAGCCTCCACTTCTGCAGTGAGCTGACCATTTAGCAATTCATTAAAGTACACTTCCCATCGCTCCAGTATGCTTTCAGGATCGGTGATCAGATTTCCCTCTCCGTCCTTGCAGCGTGGTGTGTACTGCGTCATGTTTCGGACGGATTGGTAGAACTTCCGCGCCTGGTGCGGTGTTTGATCACCTTTAGACTTCAAAATATCTCTTAGTCAGCGTGACATGGAAACAATAGTGTTATTTCTAACATCGGAGGATATTTGGAACAATTAAAGCTTTAAAAGGTCATCTTTGTTCTTGATGACCCGTTTGTGAAATTTTTCGGTCCAAATGATCCCATAAATGTTGTATAGGGCTTAGGTCTGGCGATTGGAGAGGGTTCTGGAGGTGCTTTGAAGTCCTATAAAGTATTCATTCTTTAAGGAACTGCGAGGTATGCTTAGGATCATTGTCTTGCTAAGAGATCCAATTTCTAAGCATCCCTAAGGTCGGTTGAAGGTTATTGCTTAGGATGTTTAGATAGTCTTGATTATTCATTGTACTTTCAATTAAAACAAGATTCCCGATCGAATATGCTGCCATACATCTCCACACCATCATGTTTTACTGTGCTCCTCATATTCTGTTTATGATGTTTTCTTACTTCTGACGCGTTAATATGGAGTATGGTTAGTTTTTATTAGGAAAAATTTGTAAGAACCTATATTTTGAATTTTTGTTTGTGTTTTGATTTATTTGTATTGATTTTTATTATTATAATCCATTGTTTATTTGTTTGTTCGAATTCCATGTAAATGCAGAAATCATATTGGTGTTTACTCACTTTTGATACTCACTGTAGGTATTATGGGCAATAAAGAGGCAAACTATTTGACTTAAATAAGAGCTACGACACCTCTTACGGTACCTGAGCCTTATGGTGGCATAGGAGAGAATGTGATTATACATAAATAGAATCAAAGCTGAAAGGAAGGCCATAAGATGAAAAATGTAGACAGAACTCCAAAAACTGAGGCATACCAAAATGCTTCTTGGGAGCTACAACCAAGAACGCCTTATATCCACTATCGGATTAAGCAGGAACAACTCTAGAATAATTACGAGTTTCCTCATATAGAAGAGAGTGAACTTAAGTGATACTTTGGTTTCTCGAAGAAGCAATATTGGAGGAAGAGATGTAATATTAGCGATTTCATTTAGACGAGGGGCACAATAGATCTAAAGGTCGCAGTGCACTTAATTTCCAAAAAATATTCATTCGTTCAATGTTTTGGCACATCAGCAGTTACTAGGCCGCCAACGGCACTGAAATCAACAAACAAAACGCTCTGGTTCATCAATAGGTCCTATTCCCACCCAGGCGCGGATTCAGGATTTCGTTTAGCGGGGGGCAATTTTCGTGATATTTTGCTTAACTTAAAAAAAAAATGGTCCGCTTTTTTAATGATTCTCTGCATTTCTGTCTTAAAATATTAAAAAGGTATAAACACAATCGAATATAAAAATAACAAATTATTCAATTGAATTAAGGAAAGCATGTGCAGGTACATAATATAGTTCGTATGTAAATAACTATTAAATAGTAAATCAAACATCTTCGTTTACATATTACTTTAGCCTCTTTCAATAATGCTCTGTATGCATGTCTTAAAGTATTAAATAGGAACTCGTACGTATTAAAAGAATAAATAAATTAATTAATTTAAATGAAGGAATTATAATGTTGTACATGATATACATAGTTCTTAAATACTTAATTCTAATCTTTTTTTGTGGCCGGTTTTTGAAAACCTAGTAATAACTTTCTCAACATCGATCGGGATTTGCCTGTGGATGTGCATGAGTGCCACACCGCGGAGGCGGTTTTCAGCCATTGTTGATCTTAAATATGTTTTAAGGCGCGCCAACGAAGAAAAAGACCTTTCTGCCGAAGAATTTGTAACTGGAGGCGCTGCAAGAATAAGAAGGAAACTACAAAACACATCCTTATTGCATTTATCAATTTAATCCAGGGCAATGTCGGAAAGCTTGTTCTTCTGCTCATTTTCTCTTACCCATTTTTCGCGCCACATCACCAGCTCATCTTTAAGCAAATAAAGGGCAACATCTATATTTAAGCTTAGGAGTTTTTCAAAGCGATCCAATAGTGACTTAACGGTGCTATCAAACTCATCAGTATTATATTTGATTATATTTTCCGGGATGAAAACCTTTCACGCAAATCAGTTAGGACAAAGTGGAGTACAGGTGCATTTAAAGATATTCTGTAGTATTCTTCAGCTGAATTTGTGTTAAAATTGGCTCGGTAGATTTGGCGTCCACTATGACGTGGGATACGAGGAATTTTCAAGTCAACATTCAATTGATCACCTAAATTTTTTGCTCTCTGCCAGATATTTTTGAAATTACTCGTAGTATCTATGTTCTCCCGGCGACTTGAAATAACGGAAATTGTGTCTTTCAAGAGATTTCGTTTGTAGCAATTTGCTCAAAGACTGTGTTAAAGACACCACATCACTTAAACACAATACTCAGATAATAAACTGGGTATTACATAAGCTTGTTACATACGAGGAAGCTTTGCTGGCTGTACTTGGGTCACGCCACTGCGAAATCGTTTCCAATGTCTCCACAATCTTGGCTAGGTCTAAGGAAAACTGGAGTACACTTCATGCCGGTCTACCCACCTAGTCTCACAAAATGATGTGAGTTCGCACCCCAATGTGCTCATGAGGACAGTTTTTCAGTTTGGGTGCGATATAAAGAACATTATTACCTCTTTCATGATTGTCACAGCGCAGCGTCTCGAATGGCAAGTATTTTCGAACTTCGAGAAATAGAGTTGTTAAGCTTGTGACTGTAGCATGGAGTCTTCACAGCATTTTTCGCTTCCTTTTGAATCACCGTCACAGCACCTCGAACTTCTGAAAGTATAACAGCACACCCATCTGTCCCTATTCCCACACATGATTCAAGAGGAAGTTTGAGCTTCTTTTTTAGCTGGAACAAGATAATTTGCCCTATAGCTTTGCCAGTTAAGGACAAGTCCTTTGATGTAGAACTTCCTTCCAACTTCTCTTCGGCAGATAATATTTTTCTGGTTTCTCTCCAGTTTTCCTCATCGGACTCGTATTCTTCGTCAGTTCTGGAACAAGTCAGTTCCTCAAATACATCTACGAAATTTACAAAATCCTCACGAATATGACCTTCATGAACGTATCGTAAGATTACACTCAGCTGATGGGAAAGATGAGATACATCCGTTGTCTCATCGAAAAGTATGGAATACTCGTAGTAACGTGAGGCCCGAACATTACTCAAAATTTGATCGAAAATCTCATTCCCACAGCATGAAATAAGTGAGTTCTGTGTTGTTTTGCTTATGTATGTAGCATTAGAAGAGGCTGACTGCAAATGGTGTTCTAATTTTTTGTCTAGAGCATATACTCGAAGCCTTAAAAGTTCCCTAAAATTTCCTTCGTTCACGGTCACGTCAGATTGGTTTGAATCAACTGTGTTTCTAAGTATAGCTCCATCATCTCTATGACCACGAAATGCTAAATTTTGCCGTCCAAGGAAGATAATGGTTTCTACTATGGGACGAAGGCGGTCCCTGTTTTCTTCTACCTTTTTAAGACTCTGTTGGTTTACACAATTGACTATTTCCAGGTTCCGTCCTCAACAGCTCGCTTGTGGTAAATGTTATTAGCATGATTTTCCAAGTCTCCCTTTTGTCCAGAAATATATTTGAAGTTTATAAAGGGTTTTTTCACAAGGCTTTGTAAAGGCACGGTTTTTTGACCACCTCCAACACTTCCAGTGACGAAGAAAGGGCGGTATTTACAAAACAAAGCCTGTTTTGACGGTGAAAAAACGAAGAATTGCCATATTGTTCAGGGGGGGGGGGGCAATTGCACCCATTGCCCTCCCCCTGTATCCGCGCCTGCTCCCACCCCCTTCTTTGTGGGACTCAAACAATACATTATACGCTCACATACATAGATCAACAGATTCCTAATCCCCGGGTGGTAAATTGCACAGTTGATTTCGAACTAGGGACTGATCAATAGAACCGTTCTTGTAGCATCGCAATGATGAAAATGAGAATAGTAGCAGAGCCGCGTGTTTTATTCCAATATGAAATAATTTTCCAGGAGAACAGTGCCGTATGCTACGATAAAAGTAGTCATAATCTCTTGAGCGTGTGCAAATTAAGGGAAAACTTGAGCCCGGTAAAGAATTTAAAATTCATGTAGTGCGGCCAAAGAAAGAATCTCTGAATTTAACGCAACGTCTAAAGTTGTGCTAAAGAGTAAAATATAATATTCCGCCACTGTTTTCCCGACATGAAATTTTTCTCAGAATTGAAAAGTGTCGGTTTCATGACACACCATCAATAATTCACACTTTCACTTAAAAAAATACTATTCAGCATTTTAACACGTACTTGTCACTTCATAATCAACAGAAAATTCATAACAATTCTCGGGAAGCTTTTGACAATTATTCGTCATGACAAGTTTTTTATGATCTTTAAATTCGTGAATTGTCGCATATTTTCCGACAATTGCACAAGTTTGTCAAATCCTTCATGTGACAGAAATTTGATAATTGTCAAATTGTCATTTTACAAATTGTCACCTGTTGCACTTGTCAATTTTTATGAAAAAGGGCCCTGTTCCCGTACGAAATTCAAGAAGTCACATGATACTGCATCTCCTGAAGAATACTCATATACCTCGATTGCAAGAGTAGACTGAGGAATCGAATCGGATCCGAATTGAGATTTCGATCCAGGTATATGGCGGCACTGGATCGAGAGATCGAATTGAAATGGAAACGAAATGACAATCTGGTTAAAACTGTTGTACACACACTCGATTCTTCGATTAAGTATACAAGCATATTTTGGATTCGATTCAGCTCGTTTAGTGGGATCGGATCGAGAAGTCCTATTTCAATCCGTTCCAGGTATATACGGAGCTAAATCCTGATTCAATTCCGATTCAATTCTCCATATAAACATTGTATATATATTTGAATAGTACTCTCATGAATAGGAACGCGACTAGGCGAACCAAGCGGCACCATAATTACTAAATTAGCAGAGATGCCTATGGCAGAGTTTTAACAGATAGACATTTAATACATGACAGTGACAGCAATAGGAATACTGTATATAAAATAGGAGAACAAAGGCACATACTATGTACATTGGAGTAGGATGTAGGTGTGTGTGGGGATTTGGTAGTTGTTATTTTCTGTAGGCAAATATTTTCAAGGTCAATACTTTCAATACTTTTTTGGTGATTACGTATTTTTTGGGATAGAAGAAAATTATTTCTGTGCATATTGTCGTCTGAGTTATATCTTGTTCAAAAGAGCATTTTTGGCGAAATTTAGTTAGAAATGCAGTTTTTATAAATCAAACATGCTCTTTCGAATGACATACTCCATTTCTTTCTATCTCTTTTAGTTTTTAAGTTATGAAGAACTATTATGTTCAATAAACCACTTTATTAAACATTTAAGTTCGACTACAGCTAAACGGCTCGGCCGATTTTTTTCAAACTTGGTAGATGTTTTTTTCTTTGGAATTTTTTTCGAAATTTCATAAATATTTTTTTTTCTCAAAAACTGTCCCACAGATTTAAAAAAATCATTTAGTTAAAGCTAGGCATTGTATATATATATAATGAGCTAGGTAACGGTTGAAAAAAATTTTACAAAAAATTGTTATTTTTGGTACCCCCTTGGGACCATTTTTTTTGTTTTGATTTTCTCAAAAACTGTACGACGGATTTTGATCATTTTTTTTTGCTAAAGATCCCTAATAGTTTGAATATTATTGTGTATTCAAATTTTCAAAAAATTATTTTTTGGATTTTTAAAAAAATTTTAAAATTTTTTTTGAAAACTCAATATTTCGAAAACCCCATGCTCGATTTTTTTCAAACTTGATGAATAAAAGTTTTTTAATATAATCTACATAATATGAGAAAAAAAATGTATTTTACCTAAAAATAACGGTATCCTCCAAGAACAAAAATTATAATTCGTGTTGTTTTCTTAAAAATATAAGCTTTTATATACAAAAATTAATAAAAAGAAACAAATTTCAGCCTCGGAACAGTTTTCGAGAAAAATGCGATTTTCGAAAACCCTTTTTTGAAAAAATATCAAGTAACTTACGAAAAAAAAAATATTTTCACGCGTATACAAATTTTCCTTTTTCCAAAAAATGTTCATACTTTTTTGAAAATTTTAATATTATCAAAAGTCTTATATATTTGTAATATTTTTTTTTTGAATTTTTGGAAAAAAGTCATTCTTTTTGGAAAATTCGATATCTCAAAAACCGGCGCAATGTTTTTTTCGAAATTTAATTTCCATTCGTACAGTAATAAAACTTAAAGCAAGCGCACGATTTGAGGAGATTTTACTTAAAAACAATATTTTTTTGTTCCACGCTTAAAATACGTTTTAAGCGTTTTCGCGTTTTTCGTTTCATACGTGGATTGAAAGGTGGAACTCCCTAGATCACGAATATGTAATTTTTAATTCTGTAGGATGAATAGTTTGGCCAGAAATCACGTTTGAAAATGTCAACTTTGAGGGGTCTACGAGGCTCCGTTTAGCCGCAAATCGCATTTAAAGATAAAAATTCGTTTTTCGATATCATTTTTTCAAATTTTGACATTGACAATTTTCTCATTATCGAAATAGGGCTTTTTATAGAGATGCTTCCAATAAGTTTAAAAAACATTGCATCTCAAAGCTTTGAAATTTTTTTTTTTTTAATTTTTGGGAAAAAAAATGTTTTTTTTTTTCTTGGAAAATTCGATATTATTATCATATAATCAATGTCTTGAAAAAGTTTGTGCGATCAATTATTTTTAAAAATATTTCCTAGAATCTTTATTTTTAAATACTTAAAATTAATATCCCACTTTTTTTTCTAGAACAATTTTAAAGAAATTTCTTATATTTAAAATTAGTTTAATAATAAAAGGTTTTTTAAACTTTTTTTGCATAAATTCTTACTTTTTATATTTATATTAACAAAATAAAAAAAAAAAACAAAATTTTTATTTTAATGAATTAATAATTTCCAAATTTGATGAAAATTCGTAGACAAACATTAAAAGAAATGTTTGTTTGTTCAAAATTCGCAGGGCAAATATCATATTTTTTACAAAATATATGGATAAAAACTATTTTTTGTAAAAAAAAAGTTTATTTTTATTTTAAAAAATTTTCATGTGGGGTGCATCAATAATTACTTAAAATTGACACCAAATTCCTTTTTTTTTTAATTTTTCAATAATTGCTTATAAGCAATATGTAAATGCATACAAAATATTTTTTCCAAAAAAGGTATCTGATTTTTTTTAAATATTATGTCAATAATAATTTTATTCTATTTTTTTAATTATTTTAATTAATTACAAAAAAAATTCAATTGCCACTATCTAACTACCCACTGCAAATAATTATTATAAAATTATTATTATAAAATTATTTTGGTTACCATAACGAAATAAAGCCAATTTGAAATTATTTAGTTTTCAAAAACGAAATAAAACCATTTGAGTTTATTAAGTTCAAATTCCTCTAGATCTTATTACAAAGTCTATAAAATGGCAACCTCGGTAATTAATCGTATCAGAATTCAAACAAACCAGATTGCATGAGTAATAAAACAAAATTCACAAAAACTCTCATACACTCTCAATACTATTTGCTTGTATTCATCTCGCGCATGGCATATACAACTTTATATAACTACCTACAATTGATTCTGACAGCAAAAAGAAACGCAGATAAGACTTTCTCCCTTACCCTCTTTATTGTTGTCAGAATAAATATATATCTACCTCGTCTCTTTTTTTGCTTATATTTTCTCCTTCCACGTCAACTCTGTACTGCTTAACATAGCCACACTTACGATTTTGCGGCACAATAAGTTAACTTAAAATCGTGTTCCATGAGAGTACTATTCAGTTATATATACAATGATATAAACTTATAGTAATAGAAGACATTTCTTGGCTGGATCAGTTTTCCAGCGATCTTGAGCTCGGTCATAGTCAAAATAGAGGTTCTGATGATTTGATATGCCGGTTTTAAGCATTTTTTCTTGAATATATGAGAAGCAGTAAATATTCGGTAGATATTCTGTTTTTCAAAAGTCCGTTCAGAAGCTTTCTTACAGTCTAGGCCCGATAATTATTTTTACAATTGACACCAACGAACAGATCAATCAAACAATCACTCTTAGGTATGATAGTAAAATGGTAGCTATGAGTATATCTTGCTCAATGATCCAATTATCGCTGCAGTGTGCTTTTTTGATACCATAAACTTGTTTGTTCGACCTGTGGCCTTAATGAGATATGATAAGGGATTCATAGCTTATGGCTTCAAGAGCGAGGAGAACCGGATACAGAAGTTTTTTAGGTTCGTCTCAGATCAAGTCTTTTATCTTCAGTTCAGACAGTTCATCAAGGTCATTAAAAAATAATAGAATAGTTGGGATCACATTCTGGACAAAGTAAGAAACTTACAGAGGAAATGAGTGAGTGTTTCCTTTCCTTGCTGATCCCCACAACTACGACAATGAGTATGTCTTGCTTGATGGGTCTGCATATTTTGTCATTTGTTCGGAACTTATTGCTACATCTTTCTAGATATATTGCAATTGCTGCACCTGTGGTTGCATACTGTGAGGAAAGTCGAAAAAATTTTGCCCCTCATAACTCCCAGAGGAGTGTTAACTCTTTCCACGATTGAGCTAGGATCAAGCTTGGCTATCTCGTCAGCCCGTTCATTTCCCTTTATTCCACTGTGACCAGAGACCTACATAAGAGTGAGATTTAGGTTAATGTTCAGATCCTCAAGTCCATCACGGCATTGCTAGAAATATTAAGAGGATAAAAAAGCCCAATCAATGCCTTTAATAGCCGCCCGGCTGTCTGTTTACATGGTTGTATTCCGGGTTTGATTTGGAGTTTTAAGTATTTTGCATGCTTTCCTCATTGTCAGATATTGGCAAAATCAGGTAGCCGAAAAGACCAAGGGACATTCAAAGGCACAGAAAATTCCCAAACCGACAGGATGGATGAGTCAGTCTTTCAAAAATAACTTAAATCCTTACTGATGCCCACCGAACCGAATTTCGTTTAACGCTGAAACCTGCTAGTTAAGGCTTAATTCCACGGTGGGCCTACCAGCGTTGCCACAAAGTGCCCGATCGGGCCATTTGGCCCTCTGTTTTAAATTTTGGCCCTTTGCCCGGGCCAATTAGAAATGGCCCCCAAATCTAAATTTTAGAAGATTTAACATCACATCATATCGTGCTTAGTAATAATTAAAAAGCTTTACAAAATTAAATATAAACCATTGCTATGCATCGCCACTACAATGTGTTTCGACCACATACAAATAACCATACTTAAAATGGAACTGAATTTATTCATTTATCTCGTTTAATGATTTGACTCACGTCAGTTTCGTGCAGCAAGTTGACTTCTCTGACGTCATTTATTTTCGTCATCTACCAAAGCGTTTATGTAACTTTAATATCAAAAAACTTAATCTTACAAATTATATCGTAAATTTCCCAATAATGAAGATCTTCTGATAAAATATTTGCCTTTGCAAAAAGAATTTGATTTTTTAAATAAATTTTAATACAAGGACTACTTAATTCGAGCTGAATCGAGTCTAAAACTTAACAGTACAATTTTTTTTAATTATTAAATATGTTCAAATGTTATCCCTAATTGCATGCAATATTCTGGGAATACATCTACTCGTGCATATACATTTAAATAATTTGCAGACTTTTTTTTAACTCCGTTTATAATCCCCAAAGTACTCCCTCTAACCTTTCTGCCATGTTTAAATTCAATCAATATCGGTCACTTAAACTTAAGTAACAAAGATGTTGAAATAGTCTTAATTGGACTAAATGATGATAAGCAACCAGGACCCGATTGTATTTCTCCGAACATTTGGAAAATGAAAAAAGTTTTAATTCATTTGAATTAATTTTGTATTTAAAAATTAGTTTTTTTTTTAAATTAATCCAGTTTGTTTGTTTTTTGCTAATTACATTTAGTATTTTTTTTTAAGGAACAAAAATTATTTTTTTTATGAAAATAAACTGGGCTTTAATAATAAGCGAACAAAATTAATAATCATTAACGTGTTTTTTTGAATGAATTGCGGAGAAACGGTTGTCCGCAGAAAAAAAAGTTTTGGAACAAACTAAAACTGTAATAAATTCTTGATTAGTTATAAAAATAATCTTACGAATCGGACGTAGTTTGGCAAAGATAAAGCCAGTTAAGGCAAAAATCATAAAAACCGTTATAACTCGAAAACGGGACGAAAACGAGAAAATTACCTCTTAAGTTTTTCGACTTAAAATGACCTCGGGAATCCATGGTTTTCGTTTGGGGCGGTGACTGTGAGACACCCTGTATATTGCTAAGGAGTTCGATAAAGTAAACCACCATATACTTATACAAAAATTGGAATCCATTGGCTTCCACTCAAATTTTTTAAAGTGGTTTGAATCCTACCTAAGCGGAAGAAAATAGTTTGTGGGTATTAATGTACTATCAGATCTAATTGAGGTCACATCAGGAGTACCACAAGGAAGTTACTTGGGCCCTCTTCTATTCTGGCTGCTGATAAATGATATCACTGATTTTAAAAAAAAATGTTTCTTGTTTGATGTTTGCGGATTACATTAAAATATTCCGTCGTGTTACGTCAATTAATGATTGTCATTTACTGATTTACTCTAATGTGATCTTCATCGCTGGTCTGAATGGTGTTTAGCTAATCAGCTTTTGTTAAACGTATCAAAGTGTCAATCTTTATCATTTTTTAGGAGCCTATCATATATTCCTTTTCAATATTCTATAGAAGATACGGAACTCTCAATACTTAACGAAAAGAAAGATCTTGAAACTCCGCTTTTAATCCCATATAGACTGTGATTGCTAAGGCTAACTCTATGTAAGGATTCATTAATCGGAACTCTAAAGAGTTCTCTGATCCTTTTACTCTTTGATTTAATTTTTTGCGTATGTAAGGTCATCATTAGGGTATTGCTGTGTAATTTGGGATCCATTTTTTCAAGTTCATTCTAATAGGATTGAAAACATACAAACATACAATATTCATGCCCCAAATTATAAAACTCGGTGTCGACTTCTTGGCTTATAATATCTTGTCGTTCGTCGTTAAAATTTTGCAATAATATTTTTGCGCGATATTATTACATCTCATATAAATTGCCCTTTTCTTTTGTCTCTTTTAATTGTGTATGCTTCGTCAAGGAATCTACGATCCTTTTTCCTTTTTAATGAACCTCATCATCGGGTAAACATGAACCTTTAACTCGATGCATTAGAGAAGCCAACAATATTATTTGTAATTATATTGATTTTTTTTCTCAACAAAGTCGAGAATCTTTTAAGAAGCACATATTGATCTAATTCGTAATCCGGTGGTATTAAGTTATTATTTTAGATTAAGTTTATAATTTTATTTTGTTTGCTCCACTAATTAATTATTTGATTTTCCTATTTTTCAATAAAAAAATGATTCGGTAGTCTGTAAGATTATTATATATTATTTGTATGAATCTGCTTGATGAAATAAAAATAAATAAATAATTCGTATAGACATTTATTTTTTTTTTTCGCCGCTTGTTGTTTATTCGTTCGTTGTCCATTCATATATTGAATTAAAATATGGAAAAGTTATATAAATATTTAAATAATATTACTGGAGTGATTTATATTTTTTTAAGATATTTTAAGGTAATTCCCAAGAAATCAAATCAGACGACAGAGTAAAGATCTGCTTCTGCTGCCTATTACAAAGATTTAAGAAACGCATTAAATAAATAATGCATTAAATAAATAAATAAGAACAAAAACAAATATTAATATATTGTAGTTTAATGTTTTAAGGACGGATTTGTAAGTAAAATATTTGGCCCCAAGTTTTGTCAAATGGCCCTCAAAACATTTCAAAATGGCCCTCTATGTTTTTTCCTTCGCGGCAACGCTGGGGCCTACCCACCCTGACGGAGTCAGATTAAGCGATGACCACCGCCCCGCCCTGAGTTGGCGCAACACCAAACCAGTAGCAATTCTGCGAACATGTTGGGGCATGTCCACACTCCTTACTGAGGAGCGCGGTCTACCTAGCACCTCTTGAATCCAAGTAAACTTGGAAACCATATGCTTCAGCGATTTGGGGGCAACCACAGCCACCACGATACTCCCACAAGGGGGCATATCTCATAGATAGTCAGAATCGGAGGGGCCAAGCGTTCGCGTGGTAACAGAATATAGCTTCTGGAGAAGCATTGCAACCGTGAAGGTCACTTCTAGATGAGTGCCTCAACACTCGAGGCCTAGCAACCTCCGATGTGCACATTTAACCATAGGCCAAGGTAGAACTCAGTAGCCAAATGTGCACACCTATGCCGAACACCCAAACAAGAATATCCAAACAACTCGCGCACGAGCCACTGTCGCTTATACAGGCAAGTAATCGGGAATAAACACCTCACATATGCCAGGCACTTCAAGTTCCCCACAGCCAGCGCCTCACCACAGGTAAGGCCCCAATGCCACCAAGCCAAAGAGTCAGGACAAAGGGCGCCATATCCATAGCAAGAAACAGTGTTGAACAGAGCCCATAATTAATGATGAGTGATTCAGGATGAGACCAAAACAGCCTCCTCCCACCCAAACACCACCACCTATAGATTCAAGAGGTTATGGATTCATAAGAATCCTTGACCTGGACAGAGCACCCGGACCCCAGAAAGTGCCTACAACAAGGACAAAACAGAATGCCATTTATTTCCGCCGAGTACGGAAAACTCGGTCGAACGGACTATCAGTCGTATCCCTATTAAAAAGGATTAGACTGAAATCTTAAGCACCGTCTATCCACACTAAACCCATTGCAGGGAGATCCCTGAAGTGAGCGTATTGCGGACACTCCGTTAACACGTTAATTTGCGTCCTCTCTTGGAGCTAGACACGAACAATCCGCCGAATTAGCCCAGGTCCTTTCATGCAAGAATGCATTTAAGCAAGCATGACCAGGCAGCAGAAAGCCAGTGAAGAATGAGAGTACGAGTGCAGTAATGAATCACTTCTACCAATTATTTCTTCGTATTTTGAAAGTCATCTGCGCCGTAACGCCGTTTTTTTTTTGTTCAAAAAATCAAAAAGACTAAAAAATAATCTGTGTGAATTGCCGCTCTCAACCATTCCTATGTGCTTTTTGAAGGCAGGAATACCGGAAGAAGGAATACCCACAAAACACTTATTTTTATTTTTTAGCGTGTGGTAGCCCTATTCATTACGCCAAGAGGAACTAATAAAAAGACTTATAATACAAAATTCTATTCATGGTCTTGTTCTTTATTTCAGAAAAATGTATTTTGACAAGCTCGGATGTTGAGAGAAATATTCTTCAAGTGTTAATCATGCAGTTGAGAAACTTACCCGATTTTTTCGTCTTCAGCTTTCTTACAATACAAAGTTGAATCTTTTCAACTAAATTATACTTAAGAGGGCACTACTTAAGGGGCTCAATTTACAAGTTTCATAAAGCTATCTCGGTCAGTAGGCATCTCTTTTCAGTTTCACAACCTTTTTGGTTGAGAACCTTTTCCACTAGCGAGTGGGTTCTCCTCTACCCACCCGTACCTCAAGATTAGATTCGAAGATTTTTTTCGTAGCCCAGCATTTGTTTTCATTCGCTCTTCTGTCCTTGGCCTCTCAATTCTTTGGCTAGTTCGGTGTCGCTTTATTTTCCCAACTTTTCTATTCCATTTTAAAGTTTAATTTTAATAGTTAATTCCGCTTTTTCCGATAGTGGATACAAGATAATGTTTTCTTCATTGACTTGACATTTAAAAAAAAAAACTTGCAAAATGGAAACGAAATGTCAAACTAACCTTTACCACTGAAAAAGTTTCATTTTGTTCAACATCATGCACTAAGGGCAAGTTTTGTATTCGTACTACAAAACTTAATCAAAAAGCTATAGCTATGGAATTTGGAAATTGTCGGTTTCCTTTGGTCTTTTTAAGTCTTTTTAGGTATCTAGTCGGTTTGTTAAGATTTCTATCACATGTTTATATCAACAAAAAAGAGATTGGCGCACAAGTCAAACTAGGCCATGCTATTAACCATTATTAAGGGAGGAAGAGGAAGTACATATACATCATTGAGTTCTTCCTTTCATTAATTAGCATCACTCTATCATTTTATCTGCCATATTCAATGAACCATAGATAAGTACCAGGAACTAATTTCCTAATACATAAGTTGCATCAAAGGTTCACTGCTGAATCAAAGCTAAGCTGCTCGCCACCTTTGTTGTCTAGCACTATCTTTATATTGCTTTAGGCATCATGGATATGGTAACACCGATCTAAGCCATCTAAATAGGTATTTAAACGATAAGCTGATGTTGTAGTCGACGGAAACAGCCAACACGACTATTTGGCACGCTCAGTTAATTTTTTTTTTTACATTTTGCCACATAACCGAACATGAATATTTCACAGCTCTATCGTGATGCTGTTAAACGACATACACCACATAGATATTGCAGGCTTGACGTGGAAGATGCGCATGCAAAAACTTCATTTTAAAATATTTGTAATTATTATCAAGTTTTATTTTTGTTGAAGTTTGAAAAAATACATCCCAACTTCATCACAGAAATGTGTTTAGTGTTACAATGGGAGATGTTGCGCAACATGTTGATGTTGATCGGTCAAGGAAGTCGTTTGGAACGATTTTTTTTTTTGCGCCGCGCCGATCGCGATGATTACCATATTTGGTTTGGTTCTAAATGTTGGATTTAATTGTTGGAGCACACCATACTCAAAGCGTTTGGCATTCACAATCTTTGTCAATGACACACACGAGAATCTGCAATTGGATTAACCTTGGAAGTGATTCCATGTAAAAAACAAAAATACACATCTTGACTGACTTGATACTGATACTCGTAGTCATGTCATTCAGAGCGCAGCAATGCAGCTTTTTACATCCTTGACCGCATAGCTCTTTTATAAGAAAGAAGAAATCTTTTCGGTTTATGAAGCTGTATAAACGCTGATGGCGGCTATACGCTTTAATTTAAATCACAGCTATCAAATTCACACTTATTTCAGCTTATTTTAACTGCAACAGCGTACGTAGCATATGAAACCTTAATAAAGTGGCGCATAAGTTTTGATGAATTACATTTTTAGGACCAAATATTTCATAAATGGTGACCATTGTCTTTTCAGAGCATTTTCTATTACTTTTCTTAGAATTTCAGGTCTCAGCGTCCTCACTTCTTCTCGGATATTGACCATAAGCTGTTGCCCGGTTCTTGGCTCATTGGCATACACCGTACTTTTAAGATATCTCAAAAGAAAAAAATCTGGATACGTTAAATCGGATCAACGCGGTGGCCAGTTACAATCAGAAAAAGGCGACATTATCCCATCATCAAAGGAGAGCCATCATAGTTTGATGAGTTGTATGGGCTGTGGCTCCATTTTGTTGGAACCACAACTCTGAATTGCTCTTTATCTATGGCCTTAAAAAAATTGTAATCATTGGCCGCTATTGAAAGCCATTCACATTAACTGCAACTTGTTCGTCGATTTCGGTAAATATGTTTCGATGATCCTTTCTGAGACTATTCAACACCATACTGTCCATCTAAGTGGGTGCATTTGACGTTCAACAATTATTGATGGATTTTCGATGACCTACATTCTGCAGTTTTGTTTATTTACGTTACCGTTGAAATTTTAATAGGCATCATTGCTCATTATGAGTTCCTAAATAAACTCGTTCTCTCAGAACAATTCTTGAAAACACCGATCATACTGAGCGAGCTTGCTTATGGATCATTTGCTTTCAACACTAGTGAACCAATTGAACCTTATTTGGAAAAAGGTGTAACTGCGGTAAAATTCTTTGCAAAAACCGCCTGCTCAGAAGTTCGCCTTGTAGAAGTTTCGGGGTTTTCCTCAATTTGCAGCCGAGGCATGTTCACACCATTTCGAACTGAACGAGGTCTTCCAGCTGAAACTGCTGGACCAATCGGTAAGTTATTGAATCACTGGGTGCATTTCGAACATGAATGAAATTTCGATATGATCTTTATGTGTGAAAAATTGAATGTCGACTTTCAAAATAAAATTGAACACCTTTGGTTCTTCATTTTGTGCATACATTTCTCAATGATATTTCTGAAAAAAAATACCACCTTAATAATTTTATGGTGCAACACAGTGCGAGGAAAAAGAAAAGTGGGGAGAATTTAATAGTAGATTTCGATTCATATTGTTCAAGAATAGGAAAAGTCGAAATAGTATTCAACATTCGAGTAGTGAATCTCTATACTCTCTATACTCTCAAGGGTAAACTAATAAGCATTCATAACAAGAATAGTATTACGGCGGAAAAAGCGATAAAAAAATGAAAGACCGTAAACGTTACGATACGTTGTTCAAGGGGAACAAAATTTTCAATAACAGTTTTGTCTCCTATAAGCTTAAGGGTTCTGTTCTCGACTCAGCCACACTTAACAATGGACTTATATTCTACCATAAAAAAAAGTAAAATATACGAGGGCGGGTCAATAACTCCGTGACTTTTTGAATTTCTGACCTCTTTACTGAAACAGCAACACTGCTCCTATCAACAGGCATCTGTCAGTTGACTCCTGTCAAAATTTAAACTTGCTGCGTCAGTTAGTTTGTGTTTGACAGCTATTTTTATCAGACTACTCACTAATTTGAGGAGAAAATGGAAAAAAGTGAATTTCGTGTGTTTATTAAGCATTATTTCTTGCGAAAAAAAACCATTACCGAGACCAAGGCTAAGCTTGATAAATACTATGGGGACTCTGCACCATCGATTTCAATGGTAAAAAAGTGTTTTACTGAATTTCGTTGTTGCCGTACAAGCACTGAAGATGCCGAACGTCCTGGACGCCCAGTTGAGGTCTCTACACCCGAAACAATCGATAAAATTCACGATATGGTGTTGGCCGACCGAAGATTGAAAGTGCGAGAGATTGTGGAAGCCGTATGGATCTCGCATGGCTCAGTGGTTTCAATTTTGAATGATCACTTGGGCATGAGAAAGCTTTCCGCAAGATGAGTGCCGCTCCGAGCGACTACATCTTGTTCCCAAACCTGAAGAAATGGCTTGGTGGAAAAAGATTTGACTCCAATGATGAAGTCATCTCGCAAACAAAGGCCTATTTTGAGGACCTCGACATATCATTTTTTTTGGAAGGGATAAAAAAATTGGAGAAGCGTTGGACAAAGTGTATAGAGCTCAAGGGAGACTACGTTGAAAAATAAAATAATTTTTTTATCAAAAAATCTGTGTTTTATTCCAAAAGTCACGGACTTATTGACCCGCCCTCGTATTACAGTGCAGTTCACATGATTAGACGCACCATTGTTCTCTCAATAAATTGCAGTTTTCTTTTTGTTTTTCTTCATGAACTACGAAAGAATTGTATTCATTTGAAAGGTTATTAAATTCTCTGTAAAACAAACCTAAATTCAAGATTAGTGAGAGACACTTAACGGTTGTTTTTATCTCTTTCTTCGCATTAGTGCTAAAAAAGCTGAAATAAATCGGTTCACTTGATTAGACGCACGAATTAATTCAGTTAGTTTCTTAATGCTGGGTAATACAAATTAAATTTGGTTGATGAGTGTACGTTATTAAAGTTTTTCCGAGTGTTTAAGGTGAAAATGGGTAAAAAGAAAATGTTAACTTCGGCGGAAATAGCAAAAATTGAGGCCTACCACTCAGAAGAGTATTTTATGCCCAAAATTGCAAAGAAAATAGCACGAAATGATAAGGCTGTTCGAAATGTTTTATCAAATCCTGCCACCTACGAAAAAAACAACAAAGGAAGGACAAAAACACCCTTTACACCACACGAGAACCGAAAAATTATATGAATTGCCTCAAATTTAACTAACTCCACGATGAAAATCGAACAATTAGCGGGTAAGTGCAATCAAATCAACTGTTCTTCGAGCTTTTTTAAGTATTCAACACTTGAAATTCAAAAAGCAAAAAAAAAAAAAAAAACTTAACGCTGCAAGAAAAGAACAGCGGTTGGAGTTCGCGCGTCTTCACATGACATGGTATACGCAGGTTGGAAGTGTCTTAAATTGAAGAAATGTGGTGTTTTCTGATAAGAAAAAGTTCAACCTTGATGGTCCTGATGGGTATAAGTTTTTTTTCTATGATATCCGAATGCTTTTTGAACCGAAATCATTCCAAGAAAGGAGAAGTATGGGTGTGGGGTGCCATTTCGTACTAGCGCGCCTTTGAGTTGGTTTTGTGTGTCACAAAATGACAGAAATTTCTTATAAAGCTATTATGCAAACAGCTTTTCGAGCCATAAGAGAGACCTTTTTGGACCTATCCAGTAGATCTGACAACTAGACAATGCTCCGATTCACAACGCGCACGTTGTAAAAGCATTTATCCCCAGTGAAAATGTGGAATTTTTGCAGTGGCCACCATACTCACTTGATCTAAACATCATTGAAAACCTTTCTGGATGGCTGACCCATCAAATTTATGAAAAAGGTAAGCAGTATGAAAGCTGCAAGGAGATAATTGCCGCAATTAAAGAAGCCTTGTCTAAGATTTCATTAGATCATTAAGAAAATTGTATGAATCTCTTAAAAGTAGAGTTTTTGATGTAATTTCAAATCGTAGAGGTTGCACAAAGTATTGAAACTGTGAAAAATAACTTCAATAACAATAAAAAAGTAAATAGAAAATGTTAGAAATTGATCAACCTCTTTTTTTTTAACTTTTAACAGGTGCGTCTAATCAAGTGAACCGATTTATTTGAGCTTTTTTTGCACTAATGCGAAGAAAGAGATCAAAACAACCGTAAAGTCTCTCTCACTAATCTTGAATTTATGTTTTTTCCCAGAGAATTTAATAACCTTTCAAATGAATGCAATTCTTTTGTAGTTCATGAAGAAAAACAAAAAGAAAACTGCAATTTATTGAGAGAAAAATGGTGCGTCTAATCATGTGAATCGCACTGTAAGTGTGCCATCTCCCCCTGCATGGGAGTGGGAGAGATGGCGCATAGTAAATTCATTGAACTTAAAGAATTAATTTGACTGTGAAACAACTTTCTTCCGTTCTTGATCTCGTCCACAGTCTGTGCAAAGGGTGGATTGAACCGTGTACCATTTTCATCTAGCCATTTTTGACATTTTGTACATTGCATCCGATCTTCTAGTTTTTTTTGTTGAAAAATAATTTTCTAAACATTTGAAACACATATTGGGATTCTCAGTCAGCTGAACCTTCCTTTTAAAAGCTTTCTTTGTTTCGAAGACTTGAAGTTTTTTTATCAATGGAACTAAGGGAAGTTAAAACCTTTGCCAACTGCCTATGTCTTGAAAAAATCGGCACCATAATAGTAGTAGTTGCGAAACTACTTGCAGTATTTCTGGAGATTGCAGGTGTGCAATGGATTTGCTGGTGTTTGAAACTACCGACCGGTTTCAAGATTGTTTTAGGACTTGAAACGGTAGTTTCTGAAAGAAGAGGAGATATATTGCTTCCTCAAAGTTTTATCGTCCTTTTTCCAGTGCCTCTTTCCTCTTACAAATATTTAAACGAGGCATAATGAAGCTTAGTATTCCTTTAAAAAAAATTGATTAACAAATTTAATATGCGGCGTATTCTTCCTAAAACGGGGGAAAGATACCGCACCACATTTCAAAACTTAACAAAAAAGGAAAAAAAAATAAAACTTATTCTTGTTATTAAACACTACTGCAACTATTTGCAACAAACCATAGTTACATATCCGATATTACCAATTTTTTGTCCTGCCTTCTTGGTTGAATACCTACTGAATAAAAAGCAACATACAGAGCTGCGTTTTGGCTGCGATGAACTCTTTAGCCACTTCCTTCTTCATCAGCTCAGACAGATTTTCAATAGCCGTCAAAACCAACAAGAGGATATTTACTTCTTGTTAATAAGTGTTTATAGACCAGTCTCCATCTTACATTTTTTGGAAACCACACCCTGACCAGGATTAACAACCGAGTCCTTAAGACTTCCTTATACTAGTCCTGCTTCAGTATGCCTTTTACCTCGTACAAACGTCCTGTGCCCTTGCTGCTGGCAACTAACCAGATCATTACCTTTGTAGGATGCTTAATAGTTTGGACAACACAATTTTCGATTCAATTTTCCTACACAGCGACAACGCACAAACTGAGCCTTCTTGGCTAAGATCTCAAAAGTGCTTTCATCGATGAAGCAGACCTAACAAAATGGTGTACGTGAGCTCAAAGAAGATTTTAATGTAACTCAGTGATTCTCTTTCTTATTTCTTAAGTTAAGGTGCCGTGCAAACAGCAGTAGGCACCAGTGTTTCTGAAAACGCTCTCCCATAAGGCCTGTACTGCAAATATAAATTGAACAGAGTATAGTATCTACTATCGTCAGTGAAACAAAAAGTGTATAAGAAGATTTAGAAAAGAGTTCGTTTATAAAGTAGGGAAGTGTGTCGGAGATAATACGGAGCCTTGTGGTACACTGGCATTTATTTTTTGGATATAATACAAATAAATCGAATTGAACACTGAACAGTAAGAAATAAAATTTTATAAATTTTTTTGTTGCGTTAATTCAACAAACTATTAAAAAGTCTTAGAAAATAAAAATATTTAATTTCTTAAATAATTAAATTAAAATCAAACTATCAGATAAACTTAACTAACTTATAACAAATAAGTAGGGAGCTTATAAGTAATTTCAATAAAGGTCCCTTCTGACGGAAGACGAACTAGGGCAGAAGTCAAGGATATGGACTTTTAAGTAGGCGTAACATATTGGTGATTGGATTCTAATTGCCGTAATTTCTGCAAAATAATGGGACGGATCTTAGGTTACAAGGATTGATATTTGTGAAAAAATGCCGGAGAATCGAAGGCACCTGTGATTAGTTGGTGGACGAATAGGATGTCGGCAACATCACGGTGTTTAATAAGAGTGTGTAGATCGAGTTACGGTAATCGATCTTCATATTGTAAGATGTGGGGGATTATGAAAAGCGAAAGAAACCTTCAGTGCACAGCTTGTGATGGGGTGGGTGATAATGGCAAGGACAAAAAGGAGTTGGCTATGGTGGCTTTCCGGAGGAGGCCTAAATGTGTTTAGACTCAGAGTATCTGAACATTACCTTTCTTAAGCGGTTATTTAAGTGGGATTTAAAAATTTTAATGAATAATGGTGGAGACCAAATTTTTTCAGCTTGATGTAAATAATTTGGTGATAGATTTTATGAAACGCTTTACTGAAGTCGGTAGTGGCTACATCAACATCGTTGCCTTTTTAAAAAAAAACACAAAGGGTCATGGAAACATATTGAGCAAGATTCGTGGTCGTGAACCTACCCTTTAAAACACCATGCTGAAGAGAAGAAATTATTGATTTACAGCGAAAGGAAAGAGATTCGTAGACAATGTCGCCAAATTTTAAACAGCCTTGTATTAAGATACTACTTAACAATTTGTTAACTTAAAAGTTGTTTACTAACTCATTCTTAATTTTAAACATTTTCAAACTAGTATTGTACTAAAGCAATTTTCTTAATAAATTGTTTCTGAACACACCTAAAACAATGAAAGTTCGTGCAAAAAACTATAGATAAACAGACCTTTTGTGGCGTTTATAAATAGCACGATACTAATAAAATTAAAATAGGTATTCGATTATTTAAACTTTAATCAAAGAAAGAGAAAGTATGATGCTATATTTAGTTAAAATTTGAAAAAAACCGTTGTTTAACCTAGTTTCATACTACTCGTAAAACAGCTTTAACATGGTAATAATTCAACTAAAATTTGTTCCAATGCTTTCAAAAGGCTTGTATATTTATGCGAGTTTAGCTATAGGACGATGATTTGAGATATCATTCTCAGTGCATTTTGGTGACCTTGTAATATAAATGAGTTTTTCACAAATTGCATTAACACATTTTTTGAGAAATATGTATGTCTGGATACCATCAGGACTAGGAGAAAAGTCATCTTTCAGTATGTTGATCTTTTCACAGATCGAACAAAGACTTACATATATCAACAGAGACTAGTGACTTATGAGAATTGTTCGATAGAAACCTCAAATATTCAAATTAAGACTCATTTATACTATCACTATTAGATTGATTGAAAAAATTGGCATAGAAGTTAACAATTTCTGGAAATCTGCAGATGGGGCGTGTTAAAAAAATTGAAGTAGATTTTCCGATTTTCTCTTGTCATTTATAAATTGGTAGAACCGAATCTGTATTTCGAAAATGATAGAGTAAATCGCAAAAGGGAAGACGAATCAGCGGAAAAATCTAAGGGCATTCGAGATTTCGGGTAAGTGGGTGGTTAAATTTTAAGGGCCGATGTTGATTTTGAATAAAACACAAATTATTTAGGAAATTATTGTCATTTCTTTTTATTATGATAATATTGGTATGGTTCAATTATGTATGTAACAAAATATCGGCCAAATGGCCGCCTCGACCTCAGCGGCACACCTCTATCCGATGGTTCAAATTTTCTATGACGCTGAGGCATAATAGAGGTTCTATGCCGTTAATGTGCCGAGTTACCTCATCCTTTAGCTCTTGAATTGTTGCTGGCTTATCGACGTACACCTTTTTTTTTAAATAACCCCAAAGAAAGAAGTCCAACGGTGTCAAATCACATGATCTTGGCGGCCAATTGGCATCGCCACCACGTGAGATAACCCGGCCATTGAATTTGCCGCTCAAAAGAGCCATTGTTTAGTTAGCTGTGTGTCAAGTGGCACCGTCCTGTTGAAACCACATATCGTCCACATCCATATCTTCCAATTCGGACCATAACAAGTTCGTTATCATCTCACGATAGCGAACACCATTCAAAGTAACTGCCTGACCGGCCTCATTTTGGAAAAAATACGGCCCGTGGATGCCGCCAGCCCATAAACTGCACCAAACAATCACTCTTTGTGGGTGCATTTGTTTTTCGACAATCACTCTTGGATTATCATTCACCCAAATGCGGCAATTCTGCTTATTGACGAATCCACTGAGGTGAAAATGTGCCTCATCGCTGAAGATGATTTTCTTCGAAAATTGATCATCCACTGTTACCATTTCTTGCCACCATTCTGACCATTGACGACGCTTGACATGGTCAAGAGGCTTTAGTTCTTGAGTCAATTGCACCTCGTAAACATGTAAATGTAAGTCTATATGCATAATGTTCATCAACGACGAGCGTGAGAGGTGCAATTGTTGGGCACGACGACGAGTTGAGGTGGACGCCTCTTCAGCCACACTATCGCGAACAGCAGCAATATTTTCTGCAGTACGAGCTGTACGAGCATGCACTGGTATTTTCACATCTCTTACAGACGATTTTACGCACATTTGGACGATTAAATTGACCGAAAAAATCATGAAGTGCACAATATGCATTTTGATTTGAACGCCCATGGGCCATTTTCATAATAAGCCTGAATAACATAAACGCGTTGCACGATTGTGTATCTTTCCATGGTTCAAATTGAGTTAGTCTGAAATTGAGAAATGTCAAATGAAATGCAGAAAAAAAAACTTGACGTTTAGGTGTGGTTCACATTCAACATCGGCCCTTAAAATTTAACCACCCTTTATCTATCTAATGCGACGAAAAAGAGACTGATGTCTCTCAAATGTACTTAACTTCGATAAGAAAGTTTCGGGCCAAACTATCAAATAATTTCCAAATTTCATATGTTTCTCCAAAGTGATATAAAGATTAGTTCCACCTTACGTTGAGATAAACCGTTGGATCACTAGTGGACCTTTTTCTATGAAAGCCGTACTTCTGATCATTTAAGCTTTAATTTTTCAAAATATGTCTTGAACTGATTTATTGATCAGCGTCTTCATGACCTTGGAATGAAAGAACATTGGGAAGATTCGCCGTTTTTAGGGACCAGCTGGACAAATGCCGTTTTGCATCTACTCGGAAAGATTCCTGAAAAGTAGGGCATATTGAAAAGCATATCCAATAATTTTGCCAGCCAATGACTTAACTGTCCTGCAATAAATAACAGATAGAAAGCCTTTTCAAAATGTTCAAACATGATAAAGTAATGATTGGAACTTCAGCGATTGCTCAAGTTCATGTAATTTGCAAGGTATTAATGTGATAATGTGTAATCGTTTTATTTTCCCAAACAGTCTCAGTTTAACTCGTGAAAGTATTCAGCAGAAAAGAGATGGATGCAGCGGCCATCATCAAAGAAAAATATGCTTGTTAATCGCTGAATTCGTAAAAATTTCCTAATAGAAATTCAAGAAAAAAAAGTGTTATAAGAAATTCCACCGATAGCCATCACTTCAAACGTGATGCACCGACATAAATTTACTACGAGTGCAGTATTCTTCTTTACAATACTCGTACCACTAATTAATGGCTGACCAACACAATAGTTGTTCAGTGGAACACTTTTGACTTCATTTCATTAGGCAATAGTATTGCCATTAACAATAAATTGTTTTACTACGAAAGATCTTTACAGTGTATTTTAAATTCCTTAAAGAAAATGAAATCAATTATTTCAGCGTACTTTACCAAAACTATTTTCGATTAAATTAAACCAAGCGAAAGCACAAAGACCAATACATGCAATTCTTCCATTCCATACCAAGTATGTGAGGTATGAGCTTCATAAGCTCAATCTTCTTGAAGTCATTGCATGATCTTAATGTAATTGAGTGTAGGTATTGTGTGTGCGGATTGAGTGGAGAGTCTTGAGTAATAATGAAATCAGCAAGTTTATGTTGATGGAGGTAACGTTAATGAATAATTACGTAACGCACATTTAAAATACTTTAGTAAATGTTTGGTTTTAAAAGAATTTTGTGCAATGCCTGGTGGCATAGCATTCTTCAAGAAATTTTTCAAATATTTAGAATTGTTTGTTCGTTGGTTGAAATTTGTATTAAGTTTGCAACATTTTCTAAGTTCTTCTTTAAACGGACGCTTAAATGAAATGCAAGTTCAGGAACCTTTAGGTTTCAATTCTTTTCAAAGTGCAAATAATTTACTGCTTCGCATGGTTCTGATCTTGATCCAAGCAGAAGATTTGGATAACAGGAAAAGTGGAAATATAGATGGAAATATTTGGGTAATCGAATTTGTCAAAAAAAAAAAAAACTGATTCATTGAGGCAGAGTGCTGCTGTATGTCGGGGTACCTCTCATCGATGCCGAGCACATGAATTGGGAATGTCTCCGTCATGTTTGCTAAGATCTTGCTTTTGCCCCACTGCCCGAGTCGCCCACTTCACCAACATCATATTCCATACATATTGTTATAGACTAATAAATAATCAATCAACAAAATATAAATTATAAAATAATATTTCATTTAAAAGTTATTAAAAAAACAAGCAACGACCTGGAATACAAAACGCACCCTGTATAATGTTTACTCCGAGGTAGATGAAGTACGTTTCTATTATAACCTATAGTATTATCATGGAGCGTGATTTTGTGTTGCGAACTCTAGCCTGGTGGTGGAGCTGAAATTAGCGCTAGATCTTACAGTGGAGAGTAGAACAAGATACAAAACAAGTAGTTAAAAAGAGAATATTTAATCATTAAATTTAGCAGAGACAAATCTAGCAAGTACTGTCCCTATACTTAAGATGTCGCCACAATCTTCCATCTTCTTGATAGTACTATAAGTTTTATATAAAAAGGAAGTACTTAAATATTTCGAAGTTTTTTTTTTATTTGCTCTACGCAGAACAAGTTTTCCTTGTTCTTCAATGAAAGATAATTTGAAAAAAGTATCTACATTCGATTTTAATGCATGCCGATAACTGTCTGCTCCAGAACTATATGGGAGATATCACATGGTAGCGGATATTGTTGTTTACAACCTGTGCATGTTGCGAATCGTTCAGAAAAACTATTTCTAAGTTGCCAATTGCACTTTCTATTTTCCTATGTCTCGCGATACAACTGGATCAGTTTTCCCAGAACCCCGAGTTTTGTTTCCGCCTTAAAGAGCTAACGATGAATGCTATTGTTGTGAACAGAGCTTTATACTACTACAGCGCCATCTGTTGGAAAACTGCATATCTAATTTATGGAAGAAACAAAAAGCTCTTTTCCAATGTCAAATGTATTTCTCCTTATTCCAAACATCTAGAACATTCCAACACAAGAACTTTCGAGAACAACTAATTTGAGTATATAAGGGAGTGTTCACGGTGAGCGAGACAGTTGATTTTTGATTACGGAAGTGTGCAAAATTCTGCTTATTGGATTGTGTAAAGTTTAAAACAAGTGTGATTTTAAATTGAATAAAGTATTTGAGTTGATTATAAATTGAGATTTATTGTTGTGATTTGGAAAGTAAAAATAAAGAAGAGATACTAGAAAGAGTAATAAGTTTTATTTAACGAACCTACCAAAAATATTACATTGGTGTCAGAAAAGTGGAATGAAACTTATTGTGCAGTGAAGTGTGAAAAAAATAAATAGTAAAATAAAAAAATGAGCAAGTTACTAAAAGAGCTCAACTGTAATGAGCTGAAAAGTGAATTAGGCAAGCGAGAACTTTCTAGAGCAGGATCGAAAAATGAGCTTGTTCTGCGTTTGGCCGAATATTTGAAACAGCAAAATGAAGACCCGGACATCTTCGTCTTTGAAGCTGACGCTGAGGAAGCAGACGTAAGTAAAAATGTAGATGTTTCAAATATGATTAGTCTTCTGCTTCAGCAACAAAAGAATGTTCTCGAACGTCTCGAGGAACGCCTTGATAAACAGCATAGCGAACAGAAGGACCTTCTCGAAGAGCAGAGAAACATGCTAGAAGGCAAGCTTGTTAACATCGAGAATAATGTGTCTGCACTTGATGAACGTGTTTCATTGCTAGAGAATCAAGTCGACAACAAAATGGAGACGTTTTCAAAAGAGCTAGATCGCATTCGAAATATAAATATTCGGGAAAGTTCTGGAGAAACATTGAGGAAAAAGGAGATGCAACCTCCAACCTTTGATGGACAAACTTCTTGGTCTATATACAAGAAGCAATTCGAGGCAGCTTCCACAACAAATGGCTGGGATGAGGCTGACAAATATATAGCCTTAACTCTTGCTCTTAGAGGAGCAGCTGCTGAGTTGTTGCAAACCATACCAGCAGATAAGAGCGGCGACTTCAATTCCTTAGTTTTGGCTATAGACAAACGCTTTGGTAACAGCCACATGAAAGAAGTCTTCAAAGTGCAACTCAATTCCAGAGTTCAGAAGAGAGGCGAAACTCTACAACAACTCCAAGCGGACATTGAAAGGCTTGTTCATCTTGCATATCCAGATGTTGGAGAGGAAATCTGTAACCAGTTTGCAGTTGAGGCATTTGTTCGCGCCATTTCCGACATACATCTTCAAAGGGCCGTGCGAACTGCTGGAAAACGAACTCTTTCGGAAACATTAGCGTTTGCCTTGACAATGGAAGCAGCTGAGCAATCTTCTCACGGAGTACATCGACTTAGAGAAGCCATCGTCGAAGAATGCTCATGCCAAAGAACTGATGTCCAAAGGAACCAACGAAACGGACTTGCAAAGTGCTGGAATTGCAACAAGACCGGACATTTACAGCGTCAATGTCGATTACCACCAAGAAGAGCTTGTCAACATTGTGGGCACGGAGTTTCAAACTCAGAACAAGGTAACAATAACACCAGTGTTACTTCCCGAACAGTTTCCCAACAGGGAAACGAGTAAGAACCAACTTCGAGGGGCAGAAGCTGGTTTCTGGTATCGATGGCCCCAGAAACACCATCCAGGTCTCTCAGACTAAACGAGACAATAAAAGTCTGACTGTCGAGGCAACTTTAAATGGCAACAAACGTGTGGTCACAATTGACACCGGTGCCACAGCCTCCATTGTGCGTCAAGACCTAGTACACCTGAATTGGCTACACAACACCAATAGCTACCGTCTAAGAACTGCTACAGGAGAAGCAGCTAGGGTTTATGGTGAGGTCCGACTTGGAATTCGAATAGCAGATATAGAATTCTCACACAAATTTTTGGTGGCAGATATATGTGACGAGTGCATCATCGGAATGGACTTCGTGAAAGAACATCGAGTAGTTTCGGATATCGGCAACCAGGTACTCAAATACCAGAATACAGAGATTCCAATGATCTATGGGCACGAAGGAATAACAACTCTAAGTACTGTCATCAAAGAAGATGTGGTTATTCCTACTTCTTCTGAGGTATTTCTTTGGACAAAATTAGATGGTGAGTGTGGACGCCATCGATACCTAATGGTGGAACCAGGCCCAGATTGTTCTTCCCAAAAGGTCATCATTGGGAAGACACTTGTGGCTCCGAAGAACAATATGGTCCCCGTACGGATACTCAACACCAAACCGTACGATGTAAAGTTAACGAAAGGAGAAATTATCGGTAAGTGCGAATCCGTCGCAGCCATAACACAAATCGACGCTGAAACACCGAGAAAGACATTAGACCCTGAGGAGCTCAATACCATCAAGGCAAAGATACCCAATTCATCTAACCTAGACCAACATCAGGTTAAAACGGCAGAAAGCCTTCTGAATGAGTATGCCGACATTTTCGCTTCGCCAAACGAGAAATATGGAAGGACACAAATGGTGCAGCATTGAATAAATACAGGAGATGCAAGACCCATTCGTCAGCCCGCAAGACGTCTGCCACTGGCCAAACAAGATGAAGTTGACGAAATGATTACCACCATGAAGAAGGATGGTTTGATTGAGAACTCCAAGAGTCCTTGGGCGTCACTAGTGGTCCTAGTCAAAAAGAAGGACGGAAGTACACGGTTTTGTGTTGACTACCGAAGGTTGAATGACGTAACCAAGAAAGACAGCTACCCCCTGCCAAGAATTAGTGACACCTTAGATGCGATGGAAGGAGCACATTGGTTTTCAACGTTGGACTTGAAAAGTGGATATTGGCAAGTTGAAATTCACCCTGAAGATCGAGAAAAGACAGCGTTCTCCACAGGTAATGGGCTCTGGCAGTTCAAGGTAATGCCGTTTGGTCTTTGCAACGCTCCGGCAACATTTGAGCGTTTGATGGAGTGCGTCCTTCAAGGTCTGACTTGGAAAACTTGTCTTGTCTACTTGGATGATGTTATCATTTATGGAAAGACTTACGACCAACACTGTAAGAACCTAAAGGGTGTGTTCCAGAGACTTCGAGAGGCTAACCTTAAACAGAAAAATGTGCACTGTTCCAGACTGAAGTTAAGTATTTGGGACATATCATCTCGTCCCAAGGAGTCAAGACCGATCCTGAAAATGTTGACACAGTCAAAAATTGGCCAACACCACAGGACAAACATCAACTACGAAGTTTTCTTGGTCTTGCTACTTATTATAGACGTTTTGTTAAGGACTTTGCCGGAATTGCGAAGAGTTTGCATCAGCTTACGGAAAAGAACAAGCAGTTTAGATGGTCAGGTGAGTGTGAAAAAGCCTTCCAAGAACTGAAATACCGTCTATGCAATGCTCCGGTGCTGATCTATCCGACTCCAGGCAAGTCTTTTATCATCGATGCTGATGCAAGCAATGTGGGAGTCGGCGCTGTTCTGTCACAAGTGCACAATGGCGAAGAAAACGTTGTCGCCTATTTCAGCAAAGTACTGTCGAAGACCGAAAGGAACTACTGTGTGACCAGAAGAGAACTCTTGGCACTCATCTTGGCAACGAAACACTTCAAATACATCTATGGACAGAAGTTTCTTCTACGAACCGATCATAGTGCTCTTAACTGGTTGTTGAACTTCAAGAACCCAGAAGGACAAGTCGCAAGGTGGATAGAAAGACTGCAGACTTACGATTATGAAATTCAACACCGAAGGGGAAAGCTGCACTCAAATGCCGACGCGCTATCCCGAAGGCCTTGTAAAATAGACTGCAAGCATTGTAGGCGACAAGAAGAAAAGGAATCCATCAACATTCTGCGAATAAGGGCTGACCCCATTTGTGGATGGAGCCATGAGGAAATAAGATCTGCTCAACAAGAAGAGCCGACATTGAACCTCTTCTCGCATGGAAAGAACATGAAGAAAAACCCGCATGGAATGACATTTCCGATAGGAGTCCAGTTTTAAAGGCCTATTGGGCACAATGGGACTCACTTCATGTGCGAGAAGGTGTTCTTCGGCGTAAATGGGAGTCCGCTGATGGTAATTCCTATGTGATGCAGCTTGTGTTACCTCAATCGAAAATCAAAGAGGTTCTTCGAGAGATGCATGATGGACCTTCAGGAGGCCATTTGGGAGTCAATAAGACTTTAGAAAAGGTGAGGCAACGATTCTACTGGTTGCATGCAAGAGACGACGTTGAAAAGTGGTGTCGAAATTGTGACGCTTGTGCTGCAACCAAAGGACCTGGTAGAAAACTGCAAGGAAAAATGATGCAATATAATGTCGGCTCACCGTTTGAAAGGATTGCTGTTGATGTGGCTGGCCCATTTCCGGAAACGAATGCTGGAAACAAATACATTCTGGTGGTAATGGATTACTTCAGCAAATGGCCTGAGGCATACGCTATTCCAAACCAAGAAGCCAAGACCGTGGCCGACCAGATTGTGTCTAACTGGGTAAGCAGGTTTGGTGTGCCTATGGAACTTCATTCCGACCAAGGAAGGAACTTCGAGTCGAACATATTCTAAGAGGTCTGCGCGTTCCTTGGCATTAAGAAAACGAGAACCACACCACTTCACCCGCAATCTGATGGAATGGTCGAGAGATTCAACAGGACGTTAAAATAGCACCTCACTAAGGTCGTAGGCGACTACCAAAGAAACTGGGATAGGCACATACCACTATTTTTGATGGCCTACCGAAGTGCAATACATAGCTCAACAGGACAAACACCATCTGAAATCCTGTTTGGAAGAAGCATACGGCTGCCTAGTGAGATAAGGTTTGGACATCCATCACAAGAGTCTAAGGAAACAGGGGATTACGTGAGTGACCTACAAGAGAGGCTAATCGACATCCACGAAAGGACCAGGACTAGAATGAGCACTTACAGCGATCGAATGAAGACAAGGTACGACATAAGAGCAAACACGACAGGATTCCAAGTAGGAGATCGTGTATGGCTGTATAATCCACATCGTCAAAAGGGATTGTCGCCGAAGCTTCAACAAAACTGGGAAGGCCCTTATACTGTCGTCACGAAAATCAATGATGTCGTTTACCGAATTCAAAGAGGGCCAAGAGGAAAGTTAAAAGTTGTGCATAGCGATCGACTGCACCGATACAGTGGCGAATCTGGCGATAGAATTGTTCGGGACGAACAATCTTAAGAAGGGGGCAATGTTGTGAACAGAGCTTTATACTACTACAGCGCCATCTGTTGGAAAACTGCATATCTAATTTATGGAAGAAACAAAAAGCTCTTTTTCAATGTCAAATGTATTTCTCCTTATTCCAAACATCTAGAACATTCCAACACAAGAACTTTCGAGAACAACTAATTTGAGTATATAAGGGAGTGTTCACGGTGAGCGAGACAGTTGATTTTTGATTACGGAAGTGTGCAAAACTCTGCTTATTGGATTGTGTAAAGTTTAAAACAAGTGTGATTTTAAATTGAATAAAGTATTTGAGTTGATTATAAATTGAGATTTATTGTTGTGATTTGGAAAGTAAAAATAAAGAAGAGATACTAGAACGAGTAATAAGTTTTATTTAACGAACCTAGCAAAAATATTACACTATGATACGTGGCTTTGAAGTCGATCAAAATCGTTGGTCTTTTCCTAAGTGTGTCTTTGTTTAAGTGTGCAAAATGTGATCGATCTTCTCGTCGAGAACTGCAGTTCAAATTTTTACTTATTTACTTGCTTACTTAAGGTGGTGCTACATTCCGAGGTGGACCGAGGATTCAACCAACAAGCTTTTCCAGCCAGCTCGTTCCCTAGTTAGCTGTCTCCAGTTTTCAAAGCCAAGTTGGTTGAGATCCACTCGCGCTACGTACCACATTGCTCATGTCAGAATAAACATTTTGCACGAGCGATTTTCGAACATGGTTATGTCACGCGGAAGCGATGAGAAATAGCCAAATGGCCACACAGATCGAATGATCTGACCCCGTTAGTCTTCTTCTTGTAGCGTTTTCTTAAGTCACATCAGATCTATGCCAATAAACTACAAACTATCACTATCCGATTTAGGCGCCAGAAGTATGGAAAATTGGACGATTCGTATGCGCGCCACTTAGCGAATCCACGGCATTCATTTGAATGATTTTATATTCCATACTTAATGGCATTCATGGGTCTTCTAAATAAATAGAAAAAATCAATAATATATTACTCGCAGTTTGTTACATTTAAATTAAAAGATAGGAAACGCTTAATACAAAACCAATCAGATGTTCTATTTCATCATGCAACATGTGGAATTTTACCACAAACTACTCTTTTGATGTTTCATTAGTCAGAATATAGCATTTTTACTGATCCTGTGCATTTTTAACCTTATGCAAAATATAATTAATTATTGGCTTATTAACTATCGTTCAGTAATTTGAGGCTTAAAAGCAATGTACTGTAAGAAGTTCATTATATGGATTTAGCTATAGCCATAAAAGAAACTTAGTCCTTTTATCAAGAGAAGTAAATATTTCCAACGAAATAAGTTATTGCAAAATTTGCATGCACATATGCAAAGGGGAAAATGCACGCTTCAAAATCCCGATCATTTTTTACACTTTTAAAGGTCAATCGCAAATATTTTGAAGAAAGAAAAAAAGAAAAACCTCATAACAACTGTCACCGAAAATCTCGATTTTTTTCAATTTACAATTCCACTCGTCCAAAGTAAACATTTTTTTTTTCTTTTTTGGAAATAAACCCATCAACATTCCAGAGTTCAATTGCTGTTTTCCTTAAAAGTACAGGACTTTCGCAATACACCAGTATAATAAAATGAAAAAAAAAACAAGCGAAAACTATGCCATTTACTACCACAAAAATGTTAACACCTTTTCCCTTCGACTGCGAATACATTGTGCATCAGTGATCCAAAAAAAAATAAAAGAAAACAATTTAAAACTCGAAAACAAACCACAATTTGACCTTAAAATTCCGTTACAGATAAAGCAGCTTCAAGCTTCTGCAAAAAGAAGATAACCCGACCCGAATATCTGCGAAAAAAATTAAACCAAAAACACGTTAGCCCAATAAATTCCATGCGAAAAAATGAAACTGGTCATATTCGATGCATTTTATAGGTATACGAGTACCTATCGACATTTTAACATATCATACATATTTTTCCACCACGCAAACTGCATGCAGCACGCTGGCAAGCGCATTTGCAGCAGCATACATGGGGGCATTTTGCCAAAAAAACTGGCAAAAATAGTTTAAATTTTTGAAAAATTATGATTTTTTCCTCAGATTGCTTCCATCTTCGTCTATATTTCATATGCACTTTCCATCTTCAATTTGATAAGTTTTTATGTAACGGATAGAAAGTGCTTTTAAGTTTCTTTTAATCACCCCATTAAAACCCGCAAAACGACCCCTAATTAGACTTTATTATTTATTTTGTCTGAGATTAGTTAAATTTTGTCTTAAATTCACAAAATTTAACTGCCTTTAAGTTGAAAATTTTCAGTGTGACTTAACTGCTGTTAGGCATAAAGCTAAAACCTACTTACATCTTCAGTGCGAATTGCGAATATTTTCGCAATAAGTAAGGTAAGCAGATATGTGAGTGTATTCGCAACTAAATTATATGAAAAGAAAACAACAAGAAAAGTCGATTAATGAAAACCGGTGTAAGCAATGACCTTTAAGGACGTTCAAATTCGCTCTGAGTTGGAGGCAAAAAAAAAATATCTTACCCACAGTTTTGTTTTTGGTTTGCAGCTGACGTAGCGATAAAGATACAATAGTTGTAGTAGAGCATGTTTTGATTTTTGGAATGCTGTATGGGATCCGGTCACAATCTGTTGCCTATATTTGATCATTGATGGGACGTACCAGCCTTTAACGAGATTTCTGTCATTTGTGTTTATTTTTTTTTAATTTGAGATCTTTGAGTAATTGGGATACCTACGTAGATTAAATGTAAGTATATGTCAAGTTGCGCCATTATCAATCTAAAGCCGCCTAAGATAGATAGAAAAACAGATAGCAAAAAGTGAAAGGGGTCTGTAAGCAATAATTAGTCTAAGTTTGCAGCAATTCTATTATGCAATAAGGTGAAATTTATCAGCGTCGATTTGCAAATGAGGCATAATGGTCGTCTTACACTTCTCTTCTTCAATTTTCTATACTACAACAAGAATGTTAGAGAGTCAATTAGCGTTTTTTAGATGAAGTAAAATAAGAACTAGCAGCGGTTTTAGAATCTGGCTTTTGAGGCGATTTTATAAATAAGCCAAGGAACTGGTTCCGAACCACAAGGATTAGTAAATGGGTTTTCAATTGACGCGAGTACATTTTGGCGGCCATGTTGTTTTGGTAACATCTGTCAAATATATTGTTTATTATTCATTTACTGATACCAAATCACCATGGCAAGTAACACGATCGAACAGCACTTGCAAATGATAAGACTTTATTATCAAAATGAGTGTTCGTTACTGCGAACGTACATTTTACGGAAGACGTGGTGACGCTTCAACACAGTCCATCTCTTCAACATTTGGTGGCTAAATTTAAGCCGACCTGTATGTTATCAATCAGTCAAAATTCGAATGCCAAAAGAACGCAAGATCGGCTGAGAAAATCGCTGCGGTCCGTGAAAGTTTACAGCTGAAAACTCGGCCTTTCGCACACTTCGACTTGGCGATGTTTTCTCCGGGACTTGGGTCTACACTCGTACAAGATCCAACTGACTCAGGAGCTCCAATTTCATGACCATAGACAACACCGTTTGTTCGCTGAATGGCCTTTGGAGCGTTTTGAAGTGGGCCCAAATTTGGACCGAAGAACCAGCTTTAGCATTTTTGGATCAATGACTGTGCTAAAAAGCAAATATACCATATAAGGGAGGTCACCAACCCACACGAGAGATACCAGGTGACAATGTATCCTCAAAAAGTTATCGTTTGAATTGGATTTCGGGCCAACGGCATTATTGGTCCTTAAGTTTTCGAAAACGAAGTTGATGAGGCGGTCACCGTCAATGGCGAGCGTTTTAGAACGATGATAACCAATTTCTTATGATCCAAATTGTACCATATGGACCTAGATATAGACGCATTACCTTGGTGGACAATAAACGTCACCTCTGCGAGAGATAACCTCGTTTTCAAATTGTTCATGCATAATGTCAATCGTGGCGTCAGCTGTGTGGCACTTAGCGCCGTCCTGTTAGAACCACATGTCTTTGGTGTCCGTAGCATCCAATTTGGACCAAAAGAAATTGTTTCGCATCGACCGATTGTTCTCGTCTTAATAACCTGGCCAACATCGTTCTCAAAGAATTATGGACACCAAACAGTGACTTTCTGTTGATGCTTTTCAATTTGGTGAAGATCCACCTTTTTGGATTTTGACTGTCCCAAATTCGACAGTTTTGCTTGTTGACGAATCCATTCATCCAAAATTGGGTGCTGAATTGGATTTTTCGACGGAAATTGGGGTCAACTTCAAACTGCCAGTTAGCGAACACACGTGTCGTTGTCTATGGTCGTTAAATCTGATCTCCTGCGTTAATTGAAGTTTATACTAGTCGGCCTATGTCATGATGCAAAATCCGCCGAGTTATGGTGCGAAAGGCAGGGTTCTTGTCAAGTACCGAATTCAATAAAACGATATTCCAGAAAGCTAGTGTTAAATGCTGTTAGGTGCCAAGCTTAAAAAGAAATGGACATATTGTTGATATATTTTTACCTGTTGCATTGGAGGTTCTATACAGGGTGTCCCTTAATTCGTGCATAATATTTTAGTGTATATTGGGTATATTCTAAGAAAAAAATTGTTCTACAGTATGGACCTGTCTCCAATTTTTATATCAAAGATATATCGGGAATTTAAGAAAAGGCCTATTTTGGTGTACCCTGAACCTTGTTAACGGTAATTGCGTTGTTAGTACTAATGATAGAAACTTCACTTAGGCCTTTATTTTTAGGAGAAAAACCAGCCTTTGTAATTGCGTTTCAATTAATATGATATAGTATGTATGTTATGCATTCGTAACAAAAATTTAACTCGAGATTTTGATCAGACTTGACATTATACGAACGATTATAGAGAAGACGAAAATGTATGTCTGTCTGTTCGACCATAGCTAAACGACTCGGCCGATTTTCTTTAAACTTTGTAGATAGCATTTAAATTTTTTTTTTTTCAAAATTTTTTAAAATAAAATTTCATTTTATTTTGATTTTGATTTTCTCAAAAACAGTACAACCGATTATGATAATTTCTTTTTATGCTAAAGCTTCCTAAAAGTTTGGATATTATTTCGTATTCAAATTTCCAAAAAATTTTGTTTGGATTTAAAAAAAAATTAAAAAATTACTGACTGCACGTACCATATACCCTTGTTTCGAATTTTGAATTTCTCATTATCAGCATAACGGATGTTAATAACAAAATTTATAGAGAAGCTTCTTGAAAGCATTTTCTTTTGTAATTTAATTTTTATCCGTAGAGTAATAAAACTTTAAAGTTGACGTTCCAAAATGTTTTAAGAACTTGCATAAACTAATGTTTGTTTGAGAAACCACAAGGCATCCTACTTTTAGATCCAACTACAACTACTAAAGGAGTTGTTTTAGTCATTAAAATTAAAGTGCACGACTGGGTCGCACGAACATGCTCCTATGTAATGGACTAGGAATTTTAAAAAAACTGTTCATAAGGATAGAATTATTTTTTTAAATTCTTTTAATGGTAAGAGACAAGAACAGAATGCTATGCAAATATGAATTTATGCAAGAACAAAAATTATAAGTCATTGTAGTGTTTTCTTTAAAATATAAGCTTTTATATACAAAATTTTTAAAACATTTTTAAGAAAAAAATTTGGTATGCCAACTTTAAGTTTTTATTACTGTAGGAATTGAAATTAAATTTCCAAGAAAAATATTGATTCGTTTTTGAAATGTCGAATTTTCTAAAAAAAAAAATTATTTATTTTTTCAAAACTCAAAAAATATTTTTTTTAAGTTTTGAAATGCAATGGTTTTAACACTTTTTAGAAGCATCTCTACGAAAAAATTTCATTAAAATCCGTTATGTCGATAATTAGTAATTTAAAATTTGAAAAAAATGGTTCTATGGTAGGTACAAGCTGTAATATCTTAATTTCAAAATTTTTTTATAATATTAAAGATCGGTAAAATTAATTGAAAGAAAAAAAAAATTATCAAAATTCTAGGCTCCGTTTTCGAGAAACCAATTTTTAACATTTGTATGGTGGGTACCTTTATTTTTAGGTAAAATAAAACTTTTTTTCATACATCTTGTAAACTATGTTGAGAAACTTTTTTTTAAGTTTAAAAAAAATTCCAATTTTCGAAATACATATTAAGTTTAAAAAAAAAAAATTGAAAATCAAAAACAAAAAAATTGGTTTTTTTGGGGGTATACTCTCAATAACCATTTTTGGGAAAATTTTTTTCAACTAGTACCTAGCTTTAACTAAATGAAATTTTTTTGTATCTTTTTTTTTTAAATCTGTCGAACAGTTTTTGAGCAAAAGAAATATTTACAAAATTTCGAACAAAATTCGTATGGCAGGCGCCGTTATTTTTAGTCTTAAAAGAAAAAAGAAAAAAACCTTTTGGGGGAAAAAATTAAAAATGATGTCTACCAACTTTGAAGAAAATCGCCCTAGCCGTTTAGGCTGTAGTTGAACCGACAGACAGACAGACAGAATTGCTAGACCCACTTTTTTAGTCTTCGCTATCATCGTCATGTCAACTTTGATCAAAATCTCGAGTTCGATTTTTTTTTTACGAATGCTTAACTTGCCTTACAGTACCTATAAGTCACAAGTAAAAATTATTTTTACTTATAAAAATAATTAATTTTTACATAATAAAAATTATTATGAACATTTTTCTCTAGTAACATTAATTTTTTAAATTTTAAGTCTTTTACATAAGAGCAAGTTCGTGCGATCCAGTCGTGCGTTTTATTTTAAGCGCGGCTATAAAGGCCGAATTTTGTTTATTCATCATACCTGATCCTATATCATTCTTATCTTTTGCGTCCTGGCTTACAATAATATCTGTATTATACCACGAGAGAACAGATTGAAGCTTTTGAGTTAAGCACTTGAAGGGTAAGGTGTTTTAAAGTTCCAAGTCCTTATCCTTCGCCGTTCCAGGGTTTGTTGATAGAAACTAATCGGTATGTAGATTTAAACAATGGCGCAAAATTTTAGTTGAATTAGTACGATGTTAAAGCTGTTTTAGTATAAAACTAGGTTAAAATAACGATTTTGTAAATTTTAATCGAATATAGCATCATACTTTCTTTACCTTTTTATTAAAGTTAAAACCATTGAATACCTATTTCATTTTTTTAGTATCGTGCTATTTACAAACGCCACACAAGGTCTGTTTACCTAGTTTTTTGTAGGAACTGTCATTGTTTTAGGTGCAATTCAGAAGCAATTTATTAAGAAAATTGCTTTAGTACGATACTAGTTAGAAAATGTTTAAAATTAATAATGAGCTAGTTAACTACACAAAAGTTAGCAAATTGCTAAGTAGTATCATACTTATACCTTAATAATAGGGTGTTTAAAATTTTGCGCCATTGTTTCTAAATCGAGTTGACTCAGATAATTTGAACCGAGTAAGTTGCAGGTTATAAATTTACAGTCTCACTTGTCTACTTTCACATAATGTTTAGTTAATTTTAAATATCTTCTTTTTTTCTGTGTGTACAATGTAAATATGTTCAATATTCTTTGCTCAAGAGGCCTTGGTTCATCCAACACTTCGGTGTAATTTTGAGCTATGGCAATACGAAACTGAAGTTCCCCATTCCAACATCTCTAGATTAGATTTATGGTTGCTTTAAAACCCCTAATATCTGGAAACATCCTGCAGATATACGAGTATTATTCAGGGATTATTTCCCGACTTGGTGCTCTGGCCAATAAGCCCTAACATTTGCGTAACATTTTCAGTGGAAGTTTCTATTAAAAAGTGACATGGCACACCGCCAATAGTGCTCTGACTGAGATTTAATATCCTTAGACCTTGAGGCAAGTCGCATGACGACAGCCCTAATCACATGTATTTCTTTTTGTACAAAAATATATTGTTGAAGGGATTGGAAAAATAAGTTTATTTCGGTACAGTGATTTATCTTTACGTGTACATGTCTAGTTGACTCGCCGCACTGGCAGAGGACGAACTATTGTCAATGCTGACAATTCCATTTAATTTAAAGTAATGACAGAACCACATCATTAACTTACCGATTTAATAACAAAGGAAACCCATAAAACAGTCCTTGAGATCGTAAATCACCTCCCAGTGCCTACGTGTTTTGCTAGAAGCGTAGAGCGCAGTCGATCCGGTGCGGTGTAGCAATTGACCTGCATTCAACTTTTTATGTCAAAACAACGCACAGAATCAATTTGTTCTTACAGCCCCTGGGTTTCTCGCGTGAAACAATGCCTGATAGTGGATGGTATATCCGTTGGCCATCTGCACGTAGATTTTGGTGAAGCCTTTGATGTATTGGTTATTGCAGGAAAAAAGTGTCATTGCCTTCGGCTATATGGTAAGAAACCTACGTGACAAAGTTTAACAAACCGCCATTGCCAGCATGAGCACCATCATTGCTAGGAGAGTTCATTGCATCCGAAGTGATTTGGAAACTTTCCGCCAAGAATGTCATCGACAAGCAAACATTCAAATAGTACATGCAAACGTCAGTCGTCGTTGCCATAAATCAATAACCAAATCACACTCTACGTTTACTTACTTATACGAGTACGAGGAGATATGAACCTACCTTTATGCTCGTACCTTGTAATAATTGTTGATACTGATTTTAATCAAAAATGTCTGCATGAATAATCGTTATTCGTAACGTAATGTGCGGTTACACGGTAAGCAGTTTGCATTTATTTCTTTTTTTTTTTTTTCATCAAAGATGGAAATTTTTCTGGAATGACATAAGAACTTACGAATATTTGCATTATGTTGAAAAATATGAATAACTTAGATTTACGAAATATAGGTCCCAGTAAGTCGAAGGCGAAAAATTTAACCTCGATTGTTTTCATGCAGAAATATTTACTTACATTTCGGTTGACTAATAAATGTGTTGTATTTCGTTAATGGTGTCGTAAATAAGCCAGCTGGTAATAGTACCTAATCAATTTTAGGTCCTACAAATATTAGAAGTAATGCCGAACTTCGCCATTTTCTATATTCGAATTGGTTTTCAGTTATAACTACATACAATATACAGGATTTTCTTCAATTTTTGAGAGCTCTATTGGATAAATTTCGGTGCCTCAAATGATCAAGGGTTCACGAGATAGTTTGATCTTGTAAGGATGTAGGTCAAGATCTTTATCAAGTTGTTTTTTCTGCCCAGTTGATCAGGTTCGATACGTAACAAGATATCGGATTGGAATGTCCTGTTGAATCGACGCCCGCCTGCTTAAAGAATCAACACGAATCTTTATAAGCTTTAGTACTTCAAATACGTAAGTAATCCTGTCTAATTGACATGAAAAACTTGTCTATGTAATCTAAATGAATCCAAGTCAAATCAATCCCTAAACCTTGTTAAACACACGAACCAGGAAAAATCGAATTAATTAATACTGTAATGGTTTGACATTTTAATGGACTTTCAAGTGATAATGGCTAGTTTTTCAACTCATTTGGCAACTGCAGCTCTACTAAGGTTAACGGACCAAGAACTGCCTACTTTCGGGGCAAAAATACAAAAAAATTAAATGACATAGCAGTTAGGTCGAGATTTATAAGCGTAAATTCGAGCGAAGAAATAATGGATATTTTATTGGAAATCATCAGAAAAGCTTCCCCCAAATAGTCATCATTTCAAAAGGCTTTATGCCTTAAGTTATAAATTGTAGAATAAGCTTCGTTAGCTAGGCCACTGTAAATCGACGACTTTTAAAGAAGTTGGAGTAGAAACTTTTCCCTTTTAATTTGGAAAACTTCTCACTAGCGAATCATCACCTTTAGTTTTTCAATACGCATTTCCAGATGAAGTTGCTTAGGAACTTGGTTGTAAAAACAAATTTTTGCCCTAGACACCATTCCTAGAAGATATCTATATAACATGAAAAATTAAAATTTATGCATTTTTGTAGATTTTAAAGCAGCTATTGACACTGTCAATAGAAACTCACTTTTATATAAGTTGATTTTAATAGGGGTCTCTATAAAGTTTCTTGGCGTCTATACAAAATTTATTACAAACACTTCAGCGTTAGTTTGGAATGGGAGTGATACGCTGTGTTCTCAGTCCTGTTTTCTCCGCTCTTTTCTTTGACTATGTACCGGGAAGCTTGCCTGGCGGTGTTGTTGTGGGAGATGTAAATACACCCCCCTATTACGGTTTGCGAATCGAACGTTCGAGGTGAGATTTTTTCATTAGCGAACTACACATTCGAAGTACTACGGTTGGCGAACTTTACAATTCGAGTTTGAAATTTGATTGTTTAATAAAAATATCAAATATATGACATTTAAGTCGAACCAAAGGTCCTCGACACTCACATATTTATTTGTTCGACTCGCCAGCTGTAATAAGGGGGATAAAAACACTTCTATAAGCCAACGATATAGTTGTTCTGGGAAATAACCCCATTACACTTCAGCTTCAAGCAATTAAAGTAAGGCAGTATTGCGAAACTTGGGATCTAAAAACAATCACGTCGAAATCAAAAGTCATGGTATTTCAGCACTTAAGAAGACTACGAAGAAAAAGTTGGCAAGTAGCGGGCGAACCTTTAAAGGTTGCCAATGAGTTCAGGCGAGTTGATTTTCGTGAATCGAGTCTCACACTCTCGGCTACAGCAGGTACATTCTCGTTTGTGAGCACCGTACGCCGACGGGTTCTATGAGTGATGTTGACGAAGTAATTTTCCATCAAATAAAGACTCAAATTTTAGAACTCAATTTCAATTTTATTTAAGTAAAAAAAATACTAAATTAAGGCACAAATGAGAAAACTAAAATTTTCGTTTTTGTCGGTTGCGTTGCTGGTTCAATTCTAACCTCTTCTTTTTACCTCGTGCAAATCTTCTTTTTGACGTTGGTTTTTATGTAAGTGGTACCAAATTTAGATCAATATTTTTGGGGGTGTCAGCGTTGCCAGGTTTGCCAACAAGTGATGTCCACTGGCATACCAGTCTCACGAACTTTTTGCACAAATGTGTGTACAGCTGGCGCAGTTGGTGCTTCATTTTGGCCAAAACTTCTTTTCAAAAGACGCATTCTTTGGGCTACACAGTACTCACTTCGGAAATAAGTTTTCAATATTTGCCAACGTTGTTCAAGCACAAGACGGGTCATCTCGTTCCGCGGAGGTATGATACTGACTTTCTGTCAAGATTTCGAGCGGGAAACAGCTGTCATTGTCAAAATAACCTATGTTTTTAAAAGAAACCACCAGATGGCCCGCCATGTAGAACGTTATATCATTCCCTAGGCTTTAACAGTATATTCAAAATGAGGATACTATACCTGCATTTTTGTATGTATTATAAATTATATTATTATTATATTATACTTTATGAATTATTCCACACAGACAAGATCAAGCGATTAAAACTTGTTGCCTTTGTAACTTAAATGTAGCTGAAGGCTTGTGCCTTGTGGCTCCTTGCAACATCTGTTTGATGAGTTGGATAAGTAAGTGTTTGGTGTATATATCCGTTTGTTTAGTCAGTATTGCTTATTAAGTAGAGAGGGCTGTCCCTTTCCTCAAGAGGATTTTACCAATTTTAAGGAGAGGAAGCCCCATCAACTCACTGACTCTCTTTTCACCCTTAGTGTACAAACAGAGTGGAGCAGCGAGTGAGCAAAAGCAGCGAGCAAAGAGTGAAGCGGAGAAAAGCGGGATTTCAAACATTTTTGATTTCTCCGCTCTCATCGCTGCGATTTTTAACTAGAAGTGGTGAAATTTTGAACTGTTTTTTGTATTTAAAGTTACTGCAAGATGTTTTATTGACTAGAATCGGGTTTGCTACGAAATTTGTCCACTTCTTCGTAAGCTTGTTTTGAATTTTGTTAAGTAAATAACCGAATATTTTCATGTTCATTCGGAAATATCTTGAAACTTAACATGATTTTCTGTTTCCGCGTTTCAGAAAATATCATATATGCTTAAAAATGGGTTTTCAATAAAGTACAGATTCAAATTATTAGAATCTATTTTTATTTGAAAAATACAAATATTTAAATGAAAAAGAATAATCTCTTGCCTGTTTTCTTCTACTTTGCTCTTGCTCCTTGCTCCTCACTCTGGCTAGTCATCATCCTTGCTCGCTGCTCGACCTCTTTGCTCTTTGCTCTGATGAATTTCGCAGCTTTGCTCTCCGCTCCACTCTGTTTGTACCCTTAGAGTGACAATCAATGGTGTATAGGCGAGGTGCCCATTCTCCGCTTGTTGCTGCTCCTAAAGGAAACAAGTGCGCCGTTCAGTCGTTTTCGTTCGTTCCATCATTGTCGTTCTGGGCTATTTTTATGTCTTTTGACCGTTGCTGGAGAAGATTTCTAAACTCATGTTTGCTTGGAATGTCAGAGAGTTTTATTAAGTCATTCAAGAATTGTCTCCCTAGGAGAGGCCTGTTTCTCAGATGATATAGATCAGGGCAGTAACACGTGTAGTGCGGAATATCCTCATGTATCTCCAGCGCACCACATCCTCTGCAGAAGTTGTTCATACTGATGCATACGAGAAGAAAAATTAGGCAATAGTTTTCTGGTTATAGCACAGATATCGAGCAAGCTCCAACTCTTCTTTGTTGCAGTTAGAACTTTGCTTTCGATTACCTGTTTAAGATTACAGGGTGGGACCTGAACTGTTATGTCTGCCTTATTAAGATTAAGTCTTGATCCTCTTCTTATCAGCTCGTCAGGGCTTTAATAATCTAGGATACCACTGTGACCAGGAACCCAACAGAGCCTTATGTTCTTATGTGTACCAATTACACTTAGCTCTTCGCGAAAAAAATAGCTTTTACTGCCGTTTGACTATCAATGAAAAAAGTGATATCAGCTTGTGATTTTCCCATCATTTAGATTTATCGTTACTGTCAGGTCCTCTGCCTGAAAAACACTGCTAATATCAGGAATTCTGAATGGACTGGCTAGTTTAATTTCTGAAAACGACCCTGCACCAACACCAGTATCCATCTTGGAACTTTCGGTATAATGCTATTATTGACTCGCAGGTTAATGGCTCGTTGATTTGCCAGTCCTCTCTGCTAGGAAAGGTGATCGTGAACGACTTGTAAACGGTGTGTTATGTAGCCAGTGTACTCCTTATTCCCCGTGTATTTCTGTAGAGAAGAATCTGTAGAATCTGCGCATGATCTATGGCACTGTGTCTCCAGCTACCAGTTTTGCTGTATAAAAAGATCTAGAAGTTTTAAGTAGAGTATAGCTTCCAGACCCTCTATCGGGGGAAAATAGCCCATTTTATCTTGTCTTCCGTAATCAACGACGCTGGTGTTGTGTTCTCTACGCAAAACGTTAGGGATGTTACTTGGTAAGTGAGCGTTTATCAAGAGTTCCAGTCTTTCGCTACAAGATTCTGTCCAATGTTCATTGGATTCCTTAAGAGATCCCAGAACAATAAGTGCCTTAGCAAGTATTTTCCTGAGTCTTCCTGATTTGTTGGCACTCTCAATTTGACTGCTTAAGTTTTTCCACGAGCTGCGTTTGAATTTCTTTTGGCTATATTTGTAAGTTTCCCGGGAACTATCGATTCTAGTGCGCTTGGCAACATCAAAAAGTCTCCTTGTTTCTTTCCTGATGTTGTTCAATTGTACACTAAGGTACTGTCTTTATACTCTGTCCCAATGGTTTTATTTGACATCCTTTTTCGAATGCTTTGCCGAGGATCTCAGTGAAGATATTAGTAGCTTTGTCTATAATCTCGGATTTTTGTATCGCATTAAAACCCCTTAATGGTTAGTGCGTTGGACTGTCATGCGGAAGGTCTCGAGTTCGATTCTCAGCCGCTGGCGCTGCAAGAAAGTTTTTTTTTTCAGGGGTTTACTGCCTCTTGGAGGAATTGACAAATTCTCCAAGAGTTTCTCTTGTCATGGAAATTGCTGCTCATATTAGCCGTTCGGAATCGGCAGAAAATTGTAGGTCCCTTCTGTTCCTGGTAACACGCACACAGGAATGGTTGAGAGTTGTAAGTCACTAGGTCCTGGTTCACTCCGAGCTGTTGCACCACAAAATTTATTTATTTTAATAAAAACTCATCTTTTGTATTTCGTTCTCTAGTTGGCTATTAAAAATATCCCACTAGGATCTTCTGAGATTTTTAAATCGTTTACGAGGATCTATGGTTTCGGGTATCGAATGAGTCATCTTGAAATCAACTAGAAATGAACACACTAACTCTAAGCACCACTATAATATACAGATATACCTCAAGCCCCTATAAACTTGGTGGTAGCACACTCAACTTGTTCTTGTATTAAAACCTTCAAAAGATGATATTAGATATTCATTGGGAAATCTAGCGAACTTGTCAGCAGACCATGAGACTATAGTCGAGTTAAAATTCGGATCTTAGTGTTAACAATGTTCAACCATAAATCAAATGCATTTTCCCTGATTCAGGGTTCGTTGGAAAAAAAACTCCAATTTATTAATAATAAAACATTTACCATAATGATTCTCCCTGAACTACAACCGCCATTAACAATTTAACACCCCTGACACAATTGTCTTAATACTATCACTGTTTAAACCCATCCACGTTCGGATATCCCTAAAATCCATCATCAAAATGTATGATCAACTTCATTTTATGAGCCACCTCCAAAAGTTTTCTACAAATTATGCATTCATTATGTACAGTTCATATTCATTGCGACATAACGATTATTTTTGTGTTGGCAAAACTTAACGAAAAAAATAAATTTGTTCAAATAGAATCACGTATTGGCATTGAACTGATTTTTCAGTCACTAATAAACTTAAAACAAACAAAAAACAGAAGCACTCATTGACGTTTTGCATCGCGCGTAAAATAATAAATTCGAAAAGCGTCGTTAACCGGCGGCATGAACCACCTTCAACGTGTCAAAATCACTTTGCATTTGTATTACATTCAAAGCGCACACCGAGCAATTGACATTAACCAGATGTCAAGCAAGCGCCTCTATTTAAAATTTAATTGCATTCCTAACAGCTGAATAACATTTCATGTGCAATTATAATTTTCAATTAAAATCTTACTCATATCAGAATAGACAATAAACATGCCTAATTATAAATGTCAGAACTCCTTATCGTCTTTTTGACTTGAACATAACTTTTTGTCGGTTAAATGTCAAAAGTTTGAATAGTTATTCACTTAAGTACGTATGAGTATATTATCATGTGTGTGTGGATATGTGACTTACGGTGAATGAAAATTATACAGTGAATGCACTAGGAGCCAAAGAGCACTATGTAATTCATGCACTTCACCACAGAGGGCACTTCGCCGTGACATTTGTTTTATGCTGAAAAGTACTTTATCCAGCCCCAAAGTAATGTCAATATTTTGATTAAATTTCTCCAGAGTTTACATGTGGGCGGAGAGCAGATATCTGTTTGTTATTCAATGAATGAACTTAGGAGTGATTCGCACTCGGTAAGCATGATTCCGATTTATTTATTTTTATTATTTACTTTTGGTGCGTGAAACACACGAAACAATATATTCGTGAGTCGTGAAATATATCTATACAATACACTGCCATTAATCTCAGCAGTGAATGTTTCTTTATTTTTGAAGCTTTATTCAATATAATGTTTTCTGAATGAGGGTGATTATGTGTGCCTTGTGCCGGAACTGGCCAACATCACGTAATTTCTATTTAAGGAAATTTTTCGTCGCAGATATGGTTATTTTTGCACTGCAAACTTTGTTGCTGGGCTGTCGATAGTAAATTCGTATGTCACCCATTTTTCCCACAAATGCCACTCCTAGTCTTCTTGATATAGTCATGCCCTCTTATAGGCCATATGTCAAGACCAGTTGTCTATTGCAGGAATTTCTGACCATGACTAGCTATTCTGTACCTATGGAATTGATATGTTTCGCTCTTTCTCTTCTTCGTCCTTTGAATTCACAGCAATCTTGCTTCCGTGGCTTCATTTCCATAGCCCCTTAAGTTAATGAAAAAGTGGAACATGTTCAACTTGAGAATTTGATGTTTTTAATATGCATGTTCCTCTTAATAAAAGTGATACACGAAATAGTAAATATCCCTGGTTCTCTTCTTATCAATCAAACTTGGACTCTCTACAAAATTCGAATGGTAAAGAATTTCAACCAATATCTATTCTTCCTTTTCTTTACAAGATCTTAGAAATGATAATGGAAATTAAATATTCTGTCAACTTTCCAATCTGGTTTCCGTCCAAAGCACCAATTAAAGTGGCTGCAGATTGATGCAAGCTTTTGATCTAGATTCTAGACAAAGTAAATTTTTTGGTGTTTCTGGATATTTCCAAAGCTTTTACACCAATTTCACCAATTTAATTTTTCATCTTGTGCAACTAATTTGCTACTTTCATACCTGAGTGAAAAAAGACAGGCTGCCAATATATTCTCTTCGTTTTTGCCAGTCTTGAAAGGTGTTCCACAAGGATCGGTCGTAGGCCCAATTTAATTTTATGTTGCCTTTGTATCAACGAATTGCCACCCATATTAAGATATTTAATTCTACAGATTTACGCAAATGATATGCATCTGTATTCCTGTAGCCCACTTGGTCTTATTAAAAACTGTGTTCATAAAATGACCTATTATTAAACCCTTAGAAAATCAATTGTTTGGTTAATTCTAAAAAGTCATTTGATCTTTCTTTATTTCCCTCATTTAAAGCTTGATAATATCGCCGTCGATTTGGTGGAAAAAGCTAAAATTCTTAGGGTAATTTTCATTTCTTGAATGATCTTGTCAAATGATGCTAACACCTCTCGACGGAGTTTCTGCTCGTGAGACAAATCTGCATCTGTGTATTCATCGCCATGCATGCGTTTTTTCCTGCGAATTCTTCTCGTTTTGAGTTCGATTCTGAGTTTTTCGCAGAGAGTCTTAGCAAAGTCGATTGCGGCTTGTACGCAACTGACTCTGCTCTCCACTAGGAGAGCTTTTAAAGCACAGAGTTTCTGAGCACACTTATCCACACTCAGTCCTTGTTGATGCATATCATATGTTTCGGAACGCTCCCTTTCAGTTTCGAGAAAGTTTTGGAACGTTCCGTTTTAATCGCGCAACAATAACGGAATGCACCCTTACGGCCTTACTAGCCGTTTACGAATTCACGGAAATCAGCCGAGAACATCAACGACGAATCACAGGCAGGGTGGCAAATTTCAAATTAACGTCATTGTTGTTTATTGACTTGTCAAACGTTTTGTCATGAAACCTATGATCTCTACTCTACCCGCTTCACCGGCGAAATTTTGCCGCCCTCTCCGCCCCACGCACGCTACGCCACTGCTCAACAGCTCAACATTTCACGCACTAGCCTGAGGAAAATTCTGTTCAAAGATCTCGGATTATTCGCTTACAAGGTCCAATGGATGGCGCACGACCATCCGCTTCGTTATCGGGCCTTAGACCGACTTGAAAGCAGTTTAAAAGCTTTCAGCAGTAGAAAGGATTCAATCCATAAAAAGACTTCAAAGCTGTAAAAAGACTTCAATACATTGAATGTATTGAAAAGACTTTAAGAATGCAAAGAATGTAAAAGACTTTTGAAAGACTTCAAAGACTGCAAGCAGTCCAAAAAGAATGCATTCTTTTGATTTGAATTCATTTGACTGCTTAAGATGATTTTTAAATAAAAGACTGTAAAATTAACTGGGACTTTAGTTTGAAAGTCACAGTACTGAGGTTAAATCAAAAGACTTAAAAAAAAAGTCTTTCCATTCAATTGACTGCAATACCAAAAAGACTGTATTCTTTCACATCTCTGCTGGGAACAACGTTTCGGTCAACGGTGGGCGTTACAGAGCCACGTTAACCAACTTTTTTTTACTGAAATTAAAGAAAGAAATGTATTTGGATAACCTCTGATACTCGTACATGCAGGATGGCCATGCCACATAGCTCTTGCCACGTTCGATCTTTTGCGCACCAAATTCCCAAATCGCCGTCTTGACCGCCTCGGAGCTGCGATTTGGCCTTTTTGGACTTTTTTTGTAGGGAACCATCAAGGACCGATGTTATGCCAACAATCCAGTAACGATTCAAGCACTTAGGGCCAATATCATCCAAGCAATCCGTGAGGTAAAGCCCGAGACCATCAACAAGGTCAATTCAATTTTGTTCATTTTATTATTTTATTGCATTTAAAAAAAACTAGTTTTTGGCCCTCACTTAAGGTCCCCTCCATTCCTGTTCCCGCACACAAGAATGATTGAGAGTTGTAAGTCACGGCTTCCGGAAATTCAGCCAGAGGAAATTACCCTAGTTTTTTATTTGGAATTCTGTCAAATATCTTCTATTTTGCCAAAAAATATTCTGGCCAGAAAACTGTATTTTCAATTAATTAGAGTAAACAACAAACAGTTATGTACTGTTGCCCAAGAAAACTGCTCTTTTTCCATACCTAGCTGGTCCAGTTTGCAACATTTCTGGATTACAGTGACACTCAAATTGGTTGCAAAAGTTTTATTTTTCGTGAGGTTGGCAGGTTTTGATTATTCGAGAATGTGTTCGGTGATATTTGTTCATTTTATGGTAAATTTTCACAAGAGCCAAAATTATGTGGTTTGAAATATTAATTTACGATTAGACGGTAAACGTTAATAGTCAATGGTCAAAATGTTGCCTCTTAATGCGTGTGCATGTTCCCTATCTGTTACGTGAAAGTATGAAATTCATCGAAGGATGGCTGCGATGCCAAACGATTGAAAAGGACATGAAAATGATTTTTTTCTGACACCGAGCCCTTAATTTGACTTTGTGTACATACATGCCATTGAGATTTGATTTTATTAATAATTTTGCCACTTGTTTGACAACAAATTTTTCAGTGATGTTAATTCAGCATAAACCACATCAAAACGTATACTTTTCCAACACATCCCTTAGCTTATTCAAAGGTGGATTGTTTATTCGTAGGTATATATTTCATTTTTAACTTCCCATAGGGAGTTATTGTAATCGGTCCGATTTGTCAAATTGGAATTTTTGACATTTCTCGACGTTTCAAGGTCCCTAGAGGCTATATCAATCATTTTTAGAGAGATGTCTGTGTGTGTGTGTGTACGTACGTTCGTACGTTCGTACGTTCGTACGTCCGTACGTTCTGGTACCATTTTTCGTCGTCGATATCTCAAGAACGAGTAAAGACATCGACTTCAAATAAATTTTGTTTAATAGATAATAACTTCGAAAGAGGCTGAAAGGGTGCTTATTAAAATTCAGTGAGTAGTTTTTTCACTATAACGGTTTAAAAAAAAAGTAAAAATTTTGGTTAGTTTCAAATATCTCACGAAAAAATAATGCTATTGATTTCAAATAAAATTTAATGTACTCATTATAAGGTCATACAGACTTGGTACGAATTTGGAAAAAAATTAACTTACCGTTATTTTTTTAAATAAGAAAAACTGAAAAAAAAAATTCATAACCCAGATATTCTAAGAACGGAAAACAATTAGAAACTCAAAATAATTTTATTTTACGAAAAATAATGTGTTTGACAACTGGTGATAATTTAAAAAAAAATCAGTTTACAGTTTTTTTTACAAAAAATAAAAAACTATATAAAATTCTATTGAAAATTGGTAAAAATTGTTTTTCGACTCAAGTTTCTCGAGAACTAGTAGTGATATTGACTTCTAATTTAGTTTATTTTATACATAGTATAATTTTGTACAATTGGTAAAATTTTGACAAATATTGAATTAATAGTTTTTTTTTTTAATAAAAAAACTATTAAAAATTCTGGTGAAAACTAGTTAAAATTGTATTTCAAGTCGAATTTCTTGGGAATAAACTCCGACAGTGCCTTCTAAAGTATGTTGTTTTATACATCGATACCTTCCCGTAAGAATGTATACTAAGCGGCATTTCTAAAATTTTTCAGGAAACGAAAAAAACGAAGAAAGTTCGTTGGCAAAACCCAGGCCAAAACGTGGCCCTTAACATACTCGTATATTATATTTCCTCATCAAAAAGTCATTTTCGGAAAAAGTTTCGCTTAGTACATTCTTACGGGAAGGTATCGATATAATACAATTATTAACATATGGTTAAATTTTGACAAGTATCGAATTGACAGTTTTAGCAAAAATATAAAAAAAAATCTACTAAAAAGTGGTAATATTTGTTTTTCGAATAGAATATCTTGAGAACGAGCAATGATATTGACTTTGCAATTATTTAATTTTATACATAATACAATTTCTAACAAATGGCTTATATTTGACATAAATCTAGTTTTAGAGCGGATATATTTTGTAAGTACACTTCCATCAATAACCAAACCATATCTTTTATATTTGAATATTTCGTTTTTAATTTTTTTTCAATTAAAATGTTTGGAACCGAAATAATAAAGTAATTTCTATAATATAATATTAAAAAACACGGAAATCTATAATTCAGTATATAATATGTACCTACCAACCTTCTTAGTTATTACAAGTTTTCAAGACCACAAATGGGAAGTTATCAGTGTGGGTCGCACCCAGCCTCTTTTTAGTTTTTGTTTCCTTTTAGTTTGTTCACTTAATGAGTCTAAAATATCTACTAAATTAAGATGATTTGTTAAAAGAAACTCAGAAATTATGTACAGCCCTTTTCTGTTTTGGATCTTTATTCATTTCAATTTGTATTATTTTTGTAAGAAATTACATATTTATTTTACTTCTTTTCCAAATCAGCTGATTTTGACACGGGTATAAATGCAAGGCATACCAACTTTAAAATTTAAAGTTAAAGTGTATATGCAGTCAAAAAATCATTTTATTCGGACTTCCATTGCTGCACTATGTATAGATTACCAATAAAATACGCCTATTATAAAAAAAAACTAATTTCAATTGAATCAAAAATCGTTTTTTTAACTGTAACAGGAATTCACATCTGCCTCTAGGTTGATAATATAAAGGGTTTTTCAACAGGGACGCTACAAAACTAGAGCGACAGGGACAGCAAACGACGCCATATTTCTTGCCGCTCTTTTGACATTTCTCTTCAGTAAGGTTTGCCATTTCATGATGGAAAGATATACGAGCCAACAACGAGTCGAAATTATTAAAATTTACTACCGAAATTCGGAGTCAGTGGCCTCAACGTTAAGAGCGCTACGTCCAATTTATCGTGCTAGCAGATCAACAATAGTTGAGAACGTGTTATCTCACGAAATGGTCCAGTCGCTTGGCCGCCTCGGTCGTGCGATTTGACGCCGTTAGACTATTTCCTGTGGGGCTACGTCAAGTCTATGGTCTATGCCAACAAGCCAGCGAAGATTGGTGAACTTCGTACGAATATCGAACGTGAAATTGCAGCAGTATCGGCCGATTTATGCTTGAAAACCGTCGAAAATTGGGTTCAGCGTCTGGACTTCTGCAAGCGTGCCCGTGGTGGCCATGAAAAAGAAATCGAGTTTAATACATAATGGCATCAAACGTACTTTCACAGGAATAAAGAATTTCATTGATATCCAAAACCGTTTTTGTTTTATTTAAAAATTTATTTAAAAAACTTTTGTAGCGCTCTTATTGAAAAACCCGATACATTATGATATGATGGTCATTTGTATAGCCGTGTCCCTTGTCAGAAGATCTCACCTCATCCTAACTGTTATATCTACAACATTTTGAAATGCTACGTAGACGCTTAATCATTATATGTAGGGCATATAAACGGCAAGACAGTGAGTCCAAGTTCAAGATCACGCATTCCGAATAAATACGCCATTCATTTATGGTAGTAAAAACTCAAACAAAAATTGATCTTTAAAACTTGAACCTACATTATTCAAATTGTCAACTAAGTTAATCTTTTTACCCCAAACAATCATTCGAAGTTATCTCTCAAAACAGCTCATGACATTAAAGTGCTAATTTAATGCGAGTATTTGCATCTAAAATCGCTTTAAAGCCAATCATATCTTATGATAGTTTTCATAATTAAGTGTTATTTCATATAGTACCTGGTGATGATTGTTGTTAGTTTCTTTTTCTTTTGCAAGTTAATAAAGTGTCACAAAACTTTATTTGATCATTAGCGATGTTAATAAAATTGCTCAATATTTAATATTAGCAGTAGCTTGTTAAACAGAAATAATCTGAATTGAATAACTTTCCAGAATTTCCTGAAACTTATGACAACTTATTTATAAATATGAGATGGAGTTTGTCATTTCATTATAAATTTAATATAGAATTCTGATATAGTGCCATGTTCCGAAGCCTGGTAAAAAACGGAAGAGCTCAGTCAAGCTGTACCAAACAAAAAACAGGACGACTGAGTCGCACGAACTTGCTCTTTTGTAAAAAACTAAGAATTTAAAAAATTAATATTACATACTTATGAAAAACTCTTTAGAATCATAAAATTCTTTTTTAAATGCCTAAAACAACTCCTTTAGTAGTTGGAGCTAAAAACAGGATGCCATGTAATTTTAGCACGAATAAAAAGTATAAGTCGTTCTAGAAATATTTTAAGTTGCTACGCCAACTTAAAGTCTAATAAGTCGTTTTTGAGATATAGAATTTTCCAAAAAAAATTGATTTTTTTTTCAAAAATTCAAAATATAAGTCTAAAAATGCAACGTTTTTTTAAACTTTTCAGAAGCTTCTCTATAAAAAATTTCATTAAAATTCGTTATGCAGAAAATAAGAAATTCAAAATTTGAAAAAATGGTTCTATGGTAGGTACAGTCAGAAATATCTTAATTTTCATTTTTTTTATTAAATTATAGATCATAAAAATTAATCGAAAAAAAAATTTATCAAAATTCACAGAGCTGTTTTCGAAAAAAAAAATACGATTTTCCAAAACCATTTTTAACATTTTTATGGTGGGTACCGTTATATTTAGGTAAAATTTTTTTTTTCACATTTTATAGATTATATCTTTGTATATAAATATAACCTATAGTATTATCATGGAGCGTGATTTTGTGTTGCGAACTCTAGCCTGGTGGTGGCGCTGAAATTAGCGCTAGATTTTACAGTGGAGAGTAGGATAAGATGCAAAACAAAAAAAGACAAAATTTTATTATTAAATTTAGCAGAGACAAATCTAGCAAGGTAAACGACAGACAGACAGACAGAATTTCCAGACCCAATTTTTTCGTCTTCGCTATAATCGTAATATCAACTTTTATCAAAATCTCGAGTTCGATTTTTTTTACGAATGCATAACTTTATTTTATTTTTTTTATTTATTTATTTATTTCGAAAGGCTATACACATTAAGATATATATCTTATAAACTAGTGTTAACCTATAAAATTAAACAATGAGAGCATTTCAAAAGCAAAAATTAAATAACATTTGTTGGCAATCAAAGGGCACGGTAGTGCCCAGCCAAGTTCTGGCACTACACCCTTTTTACAGGAACAAACTCAGGGGACTTTTGACCCCTCCCTATCTTCAGTACCAATCAAGTCAGAAACTTGAAATTCCGAATATTTGCTAAGCTAGTCAGGCTCATGCGCCTGACCAAATTTCAATTTTCTAGCATAAGCGGTTCCTGAGATATAAGGTCTCTGACTGACTGACTGACTGACTGACTGACTGACTGACTGACTGACTGACTGACTGACTGACTGACTGACTGACAGATCATCAAAATTATGGAGCACTTCCCGACATCGTAGAATCTTGTAATTTTGCACAACGGTAGGTCTTGTCATGTAAGCAGAGGAAAAAATCGAAAAATTGAAATTTTCCATTCAGGGGGCGTGGTATCCGCCCACTTTCTCCGAATTGTCTCCGAATTGGTGTTGGTTGAATGGAGCACTTCCTACTGCTGTAAAACGATGAAATTTGGTGAACCGGTAGGGCTTATATTGCATATAAAAAAACAAAAATAAACACCAAGATTTTCCTTTCGGGGGGCGTGGTATCCGCCCACTTTCTCCGAATTGGTGTTGGTTGAATGGAGCACTTCCAACTACTGTAAAACGATGAAATTTGGTAAAGTGGTAGGGCTCAAATTGCGTTCGAAGAAAAAAATATAAAATTAGCGGTTTTTTATTCAGGGGCGTGGTATCCGCCCACTTCCTCAGAACTGATGTAAATCATATATGGCGCACTTCCAATTGCAGTAGAACAATGAAATTTGGTAGAACGGTAGGGCTCAAATCGCATATAAAGGACCGACAATAAAAATCGAGGTTTTCCATTCAGGGGCGTGGTATCCGCCCACTTCCTCAGAACTGATGTAAATTATTTATGGCGCACTTCCAATTGTAGTAGAACAATGAAATTTGGTAGAACGGTAGGGCTCAAGTCGCATATAAAGGACCAAAAATAAAAATTGATGTTTTCCATTCAGGGGCGTGGTAGCCGCCCACTTCCTCAGAACTGATGTAAATTATATATGGCGCACTTCCAATTGCAGTAGAACAATGAAATTTGGTAGAACGGTAGGGCTCAAATTGCATATAAAGGACCGAAAATAAAAATCGAGGTTTTCCATTCAAGGGCGTGGTATCCGCCCACTTCCTCAGAACTGATGTAAATTATATATGGCGCACTTCCAATTGCAGTAGAACAATGAAATTTGGTAGAACGGTAGGGCTCAAATCGCATATAAAGGACCGAAAATAAAAATCGAGGTTTTCCATTCAGGGGCGTGGTATCCGCCCACTTCCTCAGAACTGATGTAAATTATTTATGGCGCACTTCCAATTGCAGTAGAACAATGAAATTTGGTAGAACGGTAGGGCTCAAGTCGCATATAAAGGACCAAAAATAAAAATTGATGTTTTCCATTCAGGGGCGTGGTAGCCGCCCACTTCCTCAGAACTGATGTAAATTATATATGGCGCACTTCCAATTGCAGTAGAACAATGAAATTTGGTAGAACGGTAGGGCTCAAATTGCATATAAAGGACCGAAAATAAAAATCGAGGTTTTCCATTCAAGGGCGTGGTATCCGCCCACTTCCTCAGAACTGATGTAAATTATATATGGCGCACTTCCAATTGCAGTAGAACAATGAAATTTGGTAGAACGGTAGGGCTCAAGTCGCATATAAAGGACCAACAATAAAAATTGAGGTTTTCCATTCAGGGGGCGTGGTATGTTTAATTTATATGGAGCACTTCCGATTGCTGTAATTAAGGTAGGTATGTTAGTGTTATGTATCTTGCCAGGATAAGAAGAAATAATTGAAGCGCAAATTAAAACAACCAATAACAAAAAGAAAATATACCAAAAGAAATAGGAAGGCTATAAACTAAGTTGATTTTAGTAGGAAGAGTCCACCCTTCTATCTTTCCTTATCTTTCGAGATTTTGACATGGCAAAATATTTAAATCTTTGCAAAAAGGAGTGAGATCAGACCAAAAACATAAATGTTAAAAAAAGAGCCAAGTTCTTCTATACAAAAACCTTTGTGTAACAAGTCAGCCGTGAAAAGTAATGATATCTAAAAGTGCGCCAAGTTCTTACTTCATGAAGATTTAATACCGAATATTTAAAGTAGAATAATATTGAAACAGCTACAATGTAATAGAGAAATTTTATTATTTAATGATTACTGAGTAAAATTTGATGGGCTTACTTGGCAAGTTTTTTTTTTATGCCCAATTCAAACGGTTTTAAAAACTTGACTAGTAAGCCTATCAAATTTTACTCAGTAATCATTAAATAATAAAATTTCTCTATTACATTGTAGCTGTTTCAATATTATTCTACTTTAAATATTCGGTATTAAATCTTCATGAAGTAAGAACTTGGCGCACTTTTAGATATCATTACTTTTCACGGCTGACTTGTTACACAAAGGTTTTTGTATAGAAGAACTTGGCTCTTTTTTTAACATTTATGTTTTTGGTCTGATAAAATTAAATCGAAGTACTAATTGAAGAAGAACAGAAAAGTAAAAAAGAAAAAGAAGAGATGATAATAAAGGCGGATAGGAAAAGGATAAACTGAGAAAGGTGAAATGATAGAGTATAAACAAAAATTTTAAGATACTGACAAAAATTGTCTTAATTGAGCCTTGAAATGTGTATTGTTGTTGGTTCTCTTGATATGGCGAGGCAAAGAATTCCACAGACGTGAAGCGTTAATGAAAAATTGGCGCTCAGACGTTAGGGAGGCGTAGCGGGGTTGAATCAATTGGTCAGAGGCTGAAGAGGCCCTCGTAATTCTCTGAAAAAGATATGGTGGTTGGGTTGTGTACAGGATATCGGAAAGCAAGGATAATGTGCGAAACTGAAAGTATTTCTCGAGTGACATGCTAAGTAAACAATTCGAAAGATTAGATACCCTGTCGTACCTACGTAGTCCATAGATGTATCTAATGATGTTATTGAAGACGACATTCAGCTTTCTTTTGCAGGCATAATTACAACTGGAGAAAATTTCGCAACCATAGACTAAGATGGGAAGAATTAAACTTTTCGCAAGCATTGCACGCGTCTTGATCGGTGTGTATGACTGGGAGACCCAGAGCACGCGTAACGTTCCGTATGCCTTACCGACTACACCGTTAATGTGCTTATCCCAAGTTAGATTCCGCGTAAAGGTTATTCCGAGATTTCGAGCGGAATTTACATACTTAAGCAGAATTGACTACACAATTCGAATAAAGATTATTCATTATGTTGAACGGCGTGTGATCGCGTGAATAATTATTAGAAAAAAACAAACAAAACACTTTAAATTGATCACACAATGAGCATAACTTGATTGATCACACAATGAGCATAACTTGACTTATAGTACCTATGTATAAGTCGCAAGTAAAAAACTGAAATAATGAAAATATATTCAGAGAAATAATTCATTATTAACAATTTATTGCATGAGGGGTCATTCGGAATATACACAAATTGGTTTTCGGAATTATAGTTCTAATGCAATTTCCGCTATCTTGGATCATTTTTTTGTCTAAGCAACTCGTCCATTATCAACTTTTGACTAAGAATACACATAACAAAAGTTGTATAGAAAAATTAATTTTCTGCTTTTTTAGTCAAAGCAGTTTTTTGACCATTAAGTCTGTTCCAATAAAATTGAGAGTTTAGTCCCTCTTTTGAGAAATTGAAAAATATCGCAGGAGGTATTTCTATTTTTGGTGACTTTAATGTTATCATCTTATGGGCTGCAGCTCAAGAGCTAGGGTACTTATTTCATAAATTTGTAACGCCTATTGGCTTATACGTTGTTTTCAAAACATTGAACTGATATAAAAGTACAAAAAAGAAATAAGAATATTTCTTACTAGCTGAACCAACAGACAGAATTTGTTTCGGATCGTTTTTTAAACATTTTTGGACGTTTATAAAACTGGAAAAAACTTATTTCTTGTACCCTTGCATATCATGGATTGCGGAAGGAGTATGTTAAGAAGAACGCTAATGAAATTTATTAAGCAAAATAAATTCTTTTGGGAGAACACCGCTGAAATGCTCAAAATCACAGGATTGCTTTAATTTGTACATCAAGATTAACTAATAACTAGTAGGTACAGGATATATAAGATCATAAAAATACACATAATAAGGATTAAAAAAATAAGAAAAGATACAATTAAATTTTAAATCAATTAACATCATTAACATTTTAAATTTAAATTTTTTAAATATTTTAAATTAAGTTTAAATCGAGACCAAAACATATAAAAAAGAAACAAAAAGGAAAGAAAGTTATCTCAACTTAGCCTAGAATGTGTTCAAATCTCATCTTCACATGATTGGGCAATTCATTCCAAAATGAAAAACTGTCTGCTTGAGGGCGAGTAGGGTTATGTAGATGGTCGTAATACTTGAAAGAAGCTGGAAGTGCAAACAATAATTTTATAAATCAAATAGCTAGGTTCTTTTTTTTACTTGCGATATAGGTACTATAGGGCAAGTTCTGCATTTGGAAAAAAAATCGAACTCGAGATTTTGATCAAAGTTGACATTACAATGATAGCGAAGACGAATAAAGTGGGTCCGGCAATTCCGTCTGTCTGTCTGTATGTCTGTACCTCGATCTAGAGCCTAAGCCACTGGACCTATTTTCTTCAAACTCGGTAGTTATGGGTCTTCGGTGATTCCCTAGAGGGGAAATTGAAATTTTTTTTAGCTCTAAAACTAACGGTACCCCCCATACACCCGTAATGCAAAATCTTATTTATCTCGAAAACGGCTCTAACGGCTCAACGATTTTAACCAAAAATTTTCAGCAGGAGTCCCCCTAAGTTTAAAATAATATTGTATATAAAAATATTCGAAAAATTATTTGTTGGGTTTTTTTGAAAAAAAAATTCTTTTGAAAAATCAATATCTTTAAAACCTATGAACGATTATTTTTTGAAATTATTTCCTAAAATCAATATTATTAAATACTTAAAATTCGCATCCCACATTTTGTTCTTGAAAAAATTTAAAGAAATTTCTTATATAAAAAATTTATTTATTTAATAATAAAACGGTTTTTTAAAGTTTGTTTGCATAAATTCATACTTTTCCAGAAATCAGATGGCAATTTCATTTTAAATTCATGTTTTATATTTATAAAATGTATCTTAAATTCCAAAGTACTTTTACATAAGAGCAAGTTCGTGCGATCCAGTCGTGCATTTTATTATGAATAACTTTGAAGCGTAGGGAAGAGCATAGATATTTGAAAAAATCATCCAAATTGCATCGAAGAAGTTGAGTTTCACAAGAAATATGATCAAATGTTGGGATCAAGCTTTCGCTTTCTTTCTGGTGTAGCATCGTTCTCTTCACCAACGCTATTAACTGTATCGACTTCAATACATATCAACAAAAGCTTAACCAAATCTTAATTGATGACATGACAATTAGTTGTTGAATTTGAAGAATTTTTTGCCACAATAGGTATAGAATGCTATATTTTAAGAAATACCCAGTCCAAAATCGTAAAAAATGTAGTTACGTTCTTGTGTCACTAGGGCGACGACCTGTCATAGAACAGTCGTGCGACCCAGTCGTGTGACCCAGTCGTGTGACCCAGTCGTACGACCCAGTTGTACAACTCTGTTGTACGACCCAGTTGTACGAACCAGTCGTGCTACTAAGTTGTACGACCCATAATAAAGGAACATAAATGTCCCACTTAACAATCACCGATGATTACCGATGAAGCACTTAATCACTTTAAGATTGGTAGATGACTTTCCTTTATCAAGCTAATTTTATATCACAATTTATTATTTGGAGTTAAAATTCAAAGTTATACACCGCACAAAAAAAAGATCAACTTGAATTGAGTTGTATGTTGATCAAAATATAAGCTGCTAACTTTTTATTTTAATGGTTTAATTCCATTTATATTCCATTTGTTTGTGTTCAAGGGCTTATGAGACCCTTATAATGTTAACCACAACTCGAGCGATGAAATTAAGGAGGGAGAAAAAAGGAGTGTCGATGAAAATTTGATTTGAAAGTTTGGAAATCTTTATTTGGACCTTTCCAATTTTTTTCTGCTGTTAAGTGGAAAAGATGATATCCGTCAAGTGGCTGCCGCCAATGTTGATATATGTACATTTGTGGAAGTTTTTCGCATTTTCCATGACTCCGCAAGATTTCTGGTGATAACTGTTTGTGTTCCATCATACCTGTCATAGAACAGTCGTGCGACCCAGTCGTGCGAGCCAGTCGTGTGACCCAGTCGTACGGCCCAGTCGTACGACCCAGTTGTACGACCCAATGCGACTGGGTCGTAATATAAGTACATAAGATAACACTTTCATCACCCAAATAGGAAGTTTTTAACGATTTGTAGAAATCGTTGTAGTGTGTGTGAGAGTATTATATGTAATTGTCTCTTTTAATACACTTAGGTCCAGTAAAGCATTGAGTTAATTTTGGTAACTCATCTCTACTCTATTAGAATTCTTGGTGATTTAAATAAAATCGAAGTTTTTGTGTTTGAGATTTGAAATCGTTTCCATATGAAATTATTGAAAATGAAAGAAGATTATTCAAAGAAATAATTTATTAATAAAGTTAACAAAAAAGAAAATTTATATCATAAAAAGAACGAATAAGAAGAGAAAATTTTATCTGCATCGGTCAAAAATCTGAAAAGAACAATGAGTTGAACTGAAAAATAATTATTTATTATTTTGTTCTAACAAATTATCTGAAACTTAAAATGGGTTGAAGCTATCTCGTAGACTTCTTCTCAGTTTTAAAGGAATTATTTGTACAGCTTTGAACTTTCCAAATTTTTGTCATACTTAAAAAATATGTTTTTATTATACTGCTGCGAAGATATTTTTAGCGAATTAAAATTATTCCCTTAAGAATCAACCATAAGATTTTTAATCCTTACGACAGTGTAATATCCAACGAGGTCAAATATATTTTTTTTATGAACATCGTTCAATATGGACATGAACGGAATCGCATTTCATCATAGTGACCAAGTTCAAAATGGTTAGGTTTCGATTCTGCCCTCCGCAAGTATCACTCATCAGGACAAATGGTTTACCGTCGCAATGTTGCCTAAAATACATAATTATAAAGACATGATGCCACTTCGTTCGGCCCTCTTCTAGCCATTCCCTCATGCCACATAAAACAGGTAGCTTCTTTGGTTCCAACTTGTATACGGTCAGCTTGTAAAATGCGAAACGTCTTTTATTAAATATGACTTTCGCATTTACACTAGGCCACTGCAAATGCGACAACGTTACAATCTAATTTATTTCTTACTATATTTCTCAAAAATTTTTCAGAAACGTTGAATGTAACGTTGAAAAACCTTTGAATTTGTAGACCATTTTTAATTAGGAAAAACAACTTTGTGTTCGAACGTGTTGTCGTCGTGAATGTTAAGCTGGAATTCTAACTGACTTTTTTGTATTTCTTCGATCAACGAAGTAAGATATTGTATCTGTTTTTTTGGTCTCTTATAGCATTTCCCAGAAAGTTGTATGCGAATAATGCCTTGCCTCTTCGTCAAAATAAGTGTTACACTTTCTGGGGCATTTTGAACAGTATTTGGGTTGTACACTTTGCCCTTTGACTCTTTTCCAACGGATTGACACATATGACTTCTTACCCGATTGAAATAAAGCCTTTCGAATATTATTTTTCCACGGTTTGGGACAAATCTACGAAGGTTAAAAACATAACGAGCGACTGAATAAATGCCAATCCTGAGCTTTAGTTTATGTGAGTATCCCAATTTAATTGATTATCCATGGTTGCATGGTTTACGTACTCAACTTGGCAGGAACTTAAAAGAATGGAGGAGAAATCTTGCAAATGTGGCTGATGTTTATACGAGATTTATCGTAGACTTAGCTTAAGACTGCTTCTTTTGGATCGGTATTCAATTTGCCTATTCAGTCTTCAACCTTACCAATAGGACAACTAATGTAAAATTAATATCATCGGCATATTTATGACAGAATTATGAAGATACAACGGAAGGTAAGTCATAAATAACTATTGCAAACAATATTGGACCAAAAATGGATCCTTGTGGAACGCCATTATTAACAGGAAGGAATGAGGACAATTTATTATTACATGAAACAGCTTGCATTTGATTTGTAGATATGAAAAAAATTAAGTTTGTTAGAGGTATCACAGAAGTTAAAATAGTGTCTTAATTTATCACAGACAATAATTGGATTTACACAGCATAAATTAACATCAATTGCCAGTCTTATGACGTCAGAAACTTTAAATAATGCAGAGGTGCAGCTGTTACCAGAACGGACACCTGATTTGATAGGATAAAGAAGCTGTTTGTTTCTAACAAACTCTTTTATTTAGTTGCTTAGCTTAAAAAGAATTAAAATACTTTGGATAGGAACGGAAGGATGGCGATTAGTTTATATTCAGAATTTGTCTTTTTTTGGCAATTGGGATGATTTAAGATTTTTTTTTCACGCAGAGGAGTATGAAGATGTCGTAATAATTATGTTGAATACATGGGTGATATAGGAGAGTATAAAGGTTGGAGAATTTTTACAAAATCTGGGTGAATGTTATCTAGTCCTTTAGAATTGATTTAATGGAAGCAGTTGCATTTCTTACATTATATTCGTCAGCAGTTGACAAACAGAATTTGTTTTCGCTATTATTCGGTGGTGTTGAAAAGGCAGGGGTAAAATTCGAGGTAGGCGTAGAGAACCTATGGTTTAAATCATCTAGATGAATTTCGTCCGCAACTAACTAACTTTTTGCAATCTAATATAACAGATTTCTTTCCATTAAAAAAGGAACAATTAGAATTGATTCTATTATTATAATAGTAAAGTTTAGCGGATCTAAGAATCTTTGTTACAAGATTTATAAGATGCTTTAAAGCAACGAACACGCTTTTAAATAAGGAAGTCAATTGACATGGTCACAAATTGAGTTTGTCTATTAACGTCGGATAAATAAAACAATTTTTTTAGTAAAAAATAGTGTTTAATGTAAGCACTCGAAATTTGTTCCATTTTAACGAAAGTGCTCGTAGTCGTCTACATTAAAAAATTATTGTAAAGATGCTTCTTGCCAAACAAAATGATGTACATATATGAGGTGGTGAGGCGATTTATTTTAATTTCCAGGCACTTATTGACCCATCCTCTTATCAATACTTATTCAGACCCCTTCATTTTTTTTTAGCCTTTTTTTTTGAATAAACCAGGATCTTTTTATCTTAGTCGTAAAAGAAAATACTACCAGCTCTTATTTATTATTATTTTTTCAAAAACTATTCATTAACACAATTTGATTAAGAAAATTGTTGCCGTTTTTGTGTCATCATTATTTTCGATTCAAAGTAATTTCTTAAGCAAATTACGCCTCCCACCTAAACGGAATTAAATAGACACTGCTTCCATACAATTTTGTTCTTCTTCCGACCCAACCTACACCCCTTAGCGTTTTCAAACATCATATGCAAAACACAAAACATGATCTTTTAATTAATTTCGACCATGCCATATTGGTCTATTAGTTTTAAACTCTAAGATCAATAAATTAACATAAATTTGCACTATTTAATGACGACAACCATAATTAACAAAAACCAATAGCATAATTTATACCCAAGGTCACGGCTTGATCACTATTTGAGTGGGACTGTTTTTAGGCCAAATTTCATAATTCTACGTCATCGAGAAGACACAACAGTTAATGTTAATTTATTGGGAAATCCAAATTTCGATTCGCGATTATTTTTTGTTTCGTGCCGTTGTAGCATGCTCCTACGTAAGCTTTTGCTGTGCGATATTTTGTGAGTGTAGCGATCTCGATCGGTGGACAATGTCATAATCGTGAACGAAGCAAAACTTAGCACCTTTTATCACAATAATTCCAGTTTTGTAAATATTTATTCAAATGACCACAGAAATTCCTTAGTGTTAATAATTTTATTTTTCCAAAAATCAGAAAATTCATTGTGTTTGACTTTTATTCGTCTGCAGTTTGGATTCGGTGTCCGTTAGTCAAGTTCGTTTGGAGAGCAGTGATGAGTTCAAGTTCAATATCAGTGAGTGATAAGCAAAAAAAAAACATTACATATTGATTTATTTGCTGTTTTACGAGTATTTGCAATTAATGAAATTAAAAAACTTAAATAAATGATAAATTCACGGAAGTGTAAAATTAATTAATTCACACAAAATTGATACAGACAAAATAAGAAGGCAAATTAGAATTTTCAATTATCTACTTTTTAATTGAAAACCCTCAACTTGGTATTTAGTCGAGCAATTTTTTTGTCAGTGTGATCCGCTTAAAACCAGTTTCCAAAGATTTCCCAATAGCCATATTTTTATTGAGTAGTTGATATAAATTATGCCATATCTAATTATTATTAAAAATACCGTGCACCTTGGTTTAAGCGTTTTCAAGAATTTTGCCTTTTTATGAAAGTTAACCTATATGTGGGGAAATGACCATTTTAATATACAGGGTGCATTTTATTGTCAAGGTCAATTTTCTCTGGGCAAAGGCGAGGTCTTTTAAGCACATTTTGCATAACAATTTCGCAGACTAATTTAAGCATTTTCGTTTCTAATGTTTTCCTTAAGCATCGAGATTGTGGATGGTTTGTTGATGTACACCATTTCCATCAAGTAGCTCCATAAGAAGAAATTAGGAGATAGATATCCCTGGAACATAAAACGCTTCCTGTAATTGTATTTTTGGAGCTCTAAATGTTCCATTACGAAAATAATCTGGTTCCTCTTCATTAAAAAAATGAACACGCACGACTGGGTTACACGAATCTGCTCTTATGTAATAGACTTTAAATTTTTAAATTTGATTTTTAAGAAAAATATTCATATCCACATAATTCATTTTAACTTGCGACTTATAATTACTATAAGGCAAGTTATGCATTCGTAAAAAAAGTCAAACTCGAGATTTCGATCAAGGGCTACATTACGATGACAACGTAGACGAAAAAAATGGGTCTTTCAATTCTGTCTATCTGTCTGTCTGTTCAACTACAGCCAAAACCGCTCGGCCAATTTTCTTTAAACTTGATAGATAGCATTTTAAAATTTTCCCCACACTTTTTCCTCTTTTTTTTTTGAGGCCAAAAATAACGGCATTGCCATACGATTTTTTTCGAAATTTTATAAAATATTTTTTTTTCTCAAAAACTGTTCCACAGATTAAAAAAAATCACAAAGTTTAATTCAGTTAAGGCTTATGCTTGAAAACAAATTGATATTCTCAAAAAAGCTAGAACCTATTTTTATCATTTTTTTATGATAAAGCGTTCCAAAAGTTTGGATAGTTTTGTGTAGGTATTCAAATTTTCAAAAACCTTTTTTTTTTTGATTTTTGACAAAAAATTTCGGAAACCCCATGCACAATTTTCTTAAAACTTGACAGTTAAACGTTTTTTTTTAATACAATCTACACTATGTCAGAATAAAAATGTATTTTGTCTTAAAATAACAAATTCTAAAAAAAATGATTTTCAAAAATCGTATTTTTCTCGTCAAAAACGGCTCTTAGAATTTTGATAACAACAAACTAGGTTAAAACAACGAATTTGCAAATTTTAATCGAATATAGCATCATACTTTCTCTACCCTTTTATTAAAGGTAAACTCATCGAATACCTACTTTATTACTTGCGACTTATAGGTACTATAAGGCAAGTTATGCATTCGTAAAAAAAACGAACTCGAGATTTTGATCAAAGTTGACATTACGATGATAGCAAAGACTAAAAAAGTGGGTCTCGCAATTCTGTTTGTCTGTCTGTCGGTTCGACTACAGCCTAAACGGCTCGGCCGATTTTCTTCAAACTTGGTAGATGTGGGTTTTGATTCCCCCCCCCCCCACGTTTTTTTTTCTTTTTTTTAAAGACCAAAAATAACGGTACTTGCCACACGAATTTTTTTTTTTTTCAAAATTTTATAAATATTTTTTTTTCTCAAAAACTGTTAACAGGTTTAAAAAATAAAAACGCAAAAAAATTTCATTTAGTTAAAGCTAGGTAATGGTTGAAAAAATTTTCCGAAAAATGGTTATTGAGGGTACCCCCCATGGAACCATTTTTTTTTGTTTTTGATTTTCTCAAAAACGGTTTAACCGATTTTGATTATTTTTTTTCGCTAAGGCTCCCCAAAAACTGGAATAGAATAATTGTGCATTCAAATTTTCAAAAATAATTTTTTTGGATTTAAAAAAAAAAGCTTCAAAATTTTGTTTTAAAAACTCAATACTTCGAAAACCCCAAGCTAGATTTTTTTTAAACTTAATAAATAAAAGTTTCCTAATATAATCTACAAGATGTGAGAAAAAAAATTTCATGTCACCTAAAAATAAAGGTACCCACCATACAAATGTTAAAAAATTTAAAAAAATGGTTTTCAAAAATCGTATTTTTCTCGAAAACGGCGCCTAGAATTTTGATATAATTTTTTGTCTTTCAATTAATTTGTATGATCTTTAATTTATTAAAAAAAATTTGAAATTGGAGTGCATTGGCTTGAAATTACTTTAGTTGCGTAGTTGGTTGTTTTGGTCGTACCGTACTCTAAAGAGTCAGTAACATTTTTTTTTTTACTTTTGGAGGAATTCTTGACGCATTAAAAGGAGGTATCCATACCTTCCCGAGTGCTGGGCTCTCCAAGGGTTTTAACCTTGGCATACCAGCTAAACCTCCAAAAGTGCTCGATGATCTCCCCCTCGGGACTACTTTCGCATTGCTTCGTGGGGGGGGGGGAGGGGTCCTTGTCTAAGCGGATTCCGTCGTTCCTTGAACTGGCCCCTCCCGTTTCTAAGTGCTCAGGATTTGGGTCAAATGTGAACTTATTCGCATCCATTGTTCATCATTCTCAAGCATCTTCTGTATGATATTATCTTGGTTGGTTTCGCCATTAGTTCGATTCAAATCAAGGAAGAGGGATTCCCATCTGCTGCACTCGAAGATAGTGTGGTATACGTCATCATAGTTCGAATATCCATACTGGCAAGAGCGACTTCTTGTTTTACCCATCTTGCGTAGGTAGGAGTTGAAGTATCCGTGGCCGGTAAGGACGTAATAGTTTAATTCGCCGTGTTTCCGGTTACTCCATTCACCCACCCACTGATGAGCCTTGCAGTCCAGCAGCCTCTGCTTTCAGATTCCCATCGTTCTTGCCACTTCCGTTGTGTGAGAGCTTTTGCTTCCGAATTCGCTGCTTCCACTCCAATTTGCGCTTTATTTTCGCGTATGTACCATGTGTTGTTGCCATTAACAGTTTTCGTTTACATGCGGATGGTCCACCTATGTTTGTCATCAGTCTTGTCAGAGAGGCTGTCACTTTCGATGCTCGTTCTGCAGCCGACTTTATTTGTTCCCAGAAACTTAGCTTTGTGTCGAGTCTTATTCCCAGGTATTTAATAGCATTCTTTTATCTTATAATTTCGGTGTCAATGCGGAAGTCGAGAAGCGTGGGAATTCGCTTCTTTGTTAATACTCGTAGCACTACTTCGGTTTTCTCAGTAGCTAGAGACAAGCCGTGTTCCTCCATCCAGGTAATTATACTTCGTATGACTTGGTTGAGCTTTCTCTGGGCACTTTCGTTGTCTCTTTCTGTTATCACCGCAGGAACGTCATCTGCGTATCCAACTATAAAGAAATCTTAAGGCATCTCCATGCAAAGGATATCATCGTAAGAGATATTTCATAGGTCTGGTCCGAGGATAGATCCCTGCGCTGCTTCTGCCGTAATAACTTTTCTTCTCGGTCCTTCTATTATTTGATAGATGAGTTCGCGGTCCCTGAGATAAACTCTTCTTTCCAGTGCGGCCAGTATATCTGTCCACCTAACAGAGTTGAAGGCGTTACGGATGTCAAGTGTTGCCAGTAGCACTATTTTCCTGGTGAAATGATTTCCGCGCTGGGCGGTTTCAGCAGCTCTAACTACTTCTTCTATCGTGGAGCGACGTTTTCTGAAGCCAAGTTGTCGTTCAGATAAGCCTTCCCTTCTTTGTATCGCTGCTATAAGGCGTGGTTGGAGCAATTTCTCTAGCAACTTTCCTGTTGTGTCCAGCATCCATAGGCTCCTGTATGTAGATGGGGAATCTGGATTACCTTTATTTTTACTTATCAGTACAAGTAGTTGTTTCTTCCCATCATGTCCAGGAGCCATTTTATTTTTCAGAGCATTTGTGGCTGTCATCAACTCTTCTTCATTAAAGGCTTGTATTTCTTGCCGTGGTAGTCCAGATAGTACACGATCAGGCGGTCTAATGGGGTGAGTCGGGAATAGTGTATCCACAATATGTCCCATATTTTCTCCATTTAGGTTTGTTGTGTTCCTCTGGGCCCCAAGCTTTTTCATAGCGACTTTGTAGCCAAGTCCCCAAGGATCGTTGTTGATGTCTTGTCGGAGTTCTTCCCATTTCCGTTTCTGAGTTAATGGCGATTGGTCTTGAACTCTTCAAGTTCGTTCTCGAAATGCTCGTCACGTTTTCTTCTGCATATGGTGACTTTTCGCCTCAGATAAAAGCAACTTCTACGGAGTTAGGCAATTTCATCCGTCCACTAGTAGACAGGCTTTTTTCTTTCATCGGAGAAACTCTTTCGGGGCATTGAGACATCACATGCTTGTTGGAAAAGCTGCATTGTGGCTTCAACTTTTTCTTCGGCAGTGCCTTCTATTCCAAATACAGGGGTCTTCCCTTCTTCGATCATTTTGTTCATAATTTCCACGTGAAGTCTATTGGCATTCCATGGAGTCAGTTACATATAGTAATAACTATTTTTCAGATTTTTTTTTCAACGATTAGGTAGCTTTTAATAAATAATTTTTTTATCTGTCTTACCAGTTTTTGAGAAAAAAAAATATTTTCTTAAATTTCGTATGGCAGCTAGCGTTATTTTTATAAATAAATAAATTTGGTGCGGCAACAGCTCGAAGAGAACCAGGACCTAATGACTTACAACTCTCAACCATTCATGTGTGCGTGTTACCAGGAATAGAGGGGACCTCTACCGATTCCGCAGCACTTTTCATGAAAAGAGAAACTCTTAGAGGATTTGTCAATTCCTCGCAAAAGGCAGTACACCCCTGAACAACTTGTTTGTAGCGGCTGAGAATCAAACCCAAGACCTTCTACATGACAGTCCAACGCACTAACCATTATGCCAAGGGGTACTACACAAATGTTCAAAATATTAAAAATATGTTTGCTTTATGTATCTTAAAGTGTTCACTTCCATTATTGAATATGAGAAAGAGATTCGGAGTCCAAACGGAGCCCTGTGGCACACCAGCATTTATTTTACGAATATAAAATTCATTGAGCAGTTCGAAAGTTTATTCAACTGCTCAGTAATATGTATATGCATACCATCAAATCACCAGAGTAATTAAAAGCCTATGAAAGCCTTACTGCCGGTCTTTAAGAAGCCTTTGTTCTCCGAGATATATGAGCTGATAAGTAATCAACGTTTCCTTGACCTTAGAATCTACGGACGTTAATGCAATTGAGCTATAAATAAAGGAGAAAGAAAGAAGATTCGCGTTTTTTGGGGACTGGCTGAACAAATTCTGTTTTCCATCAACTCAACTCAACTCGAATAGAATTGACAAATATAGTAGGGCAGTTAGAGAAGCTTACGCAGCGGTTGTGTCAGCCTTGAAGACCAGATCTTCAAATCAATGAGAACAATGTATATTAAGATCATTTAGAATTCTGGAAATTGTACGAGTGCGAAAGAAGATTTTCTCCATAAAATAATTTGCGCTCGCAAATACGGGAGGATCCAAAACACTCTCTGACAGCATCGAAATACCAGCAAACTCTGATGCAAGCAAATGGGCTTTTTCTTGTGGTTTGACAGAAGAAGTGATATTGAAGACCGGTTGACGAAGAGCAAATTCATGCGACACGGTTGTTCATATTATTTTATTTAAAATTTCTTAGAATGAACACTTAAACGTTTTTACTTTTTTACTTTACAAATTAAGGAGGGGTATTTGGCTTCATGCAAGACTGATAAAGACGAAAATTGAGCCTTTTGATGTTGCATGATTTAATCAATAGTGTGTGTGTTCCTTTATCAGTGTGTTCTGCTTCAATGCTTCAACCACAGTGGGTGTAGTCAAACTATTCATACTAGCTTATCCAATGGACCAAAAACACCACTCCAAGTCCCACCGCCATTGTGTTGCATAATGATTCCATAGAGCCTGTCATTCGACTTTTTACATTGTCTGGCAATAAAGTGTGGCAAATATTTGTGCTCCACAACAGCATACTCTTTGTCAGCGTTGGCTTGTTGAGTGCCTGGTGCAACTGTAGCAACCGTGATAGGCTAAATCCAATGAAACATTCAAAATTTGAAATAAAATAATGTTGACTTCACGGATGCAGGAAAACAACGAAGGAGCGGAGACCTGCGTTTTGCACTCTTTTTTTTGTGGTTCTGCACTTTGATTTCTGATTTCTGGAGTTACCTTGCAGATTGGATTATGTATACAACCCACCACCAAGCAAGACAAGTGTGCACCACACACTAACACCAACTGCAAGGATGAAGTTTAAATTGGTGTAATGCCTAAACCACCTCCTCTGCTCGCATATGAAACAATAGCGTATCTAATTAAAGCTGAAATAGTGTATACATTGCCAAAGTAATTATTTATGCTTGTAAGTTGTTTGAACAAGTTAAAGTGAAGAACTTGTTAAATGAATTTATATTGCACTTTGTAAGTAGATACATTCATACATTTGCTCAGGTAAATGCTTTGAATCTGAATAACTAATAAGAACAAGAAAAGCAATCATGAATTCTGCTGGAAGTCTTTGGAATATATGTTTTTAGTTGAGGAAAAAATTATGTAAGAATTTACATAAAATGGGATCTCAAGAAAACATTCCGTATACATGCAGCAGAAATATTTATTTTTTTTATAAAGGAACTATACTTTAAAGTTTTGCCATGTTGACTTCTTTGTTGGAAGATATATTTTTAAAAGATAAAACTCATTTGCGTATGATTTATTATTAAGATTTAAACTTGATTTGGAGAGAGAATGTACAATCGGAACAAATTTCATAAGCCAAATGGAGACTACATCCCAAATAAAAACACTTCAACCCTGGCTAAACTTAAGTTAATCCGCTGAGTTCGGTGAGCTTGCATATTGAATAGAGGATGAACCACATTTGTATAACTGCCCTAACCTCTAGTTTTATAGGGAAATTTTAAACCCCACTTTTTGTTCAATTCACCAAATAATCTGTTTTACGGGCTTACTGAGTAGTTTAATTCAAACGACAGTATCATACTGTTTAAACCTAAACTCAGGAGTGATCACTTAATCTTCGTTTGCTGTTGAAAAGGGCAGCGTATCGGAGTCTCGGTTTGTAAATTTAAAAAAACAAATCCATTCACATTTTGGTAGTATAAAAGGAGGGCCAAATGCTAGTTTCTTTTTAAAAACACAATGAAATGAACAAAATTAAATTTTGTCCATGTATTATGGCTTTAATAGTAAGAGTAAACGTTCCCATTAATAATGAAACACAACGTCGTTCAAGTGTCTGAAACGGCTGCCTTCACAGCAGCGCATTCTGTCACTCTAATTTTCCAAGATCTTGTCGATGGTTTTGGGCTTTAGCTCACGGATTACTTGGATGATATTAGTCTTAAGTGCTTGAATGGCTTTCGAATTGTTGATATAACATCGGTCCTTCATGGTTCCCCACAAGAAAAATTCCAATGGGGTCAAATCGCAGCTCCGAGGCGGCCAATTGTCATCGCCAAGACGGCTTATAATACGATTTGGTAATTTTGTGTGCAAAATATCGATTGGGGTATGGGCTGTGTGGCATGGCGCGCCATCCCGCATGAACCGTCCAAATCCATGTCTTCAATTTCAGTAAAAAAAAAACCGGTTAACATGGCCGAAACGTTGTTCCCAGCCCAAGTTCGAAGAAAAATGGTGGAATGATGTCACTACCCCATAATCCACATACTGTCACCCTCTGTTGTTGCATTGGCTTCTAGACAATAAGATGCAAATTTTCTGAGCCCCAGATGTGGCAATTTCATTTGTTAACGTAGATGAAAATGCGGCTCGTCAGAAAAGATGATTTTTCTCACAAGATCGTTGTCAAATTCAAGCTGCTCTTAGACCCAAACTTAGAAGCGATAACGAAGCAGATGGTCGTGCGCCTTCAATTTCTGCATCAATTGGACATTGTAAGCGAATAATCTGAAATCCTTGTGCAGAATTCTCCTCTGACTTGTGCGTGAAATGTTGAGTTGTTAAGATCGATGGCGAGTTGATGTTCGTGAATTGAGTCTCACACTCTCAGCTACGGTAGCCATATTCTCGTCAGTGCGAACCGTACGACGACGGGGACCATGAGTGTTGTGCATTAGCATACTAGTCTCACGAACTTTTTTTCTATTGTTTAGTACCTGTTGCAGCTGCCTCGGCAGGAAAATCGCATTGTCAGATGTTGTGATAAATTTAGAATCTGGAAACTTTGTTTTGAACGACGGGGAATAATGGTTCTTTTTTTGACAGTTTAAGAATAGAATTTTTTTTCATGTTAAAGGCATCGGGCGGTTGCGGTTTATTCGCATAGACCTGCGACTTCAGGAAACTCCACACGAAAAAGTCGAGCGTGGTGAAATCGCATGACCTTGGTGGCCTCAAATCGTTCATGCAGAATGTCAATCGTGGCTTCTGATGTGTGGCACCTAGCACCACAGTCCTGCTAGAACCACATATCATCTAGATCCATATGATTCAATTCGTCCCATAAGAAATTGGTTATCATCGTTCGGTACCACTCGCCCTTGACTGTGATCACATCAACGTCGTTTTCGAAGAACTTTTTGGTAATCCATTATCACCTGGGGAGCCTTGTGTAGTTTGGGTCATCCCATATATGTCAATTTTGCTTGTTATAACACAGCCATTCAGCCAAAAATACGCCTCATCGCTAAGGATGATTTTTCAACGGAAATCGGCCTCCTCTTCCAAACGCTCCAAGACCTAGTCAACAAACAAACGGCGTCTTGAAATTTGAGCTTCTAGGTCATTTAGATCTTATACGGTGAAGGCCCAAGTCCCGATACAAAATGTGCCAAATTGAATTCTGCGAAATGCCGAGTTTTAGTGCACGCGGAGGATACGACTGCGTGGGGTTCTGCTGTACACTTTTACGGACTACGGCTATATTTTCAGCTGATTTTGTGTTCCTTTGAGCAGTGGCGTAGCGTGGGTTTTTGCCGCCCGGGGCAGAGCCAATTTTGCCGCCCCTAACAATTTTTTTCTGGGCCTTTAATTTTGTTTGCTGTTTAAAAAAGCATCAAAGTGAAACAGCTATTTAACTTACCTTGTTATAATTTATTTTTTTATTCACAGATTTATTATATTTATATTATATGTATTATGTAGATAGAAGTGTCTAATCGGGTGATGATTGCTAAAAAATAAAACCGGTTTTAAAAAAAAATCAACCCGCAATGCCTTTAATTATTATTATTGTTATAGTTATAGTAATAATTATTATACCTATAATATTTTTTATTTCAATTATTGTTATACATACATAAGGAAATGAAGAAACAGAAATATTGGCCAAGGATTATTTTTAACTTAAACATATTTCACAACAGCCCATCAAAATTAAAGTCTTCAAAACTGGTTTTATCTTTTAAAATCTGAAATTGATTTAACACCAACGCGATGTACACCGTCTTATTTATTATTTAAAAATCGTTTTTTATATTAGGTATATGTAGATATGTACATTTATGTATATAAAATTTTGAAAATATTAAAAAAAAAATTGGTACGCCATTTTTTAGTGCTTATTAATGCGGAGTTAAAAATTTAATTTGAAAAAAACTATCCACCTATTTTTGAAATATCGAATTTTCAAAAAATAATTTTGATTTTTTTTAATCCAAAATTTGATTTTTTTGAAAATTTTGATATGCAATATTATTCAAACAGGAGCTCTTGTTTAAAAAAAATCATTAAAATTGGTTGAGCAGATAGCGAGATAGTCGAAAAAAATTGTTCCATTATTGTTCCACAATAATATTATCGTAGATCGTATTTATGTTTGTTAACTCACACAAAAATTTTGATCAAAATCGTAGGAGTCGTTTTTGAAAAAAATGAGATTTTCCATACCGGTTTTTAAACTTTTGTATGGGAGGTACCGTTATTTTTGGTTATATGAATTTTTTTTATTTAAAATCTGCTAGATAATGTTAAGAAACTGTTGCGTACCAAGTTTAGTAAAAATCTACCAACTTGTTTCCGAGATTTTTGAAAATTTTGGTATACAATACTTTTAAACTTTTAGAAAACATTCTCTGTAAAAAAAATTGATCAAAATCAGTGGAATCGTTTTTGAGAAAATCGAAAGTCAAAGAAATGGTTCTATGGGAGGTACTATTTATAACCATTTTTGAGAATTTTTTTATAAAATGGCAGCCTTTTTGTAAAAAAATCACTGAATTTTTTTTTAAAGTTGTGGGAACGTTTTTGAGAAAAATAAGATTTTCATTTTTTGCTAAAAAAAATTGTACGACAGGAACCTACCATTATTTTTGGTATTAAAATGCCCAAAAAAAGCTAGGTACCAAGTTTAAAGAAAATCGATCGAGTCGTGTAGGCTGCAGCCGAAAGGACAGACAGACAGAATTGCAAGACCTACTTTTTTAAACTTCGCTATCATTGTAATCATAGAGATTACGATTTCAACTTTGATCAAAATGTCGAGTTTGATTTTTTTACTAATCCATAACTTGCAATATAGTACCTACCTATGTATATATCGCAAGTAAAAATCATTTAACTTTTATTGATTAGTTTATTAAAAAAAATTTTCTTGAAATCGTTTCTCTATTTTTAATAATAACTTACTCGTATTAACTTTCGAGTTCTCGGTAAAAAAATAGAGAACTCAATTTTTTAAGAAAATGATTTTTTATGGAACTTATGGTTCTTGAGATATGGAGCAACCACTCTTAATAAAGCCAAATAGGGGTTTCGACTCAGAAAAATCAATGAATTATTTCCGAGCCATCAGCTAGGTATTTCGTTTCGTCAATTAACTTACTTTATGTAATCAATCCAAAGGGGTAAAATGAAAATCTCTTGCGCTTATGTAGGTAACTGTACCCGTACACACAATTTTAAAAAAATTTCACAACACACGAAACACAGGCAAGTTAAATGTTAAACTGCAACTAATTTTGTATTTAACTAGGATGTTTGCAAACTTTACTGCATTTTACGATAAAATATAACAGAAAAAAATACAACTGATCAACACACCTTAGATAAAAGATACAACAATATACGAATACATGGACTCTTATGAGCCAACTCACATCGAATCGGTCGAAACAAACGAAATGTTTTTGTCTCAACTTCTAGCCTTACGAGCAGGGTTCGAACCGCAGTAGTAAAATTTTGGAACAGACTTATAAAAAAATAAACGAATTGAAAATTTCTGGAATAGATTTAGATTTAGTAATTCAGAGTCAGAGTTGGTTGCAAAATTTATTAACACAGTGGTCATCAGCGTTGTGCTAAAGTGCCCAATTGGGCCATTTGGCCCCAAGATTCCTATTTTGGCCCGGTGCCCTGGGCCATCACGAAATGGACCCAAAATTGAAAAAATTGCAAAATAAAGCAAATAAGCAATATTTTGAGTCTACCCCATAGCAGTGCCTCTGCCTGTGCAGAACGTTTTTTTCAGCTCTTAATAATATTAAAATCGAAAACCGCAATAGACTTAGCTATGAAGTTATAAATTCGCTTATGAGCTTTATGGGGTTTCTGAAAAATAATACTTTTGGTAATTTTGATCCGCCTCCAGAATTGATAAAAAAATGTCTAACATAGACATTATTTAAAAATAAAATGCAAAAATACAAATAAAATAATATCTTCTGTTTTATTTAATTATTTTACCAAATATAGAAAAACAAAGTGGTCCCAAAAAAGTTGAAATGGCCCCAAAAATGGCCCCAACATTTTGTTTCCCAGGAACAACGCTGGTGGTCATTCCCTTTCATGTGGTTTGGCTAAAGAAATTTTGAATTTTTCAGTGTGGAAAATAATTAGTACCTACCTAAATCTTAAAAAACAGAGTAACGAAGTAGATCTATTTTATTTCGTAAAATTGAAGTAAATTTACTCCGATTGGAGTAAGATTCGAACGCTGCTCATGAGTGGTAGTCGAAAGAAGGCAAACGAAAAAGTTTTGCACCAGGACACACATAGAACGAAACAATCATTTAATGTTCCAAATCAGAGTCGTTGTCGATCATTGTACTTCACACAACATGACGATAACACAACAACAACAAAAAACAAGAGAAAGACGTGTATCATTGCCGACAGCAAAACTGTGGCGCGTATGTATGTATTATGTACCTACGTCCTACGCACACACACGGAGCTTTCAGCTCAAAAGAAAAAAATATATTTCCGAAAAGGACAGTATATTTTTCACAATTAAAATTTGTTACAAAAGTAAGCTTACACTTAGCTTAGAAAATATATACAAACATAACATACAAAAACCATTTACATTAACGAATTTAGAAAAATTGCAGCAAAATGCCGCCCGGATATTTTGAAATTTGCCGCCCCCAAGCAAAGTGCCGCCCGGGGCCTGTGCCCCCTTTGCCCCCGCCTCGCTACGCCACTGCCTTTGAGGTATGAATGTTGACTGATTGATTACTGACCAATGAGCACAACGTTTGCACTAACGAGCACTCATTTTCATAATAAAGTTCTATCGTGTAACTTGCCATGTTGATTTGGCATCAGAAACTGAATAATAAACAACTCATTTGACAGATGTCACCAAAACAAAATGGCTGTCAAAATCTCCCTGCGCCAATCAAAAAAAACTCTTTATATCTTTATTTAAATGCGAATACGTTTCAGAAAAGCTCATTTATATCAATTACATTTTACTGAAACGAAAGTAAACTTGTGCCTCATAACACCTTTCATGTGACACCAACTTGAGCCCGAAGGCAGATTAGTATGACACTTATAGAGTACCGACCTTGAAATTGCGCCTTACTTTCTTTTTCCTCATGTTGTCGGTTTCAAAGTGAGCCACACAAACGCGTTCGTTCATCCGCCAAAAGCCGGCTTTTGATCCAAAAGCACACTAACTTATGATGAGTTATGGATTCTCCGTGTTTTTCTTGCTTTTCTTCATCTACATAAAAAAGTGTTACTTCACGGTAAGATCAGTCGATGACGACGACGTGTTGTTTGTTTACTTTGTTTAGAGTGGCTTGTTCGGGACAAATAATGTGTGTTGCGTGTGTTGGGCTGATTTACTTTTGTTCCACTTAAACCTGCACTGACCGGCATTAAGGGAAATATACTCGTACACAACTTGTATGGAAATAAATGGACATTTAGAGAGTAAACAATTTGCAGAATAATGTTTTTTTAATCTGGATGTCTAGCTTCAGATGTTAAAGTGAAGTGCAATATTTGAAGTAAACATTATCATAGAGGTGTTGAATTTATTTAACATTAAAAAAACTACCTCTTCGTATAACATAATCGCTGCATTACACCAGACTCCGGGTAATAAGGAAGGAATTATGTGTATTTAAGTTCGATATTATTTGCTTTTGTTGTTGGTTTTTTTTTTCATTAGTCTCCGCCGCCATTGGGTAGGGTGAAAAGAAATTAATTATGTAATGTTGCATGCTTTATGCAAGTTTATCTTGAGGTGGGTTTGTATTAAATTGACATTGTGAAAGTATAATATCAAGTGTTCAATTTATTGGGTGATTCGAACAAGGTACACGACATTAGGCTAGGGAGTGTATGGTGTGGTGAGTCATACCTCATTAAAGGTGCACCCTGTTAAATCAATGGGAAGTAATTTCTTCTCGAAAATAGTTGCAAAACCCTAAACAAAATGACTCATTTTTTTGAAGTAGCAAAACTTCAGTCTTCAAAAATTTAGTGCCACAATAGACGGCTGGGACGCAGTAGGCCCGGGATATGACGTGTTGTGATGTTATTTTAATAGAATGGAATGGAAGAGAAGAAGGATTTTATTAATTTTGATTATATTTGACATTTCCATAGTTACTTTAACGTCATTATTATAATTCTTCAATTAATTCAATATCATATTTTCATAGAGCTCTTGCGTAGATTTCTCTATAGGTAAAAGGTGGCGCAAAAGTAATCACCCTATCGGAAGGTGTTATAATTTTGTAAATGGCGTCATACGTTAATCATATTTGACATTTGTGAACTAGACAGTTGCGGAATATAAAGAGACAAGCAATTGATCGCTGTACTGCGCAAGAGCGTGGAATAATTGTGTCGATTTTGTTGACCAATAATCGGACGGTGGGGTAAGCTCAGCTTAAATTTCGTTGTCGTTTTCATAATAGTGTCGCGCCAACTGGGCAAACGTTCTGGTGCCTAGCTACTCGACTCGAACAGACTGGAACCACACGAGACCATGCAGGGCGTGGCCGCCACCGGACTGGTCGTTCGGCAGAGAATGACGTAGCTGTGGCTGCCAAATTCGCTGACAATGAAGAGACATCAACTAGACGACGGGCCACACAATTGGACATCACCAGACGGATCCTACAGCAAATTTTAGTTAAAGGCTTACACATGATCCCATACAAAGTGCAAACAGTGCATCGGTTAATGTCTGCTGACCGTCCATCGCGTGTGAATGGATATTGTGAAGGAAGTGTTATCTGGTCGAGTAGTCTCTCGTTTTGGCGATTTGACATTGCCAGCAAGATTGCACGATTGAATCATTCGATGCTTCTTTTTTTGGGGCTACTTAAGTTTTCAGCTTAAAATCAAAAATCCTTATGAGCAACGAAAGACATTTCGACTTGCTTGGTTTTGTCATTAAACAGAATAATCGCTATTAGAGTACTGAAAACCTTCGATTGATACACCAAAGACCCATTCGGGCGTCATAACGCCATATTTCTTTGAGGATGCAATGGGGAATTCTGCAATAGTTAGTGGTGAAAGCTATCGGAACATGACTAATTACAGAAAATGTTTTCCAAAAAATGGTACCACATCAATTACAGCTTGTGCTACGATGCAAATTTAAGAGACATTCTTCCCGGCCAAATGATGTCAAAAAGTGATGATATCCAATAGCCCTCACGGTCCCCTTTTTTTCTTATGGGGATACTTAAAGGTATAGGTAAAGATGAGCAATCCAACCAAAATCTCCATGCTTAAGGAAACCTTCGTTCGATTTCTTTGATATATATTGTTTATATTTTACAATGTGCGCAGCTCTAGAACTTCATGGAAAATGAAATTTGCTTTATGCTTGACAAGTATGCGTTCATATTCTCGAATATGCTTGTCGTGTAACCAAAATATCAACAAAAATTGAAACCAATCCAGCGTGCTTGACAAGCCGTAACCCATTTATCTAGTATATAATTTTGCGCAACTCTCTCAATTTCGTGCAATAATCTGCACTCAGTTCATTTTGTGCTGGTCAAAAAAAAAAAATAACAACACACAGTAAAAATAAATGGAAATTGAAAATGTTTTTTTTTTTTAACTGAAGTCAATTGAGGTAAAAATTTTGATTTACGTTCTTCTCTGTTGAATGATTTTTAATACCATTAAGTTAAAGAAATCCGAGGAAACCAGAGGGCAGCCATAAAAAATCATCAAATGAGACAAATTTTTATTGATTAAGAAATCCAATTCAGATCTATTTACTGCAGAATGAACATCTACCCTAGCGATCGGCAATAAAAGTCCAGTTATTAAAAAAAGTATATTTACCACAATCCATCAGATTAACGACGACCCCCTTAAGCCATGAAATATTAGTATTTTTAGGAGCGACGAGACGAAAATAAACTTCTTCCAAAGGGCCTAACTTTCAATCCACGCTACACAAAGCCCAAAGTAAACCATGGTAGTGGCAGCCCTCATGTTGTGGGGACTGGGTCCAATTTTCTATTCTCTTGGTCGACGGCATTATGACAAAAGAGTAATATATCAGCATAATGCAGGATGTTATGCTACCGTTGGCTGGGAAAAATATGCCTCTTAAATGGTATTTCTAGCAAGACAATGAAACTAAACATACTGCAAAATTAACAAAGCATTAATTTTAGCAACATAAAGTCGTTGGCCAGTCCAATCGCCGGGCTTGCACCCGATAGAAAATATTAAGCGTGACTTAAAATCGAAGTTAGTAAAAAAATCGATCAACAAAGCAGATCTTTCGAAAATAGTTCAAGAAGTCTGGTTTGCGATCCTACAGTAAAAGTGCAAAAAGTTGGTGGATTCTATGATTAACAGGATTAAGGAAGTTTTGAACAACAAAGGATTTTCAACAAAACATTAATTGTTAATTACTAAGTATTTGGAAAATATAAAAAAAATGTTTTAAAAAATTATTTAATTTTTTCTGAAAATTTAAAAGGTGCTGCTATATCTATGTCCAGTGCGTTGGAAAGCTTCTTTTGAAAAAACATTTGTATAATAGGAATTTGTCTCTATTATTTAAACATAAGATGATGATGATTTAACTTGGCAAACAGTTTCTGTTTATATTATTGCCTAATGTACATATACATACATAAGTTCTAAATACAAATTTAAAGAAAAATACGGATTGTTGCTATTATTTTAGCTATTGTTGTATATAGAATATTTATTTCGAAATTTAGTATTATGTTGTTTGACCGATAAGAAACAAATTAAATTTTGACGTATCGAGAAAATTTCGTTGCAAATGTCAACCAATTGTCCTGAAAATGCATTTCCAGTAGCAGAAAATAAAAAAAAAAATATTCGGATTTTTTGAATGTCAACTCTGAAAATGCATTTTTTCCGGAGCATAAAATAAAAAAGTTTCCAATGTTTAGACGATGTATTAAGCACGCATTATTCCCAATGTAAACAGGGTCTTAAATTCAATCTTCCGTAAGATACCGGGATACGCGGAATGCATACGTAAAGCGCGGAACAGATTGAACCAGCAACAGCACCGTCAACAGCAACAGCGGCCGCCATTAATTTAGAGCCAATGTATTTCAATTGTTCAACACACATTAGAACAGCAACACCAACGCCAACAGCGTCGTTAGGCCAAAGTCCTAAATTTGCTGTTGCTGGTGCGGTGTTGTCAACTTTCCCACTGCAATATTCAGTGGCACCACAATGAAAAGCTTTTTTTTCCATATGAAATGTCAAGCAGATGAAATGACGTTGCTGGTGGCAATGTGTTTGAGAAATTTTTGCTGGTCAGCGTGCTGTTTGCTGTTGACGATGCTGGTGCTGTTGCTGGTTTAATCTGTTTCGCGCATAAGACCCACTACATTGGTTTACCCTACCGTCGGCATAGATGTTCACACATCAAAAAACATCGACCTTGAACATAAGACGTTTCCTGTAAATTAAAAGCAGAACGGTTCGCATTCCTGTGTTCTATACAAGCCATAAGATGTGGACTGGTATTGTGTGGACTTATTTAATTATCTGTCGAGTTTGAACAGCTACGATTGGAAGGAGGTAGTTATCATGACAATAGGTATTCTTGAAGAAATAGTCACTTCTATGCAAAAGGCAGTACCCCGCCAAAAAAAAAAAAATATTTTTAGGTGACAGCGGCAGAAGATCGAACACAGATTCCCTGTATGACAAACCAACTTACTAACCATGATACTAAGTGTCGTAAACTGCGACAAAATCTTTCCACTGAGTATAATATTTTATCTTTTAATGAAAATACAACAGCTGGATCATTTAATGATTAATAGTTTAATTTTATTATTCTGAGTATTGTAAGCAAAAACATAAAAAATTTACTTTTTAGTGGCCAAGAAGTGTTCCCTTCAGTATTCTCTTCTTTTTATAAATGAATTCATTCCCGCCTGGACAGCTGCCACGCCACTTTTCGTTTTCGTCGTATTTTTTGGTGTGTTCGTTTACGAATTTGATGTCGGAACTTTCTCGCTCTGTTCCACTACATATTCATCCATGACATACCGGCCCCCGTGAAACTCCCTCGGTGTTTCACCACTTTCGACATCAAGCACTGCTAACTTTGATGTAGGTCTTCGCAGTATACCACCATTCGTTCGAACATCCGCAACTCGGATGTGGCCGTCTTTTCCTGGATAAATCGCACAAATAATTCCTCTGCGCCACTTGCTACGTGGAAGCTCTGTCTCGCATATCAGCACTAAATCTCCTAGCTTAATGGCTATCTCTCGGCGGAACCACTTCGTGCGGCGTGTCAAAGTTGGCAAATACTCCAGCATCCACCGTTTCCAGAAACAGTTTTTCAATTGCAAAGCTATTTGGTGTTGTTTTCGAAGGCCTATCCGATGCTCATCCGCAGGAGTTTGTGTAGAGTTGGTCGTTCCTAGCAGGAAGTGGTTCGGCGTAAGGGGCTCCTCTTCTTCCGATGATACTGGTAAATGCGTCAGCGGCCTGGAATTTATTATGTTTTCGGCCTCGATGAGTAAACTTTGCAACGTTTCTGGGCGGGGAGCTTCCTGTTTTAACGTGTGTGCTAGAACTCTTTTTACCGACTGTACCAGCCGCTCCCAGCAACCACCTGCATTAGGATTTGAGGGACAGTTGAATACCCATTCAATACCCCTGCATGACATCTCGGCCTGCAAGGCATCTGAATCAAATTGTTGTTCGTTCTTCTGTAACTCTCGGTTCGCACCCACAAAATTTGTGCCGTTGTCACTGCGAATTCGCACTGGTACCCCTCGACGATTAATAAAGTTTCTGATACATACCAAACATGCGTCTGTAGATAGGTCGACTGCCAGCTCAATGTGAATCGCACGTACTGTAAGGCATGTAAATAAGGCTGCCCATCTCTTAACACGGCTTCGTCCAATTGTCACTTCCATGGGGCCAAAGTAATCGAGACCAACATAACTAAACGGTCTGATATACGGAGTCAAGCGATCACTAGGCAGCTGTCCCATTAATGGTTGCGTTGGAATGGCTTTATTGATTTTACACAACTGGCAATCAGTCTTCACTTTCTTCACCAAGCTACGTAGACTAGGTACCCAGAAACGTTGACGAATTTCGTTAATTATGACTTCCTGATTCTGATGATGGAGATCCTCATGATATCTAGCAGCTATAAGATATGTCAATCTGTGATGCGGTGGCAGTATGATAGGGCATCGTGTACATTTGGGAAGGCATTCGGCGGCATTAATTCTTCCTCCCAGGCGCAGCGTCATATTCTTATCAAGGAAAGGGGTCAATTGAAATATTGAGCTTGACTTACCCAATTGTTGTCCATTCTCAAGTGTATTGATTTCATCTGCATATATGTTTTCTTGTGCGAAGCGACATAACATTCCTTCGGCCTTGGATAGTTCTTCACAAGATAGTTCTCCAGTTGTTAGTTGTTCACCAAACATCAGATTTTTCAGATTTGACAAATATCTGAAAATCCATCCAACAGTTCGTTTAAGTCGAAGATAGTCAGAAAAACGATTTAGCTCGATAGTTTCACTCTTTCGTTTTATATGCAGTACACGAACACTTGGGCGAAGCTCATTCTCATTCTCAGCACTTATGTTGTCTAATTTTGATATATGAAAGAAGATATGTATTTTCCTCAAGAAACTGGGTCCTGTGATCCACCGAGAATCTGGCAAATATTTTGGTGGGTACTTTGTTCTAGTGGCTTCATCGGCAGGGTTTTGACTTGTTGGCACCCAATGCCAATCCTCTATTTTAGTGGAGTCCAAAATCTCAGCTATGCGATGAGCAACAAAAGGTTTATAGTTCCTCGCTTCAGACTGTATCCATCTAGCCACAGTAGTGGAGTCAGTCCACAAGAAACATCTGTCAGGTACAGCTGAATGGCTTGTAAGAATGGAACATTTCAATCTTGTCCCAAGAACAGCTGCAGTAAGTTCTAAACGAGGAACCGATAACACCTTTTTTGGAGCGCATTTAGCCTTTCCTGCCACGAATGAGACCACGACTTTGTTTTCCTTCACTAAACGCCAGTAAGCAACAGCGGCATATGCCACCTCACTTGCGTCGACAAACACATGTAACTCTAAAGTCCTTGAGCTCTGAAGCATCTCTGTTGAATAGTTGCGAGGAATTCGTAATCTTTCTATGTTTTTTAGCTCTTCGTACCATTGCTTCCACTTGACGAAAAGATGATCTGGCAGACCCTCATCCCACAGCGTTCCCTCTCTCCACAAGTCCTGGATAATTACCTTGGAATATATTACGAAGTTAGCCAGTAAACCGAAGGGATCGAAAACTGACATCACAATGCTAAGAACCTCTCTCTTTGTTGGCTTACGTGTAAATGAATGGACTTCTGGAGCGATGCGATGTCTTCGAATTTTGAAAACAAATTCATCGCGAGAGGTGTCCCAGTACATACCCAAAATTTTTTCAGCTGTCAGTTGTGACGATTCTCTGTCCATTTCGAAATACATTCCCGGGCTATTCATCATATGGTTGTTGAGTTCTCGTTCTACATACTTTGAATGAGAGATGAAACCTCGCAGTTCAAATCCAGCGGCACGATGGATTTCCTTGACAGCCCTGCTCACGTCAATAGCTTCATCTTCTTCCTGAAAACTGGCAACGAAATCATCTACATAGTGTTGATCAACTATGTACTTAACAGCAGCGGGATAGGTTTCTTCAAACTGTACGGCGTTTTGATTTTTAACGAACTGGGCACTGCATGGGGAGCACGATGCACCAAACGTCATAGACTGCATTATGTAGGTCTCAATTGGCTTGGATGAGTTACCATGTCTCCAAAGGAAACGTTGGGCATCCTGGTCGTCCTGTCGAATCCGTATTTGGCTAAACATCTCTTTTATGTCTGCACAAACAGCTACCGCACCCTCTCGAAATTTGCAAAGAACGACTGGTAATGGCTGATTTAAGTCTGGCCCCTTTAACAAAACAGAATTCAACGATGTTCCCTGAACGGAAGCAGCCGCATCGAATACGATTCGCAATTTGTCTGGTTTATATGGATTTCTCACACCAAAGTGAGGTAAGTACCAAGTTCTAGCTCCAACTCTATTCACTTCGTCTGGTTGCATTTTTCTCGCATAGCCCTTCTCGACATAACTCATTAAATTACGTTCATATTCTTCAGCAAATTTTACATCAGTTTTCATTTTCCGTTCAATGCTCTGAAGTCGACGAAGAGCCATTGAATAACTATTTGGTAGAATTACAGACTCGTTAATCCATAATAAACTAGTTTCAAATCGATTGGAATCTATTCGGCGTGTAGTAGAGGTGAGGATCTCACGAGCCCGCAAAATATCAGCTGACTGAACGAAATTTTCTGGTTGTTTTGTACCGTATTCATCTATCTTAAAGTGTTCTTCGACTAACTCATGCAACGTTTGAAGAGTGTTACGAGTTATATGAAATATACTTCTTCCGTCTGCGCAATCGTCTTCTGTCGGGCCATAGATAACCCATCCCATCTTGGTTTTGGCAGCCACTGGTCCCTTCTGTCGGCTGACAGTTCTATGCGGTACTCCCAAGTAACAATTATTAATGCCAATCAGTACTCTTGGTGTTGCTCCGACATAATCATACACTGGCAGATTTCGAAGGTGTTTATACTTGACTTGTAACTCTTTAATTGAAGAGTCTGTGTCGGTAAAGACAACTTCTTTAAAGTTCGAGCATGTTTCAGACTATATTTACGGTTCTTATTGTTCCAAGCGCTGATTTTAACATCGACGGAATAAGATCGCTCGTTCGTAGTTTGATCTCCGATCCAATGCAGTGTCAATGAATCTTCGGCTCCAGTAGCCCCCAATTCCATCGCCAAATCCTCCTCCAATAAAGTAACAGATGAACCTTCGTCTAGTAAAGCATAGGTTTCGACTTCACCCTTTGGACCATAAAGTCTTATTGGAACAATTCTGAAGAGGTTGACTGATTCACTGGACTTACAGCAACTAACAAACCCTTTATTTCTTTCTGATGATTCATTGGAAGTCGTCGGCACTTCTTCCTTTGGTGATTTATCTACAGCACTTCCTACTACCTTCAACTCTTCGTGCAGAATGCGATGATGTAGGCGTTGACAATCATTAAGTCCGCACTTCTTTCTGCTTCGGCATTGAAGTGTAGTGTGTCCAAGCCGGAGGCACGAGAAACATAATCTATTTCCTTTCACTAAATCCCATTTTGCTGGTGTGGACATACCTTTGAATTGTGAGCATTCTACCAAGCGATGATCATCTTTACACTTTGGGCAGCTTACGTCAAGATTGATATGCAACAATTGTTTGTTCTTCGCTCCTTTGAAATATGGCAATGAATCTGGTACGTCGATGCTAGTAGTTACTGGTAAAATAGTAGAGATGATCCTGGCATTTTCATTTGCCCACTGTGCTAAAAGTTCAACTGTCGGATACGGCCCAGCAAATGATGAGTATCGTGCCCATTCCATCCGTTTACTAAGTGGAAGTTTCTGCACTAATTCTTCTAAAAGGGTCGGGTTGTTAAGGTGTGGCTGAGCACCTGCTGACTTAAGGAAGGTAACTAAATTCTGAATCTTGTTAGCAAATGGGATTAGCTGTTGAATATCTGATTCCATTATGGCTGGCAGGGATTTTACCTTCAGTATTTGGCTTCGTACTAAGTATTCCGGTCGCCCAAACATAAATGTTAGTTGTTCAATAACGTGTGGAACATTGCTGGAATGAATCAGGAGGGACTCTACTACTTCTCTTGCTGTTCCCTTGAGACATTTTTGGAGCCGGATTGTGTTATCTAAATTGGTATATCCATACGCGATTGTTGATTCATTGAAAGTCGATATGAAGAGCGGCCACTCCTCAGGTCGACCGCTAAACTCTGGCAGATCGTAAAGTCTTCTTCGGCTGTCTTGGCAGGCATTGTTGTTGGGAAACACGTTCGATGTACTCATCCAATTGTTGACGTGTGGAAGTGGGGCCGCTGTAGACGTCGTCACTGAACTCAAAGAAGTTGCAGGCATGCAACCATATGCGCTTTGTGTTGTGTTATTTAACATCATTGGCCAAGGTGTCGCAGAGGGCAAGGCATATCCAACTTGTGATTCAGAAGCAACATTTGTGCAAGTCATTAACGGGACCTGGTGCAAATGGGTAGCGAGTTGCGACACAGGCGGCTTGGCATATATCCCCTGTGAAGCTGTAGAATACAAATTTGAAGATTCTGTTGCGTGGCTTTTGGTCGAAGGCGTTGACGTTAACACGACTGACTGCATTGGTAATGTATATTTTAGTTGAGATGAACCGCCAGGAGCTACATCAGAAACTGAGGGAGTCAAAGAAAGTGCAGTTGTTTGAGTGACAGACGGAATGGTGGTCGGCTGACCCGGCTCCTTGATGTCATGGCAAGACTCAAGTTGAAGCTCTAGATTCCTACACTTCTGTTCACTCTGTGTCAACTTCTTCTGGGATTCGTTGTACCCCATCTCCAATGCAGCCAATCGCTTTGCTAGATCTTCTAAGCCATATGCAGATGTAATACTCTGCTCCTTAGGTTTTATGGTTTCGTCCAAGTTGACTTCATTTTCTGAGTCTGATGTCATCTTTTCTTGACTTGGTAAAATACCTTTTATTTTACGTGAACTTCTTGTAATCATATATTTTTTATAAAAATGTTTTTACGTTTTAAGGAAGTACGTAAAGGGAAAACTTCTGACGCAACGATATATATATGTATAGCATAAAAAGTAAAATTGTCGTAAACTGCGACAAAATCTTTCCACTGAGTATAATATTTTATCTTTTAATGAAAATACAACAGCTGGATCATTTAATGATTAATAGTTTAATTTTATTATTCTGAGTATTGTAAGCAAAAACATAAAAAATTTACTTTTTAGTGGCCAAGAAGTGTTCCCTTCAGTATTCTCTTCTTTTTATAAATGAATTCATTCCCGCCTGGACAGCTGCCACGCCACTTTTCGTTTTCGTCGTATTTTTTGGTGTGTTCGTTTACGAATTTGATGTCGGAACTTTCTCGCTCTGTTCCACTACATATTCATCCATGACACTAAGGGACACCCCATATGCCCCTTACAGCAAGTAATCTGTTAATCCAATCAAATAATGCAAATAATTAGTATTTTAATTGTCAATTTTTGTATCTTGCTTATTCTACGCCTTTATGTGATTAGAAAAAAGTAATTTAATGAAAATTTAAAAACAATGTTTATTTCCTTTTTTTGTGTCAAAGTAAAAAACAGAAACGTCTTCCTTTCTTCCCACAAGCAAAAGACACAAAGTAAGCCGATCATCGCTCTCGTGTTTTCTGCTTTATGTGACCTACAAGCCCACTCATGTACACTTACTACCTCACTTGTTTATTAACCTGAATATATCATCAGCTTAATTTTTTTTTCTGCAAAACGACATTTTTGCTCTGATTTCTTATGATACCGTATGCCTACGCAAATTTTTAAGTTTCATTTTGCTTGTAAATACTTTGTATTTACACCATGCAAGGTCATGGATATGTTTGTTTTTTACACCGTCTCAACTCTTTGGAGACTTGGCGATTATTTTTCCATTTAAAACTACTTTCACTCAGCTTCAGAAGTCGATTCGTTATCGTTACTGCTCCTGTGAGTGCACATTTCAATTTTACCACACCCAAAAATTAATTATATGATTTATAGAGATGTGTATTTGCATATCAAAATTCCGTCTTCTTAATTCGAAGAAGATTTATTGGAATTTAAATGAGGTACACATGTCATTAAAACAATTTGTTAGGCCAATAACCCGAAACATAATGTAGGTAAACATATGTGTCGTCATGCTAGGCAAATCAGAAATTGATTATTTGTTTACCCTGAGGCAGCAGGTGATTGAAAAATATATGGAATTTAATATCTCATCATACAATCTATTTAGAGACTTTGAAACTACCTACGATTCATTTATACCCTGGTTAGAAGTACAGAAAGCCAGCAGATAATTCGGTATCAAAATTATGTAAGTCAGCCATTATGAATATGACAACCTAACCAACCAACCGAAAATATTCATTAGACAAGTCAACAAATACAAATGGGCTTCGACCAGGAGTTATTGTGGTCTGCAGCTGAAGTAATCTGATCCTTTAACTATGTTGGGTCAATATTAGCAGTCGATAACAAAAAACACCCACCTGCTCAAAACCCACAAGACTTACCATAGTCTCTCGAGGCTATTTAAATTGACATTAACATTTCCAATGTATGTACATAGTTGTAATAGAAACTAGAAAGTGAATAGTTAATACTCTTATTAACGTATTTGGTTTGCGCTTTTTCATAAAGATAGTTACGAGGGTGGGTCAATAAGTACCTGAAAATTGAAACAAATGGCGTTGTCGCCACCTTAAATCGAAAAAGTTTTTTTTTTGACAAAAAGCAATTTTTAAAAGAACACACTCAAATTTTCAGATAGATCTCCCAAATACTAGTTTTACTGTGGCAGCCATTTTATATCGACTTCTACGAGCATTTTTTCTTGGGAATTTCGTGAATTTCGAGTGCTCTTTAAACACTATTTTTACGGGAAAAAACCATCACGCAAACCACACAAAAGTTTTACAACTATTATGAGGACTTTTCACCATTGATTGGAACCATTTATCACTGGTTTACTCAATTTCGTTCCAGCAATTAACGACCAAAGTTCTGGTCACCTAATTGAAGTCACCACACTAGAAATGGCGTATGAATTCCGCGGTTTGATAATGGACTATCGGCAAGTAAAGTTGCGCGAGCTTGAAGAGGCGACAGGATCAGAGGTTTTGATTTTACATACATATTTGGAAGTGAAAAGACTTTCCGCAAGATGGATGCGGTGTGATGGAGAAACGTTGAACCATGCCGGGCAACCATAGCCAATCATCGGCCTGATGAGGGCCATGTAGCAAATCTCCTTTACTCTGGTGTCAAGCCAGCTGCTATAAAACAACTGTTTCTTCAGGGCCAAGGCCCCCTATATCTCTGTTCAGCATTAATATGTCTGTCGAAATACTGATTCAACCAAATACCAAAGCATTTAACTACATTTTAGCTCGTCAGCGGATGTCCATATGGCGCCACGGTCACCAGCTTTCGTTAGTTCTGTATCGTATCCCTTGGGGCTCCAGCCATCGGCGTTCTTAGGCTAGGCGCGCACTTGTAACTGTGATCGAAATCAGATAGTTTAATCACCAGTTGATAGAGCACCGCGCACTGGCAACTCTTCACTCACGCTCAAACTTTTCTCTCTTGCACTTATATAAAACAGCTCAACTATTTAGTTGATGTCCGCGCAGGTGCATATAATTATACGTTACACAAAATAGCAAACTTATTTTAGACAATCGTTTAGTTTGTGTCAAAACACAAACTTTTCAGTTGCTCGAATCGAGTTGCTCATATAACCCCATATGTTTCATTTTAGCAACCAAACATTTGCGAAACTAAAAATTGAATGTTCGTGCTTGGCCTTAAGAAAATAGTTTCTGTATTCTGAAAGTTGATTTTCAACTTCCAGTCATCACAATATCGCTGAATCTTTTCGAAGTCACGCTGCAAGAGAATTCTGATGACCTCAACTTTTGGAGCCGTTCTGTACGCAATAAGATCATCGACATACTCAATTGCCTGACTAAGACTATACCTATCAGATCCCTGGTGTAAATGCTGAGTAAAATAGGCGAGTTACCCGCTCCCTGCTGATACCATTTTTAATGTTGAATGCTGTGATAAAAGTTAGATTTCCACTCTTTCTACAATTGAGCATGTCATATATCATATACAAAAGTGTTTTACTTATGCCAAGCCTGTTCAGTTTTATATAAAGAGCTTCTAGCCAAACGATGTCGAAGGCCTTCTCCAAATCAATCAGACAAGCACCTGTACACAGTTTTTTAGTTTTCTTCCATTGGATATCAGAAACGAGCTTAGACGCGGCATGAATGGTGTCATATTCCGCCTTAAAACCGAACTGATTATCCGGTAGGATATTATTGTCCTCCGACCACTTGGACAGAGCTCTATAAATAACTTTCTCGAATACCTTACTAACACTCGATAGAAGACTTACCGCCCGGAGATTCGACGGATCGGAGTTGTTCTTTCCCTTTTTTTTGGGAGAGGAGAAACCAACCGGCTGTGTTCCACCATCGACTTCTGCTGACTTATTTTTTCTTTAGTGAATCGAAGATGAGCTGGAGCTCCACCTTCGTAACTAACAGGGAACTAATCCCATTTTACTCGGCGATGATGGCATTCACCAAGTGTTCTTCATTGAACCCGGTGAAACCGCGGTTGTCTGATCGCTATTGCGTTATGTCGCTACGAAGGTGGTGAAAGTGGTGGAGTAAGGCTCTGTTTTCTAGATCGTGGTTGGGGCAAATTCTTGCATTCACCTTGTACACTTGCTGAAAAGCAGCCTCAATTTTCCCCAGCGGATCTTGAACAATAAAGAGGTCATCGTCCAAGACGACGTCCTCTGTATCAATGCCTGCTGCCAGAAGGACGTCTCTGTTTTCTGTCGTTCTCTGGAGCTTGAGACATGGAAGTTCGTTTTGATCTTTCCGTCAAAATATCTTGTTAGTTTTTAAAACCATACTCGAGTCGCTAGAATTATCGGCCCGAATTTTATTGTTCCAGTACAAATTTATAGATAACCTATAATTTTCTTCGATCAGTTGGTTGATGTTCTTAATTGACGCCTTCAGTGTCCTAATCTCCAAATCGCCTGAGTCAGTAAACCGTCCTTACAAGCGTTTTAGTCTTGTGTATCAATAGTCGCGTTATGGTACATTTCGGTTGCGTTACGTTCTGTGTATTTTGATATTGCTCTGTTAAATATTGGTCAATTTCGTTGTTTGTCAAATTCCGTTTGGTGGGGATATATTATTTGCATCCATTTCGCTCGTTAAGACATTGGTCATGCGTAGCCAGTGCATCGTACTGTAATAGTAAGAATGCGCAGGTACATACTCCTCTATGATCAGTTACAATTTGCACTTTGAACGAATAATAACTTTTAAGAAATTAAAATATGTGTCTGTCCAACCCTGCAGTATTTCTACACAATTTAATTTTTTTTATATGAACTTTGACAGGCTTTCGCCCAACATTCGTAGAAATTAGTAGGTTTGAACAGTACGCGAACAGACATAATGTTTTGTATTAGACATAACATCTGCTTTTTAAAAAAGGAATACATAAGTATAGCTACTTTTTCTGTTTAAAAGCCATTATAGGTCCAACAACCCTCGCAGGTCGTTTAATTTGTACATGTCTACAATCGATTGCACCTATCACTTTTTTCAACCTAGCCGAGCTATAAAATCCCGATTTTAACTCCCCAGGGGATGACATCGTCAAGCTCTTCAATAGGATTTTCCCGGGACTTAAAACATCGCACTTTTCTACACAAAGCTGAGTCTTCAAACACTTCGAAATCTTCGTATACTGAAATCATTTTATATTATTTTATTTATTTTGAAAAACAATTAGCTAACAAATCATAAAATGACACAATTTTAATCCCTAAATAAATTGAACAAAAACATTTTTTCGAGGGAAATGACAGATGTCATATGGATTTAGCAAATTTCTAAAAGTTAAAGTAGTCCTTTTGTGATTTTAACATTAGTAATATGTTAAAAGATAGTATGATGCTAAAATCGTTTAAAACTATCAAAATCTTCTTTTTAACTTAGAAATTTAGCAAAATGGCTTTAGCATTTTACTAAATCGTTCAAAATTTGGCGCATAGCTATGTGTTGGAACTAGTTTATGTAGTTTCCCATCCTTCATACGCGTCGCGCATCTCTTCTTTTGTGGTTTTCTCTACAAAAAGTATTGAAATTTTGTGTATTAAAAGCTCAACTTTTAAATATGAATTTGGTGCGAAAAAATTGACATCTCAATATTTTTAATTGGAGTGGCCACACTGTTTCTCATTTTTATGCTATTTTTATTAAATTTTGTTCTTATTTTAAATTTCTAAACTAACACCTTTTGTTTTTTTTTCTATTCCAGCCATCATCACGTCCTGAATCGGATTTTACTCTAGATCTTCCTAGAGCAGAACAATTACGCATCAAAATGGAAAAGGAGAAGAAATTTCGACGCAGGTGTCGTTACCTTACGACGTTTTTGAGTTTGGTTTTCTTTCTGTTAACAGTAATGGTTGTTAGTCTGGTACTAACACGAGGAAAACGAATGTTTGGAAGTATGATTTAGGAAAACTTAAGAATTATTTGCAATTAAGAATATTAAGCCTTCAATGTAAAATAATCTCTATGCGTATCGATATCCAATTCTGGATCATCCTATTATAAACATAAAATAACTTAAAATTGCTTTAGTTAAATTATAATAATATGTACAACGAATCAGTGCCGTAATAACAATATAAAAATGTAAGGTGTGTACACTTATGTACAGTATAAAACTGAAAATTAAAAAAAAAATATCCTAATACGCAACTGAATCCTGGGTTTATGAGGTTGGGGAATTCTTGACATTTGAAACATTATAAAATTAACACACATTTTAGTTAAAAGTTCTTCATTGTATTTTGTTTTTTTGTTAAGTCTTTTCATGTCGCATACTTAATGTGAATATATTAAAAAAAAAACAGTATTGTTAATAAATTATTTTGTGATCTTAGTTTTTAAGTTAATATTTTTTTAGTTCTAATTATTATTGTAACATCAATCGAAAAGTTGTATAAATAAATTGACAGTAACAAATTTGAGCAAATATATTTTATAGACAAATAAGGCTTTTTTGAATTTATTGATTAGATGGTAGAGAGAGAATTCTTTCTCTGGAGGACCGTTTGGATTTAAACTTGTGTTTTTGTGAAGATAAAAAATAGGGCTTAAGTATGAATGAAAATATCGTTTTCACCCAAAACTCAAATAGCATTTAGGAGAGTGACTCCTTCGACGATGCAAGATATTTTTCACTCCTTCTGATCTGACTGTAATCTACAACCCAATCAACAATTTGTGGTTTGGAAGCGGCTTAATAACCGGCTTTGAGCTCAAGTTTTCCATTAAGGGTTTACAATTTGGCTAAAAAGCCGTTCCAAAACCGTTCCAGAACCGTTCAAATTTAACCTAGATTTAAAAATAGTTATTTTAGAACCAGAAAAATGACAAATTGGTTTTGAAAGAGTTAAAAAATATCCAAATATTATCACCAGTTTAAAAATAGAATTTTTCAAACCAATATATGACCAAAAAGTTGTGCAAGAGAGAAAATTTTACCGAAATCAGCCTGAAGATAATTTTTTGGTTTGTTTCTACCGTATATCATACTAGGGTAATAAAGTATCTCATTTCTAGCCCCACTATGACCAGAGTTATCTTAGGCTTTTTTGTAACCTCGGTTTTTCTGGAGCCAGGGCTAAAAATTGTTGCTTGGGAAGGTGGCGCTAAATTAATCACCCTATCGGAAGATGTTATAATTTTTGAAAATGTCGTCGACAGCTGCAGTATACAAACAGACAAGCAATGGAGCGCTATATTCCGCAAGAGCGTGGAATAATTGTATCGATTTTTTTACCAATAATCGGTCGGTGGCTTAGCGCAACATGAATATCGCGGCTGTGGCTGCCGATGTCGTTGAGAACGAAGAAACATCAACCAGACGATAGGCCGCGCAGGTGAACATCACCAGACGGACCCTACACCGAATTCTTGTGAAAGACTTACACATGTTCCCGTACAAAGTGCAAACAGTGCATCAGTTAATGCCTGCTGACCGTCCGTCGCTTGTAAATTACTGTCAAGTTGAAAATCATCACGAGTGACGAAGCGCATTTCCACTTAAGGGGTTACGTCAATAAGCAAAATCTTCGTAACTGGACTGGGGCACTGAAAATCCGTGTGCCATTACATCCACTCAAAGCCACTGTGTGGTGTGGTGTGGTGTTTACGCGCGAGGATTGATTGAGCCGTATTTTTTGGAGGAAGCCATCGGAAATATGGTCACTGTTACTGGGGAACGCTGCAAGGCCAAGATAAAGGACTTTTTACTGGTTGGTGAACATGTGGTTTCAACAAGAGGGTGCAATAGCACACACAGCACGAGCCACAACGGATATTTTGAAGGAAGCGTTTCCTGGTCGCGTAGTCTTCCGTTTTTGCGATTTGACATGGCAAGCAAGATCACCCGATTTAACCCAGACTTCTTTCTTTGGGGCTACTTGAAGTCGCGGACTTATGCAATCAAGCCTCAGAAAATCGCAGCCCTTAAGGACAATATTCGACAAGAATGCGAACAGTTATCATTGGCAATCTTGCGGAAAGTCATGATAACTGCGATAAAATGGGCACCTTTTCCGCTTAACAAGAAATAAAGTTAAGCAAAATTATCCTATATGAAGTTATTTTTTGTAAGAAATATACATAATTTTTGTTTTTCTTCTTTATCAAACATAATTGAAAACAAAATAATTTTCCTCAAAATTTTATCAAAAAGAAAAAAAAAAACAAGTTTTATTAATAGTGCTACCAGCAATTTTTTGATATATTTGATTGAAAATCAGACTTCTCTCCAAATATGCAAAAATGTTTTCTTATAAACTATCAGCCTTATCATCGTACCCGATCGGAACGTAATTTTCTCCGTTTTCTACGAAATATACGAATTTTGTATCATTGTAGCCGTTCCGATAGGGCAATCGGACAAATCTACGAAAATAAAGTTTTTATGCGTTGAAAATCTCAAATCCATGCGTTGCATGCCGATGAAATGTCAAAATGGCAGCAACGCATCGTGAATTTATGCGATGCTTGAAGATATTTGATTTCCGATTTCCCCGACACTCAAATTATAAGTGAAAAATTTTCAAAAAAAAAAAAACCAAATGGACGCTCAGTTGGAAAATATTTGATATATTTCTTAAGAATCTTCTTTTTTTTATTTAATGTTCTTTGTTCATATCTTTCCGCTTCCAAAAACACTGCTGCACTATCCATGGTTCTTCTTTGCTTATTTGACATGAATCAACACTTAATTAATTTATTGGCGTTTACGTCAAATGCACGCGTTGGTAAACGTCGGTTTTTCCGTTACGAAACAGATACCATGAAGGAAATAAACGTTACGATCGTCAGATCTCTCCTAACGTACATAGGTTTGTCCGAACGGATACGATGATAAAGCGCGGTACAGATTGAACCAGCACCACAGCACCGTCAACAGCAACAGCGGCCGCCATAAATTTAGAACCAATGTATTTCAATTGTTCAACACACATAAGAACAGCAACGCCAAACGTTAGGCCAAAGTCCTAAATTTGCTGTTGCTGGTGCACTGTGCACGCTGTATGTGCTTGGTTACACGAGCGCAAAAAAGAATTAATTCACGAAAGAGAACGGATGACTTTTAGAAAGAAGGAAAGAGATGGAAAAAATGCCAAGTTTCGTCATTTTCCTCATTTTCAGATATGAGTTTTGCGTTAAAAATCATGTTCCTTTCCTAAAACGTTCTCATTTTGACAGTTATTTTCATTTGTATTTGGCGGCGAAGGAGAATGTACAACAAAGTTGCTTTGTTTTCCTCGTACCATTTCAATTTCGTTTTACTTGTGCTAGACTGTGTTCTTTGTATACTTCAAATTTTCTTGCATGCCCACTTAACTTTTTTTCTGTGTTTAGCCACAAAAGTGATTATTTATTGCGCTCGTGCATCCAGGCACTATGGCATTTGTCAGCTGTATTGAGATTGAGACTAGCATCAACCAGCATCAAAAACGTCACTTTTGACTTCTCTGAACAAATTATCGATAATATATAGATAATATTATTTTGGCATCACCGTTTTTATCGGGTCTTAGGCTAGGCGCGCACATTAAATTTTTAGTTTCGCAACTGCTTGGTTCGAGCAACTAAAAATTTTGTATTTGACACAAACTAAACGATTGCCTTAAATGAGTTCGCTATTTTGTGTAACATATAATTATATGCACCAGCGCGGACATTCAACCAATTAGTTCATCTATTTTCTATAAACAACCAAACAGTTGTGCAACTAAAAATTGAATGTGCGTGCCTAGCCTTAGATTAAGTCTCAAAAATTATCTGCTCTTAGCTAACTCTGTATAGATTTAAGTAGTTGTTGTATTTGCATCTAAAGCGCTTAGTCCCGATGTCGTTTTTTTCTACAATTCCTTATGGACTTGTGAAAAAAAACACGCCTACTGATGCGGTAATTTGGCCCCTGATCTAGGAAGTTGTGTGAGTATGACTGATCCCGTAGGCTAGCCGCGCACTGGCAACTGTGACCGAAATCAAATAGTTTGATCACCAGTTGATAGAGTCCCGCACACTGGCAACTCTTTACTCACGCTCACACTCTTTTCTCTCTTGCCCTTATAGAAAACAGCTAAGGCAATCGTTTAGCTTGTGTCAAAACACAAACTTTTTAGTTGCTCGAATCGAGTTGCTCTAAGTGCGCGGTGTCCCATATAAGCTCATATGTTTCATTTTAGCAACTAAACAGAGTTAATTAAAATCTTTTGAATAAAAATTGACACATTTTTTATTTTGAAATGAAACGGTTTTTTACTAACTAAATGTTTTCAAAAGTGTTGCATACGCTTAGGTGTATAATACATAGCCTGCTTTCATACACATTGATTACACACGTACATATTTGCATTCAGTTATTTTTTTATTCAGTCAACAATTTTAAAGAACAAAGAATTGTTTTTCTCTTGGTGGTGGGGTGTTGTGCATATACATTAATGTACAAAAACTTTCAATTTGATTTAATCAATAGAGTCCACAAAAACAAAAACTATAAACAATTTTTTTTTTCTTTATATTTTTTGTTTCCCTTCTTCATTAATGTACATAACATCTTGCAGTTTTTGAATAATCTGCGTACGTTTTCAAAGTGGCAAAGGTGGTTGCGTTTTGCTCTCACTTAAATATATGTATATTAAATGCGTAGAATTGTGTTTTTATTATGTGAAGTGTTGTCGAGAAGTGTGTAGTGTCGAAATCGCCTGTCTTCCCATTGCATGCCATACTATTTCGTAGAAATTTTCTTCCGAATGTGGGAAAGAGACGATAGTGCTCGTGGAAAGAGCGTAAGTAAATAATGTCACTTTGCAACATAGCAACTTAGGTGCTTTGCACATGAGCTGCGACCTGCGAATGCGATTAAGGCCGGTATTCACCGAGCGCTCATAACTTAAGAAGCTCATAAACCTATTCACCAAGCAATATTAGTGAAGATCTACGAGCGCTCTTAAAAGTTAGGAGTGGTACCGACCACATTCTAATCTTCAATGATCCGTTGTCAATGTACGACCACGAGCACAAACATCATGTGACGCGTAATAAGGTTTGGGGGGGGGGGGGACATTATAGGTTGAATTTGGATTGCACTAGCATAATTTAATTACTACTAACAATTTTTAGACCCTTTTAAGGCTAAAAAGCAGGGAGGGGGTGGAAAAAAATCTTTGTGGACAACAACACAGAGTATTTATACTGTATGGTCAACAATTTGTAGAGACTTTAATTGTAAACTACAACAAAACTTCCCACTGGTTTTGATTCCTAATCTGAAGAAAACGTCAAAATATATCTATCAACTCTTATTACTTTGTTTGATGAGTCTTACCGTTGTGTCAAATATTTACCATCTCTTTTCAATTTTTTAAAACTCTTCATATTTTCTTCAAGAAAGCATTTTACATTTTTGTTTATGTTTTGTATCTTGACAGCTTTAATCAAGGTTTTACTCCAGTTGGTAATCATTGAAGGTATTTTCTTAAATTAAAGTCACCGAATTTACCAGCACCACAAATTGTGAACGTGAGTAAAGAGTTGCCGGTGCGCGGTACTCTATCAACTAGTGATTAAACTATTTGATTTCGATCACAGTTGACAGTGCGCGGCTAGCCTAAGGCTAGGCATCTGTTTTCTATAAGCAACCAAACAGTTGTACAACTAAAAATTGAATGTGCGCGCCCAGCCTAATAATCAATTACACAGATAAATCTATTTGACATGTTTGAAAAACAAAATAAATAACCCAAATTAAAGTAAAAAACAAAAACTCACTCAGAACTTTATTTCGCGTGGTAACTAAATAGGTTAACACTAGAATCCTTGACATGCGGTATGCAATACATGCAGCGGGAAAAGAATTAAATGTTTTAAATCAAATACAGTTTGTTTGAAAAATAATGCCGCAAAATTTTAAACAGCCTGGCCTACTATTAAGGTATTAGTATGATACTACTTAACAATTTAATAACTTTAAAGTAGTTTACTAACTCATTCTTAATTTTAAACATTTTCTAGCATCGTACTAAAGCAATTTTCTTAATAAATTGCTTCTTTACACACCGAAAACAATGACATTTCGTGTAAAAAAAAGTACACGAACCTTTTTTTATTTTTGCAAATGTCAAAGAGTCATATGAAGTTAGCACGATACTAAAAAAATAAAGTAGGTATTCGATGATTTTAACTTTAATAAAATGGTAGAGAAAGTATGTATGATGCTATATTCGATTAAAATTTGCAAATTCGTTGTTTTAACCTAGTTTCATACTAAAACAGCTTTACCATCGTACTAATTCAATTAAAATTTTGCGCAAATGAGAATAGACTGGCCATTGATCTGTCTTCTTTCAAAAATAGTAAATATAATCTAATTTAGTTGATTCATTGTGTAAATGCACACATGCTATTAACTGAATTTGTTTCCACCTTAAGGTATTCCAATACGATCCACATCACACAACTTTGCCATTCCTGTTCAAATTTACTCCTTGAATGCATTCATTCCAAACAGCTGTTCGACTGCCAAGCCAACAAACGTCAAACGTCAGCGAAAAAAAGTACACCAAAAGCAAAGAGAAAACCCACCAACACAACCGAATACCGAACAAAACTAACCACCTTGCTTGCTGCAAGGCACATAAAAGTTATTTTCCATAAATTTGTTTTCGCCATTCTATTCGCCCGTCGTTCTTCCAGCTTTAAAAATTGATAAAAGTAAGTGTTTAATCATCGTTTCTCCTCAGTTCTAAACCGCAATTGTATTCGTGTCGTTCGAAAGTTTCTCCTATTGAAAACGCGCCGTGCGTCTTGAAATGTTTCGTCTTCCAGTGTCATCAAGCTAATTAGTAAACTAAACAACATGAAACAGCATTTAGAAATTTCCTGTGTTCTAGCCTTTTTGGTGTGTGCATTTCTACCACTCAGCCACTCGGGGGTTCCACAAAGTCGTTATGAGGCTATGATGAAACGTGAAACTCCCTCCAATCTCGGCCTCTACAATTCCACAGATAAAGTTAACATCCTCAACGACACGAATTTCAAAAGCTCCGTAGTCGACCAGAATTATGCTTCCCTCGTCGAGTTCTACAACTCGTATTGTGGCCATTGCAAACGCTTCGCTCCTGTGTACAAAGAATTGGCCGCAGATTGCTGGCCATGGCGAGATATCGTCAAAATCCAGGCCATCGACTGTGCCGCGGAAGAAAACAACGACATCTGCAGGGAATTCGAAGTTATGGGCTATCCCACGATGAGATATTTTGGACCTAAATATCAGCCGAGTGAAAATAACTATGGTACTCCTATTGAGACCCAAGATCGGCAAGAAATCAAGAATGAGATTTCGAAGCTGGTCATGAATGAGACCGCTCCCAATGAGAATTGGCCAAATTTCTCCAACTTAACCGAGGAAGAGGCCCCCAATGTATTTCAAGAGCTTCCACAACAAGTTTTCTACGTCGTTCTCATTTTAAGTCCCGGCGATAATTCTTCCGCTCTGAGTGCTCAGACAATCCTAAACTTCAATCGTTATCCGCAGATGCAGATTCGGCGGATAACCGATGAGAAGTTGGCCGAGCAATTCCACATGAATCAGTCGAGTCGGCTGTGTGCTGTGGATCGCAATATGAATATGGAAACGCTCCTATATCAGAACAACACCCCCAAGGCTTACAAAGAGGCTGTGGAGCATTTTGTCAAGATGAAAAATTTGACGGAGAAACCAGACGAACCTACTCCCAGTCCGGACAAACAGAACACCCTGGTCGATGAAGAGCTGCAGGAAGAGCAGCGACGAGACAAGGAAATCATCGACGAGGTGAAGCGCAACAAGCACATGACCTACCAGGCCGACCTGGAGCAAGCTGTCCGTCACATATTGAACAACGAAATTCCCAGAACCAATCAAATCTCTGGTGAACGCCTGTTAGCCCTGACAAAGTTCATCAATGTCCTCCAACGATACAACCCACTCGGGCGGTCCGGACAGACATGTGTCAATCGGCTACAGGAGTATGTAGCCGTGAACAACCAGGCCATATCTGGCAAGGACTTCAAAGAAAAGGTGCATGGGTTGGAGAATGAATTGTCGCCAATTTATTCGTCCAGTCGGTATGTTGGTTGCACTGGATCGAAGCCAGAACTACGAGGATTCACCTGCAGTTTGTGGAAACTATTCCACTTCTTGACGGCGCAAGCGGCCGTCCAAGACAAATCATCGGACCCGCTAGAGGTGCTCTCAGCCATTCATGGTTTTGTGAAATACTTCTTTGGCTGCACAGATTGTTCGCAACACTTTCAGGTGAGTAAGAAAGAAGCCTTTCAATTTATACACCACCCCTATAGGCTGGCCTTCAACAAAGCTAGCAAGTTATTTTTTTTTGTTTATGCCATAATTGCCATTAATCACGCTTTGTTTAGCAAATCCAGTTGCAAGCGCAGGGCTGCTCCCATGCACGTTATTTTGTAATGGTTTCGTTATTGAAACAACGGGGGAGCTCTAAAGGAAAAGAAAAAACCGGTTGAATGACCAATGCAGCTTGCTTGACATAAATTGTTAAATCATTTTTTTTTGTGTTTATTTCTGGTATAGTTTTTGCAAAACAAAGGAAAATATGGGAGAAGTCAGACTGGAAAACATAACACGAGAAACTTAATAAAGAAAACTGACTCAGAACACACATACTAGTTGGTGGTTATTTTTAAATATACCTATGAAAGATTTAAGTGCGTTGCACTGAACCATTGTAGTTTCTCAGGGCTATAAGAACAACTTAATACAATTAACGCCGATTTTGCTTTCCTTATTTCATTTTTAATTGAATGGCTTTCGAGGTAGTATAGAGAAGACTAGGCGATACAACAGTGGGGTCAAAGTCGTCGTTTTAAGTAATTGCTTATTTTATAAGTTCGGCAATTTTTTGTTTGTCAGTGGAAATCTTCAAAAGACACTTGGTAATATTCGGTACTAAGTAGTGTGGGACTCTTACCTTAACTAAGGGCCATTTGCTGAAACGAAACTTAAATATTTATGTTCAACCTAAGCGCTTATGTTCTACTTTTTCCTCTACGTAAACTGTCACATAAGAGCTTATGTGGAACATAAGTATTTATGTTCCGTATCAGCAAATGGGCCTAAATCCACCGGGATCAGAACCAATCTATGAAACTTTCATTTACATTCAAATTGGAGGAAGTTTAAACTTTTAATATTTTCCTTTTAGACCATCAACTAATGAGGCTTGGCTCTTCTAAGTCTCCAAAAATTGAATCTTACATTTAAGACGGCTTACATCTCGGAGTTGGTGTGACTTCGCAGTCGCTGGTTAACCATTTCTGTGACCATTTCAATTTGAAGGTCACTATATAGATCGCTATTTCGTATGTACCAAGGGGCATTTATTATTCCACGAAGGTCTTTGTTTGGAAATTGTTGGATGGGCTCTACATTTGTTTTCTTTGTACAGCACCATAGCTGGATACCCTACGTCCAAACGGGTTTCAGCACTTGCTTGTATAACATTATTGTGTTCTGGCTAGATAGGCTAGAGTACTGTCCTAGTAACTAGTACATTTTTCTGTACTTTAAGTTCAGTTCTTCTCTTTTTTTTATGTGCTCTTTCCATTTTAGTATCCAGTATTTAGGTATTTGGCAGTATCTTAAAAAAATAAGGAATAACAAGATTAACTTCTTAAAAATAAGTAATATGTATATGTTTTTTTTTTTTTCTCTCAAGTCAATATTAGCATCAATTTTTTAAACTACCTAACTGACCTTAAAACTGGCTCGTTCATACCGTAGTTAGTTCTATGTCTAGTCTGAAAAAGAAGGGGTTTTTCCCTCAACGGTCTCGATGGAGCATAAATAAAAATTATGGAGAGTAAGGTAGGACCATTAATGTGGTAGCACGAAATATCACGCACAAAGACTATATCATGAATAGTTCTTCTAGATTTCAGCCAAAAAGATTTTGCCTGACTATATAGTTTGGACAGAAATTCCAATGCATTTTATGAAAAACGAACCTTGTAAAGCGATTCTGGACCTTTTGAATTCTATCAGAGAAAAGATTTTGGTGAGAGTTCCAGATAACATCCGCGTATTCAAGAATAGATCTAACTAAAGTAATATAACATTGAATTAGCTTTAGCAACATCAGCATCAACGTGAGGAGCAAATGAAAACTTGGAATCGAAAGTTACTGCTAAATCTTTCACTTTTGCAGTTCTCTGAAGAAGATTGCAATCTAGAGAATATGGATATTCGTACACAAAGTGTTTCCTGGAGATAGAAATAACGAAACATGTTTTAATGTTGAGGCTCAGATAGTTTAGTTTACACCAGCAGGATAAGTTATCCAAGTCCATTTGAAGTTTAAGGCAGTCACTATTGCTTGTTACTTTCAAAAATAATTTGAGGTCATCAGCATATACAAGACATTGGCTAAAATTGATATGGTAATTGATATGCAATGTACCGAGGTGGCTGCCCTGTGGAACACCTGAAGAACAACTAATAAGTCGTGAAGTATATTCATTAATTTTTACTTCTTGGACTCTACCCATTAAAAATGAACCGATCCATTGAAGTAGGCTTGAGTGAATACCGAAAATTTCAAGTTTACGAAGCAATATTGTGTGACAAACTGAATCGAAAGCCTTACTGAAGTCTGTATAGATAGTATCAACTTGGATTTGGTTCTCGATAGATTCAACCACAAAAGAAAAAAAGCATGCTAAATTTGTAACAGTTGACCTACCTGAAATAAATCCATGTCCGTGTTCCTTGACCAGAAAATCAAGCTTATTTTTAATTAAGCTTCCAAAAAGTTTAGGAATCGCAGATAGTTTTTTGAGCCCGATTTAAAAATTGGTATCAAGTAAGATAATTTCCATTCATCCAAGAACATTCCAGTAGACAAGGAAAGATTGAAAATAATTAGCAAAGGAAGACAAAGGGAATTTGAACATCTTTTTAATATAAGTGCAGGAATGCCGTCAGCGCCAGGTTTTGCATTCTGTTTAAGATATTGCATCTAAGACATCGATGAAGTCAAGTTCCATGGACTCTATATCTACTTTAGGTAGGTCATTAGAAGGAATTACAATATTTCTTTGAGAGTTACAGTATACAGATTCAAATAATTTTGCAAAAAGTTCAAGAGTCGAGTTGAATGAAATTGGTCTTAAACAAGTTATAAGATTTTAAGTTGGTAGAACTAGTTTTTAAATAATTAAATTATTTCAATTTCAATGTATAATTCTTTGTGGTGAACTGAGTGTTTTAACAATGTATAAGGAACAATTTCATTTAAAGTCATCAAATGGTAAAAATATAAGATCTAGAATTTTGTTTAGATTATTAACAATATTATTGGCTTGGTATAAATTAAGAGCGAACAAGTGATCAATGAACGTTATTTCAGTATCTCTTTTTAAATTGCAATGCAAAAGCATATTATCAGAAGAAGAATGCAACCAGGTTACATCAGTTATATTAAAATCACCAATTACAAAGACTTTTTGCGGACTATTGTTTAGATTATTCACAAAATCAATATTAGCTAGATGCTTTTCATAAATTTCAATGTTACTTTTTGGAGGAATATAACTTATAATAATGTACACAATAATTCCTGGTCCAAGATTAATTGAGACGCACAATTGCTTAACTTCGATGATAGGCAAGGGTATTAATTTACGTGAAGTACATGAACGAGCAGCTAAAAGCAGACCACCACCACGATCTTCGGCAGTTATATCGTGTTTTTGAATAAGAGCGCTACAAAAGTTTTTTTAAATAAAACAAAAACGGTTTCGGATATCAATGAAATTCTTTATTCCTTTGAAAGTACGTTCGATGCCATTATGTATGGAACTCGATTTCTTTTGCATGGCCACCACGGGCACGCTTGCAGAAGTCCAGACGCTGAACATAATTTTCGACGGTTTTCAAAATTTTCGCAAAATATGCCACAACGACGTCACAGAGACGCCCAACGCTTGAGAACGACGTGTGAGAGACACATTTGGGCTTTCTGCAACTGAAGCCTCAGCGGCAGCAAAATTCTCGACACTACGGGCACTTCTTTGTCTCACTGGCACGGGAACATTTTCTACTGTGCCTGTGGATTCAAATTTTTCCACTAGGCGCTCAATTGTTGATTTGCTAGGACGATTATGACGACTATAAATTGGACGTAGCGCTCTTAACGTTGAGGCCACTGACTCCGAATTTCGGTAGTAAATTTTAATAATTTCGACTCGTTTTTGGCTCGTATATCTTTCCATCATGAAATGGCAAACCTTACTGAAGAGAAATGTCAAAAGAGCGGCAAGAAATATGGCGTCGTTTACTGTCGCTCTAGCTTTGTAGCGTCCCTGTTGAAAAACCCTTTACAACGATCCTTACGGAAGATGATAAAGGAGTTTCCATCGAAGATTTATGTATCAGAGATTCATCTCCAAAGCCAAGATTCAACAATAATATTGATATCATAGTCAGCTTGGATAGTAGCAAGGTATAATTCAGGTAGCTTAGTGCGGATTCCACTGGCATTATGATAGTACATCTTCAGACAATCAGCGTTAATGGAATTGGATGGAGAAACATTATTTATAGTTTTAGTGGCTCCTCCATCTTTGACTCGTTTTTTGGGATGTAATTAAATTTTCGAATTTTAATACCGCATGGCCAGAATGATGAGATGAATACATCTTTAACAAATTCTGCAGGAACTCCAATTTCGAAGCATATACATTTATTTAGTTTATTGTGTGTAAAATTTATTTAGTTTATTGTTTGTAAAGTTTATACGCGTCCAATCTCTAATCGACTGCATTTTGCAGTTTTTCTGTAGCCTTCGTAACAGATTTAAAAGGCACCAATATCGCAGTATTGTCAGCATCCCTAGTATATAACAAATACGGGGTTGGTCCTAGGACTCTTTCTTGGGGTACACCGGCTTCAAATTTCTTTAGTTCCGAATAATTTTGATCGTACCGTAATCTAAAGAGTCGGTTCAGTATTTCGTAGTACTGTCTGGGAAGGTCCCTATGCAGTTTGTGCTCAAGTCTCAAATACTAAGAATTAATCAAAGGCTTCAGCAACATCTAAGAATAGAGCTGAACATACCTGTTTTTTCTACAACTTATGTTGACACCATGCTTCTTACTTCTTTGAGCATGACAATGAGAATTTCACATACGTCGCTTCTATCAACAAACTTTAAGTCATCTATAACTGTATTTAGTGAGAATGGCTTAAAGACATTCGCAAGGTGTTCAACGAAGATGTCAGCCTTCTGCTTCGGTTTTCCGATGCTATTTCCATTTTAAAAGTTTTTTTGTGATTTTTTTTAGACGCTTGGCTGCTTTCCATAAGAAATCTATCAAGTGAATCATTTTTGAATTCAATTTATCTTTTTTTTAGTTCATAGTTAAGACGCTTGAATACTGTCTTATCACCTGGAAACCTCGTAGTTTTCCATCTTCTTCGAGCTCTTCTTTTTTCCCAATATCAGCTTCTTTTATTTCGACAGAATATTTTATTTTTGTTTCTTTGGATATTGAAATAGTTGTAGTAGTTTCTTGTGCAGCCTGTTGCATATCAGCAATGAATTGCTCTACTTGGTGATCAAGTTGTTCAATTGTTTCCATATGGGATTTCAGGTTTATAAAACTTTCAAGCTTATCTCTGAATTCGTTCCAGTTTGTTCTCTTATTCACGAGTTTAGGATTATTTTTTTTCTATAATTTCTACCTCACTCAATGACAAAATTACTGGAGTATGATTAGACGATAAATCGAAATTATCACAACTGGGAAATCTTTTCCAGAGGAAAAGATTTCCCAGTTGTATTTGCGATCTGCTTGGAACAGTTGTATGTAGTTATGAGCCTAGATCCCAGTGGGTGTGAATAGCATTGAAGTCGCCACCAACAAGGAAGTTATGCCCTGGCAAATATAGGAGTTCTCATATTCTTCTTCAGTTGAAGACCGCCTTGGTAGGCAATATATAACTGCTTTCTTAAACTCTTTCATATCAATATTAATTGTTGTAACTTGGATGTTTTCATTAGTGAACTGTGGTTCCTTATTGCCGATGCTCCTCTAGCTTTGTCGGCTGGATGCGAAGCGTGAAAACGACTTCTTGGCTTAACTGTTTCATGTTTAAATCCTGTTTGTCAATCAGTTTTAGAAGAATTATTGGCATCAAGCCTTTTTTGTACAATTGATCCAAAGCTGATCGTTAGTTCACCTATCGTCTATCGAGCGTATAGTAAAGAAAACTTGAGATTTTCCATTAGAATTTAGATTTTGTTTAATCAAAAAATATGTTTAATTAAATTGTTTAATTAAAAATATTACAACTATAATGTTTCGATGAAACTATTTTTGGGCAAGACGGCTATCATCTGATCCGGAAAGCATAGATGAAGAAGATGAAGAGTTTTTGATTTCAGAAAGAAGACAATATAAGATGTCTCCTCGTGTTAGACTCGAGAAATGGGATGACCGTGTATTTCTTTATCGTTTTCGTCTTTCAAAGACCATCAAAATAATAGTGCTTGAGCTAATAAAGGATTCTTTGCTTTGCAATGTGAGACGGTATTTGTTTGGACATTTAATTAATATTCCTTAGGCTTACGTTTATTCTCCGACAGATAGGTGAAATACTATCAATTACTCAAATATTGACAGTGTTACGATAGTGTTTGCAAATTGAAATGGTACGGAAAAACTGTGCTGTGCCATAATCGTGTTGTGCGATTAAAAAACGAATCTCTGTATTTGACGGTACGACCAAAATTAGGCTCGAGGGTGAACTGATGAGCATTTCTAACGATGCGGGTATCACGGGTGAACTGATTAAGGGGAGGAATGCAACTGGCTACTTCGATAGAGCACTGCTTGTGAAAGCAGCGATAAAACAAGGAAATACATGAAACATTCCGACGGTGCTCAAGAGATGGGAACGAATCCATTATAGCTCTGTTTCCTATCAGTTTTAACGCTCTGTCTCGTGCCACACATCTATTCTATCCTTCTTTCTCTCCCTTAACTTCACGCTCCCGCTGTGTTGAAACATTTAAAGGGTTATCATAATCCCTTAAGCGCGTGTAGATTATAAAAAAACGCTCTGTTCTGAATTCTATCCAATAAATGGAGAGTAGATTGTGTTGCGCCTGCCCAAAAGTGTGAGTTATATTCGAGATTTGGATGTATAAACGTCTTATAAATGGTAGCCAGATCAGAAGGGGTGACAAATTTCTAACATCGATATAGAAATCCCAAGTATTTAGCAGCATTTTTGGCGGTCTGGATAATGTGGTCATTCCAACGAAGATAGACGTTGACACATATACCGAGTACTGAGAGCTTTTCGGTTTCTTCGATGCAAGTGACATTCAAAGACAATGGCATAAAGGGAACATTTTGCTTCAACCACAATAGAAAACATTGAGAGTTTGAAGACATTTAACTCCACACGGATTTTTACATCCCATTTAACAACGCTGTAAAGAGTCGACTGTGAATGGCGACCACGTCTATCGTTAAATGGGCGCAACGCTCGCAAATTTTGCACTAACGAACACTCATTTACTTAATAAAGTTTTATCATTTATACGTGCTGTTGAATCGTGTAGCTTGCTATAATGGTTTGGCATTAGTAACTGAATAATAAACAACAGATTTGATTGATGTCGCCAAAAAAGAAAGCTGCCACAAGCCGCTAAAATCTACCCTCGGCAATTCAAAAATTCTTTATAAACAATACAAACGTTCAAAACTAAATAACTCTTAAATATCTTTTAATCTTCTCGTTAGAATGTAAAATAAAGCTTTAAGATTGATAGGAACTTGACATATCAATTTCTGAAACACATCTTCCGCTAGATCATAGTCGCAGTGGAGAAAATCCTTATTGAGAAATATTCCTCGCAAATAAGTTCAAATCTTTCAAAATAGTTTTCACCATGTTTAAAAACAATGAAAAATAAAAATATGTTCAATTTGTCATCTGCGAAACAAAAACTTCAGAATCGAAGAAGGTTTGCAACTAGTTTGCTTGGCATTGCGGATCGGAGAGTTCCGGATTCTTGCAGATTAACAAACGAAAACGCTATAAAATGTCCTTATAAAGGCACTAATTAACCTCCAAACGTGATAAGCTTATAATGCCTCTGTTTAACGTTGCATTAGCTTTATAAATAACAATTACGCGTTTAGAGGCATTTATGTACTAGTTATAATGAGTTCATAAAAATAAGGTTGTGAGTGTTTATTTTGAATTTAAACTTTTTTGTACTTAAATTATAAATCACCCTTATATGTATATTCTTTTTATTAAAACGACTGTTTTTTGTTATTTTTTATCTCCCCGTTTATTTTTTGATAATATTTGTTTAAAACCCGGATTACGAGTATCTTCACTACACTTTCAAAAATTTTTCATTTCTCGATTTAAATACAAAGTAAAAACTTCAGAATTGAACATTGAATGTTTTCATGTACTAGTAAGAAGGTCCTGAAAAATATTATTATTTTTCGTTACTAATATATTTTTAGGGAAAGGAGAATAAAGTCTTGCAGTCAGTTTTTGGCAGTAACATTTAACTGTAATATTCATCTTTGAAAAAATATTGATGAATAATTGTACTTTATTCAGTAGTCATACCAGATAGTGACTTTAAGTGGATGTAACGGCGACATCTGTACAAATTCGGCAGATTTACTTTACTTTAAATTCAACCGGTAAACCAAAAATGAGGTTGGTTGTTACAAAAAATGTATTTAAAATGAGCATCATCGAAAAACTGTCTGGACCAATTTACAAAATTTAATGCACCTTCTGTTCTTGAAAAAAAAAAAAAACAAATATACTGAGCATACATCATCTGTCAGCTGTTAAATTTATCGTCACTAGAGAAATAGTTATACCAATTTCAAACTACGTACATTGAACTTGATGCCGTTTTTGCTTGGTTGTCTGGAGGTTTTAGAAATTGTTTGTTTGTCACGAGATGACAGTTGTTCTTCTGAAAAGAAAAATGATTCTGAATTTGAAGAAAGAATCAAAATCAGAAGCACGCACCATGCGCCCATTTGAGACGTTAAAATCCTAAAATGTGTTTTTTTTGTTGTCGATGACGAATTAAAGAAAGGAAGTATGTATGTATATAAAAAGAGCTCATATAACCATAAACATAAATAACAAAATTATATTTTAAGACCTGACCTTATAGGGCCTAAAAAACCTGTCTTATATGCGAGTTTTTCTTATGAGATTTTCTAATATACGTCATCGACTGTAGCCCAAACATTTCATCTTTTTCACAATCGTCATCTTTAAGGTGATTTTGATGAATTCATTGTAGAATTTTAACGAAACGAGTTTACTCAAATTAAAAAAAAAAAACACAGTTGGAGGAATTCCTGGAAGATTTTGAGGAATGGTTCTCGCAAAAAGGATCAAATCTTTCGTATTAGTTTTAGCCATTTTTAGAAATATTTAAAAATGAAAGCAACTTCAATTTGCCATCTGCATTTGACGTTTTTGAATCAAAAAAAAGTGTTGCAACTTGTTCCTCATTCCAGATCGCAGAGTTTGGGAAGGCTCTTCCGGAATACCAAACGAAACCGCTATACAACTTTGTGGTACTTATGAGGACTAACGTTACACATAGACATGTTTTAAAATAAATATTAATAGATACATGAATAATATACATGAAATCTTAATATTAAAAGTCAGTTGGCTTTCGTCCTCGGGTATTTCAGTCTCGGTTGTCCAAGGTAGGTTTGGTGTAGATTTGGGTGCAGTTGGCGTTTAGCGGCGGCGTTGGTAGACCAACACAATCTCAGTGTAATATAAAACTGTTTCCTCTCTGTTAATTGCGATTTTATTGTCATCCAGAGTTTTTTGGCTACGGATGTCGTCCTTGGGTTGTGATCCTAATTCTTATTACAATATTGTTTGCTAACAGCTTCCTTCCCGTCAGCAGGAGTAATTGTCCAGCAGCGGCTTGTGTATAGAAATGGGGGTTCCTGTAGTGTTTCCAACAATGGCGGTCGCAATGATATTTGGTTGAGATCCTTAACATTTTCTTTTGGAAAACTTGAAGTCTTGGAGATAGAAAACTATGATAACTGGTGTCAGGAGTTGCCTAGAGATCAAGATATTTGTTAGTTGGTCCGGGTCATCTACTCATCAATTGATGCAGACGAACCTGCTGCCTTTTTAAGTGAAGGTTAAATGATAGCTACACGTTGAAGTGGATCCCCAAGCATGTTTGGGTGCCATTGTAGATGTATATATTAGTTTGAACCAGGTTTCTGAGGTTTGATGCTATGTGTCTGCCTTTACCGTTCAGGGTTTCCAAAGGCAGACATGTTCTGATTTGAAGGTGTTGATTCGGATACTCAATTTTGAGTCTCGACAGTTATAAATGATTACGCTGGCGTCGCGTAAGTGAGGGAGTTGTCTGCATAAAGAAGATTCTCGCATTCAGTTTTAACGGGTTGGTGGGGTGTCATTAGACAGTGGAGGAAAATGACTATTTTAGAATATTTTTCATTTGTGATTTGCAGTTTTCCAGCTACGTGGAAGTTTCTAAAAGAAAGAAAGAAGAATTCTTACTAGTGATGAAGTAAAACTTAGTATATGGAAAAGACTTTTTTCCATAAACCGTCCAACCGTTGCTCACCATTCAGAAAACATCAGACGGCGACACGATAAGTTTTGACTAGTAACGTAATGTAAATTCAAGATGGAGGATTCTTCTCGAAAGCCGAAATGCATTTCTGGTTCAAATACTGCAAGAGTAATGTTAAACTGGGATTTAAGATCACAAAAATTAGTGACAAGTTGGATTTTGAATTTTAATATTTCTGAAGGTTTAAAGCTTTTAAAAGACAAGTATTCTTCCCTCCAACGATTCCTTTTGATTTGCCCCTTTAAAAAAATCGATATTATTTCGATTCGTTTTTTTTAGGGAAAATTTCAGGGTCTCATTAGACCTCTCAACTATTTCATGTGTAGATCTTTCTACCCGAATGGAGGTTATATATAATTTTCTGAGTTCGACCGCCTGAAGTGAGATGGTGTTACAATCTTAATTCGCGAACTTTTAACTTTTAATTATTAAAATAAAATCAACCGAAATGACGAGAAAGAATCACGACGCGCCGACGCGATCGAAACCGAACAACAACTATGTATGTAATTAAATTAACCAAAGAGAGCGATGACGATGAACTGTCAAACTACAAGTAGACGAGTTCAGCAAAAAAAAATTGCAACTGATAGCAACAATGTATGCTACCACCACGACTAGGCTCAGCAAGGGGGTGGGTTCGTGAATTATTTTTATGTTGATGATTTATTAATGCAATAAAAAAAAATGAAATGATTTATTTTCAATCAACGCAGAGGCGTAGCTGAAAATGAAAAAGGGCGCCAGTGATTTTTTTTTGAAGATAAGGAAATCACAAACCTTTGAAGCGGAACCGACGGTGAAAGATATTTTAAATAAAAGATTTAAATTTATTATTCCGAATGGGAATTTTAAAATTTTATTGAATTGCTTGGGAAACCTTGCAATTAAGTAGGGCTAGAACCCAAGATCTTTTGAACAGTAATAATACAAAAAAATGAAATTGACAAGATGGACCGTTAACACTCGGTCCCGAAAGCACAAACGGTGTTAGAAAAACGGTCACGCGTTCCGCAATATCGGAATTTTTCGGTAACAAAAACCAAACGAATATGAAAGACGAGTTTTTAAACGAAATTATCGACCAAACAATGAAAATTTAAAATAACAATTTTGATTTTAAAATCACTATACTTAGCTTTTTTTTATCACCAAATTCCTCGCTAGATCCATTGTATATATATTTTTATAGTACTATCATGAATAGGAACGCGACTAGGCGAACCAAGCGGCACCATAATTACTAAATTAGCAGAGATGCCTATGGCAGAGTTTTAACAGATAGACATTTAATACATGACAGTGACAGCAATAGGAATACTGTATATAAAGTAGGAGAACAAAGGCACATACTATGTACATTGGAGTAGAATGTAGGTGTGTGTGGGGATTTGGTAGTTGTTATTTTCTGTAGGCAAATATTTTCAAGGTCAATACTTTCAATACTTTTTTGGCGATTACGTATTTTTTGGGATAGAAGAAAATTATTTCTGTGCATATTGTCGTCTGAGTTATATCTTGTTCAAAAGAGCATTTTTGGCCAAATTTAGTTAGAAATGCAGTTTTTATAAATCAAACATGCTCTTTCGAATGGCATACTCCATTTCTTTCTATCTCTTTTAGTTTTTAAGTTATGAAGAACTATTATGTTCAAAAAACCACTTTATTAAACATTTGAGTTCGACTACAGCTAAACGGCTCGGCCGATTTTCTTCAAACTTGGTAGATGTTTTTTTCTTTGGAATTTTTTTCGAAATTTCATAAATATTTTTTTTTCTCAAAAACTGTCCCACAGATTTAAAAAAAAAAAAAAAATCATTTAGTTAAATCTAGGCATTGTATATATATACAATGAGCTAGGTAATGGTTGAAAAAAATTTTACAAAAAATTGTTATTTTTGGTACCCCCCTTGGGACCATTTTTTTTGTTTTCGATTTTCTCAAAAACTGTACGACGGATTTTGATCATTTTTTTTTGCTAAAGGTCCCTAATAGTTTGAATATTATTGTGTATTCAAATTTTCAAAAAATTATTTTTTGGATTTTTAAAAAAATTTTCAAATTTTTTTTGAAAACTCAATATTTCGAAAACCCCATGCTCGATTTTTTTCAAACTTGATGAATAAAAGTTTTTTAATATAATCTACATAATATGAGAAAAAAAATGTATTTTACCTAAAAATAACGGTATCCTCCAAGAACAAAATTTATAATTCGTGTTGTTTTCTTACAAAAATTAATAAAAAGAAACAAATTTCAGCCTCGGAACAGTTTTCGAGAAAAATGCGATTTTCGAAAACCCTTTTTTGAAAAAATATCAAGTAACTTACGAAAAAAAAAATATTTTCACGCGTATACAAATTTTCCTTTTTCCAAAAAATGTTCATACTTTTTTGAAAATTTTAGTATTATCAAAAGTCTTATATATTTATAATATTTTTTTTTAATTTTTGGAAAAAAAGTCATTCTTTTTGGAAAATTCGATATCTCAAAAACCGGCGCAATGTTTTTTTCGAAATTTAATTTCCATTCGTACAGTAATAAAACTTAAAGCTAGCGCACGATTTGAGGAGATTTTACTTAAAAACAATATTTTTTTGTTCCACGCTTAAAATACGTTTTAAGCGTTTTCGCGTTTTTCGTTTCATACGTGGATTGAAAGGTGGCACTCCCTAGATCACGAATATGTAATTTTTAATTCTGTAGGATGAATAGTTTGGCCAGAAATCACGTTTGAAAATGTCAACTTTGAGGGGTCTACGAGGCTCCGTTTAGCCGCAAATCGCGTTTAAAGATAAAAATTCGTTTTTCGATACCATTTTTTCAAATTTTGACATTTGACAATTTTCTCATTATCGAAATAGGGCTTTTTATAGAGATGCTTCCAATAAGTTTAAAAAACATTGCATCTCAAAGCTTTGAAATTTTTTTTTTTTAATTTTTGGGAAAAAAAATGTTTTTTTTTTTCTTGGAAAATTCGATATTATTATCATATAATCAATGTCTTGAAAAAGTTTGTGCGATCAATTATTTTTAAAAATATTTCCTAGAATCTTTATTTTTAAATACTTAAAATTAATATCCCACTTTTTTTTCTAGAACAATTTTAAAGAAATTTCTTATATTTAAAATTAGTTTAATAATAAAAGGTTTTTTAAACTTTTTTTGCATAAATTCTTACTTTTTATATTTATATTAACAAAATAAAAAAAAAACAAAATTTTTATTTTAATGAATTAATAATTTCCAAATTTGATGAAAATTCGTAGGGCAAATATCATATTTTTTACAAAATATATGGATAAAAACTATTTTTTGTAAAAAAAAGTTTATTTTTATTTTAAAAATTTTTCATGTGGGGTGCATCAATAATTACTTAAAATTGACACCAAATTCCTTTTTTTTTTAATTTTTCAATAATTGCTTATAAGCAATATGTAAATGCATACAAAATATTTTTTCCAAAAAAGGTATCTGATTTTTTTTAAATATTATGTCAATAATAATAATAATAATTTTATTCTATTTTTTTTAATTAATTTAAGTTTTGTAAAATTATTTTTTTTAATTACATACAATTTTCTATGGGTATGTACCTACATACTATGCAAAAGCTATTTTCTTTAATAAAAATATAGGTACGTACCTATAAGATTTTCTTAAAGAAATAGTTTTCTAACTGTGTATGTTCATATCTATATTAATTACAAAAAAAAAATACAATTGCCACTATCTAACTACTCACTGCATATAATTATTATAAAATTATTATTATAAAATTATTTTGGTTACCATAACGAAATAAAGCCAATTTGAAATTATTTAGTTTTCAAAAACGAAATAAAACCATTTGAGTTTATTAAGTTCAAATTCCTCTAGATCTTATTACAAAGTCCATAAAATGGCAACCTCGGTAATTAAACGTATCAGAATTCAAACAAACCAGATTGCATGAGGAATAAAACAAAATTCACAAAAACTCTCATACACTCTCAATACTATTTGCTTGTATTCATCTCGCGCATGGCATATACAACTTTATATAACTACCTACAGTTCATTCTGACAGCAAAAAGAAACGCAGATAAGACTTTCTCCCTTACCCTCTTTATTGTTGTCAGAATAAATATATATCTACCTCGTCTCTTTTTTTGCTTATATTTTCTCCTTCCACGTCAACTCTGTACTGCTTAACATAGCCACACTTACGATTTTGCGGCACAATAAGTTAACTTAAAATCGTGTTCCATGAGAGTACTATTCAGTTATATATACAATGCTAGATCTCGAGTTAATTACCAATTTTCTCTGCCACAAAATCCTCCTCTGTTTCTTCAACTATCTATTTTCCAATTTTTTCCTCTTTTTATCTGAATATTAAATTCCTTTTTCCTTTTGTCTTCAAAAAATTTTGTTGTTAATTTTTGTCTTGCACCTCTGGCTAGTTTTAATCTCCGTAAAGAAGTGTCCTTCCAGGCTTTCACCTTGCCTGGAAGACCTCTTCTCTTTTTAAAACCCAGTGCTTTCCGCCAATCAGTGACGTGGGCTTCGATCGCGTCATTTATCAGCAACAATCAGCACATTGGCGAGAGTGCGCCAACGCAGTTGGAACCCATCAGCCTTCTCGTACTCGCACTTTACACCCAGCTTTATGCACAGTCATCAGCATTGAATTCGCCGACCTCCGGTATGACTTTCCAGTGGCGGGCAATTCAATGGGTGCATTCAGCCACCTAACATCCCCATACAAGTTTTTAAACAAAATTTTCTGAAAACAAAAAAAAGGAACTTAATTTTTCTAACATAAAACCCGGTAAGAAACACTGGAAAACCTGTGCAAAGAAAGTTGCTATACTTTAAAAAATACTATTTAGAGGAAGTTGGTGGTAATTTTGTACATCGCGAATTTACTTGATTCGTTGGGTTTTTGCGCAGATTTGGGGAATTATAGGGACTAGCCGTTAACGTTCCATCTTTTACATACATAAAAATATGTTTTAGGTTGGGCACGCAGCCATTCTCACCAGGAGTAACTTGAACAATTGGGAACAAAACTTCGCCAATGTTACTTTTGTGCATATTTAACACAGACCGCCCGTCTGTTTCTGTGACCAGCTGTCACTACCAATAGCGATTTGAACAGACCACCCGTCTGTCGTCCATTAAGTTTCAAAATTGACCACTCTGGTATTTTGTTTCTTCAAGTTACTGAGCGAGTGAACCGATGGCTGATGGACCATGGCTGCCCTTCTCTCTCTCAGTAAGTTGAATGAAACACCTGTTTCAAGAAAGTTATTAAAAGAAAGGAATAAGGATAGGGAACCGAAAGAATGATTCTTGTTACGGAAAATTTTACCGTAACAATGGAACTATTTTATTGCAAGAAGTACCTATTTTTATTTTCTGGCAGTTAGAAATCGATTCTTTATGAATTTGAAAAAGCAATAAAATCCAAACTGCAGGTGTGTGATGCCCCTTCCCTGTTGAATTTAACAGACTCCCTAACTCAATAAAGTTCATAAATTGCAAAAACAAACTAATAGAATGTACAAAATCGATGTAGAAAAAATATCGTCCATAGTTTTTAACAGTGTATAATGAATCTTAAGTGTTGCAAATGTTTTTGCTAATTGGAACACAAAAACACTGTAAGGAGTACCATACGTTTTTTGTTCAAACATTGTTTAGTTAATTAACAACACTTTTTTAATGGTATCTTAAAAAAAAAAAAACAATAAAATGTTATCTTAAATGGGTTTTTCGTAGCAACAATTATTTTGTTTTGAATCAACATACTAATGTCGCATCATTCACAGTTAAATAAGACTGATAAGACTTAAACAAGGCTTGCAAAAAAAAAAAAACAAAATTAACCTTTTACGCATTGATTCATATAAAAAGTTCAAACATTGATTGGCTTTAATGAGAATTAGAACTATAAATAAATATTTTGAATAGGAGTCTTATTTTCAACTAACAAACGCTCTTTTGTGTATAATTTTGCTAACGTTTCCATTATTAGTTGATAACACCATTTGATGGCTTGAAGATAAAAATAATTTTTTTTTTAATTTTAGCTTCACTAATTACCTTGCAATTGTATGTTAATAGAGCAAATATTGGTTTCGTTATAAATTTCGAGATTTTAATAGAGCCAAAAAAATTCGTTTTTACCATGCCATCGTTGTTTTAATCACCACTATTATCATTATTAATATGTATAGCAGGCGAGTCATCACAGAAAAAACTGATTTTACATGATAATGCATATTAAAAAAAAAAATGGCTGGGTTGAATTTAAGCCACCATTTTGAAAAATCTTCATTTTTGTTTATTTGCATATTTATACATACATGCATACATAAGTAGGTAGGTATATCATTTACAGAAAATACAATTTTTTGTATAAAAATGACTAGGTCGTATCGTATTGTACCCCTTGGCATAATGGTTAGTGTGTTGAACTGTCGTGCAGAAGGTCTTACTTTAAGAGGTGTATTGCCTCTTGCGAGGAAGTGAAAAATCCTCCAAGATTATCTCTTATCATGAAGAGTATCTGTCATTCGGATACGGCAGAAAATTGTTGTTCGCCTCAATTTTGGCTAACGCTTACACAGGAATGAGTGAGATTTATAACTTGTAAGTCACAACTGTGAACCAGTGCGGCTTTGGAATGCTTTTTCCTTATAAAATGTGAATAACTTTTGCAATATTTTTTTAAAGAAGAAGAAGAAAAAAAATCGAAGTCGAGCTTTTGATCAAAGTTGACATTACGATAGTAGAGAACACTAACAATATTTTAGTTGAATGAACGATTGAAAACAATTCGTATCGGTCTCGCCCTCGTTCGGAACGAACCGGGTGGACAAAAAATGATTTTGATCGAATTAACGATTAATTGAAAAGATCGAATCCCTCAACCAATCAATCATTGATTGATTCGATCTTTCAAAATGAAAGATTGGCACACATTGTCTAAAACACTATACAATTTTATTTGGGGTGAATATTTTTCTTATCTGTAAATACGTGTGAATGGCTGTAGAGTGGAAGAAGGAAATTGAAGGAGTAAAATTTATTGTATTCAATGAAATGTGTTTTTCGAAAACAATGGTGGTGGCTGCATGAAAAATTTAAATTGCACTAAACAACTACTACACAATATTCTGACATCAGCTTATAGGGTGATAAGGAAGAACTCCCTTTAGTCGGTTTTCCAGTTAATATATTTGGTCTGTGACGGGACCCACAGTCAGTACATAGGATCTGATCTTTCATGCTGACTTTAACCTATAGTTCTTGAAATGCATATAATCACCTTTTTTGTAGATGGATCTTTAGCCTTTTAAATCAAGTAGCGGTTAGCTAAGGTTAGAAGGGGTGATATTCGTATTATGACAAAGCCGTACCATCTCACTCGGATATCAATGGATCCATTGTGCCCGACAGGAATTAAATAAGAAAAGTGTATGGAAGAGGAGTGAGAATGAATTTTAGAATGTTCTTTAGTGATTTAGAGATTTCGCCTAATTCGTATAAAAAAAAATATATATATATATATTGAGACATTCACAACGCACATGTGGGTTCCATTGTATTGTGGACCGTTAGGACTCAAACCCTAAATCAAGTAGGTATATGACTTGAAAGGTGGGGTGAAGCTTATTCAAAAAATAGGTTTTCAGAATAATCCTATTAAGTGAAATTGGTTTCAGCCCGTTTTAGGTATTACTACCATTATCATACAAAAATCCGTTCAAAACCTCTTAAGTGTAGCTTGCGCACTTCCTTTGGCTTAATAGTTAGCGCGTTGGCCTGTCATGCAGAGGGTCTTGAGTTCGATTTTCGGCAGCTGCAAAAGAAAAGTTTTTCAGAGGTGTACTGTCTCGAGGAAGTTACGAATGTTCCAAGAGTATCTCTTGTCATGAAAAGTGCTGCTCATTAACAGTTCGGAGTCGGCGGTAAATTAAAGGTCTTCTCAATTTCTGGTAACACAGCACACAGGAATGGATAGGAGTTTTTGCACCACCATATTTATTTATACCGGCGATTTGCATAAAATACATACATACGTCAAAAAGCTATTATGTAAATCTGGGTCGAGAAAAAACAAAACTCTTATATGAGGGGGTGCAGGGGTGGTATATTTTGCAAGTACCTATGTAATTAATTATTCGAGTTCACATTTTAGTAATCAATGTTCTTATATTTACATTTTTAGTCAAGAAACAAACTATGTGGCTGTAAAGGTTGGGCCAAATACAAGTTTCTTTTTAGAAATGCAATAAAATTAACAAAATTGAATTTGATTCATGTATTATGGCTTTATTAGTAAGAGCAACATTCCCATTAATTGTGGAACACAACGTCGTTCAAGTGCATTCTGTTTTCTGTCACTCCAATTTTCCAAGATCTTGTTGATGGTTTTGGGCTGTAGCTCACGAATTACTTGGATGATATTGGTTTTAAGTACTTGAATCGTTTATGGATTGTTGGCATAACATCGGTCTTTCACTGATCCCCACAAACAATAGTGCAAAGGGGTTTTTCGAGCCCAAGATGCGGTAGTTTTGTTTGTTAACGTAGGCGATGAAAATGCGCCTGGTCAGAAAAGATGATTTTCGCCCAAAATCGTTGTCCAATTGGGGTCAATTGGACCTTGTAAGCGAATAATCCCAGATCTTTGTGCAGAATTCTCCTCAGGCTAGTGCGTGAAATGTTGAGCTGTTGAGATCGATGGTTAGTTGATGTTACTGAATTGAGCCTCACACTCTCGGCTACAGCAGCCATATTCTCGTATGCGTACGACTACGGGGACCATGAGTGTTGTCCCCTAGCATACGAGTCTCACGAACTTTTTAACAAACTTGTGTACAGCAGGCGCACTGTATGCTTCATATCGTCCAAAACTTCTTTTAAAAAACGCACTGTTTTGTACCCATTACTCACTCACAAAAAATGTTTTCAATATTTCAAAACGTTGTTCAAGCTTAAAGTAAAGAAGAAGTAAAAATTTCAATACATATGAACGTTGGTAATTATATTTAATTTATTTGTTCTGAGAAATTCATGAATTTTCTAATTCTTCATTGTTATTTTTAATTGCAAATATGTAAATCCATTTCGTGACTAACAGGACAGCAATTTAAAAGCAGTTACAGTATTTAGCTGTCAATGAAACAATAAATTCGTAAATTTAGTTGCAAACAGCTTCCGAGAATAAAGAATAAAGTCTTTTCATAACAATCTCACGTTGCCTTTAGTTGAGCATTGGTAATGACCTCATTAACAATAATTGTTTTCTGATATTATAAAAACAAAATTTATTTAAGTACTTTCCTAATTACCTGTTTTTTGTATAATTCAGTCAATTTATTGCTTAAATGCAACAGTGAAACAGCAGCCGTCTGTTGAAGGACGCCACACTGTCAAAGTAAAAAAAGCACGAGACATTCAACAGGGCAACTAATGGAAATTTTTTGGTGAATTATTTCGAAATGTTTTTTGACAGTACTCCCGATGAAAGCACAATTGACCAAATTAGTTAAATAATAGAAAAGATAACATCGATGATTTTTGAGAATTCTTTTTAGTTTTTTTTTTTTTTATTATGCCTGGTATAACTGCAGAGTATATTATTTTTATATTTTATACGAACTAAAGGAATTTTGACTACCCTTAAAATGTTTGAGAAAAGTGCGACGATGGAAAGTGGAGAGGATTGAAAAAGAGAAACCGATACACATTGGTTTTGAGTGTCTAAAATATCGTAAAGGGAGGGAAATATTGAGCCGGGTTAAGCATTTCACAACTACAAATTACAAGTACAAATTTGTGATTAAAAAAAATTACATATGAAAAAAACTCGATTTTTTACAAATTTGTTAAAAAAATGCTTGTAATCACAATTTTGTAAGATGGTGCAATAGGCCCCCGATCAGGAGGGGTGATAAATTTCTTGCATCGTCGAAGAACTTAGCAGTGTGTTTGTTGACGTCGAGTATTTGGTCATTCCACACAAGGTGGTCTGTGACGGACATACAGAGAATTGAAAGCTGTTCTGTTTCTTCAATATTAGTGCCGCTAATAGATAGAGGATCGGGGAAGGGTTCCTCTTTGACGACAAAAGACAAAATTGAGTTTTTGAAGCATTCAATTCTATGCGGTTTTTTGTTCCCCATTTGACAATGCTATCGATATTAGAATTTAATGAGCTTATCATACGCTGCTAATAGTAATCCATATCCGAAGGACATAAACGTGAATTTGGAAACGCATATGAGAAGCTGCGAGTACTATGATCAGCAAAACAATTTAATGGATTAGAAGTTTCAGACAAAAGATCATTTTTTTTTTTTTTTTTTTTATAATCTACACACGCTCAAGGGATTATGATTACCCTTTAAATGTTTGAACACAGCGCGGGCGTGAAGTTAAGGAAGAGAAAGAAGGCACGATGTTCTGAGACTGAAGGTTGTTGTCTCAGATATTTTATCTCCAGGGATGGCGGCTGAAATAAAGCGGAGAATGCCGTGTCTTATTTCTAATGTCGCTTATAATTCACATTACATATTTTATTCGTGTTCATCCTTGTTGGGCATACTAGTTTAACTCAATTACATGTTGTTAGTGTTATGCCTGAACAACATGTAATGAGTAAACCAGCAACCCATTGATGACAATTTTAGAAGGTTTTTAATGGAATTAAAACGACATAGACGACGGCAGGGATCGAACCTGTGATCATGAGGTTCACAGGCGAGCACACATCCATCGCGCCACGGCCACCCCCTGATGAACATTAGAAAGAGAGTCCATGACAAAACGGAGCCCATCATTTATTTATTAAATTTCAGACTTAAAACCGTCCAACACAACTTGTGTTGAGCGGTTCGACAAATAGTTTCCAATCCAACGAAGAAGAGATTCATCAATACAAAAATGCACGCATTTTCGATAAGAGAGCTTGATGCAAAACTCTATCAAATGCTTTTGAAATATCAAGTGTAATAATCTTACTTTCTCCAAAACGATGTAAAGATTTGTCGCACTGTTCCGTGAGATATACCATCCGATCACTAGTGGACCTATTGCTACAAAAAGCCATACTGTCGGTCATTAAGAAGCTTTCGTTCTTCAAGATATTTAAAGAAGTCCTGTCTTGGCTTAAGTGCTGGGCCAGCCCAGCAGCCATTAAATTTCTTGATTCTGTCTCTACCAGCCAGGGTTACCTTTGGGGACACTTTAGTGTCATTTTGACACCTTTTCAGCGTTCGGAAAAGTATTGACTGCCGCACAGCAGTGCATGTGCTGAGAGAATATTGTCCAAGCTTACAATTATGAAAAACAAACTTACTAATAAATTAAAAATTGAAATGTGCCATTCAATGCTTTCAGCTTTAAATGTTTTAAGAGTCAAAGATTTGGAGTTGGAGTAGAAGAATGGGTTCCTAGTTATGTTCTTATACAAAAGTATAGAGAGAGAACAAATATCAAAGAAATAATGTGATATCAAATACGAAGACTTTTTAAAACTGTTTTCTAAACAATTTTTCTAGTTGTTAATCAATTATGTTACCTGAATTTATGCAATATTTTTTTGTTCTTAATTGTTATAATAAAATTTTTAATTTAACCTGCGTTTTAATTGACATTTCTATGGGACACCTTTTTTCCTCTCGGACACCTTTTTTGACAATATGCAAATTTTCAGAGGTAACACTGCTACCAGTTCAATAACAGCTCTTAACTGGCGATCGTCTTTGATAGCGATGGCAATGGCGCAGCAGTTTAACATTCACCTCTGCTGGGTGCCGGGTCACAGGGACATTTCAGGAAATTGTTAAGCCAAAAGTTGAACAAAGATACCTTTATTGCCAGATAAGGCGGGTATTTCCATCGCTACGTGTAAACTTATGCTAAAGCAAGATGCTTTACAAAGAACAAAAATTTGGTAGAACAATATCACTATATGCCTGGCGACAAAACAGTTTGACTAATGCTGGATTTGAAGCGTTCCAAAGATTTAATATCTTAAACAAATCGACTTCCTGAGCTGTAGCCATACTTTGTTGCTTGCGTTTGAGTTGCTATCGCGGATAGACTATCTGATCATTCTATAATGTTATTTTGTAGATTTGAATCTGCTGTGATTTCACAAAAGTAAAATTTCTTGTTCTTGTGTTTCAAGACAACTATGTCACCAAACGGTCGAAGTCTTTCCTCTGAGTTCAATGTATCTTGTTCATTAAAAATGGATACTTCAAAATGTATGTCATACTACAAAAATTGATGAATAAAAAAGAAATTATTGTCTAAGCTATGAATTTAGTCACACTAGTGCCAGAAATGTCCTAAAATAAATTATGGAATCCATACTTTCATATGAGAGTGATGCGGATATATGTATATTTTGGCTGAATTTAAAAAAAATTTAAATGTTGCCGAATGTTCCCAAGTGATTAATAGGATTAGATCTTATGATGCTTAATCTTTTTTAATCTTTGCTCGTTCGTCTTCTGAACCATGAGTAAATGTCAGATATTAGGGAGTATGTAATGGTAATTAAATCCCCTACCATCTAAAGAAGCTCTCTGTTACCGAAGCTATGCCCGTTTTGTCATACCTTATTTGGATCCCCTATGACTTGTGAGTACATACACATATTGCAAAGTTGTAAGACAAAAGTTCTGTAGAAATAACAAGGGTCTTAACTATATTGCAATAAATGAAGGGAATTTTTTTATTTTCAATTGTATCCGCAATGATTGTCGCAGAAGATGTTAAGGTTATTAATTGAATCGAAAATGACTTAAACAATTAAGATAAAACACTTTACAAGGAGAGTCACGATACAAATTTAAATACTTATGTGTACGAGTATTTACTTAGATAAAAGATAACAAAATGACACGATCACGTTTGTCAACAAGTTATTGTGAAAAATGACGTAAACACCTGCGACCAAACTAAGATACAAAGCTTGAACATTTTTTCGCTGTATGTCGAACGATTGTATCTTTTCTATAGAATTAAAAAAAAATCCAGACAGGTTTCTTTTATATCACTTTCTATGCAATGAATCGATAATATTGACTTTAAAAGTTGCTAATTTACATTTATCTCCATTTGGTATTGACATAGCACATAGCCAAATATAAAATTGGAAAGTGAAACATGGTGGCGCAAAATTAATCATCCAATTTTGTTTTTGAATTACTTTTTTACTAAATAAAAAAAATAGGATTTTGTGTGACGGAAATCTTTATTTGGACCTTTACAATTGTTTCTGTTAAGTGATGGAAAAGGTGATATCCGTCAAGTCGCTGTTGCCAGTGTTGATACACATTTGTGCTCGTTTTAACGCCTTTTCCATGACTTTCTGCAAGATTTATGGTGATAACTGTTCTAACATTCCTGTCGAATATTCTCATTAAGAGCTGCAACTGTCTGAGGCTTGTTGGCATAAATCCGTGACTTCAAGTAGCCCAAAAGAAAGTAGTCTGGGATGGTTAAATCGGGCGATCTTGCTGGTCATATCTAATCGCCGAAACCGGAGATTACACGACCAGGATATGCTTCTTTCGCAATATCTATTGTGGCTCGAGCTTGCACCGTCTTGTTGAAACCACATGTTCTGTTCACCAAGCTCCGCTCATCAAATTTCAACAACAAGAAGTCGTTTATCATGGCCCTGTAGCGTTCGCCAATAACAGTCACCGTATTTCCGATGGCTTCCTCAAAAAAATATCTCGCGATCATTCCACCCGTGTGAACACCACACAGTCACTTTGGCTCTACGTGCATCACACGTGGATTTTCAGTGGCCCAGAAACGAAGAAATGATAGCGTAGATAGAGACGAATTATACAGAGCCATGTCGGATCCCTGTCCCTGCTAAACCCTTTCGCTTGTGGAGGACGACAATGGACAAATCTCGAAGCTCTGTCATAGTCGGTAAGAACACCACCGAACCCTTTGACTCGCCAGTCAAAAACAGAGGTACAATTTTTCAAAAGTCTTCCTTATGCAAATATTAACATCATTGGGAGAACGAAACGAGCTGTTACTGGCGCGTTTGCCAGTATTGAATCGGAAGCCGTGAAAATGGGTTTGGCTGTTATTGAGGACAAGGAGTCTCAACATTGTCGACTCTCGAAAAACGTCACGATAGACAGGTACAACTTCAAAGTCATCAGGGACCACCATTATCTCGCAAAATGACATCAGTGAAGACATCAATCGAAGACTCAGTCTCGCCAACCGTTGCGTTGTTTCTTCGGACTTCTAAGGCATGTGAGTATTAAATCCCCCATGCACACAAGTAAAGAATGACGTCAACAATCTTGGAGTACGTAACTGGAGGCAGCTAGCTAGGGTGCTTGTTGGTTGTGGCCGTAGTCCATCCTGGACTTTAAACGCCATCTAAAGCAAAGTTAAGTAAGTACCTCGGAAGTAAGTCGGAAAATAACTAAATTCTAAAATCTTCTTTGAAATGACGAGACACTTAGTCTTAAGCGAATTGCGAATAAGACCATTGGCGCAAGACCATTCAAATAAGTCTTTTAGATTTGTGTTGATGTAATTCCGAGATACTGTACATCCCCAGCAAACATTCTCGTTGCACCATGCCTCAAGATACTTGTTAAGTTATTCACATAAGAAAAAAATAATAATGGACCCAGAATGGATCCTTGTGGTACACCCCGTGATATAGAAATTATATCAGTTGTTCGAGTTCGACAGCTTGAGTCGTTCTTGATAAACATAAAAATATGAAGTTAATTGCGCGAATTGAAAATCCCAAGTCATGTGACAGTTTTTGGCTCATAATATTGTGATCAAAGGCTTAAGAGTAGTCAAGAAGAACCGATAATGAGACTCTGTAGAGAATGTAGGATGCACTTTATTAAAACCTATGGCATTTGTCTTAACTGAAATCAACATCACTACAGCATCTTCAGGTGGTACTTTTGAAAAATCAAAGACATCTTCCAGTCTTGATGACGAGTCGTCAACTTGCAAAGTAATTGACCTATTAAAGGCTTGGGGAACTGAAGTTATGAAAAATGTATTCAATTCTGAACAGTTAACATCCAAATCTTCCTGGCTTTGCTTCCCAATTACTAGTTTATGAGTTCATGTATATTCTTTCAAAGTTTGCGCTCATTTTGATACAGATAAACCAAGGGTTATTTATCAGTTATCACCATGCTTTATATTCTTGTTTTCAATAGAACTTGGGCGTCCAATAAACTATTCACCTTGTATTGTCTGGAGATCTCATGTAATACACATTCTGTCAATATACTGATCTGATATCGGACTCGACGGATACAACATTAGGGTTCTTGAAATCTCGATACCGAAAAGTTATTGTTTTTGTATCAGCAGAAAAATCAAAATCTCGATTAATAAGAGCAAACTTTCCCATTAATTATGGAACACAACGTTGTTCAAGTGGCTGCTTCGGCTGGTTTCGCAGTAGCGCATTCTATCACACTATTTTTCCAAGACTTTGTTGATGGTTTCGGGATGTAGCTCACAATTATTTGCCAATTCCCAACGGCTAATGAGTAGCACTTTTCATGACAAGAGATTTACTCTTAGAGGATTTGTCAATACCTCTCAAGAGGCAGTACACCTTATACATTAATAAAGATTTGATTTGATCTGAGAGTCGAACTCATGTCAAGACCTTCCGCATGACAGTCCAACGCACAAACCATTATGCCAAGAGGTATTAAAGCTAAGAGTAGTAGCTCACGAATTGCTTGGATGATATTGGTCTTAAGTGCTTGAATCGTTTTCGGATTGTTGAAATAACATCGGTCCTTCACGGTTCCCCACAAAAAAAGGCCAAAGGTGTAAAATAGCAATAGCAATACAAAAGATCAATTGTGGCATGGCGCGCTATCCTGCATGAACCAGAGGTTGTCCAAATCCAAGTCTTCAATTTATATATAACGCCCACCATTGACCGTGTTTCCAGGCTCATTTTCGAAGAAAAATGGTCCAATAATGTCACCACTCAATAATCCGCACCAAACTGTCACTCTTTGTAGATGCATTGGCTTCTGGACAATATCGTTCAGGTTTTCCGAGCCGATGAAAATGCGCCTCGTCAGAAAATCGCTCAAAATCGTTGTCCAATTCAAACTACTCTAAGGCCCAAACAGCAAAGCGGTAACGAAGCGGATGGTCGTGCGCCTCCAATTGTTCAGCCAATTGGAGAATTCTTCTGAGGCTAGTTTGTGAAATGTTGAGCTGTAGAGATCGATGGCGAGTTGATGTTCGTGAACTGAGTCTCACACTCTCGGCTCCAGATGCCACATTCATGTATGTGCGCACCGTAGGACGACGGGGACCATGAGTGTTGTCCACTACCATTCCAGTCTCACAAACTTGTGTACGGCAGGTACGGTAGGTTCTTCATTTCGGCCGAAACTTCTTTTAAAAAGTGCACTGTTTGGGCTACACTGCACTCACTTTGGAAATAAGTTTTCAATATTTCCCAACGTTCAAGCATAAACCGACTCATTTCGTTCCGCTGAAGTATGATACTGACGGAAAACAGGTGTCAGTGTCAAAATAATCTATGATTTAAAAAGAAACCCCTAGATGGTCCACCCTTTACATACATAAATAGATGGTACAAATTCAAATCAGGCAAGTAGAACAAAGCCTTAGTTATCTTAATTGGGAATCGATCTCATTCTGAACTCTATCAATTAAAATATTTACGTACCACTCGTGCGCTTAATTTTTCTTATCACTGTAATAGCCACCACTTGAGGGTTAGAGTTTAGACATATTAACTAAAAAAATAATTTGCAAAAACAAGATAACTCTTAATGGGAATAAAAATTGACTCATACTTTCATTTAATTGGTTCATAATTTTTTTTACTTGATATGCATACTAATAGTGCTTGTGTTACTGATTTACTGACTTAACTAAATAACACAATGTAGTTCATTTAAAGATTGGCACTGTTTCAGTAGTTATTTTCTCCCAGCAAATAAAAAAAAACAATCTGTTTAATCAATTTGTCTATTATCAACATTATCAACTTCAAAGGTTGATCCCAACTGAACTAATAACAATTTATATTAAAAGTTCTAATAATCACAAATTTGTAATCGTATGTTGTTGGTTTTTTCTTATTTAACTCCTAGACAATGTCGGTCGTCGTTCACCCACACTGTCTCGGTGTTCATTTTTAATTTAATTCAATTAAATAATGATTGTTACATCTTTGAGACCATATTTAGTTAAACCATTAGATAAGCCATTAGTGAGTCAACATCAAACCAAATGCTTGGGTCTAAAATTGTACGGGAATAAATTTTATTATTATTATCCAACAATTTAGCGCTGTATTTGGAGAAATTAATTTCAAATAAATTATTCGTATAGTCATCCAACTAAAAAAACCCATAACTTTATAGTCCAGGAAGATTTACAAATAGTTTCTTACTTGCAATATATAGATGTTATAGGGCCAATTTTGCATAACGACTTAGGTCTTAAGGCTTTTAAAGCTCAATTACCACAAGAACTCAAGTCGGTCGATCACCAGCAACTTCGTATATTCGCTGATTGCTGATGGCCTTGTAATGCGTCAAAATGATACGGATTTTCATCGAAAAATCATCTTAAGCGATGAGGCCCATTTTCACCTTGGTGGCTACGTTAATAAGCAAAATTATCGCATTTGGGGCTCGGAAAATCCAAGAATGATTGCTGTTCGGTGCGGCTTTTGGGCTGGCAGTGTGATTTGACCTTACTTATTCGATAATGAGGCTGATGCAACTATGACGGTGAATGGGTTGCGATACCGAGCTATGATTAATGATTTTTTATGGCCAGAATTAGAAGATATTGATGTGGACGACGTTTATTTTCAACAAGATGGCGGCACGTGCCACACAAGCAACAAAACAATCGCAATTTTGCAAGAAAAGTTTCCTGACCGTGTTATTTCTCGAAGCTATGATCGCAATTAGACACCGAGATCTTGTGATTTTATCACCTTTAGACTTTTTTCTTTGGAGCCACGTGGAAGATAAGGTCTATGCCAATGCTCCACAACCGATTTTAGACCTTAAAGATGGGATTCGTGAAGTTATCGAGGACATACAGCCGCAAATGAGCGAATTGGTCATACAAAAATTTCATGAAAAGGATATGTTGCTGCAACCGTAGCCGTGGCTGCAATTTGGCTGATATCGTTTTCCATTGTTAATAGCATACCTTCCTCTTTATAATTAAAAAAAACATCAATTGATTTCTCTTAAAAAATACTCGTTTTTTTTAATATCAAAATGAAACCTCCTTTTGGAAAACCCTATATTGTAAGTGCTTCCCATGCGAAGCCGGGCGGGTCGCTAGTCAATGTATTAAACTTATATAAAAAAAAACACCTACCTTTTAAATAATTTTTTTTATTTGAAACTACTAAAGAAATTGTTTTACCGTTTCCAAATATAGAGTTTAAGAAAAATATAAAACTTTTTAAAAATCTAAAAAAAAAAATTTTCTTAATTTTAATACACAATACTATTCAAACTTTTGGGGATCTTTATCATAACAAAATTATCAAATTTGGCTGTACCGTTTTTGAAAAATCAAAAAAAAAAATGTTGAAACGGGGTTAGCATTAATAACCAATTTTCAGATTTTTTTTAGTCGTTACCTAGCTTTAACTAAATGAAATTTTTTTTTTTTTTTTAAACCTGTGGAGCGGGGGAATTTAAAAATGCTATCTAGCAAGTTTAAAGAAATTTGGCTGCGCCGTTAAGGCAGACAGAATTGCGAGACCCACTTTTTTCGTCTTCCCTATCATTGTAGTGTCAAGTCTGATCCAAATCTCGAGTTCATTTTTTTTTAAGAATGCATAACTTGCCATAAAGTTGTACCTTCAGTTAAATTAAGTTCAGTTTATATGTCGCAAGTAAAAATGAATACAAGAGAAACTCTGTACGCTTCAGTGGTGCATTTTCTACTTGAGGCATACATAGTTCCTATAAAGGAAGTTTTGTATTTGGCAGGGTTGTAATGCAATGCAATCTTTAAAACTCAAATCATTCAATTCAATTCAAAGATTGCATTCATTGATTTCACTCTGAGACTACGACTTCAAATTTGTTATCACCGCATTAATTTGACGACACTGAAAAGATTGAAATCACTTTTTCCTCAATCATTTTGAGAAGTAATTTATTCTTCGCAGTTTTTGGCATTCTTTGAGTATTTTTTTTCCCGAAATCAGACCGAATTCTATTTTTTGAACTCAAACTATTTTAGGAGTTTTTCTAATTACATCCATATTTTTTTTTAAGTTCCAAGGTGTTTTTATGTTTATAAAAGCAAGAAGATGCGATTCAGGCGTTCATTTATTTTTTTTTTGCAATGCAGCTCATGAGTAGGCCGAAAAAATTCAGCAGAACATACCTATTTAAAATGCCATGTCACCAAAATTTGCTAGGTATCCCACCTGCATTGTGTTTCTCTCGGGAATCTCTGTGGACTCAGTGGTATTAAACACTTCAACCTCATGTGCTAAGTGATTTTGCTCTCTGTAAAAAAATCAATCGACATTCTACCTTCCAACAATTCTTCGTTATAAAATTCTCCATTGTCCCTCAAAAATTTTTATTGAATAAGTCCACTATTATACGCTAGATTTTTTAATTCACACCTGTTTTTAGTAATTTCTTTAATTTATTCTTTTTTTTTTGCTTTTCCAGGATATGGCCAAGCGACGCAAAATATGGAGTACCCCTTCCAAGGACGAAGCAGTTCTTTGGCTATGGGATGCTCACAACGAAGTCAATAACCGCCTAGCTGGCGATGAAACCGAAGATCCCCAATTCCCAAAACTTCAATTCCCCACCAGAGAGAGTTGTCAACTGTGCCAAAAGAATTCCAGCTCCCATCCACAGGAGTTGGTCTGGGATCGAGCAGCAGTTTTAAGTTTTCTCAAAAATATCAACAATCCAGCTTATATCAGTCGATTCGGCCTCGACGATCCGGATGTTCTGCAAGAGAGTGTTGAAAAGATTCGCCAGAAGCGTATGATTGGCAATGTCTTCTCCGACATGGACATGCGAATGGGAATGCTGTTGTATGGCTTCTGTATCGTTATGATGATAGCTGCGTTTAAATTGTTTGCCTTCAAGGGCTACCGGAAAAAGGCATATGCTCATGACTTTCTAGGAAAAGTCTAACATTTATTATTAACCCATGCCTAGGATTAAGTCAAAGTGTAGCTTAAAAAAAAAGACGGCATATTATATATAAATAAAACAAATTCAAGCTCAGTCGAAATGATTTTATTGATTTATTTTGTAATTCGAAGACAAGTTATTTTTGTTTCTGTGGTTCGTTCTTTAATATATGCATTTGTATAATTATATTAACGTAATTAATTGTTTTCTATATTTTAATGTTTTACATCAACCGAAATGATATTCCATAATTTGTAATGAAAAACTGTATTAAGAGGATTATGCATGTTATGAAATTAAGATGGCTTCCTTTAAGGCTCATAAGAATCGAAATGTTTTAATAAATAAATAAAAGAGATTTATTTACCAACTTTAGATGAGAAGCTGTTTTTTTTTTTTGTTAATTATTACGCGAATTTTTATATGAATGAACTGTTGCTTGCTTATGAAAGATAAGACTATTGGAGTTTTTCTAATTGCAACATTCAAAAGTAATGGTAGTTTTCGGAAAAGTCAAAAATACAATTGCAAGACGTTCCTAAACGCAAACTGCAAAAGCCAACTGTTATAAATATTCAATGCCGGGCCACGGGCAAAAAAAAAAAAAAATTCCAACATTAATGATTACAATTCTAATCTTTGTTGGATATAGTTCACATTGGATTTTTGTCAAAAAATTCATATAAGATGAACTGAACTTAACAAAAATTGCGTATTGACAAGGTCCTCACAAGTCAACTGATGAGTCCATGTGAGATCACCCGGACGAAACGCCAATTTTTGTGGACTAAAGGCCAAAAAAGGAAAAAAGAATCATGAACGAAGAACAGAAGAATTATTAGGCTTTGATGCGGTTAAACGGAAAACTTCTCTTGTATACTAAGACGACATTGTTGTGATGGGAAAAAATTTCTAGGATCTGAAGCAGGTCTTCCAAAGAGTAATACATGTAGGATTAAAGTTAAATACAAAGAAATGTACACTTTTTAAAAAAGAAGTGTGGCATCAAGTCTGCATGAATTAACTCGAAAAGACCGGAAATTTGAATGGGCTACAAAACAGGAAGAAGCGTTTTTGGATCTCAAAAGCTGTATACGCATATATAAGCAAATATCTTGGCGTATCCGATTCCTGGTAAAATATTTATACTGGATACTGATGCCAGTAATGTTGGAATCGGAGGAGTTCTATCACAACATTTTGATGGTCAAGAAAAAGTAGTTGGGTATTTTAATAAAACGTTGAACAAAGTGGAGCGTAGTTATTGCGTGACGAGGAAAGAATTGGTGGCAAACATTTTCACAAATACCTATATGGACAAGAATTTCGTATCCGAACAGACCATGTCGCCCTGCGATGGCTATTACAATTTAAGAATCCTAAAGGAAAAATCGCTAGATGGATTGAAAGACTTCAGACATACCATAAAAGTACAGACGCATTGTATCGACCTCCCGTCAGCCAGGTCTTTGAAATGTCTGGGCATGGAGAAAAAAATTGCACACTCCGCTGTCTGCTCTGACACCCACGGAACCAACAAGTGTACCTCTAAGAACATTAAGGGTGCCAACTGCAATGAGACACATAAGTCTAATGATCTCGATTGCCCAAGTCAAAAGAACTTTTTCGAAATGAGAGAAAAACTCTCGGGAAAAAAACAATAGACAGTCGACGATTATTTCCTTAAAAAGATCACATCATACGTTTGCACCTGTAATGAGTGACTTCCCTCCTCTGCCTTCTCGTCGTAAGGGCGCTAGCAATATTATAACTATGTCAAATGCAGTGAATGTAAATGTAAATGATTGCAATGCATGAACAACCAACATAACACCAACAGCAACGCTGGACCATCGAAAACCTACGATCTTTTCTCAATGGAAGAGATCAATGCATTAACCGCCGAGATGATTACTCTTCTTGGTAAATGTAATACTAAAGCTGATCAATTTAATACTATTGCGCAATTAGTTGTTAAGTATTTATATTAGTCCAAATAATGAGTAGCATAACTATGAAGATAATGTGTTGGAATGCTTTTAGCTTTTTGCTTTTAGAAGCAAGCACAAAGCAGATATAGGATTAGTATCCGAAACTTGGGTTAGCTCTATTGATAGATTATCAAATACTGGTTATTTTGTTATAGATTAGATAGAGATGAGAGAATACTAAATTAATTCAAACCATAGGTATTGAAATTCCATTTACCAATGGGTCCGCATCCGCATTAAAAATATTTGCTGCATACTTTCCGGATATTACTGCGACTTCGCCTCAAAATAGGTTCGATTTGAACAATAACAAGGAAATTAGTTAGTATGTATAAATGATATGTTTTCAATTTGTGGGGATTTCAATTGCAAGTATAGGAATTGGGTTGCCTGAAAGCAAACGCATGGGGAAATAAACTTGCAACTCTAAATCAAAGGCACTCTTTTGACATATTGTCTCCACCTCATCGCATCTATTATCGTTCTAATAACAGTGCCAACCCTTCTACCATAGATTTATAAATATTTGACAAATATGCCGGGGTTATTTACTGAACCTATGGTTATAAATGAAATGAGCTCTGATCACTTACCCGTAGCTATTTGTACCTTCACTTCGCCTTTAAGTAAGAGAAGTAAAGCTTTTGATTTTAAAAATGTCAATTGGGGAACATTTAAGAGCCAAATGAGAACAAAATTGAACAATTTTCCTGATATTTCTAATGAAAATTTCAATCAATCTCACATCTGTTATAATTGAAAGCATCGAACGTTCCGTACCTAAAAAAGAGATTAAACTTGGAAGCGCTAATATCTTATGTGAAATCTTAGGGATACGGAAGACACGGACCGCACCACTACATCCACAGTCGGATGACATGGTAAAATGTTTTAATAGGACCTTTGAAGAGTATTTAAGGAAAGATGTCGACAACGAACAAAGAAAATGGGACGATCAAAGTCAAAAATTCCTGATGGCATACAGATCTGCAGTACATGATACGACTAAGTGAACACCGGCTAAAATCTTCTTTGGAAATGATGTACGGCCTCCTTTGTATGTACCACAAAACCTGCCGTTGTGCTAAATTTTAAGGTTCTATGATGTCGGTAAGTGCTCCATAATTTTGATGATCTGTCATTGAGTCACTTTAAGCAATTTTTTAAGTCTTATATCTTAGGCATAACTAATGCTCAAGGTCTGAAGTCCTGTGAGGCGCCTGTGTTTGATCAGCTCAGGGCTCAGCCAATAGGTTGAATTTAAAGTTTCTGACTTTATTGTTACTAAAGTAGGAAAACCGTTTGAGTTTGTTCCTTGGCATAGTTTCGACACAATTCTCATCACCTCTAATATATAAAAATTGTAACAGACCTTGCCAATCTTCCAAGAAATATAATCTTCTTAAGCAAACTATATCAAAAATAAAATACAAAAAAAAAAACAAAGTCAAATAAATAAAAATAAAACCAACAAATCAGAATAATATTTACTCTCACATTTAAGATACAAGTTTGTAGAATCTATTACCGAGCCTCCACTAAGGCATTAAATAGTTGAGGTCCCGCAGTGACTCCATCTATTGCCTCATCGCTGGGAATTGGATCACCTTTCGGTATTTTGAATGTGAAACTTTGCAAAAGTGTTGTCACAAAAAAGTATATATTTTGCTTGCCCAACATTTCGCCCATACACCGATGTCGTCCATAACCAAAAGCTGAAAAATCTGGTGCCTTAAATTTTCCATCAACAAAATAACGGTCTGGCCAAAATCTCTCGGGCTCAGGAAACTCTTTGGAGTTCATAAGCATACCACGAAAGCAAGCCACAACCATTGTGTCCTGGAAAGATAATTCTGGTTTTAGTTAAAAGGTTAAATATTTCTACTTGAATAGATTACCTTAGGGACGTTGTATCCACAGAGTCTAGTGTCTCTCAACGCTCGATGAGGTACACCGAATGTATGGCCCATAAAAAATCTTAAGGCTTCATAAACGATTGCTTCACAATATGGCAAGCTGAAAGAATCAAAATGAAATGAGGACTTTAAGTGTTATACCCCATAAAAGCATTTAAACTAACTTTGGTTTATCTTCCCAGGACGGCTGTCTTTCACGGCCAATAACTGAATCTAGCTCAGCCTGTGCTTTCTTCTGAATCTCCGGATTCTTCGCCATGTGAAGGAATGCGAAGCCCAAGCTTTTATTTGTGGTTTCTGATCCAGCTAAGAACAAATCCAAGCAAACTGACATCAATTGCTCCTCGGAAAAGGAATCTGCATGCCCTGGTTTAGCTATCTCCTGCAAATACGCGTCCATTAGATCTCGTGGTGGAACATCAAGGTTTAAAGTTTGACGATGTTCCTCGACTTCTTGTCGCAGAAATGCATAGAATTTTCGATGTGACTCGACAAAACCATTGAATCCTGAAAACTCTGGAGCCAGATATCTCATGAATGGAAACTGACTAAACATAGATCCAATCATGTCTACGTTTTTTAGAAGTTCATAGAACATGTTCAGAAGTGACATGACATCGTCACTTTCACGGTCGTATCGTTTGCTAGCCATCAGGCGCCACAGGCTGTTGAGTACGAAAACAGGAAACAGGTCCTGCATGTAAATAATGGCATTTTTACCACCCCCTTCATTGATTCTCTTTCGTATATCATCAGCCAGATATTGAGCTTCTTCTTGAACATAAATAATAATGTCGCGACGTGTAAAGCCAAAGTCCTTCAGATGACGAATTATAAATCGCCGTTGTTCAATCCAGAAGCCCTCATCAGCAAGGAGTATTCCTTTTTTCGAGTTAAACGTTCGAGTGCGATAGAATAATCCCTCCGGACGCCCATCAAGGTCTTCATTGAAACCCATTTCCTGAATGGCATTTTTGTAGTAGGCTACAACCACCTGGTCTTTGCCAATTTTGAGTCCATAGACACCATAAGGATTGACAAATATTTTCACCAACTCATCAATAACTCTGCAAAAGAGACCAGTTTTAAGGCGAAGTTGTGAGAGTTGGAGTGCACATCCAACAATTGGATACCATCGAGGTCCCGGAGGAAAGTTTTCTGGTTTCTTGCAATCCCAGAATAGGAACAGAAGTATGAGAATAAAAAAGAAGATTACTGTGTAGAACATTGTTCGGGGCCTAGAAAAAATTAAAAAATTTAAATTAAAGCAAGAGTTAAAATTTAAAAATGGATTCATTTAAATACAGATTAGTCCATTAGGGCATTTTTCATTCTGTAGAACATAAATAAGATACGGAACGAAAGGCGATCTTAGACTGGATGGATCTCAACAGTGAAGAACATTCCCAACCAAAGGTAACCTTCCCGCAAATTCCAACGACATTAGACTTCTTTCTTTTAGCACCTTATGTCATTTATATTCTTCCAGAAAACAGTAACTGTACCTGTATAACTTTACCCAGCAACTCGGGTCATAACGCAGTCCAACTTTCCATAGATTTCAAACTCCCTGAACTTCAACATGAATTATAGAAAACTCGATATTGAAGAACCTCAGAAGGACGTTGAAGACAACATTACACTACCACTCACAAGCAGAAATCTACAGAATGAGGTCCAAAAAGTGCCAAAGACATCAAAAGTTATGTATCAACACCTCCGGCAAAATATACAGAATTTATATTTCCACCAATAATCTAGACAGTACAATCCAGATGAGAAAGCAGAAATCATCGCCAATTCCAAGCCAAAGAAGTTACCTAAAACAGGAGGAACTTTGTTCTGAAAAGGCTTCAACAAGCAGTCATGATTCTTCTTGCCAAAATCATAAACAAATGCATGAACAACTGTTACTTTCCTCGCAAGTGGAAGACGGCCGTTACAACAACACCAGCAAAATTCTGGAAGAAATCATTCTCAAGAGACTCAACAAGTATTGCAATGATCATATAATCATCCCAGACATTCAATTTGACTTTCATGAAGGGGACTCAACACCGCATCCATTGCTTAAGTTCCAATCTGACGTTTCTATAGCACTCAATAGCTATCGTGCCTCTGTTGGATGCTTTTTGGATGTCGAGGAAGCATTCGACAGTGTATGGATAAAAGACCTTATCAGTAAAAGCTGGATCCACCCAAGGATCGAAGCTGTGGCCCTTCCTCTATATCCTGTTGACCTGTGCCAACCAATCTTCTGTTTGCCTTCGTCTCTCCAGCATACGCCTCATCAATAGTCCGAACTATAGCAACCCGGAAAGTAGAAACCCACATTACTATACTCTTCAAGTACTAAAAAAATGGGGAATCCGAATCAACACAACCAAATCGGAACTTGTATGTTTCAGGAGACCCGTCACTTACTTAAGCTAAGTGTACACGATTGGTAGATCTTACAATATTGTCAGATCTGTCAGTGAAAAACATGCTTACAATGTCTTACAACCGTGTAGTCTTACAATTAATTGTCAGAAAATTTGTCTGACAATTAATTGTTAGATCATTGTCTGACAATTAATTGTAAGAAACCTGACAATCATGTGTACGCTAGCTGACAATCGTGTAATCTTCCAATTAATTGTCAGAAAATGTATCTGACAATTAATTGTAAGACGGTAAATTGTAAGGTATTTGATAATCGTGTTCACACACAATTTATTGTCAGGCCTGGCAGTTTTTATCGTTGTCTGACGTTTCTGACAATGAAGAAATTGTAAGATGTTCGTTTTTTAGCATCATACAATTTTTTCATTGTCAGAAAATTTTCAGCCAAGGTTTAATTGTCAGTTTCCATAACCAACAAAAACTGACAATTAATTGTGTGTGTACACGGTTGGTAGAAAATCTACCAATCTCTTACAATTAATTGGTAGGTATTAAGCCGGCTATCTGAAAATGAATTGTCAGCCAACTTCTGACAATTAATTGTAAGAGATTGGTAGATTTTGTACCAACCGTGTACACACACAACTTATTTGTCAGCTCATTGGTAGATAATTGTCAGACATTGTAAGATCTTACAATATTGTAAGATCTACCAATCATGTACACTTAGCTTTACTTACTTAAGGCGGCGCTGGAGTCCAGGGCCTCAACTAACAAGCTTCGGCCATAGCTAGCTGTTTCCGGTTTAACACGTCAAGTTAGGTGAAGTTCTCTTCCACTTACTATGTGCGCCACCTAAGTCGCTGTCCTTTTCTACTGCGCCGTCCTTCGGCGTTGGATTCGAAGACTTTCCGAGCCAAAGCATTCGGGTCCATTCGTCTACATGACCTAGCCACCTCGATCGTTGGACTTTGATTTGTTTAACTAGGTCAGTTTCGCTGTACAGCCCCTATAAAGTTTATGGTAATATCTTCTCCTCCACTCCCCGTTTATGAAAACGGGGCCAAAGATCACACGAAGAATTTTCCTCTCGAAACATCCTAAAGCGCTCCTATTAACTTTCGACAAAGTCCATGTCTCTGCACCATAGACAAGGACCGGGATGATGAGAGTTTTATAGAGGAACACTTTAGTTGTTCAAGAGAGGACTTTGCAACTCAATTGCCTTCTTAGTCCGAAGAAGCAGCGATTGGCAAGAGTTATTCTTCGTTTGATTTCAGCGCTGGTGTTATTGTCTGAATGTCAACTACAACCTCTAAGAAAAAAAATATATTTTGAACGCAAACTCAACAGAAAAAATGAAGACAATATTCAAAATAAGAGGCGAAATAACAAACTTAATAATATACCACATCGATCGTACTATAATTAAAAAAAACAAAAAACAATTAAATGGATTAGAAATTTTGAACAAATCATTGAAGAATATGAGAAAGAGAGTTGGATACAAAACGGAGTCCTGTGGCATACCAGTGTTTATTTTATGAATACTAGATTAAAAGTGTCCAACTAAACTTTTATTGAGCAGCTTGAATGTCAATTCCTAATCCAACAAAGAAGAGATTAATCAATACGATAAAATAGCTCGACTTGAGCTCGACAAATGCTTTTTAAATATCAAGTGCAATAATCTTACTTTCTCCAAAACGATATAAAGATTTGTCCTTCTGTTCGGTGAAATATACAATCAGATCATCAGTGGACCTAATACTACGAAAGCTATACTACCCAACTATGAGAAGCTCTCGTTTTTCAAGATATTTCTTGAGTTGATAATTTCTCAGAATTTCCATGACCTTGGAAAGAAAGGACTCAAGTGCAATTGGACGTTAGTTAGAGGGGTAGGCGGATTTGCCTTTTAAGGGACAGGCTGGACAAATGCTGTTTTCCGTTCACTCGGAAAGAGACCTGTAGTGTAGGACAGATGAAAATCTTGCGCAATGATTTTACCATTGATGAAGAACACCTCTTCAATTACTTTCACGTCAAAATAAAAAATCTAAACGGAATTGAGAAAAATTGAGAAATGGAAAACAAAGCACCATTACCGCTGACAGTAGTTTTATCTCAAAAAAAAATCTTATCTAAGAAAAGTGGAGCATGGTACCACAAAGAAATTATTAAATTGATCCAGGAAATCGAGAATCAATACAGTTTTCGGGATGTTGGATATGCAGAAAATAAACTAATCAAGAAACTTTGTGGCGAGAAATTCCTGACGCCCTTTATTTGAATTTAAATTTCCAAAAGCATTGAAGTAGAAGTACCCCTTGGAATAATAGTTAGTGCGTTGGACTGTCATGCAGAAGGTCTTGAGTTCGATTCTCAGATTCTACAAAAAAAAAAATCAGGGGTGTACTGCCTCTTGCGAGGAATTGACAAATCCAAAATTGTCATGAAGAGTGCTAGACGTTCGGATTCGGCAGAAAATTGTAGGTCCCCTCGATTCCTGGCACCACGCACACAGGAACGGTTGAGAGTAATAAGTCATCAAATTTATTCTTTTTTTTAAATTTTAAAGGCATCGAAAACAGAAGTCAAATTACCAACAAATCGGTCTCGGAAGAAAACAAGGTTTTCCATTCAACTAAATCGACTATGTATAGTTCCGTCTCCTCAGCTCACTAGTCGACAGATTTGTGTAGAATCCTTCCTACCGTCACCCAACCATTCGTTTTTGCTGGAAGCAATTTCATCTGTGTCTTCCAACACATAGAGTATTTTAGTCACAACTGCAATATTTGTATCAATTTATATTTACGTATGGCAATGCCTTACAACGGATTGATTCATCAAGGGAAGAATATATAGGTTCATCCAATTCCTGATGATTTGACATCCCCGTTTTAACCACATACGTCAACTTTTAACTGTCATCCGAGTTTAAGGTTTGCTATTGCACATTATGTTAAATTTGTGAAAACTACAAAAATAGTGATTAGATATGTTTCGCACATTACGAGTAGAGGAAAATGCTTCTCAAGCGTGTGACTCATTTTTAAATATTTTAAAAAATTATATAAGAATCTTTAGTTTCACGGTCAAAAAAAAGGAATCCCAATTAAGATTAAAAAAAAAGAGTAAAAAATGATATGTGCTAATTGTGTTATAAACATCTACTTAACTCAAACTTAAATAAAATGCACGACTGAATCACACCACACGACTGAATCGCACGACTGAATCGCACGAACTTGCTCTTAAATATGGAATTGCCGTCTGATTAATCCTTTTAATATTAAAGTAATTTTTTATATAACAAATTTCCTTAAAATTTTTCGAGAACAAAATTTGGGATGCCAAATTTTAAGTATTTAGTAGTATAGTTTTTTGAAATAGTTTCAAAAAATAATCGTTCACACGTTTTAAAGATATTGGTTTTTCAAAAATCCGAAAAAAAATTTTTTTCGAATATTTTTATATACAATATTATTTTAAGCTTAAGGGGGCTCCTGCTGAAAATTTTTGGTTAAAATCGTTAGAGCCGTTGATGAGAAAGTCAAACAATCAAAAAAACCGTTCTATGACAGGTACCGTTAATAACATTTCCCCCCAAAATTTTTTTGTGCCAAAATGTAGTCTATGTTTTACACCTATTTTTTTATCAAAATCGTTAGAGCCGTTTTCGAGGTATATAAGATTATGCATTACGGTTGTATGGGGGTCACGTTAGTTTTAGAGCTAAAAAAAAAATTTCAATTTCCCCTCTAAGGAATCACCGAAGACCCTTAAGTACCAAGTTTGAAGAAAATAGGTCCAGTAGCTTAGGCTCTAGATCGAGGTACAGACATACAGACAGACAGATGGAATTGTCGGAATCCCTTTATTCGTCTTCGCTATCATCGTAATGTCAACTTTGATCAAAATTTCGAGTTCGATTTTTTTTTTTCAAATTCAGAACTTGCCCTATAGTACCTATGTATGTACGTATATCGCAATTAGAAAACAGTTGAAGGAAATGAATAAGAAACTTAATAAAGAAATTTCAACAACGCGATAACTGGTTACTACTGTTTGAAAATTTCAAAACGCACAAGGAAACCCTAAAAAAGAATGCATCATATTCAATAGTGTAGGAAATAGAGCTACGTCTTATCAATTTAACTTCAAAGAAGGAGTCGATATTTCTAAGCCTGTAGTACATACATACATTCAATGAATTTTAATTTATTTCAGTGGGAGATATGTCTTTCCAACCAAACTATAGGTCGTTGTGCAACAGATGTGTATATGATCACAATAAGTGTATGAAAGTACGACGACTGGGTCTTAAGTACGATCTACTCTCTGAAGAACTCAAATTCTTGTGGTAACGAAAATGTGGCCTGTGTGACTACGATTGATCAAAATATGAGTTGGATGCAACATATTTCTGATTTCAAACAGTACTTGCGCTCTTCTATTAGATGCTTCTCAGTTCAGTTGAGAAAGTGTTTCTCTAATAGATCACTTAAAAATGCTTACCATGGAATCTTACATTCATAACTGCAACATGAGATTAGTGTAAGGCCAAACATCATCCTTCAAAAGTGCGCCATAAGCAAAATTAGTAACGCTCATCGCCCTGCTCATTCTAAAGGGTGGTTAAATTTTAAGGGCCGATGTTAAATGTGTTTTTTCTGCATTTCATTTGACATTTCTCAATTTGAGACTAACTCAATTTGAACCATGGAAAGATACACAATCGAGCAACGCGCTAAAGTTATTCAGGCTTTATATGAAAATGGGCGTTCAAATCAAAATGCATATCGTGCACTACGTGATTTTTTTGGTCAATTTAATTGTCCAAATGTCCGGGTCTGTAGGAGATGTGAAAACACTACAGCTCGTACTGCAGAAAATATTGCTGCTGTTCACGATAGTGTGGCTGAAGAGCCGTCCACCTCAACTCATCGTCGTGCCCAGCAATTGCACCTCTCACGCTCGTCGTTGATGAACATTATGCATCTTTCCTATCCTTCTTTCTCTTCATTAACTTCACGCCCGCGCTGTGCTGAAAACATTTAAAGGGTAATCATAATCCCTTGAGCGCGGGCAAATTATAAAAAAAAAAAAAAAATATGCATAAAGACTTGTATTAACATGCTTACAAGGTCCAAGATACGGGATTGCTATACATCGTCGCAACATATATACCTCCAAGTTCTTCCAGCAACGTTTATGACAACTATATGAACTGCATCGATGGAATATACGATCAAATGGAGCCTCAAGATGACTTACTTGTCAAAGGAGATTTTAATCTTCCAAACCTGATCTGGTCTAAGTCGACGGACGAGAACTTTCTATCTCCTGTTAACCTGTCCTCTACCAACGAATTCTTGACAATTGATGGTCTTGCCGCATGTGGACCTTGTATTTTTCTCGGACACACTTAATGCTGACATTGCTATAAATCCAGCCAATACCCTATTAGTCGAAGAAGACCGTCATCACCCAGCGTTAGACTTATCACTTAACTTAAACTTTTACAATATTCCTAGCTACTCCAGTGAAAACTTAGAATTCAATTTTAAAAAATGTAGACTAAATGAACTCTGTAATCTTTTATGTAATGTAAACTGGAATCATTTATTTATGAATTCTGAAATTAACTCTATGTGCTCTACATTCTACAATACTCTCTTTAATTTTCTTTATGAGACCACACCAATGAGAAAACCTCGCAATATTTCTAAATCTCCACCATGGTTTGACTCTTGCCTAAAAAACCTAAAAAATAAAAGAAACAAGGCCTGGATTAAATATAATAAAACAAAAGCAGATGGTGACTTACTAATCTATAACGAGTTGAAAAATATGTTTATTGACTATTCAGATATTCTTTATCATGACTTTATTTCAAACACTGAAGCCGAATTAAAAAAGAGTCCGAAAAACTTTTGGAACTACGTTAACAGTAAAAAAAAAATACCGATGGGTATCCAAATTGCTTATCTTTCAATAACAAACTTAGCCATGACTCTGAAGTGATTTCAAACATGTTTGCAAATTTTTTCAAAGATGCTTTTGAGGTTAGGAACTCTTACGAAACGTCGGAATCATTGGACCTTACACAAAGCTTTGCACATCTGAATACAATCAGTCTTGTGATCTCTGAAGATGAAATCATTAACAAGGTTTCAGAACTCGAAGTTTGTCATAGCCCTGGTCCAGATGGTGTACCTTCTTATATATTAAAAAAATGCGTGTCCTATTTATCCTATCCTCTTCAAGTTCTTTTCAACGAATCGCTCAGATCCTCAATTTTTCCAGAACTTTGGAAAAGCTCTTACATAACACCAATCCATAAAAAGGGTAGTAAAAACGAAATACAACATTATCGTCCCATTGCAAAACTCTCCGTTATTCCCAAATTATTTGAATCCATTATTTGTAAAGTTCTATCGTTTAATTGTAAATCTATAATTTGTGACAGTCAACATGGTTTTATTCAAAATAAGTCCACAGTTACCAACCTCATTCATTTTACCTCTTTTTGTCTTGATTCGTTCGAAAAACGAAAGCAAGTTGACTGTATCTTCACAGACTTCAGTAAGGCCTTTGACAAACTGTGCCATAGGACATTAATTATCAAACTGAAGGCACTAGGTTTTAATGATAAATTTATTTTATGGGTCTCTTCGTACTTATATAACAGATCGTATAGCGTCATATTTAGGAATGTGCGGTCATCTCAATTTTACACCAACTCTGGCGTACCACAAGGAAGCCATTTAGGACCTTTACTATTTATTTTATATGTAAACGATCTACCTTCGATTATTAAACACTCGTCCGTTCTAATTTACGCTGACGATATAAAAATTTTTAAATGTATAAACTCAATTGACGACTGCTTACGGCTACAGGATGATCTTAATAGTTTTCGGGAATGGTGCAATATAAATAAGCTTTTACTTAACATAGACAAATGTAAGGCAATGTGTTTTACACGCAAGCGTAATGTTTTGACTTTCAATTATGAACTAGACTCCTCTTACTTGACTAAACTCCCTGTTTTCTCTGACCTAGGTATTATTCTTGACTCTAAATTAACTTTTACAGATCATTACGACTATATCATTAAATAAAATGCACGACTGGATCGCACGAACTTGCTCTTATGTAAAAGTACTTTGGAATTTAAGATACATTTTATAAATATAAAACATGGATTTAATGAGATAATAATGTTCAAATGCATTAAATTGCCGTCTGGTTTCCGGAAAACTATGAATTTATGCAAATAAACTTTAAAAAATCATTTTATTATTAAATAAAATTTTTATATAAGAAATTTCTCTAAAATTTTTCAAGAAAAAAATGTGGGATGCGAATTTTAAGTATTTAATAATATTGGTTTTAGGAAATAATTTCAAAAAATAATCGTTCATAGGTTTTGAAGATATTGATTTAATTTTTTTTTTTTTTTAAACCCAATAAATATTTTTTCGAATATTTTTATATACAATATTATTTTGAACTAAAGGGGACTCATGCTAAAAATTTTGGGTTAAAATCCTTAGAGCCGTTAATGAAAAAGTCGAAAATCAAAAAAACGGGTCTATGGCAGGTACCCCTAATAACATTTTGCCCCAAAATTTTTTTGACCAAAATGTAGTCCATGTCCATAATATCACACTTAATTTTTTTTATCAAAATCGTTAGAGCCGTTTTCGAGATAAATAAGATTTTGCATTAAGGGTGTATGGGGGGTACCTTTAGTTTTGGAGCTAAAAAAAAAATTTCAATTTCTCCTCTAGGGAATCACCGAAGACTCTTAACTACCGAGATTGAAAGAAATAGGTCCAGTGGTTTAGGCTGTAGTGAGAGGTACAGACATACAGACACACTGAAACATGTTTTTTGTGTACTAAATTTTCCTTAAAATTTTTATAAAAAAAATTGATATGCAAATTGTTAGTATTTAATAAAATACATTTTAAAACGTAATTTAAAAATTTAATCGTGTATCGGTTTTCAAGATATTGAATTTTCAAAAAAAAAATTGTATTATTTTTTTAAAAATCAAAAAACTATTTCTTCGAAAAAATTTTTAGTTTATAGTTTTTCAAATGCAAAGCAGCTCCTGCATAAAAATTTTGGTAAAAATCGTTAGAGCCGTTGGTGAGAAATTCGAAAATCAAAAAAACCGTTCTATGACAGGTACCCCTAATAACATTTCCCCCCAAATTTTTTTTTGACCAAAATGTAGTCCATGTCCATAATATCAGACTTAATTTTTTTTATCAAAATCGTTAGAGCCGTTTTCGAGATAAATAAGATTTTGCATTACAGGTATATGGGGGGTACCCTTAGTTTTGGAGCTAAAAAAAAAAATTCAATTTCTCCTCTAGGGAATCACAAAAGACCCTTAACTACCGAGTTTGAAGAAAATACCTCCGGTAGTTTAGGCTGTAGTTCGAGGTACAGACATACAGACATACAGACATACAGACAGACAGACGGAATTGTCGGACCCACTTTTTTCGTCTTCGCTATCATCGTAATGTCAACTTTGATCAAAATCTCGAGTTCGATTTTGTTTCCAAATGCAGAACTTGCCCTATAGTACCTATATCGCAAGTAAAAAGCCAATAAGACACTCGGATTTATAAAACGTTTTTCACATGACTTCCGCGACCCGTATGTCCTTAAACTTCTTTACATTTCGTTTGTAAGACCAATACTAGAATATGGCTGCATAGCATGGGCCCCCTATTATTCAGTTCATATAAACAGAATAGAAGGAGTTCAAAGAAGATTCATGCGCTTTTGTCTTCGCTTCTTTCCATGGTCCAATAGATTTGAACTTCCACCGTACAATCAAAGGCTCACACTCATAAATCTTCCATTGCTATCTAAACACAGACAATATATTCAGCTTTGTTTTATTATAAAATTAATCAATGGGTCAATCACATCGCCATCTACATATATTGGGTCGCATAAACTTCACTTATAGCCGAGCAAATATAAGGAGACAAATTCCATTACGTCCTTTATCAAGTAGAACAAACTATGCTAAGAATAACCCTATCAACCAAATGATTTCAGTTTATAACAATTACTACTTCTTAATTTATTCCCTTAATGATAATTTTAAAAGTAAAGCATTTAAAGAAAATTTTTTCAACTATTCTCTTTAGCTTTTAATTCAAAATTCCATATTGTATTTATATAGGTATTGTAGTTCATTTAATTCTAAGAATGTAATGTAAAATTAGTTTTAAGCTTTAACGTTAGTTGTTTAACGGATTATAATAAATAAATAAATAAATGACTCAAGAACTAAAGCCTCTTGACCATTTCAAGCGTCGTCAATGGTCAGAATGGTGGCAAGAAATGGCAACAGTGGATGATCAATTTTCGAAGTTCATGAGGCACATTTTAACCTCAGTGGATTCGTCAATAAGCAGAATTGCCGCATTTGGGCGAATGATAATCCAAGAGTGATTGTCGAAAAACAAATGCACCCACAAAGAGTGACTGTTTGGTGCGGTTTATGGGCTGGCGGCATAATCGGGCCGTATTTTTTCCAAAATGAGGCCGGTCTGGCAGTTCTGTGAATGGTGTTCGCTATCGTGAGATGATAACGAACTTTTTATGGCCCGAATTAGAACATATGGCGATGTCAATTGGCCGCCAAGATCATGTGATTTGACACCGTTGGACTTCTTTCTTTGGAGTTATTTGAAAGAAAAAGTGTATGTCGATAAGCCATCAACAATTCAAGAGCTAAAGGATGAGATAATTCAGCACATTAACAGCATAGAACCTCAATTATGCCTCAGCGTCATCGAAAACTTGGACCATCGGATGGAGGTGTGCCGCCGAGGTCGCGGCGGCCGTTTGGCCGATATTTTGTTCCATACATAATTGAACCATACCATATTATCATAATAAAGAGAAATGACAATAATTTCTTAAATAATTTGTGTTTTATTCAAAATCAACATCGGCCCTTAAAATTTAACCACCCTTTATGTCTTTATTTAGACCTTTGAAAATCCTTCCAGTTAGACAATTATTTTATTTAAGAGTCTCTAAAATACGAGTATATGGTATGAGATGTGGCTATATGTCGAAATTTCAGCTTTTCACATTACTCATTATAGAAACTCCTACCTAGTTCCTCTTTAAGAAATTTAAGAAATATAAGAAATCAAAGTAAATTCTTAAAAAATGTTAAATCATGTCTTCTTGATTTTGATCACGATGAATAAATAAAATAAATAAATTACGTTCGGAACCGCCCTGTAGATCCTTTGTTACATGTCTACTACTCGTATAATGCTTCTTTAAATGTTTTTAAATTTTGTGTAAATGTTTAATGGAATATTTATGTTAATGTAGATTTCGAGCAAAAATTTAAACTTAATTTTGTTTAAACGTGAAATTAAATTAACAATCTAAAATCCTTTTCTGTTCAAATGGAAATATATATTCTTTAAACTTGGATTTTTTTTTTGGAACGCACATCTCTTATAGGAACTCTCAATTAGTAACAAAAATAAAAATAATTTCAATCAACCTTATTAAAACTGAACTTACACAATTGAAATCAACAGAAGTTTTCAAATTATCCAAATCAACTTCCGGGTTCATAAGATCTTGTCAGAAGTCCTTTAGCCAATAATTATGCAAATAGATAAAACTTATTTGCCACAATTCATTTCACAATGCGCTATCTTTAAGATTGAGATTGCATAACACACCGAGTAATGAATATCCACTCTTTGTTCAAAAGAAATTCACTTTCACTTTTTCCGATTCAATTGGATTCAAATGGATTGAAGGAGAGGATGAGGCGGTCTTCCAGAGATTGCCTGGTCTAATGGCTAACAACACAACACGAACTAAAATTGCAGATTTACTCGGGTTTGACTTTTATATGAATGAAACGAATCTCTAAGATGAATCAAATGTGCAACGTTCGAATGGAAGGGGTTGTTGGACAGGAAACCACAAAGACTCGTCTTAAGCTTCTGCATCTCGTTTGCCGGCTGACCACTAAGTGTAATGTTGGTTACATAGTTTATAGAGCAGTTGTTGCACTAGGCGAGGGTGGAAAAGTGCATTGATTGTTTAACTTAAAGTCCAACCAGTTTATGCTGAGAAATGGTCAATGTAATATCTTGTGTTCAGAGTTATTTTTTGTCTTCTTCAAGAATTTTGTGGAAGTCCGGTATTTGCAAAACATATATGCCTGGTCAGGCGCAGGTTTTTTTTTTATTCACTCGTGCTCAAGGGTTTATTAAGACCATTATAATGTTAAACACCACACGAGCGATGGGGAAAATCAGTAAGGGAAGAGGTTTCGATGAATATTGGTTTCGAAAGTTTGCAAATTGAAATATTAAGTAAAAATCGTGCCGTGCAGATTATTTCAGAATGGTGTTGTGCGACTAAAAAACGAATTTCTGTATTTAACAGTTCGTCCAAAATTAGGCTTGAGGGTGAATTGATGAGCTTACCTGGCAAAACGGGTATCACGAATGAACTTATTGAGAGGAGGAATGACACTGGAGAATTGCTTCTTAAACAAAAGATAAAACAAGAAAAGTAATGAAGCATTCCGACGGTGTTCAGATGAGAATGATTTCGTGATAGTTTCGTTTCCTATCAGTTTTTATGCTCAGTTCCGAATTCTATCCAATAAGTGGAGAGAAGTTTGTGTTGCGCCTGACCAAAGGTGTGAATTATAATCGAGTTTTGGACGTACAAACGCCTTGCGAATGGTAGCCGGATCAGAAGGGCTGACAAATTTCTTCCATCGATATAGAAATCCAAAGCATTGAGCAGCATTTTTGGCGGTCTCGCGAATGTGATCATTTCAACGAAGATCGTCGTTGACACACATATCGAGTACTGAGAGCTTTTCGGTTTCTTCGATGCAAGTGCCATTCAATGATAACGACATAAGGGGGACATTTGCTTCAACGACAATAGACAGCATTGAGTTTTCGAAGCATTAAACTCCACACCGTTTTTGATACCTCATTTAAAAATGCTATAAAGATCGGAGTTTAATCAGCTCATCATACGATACCGTTGGAATTCCACTTCCGAAGGAGATAGACGTGAATTTGGGAACGAGTATGAGAAGCTAAGAGAAAGAGTAGAGTCCTCGGCAAAACAATGAAGTAGATTATAAATTTCAGACAAGAGATCATTTCGTCGTCGTTCTATGAAAACTCCCTAAGTCCATTTTTTGTGTTTTGAGATATTTGCTTTTAAACTTGGAAATTAATATAAAAAAATCCAAAAATTATCAGAATAGCACGATCTCAGGCTTCAATTGTAGAATTGGTTTGGCGTAGCCATTGTACAATAAAAGTTTTTGCAAATGATTTATCCGAAATGAATTAAATAAGAATTGTATCACATTTTTTTTTAAAATGGACTTAGGGAGTTTTCATAGAACGACGACGATTTATAAAAATAAGGAAGAGGGTCGGAGACAAAACGTAGCCCTGGAAAATACCAACATTTATTTTGTGAAGATTAGACTTAATACCGTCAAAACAAAATGTATTGAACGATCTTGAAAGCAATTTCAAATCCAAAGAATATATAAATAAATTTTAAATTTTTTGTGGAAAAAATTCGTATGGCAGGTACTGTTATTTTGGTCTAAAAAAATAGTAAAAACATGTTAGAACTTAAAAATGCTATCTACCAAGTTTAAAAAAAAATCGGCCGAGTCGTTTAGATTGTAGTCGAAAAGACAGACAGAATTGCAAGATCCACTTTTTTCGTCTTCCCTGTCATAATAATGTCAAGTCTGATCAAAATCCCGAGTTCGATTTTTTTACGAATGCATAACTTGCAAAATAAATGAACTATACTTAGTGATCTCTAACTCTAACTATCCGGCGAAGAGCGGTTGGAAGTGGATTTCGATATTGTCGAGATATAAAAAAATAATTTATTTCTCTGAAAGACCGACGTGCAAACCTGGAGTTCGCCAGGGTACACTAGAACTGGAATGTTGCAAAATAAAAAAAAACTGTTCTCTTTTTAAATGAATCCCAGTTCAATTTAAAAGGATCTGACAGATTTCGGTACGGTACGGAGGGGAACACTTAAATCCTCATTATAAAAAGCCCTCAGTTAAAAATAATGATGGGGATATTATGTACTGTCTGATAATATTTTTCCAGCCAATGAGTCTAGCCAATACACAACACAAGATTACGGTATAATGAATCCTTATGCTAAAGAAAATATGCAATTGCAATGGATTGGTTGAAAGAAAACCATATTGCTATTATGAAGTAGCCCACGCAATCCACTGAACTCAACCACATATAGAATCTATAGGAAACTGTAGATCAGAGATTTGACGCGACCAAATGTAATAATTTAGAATCCATCCTTGAAGAAGCGCAAATTTCCTGGAATAACATTCCCATGCAAATACGACTTATTGACTCCATGCCTCCGCGTTCGCCAGTAACATTTATCTTATTGCCGATGACGCTCCCCAAAAAATACGGCCCAATCACTCCTCTCGCGTGAACGCGCCGCACCACACCGTAACTTTGAGTGGATGTAATGGCTCTTCGTGCATTACACGCGGATTTTCAGTGCCCAAGAAACGAAGATTTTGCATATTGACGAAACCGCTTAAGTGGAAATGCGCCTCGTCACTCATGATGATTTTCGACAGAAAATCGTCCCCTTCGTTGTTGAGATTGAGGATGGCTTGACAGTAATTTACACTTGACGGTAGGTCAGCAGGCATGTATAAGTCTTTCTCTAAAATTCGCTGTAGGGTCCTGTTTGCTGATGTCCAATTGCGTGGTCCGTATCGTCTGGTTAATGTTTCTACGTTCTCAGCGACATCGGCAGCCACAGCTGTAATATTCTCGTCTGAACGGCCAACGGTAATGGCCATTCAAAAATGAGTTACGCACGACGCTATTTGCAAAAATTATAACATCCTCCGATAGGGTAATTAATTTTGCGCCTTCTTATAGATTTCGAATACATAACATTCTGAGTATTTTGAAAACAAAAACTTTGCTTAATAAAGTAGATACTAGTTTAGTTTAAATTATTTATATCTAAGAAAAAGTCTATCTAAAAAAAAAATTAAAAAATCAAGGACTTGAATTTTTCCAAATCTGCTTTTAAAAATTCTATAGGAAGTCATTATTTATGTACTTATTTAATGAAATTAAAGTAAAATTGGTCGAGTACATTTTGGGAAAATTTTATATAGTGCTTAAAAAAGTCACAAGTGCATTTTGTTTCTATTTAAACTGATTTATTTGAGTCGAACTTAGTTTCATTAAATATCCATGGGTTTCTCAATACAATCTACAAGATGTGAGAAAAAAAAATTTATTTTACCTAAAAATAAAGGTTCCTACCATACAAATGCTAACAAATTAAAAAAAATGGTTTTCAAAAATCGTATTTTTTTCGAAAATGGCGCCTAGAATTTTGATAAAATCTTTTATCTTTCAATTAATTTTTACGATCTTTAATTTAATAAAAAAAATTTTAAATTAATATATTACAGCTTGTACCTACCATAGAACCATTTTTTCGAATTTTGAATTTCTCATTATCCACGTAACGGATCTTAATGAAAATTTTTATAGAGAAGCTTGTAAAAAGTCTTAAACACATTGCATTTCAAAACTGTAAAATAAATATTTTTTTGAATTTTTGAAAAAAAAAATCAATTTTTTTTTTTTGAAAATTCGATATCTCTGAAACAGCTCAATATTTTTTTTGTAAATTTAATTTTTATTCGAACAATAATAAAAATTTTAAATTGGCGTACCAAAATTTTTTCGTAAAAACCTTTTAAAAAGTTTGTATACAAAAGCTTTTTTTTTTAAGATAATTTTTGTTCTTGCATAAATTCATATTTGCATAGCTCTTACTACTAAAAGAATTTAAAAAAATAATTTTATCCTTATGAACAGTTTTCTCTAATAACATTCGTTTTTAAAATTCCTAGTCTACGACTATTACATACATAGGAGCAAGTTCGTGCGACCCAGTCGTGCATTTTATTTTTAATGGAATTTACAACAAAGATTTGTTGGCAACCAGCCTGAAAGGCGCCTGCTTCAGGTAGCTCTTAAAAAATGATGAGCCATCATCATCGCTGAAAGTAGGATATCTTATCTTATCCTCACCGCATCCAGAATGCATGCAAAAATACTTTTAAATTGGTTGAAGTTTTTTTAGTGTGGGATGTGGGTCCCCAACCATGAAAATTGGCCCAGGACCCCATCCTCGAACATGTACTTTGTTATGGTGCGGATTGTCTTTGTTGCATTAACCCCACAAAAAGTGCTTAGCTTACGGACCTGAAAATAGAAAAAAGAATACAAAATTAATAAGAATGTTTGAATATATGTATAATGAAAATCAGCAAACATATACAATATTATTTTTATAAAAAGAATATTTACCAGTTTTTTTTTTGAACTCTATTCCCTGAAATTTGAAGCTCCAACTCTTCAATCTGCTGGATGGAATTCAGTGGGAATCTTTCGTCGAGGGCCAAATCCTCGCCTTCATCCTCTTGGCGAACAGACTGGCATATTTTTTCCACCAGCAGACTGAACGAAACCTCCGTTCTTGCCATAAACTCCTCGAGTTTTCTCTCCTGTTTTTTAAACCTGTTTCCCAAATCGGTTTGTTGGGAGAGGATGCAATCAACTTTCGCCGCTAATAAGGGCTAAGTCCTTGAATTGGGTGTTCGCAGTGGACGCTGTGAAAAGTTTTAAAAAATAAAATGTATTATATTTTTAATTATTAGATATAATACAAATTATGTATAAATATTATAAAGGGGACTTTAATTACACTGGCCAACATTTTTTTTTTTTACAAAAACGAAAACATAATTTTCCAAGGGTATTTGGTGTGTAAGCTCAGAAAAATTCCATCATATAAGGTCTTTGAGATTATGTATAACCGTTTGAAAATGGAAAAATCCTTGAAATTTCAACACAATTGTTCTAAGTTCAGATTCGACGCACCAAAAACCTATTTTTGAATAAATAAACAATCTGATAAAAATGAACATTAAAAGAAGCAAACTAGACAAAGCTTACAGTTAGGCTGCTTCAGTTAACATTGTAAATTAAAGTTTAGCAAAATAATGATATTGTAATGTTTACCTTTCAAAATGTTGTCGTAAATTTGGGAATTAATCTCGGTAATCTTTACGTTACATTGGTGTCGTCGTGGCCACTGAGCCCGATGGTTGGGCGAAAGATGAATTTTCTATAAATGAAAATGAAAAAATGATATTAATATAGTGTATTTTTAGATGTGGACACGTTAAAAGCTTACCAATAGGTTCATTTAAAGTTTGCATGAAACTATTGAAATCATTCAACAGTGAACTTTCCTGCTGAATTTTTTCGATGCCATCTTCCGCCCCGGAATACAAATACTCCGCTTGATTTTCTTTTTCCACTGCAAGCTCCCAGGAGTCTTAAAAGGAAAAAAAATATATTGTGGATTATTGTCATGGAAGGCACAAAAAAAGGTGAAATTAAAGTTACCAATGAATACAGTTAGTATTAATATTTTTCTTAATATTAATTGAAATTGAAAATTCTTTTCAGAACTAGTTTGACTACTTAAATAAAGACTCATTAACGTTTAGTAAGAACCTCTCGTTCTGTTCATGATCAATTTTAGTTAACATGATTAAAACGTTGATGAGTCTTAATTAAAGTATTCTTACTAGTTCTGAAAAAAAATTCAATTTCAGTTAATATTGAGAAAATCAGAAAAAATTTCATACAAGAACCTCTCGTCAGGTCTATTAAAAATCATCGTGGACAGGACGAGTGGTTCTTGTATGAAAATTTTTCTTAATATTAATTGAAATTGATTTGTTTTAGAACTAATAAGAATACTTAAATTCAGACTCATTACCGTTTAAATCAGGCAAATCCAAACAATACTTTTCCAATAACAGCAATTTAAGTTTTCTAATTTTAGGATTTTTTTAATTTGTATAAAACTTAAAATGATGTCATGTGAAAATTATTGTTTTTATTTGTATGATTTAATATATAAATATATATTTATAAATAAAATACATATATAGATATAAGTTCTTACCAATGTTGTCATACACTATTTTACAAGGCAGCCTTAGCCAGTCCGCAGTTGGCTCGATACAATTTTTCCGACCTGCAATGGATTCTTTTCTGGTTTTTGGCCAAAAAAGCGTCAAACCATTTGCAACAACCCAACTTTTCGGCACTGCTGTGACAAACTTCTCCTCACTTTCCAGTGTCTCCACTACACAAAACATAATTAACAGCAATGAATCAAGGGAATAAAAACGGATTCCGTATCGTTTAAAGAAATTTTAAAAAGTTTGCAGGAAATATCGTTTAAGTTCCAAAATTGAGGCACATTTTCTTCTTGATTTGATTTATAAACACTTAAAAATTTTGAATAAAATGGTTTTTCGTAAAAATTTAGTTTTTGTTTAAGCTGGAGCCAAAGATAATTGGGTTCCCATTTCTAAACGTTGAAAATTCCATCCGAACAATGTCTTCTGACTTTGTTAAAAAATAACTATCTGAACTTGAAGAAAAAGTCTTTGTTTTAAATACTGTAAACTATTTTCGTATTTAAATGCGCTAATATTACCAAGAGGTCCATGGTATTTTACATCATCAACAATATGATACAAATTGTGAACATTGTAACTTATGAATACAACTCCATAGATTCTAGCGAAGTTTTGAATGAACGATTATATTTTTTTGACTCAAACATATTGTAACAGAACAGTGGAATTCCATAAAATTGTCATATACTTCATTACTAATTTCATTTTTTAAAACAACCGGACCTAAGAACAACAAAAAAGTTCGGAATTCGGTGGTTTTCCAAAAGCTTATCATATCAAGACTTCGTGCTCTTCGGTTGAATTCGCATGGGGTACATTTTCGTAGTGAAACCAGAATATTAGAAATATTTTCAATGTTTTTAGCGGAAAGTTTTGTTTTCAAAGATCTACTCGTATTTTTGATCCATAATAGCAATAATTTTTTCATAACACCTAAGCACAATAAATGCATGTAATCGAGGGGAAAGTTATTTATCATATCGATTGGAATGCTTTCTAATGGAGATGGCTGCTTATGGTGATCTTCATGCGTCCTAGCTCGGAAAGAATGATTCGTTCGAAGCGATTTCGATAAAGTTGGGAAACACATTTGGTGAGATTTGTAATTATAATCCCCTTCTACATTACACCTTTCACACGCAAAATAACCATTATGTGCTTTTATTCCTTTCAAATATGACCAAGCCGGTGCATCACAAATGAAATTTCTAATTTTAAAGTTAATGGTTTTCGAACCTATTTTCACTTCACTAATGTTGCTAGCTTCTTGAACAAATAATCGGAGGAATTCTTTTACATTTGAGGGTTTTGCCATTCCATAATATACACCTATTACTAAAGGCGGTAAACGAAACCCGTCTGGCGAACACAAAATAGGCCAAAATTTGACCCTTCGAACTTTTGCTGACAGGAATTCCGTCAATATTGAAGTCCAAGAATATTTCTGTCCGACATGAATCAACACTTTCAAAAACCGTAGTTAGAGCGCGAACCAAACCAAAATGCCAGTATGTGCCAGGTGCAACTACTATACAATTTTTTTCAACCGCCTCAGAAGTATTTTAAAATGTTCTAGGGTCAAGTGGTAAAGAAGGATGAGAGCAAATCGCGCAGGCAAACATGAGCTACATTATGCTGAACAGCCCAGTTTACTAATTTTTTTCTCAAATCTTCCGGATTATTTTCAAAATTTTTTGAGAGCGCGGAACAAATCAATTCGGAATTTTCACTATCACTATAATTTTCACAAATTGCATTCGGTACATTATGTAGATGATCTCCATCAATTTCCATGTCAGAGGAATATCTTCGTAATACTCGTAATCCACTATTTCTTCTTTTTTTTGTTTCACGCATTTTATTTACAATATTCCTAACTTTTCTTTTAAATGTTGTTCTGCTACACAATTTATTTTTTATTATAGAATTCATTTTTTTGTTTTTGGAACTCTGATGAAAACTGACTAACTTCTAATAACAAACAACGCGGAATAATAGAGAGACATAGAGAGATGAGCGTGGTGGTTATTTTACTACCGATGGAATGGGTGTGTTCGTGCTTGTGTACATTGTATATATATTTTTTTTTATATACAATGTTGTGTATGAGGAATGATGTTGGGTTGGGTTGAGTAGTTGAGCTATGGCTCGAGTTGGTTTAAAATATAGCTGGGGTTAAAGAATAAATCTGGATTTGGTTAATTTGCAACCTATAAGTTAAAAAAGAGCTCTTTAATAACTTAATGCAAACCTGGGGTTAATTAAAGTTAATTTTGATCCATTATATAACTTTTTCGGTACAAAAAGAGCCTTTTAATAACTGAATGTAAACCTGGGGTTAATTAAAGCTAATTCCGATTTATTCGGTACAAAAAAAGTAATTTAAAGTTAATTTCGATCCAGTATACATATTTCTTCTTCGGTTAAAAAAAGGAAGTTATTTACAACTTACTGTAAATTTGGGATAAATTGTAGTTAATTTGGATCCAATCTTAAGCTTTTTCGATAAAGAAAAAGTTATTAAAGAACTTACTATAAACTAAGTATTCAATTGGTTTATTTGCATCCAATAAATAACTTTTCCGTTTAAAAATTATTATTAAACGACTTACTGTGAACTTTATATAAAATTAGTAACTTTTCAACCAGTATATAACTTTTTCTGCAAAAAATAAAACTATTTAATTGCTTACTGTAAACTTGAGATAAAATTGGTTAATTTCAACCTAAATTAAACTTTTTGTGCGAAAAAAAAGTTATTTCAAGTCTCACTGAAAACCTGGTATTAAATGGGTTAAATTTCAACCAATATAATAACTCTAACGTTAAAAAAAAAGAGTTATTTAAGGACTTACTTACAACTAAGCATAAAATTGATTGATTTTTAGCCAATATATAACTTTTCTCGTAAGAAAAAAAAAGTATATTATAACGTACTTTTTCTTAAAGGCTATAGGAATAAGTGATAAATGTACTTAAATTTAACCTAGATTTAAAAATAGTTATTTTCGAACAAGAAAAATACACAACATTTCAATTCACCTCAGTAGGTGGCGTGTCGTTCGTTCCTCTTTTTGAGAGTACTATAAATATTTATATTCAAAGCTTAAGCCTAGTAGATACATAGATCATGCTAAATTTTATCTCCCACATTTTTCTCCAAACATCAGCTAAAATCCAAGCTAAATTTTGACATAAGAACCTTGTGGAGAATATGTCACAGAAAACAGCTGCTCTCTAGATGGAGTTTTTCAAAGATTTAAAAGAATTTGTTTTAAAGTGTGATTTTTTAAGAATTATGAATGAGATCTATGAATTATGAGTAATTTTTGCTGTGGAAAATCTTGTAAGATTTCCGTCACCAAATATTCTTCCAATTCTTCTAACACCAGGTAAGGGCTGTGTTCTACTACAATTATCCTTCAAATAATGACGGGTCAAAGAAAGTGCAAATTTTGTGTCGTACGCTTTGGCATAATGGTTAGTGCGTTGGACTGTCTTGTCTTGCAGGGGTTCGATTCTCAGCCGCTGCAAAAAAGTTTTTTTTAGTGGTGTACTACCTCTTGCGAGGAATTGAAAATCTTCCGAGAGTATCTCTTGTCATTAGAAGTGGTGCTTATTAGCCGTTCGGAATTGGAATGTAGATTGAACAAAATTTAATGGTTGAGAGTTGAAAAACACTAGGTTAAGCATTTATATTACCCGTCATGTTAAATTTTGTGTGGTATTTTTTGATACTGCACATCGAAAAAAATTAAAAGAACAACAAAGGCAATGCTGCAATGCAGAGGGCTCTAATAGTCTCTGAAACCTGTTTTTATCGATCAAATTTGATATTTGACTTTGATAATAACTACTTAAACACAGCATTTCCTATGTTTAAAGTTAAACCACAGGTCTAGCCCTAAACTTAGGTTTAAATTTATTTATGAATAGCCTAAGTTCTGGATTGCTTAGTAACAACTTAGCAAGAGTTTAGCAAACATCTATCAATATGCCCCAATCTGTTAATGTACTGGACAATTATTATGCTCGCTAAATATTGACAGGTAAGTGTTGTAGAGTTGTAGAGTAAGAACCAAAAAAATGAATTTTATTTTGAGTTTTGAGACAAAATACTGGTCTACATTTTAGCTTCAGTAATATACCCGAATAATTTTCTATAGTTGCTTAAATATAGCGCAATCAGCTTGGGTATAGCTTGAACCAATTCAGTTGGCCAACGGCCGGTTGCGCAGAGAGAGGATTTAAGAGAACAAAAATGGTGCACAAGCTATTTAATGAGTAAATATTTTTCCTTAAATCTTACAGTGCCTAACTCAACTTTGCTTTGACAAATAGTTTAGGGATTATTGTTTATTTCTATGTTTTATGGTTTGTGGCTTAGCAACAGAAAGGTTCCGGGGGCGTTATGTTTATATTTATTCTATGGTGTTAGTGTTTATTTGATATATGTATTTATAATTTTTTGATCTGTGGGGTTTTGCGATTAATTGTAGATTAGTGTTAATTATTTAGATTAGTGTTTACAAGTTTGAATAATTTTTACCTACGAGTTTTTAAGAATTTATTTTACCTTAAAATAATTATTATAAATTTGTACTTCAGAGATAAGTATGAAACATAATAATAAAATAAAAATAATATAAATAAGAATAATATAATTTAAATAATAAATGTTTATTTACATATATGTACTTAGTTTTAAGAACTAATGTCGCTTTCATAGTCGGTTGAAGAATCGTCACCTGGATTAATTATAATAGAATCCGAAATTGTGTCCCACGTTAGGTCGTGAGAAAAGTATTCTTCCTCAGTTCTTATGGCTTTTTCACACACTTTTCGCCAGTCTTCAGCCGTTATTTTTGAAAATTCCTCCTCTGCTAATTTTTGAACATCCAATAAATTGAATGTTGTGTTTCGTGAACCTACTCTTGCCTTGACAGTTGCCCAAATATTTTCAATGGGATTGAGATCTGGATGATAGGGTGGTAAACGTAGAACCTCATGTCCCATGCGGTGAATGATATCGTCAATCTTATGCTTTGGGTTGTGTGTAGCTCGGTGTCCTTTTATTAGCTCATACAGTTCAAGTTTCAACATCTGTATAGTATGCGGAATATTCTTTTCGTTTAGCCATTGTATCATCTCGGATTTCTTGCTAGCAGAAGTAATTTGATTTTCTTCTAATTTATTGTGGTACGAGGCGTTGTCCATTACAATAACTGAAGGTTCCTCCAAGTTATTCAAAACTTGTTCTTGGATCCATTTGCAGAAATTTTCGAAGTTCATGTCGTCGTGATAGTCTCCCGTTTTCGTTCCAGATTTGAATAAAAGTAAGGAGTTTTTCACGAAACCTTTGTCACCACCTGCATGCGCCATTATCAGCCTCTTTCCCTTTGAAATTGGCGTCTTCAACCCACTGCTACTGTCATCAGTCCAAGCCCGTGGCCTTGTATGTGAGCTATGAATATAGCTTTCGTCCAAATAAATGATATCATATCCTCTTGTTCTGTATTCCCGGATTTTTCTCAGATACTTCACTCGCATGAGTTTAATATCATTTCTTTCACAGAGAAGTTTCCGGTTGTTTTGAGTTTTTTTGTAGCTAAATCCGTTTCTTCTTAGAATCCTGTTGAGAGACGTAATACTTAAGTTAAACTCCAGATCTTCCTGTACTCGTTGTCTCAACATTTTTAAGGATATCATCATTTTTTCCTCCTGGTGGAAGTTGTGCATTATACGCCGAATAGCTGCGATGTCAAATTCGTCTAGTCCAGTTTTCCACTTCGTATGCTGCACTTTTTTATTTGGTGACTGTACAACTCCTGTCTCTTCGTATTCCTTAATAATCCTTCTGATTGAACGTTTAGAAATTCCAGTAGTTTCCACTGCTTGCGTTGTTGCGTAACTCACAGGATTTTCAAGAAATGAATTCTTTGCTTCTTCCAGTTTGTCATTATATATCTTAACAACTATCTTACGCGCCTGGCTTCCAATAGGTTTTCCTTTTCTGAATGGATCCATTACAATTTCTTTTAAATGTATTTCAATGTATTATTCTTGGTTGTTTTTTTTAAACCGAATTGCAAACCAAAGCAAATATCATTTAAATACGTTAATTCCCTCTGATGCAAAAATTGTTCAAACTCGTAAACACTAATCTAACTAATTAACACTAATCTACAATTAATCCCAACCCTACAGGTCAAAAAAAAATATATCAAATATACACTAACGCCATAAAATAAATATAAACACAACGCCCCCGGAACCTTTCTGTTACTAAGCCACAAATCATAAAACATAGAAATAAACAATAATCCCTAAGCTTTTTGTCATTAATCCTATGTCGCAGCTCGCAGGTAGTTTTTTTTGTCTGACCCAATTGCATTTTGCAATAGACTTATTTTTTTATTATAGGTGCACTGAAATTTGTCCCAGTAATAAAAACAAAAATTATTAATTTTATTTTTTCGAAGTAAAGTTTACACCTAAAAATCTTTTCCTTTTATCTCACCAGAGATGAAATAGTTTTTTAGACATCAAGCTATGAAAGAAAAGTAAACCATGATCATATCTTATTCAAAGAAAGTCCATCACTGGAAATTCATTTCTATTTTACTCTGAGCGAAGCTATAAACAAAACTCACCCTCCTAAGTGCTTCAGTATGATGTATGATCGCAGCAGCGTCATGTCGTCATTGACAACAACGCCGGCATGTGTACATCTTTTTTTTCTTTTTTTCAGTGATTTTTCTGTCTCTTTAAGAATTAAAGAGGTAGAGCAAAGAAATTTAAAGAGACCTGCGCAGTAGAATTGCCAACTGAATTGGTTCAAGCTATATTTATTTTCAATGTTTTCCAATTCCAACTTACTCAATTCACAATATTTGTATTTACTCAAAAAAATTGAAACAACAAAAATCTACCCTACATTGCAACAAGCAATTTGCCGGTAATCCAAAACCACCGCTGTACAAACGAATCCAAACAATAAAATATACCATTTCGTACCAGCAAAACAACCATCTTTGTTTTGTTTCGTTTTCCACAAATCCCTATTCGATTTTCCCGTGCCATTTGCCAAACATTCCACTTTGCAGCAGCTGCGTTTTATGTTTCACCAATTCCAATTTCAATAAGAATCACCAACGAAGAAAGCCAATTGTGCGAATGAAAAGACGCCGCTATCCGAACAAAACTACACAAGAAAAAAGAAGAAACTAAATTCTAATCGCGCAAGCAAAAACACCAAATACCGACAAAAAACACACCACCGCCAGTCAGACAGCCAGTCAAAAAATGGAAGTGGTCCAAGTTGTCTCGTATTCTTTCGTGTAGAGTGTGGATTCGTTGCGCGCTAATAACAAATTAAAAAATATTGTTGTAATTTTAAATAAAAACTAATATTTTGTTTGTTACCACGGCGATGTAACAACAAATCGAATTGGAATTCCTAGTGAGTGTGGTTGGCAAAAAGTGTTTATAACGGAAAATTCGCTCGCAAAGTAGGAAAAAAAAACACCGCAAGAATAAAAATAGGGTGTGCTGCGAAAAATAGAAATTTCGCAAAATAAAAAAATACAAAATTTTCAATAAAATTTAATTGAGATTTCAGAATTTGTGCCGATTTGTTGGGAAAAGTGCTGCGTGTGTGTACGCGATAACGGTTCAGTGGATGAAAATTGAAAAGTTCTTGAATTTGATGCGAAAAGAAATCCTCTTTTACGATTTTTATTTTGCAATCCTCATCAGTTTTATTGTCTCCCGTCGTTGACTCCGGTCTCCTTTCGCCGCTCCCCTTTCGCCGCTCCTTTGGATAGAGAATTCACACAATCTGTCGATCTGTGGATAGAATCTCCTCCGGCTCTGCGTTCGCTGGAGAAAAAGGGTGGATTCTGGATTAAAAGTTGTTTTTATTCGCAGTCTGCACACACATAAGTAAGTCTCTGGCTGTTTGGATAGAAAGGACTACATATTCGTCTTCGTCTTCGTGCTCGTCGTCGGCGCAGATCTGTAATCAGGATTATTCGGTGGCAAGGCATTTATTTGTTTGGGTAAGCCAGAAGAATGTTATTTTTATTTTTATATTTATATTTACTGTGTTTCCCCCTTCCCCTTCGTCTGCTGGGGGCTGGGTTAAGGGAGAACTACCTAATGAAACATATCTGTTGGGACAGTAACCCAACAGCTAGATTTTTTGTTAATCACGAAATAAAATACGGCTATAGTTTTCGATGATTACAAAATCCTTTATTTAAAGAAAAGATATAAAGAATAAGTGAATTATAATTATTTTGTACATTTTTCGTAGTACTTACATTTTATCTAGACACTTCTACTTTCAGGTATTAAGATAAAAGAAAGACATAATTAATTTTTTTTTAAAATGGCTACTTGAAACCGGAATTCAGAGTATCGTTAAGTCGTTAAGTTATATAAATGTTTTCGTCATGGTACTGGTTGTATTCCGTCTGGGTATACGGAAAGCCTACAGGGGCTGAGTTCAGCTAAGAACTAGTTGAACTGTGATTCAGCTTACACTCCCCCTTGGTATGTCCATGCGGTACAACTTCTTTGGGGCCAGTAACATCAAGCACGGCTAATTTTACAGCAGGCCTTTCGAAAACACCAGAATTTGTTAAGACTGTTGCGCTTCTTACTTGGCCGTCATTTGCGACTCTGGTTTGAATAACACGACCCTTCAGCCAACAGTTTCTGGGACTATTCTGATCTACGATAAGGACAATATCGCCTTCTTTTATTGGTTCCACTGGTGTAAACCATTTTGATCGACGCGTTAGTGTAGGTAGATATTCATTTACCCATCGCTTCCAAAAACGATCCGCATACAGCTGTGATGTTTGCCAATTCTTCTTAACCACTTTCACATCATCGTCGAATACTGCTAGAGGCTTCAGTCCATTGGATGATCCCAAAAGAAAATGGTTTGGAGTAAGTGCTTCTTCGTTTTCATGGTCTATGGGAAGATATGTGAGTGGCCGAGAGTTCACTACATTCTCGACTTCTAACATCATGCTCTTTAACAGCTCATCGCTAGGGTTTCGCATGGGCATGATTTTGTAGAGGACTGATTTAATTGAGCGCACTAGTCGCTCCCAGGAACCTCCCATGTGTGGGGAACTTGGTGGATTGAAGTTCCATTTAGTATCTTGAGAGGTAAATGTTTCCATTAGCTTGTGTTTATCGACGTTTTTGAGTGCTTCTCGTAGTTCGCTTTCGGCTCCCTTAAAGTTAGTGCCATTGTCACTATAAATTTCTACTGGTGTTCCTCTGCGAGCCACAAAATTGCGTAAAGCCAGTATACACGAATCTGCTGTTAAACTGTGCGCAATTTCAATGTGAACGGCTCTAGTCGTTAAGCAGGTCAAAAGGACACCCCATCTTTTTTCCGTCCTTCTGAGAATGGCTACATTAATAGGACCGAAGTAATCGACGCCAGTAAATGAAAATGGTCTAGTATAGGGTGACATTCGTGCTATAGGCAACTGTGCCATTATTGGTTCACGAGGTTTGGCAGTCTGATTTTTGCAGTATTGACACTCTTTCCTCACATTTCGATAAGCTGTTCTTATCCGCGGAATATGGAACATTTGACGAAGCTCGTTGACAGCAGTCTCGTGGTTTTGGTGATGAAATCTTTGGTGAACGTCTGTCATAACGAGTCTGGTAATTGGATGATCTCTTGGAAGAATAATTAATCCTTTGAAGTAATCATTAGATTCTTTGAAAAGTTCAGTTCTATCCTTAGCTCGAAGGACATCGTGGGCATCAAGATACGGACAAAGGTTATATATTGGGCTGCTTTTCTCTACATGCCGTTTTGAATTCAGATCGGCTAGCTCTTCTTGGTATGCTGTGCGTTGAGCTTCTCTCATCAACACATTCCACGCCGATCGAATTTCGTTTTGTTTTAAGAATCCAGAAGATCTCATATGTTTATCCTGTTTTTTAATTTTAAGGTTGTTCATATATCGAATAATATATGCGGTACTGCGTAACAGCGGTTTCCAGCGTGAAAAGTGATCTATTCGAATAATGCTTTCTAGGGATCTAGTGTGGATGTTCATATAGTATGTCTTTAGTTCTTCAGCAGTTGATGCTTCACTACTGATTTCCCTCGGCCAGACATCAGGACAACTTCTTAAGAACTCGGGTCCATTGTACCATCTGCTTTTTGATGAGAAAACAGGTAGATGTTTCCATTTTGTAGCTTCGTCTGCAACATTGACCCTTGTTGGAACCCAACGCCATTCTGTCACATTTGTCAAGTCTAGAATCTCGCTGACTCGAAAGGCAACAAATTGTCTGTAGCGCCGATGATCGGAGCGGAGCCAACTGAGAACGTTTCTCGAATCTGACCAGAAAATACGATGAGAAAAATTTATTCTATGAGAGTCAACCAATGCTTTTGCAAATCGAGCACCGAGAAGTGCGGCTTGTAGCTCGAGACGAGGTATGGATACATTTTTTAGGGGGGCGACTCTTGTTTTCGCTCCTAAGAGGACACATTCAATACATTGGCCGTTTGTACTTCTAATATAAGCTACCGCAGCAAAACCATTTTCACTGGCGTCTACAAAAATGTGGAGTTGCCGGTCCACTTCCGTTTTCATCGTATTCGAGATGTAGCATCTGGGAATGTTTAAGTTTTCGACTGCTGGTAAAATGTGCACCCATTTCAGCCACTTTTCGAATTCAGCTGCTTGTATTTTATCATCCCAATCTATTTTTGAGCGCCATATGTCTTGCAGTAGAATTTTACCAAACATAAGAAAGTGTGCTAATAGGCCTAGCGGGTCGAAGATAGACATCAAGATTTTCAGAACTTCTCGTTTAGTAGGTCGGCGACCATCAAAAAGAACTTCTCTTTGACGTGGATTTGTTGAGAGTTTGTAGGTAAAGCAGTCTTTCGACGTACACCACCACATCCCTAGAACTTTTTCGGTAGTTAATTCAACATCAAAGTTCAAATTTTTACTTGGGGTCAGTTCGGATTGTAATGCTTCAAGAACGGCTGGTGAGTTGGATATCCAATTTCTTATGTAGAAGCCTCCTTGTTGGTGTATGTATCTGATTTCTTTAGCTAATCTGATCGCCTCCTCTTCTGTTGGGACACTATCCATAAGATCATCAACGTAATGATTCTGTTTGATGGACTGAGCGGCACGAGGAAATCTTTCAGCGAAATCATCAGCATTTTTGTTTTTTGTGTACTGAGCGCAGCACGGGGAGCAGCTAGCGCCAAAGGTCATAACCGTCATGGCGAAGATAACGGGTTTTTCTTCAGAACAGCGACTCCACAAAAACCTTTGACACGATTGATCTTCTTTTCTTATGCGGACCTGGTGAAACATTTCCATTATGTCTCCACAGATGGCTATTCGTTCCTCTCGAAATTTGCAGATTACAAATACGAGTGACGTAAGCTGGTCGGGGCCTTTAAGCAGAAAGGAGTTCAGACTCACTCCTTTAACTGTGGCTGCGGCATCCCAAACTATTCTCATTTTTCCGGGTTTGTTTGGATTTAACACTGGAAATATTGGAAGATACCAACAACGTTCAGGTTTATTCTGAAGCTCTCTTGGTGATAGCCTACGTGCATATCCTTTTTTAACGTATTCATCTATTTTTTTCGTTAGTGCATCTGCCAATTCTGGGTCACGCTTCATTCGTCTGTGAAGGCACGCTAACCGTTTCTCAGCCATGGGGTAGCTGTCTGGCATCTGAAACTTCTCGTATTTCCAGAGTAATGTTGTTTCAAATCGGTCTTCCTTTCGCACAGTGTATGTTTTAAGTAGACTGATGGCTCGCTGATCTTCACTTGACATGAGTTCTTTGCTGATACACGTTGTTCCGAAGTTATCATTGACAATAAATTCGTTTACTAGGCGCTCTAAGTTCACATTGTCACATTCACACATATGAAAACTAAGTTGTGCTTCGCGTTCTCTGAGGGTATGTAGGCTATTAGAACAGTTGCCGTGAACAACCCATCCAAGACGAGTTTTTGTTGCCACGGGTTCGTGACTGCCTCCCTCTTTGCAATTCAATGGAAGCCCAAGTTTTGTGTTGTTGAGACCAATAAGTAAACGAGGGGAAGCGTTTTTATATGTTTCAATGTTCGCTTCTTTGAGGTGCTTATAAGAGTGTTTCAATGCTGCAAAATCAAATGATTGTTTTGGTAAACTGAGGCTTTTTACCGTATGCACATCTACCAATGAATAGATTTCGGATCCAGTTTGGGTTCCTGATATCCGAAGTTGAACCAACTGGGAATTATTTTCCAGTCGACAGGTGTTACCTGTCCACTTGAGACGCAATGGTTCTGGCTTACCTTGTAACTCTAACTGGTCGGCAATGTCTTCATCTAAAAGCGTAACCGAAGACCCATCGTCCAGGAGAGCAAAGGTTTTAAGCCAACTTTTTTCACCATATAAAGTGACTGGTACAATCCGGAAAAGGGACTTACAGCTTTCATCTCCCTTGTTGTTTTCTTGATGTACTGAGACACTTCCATTGCTTTCGCTTTTGACTTCAAAGTTGTGAAGTAATTTATGGTGATTAAAGGTACAGTTGTTAATCCCACACTTAGAAGTAGAGCTGCACCTATTCTTTGGATGACTTCGCAAACAGCGGCGGCACAAGTGATGTTCTCTTACAGCGGACCATTTGAGGGTTCTATTTAGACCTTGAAACCGTACACATCTTTCAACTGAAGAGCAGTTACCTTCACATATGCAGCATTTAATGTTAACTCCACTGAAATTATCTTCTTGGCTTGACACAGGAAGATGAGCATTGACAAATCCTTTCACCTTTGTATTCCTGTTGTTCTGTTTTGATTTAGATGACGTCAAGCATGTAATTGGTGGGACGACGCAACTCGCTGCATCAGCGAGCCTCATTAACCATTCGTTGAAATTATAGAGAGAACATTCTGGTAACATGTACTTGTGTGATGCCCAACTAAGTCGAATGTCGTGAGGTAGTTTATTTTCCAGTTCTTGCAACAGCGACGGGTGTTGTAGGTATATGGTCAATCCGGAGGCTTCTATAGTGGCACAGTAGTTTTGCACTGCGAGCGAAAAATCGACGATGCTCTCGAAGTCTCCTTCTTTCGGGGCTGGTGATACTTGAATCTTTTGAAGAACTGCTTGAATTATCACTTGTGGCCTACCAAATTTAGTTCGCAGTGCTTTAATTATCTGGTCCACACATTGGGGTTGGATAAGAATGCTTCTAACCGCATTTAGAGCATCTCCTTTGAGAGCCTTCTGCAGTCGCAATAAGTTTTCTTCTTCAGAAAACCCGCACAGGTTCGTGCTTCTTATAAAATTTGAAATGAACACAGGCCATTCTTCCGCATTACCTGCGAAGCTTTGAAGGTCCCGTGACATGAGCTGACGTGCGGCTATTTGGCTTCTAGTTAATCTATTTATTATGGAGTCGCCAAACTGTGGTTGTGTTCGATTTTGAAGCGCGGTAGAAAATGTTTGCGGTATTTCGCTGAGGTGTTGCTGGTCATCTAAGAACGGTGGACGCATGGCAGGTGAGCCGGGCTGACGCTGTGTCTCAGCTGATAAAAACTTCGGTGGAGCATGAGGCGGGCAACTTAACGGCATTTTGGTGGAAAGGGGTTGGTGTTGCGCTTGAGCAGCAGAAGCAAGGTTAGTTGTTGGTTGTGATGGGTAGCACTGTGGTTGTTGCAATTGTGAATGTTGGTTTTGTGTAGTTAGCCGCGTTACATCATTCGTTTGACCTTTCGCACAAGTGGGCAACATTGTACGGCCATTTACTAATTGTTCTTGTGTTTTCTGAGATTTTAACCAATGGTTAACGTTAACACTTGATACGGATGAAGTCCAATCTTCATCATCTTCTGACGAATATTCCGAGAGTTGGCAGAGCAGTTTATATTTTTTATTTAAATACTCCTTATCTCGTTTCTCTTTCAGTTCCTTTTCTTCTTCTAATCTCTCCAATTCAATTTGGATTCGTTTCCCACGTGAAGACTTTGAGTTTTTTGAACGTAAAGAGGTCTTCGAAGCGGGTCGGTTACATGGTAACGTCAGTGCTTCATCGGTGGTATGCACTTTTGTTGATGTTAACACCGCGCCAGTAGAAGTATGTTGAAAGTATGTTGAAGCTGGAAGAGATCGCTTGATAGCGCCTAAAGCATATGGGTCAATAACACTTGAGAAATTATTTGATGTTGAATAAACTGTGGACAATGAAGATAATGGCATGGTGTTTTCTGAACTTTTGGACAAAACACAGATTTCGTTGCGATATACAGGTGTACCGGAATTGACAGCTACTATAGTTGGTGGATGGGCTTCTGAGATCGGATGATGGGACTGCGATGTGATAGCATATTGGCTGCTCACTGAGGCAGCTGCAGTGGTGACGGTCGATGGTAGTTGGGAGCCTACGTTGGTGCTGGAAATAGTGGCAAGGAAATTTTCAGACATGTCAGAGCATGGAACTGCTACTGTAGCTGGTAAATTGACATTCTGAAATGTTTGTGCTGTCGACGCAGTACTAATCTGAGGGCTTATTTGATTTGAAGTTGTAGCATAAGTATTTGAGCAATTAGCACGTGGTCTGTCTTCATTTGTGGTTATGGCAATACACACAGCAGGTATGGGGATCGCATCTGAAAACTTTGAATTAGGAATAGTCTTACCTATTGTGCAGTGGGAACAAACCCAATCCGTTTCGGCTATTAGACTTGTCACGCCAGCGCACGAGAAGTGGCACCAGGTTTCACAGCTGTCACACTTAACCATATCATCAGCAGAATCCGGCCTTGTGCAGACATAGCAATTAAATTCTTCTGATGGCGTTTTTGGCTTAGGGTTTTTTGAACGTTCTGGTATTCCAGTTTTCAGATTCTTTCTTGAAGAGGACATCTTGGAGAACGCAATTGGTATAATCCAAAATGATTTTGTAAAATGTTGGGACAGTAACCCAACAGCTAGATTTTTTGTTAATCACGAAATAAAATACGGCTATAGTTTTCGATGATTACAAAATCCTTTATTTAAAGAAAAGATATAAAGAATAAGTGAATTATAATTATTTTGTACATTTTTCGTAGTACTTACATTTTATCTAGACACTTCTACTTTCAGGTATTAAGATAAAAGAAAGACATAATTAATTTTTTTTTAAAATGGCTACTTGAAACCGGAATTCAGAGTATCGTTAAGTCGTTAAGTTATATAAATGTTTTCGTCATGGTACTGGTTGTATTCCGTCTGGGTATACGGAAAGCCTACAGGGGCTGAGTTCAGCTAAGAACTAGTTGAACTGTGATTCAGCTTACAATATCCATCCGCACACGTCTTACCATCCTCCCGTTCAACCCTCTCGAAAGGTTCCAAATCCCTTTTTGGAGTGTTTTTACCAAAAATAATAAAATACCGACTGCTTGGTGCGGGGTGTGGGATGTAGGGATTTTTGTTGTCTGGCGGCAGCCTACCATGCCAACCCACCCACCCACCAATTCATCCATCCATTTGCCCACTTATCCAGCAACCTTCATTACTCTTCATCAACCCGTGCTCGCCTTGGCTCTCGTCCTTTTTGTGTCCTTACCGTTAGCAGTGGTTTTGGTTTTCGGTCTGTGCTTTGTGCAATTTAAGGGAAGAAGGACCCATTTTTGTTTGTCGGTCGCATGATTGCTCTCTTTGTCTACCACTGTGTATGTTTTCAGATGAAAACAAGTAGTGTTGCCAGTCCGAAGTTGTCGGGATAGAACTTTTCTTGCCTTAAATTGCTCTTGGCTCATAAGTTCCTTCAGTTTATTAGTGCATCGATGGTTTCGCCTAAAAAAAAGCAGTAAATAGTTGAATTTTGGGTCGGTATGTAGGTAGGTATGTTTGGGTAGGTATATCTTGATAGGGACAAAATGTTTTTGACCTTGAGGTGGTTGAGGGTTATAAGCATAGTCTCAAGTCTCAAAAATGATTTTTTTTAGAAATTATTTGAGAAGTGAAAAAAAAAAACAACTCCGACTAACATTGTAACAAGATGTATGTACAACCTACAATACGCGAGTAAATGAAGAGTAAAAGAATTACATACTCCGAACTTGTCTTTATATAAAACCGTAGAAGGTGCCATATTCTTTCTCTAGATCTTTCATTTAAAAAGGCTAGCAGTGGATACCTACATAGTAATGTATGTTTCTTACTGAAGATGCGATGATGTTTTTGTTTCAATTTTAACTTCTTTTTTTTTAATGAAGGGAGCCCACCAATTAATAGCCTAATTAGTGGTTTGATTATAGTTCACATCACAGTTAAGACTTTTTTATGTAAGCTCATCATTTTTTCAGGTATGCAAATGTTTTCTTTTTTCATTCATGTTAAAAAAACATAAACACATAGAGTAACAAACCGAGCACTCTAGTTCTAGGAAAAGTCATGAATTTTCAAGATGCACGTACAAAGACACTTCGAATGAAAAATTTTAAATTTTTTATTTTGCGCTTTGAATGTGCATTAAGCTATACCGCTCTACCAAATTTCATCATACAAATTAAACATTTTCTCAGAAAGTGGGTGGATACCACGCCCCCTGAATGGAAAACCTCAAATTTTATATCTTTTTCTTTGTATGCAATATAAGCCCTACCACTTTACCAAATTCAACGTTTTACAGCAGTCGAAAGTGCTCCATTCAACCAACACCAATTCGGAGAAAGTGGGTGGATACCACGCCCCCTGAAAAAAACATACAATTTTCGATTTTTTCTTCTGCTTGCAAAATTACATGATTCTACAATATCGGGAAGTGCTCCATAATTTTGATGATCTGTCAGTCAGTCAGTCACTGAGTCAGTCAGTTACGGCTTTTGTGATTTTTGAGGTCTTATATCTCAGGAACCGCTTATGCTAGAAAATCGAAATTTGGTGAGGCGCCTGTGCCTGACTAACTTAGCAAATATTCGGAATTTTAAGTTTCTGACTTCATTGGTACTAAAGATAGGGAAGGGTCAAAAATCGCCTGAGTTTGTTCCTGTAAAAAGGGTGTAGTACCAGAACTTGGCTGGGCATTATCGTGCCCTTTGATTAGGGGTTCTATTTTTGAATTAATACATGTAACCCGGCCTATGAAAAGGTGGCTTATGACTCAAAAAATTATTTTTCACTTTTTTTTTGTTAGGATAGTTTTTTAGACGCTCTTTCTCATTGTGAAAACCAGAAAGTCCTAACTTGCTTAGAAGTGTACTAAAAATGTAGAGAAAGAAGAGCACAAATGAAAGAAAAACAGAATTTTATTGAAAATCCAGAATCAAGATAATACATGGAATTGAATATGAAAAATTGATTTTACCAAAAAACAAAGCTATTTTGAACAAAAAATATTTATTTAGCAATATTAAGTAGTTTTCTTCGTCGCCATCCTTGTTGAAACCGAGAAACTGATGAAATGCATTGTTTATCTTAAACAGCTATTTATCGAAATTTCGTTTTTGAGTCATAAGCCACCTTTTAATAGACCGGGTCACATATAAGTTTGTTTTATCATGCCACTTCCCTGCCAGAACCAGAGGTCGTCCAAATCCATGTCTTCAATTTTAGTAAAAAAAAAAAAAGTGAGTGCCAGGACTCACGGTTAAGATGTGTAAACATCAACGTTCGTCCGAGTGCCAAATTTTTGTTATCGAACGTACTCAATAAACATACAATGCAATCGTACTTTTTAGTTTGTGACTTTAGATATGTATGTACATAATATATTCAAATGGAAACCACTTTTTTTCCCACAATTTAACCCTTTCACTTGTACTTAAATCTAAAAATATCTCTACATATGTAGCTTTACACATAGAAACTATAGACATCTATGATTATTCCTTATTAAAAAACAGAGCCTTTTAGTCAAAACACAAACCTTTTAGTTGCTCGAACCAAGCAGTTGCGAACTGCCGTGTCGGCACTTATTCATTTCACACAACCCAAAAACCTTATCGACAATATGCTTCGATGAAGTAGTTCGTGGCGTATGTTAGGAGTAAGTGGACTCCGCTGCGTAACGTAAAGTTTGTTTGACTTATGTTTAAACAGGGATGTTGCTTTTTGCACTTACATATATTCAAACAGGGATGTTATCTGATAGAAAATAGACTGTTTTTACACGAATCCGATTTTAATCTCTGTTTATCTTTTGGCTTAATTTCGAGTACATCAGTGCTTTTAAACACAGCGATTTTTAATGTAAGTTAACTTTGTTCATGCAAAAAGGAGACATCTTTTCACACTCCTTACTCTACTCAGTTAAGTGAATTTCACTGAGCGAACGCCAAATATAAAAAAAGAAAACCACAAAGAAGAATGAACGATAACTCCGCCTTTTTCTCAACCTCAGCAATTGCGTTTAAAGCTAGATATACATTGTTCAAATGCATGACAAGCATGCGTGTAAGTGTATTATTGAAAAAGTCACACATATAGATCGGATGTAGGCTTGAAGAAAAATCCAAATCCTTTCAATCTAGCGTACTGTATAGAAATATTGTATATTATGCAAGATTGATGATTGATCATGCATTTATTGGTTCATTTGCGTATAGTACGTCGAAGAGATGAGAACACAGCACAGCATAATAAGCACTGATTAAAATATTAAAACATCAAACGAAAATTATATGATGAAATGGACAGACAAAATAAAACAAATTACTCTGATAAAATTTAAAAAAATCTCAAAGAAATTCGTAAAAACACAATTTTACAGAAAAAAAACTCACAAAGGGCAACGTCCTCTTGCCACTCAAATAATAGACTTGCACGTGCTTGTCATGCATTTGAACAATGTATATCTGGCTTAACGCCGCCAACAAATATACTTATCATGCAGCGAAAATGTCAAAACTTTTTTTTTTTTGACAAACCACTAGATGGAGAGTTCGTTCATCTTATCAAAATCAAACCAATCCTTTAATTTTTTTTTAGGTTTCTGTACTTTATCTTACTCCCTTCGTCAGAGATTTATAAAAATGATTGACATCATTTCCACCTTGTAATGGAATTATAAGTGGCAAAACCTAATTTTTTTAATCCATTGAAGTTCGCAGTCATCATTCAGTTCATGGCTTGAGCGATGGAGAACGATCTATATTTTGATATAGTGAATGCCAAAAGTATACTTTGATATAATAAAGAATATTTAATTCGATAATTAAAATAATTATATGGTATATGACAGATATAGAGGACAAATTAAATTTTGACGTATCGAGAATATTTCGTTGTAGATGTCAACTGATTGCCCTGAACAACATTTTAAATGGTTTTTGGAACATTTTTTAAGTTTTTGATTTTTTCGTAAACGGTACAACCGATTTTGATCGTTTTTTTATGCTAAAGCTCCTCAAAAGTTTGAGTATTATTTTTTTGTATTTAGAAACAAAATTCCAAATTTTTTCTAGAAAGACAAAGATGCAAAATTTTAGTCGAATTAGTACGATATTAAAGCTGTTTTACAATGAAACTTGATTAAAACGACGATTTTGCAAATACATAAGAGCAAGTTCGTGCGACCCAATCGTACATTTTATTTAATGTCAATTCTGAAAATACATTTTTGGGAGCATAAAATAAAATTTAATTGTCCATCACTAACGTGAACTGGATTTGTTTAAAAAACATTGAATGAACACACTATGAAATCTTTCGTTAATGGATTGAATTTAGTTCTAGCCAGCTGGAAAGTAATAAAATCGAGATTGCAGTACTCAAAGTTTCCAATAGGCGCGTTTTATTGGTAATATATATCTAGCGCAGTAATACAAGCACCAAAAAAACGTTTTAATCACTCTTTAACTCACTCTTCCTTCCTACTTGTTGAATTAACTTACACGGATGTGTTCGAAAGATCTGTATCTCATTTTAAGCTGGAGTTGAAATATTCATGAAAATGCAGATCGAGTTGATTTAGAGTTTTTCTCACTGTTAAATTTGATTTAAAACTTACAAAAGTGCGAAAATATATATTTTTTCTACAATCTACTCAAAATGTTCTCACATATATGTATTGGAGTATTGGAGAAAAAAAACATTGTACTCAATAAAATAATATTGGCGCAAAATTTTAAACAGCCTCTTATTAAGGTAGTAGTATTATACTTCTTATATATTTCCTAACTTTAAAGTAGTTTTCTAACTTTAAATATTTTTTAACTAATATCATCCTAAGGCTAGGAGCGCACATTCAATTTTTAGTTGCACAACTGTTTGGATACTTATAGAAAATAGATGAATAATTTGGTTGAATGTCCGCGCAGGTGCATATAATTATATGTTACACAAAATAGCGAATTCATTTTAGGCAATCGTTTTGTTTGTGTCAAAACACAAACTTTTTAGTTTCTTGAACCAAACAGTTAAGAAACCGCGTAGCCTAAGGCAATTTCTTTTAATAAATTGATTCTGAGCAACCTTAAAACAATGGTAGTTCGTGCAAAAAACTAAGAAAACATACCTATTTTGACATTTTTAAATGTTAAAGAGTCATATTATGAGAGATTATTTAAAAAAACCTCAAATTGATTTGAACACAAGAAAAGTATATTGAATTATTTTATGCAAAATATTTCTAAATTAATTAAAAATCAATGACTTCTTCTTTCAGCAAAAACTTTATTAATAATATATGTAGTCAATACTTGAATGAAAGATATTACTAAGTAATATAAAATAATATATTTACATTAATGTTAAAGTGTATGAAAATGTCTTACAATATGAAGTTAGAACGATACTAACAAAATAAAATAGGTACCTATTCTGAGAGTTTAACTTCAATAAAAGTGTAGAGAAAGTATGAAGCTGTGTCTGATTAAAATTTTGCAAAATCGTTGTCTTAACCTAGCTCCATACTAAAACAGCCTTAACATCGTATTAATTCAACTAAAATGTGCAATTTTTTCAGTTGTTATATAAATTCAACATAATGCCCCAATTACATGACATTTTTGAACAAATGCCAGTGAACTGATAAAATATATCAATCGAAACCAATCGCCTTCGCGTAAATTAATTCAATATTTTATGACAAAATTAATGGCAGTAGTGTAAAGCCGGAATTATGGTATGAATTAAAGTTTTGCATTTGAAAAAATATTTGTTCTGTAAATTTCGGAGCGATCACACTTTGGATTAGTAACGGCAAAGTATAACAAAATAAATACCAACGAACATACCCTCAAGTATGCCACATATACTTTTTCGGACACCACCTAAACACCTCCTACATTTCAACATCCGAAACTCTATCTTCACTAAATTATCCATTTCAATTACTAGCTTATTTTTATTCACTAATCGTTTGTTGTTGTTTTCAATGTTAAATTTTGATATGTAGTGTATTCACTAACCAATAAAACACGGCTAATGTAAACACGATGTCGTAAGTTCGCAATATTTCCAATGTAAACATGGTGTTAAATGCAATCGTCGGTAAGGTAGGTTGCTACACAGAACGTGTAACCGTAACGTGTAACCGTAACGTGTAACCGTAACGTGTAACCGTAACGTGTAACCGTAACGTGTAACCGTAACGGGTTACAAGTTTTACCCACGTTTTGGATTCACTCTACCGCCGGGAAAGATGTTTACACATCAAAAATTAGTTTTACATGGCTCTGTAACGCCCACGGTTAACCAAAACGTTGTTCGCAGCCTCATTTTCGAATAAAAATGGTCTAATGATGCCACCATTCCACAATTCGGACCAAACTGTCATTCTTTGTGGATGCATTGTCTTCTGGTTCGATCCGGTTTTCCGAGCCCCAAATGCGACAGTTTTGATTGTTAGAAAATTCACCTCGTCAGAAAAGATGATTCTTAGCCAAAAATTCAAGTCGCCCTTATGCCCAAACTGCGGAGCGATAACGAAGCCGATGGTTGTGCGCCTTCAATTTCTGAGTCAATTGGACCTTGTAAGCGAATAATCCGAGATCTTTGTGCAGAATTGTCCTCAGGCTAGTGCATGAAATGTTAAGCTGTTGAGATCTATGGCGAGTTGATGTTCGTGAATTGCGTCGCATACTCTCGGCTACAGCGGGCACATTCTCGTATGTGCGCACCCTACTACGACGGTGAGCATGAGTGTTGTCCACTAGCATACAAGAGAGTCTCACAACCACTTTGCACGAACTTTTGTATAGCAGGCGCGGTGGGTGCTTCATTTTGACCAAAACTTCTTTTCAAAAAAAGGCACTGTTTGGGTTACACAGCACTCACTTTGGAAATAAGTTTTCAATATTTCCCAACGTTTTTCAAGCGTAAAGTGACTCATTTCGTTCCGTGGAGGTATGATACTGGGGCCTTATTCCTGAACACGAGTCGAGTGAGTTTTATGTGACATGGGAAAATTTCAAATGAAATGGTATTCGCGAACACGAGTCACTAATAATGGGTATTCCCCAACTCGAACGTCAAACGTCAAATATGACTCGAGTGAAAAAAGGGTATTCCTGAACACTAGAGTGAGTATTTTTGTGTGACAAATCAGTCATGTTTAAAAAGTTGTCGAGTCAAGTAATGGATCTGAAAATGTAAGTAAAAAACAAACTAAAATAATAGCGAATATGCATATTTTAACTAAATTTAAAAATTATAGATTAAAAGTTACGTCTGCTAGGCAGTATGAAATTTTGGTTGATTTTTTCCTAACCCACTCTCACCTTGCAAAGGGAAGAATCCATCGAGTCGAAGCAAGGAAAAAAGCCGGCGAGTTATGGGAGGACCTTAGCAAAAGCCTCAATGCAGTTGGACCGCCTTTAAGAGATGTAAATGGTTGGAAGAAGGTACATAATTATTTGTCATTTTATTTCATGATAAGTTAAACAAAATAAACTTCGTTTTTGATTCACTTTGAATTTCTTAATAAATCAAATGGAGAAACATAATATTAATTAAGAAACATTTTATTTTATTTAAAGGTTTGGTTCGACTATAAAAATAACACACAAAAGAAGTTGCCCCAGAACAAATCCCATCAACAAGGTACTGGCGGCGGCGTTCCAAAAAAGCAATTTTCATTTTCTCCACTTGAGGAAGAAGTCATCAGTGTTTCGTTAGATTGTGCAGTACAAGGTATCCCTCAAAGCGTTGCGTTTGGTCAAAGGTCGTCCTCTCGAGAAAAAGAACCAGTTGGAACTGGCGCTGATCCAAAACAGCAGCTGGCATTATTGCTTTATTTCAATTCATGCTTGCTAGGAAGCTCCAAAGGATTTGTTGCATCTCTAATTTTCTTGAAAATACACCTCCTGTCCTCATCTGAATCACTATCACTATCATGAAACATCTCCGTACTAATCATTTTCTTTTTAATTTTATTATCCTATATTATTTTAAATTAAATTATGCCACATTTATTTTTCAACAAATTGAATTGAGAACTATTTCGAAATAATAATATTTGTCTGTGACATGTCAAATTATCGTTTATTGAAGTTAGCTACGGTTGAAAGGGTGCGTTCAACATTTTGAGAGTCATGTCATGTTTTTGAACCTCACTCGTGTTGAGGAATACCAATTCTCACTCGACTCGACTATAAGCTCTCGAGTGACACCTTACTCGACTCGTGTTCAGGAATAGGCCCCCTGACTTTCTGTCATGATTTCGAAACCACTAGATGGCTTTCCCTTGAGCTTAGGATCAAGGGATTGTGTTGGTCATTTGGTCAAGGCAATGTTTAGGTACGCTGTATGTTGTCTTGTTTGAATATCTAAAGCAAGGAATAAGTATGCAATGTTGAAGAATCTCCTGAAACATTAAATGGTCCCTCTTGTGAAATGAGGCAACATTTTGACTAAAAAAAAAACATTCCTTTACGTCCTTGGTGCTTAGCGGTGCCCTTTGTGAAACGAGTATTTAGACGTTCGCCCTTTGCCCTCTCCCTACCTTATGAAATCCGTAACATTACTTTCAATGTTATTTAGAATCATCAGAAAAGAGAACCATTTCTTAAATTTTCCACAGTCCAGGAAACTTTAGACTTGGACGTCGATTTTTCTGAGAAATAAATGACTTTTTTTTACTTTTCGATAAGAAATCCAGCCACTATAAACCGCTCTTCTCCGAATCGTCCTCCGTGAAATCTTTAATCCAAGTTCACTCATAAAGGGGTCCTACTCAATATGCCTGGTGATTCTTTTATCTTCACGACTGGTAGTTTTTCGGGGTCTCCATTACGGTTTGGACATTTTCCTGAGATGTTGGGTGAGAATTTATTGGCAGTACATAAAACCTATTGATTCACTGTTTTGTGCTGTAAGACACTGTTCTTTTCCTGTAATTCGTTGCAATAACTACTACGACCGATTTTATCTTTATTTTTTTAAATTAATTAATAAGATCGATCTGGAATGAGGATAACAAACCTACATTTTTTTTCTGTCTTAAAAAAGGTCATGGCCAAGAAGAAACTAACATTAAAATTTTTAGCTTCTTGGAAGTAACCATTAAATTGACTAATAGGTGAGTTGTTGTTAAAATAGAGTGCATTTACTATAGGTCGTCACTTTTTAATGAGTTCTGGATTATTCTAAAAAAAATTTTTTAAATATCTAAGGTCATTTGCTGAAACAAAAATTAAGTATTTATGTTCAACCTAAGCGCTTATGTTCTACTTTTTCCTCTACGTGAACTGTTACATAAGAGTTTATGTGGAACATAAGTACTCGTATTTATGTTCTGTATCAGCAAATGACCCTAAGAGTTCTTATAAATAATTCCAAATTGAAGACTGATATGGGCTTATCCGTTCAAATTTTAACTTTTGCCATGCGTCGAAACATATAGACATTATTATTAAATATTCAGGTTTTGAAATTTATAATATTATATGTATCATTGAGTGTTAACTATTCAATATATAAAATGAACCATCGAGATAGTGCGAAAGTGTTTCAAATCGAAAAAATCATCGAATACCTATAGACTTATGGCTGCGTGCGTAGATAATTAACGTTTGTATTATTGCAAAAATAATGTTCAACATAAGATTACTCAGTAAATTTTTCGTTTTTTTTTTCAAATAAATGAAGGTCAAAATTAATTGAAATCATTTATTTTAAGTGCGTGCCTTCCTTATAAATAATCCTATATGATATAAATTTTAGAAAAAAACTACCATGCGTTATTTTTCTTAAATCTTTAACTGTCACAAATTTTCGTGTCTATTTTTTTCAACATTGATTATGGGGCATTTTTTTATGGTTTGCATCATTATTTAAGCTATCTTACGTATTTTTTGGTCATGCAAGAATTTAGTTCGTCGAATACCTATAATAGTTTCAGATCTTTCTAGCTTGTTTGAAATTGTTTTCCTAAGAAAGGTTGGCTTTATAATTGGAAACTTACTTCTTTAACCCTTATAACCTCTTTACAGTTCGATTCAAACCATGAATTCTGTTTCGGTTTTCCATAGATTTTTCCCTATTCGGGATACATTTTTATTGCGAATCAAAGAATCAAATTTGACATCATTTCTGCACTGAAGTCCACGTCACTATCGAAGACGTATTAGTGATCATTTAAAGTTTCTGAAGAAATCATTGAGACCGTCCCAGTTGGCTTTCTCGTATTGCCAAACGGCTTACGGTCATAACTTACTTCACTGTCAAGTTAGCATTACCGTGGATTATTTAAAAGAAAGGACAAGCGCGACAATTTTTTTTATTTCACGTCAAATTCACGACAGTTACTCCATTAAATTTTTAAAATTTTGAAGTGCAAATGCAAAAGACGGACATAATTCCTTAGCAATAATTTAAAATAAGACCCAACTTATCTGCTATCTTGGTAACAAAAATAAACCCACCTTCTACCGAAAATAAGCTCCAGGATATAAGTCTCTTATTAATTTCATCATAAAACTTTTTTTTTTTGATTTAATGTCAACAAAGGTTTTGTCACATTTTTTGTTCAATTTAAAGACAAATCACAGTTACGAGGGAAAAGATTGGTCGACATTTGAGAAGGGTTGACCTAGAAAACGTAAGTACCTACAACACCTGCTTCGTTAAAATTTAAATCTGAGAAAAGGACTTGAGGCTATATTTACCTTTTGAGTTCATTCACTTATTTATCATATCTATGTACCCACATAATGTATGCATAGCTAGGTATAGGGTGATGGCACCTAAGGTCGGCCACCTCCAGTAGTCGGCCACTTCGTCGTAAAGTACAGCGTAATAGTTAAGGCCTTCGTTCAACTTCCAGGCAAAAAATATTTTCTAATAGGCTAACGGTTTTTCTTCCTGGGTGCAAAATTTTATTCAATTGCAGCTGCTGGTTTTCTTGTAGAAAATAAAAGTTTGCGTCGAGATTTCGTTCGTTGTGTTTTTATGCTTTTTCGAACAAAAAAAATTAGTGGAAGTAAGTTTTTAAAACAGGTTTAATTGGCAAGATATTGAAGGTAGGTGCACTATGTGTTAATTTTTTATTTGTTTATAGTTTATATTTGAGTATTTTCGCTAAAAAACTTAAAAAATATTTTTTTGTTATTAACTACAAGGGGGGCCGGCCTCAGAAGACACTTTTTTTTCGATTCTTCTTAGGTCGGCCCCCCCCGGCCGACTACTGAAAACTACTCATATTTAGTTTTTTTTCAACTGAGTATGCAAAGTGAAGGGAAATTGTATTCTCTTTTAATTCCCACAAACACTTTGAACAAATATTGCATGGTTTCATTAGTCGGCCGCCTGTTAACGTAAAGGGAGAAGGGGTGGCCGACTATAGACAACCAGTATTCTTAGGTCGGCCTATTACGATTTGTATGTAAGGCTATAGGATTACACATGTAAGATTTACTTAAATAACTTACTAGTGTTATTAAATTCTTGACAAAAAACTTGAATTAATAGTTTAAGTTATTAACAGTATATTTCTTGCCGCTAGTAGTAGATCCCTCGGGAGTCTCAGGACCAGATTTCTGCAAATTGTTGCGAGGTTGAGTGTTTTTCTCGAAAGCCGATTTGCATATCAGGGATGATGGAATTTTCACAGCAGAATTTCTTCAGTCTTCGGAAGACTACTTCTTCCAGTAAATTGCTGATGTTTTCGAGAATTGATATCAGCCTGTACTTGGAAACTAGGTTGGAAGCACCTTCCTTCGGAATTTGAACAATCTTTGCTGTTTTCTCTTCTGGGAGAAGTAACAGTAATTCAAGCAGCTGTTTAAACTGTTTGTGAGGAAAGTCATTACGATTACTGCATGAGCAACCTTTTCAGGATGTAGTAGGAGACACCATCTGGCCCATTAGACTTTTTTGGCCTAGAATTACCGATGATTTCGACATCTTCTCTAGATTGGATAAATTTGAAACATCGGTGGAATCATTTGCTGGATTTATGATATTAAAATTGATCGTTCGAATTGTTTGTTGAACTGTTGCCTCAACTTCTTGTAATAAAGTTGAGTCAGTAGGTGGATACGGAGTGAAGTTTCCTTCAAAGTAGTCGGCTACCGCTTCCACCTTGTTTGGGGGAGAGGTAGCTTCAGTATCACTGCTGATGATGGTTTCCTGTATTTATGGCTGTTTTCCTATGGATCCTATTGATGTTTTAAAAGCATCACGTCCTGATTTACAATCTTTTCTGGTATTGGATATTATTGTGGTATTGAATAGAGTTCCGGAATATGATGTTGGCTTGCGGTAGATCATTACAAACTATCTGTAAGTTTCTGTTGGTTGTATTCAGTTCACTTTGATGGATCCGCTAGAGATGTTTTCTTATACCAATGAAGATATGAAAATTATTTCGGTTTAAGTGGAGTGATTGAATTTAAGGTGCGTTTCGCCTTGGAGTTGTGGTCACTTGATTTTTTAATTGATTCGTTTTCTTAGAAGCTGGCAGTGAGCATAGAGACTCTGAAAGTACTCGGGAAGGTGCTGGTACCTATCCTTTGACGTTCTAGACTGTTTTTGCTTGTCCAAGGCATTAGATAAGGCATGTTAAAATTGACAATCGCTGCATCGATTTGGGTAGCCAGAAGATTCCTGTCTGAAGGTATAAGAGTTAAGATGTCTTCGATGTCCCTGTGAAGTCTATCAATATCCATCCGTCTGAAATTCTCAAGAACTTCTGTTGTAAAGTTTACGGGTTGGTTGAGATTGATCGACAGTTGAACAGCTTCATGATCCGTGTCACTGTGCAATAATGTACACATATAATTCATGAACAGTGTGTACTAGGTTCGAGGAAGCCAGGAAGAATTCCAGCGTTGAGGGTGTTCTGGGAAAGGTGGGTTTGTGTTGTGAAAAAATCACTAAAGAGTGCTGGTCATTGTTGCCGAACATGTTCCTGTTGTGTTTTGATAGTTATTAAATGCTAAAATGCTTCTTAGATACTTTTTACTATTGCAAATAGTATGAAAATATGAATTGTCGAATAGAGGCCGACTACTAGATACCTATGCGGCCGACTACTGAAACTGAAAGGGCCGACTACTCAAGAATCACACTTTCATCTCCATAAAGGTAAATAATTTGTTTCATGTAGTAAATATACTTAATTCGTCTAGAATTTCCCAATCTACACATTTCAATTAATCATTAAAACTGATAACTCTATCAGAAACTTAAATAAGTGATTTTTAAACGCTAATCAAAGATAAAAAAAAAGTTAACTGGCCGACTACTGGTGCCATCACCCTATCTATCATTTTCCTAAAAAAACAAACTCGAAAGGAAATGGGTATATTTTTCATTATCTACTGAAAACCAGAAGGAAACAAATCTATTTATAGACTCGGCTGTAGAAATTCATCTTGTCCTTTCGAAAAACATTGTAATGGTATAAGGCTTCTGTGTGACCAAACAGGGATATCTCCCTCTTACGCACCGCCACTCAACTCACCTTTAATTAATTTGGATATAATTAGGTTGCCCAACGTAACTTCCTCCTCGAGCAAGGATAACACGAACAAAAAAAAAACTTGATGACGGGGAAAATCTCGCCCAACGACCACCAAGGAAAATCGCTGCCCGAGAATCAGAAGAAGAAAATATTGTTTCCATAATGATAACAGAAAAATAAAAAGAGGGCGACAGACAGGAGAGGTAAACACAACAAACTTAGCATAAAAACACGCACACCAACGAAAAACCGACACTACAGAATGTATTTCCAAAACAAAAACAACAAAATGAAAATAAATTGACGGCCGCCCGAGTTCATTGACGTTCATTTCATTCGTTCGTTCCCGAGAACACGAAAACGAACACCTCCAGTCAGTTTTTCTGCTCTGTTATCCGCGCACAAAGTGCAAAGTGATTAGGACGCAAAAAAGGGACTCGCAAGGGGGTTGCCCTTGCAACCCTTTGAGATTTAATAATTTAATTTACAAGTCCGGCTAGATAGCAGTTTTTTTCTTTTCTTCTTTTATTGAAAATGTTTTAATTTTTCTTCTGTTTGTATTTTTTGTTGTTGTTGTTGTAATGCAAAATGTTGAATATTCTTGCGCACGCAAACATACTTTTATGCATACACACACAAAATGTAGAGGAAATTGTCGTTCAAGTCGAAAATAAACGAACTGAAATCATTATGGGCAACGGCAACCCAGATGTACACATTTAAGAAGGGTGGCAAAAGCAAACGCAACGCAGAAAACACGGGAACGTTGATGTTGAGCAGGAGACAGGACATTGGACGATAGGGATCCAGAGTATTCCGCATCCAGACTGAGAGAGAGAGAGAAGGAACAAAGAATATGGCGTTGCCAGCAGAATTTTTCGCAGTGTTTTATCGAAGTGGAATGTCTACTAGGATACCAATGCAACAGGGTATCGAATTTATATTTATATTTATTTTTGTTTGCCCTCAGATGACCTCTAAAATTGTGCTTTCCCTGCTAGTGATTTTATTCGAACGAATTTACCAGTTTTTGAAGGCAGTTGCGTAAGCGGATGGGTTGGTACCTACTATTAGTATCGAAAAATTAGTGAAATCACGAAGATGGCTGAGGAAAGTTTGAAACTGATCAAAGAGCTGTGGACTAGGGTTTAACAAAGCTAAAACTGAACTGATGCTCTCTACTACTAAAACTAAAATACCGCCCTTCACTCTACCTCAACTCAACAACCAACCCTGTCCTTGTCTTCCAGTGCGAAATATTTGGAAATTATGCTCGACCTTAAATTAAACTGGAAAATAATTATTGAAGAAAGGATTAAGAAGGCCTGAGTAGCTTTCTGTAGTAAAACGTTTGGGAAAATGTGGGACCTGTTATAGAAGATGATTTTGTTTACGTACATAGCCATGGCATTCAACAAAGCTTATAAGAACGTTGGCACTACGGGGGCTCTCCGATCCTTTAAGCGTTTTTCTTCCCCTTTTACCACTCGACTTACATAATAAATATTTAGTATTTTTCAGTGAGTTAAAACTTAAAGAATCAGATTGTTGGACTGCCAAACCCTACGGACACATCAATATTGCAAACCTGATCCCAGCAGACATTTTTGCAACAAGCACATACCTTCTACTGCACTCCTACTGTGTGGCATTCTTAAGGATTTGAAAGTTATTCTTCTGTCTAGAAAGGACTGGGAGGATAACGTTGTAATGAGAGACTTTGACGCAACCATCTTTACTGCAGGATGTAGGAGTGTGGTGTTGGCTAGGGAATTTTTTCTGGGCCTTTAAATGTCTCGGATCATTTCGGTTACCTGATTTTTCCAGTGTCTTTCAAGTTGAATTACTGAAGGGGGATGCATGCAAAGTACTTAAATAGGCTCGTAGTACTTAACGGCTCGTAGAGAACCTTAACCTAGTAATTTACAACTCTCAACCAACGGCTCTTAGAGAATTTGTCAATTCCTCTCAAGTGGCAGTACAGCCTTGAAAATTGCTTTTTGCTGCTGAGAATCGAAGCCAAGAACTTGTGCATGACAGTCCAACGCACTAGTCATTTTACCAAGGGGGACCATTGTATATATAACTGAATAGTACTCTCATGGAACACGATTTTAAGTTAACTTATTGTGCCGCAAAATCGTAAGTGTGGCTATGTTAAGCAGTACAGAGTTGACGTGGAAGGAGAAAATATAAGCAAAAAAAGAGACGAGGTAGATATATATTTATTCTGACAACAATAAAGAGGGTAAGGGAGAAAGTCTTATCTGCGTTTCTTTTTGCTGTCAGAATGAACTGTAGGTAGTTATATAAAGTTGTATATGCCATGCGCGAGATGAATACAAGCAAATAGTATTGAGAGTGTATGAGAGTTTTTGTGAATTTTGTTTTATTCCTCATGCAATCTGGTTTGTTTGAATTCTGATACGTTTAATTACCGAGGTTGCCATTTTATGGACTTTGTAATAAGATCTAGAGGAATTTGAACTTAATAAACTCAAATGGTTTTATTTCGTTTTTGAAAACTAAATAATTTCAAATTGGCTTTATTTCGTTATGGTAACCAAAATAATTTTATAATAATAATTTTATAATAATTATATGCAGTGAGTAGTTAGATAGTGGCAATTGTATTTTTTTTTTGTAATTAATATAGATATGAACATACACAGTTAGAAAACTATTTCTTTAAGAAAATCTTATAGGTACGTACCTATATTTTTATTAAAGAAAATAGCTTTTGCATAGTATGTAGGTACATACCCATAGAAAATTGTATGTAATTAAAAAAAATAATTTTACAAAACTTAAATTAATTAAAAAAAATAGAATAAAATTATTATTATTATTATTGACATAATATTTAAAAAAAATCAGATACCTTTTTTGGAAAAAATATTTTGTATGCATTTACATATTGCTTATAAGCAATTATTGAAAAATTAAAAAAAAAAGGAATTTGGTGTCAATTTTAAGTAATTATTGATGCACCCCACATGAAAAATTTTTAAAATAAAAATAAACTTTTTTTTACAAAAAATAGTTTTTATCCATATATTTTGTAAAAAATATGATATTTGCCCTACGAATTTTCATCAAATTTGGAAATTATTAATTCATTAAAATAAAAATTTTGTTTTTTTTTTATTTTGTTAATATAAATATAAAAAGTAAGAATTTATGCAAAAAAAGTTTAAAAAACCTTTTATTATTAAACTAATTTTAAATATAAGAAATTTCTTTAAAATTGTTCTAGAAAAAAAAGTGGGATATTAATTTTAAGTATTTAAAAATAAAGATTCTAGGAAATATTTTTAAAAATAATTGATCGCACAAACTTTTTCAAGACATTGATTATATGATAATAATATCGAATTTTCCAAGAAAAAAAAAAACATTTTTTTTCCCAAAAATTAAAAAAAAAAAATTTCAAAGCTTTGAGATGCAATGTTTTTTAAACTTATTGGAAGCATCTCTATAAAAAGCCCTATTTCGATAATGAGAAAATTGTCAAATGTCAAAATTTGAAAAAATGGTATCGAAAAACGAATTTTTATCTTTAAACGCGATTTGCGGCTAAACGGAGCCTCGTAGACCCCTCAAAGTTGACATTTTCAAACGTGATTTCTGGCCAAACTATTCATCCTACAGAATTAAAAATTACATATTCGTGATCTAGGGAGTGCCACCTTTCAATCCACGTATGAAACGAAAAACGCGAAAACGCTTAAAACGTATTTTAAGCGTGGAACAAAAAAATATTGTTTTTAAGTAAAATCTCCTCAAATCGTGCGCTAGCTTTAAGTTTTATTACTGTACGAATGGAAATTAAATTTCGAAAAAAACATTGCGCCGGTTTTTGAGATATCGAATTTTCCAAAAAGAATGACTTTTTTTCCAAAAATTAAAAAAAAATATTATAAATATATAAGACTTTTGATAATACTAAAATTTTCAAAAAAGTATGAACATTTTTTGGAAAAAGGAAAATTTGTATACGCGTGAAAATATTTTTTTTTTCGTAAGTTACTTGATATTTTTTCAAAAAAGGGTTTTCGAAAATCGCATTTTTCTCGAAAACTGTTCCGAGGCTGAAATTTGTTTCTTTTTATTAATTTTTGTAAGAAAACAACACGAATTATAAATTTTGTTCTTGGAGGATACCGTTATTTTTAGGTAAAATACATTTTTTTTCTCATATTATGTAGATTATATTAAAAAACTTTTATTCATCAAGTTTGAAAAAAATCGAGCATGGGGTTTTCGAAATATTGAGTTTTCAAAAAAAATTTGAAAATTTTTTTAAAAATCCAAAAAATAATTTTTTGAAAATTTGAATACACAATAATATTCAAACTATTAGGGACCTTTAGCAAAAAAAAATGATCAAAATCCGTCGTACAGTTTTTGAGAAAATCGAAAACAAAAAAAATGGTCCCAAGGGGGGTACCAAAAATAACAATTTTTTGTAAAATTTTTTTCAACCATTACCTAGCTCATTGTATATATATACAATGCCTAGATTTAACTAAATGATTTTTTTTTTTTTTTAAATCTGTGGGACAGTTTTTGAGAAAAAAAAATATTTATGAAATTTCGAAAAAAATTCCAAAGAAAAAAACATCTACCAAGTTTGAAGAAAATCGGCCGAGCCGTTTAGCTGTAGTCGAACTCAAATGTTTAATAAAGTGGTTTTTTGAACATAATAGTTCTTCATAACTTAAAAACTAAAAGAGATAGAAAGAAATGGAGTATGCCATTCGAAAGAGCATGTTTGATTTATAAAAACTGCATTTCTAACTAAATTTGGCCAAAAATGCTCTTTTGAACAAGATATAACTCAGACGACAATATGCACAGAAATAATTTTCTTCTATCCCAAAAAATACGTAATCGCCAAAAAAGTATTGAAAGTATTGACCTTGAAAATATTTGCCTACAGAAAATAACAACTACCAAATCCCCACACACACCTACATTCTACTCCAATGTACATAGTATGTGCCTTTGTTCTCCTACTTTATATACAGTATTCCTATTGCTGTCACTGTCATGTATTAAATGTCTATCTGTTAAAACTCTGCCATAGGCATCTCTGCTAATTTAGTAATTATGGTGCCGCTTGGTTCGCCTAGTCGCGTTCCTATTCATGATAGTACTATAAAAATATATATACAATGGGGGGACTAAGGCCCATTTGCTGATACGGAACATAAGTACTTATGTTCCACTTAAACTCTTATGTGACAGTTTACGTAGAGGTAAAAGTAGAACATAAGCGCTTAAGTTGAACATAAATATTTAAGTTTCGTATCAGCAAATGGCCCTAAGTAAAATACCTAAACTAGGTCCAAATCAAAACCTGAATAAGGCATTTTATAATAGCCGCCTTTTAAAGTCATTGAGTCGAATTTTTCAACCTCTAATTTGGACCAGCGATGTCGGGATGATCCTGCGATCCTAAATATTAACCTCAATGTCATTCTTATCTTGACTTCGTGTCAGAATAGAATAGAGGGAAATGAACGGGCTGATGAGCTAACCAGGCAAGGATCAGTCTTTCGTAGCTCCCTTGTGAAAAGATATAACATTCATCTTGGCAAAATCTTCTCAATGTTGCTCACAGAATCCAACCATAGGTGAAACATTTTAACCAACTGCATTATATCTAGAAAGATATGACCCACCTATATAATAAGTCCTGAACAAATGACCTAATATGTAGACCCAGGCAAGAAATAGCCAGGATAGTTCCAAAATGCACTGGACACTGGCCAATAGGGGAACATGCAGTGACGCTGGGCATTCCTTTCTATGTCAAATCTTGCTTTCTAGTCAATGAAAAGATGGTAAAATTTGATATGAAATTAATTGGTCTTCGTCAGGATTTTATTCATTGTGAAAATTTGGTCTATGGTGGATCCTGGAAACGCTCTAGAAGTTGAATATGTACCTGGCGTTAATTAGTGGTTCGTCCGTTGGAAAATCTTCAGGATCCTTAGCCTTGGGTAAACCCATAAGGATTGCAAAGTCAATTATTGTTTCCGAAAAGCCTGGGTAAGGGCTCCATGTGCTCTGAAACTCAATCGTTTAGACTCAAGTTTTCCAAAGAGACATCCCGCTTGGTCAGCTGTGAATGATTGGGTAAGTTGCATTTCTAGGGTAAGAATTGGTATGTATGGGCAACTTACCTTTCCGAAATGGTGTTAGGGTTAGTTTTAGAGCTTATCGAAGATGGGAAAGCTTACCAAAATCTGAAAGAAGAGATTTTGGTTAGCAGCCCCGTCTTAAACGAACTCTGCCTTAAACGATTCCTGGCACCGGATGCTTCCTGAGGCCCGATACTTGGGTGGTCACATATTGATAGTAAAGTACGCTCTACCCTCACTATAGCGTTTAATTGACGGATATCAATGTTGACCACTAAAAACTGATTCTTACCAGATCGTACGATCATCTCCTGGATCGTGGTTATATCAGCACGTAAGAACATAATTTCTTGTCGTCACAGAGGAAAAGAAAAAGTGTGTTAAACTTTCCCAAGACCCTTACTCTAAGACATCAGGCCGGATAATTCGATTCCCACTGTGAATAAGCCCAGAATAAGCAAAATTGGTGTTTGTATTTACTGTAACGTCACTGCATATTGCCGTGCTCAATCCAATCAGTACTTCTCCGATTGCCGAAGTTACATCTAAAAAAGTAAATATGATCAAATTTTAATCTTGAAGATTCTAGCTCTTGCCATAAGCGAAATCTATGGCCAGCTAACTAGAGCCTTATTTTTAGTCAAAATTTTATTTTTTTTGTATTCAAACATTATTTAGTATGACCATAACTATTATTGTACATTCAATTTCTAAGATCCAATAACAGCACTTATTGAACTTCTTTATCCGACAATGTTGTTTCAGGTGTGTTCTTGTCATGTGATTGGAAATAAGTTGAGTAAATGTATTAAAGAACGATTTTGAAAAAGGTACAAAAGCGACCATAATCCTCTGTCATAATGTTTTATTTTTAATATTTAAATAATTGATTGATAAAATACAATTTCCATTAAAAACATTTCTTTGTTGAAATAAATTGAGCGCAAATTATACGCATAACCCTTTTAACATGGGATCAATATTTCAAAAATCCCTTTTCCCATTTTGCCACTAAAAAAAGCCATAGTTATAGCCATAACCATACTACGAGTGTCTATCCGTAATTAAGTGTGAAATATGTTTATGAACACGATGAAATATTATTTTCATTCGCGCTGAATAGACACTCCATAAAAGCAAACCAATAACAATATGGAAGCACGATTGCAAAATCGTCTATACCTACCACCCGGCCGGTCGCTGCCCCAAATCAAAATCAATATTTTGCCAGCCACCTTACGCGCGCAAAATTCTAATCAGAGCGTTCCAACGCGTATGCAGAACACACAATACTCGTACTTCAAAGGTCACAACATACAATAATAAATTTAATTTTGTGATTAAGTTTTTTTTTTATATTTCTATTTTAGTGTTGGCTTTCTGTAAGGTTTTGTAGTTCGAAGATAACTTTCATGTTTATTAGTGCGGATCGGCATACGAGTAGATACATTTTTGTATCTGTGATTGGACTGCACAGACAGACACACGCAAAGTTAGTGTTATCTTATCTATGTTGTACGCCTTTTTTCGTAGATGTTTTTACATAAATGTATGAGGCACAGAGAGTTCAAACAAAGCTGCTTCGGTGATAAGAATGTTGAACTTTAAATTGTTTTAGAAAATACAAAAAAAAAATTAAATGCATTGTTGGAACGCAAACAAAACACTAAAAAAGAAATTCGAGAGAAATTTTAGAAAAAAAAACTTATCTGTTCCCATAGAACCGTGCCTAATGATATTCTTCGTATTTTCTCTTTTTTTTTAAATTATCACACTCAATTTCAATTTCAATTTTATTCAATTTATAAAAGGAACTTAATTTTAAGATTTACATCTTTTGATAACTAAGCTTTTCTTTGGAAAATTTTATAATTTAAAAGTTATTTAATTTCAGAATTAAGAATTTAAAGTTTTTAATAATTAATACATTTGTATACATAAGAGTTTCAATCATAATTTTAATAGAAAAAAATTTACTATATACATGTCGTGCAGCAAAAGACGGTATTTAAGAAGAAAATACAAAAAAAAAAAAGAATAAAAGAAAGTAAAAGTAAAGGTTTGTAAATTTAATGATTTGAAACGTAAAATGAAATCGGCAGCTTTACAAACTCGCAAAATGAATAAACAATTTATTTTCAAAAGCATTTATTGACCCAATTCTTCTTATTTCTCGTGGAAGCAAATTCCACAAACGAGTACCATTAACAAAGAATTGTCTCTCAGAAGTGAGACATGTATATCGCGGAACCAAGATTTGATTTGTTCGACTTGAGGTACAAAACTGGATTTGATTATACAGGTCAGGAGGTTTCTGCGTATGAATAATCTTAAACAAAGTTATTAAAGTCCTTATTTTTAGGAAGTTATTAAAACTTACACCAAATAAACTTTTCGAGTAAGAAGAGATATGGCTATATCTTCCAAGGCCATAAATATAACGAGTAACGTTGTTAAACAGTACGTTTAGCCGCCTATGGCTCACAGCATCAGAGTTACAGAAGATTTCACCACCATATGTGAAAATAGGAACTATAAGTGATTTGGCAAGCATTTTTCTCGTATTAAGCGGAGTAAATTTTTGGAACGTTGAAAGATTTCTTAAGGCACCATAGGCTTTCCCCACCAAAGCATTAATGTGATCATTCCAAGTTAGGGTTCTGTTGAAGCAAACTCCCAGATTCTTAGATTTCTCAACATACTCTACAGAAGTTCCATTAAGCTCAACAGGAGGGAAATAAGACAAATCAAGGGACTTTTTGGAAATGACGATGCATTTAGTTTTAGTGGGATTCAAAACAAGACCAAATTTATTTGACCATTCGAAGATAGCATCCAGGTCTTCATTTATTACACTTACACAATCTTCAATAAGGCCAAGATTACAACTTTTAATAAGCTGAACATCGTCTGCGTACATTCGTGTCTCGCAATATTTTATTGAGAGTGGCAAATCGTTTACATATGCTGAAAAAAGAAGAGGTCCCAAAATAGATCCTTGCGGTACACCATAGCTCAGTGATAGTAAATCGGAAACCTGACTTCCTGAAACAACTGATTGACTTCTCCCGGAAAGGTAGGACATAATTAGTTTTTCTGCACCGTTAGAAAAATTGAAGAGATGTGAGAGTTTTCTGCACATTATAGTATGATCAATGGTATCAAATGCTTTGGAGTAATCCAGCAAAACCAGAAACGTTGCTTTGTCATCGTCTAAAGCGTTTCTTACCTGTTCAATCACATCAAGGAGTGCAGTAGTACTACTGTGATGTGGTCGAAAACCGGACTGCTTGGGAGATAATAGATTATTAGTACTAAGAAAAAAGGAAATCTGTTTGTGCATAATTCTTTCAACCACTTTTGAGAGGAAGGGCAAAATGGATATCGGCCGAAAATCTTTTTTGCTGCGGTTTTTTGGGACAGGAATCACTTTAGAAACCTTCCACTGTGAAGGAAAAATGTGTATTGTTAAAATTGTGTTAATAACATGGGTAATATATGGAAGAATAAGAGGAAGTATTGCGTTCACAAATGAAGGATGTAATCCATCAAAACCCATTGCGTTTGATTTAATAGAAATAAAGCTTTCCACTACATCCTCTGGAGTTACACATTCAAAATGAAAAGAAGCATTTAAGGTTGGTAAAAGAGATGAATCAAACTCCAGAGAATCAAGCGAACACACCGATGTTGGTCGAGGAACTGACGATATGAATGCCCTATTTAGGTCATCACAGTCCACATCATTATCAGCATCAATATATCTCTCTTTACCAATACCTATTTCACGCAGATTCCTCCACAACTTGCGTCCATTTTGTGAAAGACTAAGATGTTTCATATTCCATTTAGTTTTTGCAGCAGCAATGAGACTTACACACCTGTTTCGCAACCGCCGGTATTGTTGGCGATCCTCGGTTATTCTGAAGCGTTTCCATTTATCGTAGACAGAGTTTCGTCGGTTAATAGCTTCTCGGATCTCATTATTGAACCAAGGATTATTCCTATGCACAATGGTTCTAGTTTTAAGTGGAACATGGAGATCAAAAATTGAAATCAAATTACCCTGTAGAAAATCAACTTGTTCATCAGGAGATATTATGGAGTATATCTCGTCCCATCGAACAGCTCGAATGTCTGACTCAAGAGCATCGACGTTCATGTTTTTAAAATCCCGATATTGGATACGTTCATTCACTTTGCGGACAGAAAAATCAAAAGAAAGATGTATTAGGTCATGCCTAGAAAAACCAGGTGCAGATAGCTGGTCGTATAAAAGAACCTTATTAAGCTCAGTCACAAAGAAAACATCAAGAAGTGTGCTGGAATTTCGAGAAAAATGTGTAGGATTTAAAACATTAACTGGAAAGAGATTAAAAGTTCTAAAGTTATTTATCAACACATCTTCAACCAAGAGATTACTATTAAAGTCGCCACAGAGTATAATATTAGGAAAATGCATTGAGTTTTCCTCTAAAAAAGTATAAATGGGTGATAAATCAATTGAAGAATATGGTCTGTAGACAACACCTAGTAAAAGATTTCCTTCATTGTTATTAGCGTTTGAAATTTCAATACAGACACATTCGAATGGGCAATTAGCAGGAGAAGAAAATATGATTTTGGTCTTTAAGGACTTCTTTACATACAAAGCTACTCCACCACCAATGCGATCACATCTATCAACCCTAAGTAACTTATATCCTCTCAATGTATAAAATGTATCACTTATATTTTTAAACCATGTTTCAGACACACATATAGCATCTACCTCTGAACCTTCAAATAATTCCCGGAACTCATCAATCTTCTTATAAAGACTTTGGGCATTAATATGGCATATTTGGAATCCTTGATTTTGGGAAACTAGGACTTTTAACATTCTTTTAGTAATGTTAATAGTTCGCTCGTTGTTGGAATGTGAAATATTTACATTAGATTCATCCGACATCATAACAATAATTAAACAAATGGAGGAATGTACGAGAAAGAAGAAGAAGAGTCATAATTTTAAGGGTAAATTTTAAGTTATCATCAATAGAGTCTGTTGCTACACATTTGCTGCATATAAGAAAAAATAATAAAGAAATGAAAAGCATATTAATAAAAAAAAAAAGAAAAATTAACTAATGTTGATTATATAGAATAATTAGTTGAGAAAATTTTTATCAGTAAGTTAAGTAATTTGTAGATTAATTATCGATTACGAAAAGCATAAAAAGTCCTTACATATTCAAATAAACTGACTACATTATCGACATATGGTTTCGGCAACTCCTGGCAATGCTGTCGGTATTTCGATGTTTTCAATATTCTCCGCTGGTAAGCTTTCGATATTGTTTACTTTGATGGCTTCCTCATTTGATTGACGTTTGAAGTAAACATAACCTCGAAAAGTAAACACTGTCGTTATGACTTTATTCTTTTTTAGTTTCAGTGCGGCGTGCAGAATTTGTTGATTTTTTGTTGATCAACTACCTTTAAATGTAAGATTTAAAAATAGTGCAATGTTTTAGGAGAAAAAGTGGAAGGATTGAGTTGAAGGAAATGAATCTCATTTGTTTTTTAATTTGGATATTCTAATGGGAAGGCAAAAATAAATTAGTCAAAGAATTCCACATTCGTGTAGTATGGCTGCTAAAAGAATCTCTATACTTAAAAGTGCAATCTTCAAAGGAATATCTATGAGCATTCCTGGCGGAGTTAGTATTACGGCAAAATTGATTTAGAAGGGGAATGCAGGCAACTAGATCGTTCTAAATGTTTAGAAAAAAAGTAACTATAGAGGAATGAAAGACAAAATACATTTCGACGAAGATTTACAGGAACAAATGTAAAAATGTTTTAGATGCTTTAGATGATGTTTTAGATCCATACTAGTTTGTTTTCAAAATTATACTTTAGCTTTGGGCGTATGTATGCCTAAAAAATCAGCCAGCGAAACAGTTCTTGCATCGCGGACTTTTAGCAACATCGATCTGCTTACTCGTAATATGGTCGTCCATAAAAGATTATTAGAAATGTATACAACAAGAACTGAAAGCTTTTTGTTTTTCTCAATTCAAATAACTTTCATAGATACTAGACTTACGATTATTGTGTGCGTGTTACTGGAAATGGAGGGAATCTACAATTTTCTGCCGAATCCGAATGGTTAAGATGAACAGAACTTTTCATGACAAGAGATACTCTTGGAGAATTTCTCACTTCCTCACAAGAGCCAGTAAACCCCTGAAAAAAAACATGTCCGTCAAGTTAGCCAAAGTGGCCTATTGTCACTTGGCAAAAGTGACTTAAGGCTAACTCTTAAAATTTGGTCTAATGTCGTTTTTGTAAAGTAACATAAGGCCAAGTATTCAAATTTGGTCTTATGTCACTTGGCCTAATGTCACGGCACCACATTCAGTTGCTCTTACTACGCTTTCAAAAAGTGAAATAAGACCAATTTGGTCTTATTTCTCAAAATCATTTGGCCTTATTTCACTTTGTCAAAGTGAAATAAAACCAACTACTGAAAATTGACCTTATTTCATTTTATCAAAGTGCAGTAAGGCCAATTTTTGAAAGTTGGCCTTATTTCACTTGGCCTCATTTCACGGCAGTTTTTTTTTTTTTTTTTTTAAACTAGCTTTTATTTACAAAATTTTTAAAACATTTTTAAGAAAAAATTTGGTATGCCAACTTTAATTTCTTATTTTTGTACGAATCAAACATAAATTTCCAAAAAAATTCTTAGTCGTTGTTGAGATATCGAATTTTCCAAAAAAAATGTTTTTTTTTTGTCAAAATTTCAAAATATATTTTTTTTTTAAGTGTTGAAATGCAATGTTTTTAAAAATTCTTAGAATCTTCTCTATAAAAAATTTCATTAAAATACGTTATGCCAATAATGAAAAACTCAAAATTAAAAAAAATGCTTTAATGGTACGAGGTAATATCTTAATTTCAATTTTTTTTTATTTAATTAAGTATAGATCGTAAAAATTAATGAAAAAAATAATATCAAAATTCTCGGCTGTTTTCGAGAAAAATACGATTTTCGAAAACCATTTTTTGTATGACATTGGTATGGAGGGTATCTACGGTTATTTTTAGATAAAACAATTTTTTTTCTCACATCTTGTAGATTATATAAAGAAACTTTTATTTATCAAGTTTGAAAAAAAAAAAATGAAAAATAGGGTTTTTGAAATATTGAGTTTTGAAAAAAAAATTTGAATTTGTTTTTTTAAATAAAAAAAAAATGTTTGGAAAATTTAAATTTGTACACAATAATGTTCAAACTTTTTGGGAGCTTTAGCATAAAAAAAAATTATCAAAATTGGTTGTACCGTTTACAAGCAAATAAAAAAAAAATGGTTTCAATGGTACCATTAATAACCATATTTCGTATTTTTTTTACGAATGCATAACTTGCAAGTCTCAAGTAAAAATGTTCATCTTCTTCTTCCTTTGTTTCGGCGCTGTTATGATCTCGATGTCGAGGGGATCATAACTCTCCCACGTATCTGCTTCACACTAGTGATCCGCCTGTGGGGTTCGCCGGGTTGACCTCAGAAATCGGCGGCAAGCCTCCCGGTTTTGTATTGTTCCATTTCTGAGGCCAACTGAATGCTGGTGTTTTTGCATTTGTTTGTACCAGGAGTGTTTAGGCCTACCTTTCTTTTTATTCCGAATTGGAACGTTGTATGACATTGCCTTTTTGACGGGGTTCTCAGGATCTCTCCTTTGAACATGGCAATACCAACTGAGTCGGTCGTGTTCAATTTTTTGGGAAATGGTATTCTTAACATGAAGGCTTCCTCGGATCTTCGTACTTCTAATTCGATCAAGCTTTGTAACTCCTGCTGTCATACGAAGCATCTTCATCTCAGCTGCCGTTAGCTTACTCTCATACTTTTTGTACATTGTCCAACATTGTGAACCGTATGTGAGTGCTGGACGCACAACTGAAGTGTAGAGCTTTCCTTTCAGCTTAGGGGGCATTTTTCGGTCACAGAAGATAGCAGAATTTTCCCGCCACTTCATCCACCCTACGCTTACGCGATGATTGATATCGTCATCACAAGTAGCTTCGTTATTTATCATAGACCCCAGATATTTAAACTTTTCACACTTGGGAAGCACTACTCCATTCAAATAAATGTCTGGAATAGGCCTGTGTGGATCAGAAAATGGGCAGCATAGGTATTCTGTCTTTTTCGCGCTTATGCGGTACCCACTTCCTTCTAGAACATCCACCCATACGTCAAGTGCTCGTTGTAGGGATATCGGGTCTTCACTTATGATGGCTCCATCGTCAGCAAAGAATAACTGATGCACTTTTGGATCCGTCACCTTGCCTTCAAGCAGGTAATCAAGAACTGTAATAAAGAGCAGGGGACTCAAGACACTTCCCTGGTGTACACCTACTGTGATTTCGAATTCTTCGGTGACTCCAGCTGCGCATCTTACTTTAGTAACTGCTCCATCATACATGTCCATAATTATCCGCACATAGGTTTCTGGAACTCCTCGTTGCCTGAGGGCCACCCATATTAGATCTCGTGGTTGCCGATCGAATGCTTTTTCAAAATCAACCAATACTACATGCAAATCCTCCAAAGAATCCCGATGTTTTTCCATAATTATTCTTATACTCTGGATTGCATCCGTGGTTGACTTACCCCCGACAAACCCGCACTGGTCATCAGATAGCCTAATTATTTTTCGCAGTCGGCTACCCAAGACTCGCTCAACGATCTTCATGGTGTGTGACATCAGCTTAATCGAACGGTAATTATCACAGCTTCGAGTATCACCCTTTCCTTTATAAATTGGAAGAAGGTAACTTTCCCTCCATTGATTAGGCATGCGATCACCTCGTATAAGTTTGGAGACAAGAATCATGAGCCATCTAAACCCGATGTCTCCCATCTTTTTCCAAAACTCTGAGGGTATTTCGTCTGGGCCAACAGCTTTTCCCTTTTTGGAGTATTTTACCGCCTCACTAACTTCTTCGACTGTGACATCGGATACTTCGCTTAAGTTAGGTGAAGCTATTGGAAAGTATAGCCTTGGAAATTGTTCGTTTAGAAGTCCGTCACAATACTGTCGCCACCTGTGAAGAATTTCGTTGTCTTCCACAAGTAGTTGGCCTTGAGCATTGTTAATGAACTTTGGCGAACAAATCTCCTGGGCATTTCTTCTTCTTTGAGCGGCTATTTTGAAGATAGTTGCGCCCTTATTCGTGTTTTGCCGTAGCTCTTGAATAGCACCAGCTGTCGGGGTAGAAATTTCATCCAGCTCCCGATACAGGTTTTCTGTATTCTTTGCTTGAATTTGGGCGCACTTCTTCTTCGCTTCTTTCTTGCAGTTTCTATATTCCACTTCGAGGCGTGACTTTTGCTCTGTATCATTAGAGGGGCACTTCGACCAAGCCTTGAACGCCATTTTCTTTTTACTTATAACTGATTTAGCTTCATCATTCCACCACCATGTTTCTTTGCCTTGTTGGTTGTGTCCTTTTGAAACCCCTAACAGTGTTTTGGCTTTTTCTTTGCAAGTTCTCTGTAGGAGATCCCACATACTTTGTGCTGTACTCTCTTCATTTCGAACTATATCGGTGTTGTTATACAGAACGTTTTGCATATTCGAAATGAAAGCTTCGCCTTTTTCCTTATCCAGATTATACCATTTGATCTTCCCAAAAGTTTTTGTATGTTTGTTGTCATTCACTGTCTCCATAAAAAATTCTGTCAGTAGGAGACGGTGTTGGTGGACGATCGCTTCTCCTAGTATCACTTTGCAATCTTTTACCCGGGGTTTCATGAAACTAGATACCAAATGGTAATCAATCTGGGTTTCATTTCCACCACTGCTGTAAGTGACCAGGTGTCGGCTTTGTTTGACGAACATGGTATTTAGTACGATAAGACCGTATGTTTTGCACATGCTCAGGATGTCTTCACCAGGAGGGTTCCTGGTGCCGTATCCGAGGCCTCCATGGCAATCTTCATAGTCTTCGTTTGTCTTGCCGACATGTCCGTTCAAATCTCCGCCCACGAACAAAAACTCTTCCTTTGGGATGTCCTTAAGTAAATTGTGAAAGTCTAGCCAAAATGCATCTTTTTCCACCTGCTCACATCCAATTTGGGGAGCATATGCAGTGACAATATTCCACAACTTTCCTTTAATCACCAATTTAAGGGACATCAAACGGTCACTGGATTTCGAAATGGTCAATACGCTGTCTAATAGATGTTTTGCAAGGATGATTCCGATTCCGTTTTTACCCTTTTCCGTTCCATAGTAGAACATCTTATAGTTTTTTGTCCTCGTATCCAAGAAACGGGCCCTGTTTCCCGTGTTTCGCCATTTTGTTTCTTGAACACATAAGATGTCCACTCGCCTTCTTTTCATCATCTCTTCCAGCTCGAAGCTTCGACCTGTCATACTGCCAACGTTCCAACTCGCAACTCTCAGATTTTGTATAATCTGCGGCATTACTTTGCTAGCCCCCGGAATCCGTCTAGCTCTGACCCGAGCATTGCTGCTCGGTCCAGGATCAGTACCATGTGTAACAATGGTAGTGCCTGGCGGGGTAGTGTCATTTCGGACGAGTACTTCCATAATGCTTGAATTCACAAAATCCGTTGTAAGTATCGACGTGTGCATGCTCCAGTTTTGTATTTGATCTCTCTTTTACGGCACCGGCGATCTCCAGTCGTGCCAACCCAGGGACTGGCATGCACACTTTTGGGAAAGTTTATAGGTGTTACGTGTCGCTAGGTTCACCTTGCTGTTTGTGGCCTAGATGTATTTACTCCTTTAGTCGCCTTTTACGACAAGCGGGGAGGCGCTGCAGGAATATTCTAACCCGTCCCTGCACAGATAAGTAAAAATGTTCATAAGCATAAAATAAGTTAATTTTTTGCTTTTTATAAAATCTCAATAAAAATACTTGGGTTCTATTAATAGGATTGTCAAGATTAAAGTGTTATGGTTAGGGAAATGTCAGAGCATCATAATATATTTAAAAAAATAATTAAAGCGGTTTTACCCCTAACACATAACTATAAACCACTCAGACACACCAAATGCGGAGAAAAAACCTATGAGCCATTTTTGGAATATTTAATTTAAAAAAAAGAAAATATTTTGATTTTTGTTTGTCAAAAAATCCAAAAAAAAAATATTTCTTTCTAAGTTTTGGCATGCAAGGCTTTTAAAACTGTTTAGAAGCTTTGTATAAAAAATTTCATTGAAATCCGTTACGTCGATAAAGAAAAAGTTAAAAATCGAAAAATGCTTTATGGCCCTCATTTATTTTTTTATTAAATTGAATTATAAATCGTAAAAAAATTGTGAAATAACATTTTTTATCGAAATTTTCGAAAATTATTTTTCAACATTTGTGATTACCTTAGTTTTTAGATAAAATTAAAATTTGTTTCTTAAATCATGTATGTATATGATATTAAATGTTTTTTGTTGAGTTTCAATAAATTCGACCAGGTGGCTATCGAAATACATATAATAATACTCGTATGTATTGAGTTTGGATTTTTGTTTTTAATTTTTAACCAAACTAATAACCAAATGTTCGAATTTTTTTCAACCATTAACCAGTTTTACAAAATGAAATAAGAGAAAAAGAATATTTTATAAGATTCAAAAAAATTCGTTAGTAGATACGGTTAAAAATGGCGATTATATTATTTTTTGAAGTGAAAATCTTAGGTCTTCTTCGTTTGTTTTACAAGATAGTTATACCAATTCCATTACGTTGGTTTATTTTGTATGTAACAAAAAACTGTTAAACCAAAAATAAACATACAATATATTAAATGTTCATAGGCATATTATATTCCTTCACATTATAGTATTTCTAGAAATACTCCGGTTAATGTGTGTTTTAATTTCAATGCTGTTTCCTGTACATTAGGGTGTGTCACTTTTGTATGGCCGCAAAAAAGTACTCTTATTTTTAAATGTAATAGTGCTCAAATGTTGTATTAGGGTCAGAGGTTTAAGAACATGTAAAAAAAAAATAAGATATCGTTCGTCTTTGGCTCGCTCAAATGGGTTGAAGTTGAAAAAAAAAATTTAATTTACAGTAAATTTTTTTTTTTTTTTTTACGTATACTAAAAAAAAAAATTAACAAAATACAGAAAGAATTTTTGTCTTTACAAAAAGATATACCACGATATTGTAGGTGGTTCCGTTGATTTTTAAGAATTTTTTTTTGAAAAAAAAGAAAAACGATTTTACATAAAAAAATGATTTTTCTTCCTTCTTTTATTATTTCATATCTTCTTTACCAAGTGTTCAATTTAAACAAATATAAGCTTAAAAGTTTTTCCTTGCAATTATCTTTGACTTGAAAGCCTAAAAATATTTTATATAATTTTTTTATATCCACACGGTGCAATTTAAAACAACACCTTTTTCAAAAATCTCGAAAAATCAAATTTTTTTGGAGTTCATCCTATTTTTGAGGGAGCCAAAGATATTAATTAAAATGAAAATTGTAAACGCAGGATTTAATTTTGATAAGCAATGCAACTTTAAAAAGCTATTACATTTGAAAATACCACAGTTGAGCACTTTGACACACCCTACTGTACATCTGCTTCCAACGAAACAGCTTCTCTGAGTAATAACTTCTTTAAAATAATTCGTCTAAAGAATGTTTTGGCATATTTGCCTTTAAGGCATTTTAAATGTTTACTTTATAAGTTTTAAAATGACTCACGCACACAACAAGCAAACAAAAAAAAAAAAAAAACACCTAATTATCGTAATCGATTTAAAGCATTCTTTTTAAGTTTTAAATCGAATACAAATTGATTATAATTGTGCTTACCTAAGCTACTTTCTAAAATGTAAGATTTAATGACTTCGAAGAATCATAATTCCACAAATTAATCATTGTAGATTTCAAGTTTTCTTTAAAAATAAATAACGCATCATTAAAGAATGCTCTCAGTCTTACTCAACATACAGAACAATTATATTTTCAGAGAGCTACGTTCTTGAATAAACTTAAAACAACTTTTTCGAAATTTAATATAATATTTTTTTTTTTCTCAAAAATTTCACAGATTAAAAAAAAACTTCAGAAAATTTCGTTAAAGCTAGGAATGCTTAAAAAAATTCCGAAAAATGGTTATTAATGGTAGGGGAGAGTGGGGCACATTTGAAGACAGGATCATTTGAACAATGCTTATAAAATTTTACTTTATCACCTTTTTTTAAAAGTAATTTAAAATTTTAACCTGTCAACACCATATCCATAAACGTCATTGACTTTCCTTGATTCTCTCAGTTGTCTCTCGGAATTAGAGGTGAAAGGTCCTTTTGCTACTGGAAGTGTTTTGTTTTCGTTTTTTAGTTTTTTTGAGTTTAAATAAAATTCCTGCGTGATTTTAAAACAGGAACAAATTCTTTTTAGGAAAAATAAATTTTAAACTTAATTGTAAGTTTGTTACTGGATATATTTCAGTTTAATATTTATAATAAATTTTATGTCACTGGAACAGTTGGGCAGATTTGAACAAGGGTGTTGAACATGTTTAAAACTGCCCCGATTAGTTTTTTTTAACATATTTAAGACATTTAAGAAAAAAATTAATCAGCTTCGAGCTATTACGAGTAATCAAGCAATTTGTTATCTGTTCTATAGGGCAAGTATTGATTTCAGGTAAAAAATGTTTTTGTCATATCGTCCGTCAGTCCCTGCGTCTATACGTTCTCTGTCTCCTTTTTGAGCTATTGAATACTGAAAACAAGACCTACATAGTTAAAGCTTTCTAGACAGGTCGAATAAATCTTGAAATTTTTGTAGCCTTAACTAAAATATTCTAGTTAAGCTATTTTTATTCACACAAATTGAAGCTTAGGCTTGGAAAACAAGCTTAAACTAAATGAACTTAGGGTTGGCTATTTTAAAATAGCTATTACTAGAAAACATCTTTAACTAGCTAGCTTAAGCTTATTCTTATTCACTAAAAATCCAGCTTTTACTTAAAAATCCAAGTTTTAGATTTAGCCTTTTTTTTCTTATTAATCTTTGTGGATTTTTGTTTTTTTTTTTTATACAAATACATGAATATGATATAACAAAATTATTAATTTTGAGTTTTATTGATAAGTTCTTATTAGAAAATTAATATAAAAATAAAATTTAAAAGTTCTTTTAATCAGTAAAAAAAAAATTACATCGCTGTTCAAAAGTGCCCCTCCTAAGTTCAAAACTGCTCCATACGGCATACAGGGGTCACTTTTGAACAAAAGAACCTATATTGGTTGGAAATAAAAATTCAATATAAATATTTCGTTAATGGACCGAATATTTTTCTAAATTGAACGTCAATACCACTGTTCCATGTGAGTAAAATATCAGGCCAATTGCTCGAATATTTTAGATTTTATCAGTCTGGAAAGCAAAAAGTGTTCAAATGTGCCCAACTCTCCCCTACTTCCCTTACAAGCATGTTTTTGTTTTCGAAAAAAAAAACCATACAACTAATTGTGGTAATTTTTTTTTGGGCTAAAGCTCCCCAAAAGTTTGGGTAGGTATTGTATGTTGTATTGAGTATTGTGAATTTGAATTAAAAAAAAAATTGGACTTTAGAAATGTTTTCAAAACTCAATATTTCGAATCTAAAGTTTTTTAGTACAATTCTCAAGATTTGAAAAAAATGTATTTTATTTAAAAATAACGGTACCCACCATAAAAATGGTAAAAAATGGTTTTCGAAAATCAAATTATTCACGAAAACGGCACCTAGAATTTTTATGAAATATTTTTTCTATTGATTTTTACGGTTTATAATTTAACACAAAAATTTGAAACCAAGATATTTCTGACTGTACCTGCGAAAGAGCCATTATTTCGAATTTTGAATTTCTCATTACCGGCATAACGGATTTTATTGATTTTTTTTATAAAGCTTCTAAAAAGTTTGAAAAACAATTGAAAAAAAAAATGTTTTCAATTTCTGAGAAAAACTAATATTTTTATTTTGAACAAGGTGGTAATATATTTTTTAATTAAATTTTTATTCGTACAAGTTGGTGTACCAAATTTTTTTTCTTTAAAATGTTTTAATGAATTTGTATATAAAAACTTCTTAAAAAAAACGATACAACGATTTACAATTTTCGTTCTTGCATAAACTAATATTTGTTTAGCTCCAACTTTTAAAAGTATTGTTTTAGTATTTTTTCTCTTGTAACATAATTTTTTAAAATTTTATATTAGAGCAAGATCGTGCAATCCAGTCATGCGTTTCATTTTCATTATAATAAAAAAAAAATTTTTAGTATCTGCATACTTTTTAAATTGTTTGTACTTTTTCGGTAGGTAAGAGTATACGACCGAATCAATTTTCAAATTTTCCAAAAAATCTTGTTAATTTTTTTCAATGTTCAAGAATTGTGTCTATTAAAAATGTCCATTTTGGAAAAGTGTCCCTCAGGAGTTTTTGTTTTCTATTTTTTTTGGTTTCTATTATTGAATCAGGTGATCAACAAAGATTATTAAAAATAAAAATAAATTAAAAATACGTAAATGCATTTGCAAGCTTTTACTCGCTTGAAAGTTTTACTTGCCCTTACATAATCGTAGAAGCTTTAAACGTATCAAAGGAAAACTACTACATGTTATGCAAGGTGAAGTAAGGTGGGAATTTTTAATTTGACACGTGAATATTTTTTGTGCAATAAAATAAAAATAAAATCCACAAGAATTTCAAAACTTTTCTGAAATTGAATATTCTTCTGAAATATTATAAATATTCCATTTTAAAATGAGTACTAATGACACGCATGGCTTCTTCAACAACATATAAATACCTCGAAACGCTTTTGAATGAGTTTTTCATGACACCTAATCAAATTTTCAATGTCACTTCGTTGCGTGCACTATAAGATACCCTAGATCACACTCATATTTTTGTTTTTCTTTTCAATAAACAGAAAAAGAAAAAAAATTAAAAATAGATCTCTTTTTTAGAACATTGATCGGGTGAATGCGTTCAACGGAAGTCGAAACAGAATCAGTAAATGTTACTCGGCAGTAAAAAAAGAGTACTTAAACGTAAGTACACTCATTACTAAAATTATTGGGATGGGAATTTTATTTTAAAAAAAAAACTTAATTTTGGGTTTAAATTCGTTTCGTTTTGATATTTTTATATTTTTGAAATTCTGCAAAATATTTAAATAATATACACGCAGAAAAATGATGGGTTAAAACAACATACAAATTGGTGTAAAATTAAACGAGTGAGACTGTTTATACATTGAGCGTGGTCAATATTAATATGATGGCGCGAAAGCTTTGCAGCTTACTACTACACGTATGTATGTCATCATACAAAACCTCCTATGAGAAATAATTTAATTTTAGAAATTTTAACCCATTGCCTTAGTAAGATTTAATAAAGCTGGTCAGTTGTTTTAACCTTGATATTCGTTTCATCAAAATAACAAAACAATTAGTTTTATTTAACCAAGAAGATTGTTTAATATTAATAAAGAATTGTGTTGAATTAATTAAGTGTAGTTATTTGATTTAAACAAGTCACTCGTTTAAAGTAAACAATCTTGGAAACTTCGAATTATAGCCAAGTTTCTCGATAAAAATAACAAAGTTTTTTTAATACTGTAACACACCTAGTTGTTTATTTTAAACAATTTTATTTCATCAAGTTAACCACGTTAACACTAGGTAGTTTTTACCCGAGACTACGTTGTTTTTAACAAAATTTTTGAACCCACTGAGAACGCTCTCGTTTAGAGATTATTTTCCTGTGAGTAGTCTCGAAAAAAATGGTCTGTTAAAAACAAATTATTAAGAATTATAAAATCAGATTTTTCTAAATTTTTTGTTTTCCCTTAAAAAGGTTGAAAAACCAATTCAAAATCTATGGGCATTTTTTTTTGGGCAAGAAGGGCGCGACAAATTATTTTATGACGGGAACTTATTCAAAGACGTCGTACGACAATTGATTAAACAAATTGCACAGTTAAAAATTAGTTATAAGAGTAAGTTTTGGTACGGTAGTGCTAGGTTTTATGAAAAAATGCAATTTTAAGGACTTTTGCATTTTCATGACATTTTTTTTACAAAAAATGATGCGACAATTTTTTTTCTTTTGCGATATATTTACGACAAATTTACGACAATAATTTATGCTGTTCTTTTTCTTTTTCGAGTTCATTTTACCCTATTTTAAGAGGTGGTAGTGCTAACTTGACTATCAAGTAAGTATTACCAGGGGCCATTTTTTTTTTAAAATTAACATTCGTAGCCGCAGGCGTACCGCGAAAAATTTACGACAATTATCAACACTGTCCTTTTTCTTTTTCGTGTCCATTTTACCCTATTTTGAGGGGTGGTAGTGATAACTTGACTGTCAAGTTAGCATTACCAGGGGTTATTTTAAAAAAAAACAAGCGCGACAAATTTTTTCGTTTCACGACAAATTTACGACAAATTCACGACAATTAATCCAATTATTACATCTTTAAAATTTTGAAGTGGTAGTGCTAACTTGACAGAAATTCAAAATCTTAAAGGTATAAAGATCTCGCACAACTTTTCTCCTCAATTTCGCATCATAAAAACTGTTTGTTGTGCGAATAATTGTGGAAGTGACTGTATATTTTCACCTGTGTTGCTTCATTAGAAAATGCCAGCTGGTGGTGGCAGCGGCGGCAGCGGCACGCTTTTACAAATTAATAATAATACAAAAATCCAAATTCAAAAGAAAACATACAATTTCCAGTTGAGGGAAGCACTTATTATACCGCCCACTTGGATGTTCTATGTATATTATGTGTATAGAGGCGGTCTTATCTTCAACGGTAAACATCACCAAAGCTACCATTCGAATGCAATAACATATTTAAGTGTGGCGGCGAGGTGTGTTATTCACATACATATGTTCCCGTTTTAAAAACTTCAAAATAAATTCAAGAAGTTTGTTTTGAAAACATCATAGGGATTTCTTTGGAACCGTAAATGTGTATAACATATATTACAGTTTAAGGTATGTACTATTATTTTATTGGATAACCTGACGACAACAACCTACTTGGGGATGTCAAATTTAAATGTCGCCGCCGTCGTTGCGACGGGTTGCGGCGGCACGACACAGTGCGATGAAACAGTCAAATAAGTTTTTCTTTTATGTTTTGGTCGACTGTCATGTCCCATTCGAGGGGAATATAATTCAATTGAGCTATTTAAATGAAAATAGAGCACGCTTTGTGTTTTTCCTTTATAATTTATTAATTCGTTGCTTATTTGAGTGCCCAATTAAATTTAGACAAGTTTAATTTTCTGAGATCTCAGAAATTCTCCACTGTCATAAGGGATGGAGCAGAAATTTGAAGTTTCAACAAAAATTCTCCATAAGACCTACATATCTTATAAACATTCTGAGGCCGCGAAAAATCAATTGGACAAAATAATTCAATATAATTTTATTGACAATAAAAGCCAAGAATGTGTATCAGCTACCTTTTATTAGGCGCAACGCAATTCTATTTATAATTTTCAGCGTTCGAATCTGTGATGTCAGAAGCCAGAACTTATTGTTTTTTAATTTTATTTTTCAAAGTTTATAAAAAAAAAGTGAAAAATAAACGGAAAATTATTTTTTGTAAATTTTTGTTTTCTCTTCTTTCTGATATTACAAAAAAAAAGAAAAGATAAAAGTGATTCCAGAAAGTGTAGGTGTCAGGTCGACACCAGCTGATTAATTATACGAATCTGTTTTTAAAAATAATAAAGAGAAATAAAAAAAATCAATACAAATGAATTTTGTTATTTTAGAAAAACATATTAGGCGCTCTCACCACCTGTTCCATGAATGTCAAGCTAATTTTTTTTATTTTGAAATTTGGAGCTTCCCAAAATTTATTTGAATTTTACTTTTCAAAATGCAAATGTTGATGAAAAATTCCAAAATTACCAGCAGTTACTGTAGAGCTAGAGCAAGAGGAGTGTGTGGTTGTGTGGTAGATTGACAGTCTTCGGCGGCCATGTTTTTTTGGCAGCGTCTGTCAAATCTGTTTTTTATGAGTTTTTTTTTAATGAGTGTTGCTTCCACGCCATTCACAAGAACTTGCCCTTACTCAAACTTGACTTCAAATTCGAAAATTTTGCGTATAGGGACTTGACTTGTCCAAGATCCAACTTTGACCCTGGAGTTCAAAGCTAATGACCATAGACCGCTACTTTTATTCGCTGACTTAGCTTTGTAGCGTTTGGAAAAGGACACCATTCATAAACGATTTTAGGGAAAGCTAATCTCTCGCGAAGGTGACATGAATTGGTCATCCAGATCGTGCAATTTCACCAGTCTTTTTATTTTTGGGTTTTATGAAATAGCAAACCCCAATGTCCCCACAATTTATGAGTTGGCATTTGACAGCAGTAAAGAGTGGTCGCGAAAAATGTATTATGGAGCATGAAAATGACCCAATTTCGGCGAGATTGGAGTGTTTGATTTGTACAGCTCGCTATAGACGACTGCCATTTTTGGAAAAAAAAATCATTATGAGCAACGAAGCACATTTCGGCTTGGATGACTTTCTTAACAAACAGAATAGCCGCTCTTGCGGCACTGAAAACCCTTGATTGATACACCAAAGACCACTACACCTTCGTAGTGTAGCTTTATGGTGCGCCATACGGGCCGGCAGCGCTTAGCGGCGTCATTGGGCCATATTTCTTTGAGGATGCCATAGGCAATACTGTAACAGTAATTCATAATCGCTATATCGAGACATGGTGGAAAGCTTTCTCGTTTTTGCGCCATGATCAGAGGCGCCCCCTTGGCCTACATTATTATATTCCCTACATAATTTTAAAAACAACATAATCAATCAATGAAATATAAATTTTAAAATTTTATTTCATTTAAAAGTTACTGAAAAAAAACATCGACGTGGAAAAATATCGCACCCTGTATTAACACGCAGTTATCGCTAAATGAAATTTTTTAAAAGGTAGCGTTTGGTTCGTTTTTTTTCTCTAAAAACTGCAAACAAAATTAATTCCATTAAAATAAAGTATAAATAAATATTTAACCGATTTTGTGCAGGTACTAAATCATCGATATTTCAGTAATTTCCTGAAATACTCGACCGATTTCTATAAAAACTTATTATATTTGTAGGTATTTCAAGACTGCTGAATCATTATCAATCAGGCCTATGTCTCAAAAAACTAATTGTTCAATGTTAACAGCTTTAAAATAATGGCCTTTTGCTGTGCTAACTAATCGTTTTTTTACTTGCGACTTATAGGTACTATAAGGCAAGTTATGCATTCGTAAAAAAAATCGAACTCGAGATTTTGATCAAAGTTGACATTACGAGGATATCGAAGACCAGAAAAGTGGGTCTCGCAATTCTGTCTGTGTCTGTCTGTCTGTCTGTCGGTTCGACTACAGCCTAAACGGCTCAACCGATTTTCTTCAAACTTGGTAGATATGGGTTTTGATTTTTTCCCCCCACACATATTTTTTCTTTTTTTTTTAAGACCAAAAATAACGGTACCTGCCATACGAATTTTTTTCGAAATTTTATAAACATTTTTTTTCTCAAAAACTGTTCGACAGATTTTAAAAATAAAAATACAGACAAATTTCATTTAATTAAAGCTAGGTATTGGTTGAAAATATTTTTTCGAAAAATGGATATTAAGGGTACCCCCCATGGAACCATTTTTTTGTTTTTGATTTTCTCAAAAACGGTACAACCGATTTTGATCTTTTTTTTTTTTTTTTTGCTAAAGCTCCCCAAAAACTTAAATAGAATTGTGTACTCAAATTTTCCAAAAAAAATTTTTTGGATTTAAAAAAAAAAATTCAAAATTTTTTTTTTCAAAACTCAATATATTGAAAGCCCTAGGCTAGATTTTTTTTAAACTTGATAAATAAAAGTTTCTCAATATAATCTACAAGATGTGAGAAAAAAAATTTTATTTCACCTAAAAATAAAGGTACCTAACCTACCATACAAATGCTAAAAAACTTAAAAAATTGGTTTTCAAAAATCGCATTTTTTTCGAAAACGGCGCCTAGAATTTTGATAACATTTTTTTTCTTTCAATTAATTTTTACGATCTTTAATTTAATAAAAAAAATTTGAAATTAAGATATTACAGCTTGTATTTACCATAGAACCATTTTGTCGAATTTTGAATTTCTCATAATCTTAATGAAAATTTGTATAGAGAAGCTTCTTAAAAGTCTTAAACATATTGCATTTCAAAACTTTAAAATAAATATGTTTTTGAATTTTTGAAAAAAAAAAAATAATTCTTTTTCTTTTTTTGAAAATTCGATATCTCAGTAACGGCTCAATATTTGTTTTGTAATTAAATTTTTATTCGAACAATAATAAAAACTTTAAATTGGCGTACCAAAATTTTTTCTTAAAAGGCTTTTAAAAAGTTTGCATATAAAAGCTTTTTTTTTAAGAAACCACTACAACGACTTATAATTTTTGTACTTGCATAAATTCATAATTGGATAGCATTCTATTTTTGTCTCTTACTACTAAAAGAATTTAAAAATTAATTTTATCCTTATGAACAGTTTTCTCTAATAACATTCGTTTTTAAAATTTCTAGTCTATTACATAGGAGCAAGTTCGTGCGACCCAGTCGTGCATTTTATTTTTTATCTATTGCGCATGAAATATTCAAGATAGGTAGGTAAGTAGAAATGGCGACCAATGGTAGTCTAGGCCGAGGGCCATAAGAGCGCCATTTTGATAACAACTCGCTTGAAACAGTGGACGGAAATGATATGAGAAATTGTGGACAAGTTTGAAATGAGTTCAAAAAGAAAGGATGTGGTTTTCTTTTTTATTTGTCTTATTGTTGGGGATGACGTGTGTTGGCTTTTGCACATTATCACAATCGTATCACTCACTTAACTGGAACATCACATTCATCGGAAACAACTAGGCAGTTTATGAACTGATGCTGAAGCAGCAACTAATTCAATAGAATGATCATCCGGCCAGAGTGCACGATAAACCTTCGTCAAAGCCCTCAGAATGCTAGCTCGCTGTTTAAGAAATCAAACGAAGGGCACGGCACAGGAGTAACTAAAGCCTTTCCTAGAACCTTTTGTTCGGGTTAAAAAAAGAAATCAAGTCTTTGATCTTCATTTTGGAAAGTTCGTCAATGTCGTCACAATGTGTCCTTCCTAATTGATGTGCTCTAAATTTGGCCAGAGCAGGACATTTTTGCAGAGGGGATACAGGACAGTTTCCTTTCCCCGATGGTCCCCACAGCTATGACACTTGACAGTGAGTGTTGTGAGGAATCTCTAGCTTCGATGTAGGGTCTCCTATTGCCCAGTGGCCGCTACAGTTAGCAACGATCCTGCCTATGTCTTTCCTGGGTCTCCATATCAGATCATGTGTTCGGGGTTTCTTATATTAAGTGTAGGTAGACCAAATCTTCCGTGATATAAGGCTGTTAATTAAACTGTTCCAGGTGCTGTTTAATTCGTTGAAAAAAATTGTGAAAAAATTGCCTTAAATAACTCCGAGCAAAATCTAAACTTTTCACAAACGTGCCATGAAGGGCTTATCCTTATCCTTGTATTCCCAGCTCTCCAGCACGTGCCGTGTATTCCTTTCAATACGACCATGATCCGGAACCAAAACAAGAGTGATACTGAGATTAATATTCTGGCACTCATTCGACATTGCTGGAGACTTTCCTGATGACAAGTCACTCAGTTTGAAAAACACTAATAAAGTCAGGTAGCCGAAAGCCCTAGATATATTGAGAGTCTCAGAAAGGATTCCTGAACCAACACCACGCTTTACCTTTGAGCCATCAGAAATGATAGTTATGTCGAAGACTTTCTTCAGGACGTCATCTTTCTCGACCTTTCTGGATAGGAACATAAAATTTTTACTGATGCTCAATTTAGGAGTGCAGTAAACAGTTGGAGTCGAAAAAAAAAATGAATTTAGTAACATTCCTGTGACCATAAGGTTTCGCAAACCAAGAGCCCTATTCCCTTATTCTTAACGCGCTACAAGGTACTAGACTAGAAATATGTATATAAGGTGGTAAAAGGTGCAGAAAAACGATTAAGATATCAGTTCGGCAAGCTCTTATAGCCACCAACGCTAGCAGTTCTTCGTATCTTCGTGAGTTTATCGATATGCTTGGGTAAGCAAGGGCCACCACACAATCGAACCGTATGTGAGGATCGACCATTCCACCACTGTCTACGTTACCAACATCATCTTGTTTTGATGACCTCACTTTAAGCCAAAAAGTTTGCTTCGTATTCGTAGAAAGCTATGCAGGCCTTCTTAACTTTTTTTTTCATTATTTAGTTTTCATTTTAATTTGGGGTCGAGAATAAAACATATATTTCTTGTACTGGAGGACAGTGAAGGTACTTGACTGTTGGTTCAGGCTAAAATGAAGAGGTGTATATTAGTTTTGGTAGTAAATATATATATATATATATATATATATATAAAGAATTCGTAGGCTAGTAACTACCCTTTCTTATCTAACGAACTGAGGTTCCTCAGTGCAGCGAACACTGTTACCCTCAGATGGGTCCAGGGAAATTGTGATATATACGCGAATTAAATGGCGGATTAACTGACCAAAAACGGATCATCTCTTGAACAATAAATTCACCAGAATTTACTTGAGAGACTGCTTGAGACAAATGGTCAACAATCGATACTTGCCGGTTTTCAAGGAACCTATTTCCAAATATTTAGAGGAACAAAAATAGAATATTTACCCAAAGTCAGCAATCCACAACTATCCTAATTGGAGTCCTAACGGGCCACAATACAATGGAAACCCACATGAGCAGAACGGGCATTTGCTCGTCGGACTTCTGTAGAAGATGTCTAGGTGAGGAGGCGAAGGACTGCTCATCTCACTTCTCTGTCAACGGCCCCAGCCTAGCCAGAACCAGAAAAGCAGCCCTCGGAGAATATTTTTTTTTAAATTGGGCGACATCTCTATCCTGCCACTTTAGAAAATCCTAAAATTCATCACCCCTTCTAACCTAACCTAACCTAACCTAACCTAACCTCTCTGAGAGTTATTTCCGTGATTTCACTGAAGACAGGAATGAACTTTTCTGATACCCATAGTACCAAAATCATCTTTATAGGGGACTGCCTTCTTTTCAATTTAACCAAAATTTTATTTATAACTAAAAGAAATAAAAGTGGGGACAGTACTGCGCCTTGGGGTGTTCCTGTATTACCGCGCTTGGTCAAGGACCTTGAATCCTTCTATCGCTGAGCATATGATATGATTCACTCTCTGTTGCAGTGTTCTTCATTAATACCGGTGAGTGATTCTAGAATCGATTCGGCAAGAACCTTGTTGAAAGCCCCTTTATACATCTTAAGGAAATTTCTACTAAGGTCTTTTTTTTTAATTGAATAACTCTGATACATTTTAAGAAACAACAATTGCTCAGACTAAGCAGCGAACTGTGGAACTGGACTTTTATAACTTTGAGTGTTAGTACTAAGCAATATGAACTTTGAAACGTCTTCCTGTTTTGCTTGATTAAAGCAAAACACTAACCTCCTCCTCAACTACCAATCAACTTCAAATTCGTAGACACTCTTTGCCTATAGCTAGTTCCAATGCAATAGCCAAAGACCAATATACATCATCGGGATCCGAGTATCCGTCCCTCTTGTGACGTTTACACATTTGCCCTATACGACTCCGACCAAAGACCGGCGACGACTACGATTGCAAAGCAGGAAATGCGGAATTGAAAATGAATTGCTATAATGCTACCCGTTTTGGGATTGTGGAGGAGATTCATGAACGTCGAGACGTGATGGCCTATTTTGGACGGCATGACTATGACGACAAATTCAATTAAAGGGCCCTAGGGCGATAGTGTCGCATTCACATTTCACTATATGTATATAAGTATTTCCCTTTCTCTTGGTAATGCAGAGAAATAGAAACAGAAAGAAGGTGATAGCAGAAGTTGCAGATGGCATAAATGCCAAAGGTGCTTAAGCTTGGCTATAAGATGGCATGGCATGGTAGTTGAATAAAACTTTATCCAATTAAACGTTTGCCTTTACGAGTAACTGTGCATGTGTATCTATGTTTATGGGATATTTTTAGGATGCCTTGTTGCGTGCTTCCCGTGTTCCATTCGCCTTTTGATTTTTGATATTGTTTTTGATTATGGTTCTTGACCGAAAGTGAAAAATGTCATTTCGATTAATTTTTTATTGGTAATGATGGCTAAAAATTGATTGGAAAGGTGTGTTTAGTTAAATAATAGGTATAGTCAGTCAGTTGTTAAATTATGTGCTAAGTTTGGACTTGGGTTGGGACTTTACACTGCAGCACTTATGTTTATGGCAACGAAAAGTAGAATGTTCGCTTCCAAAGTTGTAGAGAACAATTGAAACTGGGGTTAAGGTTTCTTGACAAATAAGGTATCGTATCGTGTTGTATGAAAGAAAGGAAATGTACTTATCGTATGCATCCGTAGTATTAGATACTTTTATCTAATTGAGTTTCTTAAAATAGAATGTAATTTTGTCTAACAGGTAGACTTTCCGTTTTCTGTTTTTGGTTCGGCTGTTAACATGTAATAAAAAATGTGAGTGTTAGTTAATTGATAAACCGAAGTTGTGATTATTCGACTGAAGTCTTATGATGTACTTTTAGGTACAACACAAACGATATTAATGTATAAAATCTGCCTAATGCTGCTCCATGCATGATTATGCAACCGAATTTTTACTTGTTATATACAGGGTGCCCGGAAACTCAACGTAAGGCAGGTACTTGGTGATAGGGTATGCTATAACTATACTGGGAAAAATAGACAAAAAAACCGTGTCCCTTGGTTATAGATAATAATAGCAATACTTGAAAATAGATACACTCGGCCACATGTTTTAGGACTATGGTCAGAAATTTCCTTATTTTTCGGTGTTTTATTTTTTCTAAGTGAACCGTAATAACTATACAATTGATTGATAAAAATAAATATTGTTGATTTCGCAAGAAAAATAAAATTTGACTGAGTTATTTTTAACAAAAAAATTTCTAAGCTAACACTTCATATTTTAAAAATAAATTTAATACACTTCCCTTCGAAACTTATTTACAAAAATAGCCCATCTTATCAAGATTTAAAATTTGTACAACACGTGCTAATTCCTAATTCCAATATTTTTTTATCATCATTATAAACATTTTTCGAGCATTTAAAATTCTGACTAAAAAATTGGAAAGTATGATATTTCCCCTATTGATGTATTATTGAAAAACTTAATCATAAAAAACAAAAGAAAATATTTTACTACATTTATTTTATCCCTAAAACTAAAGCAAATGTTTAAATTGCTTACCATCGGCACGAATACAGATCTTGCATCGCCGCAGAAATGATCTATTCCCCAGAAGTCCGAATCCTTCTTGCATTAATTTCTTCTACTGTTTCAACAATTTTGGGGCGTAGTTCGTCTCTATTTTTGATTAGTTTAAAGTGTAGCCCCAGTGAAAGAAATCGAGCGTGTTTAGGTACGGGTTATTAAAAAATTGTTAAAAATAAAACAATATTTCGAAAATCACATGGCCGATATTTTTTGAAAATTTAAAATTGAAAATTAATAGTTTTCAAATAAGCATTATCTGCGAGATGTAAGGGAAGATGGCCTAAAATGGCCCACCAAGGTAAAATGGCGCCCTTGCTAGAAATTGTAGAATCGAAAAGAATGGGAAGGTTTTGGTAACACAATTCTTTAGTCCTGGTCCTGGCATCACTTACATAAACGAAATATTAGCAGCTTAAAGCTATTGTTTGAAATTTTACAGGTCAAACTGTCTCTAGCCATCTACAAAAGTAGGACCAATAAAATGTTGTAAAAAGTTTGTTGACAAAAAAAAATTATAAAAAACATTTAATTTTGGAGAAAACAGTAAATGCATGCAAGTATTAAGTATTTCTTATTAATTTACTGAAATTAGGTGGCCTGTAACTATTTCAGTGTGTTCAGAACTAAAACTTAAATAAAAGAACCCTAAATGGGCAAAATAACCTACTAAGCACTCGCCTAAAATGGCATAGTGTGCCATTTGATACTTACCCTCACATTTTCATTTTCTTTATAGTGAAAATGGTTGGAAAATATAAACGATGTACAGAGAGGTAGTCCTGGACTGATAATGCATTAACAAAAGCCCTAAATTCCGGTAAAAAAAATGGCAATAATTGAGTATTATTATAATTTCTACTTTTCCTTATTTTGTTTTAAGTGAAGTTGTTTTAAATGAATTGTTGTTTTTATTTTTTTTTTTGTTGAGTATTGTTTATGTTTATTTTACTTTGAAACTTTTTAAACTCGTAAAGCAAAAAAATGTAAGCATTATTGATTTAGCTTTGAAAAGAATATAACATTTAAGTTTAAATGTCGCATTTTTACGAGATATGACACATTTTCCTTAGGGGGGCCATTTTAGGCCACCTTCCCCTAGAAACAAATTTTTAATTTTGTCATAAATCAACTTCTCCTAATACAAATGTACAAAACATGTTTTTTTTTTTTTCAAAAACGTCTCCTAGAATTTTGAAATAAATTTTCCATTCTGATTAATTTTTCGATCTATAATTTACCTAATTAAAAAAAATAAATTCAGACATTACTAAAGTAGCTATCATAGCAACATCTTACGATTTTTGACTTTCTCATTGTCCGCAAAACGAATTCGAATGAAATGTTTTGTACTACAAAGTTGAAAAAAAAAAATGCATACATATAAAAACTTTAAAAAAAATTATTTTGTCGAATTAAAAAAATAATCATTTTTTTTTTGAAAATTCAACACTTTAAAAATGGCTCAATGATTTTTGTTGAAATTTATTTTTATTTGCACAAAAATATAAACTTAAAAATGGCGTACCAAAATTGTACCTCAAAACTTTTATGCATAAAAACTTAAATTAAAAACAAAACGCTACAGAAAATTAAAATATGTGTTCTTCCATAAATTCATTTATTCTTTAACTACTAACAAATTTGTTTTAGCAATTAAAAATACAGTGACGAGCAAAAGTGGTCAAATGATTTCGCTTTTTTGAAAAATTGATTTAAGCAAGAATTTTTTAATAGAATTAAAATATTTTTTTTATTTTGTTTATTTAACTCACATTTATTATGTTTAATAAAATTTTCAAAAAATAATATTTAATAAAAAAAATAATAATAATTTTCTGGTTTTGTCCAATTATGCACGTTTTAGTTTCAAGAGATTTAACATCGTTTGTTCATTGAGAGGTGTTCCTCTCTATTGTGCTTAGTTTGTTTTACTGTTATTTAACAAGAAAGAGTTAAGTTTGTCGGTAAATCGTTCATTTTAAAACGTGTAAGGCTTATTGTCAAAATGAAAAAAAAATTGTAAAAATATCGTCGACCGCGCTATTTTTTTTTTACTAAAAAGTAGTGTTGGGCATAATCGAATGATTTAAAGAATCGAGATATTAGTATTCGAATGATTTAAAGAATCGAATGATCATTCGAATATCATAGTAAAAAAAAGCAGGAAACAACACTCCATTTCAAGGCAAAAACAAAACAAAAATATCATACCATAATGGTTTTCGCTTCTCGTTTCCTTTGCAATTCCATATTCAACCCTCAACGATGCATCGAGTGCAAAATGAATATAAATATAAGCCCAGTCATTGAATACATACACACTAGATACACAAATAAACAAATTCTCGAGTTCTCGATTTTGCGTGTTTTCTTTTCTGTCTTTTCGTTCAATATTCGCTTCTCGGTCTCGAATAGGCACTCGAGTGTTGAGTGCTCATTTCGCTAAAGAAAGTAGATAAGAAAAAATCATTCGAATGATTTGTGCGAAGAATCGAGATATCTCGAGATGTTGCCTGAATCGATTATTTCATTCGAATGCGCCCACCACTACTAAAAAGTGTCGAATCATCGCGTGAAGTGTCCAAAATTTTGAAAATTTCAAAACTTTTGTGCTTAATATTAAAAAAAAAACATCGATGTCCCCCCAATGAAAAAAGGACGGAAGCGACTACTTTCTGATTTGGAAGCTAGAAGAATGGAAAGAGAGTTGAGAAGTTGTGGGTCCAAAACACCTAAGCAGGCAGCCCAAAATATAGACAAGCCAATATTTCCTTTCTTCGTGACCTTTTATTTAATTAAATAATGTTTATCCTTAAGTGGGCTTAAGGTCATATATATTATTCTTTAAAAACCAAGAACTAACACACAACAAAATTAATTTAATTACGAAAACGACCCAAAAACGTAAGTTAGAAAAATTGACCTTAAGCCCACTTAAGGATAAACATTACATAGACAAGCCAGTTAGTGAATGGACTGCACGCCGGGCACTCAAAAGAATTGGGTTAAACGCTAAAGAGAAACCGAAGAAGCCTCTGCTTTCAGCAAAAATATCAAAGCCAGGTTAGCTTTTGCTAAAAAACACTAACACTGGACCATTGACCAATGGAAAAAAGTGATTTGGTCGGACGAGACGAAGGTCAATAGAATAGGAACGGATGGTAGATCTATTTATTGGTCACGTCCTGGAGAACCACTTCAACAATATCAAGTTCAAAAAACCGTGAAACATGGAGGAGGTTCGGTGATGGCTTGGGGCTGTTTCTCGTGGAACTCTGTTGGTCCTTAGGTGAAAATCGATGGCATCATGAATAAAGAAAAATATTTGGACATTTTGAAGACAAATTTACCACCTTCTACTGCATCAACAGGCTTCAATGATTGTGAAATAACTTTTCAGCAGGAAGGAGATCCAAAACACACGTCAAAAATTGTCTCGGAATGGCTGAGAAATCAACAGTTTACGACCATGACATGGCCAGCACAAAGCCCTGACCAATTGAAAATTTAGGGTCAATTGTGAAGCGACGGTTGAGGCAGCACAAAAATCACCCATCAAACACTCAGGAGCTTTTTTAAACGAATGGAGCTGGAATGGGGGCGTATTCCAGAGCAATTTCTCCATAATTTGGTGAAAAGTATGCCAAAGCGTTGTTCCCAAGTAATTAAAAATAAGGCTTTATGGACTAAATACTAAAGAGAAAACATTGATTTTAAACAAGTCTAAAAACTAATGGAATATTTTTTGTTTTGTATAATATATTATTTTTTGAAAAAGTTATTATAAATAATAAAATTTAGTTAAATAAATAAAATGAAAAAAAAAAAAATAAAAAAGTTTTTAATTCTTATAAAAACTCTTACTTTAAATCAATTTTTCAAGTAAGCGAAAACATTTGACCACTCTTGCCCGTCACTGTATATGCTTCCGAAAACATTTCACTAATAGCAATAATTTTTAAAATTCTATCTATTGAACATAGTGAATTTCAGTATGTTTTATTTTATTTTAGTTTCATTCAGTATTCAGAACTTCAAAAAAGTAATCTGCATCCTAATCTCCTTTTGAGTCATACCCTATTTCCTTCGGCTGGCTTCGCAATAGTGCATTCTGTCATTCAATTTTCCAAGGCCTTGTTGATGGTTTCGGGCTGTAGCTCACAGATTGCTTGAGTCAAATCGCAGCTCCGAGGCAGCCAATCGACATCATCAAGATGACTGATAACACGATTTGGGAATTTGGTGCACAAAAGATAGATTGTGGGATGGACTGTGTGTCATGGCGCACCATCCTGCATGAACTAAAGATTGTCCAATTCCATTTCTTCCATTTCGATAAAAAAAAAATGTCTGTTAACATGGCTCTTTAATGTCCACCGTTGACCGACACGTTGTTCTCATCCTCATTTTCGAAAATGTCACAATCCGCACCAAACTGTCACTCTCTGTGGATGCATTGGCTTCTGGAAAATAACGTGCCGGTTTTCCGAGCCCCAGATGCGAAATTTTGTTTGTCAACGTAGCCGCCGAGATGACGCCTCGATGATGATTTTTCGCCCAAAATCGTTGTCCAATTCAAGCTGCTCTAAGGCCCAAACTGCGTAGCGATAACTTTTTTTGACTAATTAATTGAAAGTTATCTGCGATCTCTAGTCAAAATGTGTTTCGCCCAGCTTTGACAGTTGAGCCCATCAAATCGGAAACGTATTTGGACTAGAGCTTTAAAGTAAGTTGTTAAGTAAAGGCAATTTATTAACATTATCTCATCTTCGAGATTATGTCGACTTACATATTTATTCATGACTGCAATGTTATTCCATTTCATGACACAATTTTACGGGAAATCGTTGCACTTCCTGTCATTCTTCATATATAAAAATTTCAACTTCATACACATATTTCAGTTTCATTAAAATTAAAAAAAAAAAATATATTTTAATTTGCTTTATTTTTCTTCGCTCTCTTACTTTTCCACATTCCCATCGGAAAATTAACAATAATTACCAAACAATTCCAACAAACCATCGTGCTCTAGATCTATAACCCAAGTGCTTACTTACTACTCGTACCGCTGTTAAAGTGTATATCACTGTCTAAAAGAAGAACTGCTCATTAACCTAATTTGTGTTTTTTTTTTACCTGAAATTAATAGAAATAGAAAAATAAAAATATGAAAGCCACAAGCTGAGCACATACAGTTAAACTAATAATTCAGCTAAAGCTGGATCTCGTTATTGATGCGGTGGCGGCTGGAAACACATTTCGTTGAGTTTGACAGAACACGAAGAAAAAAGCATCCTACATCAACTACGTCAGTTGTTAGTGACTAAGGAGACAATTTTTGTTTACCATGTATGCGAACATGCTCGAATACAGTGCGGTTGACTTGGTTGACACCATTTGAAGGAAATGTTATTTAAAATGAATTTAGACGTTTTAACCATGTTCTTTTCCGAATTTAAGAACAGAAAAAGCAAAGTTACTGTTATTTATTCAATTCTTATTATTAATTTATAATACCCTACAAAAAGAATTTTGAGTGTTTCTACTCAAGCGAACTGTAGTGTGATTTTAATTTTTTTTTTCAATTTATCAACGAAACTGCTATAATAATGATAATAAAACACGACTTTTATGGTAACGGGTGCTTTAATTGAAAATTGCAAAATATAGCAAATTGCAACTGAAAATAAAATTTAAGCAAACAAAACTGTTTGTTAATAGCAGACTTGCCATTATACTCGACCATTTAATGAAGTATGATTCTTCGAAAAGTGGCAAAAATATCACATTAAAACTGACTCCAGAGAGCCGTGTGTCTTCGTGGACTTTTTATCTCCAGCTTCAAAAATAATAATAAAAACCAAAGCTAAAATAAATGTTAATTGCATTGAGCACCAACCAGCAGTTGCTGTCCATGACTTTGGCCATGATGGTTTTACTTGACGTGTCATTAACTCGCTGCAGTCATTTTGACATAAAGACAATGTCATTAGTGTCACGTTCTGATGATGTACATAAGTGCAGAAAAAGTTTTAATGTTAAAAACAAAAATAAACATAAACAATAATAAAATGGGTAACTGGGTTGCATGTAGTTGCTCTTAAAGCGAATGAAAACTGAGAATCAGAGGTTTTGAAATTATTTAGAGAAAACATTTTTCATAAATATCTAATGACACGACAATACAAGAGTGTTTGGAGGGTTGGTAGGTTTAGCTCAAACTCCTGGATCGTTTCTCGCCATCGACCCAGCTTTTCGAGGTAATTCCGTTTCTGAAATGTTTGAGGTTATGTAACAATTTTGATGGGGGCAATACCCCCATTTATTAGGCTTACTACAAGTTTAGTCTAACTTAAATATAGCTCTTATTATATAAATCATGGATGGAATTTGAAAGATGATTAAGATGGAGTTTCAGGTAGGTTGAACTGAGGTACAAGTCGAAACAGTTAATGTCACAGGTATGGTGGGTGGGCAGATAGAAGAGACGAGGATTTCTCAGATTAGTGGAATTAGTGTTGGAAGAGATGGAATTGTAGAGAGTTGTGCAGTCAACAGATTCTGAAAGTAGACGATAAATGAAGAGAATGTCGCTTATTGCTTTTTGTTCTTCCAGCGTATTCAAGTTAATTAGTAAAATTCGGTCTTCATACGGAGGTAGAATCAAAGGGTTATTCCCAGGCAGACTACGAAGGGCGAAACACAGGAAACGACTTTGAATGCTCTCGATTGTGGATATATGAATTTGTTGACAAACGGACCATACTTGACAGGCGTATTCAAGAAGGGGGCGAACAAAGGTTATGTATAAAGATCGGGTCTCGTAGAGAGCCAGAGAATTCTTTGGACCATCGTTTTACATTAAAGAATAATCTGGTCAATATGTCTGAGAGAGTTGAGCTCTCTAGCACATAAGACACCAAAGTCGCGAATTGATTCAGCGGTTGATATGGGTTCTCAAAGAGAAGACACAGATTGTGAAAAAGTGATTGTATGACATTTGAAAATATTTAGCTTTAGGTAAACAATTTTTCAGACAGAAAATGTCGAGATCAGGTTGAAGAAGAGTAGAATCGTATGTCGTCGGCGGGGTAGATTGAGATGTGGGAATATTTGATAAACATTTCTTTATCGTTATTAGGAAGAATAAAAAGAAGAGGTCCTAAGAGGCTGCCTGGTGGGACCCCGCATTTAGCTAGGAAACCATCAGAAAATGTAGATCTTAATCGAACTTCGTAATAAGGGGTTTTCAGGTTAGAAGAAATGCATTTTAAGAAGATATGTTCAAACCCAAAAGTGGAGAGTTTAAAGAGAATAAACTTTTGTGAAATTTCGTCCAAGGCCTAACTAAAATCGGTTGAGATAACGTCGAATTCCTTTCCATTTTCTAGGCCTGAGAGGCTAAATGATACAAATTCAATGAGGTTAGTCGTTGTGGAAATACCCTTGACAAAGTCGTGATGTCTAGAAAATGAGTGACTTACAGTGAAAACTTTTGTACAAAGGTTTTGGAATATGTAAAAGTTTAGCAGTTGGAAGATAGTTTGTAACCTTACACTTTCTTATGTATAGGGGTTATGAGAGGGAAATCTGTTTGAGATAGGGATAAACCGAAGATTTTTGAGATGGGAAGAGAGAGTGCTAAAGATAATTTTTTGAGAAATATGTCAGGGATATCATCTGGGTCGAGAATAAACTCATCATTAAGTTGGTTAAGGTTATTTTCGACAAGAAATTAATCAATGGTATGTGGTATTTATGGGCCGGAGGAGAAATTCGATAAATAATGGAAATAATTTCAATCAGGTATAAAGGAGTCGAGTAGTTGATAAAACATTGTTTTAAAAAACTAGCAAAAAAGTTGGCGATTGCTTGTGGTTCGTTTGGAATTTCGCTTTTGAAAGAGAGTTAGGATAGAGTTTTTATGGTATTGCCAGCTCAATTTTTTTTCGTCTTTCTTGATTAAAAAATTTTATTTTTTTACTAATCAATAAGTTGCCCTTATGTTACTTTCTGAGGTTATGGACAACATGATGGCATCGTTAGTAGCCTGGCGCCTAGGTCACAGATTTGATTAATGGCCACTGGCACGCATGTATTTTTTGGTCCTAATTTTTCCTAACTTTTTTTTTTAATAATTTTTACCAATAACAGATTATAATGTTGAGGTTCAACCGTAATGCATTATTATGTTGTGCAGCTCATTTTTGCTGTGAGATTAACACAGTTTTTTTTTTCTCACTGATTAGAGCTATGATAGCCGGCAGTATTAATATCAGAACGGGCACCTACAAAGTTGTGGATATTGATTACTTTGTTATCAATTTTATTTAATTCTCTTTTTGTGTGCAATTAAATTTGTTCAAATATAAACTCTGAGCGATTAGATAATAAATTTACCCATTATTTTGATAAAATGTTGTTTAAGTTTCCGATAGAGTAGGTAATGGTCTTTTATTACGCGCACAGAGTTAAAAGTTTATGCTAGTGATTAATATATTTTTCAAGCTTTTTGAAAGTGTATTTAATTTAGAAGGAATGCAAAGTAATTTATTATTGTAGATAAGATTGGTCGGAAAACTTTTCTTGCTTTGAAAATTTTTGAGGGCTTGAGTTTAAAATTTCAAAGTCACTCTTTTTTAGAACAATATTGCTAGTCAAAAATTTTTTCATGGTATCTTAAACTCTTTCTATAAGGTACAGGCAATCCCTTTACCACAATTTGATTTGTTTGTTTATACAGGGTGATTTGCATAAGGTGTGACAAAAAGCTAGGGCGTGTAGGTTGGATTTAGACAAGAAAAAAATCTTATGAGAGGGGGGGGTCTATTTCCCCCCGTTTAGGCGGGAGGGGCAATTTAAGAAAAAAATCACTTAAAACAGAAAAAAAAATATTAAAAAATAACGGTGATACCTACAGAGTAATGCTATAGCATTTTGAAAACCCAGAAATACATTCTTTAATTTTGTTTTTAAATAAAGTTGTTCGAGTGAATAGTTTTTGAAAATTAATTTTCAAAATCAAAATTTAAAAAAAAAATGAAAAATTTTTTTTTAAACAATTTTTTTTTCAAAATTTTACGTAATTAAGTATTATTTTTTTATTCAATATTCAATGCTCTTATTAATTTTTGATCAAACACAAAAAACCGGATGTCAAAATGTTTTGTTCTAAGAAAAGCCTTTTATTTTAGTTTTTTTCGTTTTTGGATTCTTAGGTGAATTTACGATTTGTAATGAAGCATTACAATTCTGCCACCCCCCTTGCTACGGACCTGTTAAAAATTAAAGAAAATGATTACTTACTGAACCGACAACATGCTCCCATAGCATGTGTCAACCGCAAGCCATAGCCAGCAACTGATTGCAAAGGAGCTTATCAGTAAACATAAATCAATGGCACAATTACACCACACTATCTACGCAAAAGCAACAACAACTACTAGGAGTGGTGAATTGATAGGAGGAATTTATTTACGAAGAAGGAAGAACTCCACTGAAGGCAGCAACTGGTCAACGATCAAGAACCTCGATGGTGGGTTTTCGAACAATAAAAGGAGAGATCGTTCGTCCTCTTCCGGTCGCCCCCTTGAATTATCGACTATGGCCTAGAACTAAGATGGTGAGTTAAGACTCAGACAAGAACTGACTGCCCTCTTACCGCCGACCAGCAACCATAAGTAATGTCGTTATGAGATAACATATAGTTTAATATGATGTCCCCGTCGCCCTCACCAGAAAAATGGATATGGAGGAAATTAATGTTATGAATAAACAAAAGCGATGACGTAGCAAAAGGCAGCATGTTGAGTGTAAATGTGCGCTTCATAACTTTACATCTCACGCATGGTTTAGCTGAAGAGTATGATAAAAGACCGCCCAACGTTCGACAAAAACACAGAGTGCGGTAGTCCACTAACGAGGTAACATCGGGACACAGAGTGCAGAAGACGTTCACCGAGGTAACATCGCACAAAGAAGTGCAGCGCAAGGTCTAGTTTCGGTCGACATAAGAACCCAGGAAGGTAATATAAGTATTAGAGTTGTAGACTTCCCCCCACCAGTGGTAAGGGGTCTCAACAAATTAGCACACGATTTGCCGGATTTTTATCCGTGATTTGCCAGATTCGTCTGTGATTTGCCGGATTCGTCCGTGATTTGCCGGTTTCGACCGTGATTTGCCAGATTCGTCTGTTGATTTGCCGGATTCGTCCGTGATTTGCCAGATTCGTCTGTGATTTGCCGGATTCGTCCGTGATTTGCCGGATTCGTCCGTGATTTGCCAGATTCGTCTGTGATTTGCCGGATTCGTCCGTGATTTGCCGGTTTCGACCGTGATTTGCCGGATTCGTCCGTGATTTGCCGGATTCGTCCGGGATTTGCCGGATTCGTCCGTGATTTGCCAGATTCGTCTGTGATTTGCCAGATTCGTCTGTGATTTGCCGGATTCGTCCGTGATTTGCCGGTTTCGACCGTGATTTGCCAGATTCGTCTGTGATTTGCCGGATTCGTCCGTGATTTGCCGGTTTCGACCGTAATTTGCCAGATTCGTCTGTGATTTGCCGGATTCGTCCGTGATTTGCCAGATTCGTCTGTGATTTGACGGTTTCGACCGTGATTTGCCGGATTCGTCCGTGATTTGCCAGATTCGTCTGTGATTTGCCGGTTTCGACCGTGATTTGCCAGATTCGTCTGTGATTTGCCGGTTTCGACCGTGATTTGCCGGATTCGTCCGTGATTTGCCAGATTCGTCTGTGATTTGCCGGATTCGTCCGTGATTTGCCGGATTCGTCCGTGATTTGCCAGATTCGTCTGTGATTTGCCGGATTTGTCCGTGATTTGCCGGTTTCGACCGTGATTTGCCAGATTCGTCTGTGATTTGCCGGATTCGTCCGTGATTTGCCGGTTTCGACCGTGATTTGCCAGATTCGTCTGTGATTTGCCGGATTCGTCCGTGATTTGCCAGATTCGTCTGTGATTTGCCGGTTTCGACCGTGATTTGCCGGATTCGTCCGTGATTTGCCAGATTCGTCTGTGATTTGCCGGATTCGTCCGTGATTTGCCAGATTCGTCTGTGATTTGCCAGATTCGTCTGTGATTTGCCGGATTCGTCCATTGATTTGCCGGATTCGTCCGTTGATTACCGGATGCAACTGAAGATTGCCAGGATCAGAAGCGAAGCACCACCTGTACCCGTTCATCTACACTCTACATAGTACAGAAACCAGGCGAATGCACTAAAAGGATATCTACCGAGAATAGATCCACATAGAAGAACGAACCAAGGATACCCACACAGGAAATCATTACTTATTGAAATTGTATATAAATTTATAAATGTAAAGTTAACTTAAGTTGCTTTTCGATATTTTTATTAATAAAGGTATATTGACGTTAAAATCTGGAGTTAGTACTACTTTAGATAGAACCCCGGTATACCGGCGAGCAAAACCTCAGCCTTTGACAAAAGTACATCACAGATTAAAAGGATTAACTTTCTTTTTACTATTTTTTTAATTATTGTCTTATAAGCATACAATAATGTGACAAAGTACTGGATTAACCATATTTCACACATTTTTTCATTGAGAACACCTGCGTGAGAGCATTGGATTAATATTGACCTGCGAATGTTTTTTAAATAATGCAACGTTACACGCCCTAACTAGTGATAGAAAAATGCAATTGTGAAATAAGAACAAAAATGTTCCTGAATCTTGAAATCAATTAAAATAAGAAATACATGCATATTTAGATAAAATACATAATTAATGTTTATTTAAATTTTTAACTATTTTTTAACTAAAGCTTATTACAAAAAATTTTCGATATGATCCCCATTTTGTAGAAGGCAAAGATTATAACAACGCCTTCTTATTGCTGCACATAAATTTATACTTATAAATTTTCCTGTAATTTGACTCCAGCCACTTCAATCCGTTGTTTCAGTTGTTCTAAAGATTCTATTTCCACTTCGTACACATAGTTCTTCATGAATCCCCAAGCATAAAAATCTAACGGAGTTAAATCTGGCGATCTAGGCGGCCATTCTATTGGACCGCCTCTTCCAATCCAATGGTCACTAAAATGTTCATCAAGCCAGTTCCTTACAGTGCGGCTGTAGTGTGCTGGAGCTCCATCTTGCTGGTAGATTAAATTGTCTGCTATGGCCAAGGGAACGTTGTCATTCAAATCGGGCAGAAGGTCTCGTAGTAACTACAAAATGGGGATCATACCGAAAATTTTTTGAAGTAAGCTTTAGTTAAAAAATAGTTAAAAATTTAAATAAACAGTAATTATTTATTTTATCTAAATATGCATGTATTTCTTATTTTAATTGATTTCAAGATTCAGGAACATTTTTGTTCTTATTTCGCAATTGCATTTTTCTGTCACTAGTTAGGGCGTGTAACGTTGCATTATTTAAAAAACATTCGCAGGTCAATATTAATCCAATGCTCTCACGCAGGTGTTCTCAATGAAAAAATGTGTTAATCCAGTACTTTGTCACTTTATTGTATGCTTATAAGACTGATAATAAAAAAATTATACAAAAAAAGTTAATCCTTTCTTTCGTAAATGCACCTAAGCCAAGCCGACCCCATCATAATAAAAAAGTGGCAGGTCAATTTTAAACCAATGCTCTCACGCAGGTGTTTTCAATGAAAAAATGTGTGAAATATGGTTAATCCAGTACTTTGTCACATTATTGTATGCTTATAAGACGATAATTAAAAAAATTGTAAAAAGAAAGTTAATCCTTTCAATCGTAAATTCACCTAAGAATCCAAAAACGTAAAAACTAAATTAAAGGGCTTTTCTTAGAACAAAAGTAGTTTTTGTTATTTTTGATTTTCTCAAAAAATCCAAAACATTTTGACATCCGGTTTTTTGTGTTTGATCAAAAATGATTATGAGCATTGAATATTGAATAAAAAAATAATACTTAATTACGTAAAATTTTGAAAAAAATTTGTTTAAAAAAAAATTTTCATTTTTTTTTTTCAAAATTTTGATTTTGAAAGTTAATTTTTCAAAAACTATTCACTCGAACAACTTTATTTAAAAACAAAATTAAAGAATGTATTTCTGGCTTTTCAAAATGCTATAGCATTATTCTGTAGGTATCACCGTTATTTTTTAATAATTTTTTTTCTGTTTTAAGTGATTTTTTTCTTAAATTGCCCCTCCCGCCTAAACGGGGGGAAATAGACCCCCCCTCCCATACGATTTTTTTCTTGTCTAAGTCCAACCTACACGCCCTAGCTTTTTGTCTTACCTTATGCAAATCACCCTGTATATGTTGCCGCTAAGGCAGGTGAACGTAGGTTATAAGAATTATTATTTTCCCATACAAGGTTTTTGTTAAAGTAAATAAAAAAAAACTACACGGTTCATTCCAAGATGAGCACAGAAAGGCGGTTTATTCGAGAATGAAATTAATGAGAACAAAGTTAGAAAGGTTAGTTAAGGTTTACATACATAGATCTATATACTTTACAATATGCATACAAAAGTAGTCTTATGTATGCTTTATATTAGTGTAACTTGAGAAATGTATATAACAAAACAAAGAATGTTTTAGTGTACGTTGATACAATATTTAACACTCCTCCTATCAATGTACAAAAAATATTTAAATGTAATTCATATTTATTTCTTTTAATTCAAATAGTAAAGTTTAAAATTTAGTCATTAATTTAAGGCAATTCAAATGTTTAGTTTTGTCTAAAGACTTTGTTAAGATATCGGCGACCATTTCGCAAGTGGGCTTGTACATAACTTTGATTTCATTATTATTTTGTGCCTCACGAGAGAAATGATATCGGATATCAATATGTTTGGATTTCGAATCTTGAATATTATCCTTAGCGAAACGAATGGCACTCTGGTTGTCACAAAAGATAACTGTTGGTTCCTTCACCTTGCATACATCAACTTCCTTCAGTAAACGTCTCATATAAATAACCTCCTTCGTAGCTTCGGAGAGTGCCATATACTCTGCTTCCATCGTCGAGAGCGCTACCGATTTTTGTTTTTTAGATTTCCAACATATAGGATTTCCCGCAAGCACTAAAATGTACCCGGAACACGATCTACGGTCTTCACAATCGTTGGCCCAGTCAGCATCGACGTATGCAAACAGGTCATCACTTGTCTTCTGGTAAGTAAGCTTGAAGTCGGCTGACCCCTTTAGGTATCTTAAGACTCTTTTTGCTGACATCCAATGAGTTTTGGCTGGATTCGATGTAAATCTACTTAAGAAACTCGCTGCGAAAGCAATGTCGGGACGTGATGCGTTCGCAAGATATATTAGAGAACCAATCAGTTCCCGATAGGGTACTTTTACTTTCGCTGGATTCTCCTTTGTTGTCAACGGCTTTTGATTCGCATACGTTCCATTTTCTAGAGGTGTTGAAACAGTTTTGGCATCGGACATACCAAACCTTTCGAGTAGTTTCTCGATGTATGTTTTTTGACTGATTCCAATTTTCCCAGTATCTCCTTCTCTGTTGACATTTAATCCAAGGATGCTCTTGACTCTGCCCAAATCCTTGATTTCGAATTCCTTCGACAATGCTTCTTTTGTTTCGTTCAGTATTTTCAAGTCATCCGATGCAATTAGTAAATCATCTACGTAAATGACGATGATGATGGTTGCGTTTTGACGTTTGCTGTAATATACACATTGAGCGGATGAAGCTCGGTTCAAGCCTATCTGCTTAAAAAATGCATCCAACTTCAAATGCCATTGCCGCCCTGCTTGTTTAAGGCCATAAAGTGGGCGAAGAAGTTTACATACTTTTTCTCGACTATAGTTGTTAAATTCATTGTTTGGGTACATAGGTTGTTCCATATACACTTCCTCATTCAGCTCCCCTTGGACATATGCCGTGATGACATCCATTTGGTGTAAGTGTAATTTCATATTCGCACACAAAGCGAAGAGTGTACGAATTGTTTCATACCTTGCCACGGGAGCAAACACCTCGTTATAGTCCACTCCTGCCTTCTGCTCACAACCCCTAGCCACAAGCCTAGCTTTGTATCGGTCGATTGATCCATCTTCTTTTCGCTTGATACGAAATACCCATCTATTGCTAAGCACTGTTTTCTCTTTAGGGCGATCGACCAGAATCCATGTATTGTTTTTATTTAAAGACTGTAGCTCTAAACTCATCGCCTCTACCCATAGTTGACGATCGTTTCTTGACATAGCTTCGTGAAAAGATAAGGATTCAATTAGTAAGTCATCAAAAGCTAAATTTACCTCGTGTTTATTTTTTTTCTTTCCACATCGCAAAGTCATGAAATGTGATGACTCGTATTCTCCTACGTCACTGTTCGCTGAAGAATAATTTTCGTCAATGTCAGAATTGAGTTGTAATTCTTCATGTTTGTTAGATTTCGATGAAATCTTTACATCTTCCTGTTCATCGAATTTTTGCATGTTAATATCGTCCTGCTTTACTTCTTCCTGTTCTTTTTGATCAAGTTCTTTAATTGATGGTGGTGGCGTCAGATCATTTTCGTGTTTTGTGTTGAGTAACCCTGTATGTTGCAGTGTGTAATTTTTGGGATTTATTTCTTCAAAGAATTTAACGTCTCTGCTCCGTATTATCTTCTTTGTGTTGAAATCCCATAGTCTGTATGCTTTTGACTCTTGGGAATACCCAACTAAGCGAAATTCTTTTCCCTTGGGATCTAGCTTCTTTCTTCCAGGTGTCTTGTCTAGCGCGATTACCTTACTTCCAAACGCTCTCAGAAAGCTTACATCAGGTTTCTTGCCGCTCCATGCTTCAAAAGGTGTCATATTACCAAGAGTGCTTGTTGGGCATCTGTTCCGAATGAAGGCAGCTGTGCTTACTGCTTCAGCCCACAAATATTTTGGGAGACCGGCTTCTATTAACATACATCTTACCATGTCTAAAAGCGTTCTGTTGAATCTTTCCGCTACTCCATTTTGTTGTGGAGTATGTGGAACCGAAAGCTGTCTCTGAGTGCCATCATCTCTTAGAAGTTGATTGAATTCTTTTGACAAATATTCTGCTCCGTTGTCACTTCTTAGGAACTTAATTTTTCTCCCAGTAAAACGTTCTACTCGTAATTTGTAATTTCTAAATGCATTTAATACTTGACTTCTGCAATTCATGGTTTCTACTTCAACGAATCTTGATTTATCGTCAATAAAGGTTACAAAATATTGCGCACCTCCGAGGGATTTGACGTTTATGGGACCACAAACATCAGTGTGCACTATGTCAAGGATTTCTTCAGCTATATTTTGCGAAGACTTAAAGGCCCTTTGACAAATTTTTCCTTTTTGACATATTGCACAATTTACGTCCTCATTCGTCCATTTGCAATTTATTCCTTGTACACAATTTACATCTTGCATCATTCGTAATTGTTTAAAATTCAAATGGCCAAGCCTCTGATGCCACAATATCAAATTTGAAGATTCATTTTTTTCACAATAAAGTGCGTTATCAGTGAAATCATTTACGCCCTCTTCCGCAATCACGAAGATTTTTCCCATTTTGGGTGCTCTGAGATAAAATGATTTGTGTTTTTTAATCGTGACTTGATTTTCATCAAAGGTAAATGTAAAACCGTTCTTTGTAGCTTGCGAAATGGACAGAAGGTTATGACGTAAATTCGGTACAAAAAACACTTCGCGCAAATATATGCTTATTATTTTTCCACTCATGCACTTCACAGAGATTGATACAGTTCCTATTCCATGTGCTTCGATTATATCATGTCCAGCGGTTCTTATTTGCTTTCGTTCCCAGCTCTCCCATTTTATAAATTTTGATTTGTCGTTGCACATATGTGCGCTCGCACCGCTATCGACACACCAACAAACTTTATATAAGATGTCATTTATATCGGTACTCGACACTTCTGACGTCATAGCATTTTCGTATTTACTAATGTCTATGTGACTTACACCTACATTCATAGCATTTTCATATCTGTTATTTGTTTTTCCGTTTCTTTTAGTTCGACACTCTCTGGCTATGTGGCCTATTTTACCGCAAGAGTAACACTTCACTTGAAACTTTTGTTTTTTATGCAAAAACGGTGGATGTTTCTGTACCGTTGACTGTGTCATTCTTTTTGCATGTTTTTTTTTCTTGAGACCATAACGCTTGTGTGTCCGTTTCGTCGTAGCTATTTAAACTATGAGTTTTTCTTGCATCTTCTTCCAACAGCTTTACCTTGAGTGTGCTTACTTCGGGCAAATCATCTCTCGCCTCTATCGCAACACAGAAATTTTCATATTCTGGTGGCAAAGTGTTGAGGAGCATAATAGAAAGCAATTCTTTTGGAATGGTGATTCCCACTTCCTCCAGTTGATCTGCACGATTTTGAAAATCTTGCAGGTGCTGTTGCATGCTGCTGTTATGTTGTTTTTTCATTTGAAATAATTGCCTGTACAACATAATCTTCTTGGTGGGTCCTTTGGATGTATGTACTTTTTCGAGAGCTTTCCATGCCCCGTGGGATGTTGTTGACTTCCGAATATAACTCATCTGACTTTCCTTAACTCCCAGGAATATCATTGCTTGTGCCTTACCATCTCTGTTCTTCCACTGTGCCTTTTCTGCCTCTGTTGCCGTGTTAACAAAAACATTTGATCCATTGGCATAGTCCCAAAGATCACTGCAAATTAAAATGCTTCTCATTTGAAGCTTCCAAGACTCGTAATTGTCTTCTCCAAGTTTGTCTATATTAGAATTAGATACGGCGTGCATTGTTTTTTTTTTCGTTTTTAAATAAACTTTTCAAATCGCGCTTTAAATTACTTTTTATTCTCGATTCTCAAATAATATACATACACTATCAGACCACTGGGCCCATAACCTGTTAAAGTAAATAAAAAAAAACTACACGGTTCATTCCAAGATGAGCACAGAAAGGCGGTTTATTCGAGAATGAAATTAATGAGAACAAAGTTAGAAAGGTAAGTTAAGGTTTACATACATAGATCTATATACTTTACAATATGCATACAAAAGTAGTCTTATGTATGCTTTATATTAGTGTAACTTGAGAAATGTATATAACAAAACAAAGAATGTTTTAGTGTACGTTGATACAATATTTAACAGTTTTCACATAGTGAATGCTATGTTTCTATCGATCGACCACTCGGCAGTGCTAGCATCAACTAATTGTCAATTCGTGGGTTAAAATCTTGATCGAAAAATGATTCACATTTGTACAGCTGACGCTAAGTAATTCTTGTTTTAGTTTCACAACAAATAGAATATTACTTTTAGCTGGTTCTTATTAACCTCTTTAACAAATATTGAATTAATTTTATTATCTAAAAAAATAAAAACAGAATGTATTAAAATTAAAAAAAATATGTGTATAAACCGCCTATTTAACATTCAATCTTTAAGATTAAAACTACATTAACCCTTGAACGATAATTTTTCTCCCACACTTCATTTATGATTTCCTGTCGACAGAAAATCAAAAAGTATTTTTATTTTACAAATATCAAAATAGAAACTAGGCCAATCGCAGGAAAACATGATAAAACGAATTCATATTGATTATAAAAATAATGCAGAGCGTTCTCAGATACACAAATGGCCACGCCATTCAAATCGAAATACCTACTCTACAGAATAAATACTTTTTAATACTTATTTGTTTGATAGCTAACAAAGCATAATAATAGATTATTGTTGTGGAGTTTTTAAAATACAGGCGGTTAAAAAAAATAAATATTTTTTTTTCAACGGAATACCGAGTGAAGTGATTGAGTTATCAAAATGAGTAGAGGATTTTGTGTAAGACGAATGCAATTCATAATACCATTGGAAGGCTTCTAGTTCATCTTTTTGTTTGTTTGATGGAAGGTTTCAAACTCTTCCCATTATGAAAATCTTGATTGTCCTGTGGCTCTAACTCTAATATTCCTTCTTTTATAATTTGATCATATAAGCTGCATTGTATCATTGTGTCTATCAGTGGCGTGTCGCGAATAATTTAAAATGGGAAGACGTTACCAAAGTTTGGACTTCTTGTCAAAAACATCTGGAAATTTTTGAGAACCTACCAAAATATTAATAGGTGCGTTTTATTATTCACAAATCTATCTGGATCCGGATCTGGATTAAGTTTCAACATGTATTACAAAAACAATTTGGGATCCTGTTTTCTATCGGGATCTATTTCAAAGATCCAAAAATTAGGTATTACACTGGCGAGTAGATGGCTTTTTATGGTAAGGTAGTGTAAGTTATGGTGTAAAGAAAAAAGACAAGACATAATTTAAAATTTCCAAACCCAAGGATAAAAAGAGACGGACTTATAACACTGCTGTCACTAAGATCCGTATCGTTTTATTTTCAAGGGAAGATCCAGATCCGGATCCAGATAGATTTGTGAATAATAAAACGCACCTAATGTCATCAGGGAAAGCCTGGAAGATACTTTAACAAGATCCAAACCAGAGAAGGAAATTATCACAGACTATTAGGCGGTTGTTAAAACCATTGTTTATAGTACATCGTCCTTTAAATTTAATATTAACCTATAGTAAATCCCAAACACTTAATCTAAATATGCAAACCCAGGCAAGATATAGTCAGGATCGTAGTTACTTGAAACAAACACGCTGCTGCAGCGCGCTGTACGGTCTAGCGGGAAAAGAAAAGAGTCCTCCATTTCCTGTGCAAATGCTAACCAAATTTAGAGCAAAATCATTAGGAAGACATCAACGAATTTTTGGGAAAGAAGATCAAAGCCTTGACCTTTTTCTCACCGCGAAAAAATGGCTCTTCGGTTTGTCCTGTGCCGTGACCTCCATTTGATTCTTTAGATCCCGAGCTAGCGGATTGAGGACTTTTACGGATCTTCACGGTGCAGCGGGCCGGATGATCACTCAATAGAATTGGCTACTGTGTCAGCACTAATAACCAGCTACCTAGATTCGCACAGTGTAGATTTTTTGTTTTGTTTTATAATTCACACGCGCTCAAGGATTTATTAAGAGATGGTGTCGGATGAGTATGGTGTTCCGTTTCAGTCACAAAAATCACCACTGACAACCGGGAATGAATACCCGATACAGTCAACCGACCATTTTTTTGGCATGTACGAGTAAGTTTATTATAAAAATAATTATACTTAAGTCACTGTATAGTTAAGCCCCCAATAAGCCAACAAATGTAAATTTTCATACATAGTATCTTACGAGTTTAAGTTGTAAGCCAAATTGTAAATACATACGGTCTTGTGAATAAAAAAAAGATAAAGCTTAAACTTGGATTTTTAAGTAAAAACTAGATTTTTAGTGAATAAAAATAAGCTTAAGCTAGCTAGTTAAAAATGTTTTCTAGTAATAGCTATTTAAAAATAGCCAACGCTAAATTCTATTTGTTCTAGCTTGTTTTTCAAGCCAAGTGAATAAAAATAGCTTAAACTAGAATATTATAGTTAAAGCTACAAAAATTTCAAGATTTTTTGACTAGGCCATATTTTCAGTAATCTATGAAACAGGTACTAAAAACTTGTGCGACATGTTAATTAGGTAAATATAAAGGAATAGCTCAAAAATAAGACAGTGAACGTATAGACGATGGACGATATGATAAAAACTTTTTTACCCGAAGCCAATACTTGCTCTATAGAACAGTTAACAAATTGTGGCAAAACAACCTTCCTTTCGGTCATACATGTACAGTTCTAGCTAAAGCTACTTAGTCGAAACATGTAAATAAAAAACGAACTGCTTAAATTACAAAGCTTAAGCTAGAACTTTCTAACGCAACCTATTTAGCGTTATCATTTTTTTATTCACATGAAACAAATCTTAAGCTAGAACTACTCGTATTAAGCTTTAGCTGCTAGTAAAAGCTATGTCTAGTTGGCTTTAGCTTCCTCCAAAAGAAAAGTCTTAACTCTTTTTTTATTCACAAGACTCATAGTATGTTCAATAAAACAAAATTAAATTGAATTGGTACGTTTGAGTGAGTGATGACTATGCAAAAGCAAACAGACAATAAGAGACATCAAAACCTACTAGATCCTTTCTTCTTTGAACACAATACAAACTGGATGACTTGGTGTCTACAATCCACAGTCTCCCATGTCAATTCCATCCAAAGGTTCACACGAGTTATGGTATCAAAATGGAGGGAGCACTTCCTCGCAAATTTGGCTTTATGGCCAGATTGCCATTTCTACCTACCTAACCTTAATGTCACCGAAACCTGCACGGCTCCAAATACTGACGGAATTTAAAAAAATAAGAAGACATGCCAAACAAAAAATTTTACTTATCCAGTAAGCCACGAGTGTTTTTGGTACAAGATTGCATATTAAGTGAAAGGATAAGCTGGCTTGTAATCTTCTTTTAAGGAAGGCATAGGTAGAAACGTTATAAGTCCATAAAATAATTTTGCGTTTTAACGTCAACTTCACATGTTAGCTAAGTCCTAAACGAGTCAACTTATTTTCTTCAAATTTGGAACATTTATGAAAATATTCTTTAAAAAGTTATGTTTCAAATTTTAAGAAAATCGATTAACCAGTTTAGGTTCTAGCTCGACGTTAAGTGAAGATGAGAACGCAAATAATTCTACGGAATTATCATGTTTCTACCAAACAGCACAGATATATTATAGCTTACTAGATCTATTTGATTCCTCTATAAGAAAATGTGTTAAGCAGCAATATATGCTTAGTAATGAAATTTTCTAAAAACCTTAACATTTCGTTCATCAGTTCATTAAAGTGTAAAACTTTTCACTTTTTTGATTGTATTTTATGCAAATTGGCTTTTCACAACACTAGATTTTTTTTAATAATACAAATTCTTTATACTACTGAAATAAAGCAGCCAATAAATAAGCCAAGAAGACGTAGCACTAATTAATTGGACTTGCTAAATTATTGATTCAAAATAGCGTTTTTTGAATTGATTGAATTCTGCCATCTTATACTACGTTTCCACTAAACTGAGATTTACTAGTAATTAGCCTTAATTTTGTACAAATCTCGAAAATTACCTATACAAAATTAAATAATATAAATATTAGAAATTAATATTGATAAATCTTCCTAGGGTCAATTACTTTTGGTAGTTGGACTAACCTATACCTATATAGAGCTGAACCCATTTACTGCACAATCGACTTTTTTGTCGCTTCGTTGTCATTAGATGAAGTTTCTGTCTTCAAATATTTGAAAAATAGTATCGAAGTTAATCTACTTGTTAATCTTTTTGTCCGGTTGAAATACTTCATAGATTTATTGAATCTAAACTAAGGTAATACTTTCACATATCAACTAAATACTCGTATCTAGCACCCGTCTGCTAATTTTCTAGGACTATTTGTTTAACAACTGAAAGTTCCTTAAAAATCAAAGTTTCTATAATGCAAATCGTATCGTTTAAAATGTGTGCGACTTATTAATGAATATGAATACTAATCAGTGTTTACGAATAATTTGCTAGGTATTCGTAAACAAGCTTAAGTTTATAAATAAACAACAAATTTTATACAGCTTTTCACACTTTGAAAATTCAATTAACATATCAAAATTAATTAATTGTCATACTTAGGATAAATAACACTCTCTTTAAAGAAATATGACTTATCTTAAACATGTTAAGTTAAACAATTCTAAGTAGGAAAAGTAATGTAACTTCAATGATAAAAAACAATTAAAGAATAATCAAAATGATTTCTTAAGACTACAAAATGTATACTTCTGACTCAGATGATTATATCGACTTTCTTTTTGTTGTTCTAGTTCTTTTATCTAAGAGGGTAAAAATAATATCCCAGAATAGAATAGAATAGAATAGAATAGAATAGAATAGAATAGAATATAATAGAATAGAATAGAATAGAATAGAATAGAATAGAATAGAATAGAATAGAATAGAATAGAATAGAATAGAATAGAATAGAATAGAATAGAATAGAATAGAATAGAATAGAATAGAATAGAATAGAATAGAATAGAATAGAATAGAATAGAATAGAATAGAATAGAATAGAATAGAATAGAATAGAAAAGAATAGAATAGAATAGAATAGAATATAATAGAATAGAATAGAATAGAATAGAATAGAATAGAAAATGTGGTTTAAAATTGCCAGATACCTCAAGTTCTTCTCTGATATTTATACCACACATCCTTTGTAATATTTTGGCGGTTTACAATTCTTGTTGATGCTTGCCTAGTCAAAAGATCTTGTGCATCTTCGTTTAAATTTTTTGTGAGTTACATTTTCCTTAACAAAACGTAATATTTACTTTGTCTGCTGCTATAAGTCGCAGATCCCTTAGATAATTTTATTATTATCGGCGACTTCAACCTTCCACAACTGTGATGCGGTCAATCAGAAGATGAAGCATCTTTTATGTCTTCAAACTCCTTCTCTAAAAAAGAAGTTCCTGCTTACATATGATTTTTTGACTAAAGTCTTTTCTAGGTTAGTGGCATTACGTACAACTTAGGTAGACAACTTGATATAATTTTTTCATCAGTGCCGGTAATTCCCCTATTGTTTCCCTAAGCTTTGACCTACTATCTACCCTCCTCTTCCCTTCATATTTTCCTTTGAATTTACTTCCATTTTCAATTTTCTCAACGCTGACTTGGTTTATCTTAATAATCTTACTAAACACATTGATTTCCCTTCCTTTCGGAACAATAAAAATTCAATTGCTACAGCCCGGGAATTTTTCTACATGTCTATTTTTAACATTTATGTTTTTGGTCTGATATTATCTCAATAGAAAGAGGAACTTGGAAAACAGTTGAAGGGAGCTGAAGTGATCACAACTGTACAGATGACGTTTTGGAGTAGGTAGTAGAATACCTTAACCTATAAGGAGGGAACATACTCATATGAAAGGAAAATATTATTATGATCATACATTATGACCCCAGAAGAATGATTTTCTTCTTTCAAAAACTACAACGATAGCCCTACCCATGTTTTTAGAAGAATTCAACTAAAAAAATTAATTGCAAATTTATTTATTTTATTTTAAGTTTCTGACTTCTTCACTGGTACTGAAGATATGGAGGGGTCAAAAACCGCCTGAGTTTGTTCCTGTAAAAAGGGTGTAGTGCCAGAACTTGGCTGGGCACTACCGTGCCCTTTGATTTGCTTCTCGGTCGAGTTGTTCTTCTGGTCGCTTGTAACAACAGGTTCTATTTTATTTGCATTCCTTTTGAATTAAATTTTGAACTCCTTAACATCTGCCAAAAAAATTACAAACTATAGTACATTTACTTCGATTTTCTTAAACCATGGTTAACAACCTTTTTTAATGCTTAAGTTATTATTTGTTTATAAGACATTAAAATTTATGAGATTTTTTTATTTCAAACTTCACAGAAAAATTAATTATCATAGCCTTTTAACCTAACCTAAGAAAGTTAAACATTTCAAAATCAGTTACTTTAATAGGTTCATCAACCCAAAGCAACCTTGCCCACTAAATTATGCCAACAAAAAAATTAAAGCAACTACTAACCGTGATAAATGACTGTCTCGGATTCAGGGTCAAAAAATAACCAGCACTAAAAAAAAAACAGCTAACTTCGCTTCATATAAATTGCTACTTTCTTGCACCACCTGGGCTTGAATTAACGAATTCTTAAACTCAAGATGGAAGCATAAATCTTCTTAATCTCCTACAAAATAGTAATTTTTTTTTCTCGTGCAAGAAAAACCAACACAGAAAACCACAATAATACAAAATTGTTTCACTCGTTTTCTTTTTCTAGAAATAAATAACAAAAAACAAAAAAAAAAATGAATTTATCTCACAACGTGTAATGCATAAAGATACGAACACAATATCGCATCCCAGCAAAGAGTCAAAATGTAAACGACCTTAGAGATAAACAACAAGCGTATCGACCAGCAGATGATGATGGAACTTCAAAAAAGAATAAAAAAAGAATTAGACGAGATAATAAAAATGAAAACACACAAAATGCAGTGCACTACAACTTCACACGTAATAAATCATCAGCTGGTATCTATAGAGGAAGAAACAAGCGTACAATGATGTATCTAGATATAAAGAGATACAACAGTTTTTTGTTTTGTGTAGAAACTGGGTTGGACTAAGTCCGGGCGAAGCCTTGAGCAATACAAGTCCTCAGATTTCAACTTCGAAAACGAACTTGACACACACAAAAAAGCCAATTAACAACCTGTGTTCTACCGGTCTGAGATGTGTGGCCCTTAATAAACAATTTGGAGCCCATAACACATATTCGATTTCGGACAAACCGGCCCTGTGTAGATGCGACGTTTGCCATGTTGCAAGTTCACAGTCTGGTTTCTTGAGTTTTTGTTTCACTCGTTGGTTGAATATGATCGCTGTCGTCGTCTTCATTGTCAAAAGAATACAACCAACCAACAAAAATAAAGCCTAAGAAGCTAAAGATTTTCTTTTTCTCTTCATTCCAATGCCAGTTTACACTTCACTTGCCGCATGAGACCTAGTTTATGTGCAGGGCAACATTCACGCGCTGATAAACTCAACAAACAGGAGCTGAATCCAGAATAGCAGAAACCCATCATTCTGTAGTCTGAAGCCTGAACTGAAGGCTAGTTGAGGTTTAGAAATCGGAATCGGAATTGAAATTGTTAAACTGGTAAAGAATGAATACTCCTGCTAACACAAGAGAAGAGAAGAATCACATGTATATAGTATAAAAGTTGAAACGAGTTCAATAAACGCTCTAATCACACCAGAAAACAGCGCAGTGCAACGTTAGAAAAAGTATGGGTACTTAGAGACTAACAAGGGCAAACAGTCGACGGACGTCAACTTCATGTTTCTTTCATGCTCTATTACCAAGAAGAATTTCATTAGTAGCTCAAATGGGACAGTAGATTACAATTAAGTTGTGTCAATATCTTCAACACTTGAAAACTTGTGTAAATTGAAATTAGTTCTCTTAACAAAGTGAAGCCGTTTTTGAGTTGGAAGTTCAATACAGGTTGGTAGATACAGGTGCTAAGAAACACAGAATGGGATCAAAAGTTATTTTGTTGACTTACTCTAACATACTTGTACATACGGTGTTTCCAATTCGACCCGACAAAGTTCCAAAGAATTGAAGAGTGGTGGAAGGACATAACTCCACAAGATATACATCAATCCCTAATTGACTTATGTCCAATTTCTGAGCGGCATAAATCCGCGATTTAAGTAAGGTTTCATGCCCTAAACCAAGTTGAACCCAATTTCATAAAAAGTTTTATGGAATTATTTCCCAACTGGAGTGTTTTGCTTTCAAATTAATCCTATTTTCTATGAATGTTTTCTTCACAGTTGTCATAAATGGAGTTAGGTAAAATAAGGCCAAAATTTAACGTTTAACGTAGAGTCAGGATAACTTTTCGGCCGTAAATATACAAAATTCGCCCGACATATAAATGGTGGGCCAAATACAAGTTTCTTTTTAAAAACTCAATGAAATGAACAAAATTAAATTTGTTTCATGTATTATGGCTTTATTATTAAGAGCAAAAATTCCCATTAATCATGAAACACAACGTCGTTCAAGGGGCTGCCCCTCCTGGCTTCGCAGTTGCGCATTCTGTCACTCCAATTTTCCAAGACCTTGTTGATGGTTTCGGACTGTAGCTCATTGATTGCTTTGATGATATTGGCCTTAAGTGCTTGAATAGTTATCGGATTTTTTTTTTTTTTTTTTTTTAGGCGGCCAATTGACATCGTCGAGACGACTGATAACACGATTTGGGAATATGGTTCGCAAAAGATTGTTGGTTTGTTTGGGAGAGCGAAAAAAAGTCTGTTTCAACGGATTGAAATGAAATTTGGCACACATGTTTAAATCAGTCTTATACGAGTACATGTTTTATCAAAATTTGGTTAAGAAAAAATTATTAGAAAACAAGTTATTGACAAGTTATTTTTTTAAAATTTGAGGGTTTTTTTTTTTTTTTTTTTTTTCGTGGGTAGGTTAGGTTAGGTTGGAGTGGCTGTCTAGTTGTTGTTGACTCACTTAGACCTCAAGGATCCGTTGTGATACCACTAAAGAAGTTACTCATGGAAGAGTAATGAATTTAAACAAACCATTTCGTGCTTTTAATAAAGTTAGAGAGACATTTTGTGTCGATTGTTGCCAGTTCACTAGTATTATCGAAGAAGGGATTACCGAGATAATTATTCCTTCTATTGGAGAGTGCTGGACATGTACATAGAAGGTGTTGGACTGTTTCCTCTTCCTCCTCGTCCATGCAGCTTCTACAGAAGTCATTTGTGTAGACTCCTAGCCTCAAAGCATGTCTACCTATGAGGCAGTGTCCTGTTATAACTCCAATTGTAGAGCTTATGTTTTGTCTGCTCAGGGAGATCAAGCCTTTTGACCGTTTTAGGTCTATGCTTGGCCATGTGGTACCCTGTGACCATCTAGCATTTGTTGATTCTAGAGCATATTGTTTGAGAAGATGTTTGCATGTAGCAAGTGGTGTTCCTATGTTATGTTTTTGTCTAACAGTAGGCAGAAGTGTTCCGTTTTTGGCGAGCTCATCGGCCTTGCAATTTCCCGGAATGTCTCTGTGGCCCGGCACCCAAATAAGGTGAATATTAAACTGTTCTGTCATCTCATTCAGAGATGATCGACAATCGTGGACTAATTGAGAGTTAGTGGAGACAGACGCGAGAGATTTGAGGGCGGCTTGGCTGTCCGAGAAGATTCGTATATCCTTGCAAGATATAACGTTTTCTTTGAGCCAGGATAGTGCCTCTTTAATCGCCATTACTTCTGCCTGGAATACACTACATTGATTGGGAAGTCTATATGAAAGACTGAGATTCAGTTGTTTCGAATAGATGCCACTTCCAACGCGTTATCGGTCTTTGAACCGTCTGTATAGAAGTGTACCGCATTGTCTTCCAGGGGTCTCTCTTCTTCCCAAGACGATCTTGAAGGGATGGAAACAAGGAAGTTGTTATCGAATACCATTTTTGGGGTGGTATAGTCTAAGCGATCTGGGATAGATCTGAAGTTGTCTAAGATGGTTGTATGACCAGTATTGTTACTGATCCATTGAGAGGTGGCTCTAAGTCTCACGCATGAGTTGGCTGCCACCATTTTGGAGAAGATGTCAAGAGGTGTTAGGTTTAAAAGCACTTCCAGGGCTGCGGTTGGTGTCGAGCAAAGTGCTCCTGTGATGCACATACCTGCTGACCGCTGGACTTCGATTAGTTTATTTAGATTTACCATCTTGTCCAGAGCGGTCCACCATACGACAAATATATATGAGTATATATATGAGTATCGGTCTGATTACCGAGGTGTATAGCCAGTGGGTTATTTTTGGGGAGAAGCCCCATTTCGATCCTATTGCCTTTTTACAAGTGAAAAGCGCTACGGTAGCCTTTTTTACTCTTTCATCAATATTTGCCTTCCAATTTAGTTTTTTGTCTAAAATGAGGCCTAAATATTTGGCCTGGTCGGAAAAGCTTAATGGTATTCCTTTAATCTTGGGTGGGTTAATCTGAGTAATTTTGTACCTTCTCGTAAAGAGTACTAATTCTGTTTTATGTGGATTGACGTCCAAGCCACACTGCTTAGCCCACTTTGTTAGCCTATTTAAGGCATTTTGTAGGAGTTCTGAGAGAACTTGGGGATGTTTCCCAAATACAGATATTGCAACATCGTCAGCATAGGCAATCACCTTGAAACCCTCTGCTTCCATTGAGAGGCGAAAGGACCCCACCTTGGGGGGTACCTCGATTCACCGATCTGGTGGTAGTAAAACTTCTCATGCTGGAAGTTATTGTCCTGCTTTTGAGCATGAGACTTATAAGGTCAATGAGTGGTTTCTCTAATTTCAGCTTGTTCATTGCTGTTGTGATCGCCTGGTAGCTGACGTTGTTGAAAGCTCCTTCGATATCTAGGAAAGCTACTAGATTGTATTCTTTGTATTTGAGGGAATATTCAATACCACGTACCAGCGAATGAAGTGCTGTTTCTATTGATTTTCCCTTAGAGTACGCATGTTGAGCTGTGGAAATGAGACATGGTTTTAAGTTATGTCTGATGTGAATTTCAATCAATCTTTCCAAGGTTTTAAGAAGGAAGGGTAGGTTTCGTGGGTAGGTGAAGAATCTTCATAGACACAATGAGCCCGGTACTCATAGTAGTGTGAGATTCTAAGTCACTAAAAAACACCTGCCTTTTGTTCATGAGACTACAACTAAGTTACCTTATCAAGTAGTTTAAATTTCATGATATAATCACGTTTGGCAGGTAGCTCCCTACTGAGAGGACCTGCGGATACCGCATTTGGCGCTAGGTCAAACGGTCTGGTTCTTTGAAATCGGCGCACAAGGTTTGTCTCATCAATTGTTTGTCGAATAATTCTATTACTATGGTCATTTAAGCGAGTTCGTAGCTTCCCAGCAAAAACTGCTATTTCATCTTCAACAGTTGGTAATCGTAAGTCTCTGTGTAAATCACTGTTTCTAATGTACCACGGAGCATTAACGATTTCTCTGAGAACTTTTTTCTGATAAGATTGTAATATTATTTGTCTATTGCTTGGTTTAGTACAACCCCAAAGTTGTATACCGTAGGTCCATACTGGTTTTATCACTTGCTTATATAAGCAATTTATTGTAGATGCTGAGTTTTTTTTTTAATTTATTTTCAAGTTGATCTCGTTTCTTTTTAACGTGAGTTTTCCATTTAAGCTTAGCGCCTAGTGTCATTCCTAGGTACTTTGCTTCATTAGCATATGGTATTTGCACCGAATTAATGTAACTGGGCAGATTGGTAATTTTTTTGTAAGTAAAATTAATATGTGTTGCTTTGGTCTCATTAAGAACAATTTGCCATTTCTTAGTCCATACCGAAATTTTATCTAGAGCTTGTTGGAGCTTCTCGGTTGCAGATTCAACTGAATCGGATATTGCAAGTATAGCCGTATCGTCTGCAAAAGTACCTATTATGGTATCTTCTTTTTGAGGAACATCGCTAGTGTATAGTACGAACAGAATCGGACCGAGAACACTTCCCTGGGGAACACCAACATTGATTTCCTTGAAATACGAATATTCCCTCCCTTGCTTAACTCGAAATAGCCTATTTTCGAGGTAGGACTCAAGGATGTAATATATTTGATCCGGAAAGACCTGTCGCAGTTTAAACTTAATGCCATCGTGTCAGACCTTGTCGAAAGCTTGAGAGACGTCAAGAAATGCGCTTGAACATACATTTTTTCCCTCTAGTGATTCCTCAATTTCATTGGTTATCCTGTACACCTGATCAATTGTTGAGTGGCTTTTTCGGAAACCAAATTGATGGTCAGGAATAAGTCGCTTTTCTTCGATAATAGGAAGCAGTCGATTTGATAAGATTTTCTCAAATACCTTGGAGATTAGTGGCAAGAGGGAAATCGGTCTATAAGATTTCTTTTCGTTCGGAGACTTTCCCGGTTTTGGAACCATTAGAACATCTGCGACTTTCCATTGGCGTGGAACGTATAAAAGCCTTAACGCCGCATTCATAAGGTGCTGAAGTTTAATTGCTGCTTTTCTGGGTAGTTCTTTAAGCACGCGAGCATTAATTAGGTCGTACCCAGGAGCTTTATTATTTTCAAGATTTTTAATAGCTTGATAAAGTTCTGATAACGTGATATTCCAAATAAGAAAGTTTTCAGATGGCCAGTGGATATCACCATGTTCATTTATCAACGCCTGACCGTCAAAAGGTTTAAAAGTTTCCTCTAGATGTTCAGCAAATAAATCGGCTTTGAGGGTTTTGATGTTGTGTTTAAATAAAAGTTTCTTTTTAGTAAAATTTGAAATTTTTATTTTCAATATAAAATTAAATAAATAAATATTATTCAAACTATCATAAAATAATAATATTATTTCATGTATTTTTTTTTGAAGAAAATTGAGTTGAAAGTTGAAAATTTTGGCAGGCAGAAATAAATGGTTTCGCAAAAATCGAAATTCGCAACCTGGGTCAATGTATTGAGGTTAACATTTTTTTCTAAAAAAATGGGCTTAACTAGTTCGTTCTGACAATAAGTACCGAAAAAATAAAACTTGTTGATAAACACCACTGTCAAGACGGAGTTTCTTGAAACCCGATTCAGTGAGACAATTTTTTTTTAGTACCTAGTTGCAGGCTACTTATAGAAGGCTTCTTTTATAAATTATCAATTTTTTGTTTTCTTTTATATATTCAAAAAAAAAAGACCAATATAAGATATAAAAAGTTACAGGATTTATTTACAGGAACTTCGGAAAAAGACATCTAAAAGTTTGTTGAAAATATGGTTCGTGACTTGAATAAAATTATTTTTTAGGGCTTGTAAATCAGAATATCTAAGAGTACTTAAATATAAAGGTTAAAAGGCTAGATATGACTTTTTCCAGAGACTTTTTTCCGCTCTCAGACCACTGTGTGGCGCGCCATCCTGAACGAACCAGACCTTTCCGAGCCCCAAATGTGGAAATTTCGTTTGTTAACGTAGCCGCCTCGTCAGAAAAGATGATTTTTGGCCCAAAATCGTTGCCCAATTCAAGCTGATGTAAGGCTCAAACTGCGAAGCGATAATGAAGCGGATGGTCGCCTTCAATCGATGAGTCAATTGGACCTTGTGAGCGAATAATGCGATATCTTTGTGCAGAACTCTCCCCCGGCTAGCGCGTGAAATGTTGAGCTATTGAGATCGAATGGCGAGTTGATGTTCGTGAATTGAATCTCACACTCTCTCGGCTACAGCAGCCACATTTTCCTCTGTGCGCACCGTACGAGTCTCACAAACTTTTTGCAAAAACTTTTGTACAGCAAACGCGGTGGGTGCTTCATTTCGGCCCAAACTTCTTCAAAAAACGCACTGTTTGGGTAACACAGCACTCACTAACAAGTTTTCAATATGTCCCAACGTTGTTTAAGCGTAAAGCTAATAATTTCGCTTAGCGGATGTATGATTACTGACTTTCTGTTGAGCGGGACACAACTGTCAGTATCAAATTAACCTATGATTTTAAAAGGAACCACTACGTAAAAAGAGTGGAACTTGAGGTTTTGATCATACCTGACATTACGATGATAGAGAAAACGAAAAAAGTTGGTCTCGCAATTCTGACTGTCTGTTCGACTACAGCCTAAACGGCTGGACCGATTTTCCTTAAGCTTAGTAAAAAGCATTTTTGAATTCACCCCCCCTAAGTTTTTTTTTTTTTGTTTTTGATTTTCTCAAAAACGGTACAGCGGATTTTGATCTTTTTTTTATTCTAAAGCTCTCCAAAAATTTGAATAGTATTGTGCAGTCAAATTTTAAATTTACAAGATGAGAGAAAAAAATGTATTTAAAAAAAAAAAATTTTTTTTGAAAATGTTATTTTACTCGAAAACGGCGAATATAATTTTGGTAGAGTCGAATTATTCAATAAAAATAATTTTGAAATTAAGATATTACATAAAAACATTTTTTGGAATTTTGAATTTCTTATTATCGACTTAACGGATTTTAATAATTTTTTTGTATTAATAAACTTCTTCAAGAACATTAAATCTTTGAAAAAACTATAATCACTTTTATAATTCAGTTTTTATTCGTACAAGAACAAAACTTTAAAGTTGATGTGCCAACATTTTGTCTTCAAAATGTTTCAAAAATTTTGCATATAAAAGCTTGTTTTTGAGAAACCGCTACACCGGATAATAATTCTTGTTCTTCCATAAATTCATATTTGCTTAAGAAATCACATGACATTCTGTTTTTTATCTCTAACTAGGTACTAAAAAAGATTAAAAAATGAATTTTATGCTTATGAACAATTTTATATCTAATAAACATTCATTTTTAAAATTATTAGTCTTTTCCATAAGAGCAAGTTCTTGCGAACCAGTCGTGTATTTAATTTTATGAGATCTAGTATTACCATCCCAGAAGTATCTTGTTAAACTCAGTTTTTGTTATGCAGTTTGCCTTTCAAACTTTGTTCATATTTAAGTGATTTTTTTGGGCAATAACGGCCTAGCAACTCCTTTTCTTTTACGACTTGTTTAAGACAATTATTAAAGCTGTTTTTTTTCTTTTTCGAGTTCATTTCAGGATATTTCGAGGGATGGTAGTGTAACCTTCACATTTTTCAAAAAACTTCCGAGACATTTTTTTTTATTTTACGACATATTTACGACAAATTTACTACAATTATTGACACTGTCCTTTTACTTTTAGAGTTCATTTTGAGGGCTGGTAGTTATAACTTGACTTACAAGTAAGTATTACCCAAGGTTATTTAAAAAAATACAAAGTACCACACATTTTTCTGTTTCACGAAAAATTTACGACAATTTCACGACAATTAATCCAATTATTTAATCTCTAAAATTTAAAAGTGGTAATGCAAACTTGAGAAACATACTTCTGAGTCGATACACTGCCTTAAGGTGTTGACTACAAAATATATAATAAATAAATGATATGGCAGGTTTGAAAAAGGAATAGAACACTGAAACTTTCTTAAATAATTTATCGCAGTTTTTCAACTTAAAATCATGGTTTCAATCCGGACGAGACCATTCTGAAATTGAAAGTCACGGTCTTGTATCGTTTTTCAATCTCAATATCCACTATAACCACGTGATATCGAGACAGAATTTGAGGCACGTTTTGAGGCGATTATTTAAATTCTACGATTTTTGCGAGACCAACTCAAGACTAAAAAAGTGGTTTCGCCCCAGTCTCGTGGCCAATCTTAACGTCATCCTCGGCGGACGTGACAAACGTGATGAAATTCACCTATCTTCTATTATAATGCCATTGAAAGTAATGTGTTCTAGAAAGCACTCCCAACAGGTTCTCCTTGTAATTTTGATCTATGGTATACGTTACGAGAGTATCTATCTTCTGGGTTTCTGTTAATTTTTCGAGAAAGACTTTGCACATCCGGAGCAAAATTACCTCCGGCTCCACTTTCTGCCATAACATTCACTGTCTGTCCCGCATGCAACAGCAGTGGTCGTATTATAAGAAACTCGCAAATTGGCGAGAATATTACACCGGAAATTGTTGGATTTTGCCCCCATATGTTGTTCAGTAGCAGCGAATACACATATTTGTGTCTAAGCATGTATCTACGGGTTAATTTCATGTGTTTTCTTGCAGAATATAATCAGACACCTCACCTCGTCAAGTACAGTTTATGTAAAGTACAGTCAGTCAGTCACTTTCGTAGCACTTACCATCATCGTGTGAATTATTTTACTAATAATTGCAAAGTTATTCTTTTGCCTGTTTCTTTTTCTTAGGGTTTCGCTCTTAGAATTATTGTTGTTTTTGTCATTTTTTCCTCAAAATTATAAGGGTCACGTTCCAGCTGTCATTTAGACTGGAATGTAGATTTAATTTTTCGTGTTGTGGATTTTTCTTTTTCAATTCACAAAGATTGATGGACATTTTGTCATTTGAATTTTAAATATGTACATGTAACCTTTTTTTTTGTCTGAGGGAGGTTTTTTTCAAAAAAGAAATGTTAGAAGTCTTTGAGTTGAGGGTTACAGTGGCTTGCTTCAAATTATGTGCGGAATGATGAATGAAAATTTATGAACGGTGACACTTTACGAGTATTTGCAAATTCAAAATGATGAGTTAGTATTTCTATAACATTAAATTTAGATTTATTTTTTGTATTTGAATATACACTGCACGTCCAAAGGTTAGAAGCAGTCAATTTGGTAAGTTAAACTGAAATTTCTCTTATTATACGATAAAGAGATTGGCATTTTTGTGTGACATAAAAGAGACTGTTTTATATGCCATTGAAAAAACCTGTTTACATTTAAAAATAAAAAAAAATAATAAGGACATTTAAGAGAACAAATGTAGGTTTAGTTACATTTTTGAGTAATTCTATAGTTTCTTAAGGCTCATGGTTTACTTGGTCTAAAAAATGGGGAAAAAGCATCAGGTCTAAGAGTAATTTATTCTGGTCATTTGTCAATACAAAGAGAAAAACTACTGGTTATCCAAAAAACATGCCGTTTAGGTATACAGAAGCTTCGAACATTAACTCGATACTTGAATTATTCGCTGAATTCTTCCAATCCGTATACTCAATTTCTTGTAACAATAGTTTAACAATTATGCCTATTATGCCAAGTAAGGTTGATATTAGGGCATTACAGTAAAGTAGTAACTAAGTACTGCTGGAGCTTCAATCTTTAAAACCCAAACCAATTCCTTGAGCTGATGGTATACCGGTTATATTTCTCAAGAATTGCTCCACACCCCTTTGCTTTCCTCTTCTTTGCTTATTCAATAAATCCCTTTGGGAAGGAAACATTTTTAAGGAATGGAAATATCTTGTACCTTTTCATAAATGTGGGTCTAAGAATCTAATCTAATCATCAATTCCTAAGTTGTTTGAGAGTATCGTTAAAGCCAAATTAGAATCTAGAAGAAATGCAGCATGGTTTTATGTCTGGGCGTTATACTTCAACAAAAATGTCTCTATTCTCAGCTTACACCATAAAATCCATTGAGAAAAAATGTCAAGTTGATGCAATTTATACAGACTTTATCAAGGCTTTCGACTCGGTAAACGACTCCATTCTATTGCGTAAACTAGAACTATTTGGACTCCACTCTACATTCCTGATTTGGATCTTATCATACATTATTGGTAGGTCTCAAAAAATTCTTGTTCATAATTCTTTTTCGAGATCTATTATATGTAGCTCTGGTGTGCATCAGGGAAGTCATTTGGGTCCCCTTCTTTTCAATATTCTTATAAATGATATCACATCAGTAACAAAACATTCACAGTGCCTTCTTTATGGAATCCAACCTTTAAGACTTTCTATCTTCGTATTGAAAAAAATTCAGACACGTTTTATGAAATTTATATTCTATAAAATGAAAGGGAGTTTTATTCCACATTATATAAAGCAAGATGTTTATTCCTTGGTATTAAATCTCTTGAATGAAGACGTACTATTTATGAAGTTATTATGTAAGATGGCCGTTGCGAGTACCAGGTTCCCGCGTAAAGATATCTACAAAGCCACCTGGGTATCACCTGATGGATTCACTCGTTACCAAATAGACCACGTGTTAATAGACCGTCGCCACTACTCGAACTTGATGAAGGTACGAACGTACCGAGGTGCCAATATCGACTCGAATCACTATCTTGTTGGTATGGTTTTCCGAGGGCGGATTGCCTTGCGAAGACGCATTGCATCCGCCGATCAGGTTCGAATCAACACGGCTGCCCTGCGCAATGAAAACACCTGTAACACGTTAGGACTCGCCCTTGAATCACTTGATTTAGGGAAAGTAAGTCCTGAAGCCAGTATGCTGGGCGTAAATGAGAAGTGGACACGCCTTAAGAATACTGTCATCAGTACTGCCAACTCCATCTTAGGCAGCAGTCGTAAAAATCGGAACGACTGGTTTGATGATGAATGCAAGCTAGCGACTGAACGTAAGAATATTGCGTACCGAGCAGTGCAACAATCTCATAGAACGCGGAATATAAAGAGCTCAGATTAATAGAAAAACGGCTACACAGACAAAACAAATCAGCCTGGAAGAAGAACCTAATCTGTGAAATAGAAAATAGCTGAGAGCGAGGTCCGCACCAGGCACGGAAGTTCTACCAATCCGTCCGAAACATGACGCAGTACACACCACGCTGCACATACTGCAAGGACGGAGAGGGAAATCTGATCACCGATCCTGAAAGCGTACTGGAGCGATGGGAAGTGTAATTTAATGAATTGCTAAATGGTCAGCTCACTGCAGAAGTGGAGGCTCCACTACTTCAAGAAGAATACCCTATGTTGCCGCCACCAAGCATAGAAGAGGTTGAGAAGGCTATAGGCCGGCTTAAACAGAACAAAGCCCCGGGAGCCGATGGCATACCAGCCGAATTATTCCATCTCGGCGGGCCAGCCTTACGTCAAGCAATTCATGATATTATAGTGCACGTATGGGAGCAGGAAGTAATGCCTTGGGGTGCGCAACTGGATGGCGTCGGTTCCCATTAACTATGGAACACAACGTCGCTCAAGTGACTGCCTCGGCTGGCTTTGCAGTAGCGCACTCTGTCACTCTAAGCGAATAATCCGAAATTTTTGTGCAGAATTCTCCTCAGGCTAGTGCGTGAAATGTTGAGCTGTTGAGATTGATGATGCGACTCTGGGCTAAAGCAGCCACATTCTCGCCTGTGCGCACCGTACAACGAGGGGGACCATAAGTGTTGTCTCATAGCATAAAAGAGTCACGAACTTTTTGCACAAACTTGCGTACAAGAGGCGCTGTGGATGCTTCATTTCGGCCCAAATGTACCGTTTGGGTTGCACAGCACTCACTTTGAAAATAAGTTTTCAATATTTCTCAACGTTGTTCAGGCGTAAAGCGACTCATTTCGTCCCGCGGAGGTATGATAATGACATTCTGGCAAAATTTCGAACGGGAAACAGCTGTCACTGTCAAAATAACCTTTGATTTATTAAAAAACCACTAGATGGCCCACCCTTTATATCCCCTTTGGTGTTCTTTTAGGCTGGCAAAACAATTGTGTACACTTTTTCGTCTGTCCTACTCTTCGGGGCTCTTTCCGAGTAGATGGAAAACAGCATTTGTCCAGCCGTATCTTCTTCCCACTTCGATTACCGACCAATTGCACTAACTTTTCTTCTTTCCAAGATCATGAAAACACTGATCAACAATCATCTCAAGAAATATCTCGAAGTACGCAATTTTTTTAATGAGCGGCAGTTTGGATTTCGTAGCAATAGATCGACCGTAGATTTAATGCCATATCTCAACGGAATCGATCTTTACGTAATTTCGGTGAAACAAAGATTAGAAATGACCTTTCCGCCCGTTGTTCAATTCGAGTTGTTTTGGACAGTCTTAAGTCTGATAGTCAAAAACTAAATGCTGGTGTGCCCCAAGGCTCCGTTTTGTCTCCGGTACTTCTCCTTATTTTCATAAATTATCTTTGTTCTAAAACTTCTAAACCACTTCATTGTTTCGCTGAGGACAGCAACCTCATATTCGTGTGTTATGCTACGGTGAAACTGAAACGGCAGCGTATGCTAAGCTCATTAGATTCCGATCTTGACAGCATTATGCAATAGGCTTCTAACAAACGCGTGGAATTTAATGCTTCCAACACACAAAGCTGTCTTCTGATGGCCAAACGAAATATACCACCCATGCTACGAGTATTATCCATGAATGGCACTTGCATCTAAGAAACTGAATAGCTGACCATAGTCGGTATGTGTGTTAATGACCATCTCTTTTGCAATGATCATAAAGGGTGGTTAAATTTTATGTTGAATGTGAACCACACCTAAATGTCCAAGTTTTTTCTGCATTTCATTTGACATTTATCAATTTGAGACTAACTCAATTTGAACCATGGAAAGATACACAATCGAGCAACGTTATTCAGGCTTATTATGAAAATGGGCGTTCAAATCAAAATGCATACCGTGCACTTCGTGATTTTTCCGGTCAATTTAATCGTCCAAATGTGCGTACAATCGGAAAAATCGTGCAAAAATTTGAGCAAACCGGATCTGTAGGAGATGTGAAAACACCAGTGCATGCTCGTACAGCTCGTACTGCAGAAAATATTGCTGCTGTTCGCGATAGTGTGGCTGAAGAGCCGTCCACCTCAACTCGTCGTCGTGCCCAATAATTGCACCTCTCATGCTCGTCCTTGATGAACATTATGCATAAAGACTTGCATTTACACGCTTACAAGGTGCAATTGACTCAAGAACTAAAGCCTCTTGACAATATCAAGCGTCGTCAATGGTCAGAATGGTGGCAAGAAATGGCAACAGTGGATGATCAATTTTCGAAAAAAATCATCTTCAGTGATGAGGCACATTTTCACCTCAGTGGATTCGTCAATAAGCAGAATTGCCGCATTTAGGCGAATGATAATCGAAGAGTGATTGTCGAAAAATAAATGCACAAACAAAGAGCGACTGTTTGGTGTGTTATGGGCGGGCGGCATCATCGGGCCGTATTTTTTCCAAAATGAGGCCGGTCAGGCAGTTACTATGAATGGTGTTCGCTATCATGAGATGATAACGAACTTTTTATGGCCCGAATTGGAAGATATGAATGTGGACGATATGTGGTTTCAACAGGACGGTGCCACTTGCCACACAGCTAACGAAATAATGGCTCTTTTGCGCGACAAATTCAATGGCCGTGTTATCTGACGTGGTGGCGATGTCAATTGGCCGCCAAGATCATGTGATTTGACACCGTTGGACTTCTTTCTTTGGGGTTATTTGAAAGAAAAGGTGTACAGCCAGCAACATTCAAGAGCTAAAGGATGAGATAATTCGGCATATTAGCGGCATAGAACCTCAATTATGCCATCGTAACGTCTCCTACCTTTCATTGTTTTATGGCTTTTTCAAACAATTCTGCCGTAATACTTCCCTAGCGGGGAATGCTCAGCATTATCAGTTTACACTTGAGTCTGACTTCGGACGTTATCTATCAGATATAGAGGTTCTTTTTTAGGCAGCACTATTAGAATGTGGAATAATTTGTCCCTCCATTTTTTCCCCTCATTGTGATAGATAAGCTTTCAAGACCCATGTGCATCAACATCCCCTATTAAATCCTCTCCGCTTTACCTTAACGCTCGCACTTTGTTACACCATAACATTGTAAAGGCAGTCGTAATCCCTCGAGTGGATGCAAATTATAAAAAAAAAATAAACTATAGCATATTTGAAAAGTAGTTTCTTATTAAGCCAACGAATTGTTGCTTAGATAATGAAAGGAATTATAATACTTTACAAAATATCTTATGTTCACCACAAAAGATCTAAATCTGAATCCCGCAAATTTGAATATCAAAATTTTGGAACACACATACAGTTGCGGTCAAAATAATAGCAGTGTAATCTTACCATTGACATATTTTAGTACAAACTAAGATATAGGCAACTTTTTAAAATATTCTAGTACTATTCTTGTAATAGAATATTTTATCTTTTGTTTCCAGAATAAAAAAAGCCATATCATAACGGTTTTCTTCCAAAGGTCGTTTGATTTCACTTAAAGTGTATTTTTGTGCAGTCAAAATAATAGCAGTGTTCAATTATAGTTTGTGAATTTTTTTTCATTGTTTTTGAATCTTAGGAATATTTTTTTTGTTTGTTGTTGAAACTAAAAGGTAAGGTATAAAAACCCATAGTTTTCCTACTTTTATATTCCTTCAAACTTACAGTCGGGGTCGTAATAAGCATTGCACTCCGGAAATGTGGCAAATCATACGCCAACTCCTCTCTGATGGAAAAACTTATACGGAAATTCAAAAAACCTTAAAAATATCTGCTAAGATGATTATTAACGCAAAAAAAATTTACAGAAAAACCCGAAACCAGCGGCAGAAAAAAAGTTATTTCTCCAAAATCAGAGAGGAGAATTGTGAGATACTCAAAGGTCTCTTCCCATTGACAAAAAAGCACATCGCCAAAAGAATGCAGTTTGCCAAAGCCCATGTCGATAAGCACCTTCAGCATTGGCGAAATATTTTATGGTCTAATGAGAGCAAACTTGTTCTGTATGGTGGTTCTGGTTCCCGGGAATATGTGCGACGCCCACCTAATGCTGAATATGTGTCTAGGTATACGCGGAAGACTGTAAAACATGGCGGTTCAAGCATAATGGTATGGGGTTGTTTTGCCTATCAAGGTGTATCGCATAAATGGTGTAATGGATTAGGATCTTTATGTGGATATTCTTCTAAGAACCATGCTGCCTTACGCAGAAGAGAAAATGCCAATAAGATGGGTCTTTCAGCAAGACAATGACCCAAAAAACACGAGCACAGAAGCCAAAGAGTGGTTTCCAGTCAATGAAGTTTCTGTTATGGAGTGGCCTGCGCAATCTCCCGACTTGAACCCAATAGAGAACCTTTGGGCAGATGTCAAGAAATTCGTTTCAAATGCAAACCCCTTCAATAACAACCAGCTTTGGGAAGCAGTGGAGAAATATTTAATTTGAGAGATGTCAAACTTTGGTGGACTCAATGAAGAGAAGATGCGAAGCTTGTTATAAGCAATAAGGGGTCTACCACCAAGTATTGACATAAGAAATACAAATACACTTCGTTCTATTTTAAAATCCAATTTCATTTTCTTATTTTCTCCATTTTTATGAATACTGCTATTTTTTTGACTGGACTATTTTCTTATACGGCGGTCAGCCATCAGACGAATAGGGGGAACAACATGTAGCATACGAAAACATGCACGTGCCGTAACTATTCGGGACTGGTGGAAGTGTGATCATAGCCTCTCCGCGGCGGCCGCTAGAAACAAGCCTTTTAAAAAAGGTTTGGCTAATATGATCAGGCTGGTTCCTCAGGTTGGCGACAGGTTAATTCCCTGTCCCGTAAAACTAAAAGAATTACGAGACCGACAACAAGCCTCGGAAACGGACTGATCTCACGACGACAACCCACGCAAAGAAAAAGGAATAACGATTTACGAATTTTCTTATGGAACGTACGATCGCTCTATAGAGCTCGAGCTGCTCAGCAGCTAGCCGATGCCCTGTCAAAGTATAAAGCTGACATAACAGCTCTTCAAGAAATCAGATGGACAGGGAATGGTGTTTTACAGAAGAAAGAATATGACATATACTACAGCTGTCATACAAAACACCATGTGCTCGGGGTAGGCTTCCTAGTCAGCGAAAAAATGAAGTCTACTATCATCGGCTTTAACGCTATAAGCGAAAGGCTATGCACCCTTCGCGTGCGAGGCAAATTTACGAACATCAGCCTCATTAACGTTCACGGACCTACGGAGGAGTCCTCAGACGAAGAAAAAGAGACTTACTACGAACAAGTCGAGAGGGCCCTCAATGCCTGTCCAAGGTATGATGTTAAAATCATCCTTGGGGATTTGAACGCAAAAATAGGTCGGGAGCCGGTATTCAGGCATTACGCAGGCACCCATAGTTTGCATGAGAACACTAATGACAATGGACTTCGAGTCTTAGAATTGGCAGCATCGAAAAACATGGTCGTTGCGAGTACCAGGTTCCCGCGTAAAGATATCTACAAAGCCACCTGGGTATCACCTGATGGAGTCACTCGTAACCAAATAGACCACGTGTTGATAGACCGTCGCCACTACTCGAACTTGATGACGGTACGAACGTACCGAGGTGCCAATATCGACTCGGATCACTATCTTGTTGGTATGGTTTTCCGAGGGCGGATTGCCTTGCGAAGACGCATTGTATCCGCCGATCAGGTTCGAATCAACACGGCTGCCCTGCGCAATGAAAACACCAGTAACACCTTTGGTAATGCGTTAGGACTCGCCCTAGAAACACCTGACTTAGGGAGAGTAAGTCCTGGAGCCAGTATGCTGGGCGTAAATGAAAAGTGGACACGTCTTAAAAATACTGTCATTAGTACTGCCAACTCCATCTTAGGCAGCAGTCGTAAAAATCGGAACGACTGGTTTGATGATGAATGCAAGCTAGCGACTGAACGTAAGAATGTTGCGTACCGAGCAATGCAACAATCTCATAGAACGCGGGCACGCGAAGAGGAATATAAAGAGCTCAGAAGAACAGAAAAACGGCTTCACAGACAAAAGAAATCAGCCTGGGAGAAGAACCTAATCTGTGAAATAGAAAACAGCCGAGAGCGAGGTCCGCACCAGGCGCGGAAGTTCTACCAATCCGTCCGAAACATGACGCAGTACACACCACGCTGCACATACTGCAAGGACGGAGAGGGAAATCTGATCACCGATCCTGAAAGCATACTGGAGCGATGGGAAGTGTACTTCAATGAATTGCTAAATGGTCAGCTCACTGCAGAAGTGGAGGCTCCACTACTTCAAGAAGAATACCCTATGTTGACGCCACCAAGCATAGAAGAGGTTGAGAAGGCTATAGGCCGGCTCAAACAGAACAAATCCCCTGGAGCCGATGGCATACCAGCCGAATTATTTCATCACGGCGGGCCAGCCTTACGTCAAGCAATTCATGATATTATAGTGCACGTATGGGAGCAGGAAGAAATGCCAGAAGACTGGCGAAAAGGCATAATATGCCCCATACATAAGAAGGGAGATGTCACAACGTGCAGCAATTATAGAGGTATCACGTTGTTGAGTACCGCCTATAAGATACTCTCCTCTATCCTACAAGACCGGATAACCCCATACGCTAAAACCGTCATCGGACGATATCAGTGTGGTTTCATTCCAGGCAAATCAACAACTGATCAGATCTTTACCCTTAGGCAGGCGATAGAAAAATGTCTAGAATTTAACATCCCAACATACCATCTGTTTATAGACTTTAAGGCCGCCTATGATAGCATAGCCAGGGTAGAACTTTACAAAGCCATGAGAGAATTCGGCATCCCAAATAAATTGACACGACTATGTAGGTTGACCATGACCAACGTAACAAGCCAAGTAAAAATAGCCGGATTGCTATCCCTACCAATCAAAATCTTTAATGGACTCCGACAAGGGGACGGTTTGGCCTGCCTCCTCTTCAACCTGGCGTTGGAGAAAGCAATCCGTGACTCTGGCACGGCAACAAGAGGGACCATCGTCAACAGGTCCAGCCAGTTACTAGCTTACGCAGACGACATTGACATCATCGGAAGAACCGAACAAGCTGTACACGATTCCTTCATCCAGATCGAGCAGGCGGCACAAAATCTGGGGCTGCACATTAGTGAAGGTAAAACAAAGTACATGGTGGCGTCGAATGTGAGAGGAACAGTTGGTCAAACAATCAAGGTTGCGGAGCACGAATTTGAAGTGGTGCAATCCTTTAAATACCTTGGGTCAATAGTAGCAGCCGATAACAATATAGAAGAAGAAATACGCGGGCGGCTTCTCAAATCCAACAGAGCCTACTATAGTCTGTCAAAGCTTTTCAAATCCAGAAATCTCACCATAACTTCAAAACTGCTGCTGTACAGGACCATGGTCCTGCCAGTACTCACATATGGATCCGAGACTTGGGTGCTTAGCAAAAGGCACTCCGACCTCTTAGCTGCGTTCGAGAGAAAAGTCTTAAGGAGAATTGTTGGCCCCATATGTGAGGAAGGACGATTCCGGAGACGGTACAATCATGAATTGTACGCAATCTACCTAGAAGCAGATATCGTGACAAAAATTAAGCTCGGTAGACTCCGGTGGGCAGGGCACCTAGCTCGCATGAGCGAAGAGGAACCTGCTCGGAAAGTTCTTTGTGGTACATTCTATGGTAGACGACAGCGTGGTAGACCATGCTTGCGCTGGAGAGATGGCGTAGACCAGGACGCCCGAAGCCTTGGGGTGCGCAACTGGATGGCGTCGGCTAGAGACCGGGATAGGTGGAGAGACTTGTTGAAAGAGGCCAGGACCGGAACCCGGTTGTCGAGCCGATGATGATGATGATTTTCTTATACATTTAAGATATTTTTTTTTTAAGTTTTTTTTTTGATATTTTTAAATCTTTCTTTAATAATGGATTTCATATAAATGTAACCTTATAAATAAAATTTTATTATAACGTTTCATGAGCACTATCTTTCTTTTTTTATTGAATATTTCTTGGATCTATTTTCACTGCTATTATTTTGACCGCAGCTGTAGGTATTAAGTCTGGGGATGAGAGAAGTTTTGATGACTTGAATAAGATATGTTGAAATAAGATCAGTCGAAAAAATCAAAGAAGAATTGAGGCTCATACCGGAAATCATTTATTAAAGTTGTAAATAGAATGACAACACCAAAGCTTACGAGTATATCTTTAACTGTACAAATAATCATGAATTAACATATGAAACAAAATGCAAACATCCCCTAATCATCCCTAAATATTTGCCAGTTTTTTTTCGGTAATTTTACTTGACTATATTACAAACCAACAAAGAACCAAGCTTCTCACTTTTTGAAGCATTTGCAGACACAAGCTGAATTATTCAGAATTAAAAAACAACAGAAAACCCCTCCCCTTCTTGATATTCTGTATCCATCCATTGCAAGCGTTTCAACCTACTAACCTTAGGTTGAGTAAGTAGCATTTGATAACGACAAAAAAAAAAACAATCCTCCGTTCACTTAAAACTCGTTAATCTTGTTCTGCTTACCACCCAGCCTCGAGTTTGAACCTTTTTATGCATTTTCCTTACCAAACTCGTTTTGAAGAAATTAAATATTATTAATTCAACTTCTTTTTGTATTTTATTTCTAGGCAAAAAAAAGCTAAACAACCTTTGATAAATTATAGTAATTGCGAAGAACTCAACCTAATTGGATTGCATAGAACAACAAGTCGAAAAATTTGACGTTTGCGTTTAAGTAACAACAAAATTACAAACTCATAAAAAATTAAAAAAATAACTTAAAATGTCGTGCCGACGTCATAAATTTCATCTTCTAGTAGTCTTTCTGATGCTAAAGAAGACTTAATAGTCGTCCGTGATAAAAATAATGTCAAAAATTGCGTCAACTAAGGTTTAAAGTATAGTGAAATAAAAAATTGTGTTTTTGTTTTATTGTGCAAGAAGTTATATGAGAATTTTGTTTAAACAAAAACAAAAACGAGTGTTTGATTAATTCTTAATAAAATTCGAAAGTCTTTTGTTTCGGGTTCCATTTCCCTCACGGCAAAAATTAGTTTCCGCGTGAATTTTTGTTGTTGTAAATTTTTAACGATACACTTCCGGAGTTAAGAAAAATCCCCCAGAACTCATCATCATCATGGATCTTAGTTTAGAACGAGATGGATCCGCCCTTGGCAGTCTCTTCCAGCAGATTATTGCTGATATGAAGGTAAGTTATTATTATTTTCTTTCACGCTTATTATTAGTTTGATTAAATGATAAAAAAATAACAAAAAACTGGTTTGATAACAAGATATTTTTATTAACAAGCGCGCATGACAGGTGGAAATGCGTGGTAATGGCATTTGCATCACAATACCTCCAGTAAGGTGTGGAATGGTCCGGTTTGCTTGACGTTATTAAAATTATTTTTTTTTTAAACCAGAATGTATATTAATTATCTCCGAATGATGATACTATCTAAATGGAATGAAAGTGTTAAGATATGCGAGACAATGTGTGGGCGTTGCATAATCACCATTTAGCGCCTCTAAATTGTTTTTTGAATCTGTAAAATATTGACTTGATTGGAGTAGGTATCTGTTTTACGTAGTTTAATTAAGAACCGGTAACATAAAAGACAAGCTATTGTTTGTGTGATTGAGGATTTTGTTTTGTTTTCATACATTGTATATTATTAGACATTTTTATCGAAGAAAAACAAATATTTTCACACCCGAAGAAGGTTTAAGCCATTAAGATAAGTTTTGTTTGTAATTTTGAAATTTTAAATATGTCATCGAAAGGGTTTCGTAATCGCTGGTGATGGTATTCCGTTGGAATGTCATACAGCCGATCTTGGGTTCGATTCTCAACCGCTGCAAAAATTTTACGCCATGCGAGAAGTTGAGAAATCCTTCAAGAGTATCTCTTGTCATGAGAAGTGCTGCTTATTAGCCTTTCAAAATCGCCAGAAAATTGTAGGTCCCCTCCATTTCGCACACAGAAATGGCTGAGAATTAAGTCACTAGCTTTAGGCGCATGAAACGTCATGCCCGAGATGGGAATGATTCCATGCTAGTTCTGTTTCCTATCAATTTTAACTAAATTAAATTTGATGGTGCAGCAGCTCGAAGTGAACCAGGACCTAGTGACTTACAACTCTCAACCATTCCTGTGTGCGGGACCTACAATTTTCTGCTGATTCCGAAAGGCTAATAAGCAGCACTTTCCATGACAAGAGATACCATTAGAGGATTTTTCAATTCCTCGCAAGAGGCAGTACATCCTTGAAAAAAAACTTTCTTGCAGCTGCTGAGAATCCAACTCGAGACCTTCCACATGACAGTTCAATGCACTAACCATTATGCCAAGGGTACTACAATCAATTTTAATGCTTTATTCTAAATCGAAGATGTGTGTTATACTCGAGTTTTGGACGTAAATACGCCTTATAAATTGTAGCTAGACTAGAATGGTTGAAAAATTTCTTTCACCGATATAGAATTCCGTAGCGTTTTTGGCGGTCTTAAATTGTGTTCATTCCAACAAAGATTGTCGTTCACACACATACCGAGTACTGATAGCTCATTGGCTTCTTCGATGTAAGTGCCATTCAAGGACAATGGCATAGGCAGTACATTTTGCTTCAACGACCACACAGACATCATTAAGTTTCAGAAGCAGTTTAATGCTTTGCGATTTTTTATACTTCATACAAAAATGCTGTAAAGATTGGAGTTTAATGAGTTGCAATTCAACTTTCGAAGCAGTTTAATGTGTATTTGAGAACGAGTATGAAAAATTGAGGGTAGAGTCAGTCGTTGGCAAAACTATGAATTTTAAGCCAAGAGATAATTTACAAAAATGATGAAGAGACTCGATGACAAAACGGAGCCTTGCGGAACGCCAGCATTTATTTTGTGAAGATCAGGCTTGAAACCGTCTAATACAAGATGTATAGAAAGATCTAGAAGGTAATTTCGAATCCAAAGAATAAGGGTTTCATGGATAGCAAACGTACACATTTTCGATAAGAGAACTACATGCCAAACTTTATCAAATGCTTTTGAAATATTAAGTGCAATAATCTTACTTTCTCCAAAACGATGTTAAAAATGTTTTCAGTGAGATATACCATCAATTCACCAGTTACGAAAGTCATAGTGCCGGTGATTGAAAAGCTTTCGTTTTTGAAGATATTTCTTGAGCTGATATTTTATCAGCGTTTCCAGGACCTTAGAAAGAAGGAATGTAAGTGCAATTGGATTTTAGTGCTTATATTGTTAATACTAGGGTTAGGTTAGGTATTGGGCTGACAATTTATGTTGCTATTGTTACACTTAGATCAATGTAGATCCATTGTGTTACCCGTGAGTATAATCACTCTTTCCTGATAAAACCTATGTATTCTATTAATCAGTCAAGTCATTTTGAGGCATTGGCGAAGTTCAATATGTGAATTCCTGAAATATTAGAAAGATCTTCTAGATTGTCAAGGAAGTAGCTACCAAGCCATTTCCTTCTCTGGTGGCATAGTGACGGGCAATGACAGAGAAAGTGTGATGTGTCTTCATGTACCTCTTCTTCACCACATCCTCTGCATAGGTCATCTGAACCTAGTTTCATTTTAAATTTATGATATTTCAATAAATTATATCCTGTGATTATGCTCGTAAGAGAGCGAAGGGACTTCTTACTAAGTTGCATAATTTTGTCAGTCCTCTGCTTGTTAAAGCAGGGCCATATTTTTCTAGTAGTAACACAGGTGTCAAGTAGACTTTACCTTTCATTGGATTTCTTTAGGATTAAATCTGAAATTTTCTGTTTAATGTTGCAGAGTGGGATACTTACCATCTCTGCTTGACTAGCGTCGAGCGCTGATCCCTGTCTTGCCAACTCATCGGCATTTTCATTACCTGGTATGCCGCTGTGTCCCGGTACCCAGCAGAGTCTAATATTGTGCTGCGTGCCAAGAACCTTAAGCTCTTCGCGGCAGCAGGAGACAAGCTTCGATTTTATCACAGTGGCAGAAATCGCTTTTACTGCCGCTTGGCTGTCAATGTAAAAGGTGATATCAGCCCGTGGTATCGCCATCATTGATACCTGTCTAGCAACTGTTGTCACAGCCAGGACCTCCGCTTGGAAGACACTGCTATGATCTGGGAGCCTAAGTGAGTTGTTTAGCTCAAGAGGTTCTGAAAAAAAGCCTCTACCAACACCTGTGCCCATTTTGGAGCCATCAGTATAGATTGCTATTTCTGATTCACTGGTGTAGGGTTGGTTGTTCAGCCATTCTTCTCTGCTTGGAAAGGCAGTTTGGAATGGTTTATAAAAGTCAAGCTCGGGTGTTGTATAATCTGTAATGATGCTATCACCCAAGTATTTCTGAAGAATTTGAGCATGTCCTATTGCGCTGTTTTTCCAGGTATTAGTCTGGTTTAGTCTTAAGGCGCTATATGCTGCGGATTCTTGAACGAAAAGGTCTAGGGGTATCAGGTTGAGTATCGCCTCCAACCCTGCTGTTGGTGTGGATCTCATGGCACCCGTAACCCCAATGCACGCAAGTCTCTGTACTTTTGTCAGAGTTTTGAGGTTCGTGCTATTTTCCGTTGCATTCCACCATACCAAATTACCATAGGTTAGTATTGGTCTGATTACCTCCAAATACATCCACCTGATAATTTTTGGACTAGGTCCCAGGATTTCCCAAAGATTCTGTTACAGGAGTAGAATGCAATCATTCCTTTTTTCGCTCTTTCCTTAGTGTTAAGACTCCAGTTTAATTTCCTATCTAGAATCACACCAAGATACTTTGCATGATCTGAAATCTTCAGCGGGGTGCCTTCAATTGAAGGTATTCTGAAGCTTGGTATTTTCCTTTTATTTGTGAAGAGGACTAATTCTGTTTTTGACGGGTTAACCATCAGGCCGCACTTTCTAGTCCATCTACTAACCTTAAGGGCGTATTCAATCTGTTCAATGATAGTGGGTAAGAATTTACCTGTAGCTAATAACGCAAGATTGTCAGCGTAGGCTACTACCTTTACACCAGTGTTTTAAATTAATGAGAATTGTGTTCATAACCAGCACCCAAAGGAGTGGTGAGAGAACTCCCCCCTGTGGGGTGCCCCTGGATGTGGATACTCTCATCTGTATCCCTGCCAGTTCCGAGTTAATTTGCCTGTTCTTTAGCATGCACATAACCCAACGTATTATCAAATTATCGATTTTATTGTCTACTATTAGATCTGCCTTTAACGCTCCTTCAATATCGAGAAACGCAGCAAGGGTATATTCTTTGTCGCTCATTGTCTTCTCAATCGTGCTAACGACGCTGTAAAGTGCCGTTTCTACACTCTTCCCCTTTGTGTAGGCGTGCTGAGCTGGGCATAAATCAACCAGTTTCAGAGTGCCACGAATATGTAGGTCTATCAGTCTCAAACGTTTTAAGAATAAACGATGTCAGACTGGAAGAATTACAACAACAATTCTTTAAGGAAAGTCAGTGGCTTGCTCTTTTTTAAGTGGCATTTTTCCCAACGCAGTGTAGTGAGGGTGCATCAGGCGCCACTGCTTTGGAAAAAGCTCTCCCATAAGGCCTGAACTGACAATTTTTGTTGAACATGCGAAACGTTTTATTCCAGCAAGATAATGCACCCTGTCATAAGTCTCCCCTTTCCATGCTGTTATTTGTTGAAAACACCATTGACCTCCTGTCATGACCCAGGCCTACGCAGTCTCCAGATCTGAACCCATAACACCCATGAACACCTTTGGGGGATTTTCAAACGAAACATTCAAAAGCACCCGACAACATCAAAAGAAATGTTCAAAAAATTTTAAAACAGCAATGCTGCATGCTGGTAAGCTCCATGCATAAGAGAATAGCAGCGCAGTCATAAAAGCTAAAGGTGGCAACACGAATTATAAAATTTTCTTTAATAAAAATACATTATTTATCTTACTTCCTTTTTAAATTAAGGCAACTTATTAGGGGTGCCTAATGCATTGGGCTACGGCTGTATTTTATTTGGCTTTTCGTTGACTCAAAATAAATGATCAGAATGAGTTGCTTAGGAGACTTTTATGCAGAAAAGTCCAAAAATCATGCGAAATCTCGTATATTTCTGGCATAGTGGTTAGTTCTTCGGGCTGCCATGCAAATGGTCGTGGGTTAGAAATGTCAGGTGTATGCTCCAAGAGTATCTCTAGTCATGAAAAGTGCTGCTCATTAGCCGTTTGGAATTGACAGAAAATGCAAGGTCTCTTCCATTCCTGGGAGTCGTTAGTCACTAGGCGTGGGAAACATACGAGCCGCAATGACGTCTAATTTATATTATTTTGTGGTGTCCGAAAAGACGAGATGCTAACGAAAACACAGCCGAAAAAATTCAATCAATTCTTTGCGAAAATAATTCTCCAAGGCTGTATGATCTACTACAATCATCAATTTCGCTTGTCGAACTGCGAACTTCATAATGACTTCTTTGTGACATTTTCTATGGGATTTTTCGTTTCGCATCAGCAATATTCTAGTCTTAAGTCGGCAACACAATCCGCATGACAATAAACACAAAATTAAATTTAATACTATTCCTTCGTGCTTTTTTCCACAAAATTACACCATTTAAATTGCTGGGAAGATTAAAGTTAATGGAAATTTCAATAAAAAAAAGTTAATTTATTCCAAACCAAAAGCCCCCACATAACTAACCGAAACTCTTCCCTGCACGCAATTACATATTTTACTATTTCTTTTTAGATTTTTTTTTGTAAAGCAGCTCAAGTCAACCACAACAAATGCTCCGACACCGAAGAAGACACATTCGTGCTCGCAAACAATATTAATTTTTCTTCTTCGCATTGAGACCCTTTTGAAAAGTGTTAGCAACAATTTTTTCGGGTGTCAAAAAAGATCTCGTAAAATGCTTTTCATGACACCATAAACAACATGAATGCAATAAAAAACAGAAAAGTGTCTGTGACACACGAGAATATTGTTCCACAACTTCGTCATTTAAATAGTTTCTCAGAGAATTAAAAAAAGAAAACCCAAACAATGCAAACAATGGAAGACCAGACTGAGAGACTGGTCGGAGGGAAATAAGGTTATTTGCATCTTGCCGTGGCATGTCAAAGAAATCTTAACAACGAAAGATGAGATGGAAACATTACTACTTAAGGTGCTTATGAAGCTCATTCATTCACACATTTCGATATGTGTGATTGATGGAGAAGCCGTCTCAACTCTTCAGATGTCAATAAGCTACTTTGTTTAACAGATTGGTTTGAAAGAAACGTTTATTCGTTTACAAACTTGAGAGGCTTGTTGTTGATGTCTTACTGTCAGATAAACAACAGCCGATAAGAAGATACACTTTCAGCGATATGAGTTACGAGTGACAGATGATGCTGATGAAATTCGAGAGCATGTGCTGTCACTCAAATAATTTAGAAGTTTATGGGTTTCGTTGCCAGGACAGGCTCGTCATATAAATTGACCATCGCGAAAACAGCGGTGTCAATCATTTGTATGAAGGAGGTGTAAATACGAGTATTACTTTCAAAATCCATATAGCGCAGTAGTAGATGTTATGATGGCGAAACTTTTTTTTTTTTTGAAGTTTCAAAATATTAAGAAAAATTTCTATTGAGGCAAAATCAATAAAAAGAAAATCAAGTTAAATACTGATCTTTCTGAATTTCGCCTGTATGGCTACAGCTTAATGCCATTACTCTTTCGCCATCACGGCCTAATGGTATGATGTTGTTTGCCAGAGCCTTCTACAATACGGACATCTGATATGAACTTCATGTGACTCAAATGTACCGTCGACAAGCACATTATCCGTTATTGTGTCATTTATATGAGTCCAACTCTTGACAGCAATTCAACTCTTAATGAGTTTGATGCGCCGATTCCATCTTCCGAATTTTGTTCTTGTACCCTCACACTGACTTATGTCAATTCAAGTTAGCTCCTCTATTCAGGACAGAAAACAACCTCAGGAAGATTTGAGATCGTTCCTGAGATGCACCACCTTACTCAGCTCGTAGATAAGCCCACTCGAATTCCAGATGTTGCTGGGCAAAACGCCCACACTCTCGACTTGTTTCTTACTCCTAACTCTAATAAGTACATCATAACTGTAAACTCTCCATTCGGACCATTGTGTAATATCAGCCAATTTCTCATTCGTATCCCATTCATCTAGTTGAAGAGAACCATCCCATTCGGACCGTTTGGCAATACGACAAATACAATTGGGATGGTCTGAATAACTTCTGTCGACTTCTGACTGGTCACTATGCTTCCTCGATAGTGACGTTAATGCCAGTGTTGATGTTATTACAGAAGTGATTTTTCTTGGGATGTGTACTGTTATTCCTGACAGAATTAGGCAATGTCTTGGTTCGATACAAGCTGTAAAGACGCTATCAGGTTTAGAGAATAAAGTTTCCGCCAACCCAACTGAGGAAAATCGGAAGAACAGAAATTAAGGCAAAAAGTCCTGCAATGTCCAACGGCAGAAGACATTTTTGGCGATTTGTCAAGAGCGTACAAATTTCAACTTCATCTTCGGTTTCAATTCAATGTATTGTCCAGCCTGTTTCTTCAAAAGCGACCGTTCTTCCCCCTCCTTCAGCCGGCCAATTGCACTTACGTCCTTTCTTTCCAAGTTCATCGAATTGCTGACCAATCATTAGCTCAAAAAATATCTGAAAGATAAAAAGCTTTTTAACGATCGGCAATACGGCTTTCCCAGCAATTGTTCCACTGGTGATCTGATGTCATATCTCACAGAAGAGAGGAACGGATTTTTGTTTTGGAAAGAATAAGATTATTGCGCTTGCTTTTTCTAAGGCATTTGATAGAGTTTGGCACCAGGCTCTCTTATCGAAAATGCGTGCGTTTGGTATCAATGAAACCCCTATTCTTTGGATTAGATATTACCTTCTAAATCGTTCAATATACATGTTGTATTGGATGGCTTCAAGTCTGATCTTCACCAAATTAAAGCAGGTGCTCGCCAGAGCTCCGTTTTCTCTCCGGCTGTTTTGCTCAATTTTATGTATGATCTCTTGTCTAAAACTTCTAATCCGTTGCAAAGTTTTGTGGATGACCCTACCCTCAGCTTCACATACTCGTCCAACAGTTTCGAAAGTGGAATTTCAATGGTACCATATGATATGCTCATTAAACTATGATCTTTGCAATATTGTTAAGTTTGGTTGAAATAATTTTACGGAGTGTAACGCTTCGAAAACTTAATGCTGTCTATTGTTGTTGAAGCTATTCCATTGTGCCTCAATGGCACTTTCATTGAAGAAACCGAAAAGGTACTCAGTACTTGCACCCCTCTGATCTTGCTGTAATTTATATGGCGCTTATACTTCCAAAACTCGAGTACAACTCACATCTTTGGGCAGGCGCAGCCCAAACTTCTCATCGTTAATGGGATTTAGTACAGAACAAAGCGTTAAAACTGATAAGAAGAAACAGAACCATCATTAAATAATTCCAACCACTGTTTTTCCGATAGCTACAAATTCTTTCCAAAGCTTGTTGCATTCCTCTCCTTAATCAATTCAACCGTGTGACCTGTTTCGCTAGAAAAGCTATCGGTTCACGCTAGAGCCTAATTTTGGATGTACCGTCAAATGCATAGATTCGTTTTTTAGTCGCGCAACACGATTATGGAATACTTTACACGAAACGGTTTTCCGTTGCCATTTTAATTTGCAAACATCCAAGACCTATGCTCTTCGACAACACCTCCCGCCCCCTAATTTCTTATCGCTCGTGCTATGGTTATGTTGAACATTAGAAGGGTCTCACAATTAACCATAGGGCGCGTCTAAATTATAAAAATCTCTAACCCAAATGGCGGCCCCACACACTTAACATTGTCTAGACTTTTTACCTCAAGCATTTCTACAGGAATTTACAGGATGCGAATGTGTCGTTTGAGTGCTTTTAGAGTCCTGCGACGATCATTATAAAGAAAACAGTTTAGATGCCCCCATATGGAAAAGTCTCCAAATTAGGTAAACGCCCTGGCCACATCAAATCGAATGTTAGGGAGATGAGGCGCCTGGAGCATATGTCTCTCAAAAATTCCATGTAAACTTCTGGCTTTGTGGACTATAGCACCGTCCTGTTGAAACCAAACATCTTCCAGTTTCATCTGTTCCAATTCGCCCAAGAAAAAGTTCTGAATCATGGTCGGGTAACGTGACTATGTTCGTTACCTGTGTCCGACGTGAACGCCTGAGCGATGGTTGAAATGCAATTGGTATTCTCTTAATATGTTCTGGAGTAAGAGACCATTCTGTGAAGCCAACTTCTTATCGTGGCTAGATAAGTAACCTGTACTCTGGAAGGTATTAACCCAAGTCAAAATTCATTTTCGCATAGGAACTTCACTGTGAGGGGCGATATTGAAATGTGAACGGAAGGCAAGCTGCAAATCCAGCACAACGTTTGAAAAAAAGCCTTGCACCCAAAAAACATGTTGTTGAACAGACTACTCCACCTAAGCTATTGAAACTACTCGTAAGTTATTTAACAATCTACGACTGTGAGAAAGGAAAATATGACCGATTCAGATCCATCCGTTTGTCTCGTGACACTCTGTACATATATCTGGAAAACATTGGTTGCCATTTTGGTGTTCAGCGATATCAAAGTAGTCTAGTAATTAGAGTACGTAAAAACTAGAGTACATAATTGCCATCTGTAACGTTTAGAAGCTACCATTTTTGTTATAAAAATGGGTCATCCAATGATTTCCACGTTGTCACATTGGCAAAGATACTTTTTCGACTATTAAGAAAAATCCGCAATACATTGCGAAAAATTCGCCTCAAAATTGTCATGTTGCGAGTAAATTATGTGCATGGCTAACAGTTTACTTTTCCTCAAACAAAGCATCATATCTCGCATCGTATCTGAAAATCACTTATTATGTAAAATATACTTCTGCAGTCTGTTGGAATTCGCTGATGATGTAACAGACTTACGACGAAACGAGATGTGCCTTTCATTATTTACAAAAGTCTCACGAATAAGGTAATTATTTATTTAACTTTTCTTGTTGGTGGATTACAAGAACTGCGAATTGAAATCCGTCGCAGATTTATTCAGGCAGATTTTGTAAGCATCTTTTGGCAATTTTCTTACATCACATCCACCTCCCTTGTTTATAAACCTTTTACCTATGGTATCTATTAAAGAAGATACTAACTTAGAACGAACATATTCTATTCAGAACCTTATAAATAATCTCGACACTTTAATATGCTCTCTAAAGGAACACAAGAGGTGGTAAGCCAGTGTAATCTTCTCGCGAGAATTTATATCAATATAGGAGTAGCAACCCCATGACAAGGTAAAGCAATTATATCTTTGGGTATTACAAAGCCAATTCGTGTCATGAAAAATTGGATCCTTCTCTGGATCCAGGAACACCTAAGTATACACATCCTACACAGTCAGTGCACAGGAAATTTTCCCTTTCGTGTAGGTATACCTTTTTGTTTTTAATTTTTAAAAATCCCATCTAAATTACGTTCTTAACGAAAACAAACTTAATGGATTGTTTTTTTTTTTTTTCTTTCGGTTTGGCTGTCTTCAAGACATGAGGTCATGGTTGCCAACCTTTATATAAATGTTCACCAATATTTAAAAAAACACGAATTAAAATTATTTAAACTTTAATATAGAAACTCGTAAACCCATCTTCAATAAGAATTTCGGGAATAATTTGTTCTTTTTCTAATATTTATTAATAACATTTGTTGGTCTACCGATCACTATAAAGTGTACCTGAAAAAAATATTTACAATTTAAATGTGCAGTTTTATGAAAATTGACTGTGGGTATTTTGAGTAATTCTTGTGTAAAGTTCGCGTTACGGACTGATGATAATCTGCTAATTTTTGTCCGTTTATATGCATTTAAAACGAATTGAGGAATCTTAAAATCTGGACGATGCATGGAGCAACTGTCATTAACGTTTCTAAAGGTCCGATTAGGAAGGGATTCAGATCAACATACATGTTACCATTTTCTTTCCAAGGTTTAATAAACGACTATGTAAATACTAATTCATTCAAATTGGCAGAGGTTTTATTGCTAAATTATAACTTGTCAAAGTATATAATACATAGTTCTATGACTTCTAATGACCTTTTAAAAATTATATAGAAAATTTACGAGAGGCACTTGATGCGGGTCGTTTTTGAAGCACTTAGATTTTTCTTTACCATTTAGACATCATATAAGCCACTTAATGTTTTTGAAAAAACTTTTGAGCCTTACAAATTCTCTTATTCTTCTAGTTAATTTCTTCTTTCATTCTTGAATGACTTTGTCTCTCTTCTGCAAGGTGTTCCTCAAGGGTCTATGCTTGGTCCATTGTCGTTTGCATTTTACATAAATCATATTTCGTTTTCTGGTTTACTGGTTGAATTGGGATCTACAGCTTTTTTTTTTACCTCGGTCAAAAATAACGATTCATTAATCAATCCATCCAAGTCTTATCCTATCGTTGTTTCCAGTGTTGTCCTCGACTAATCTTATTCTTACATCAATGTCCTCAACAATATTTCGAAGCTAAGCTTGACAATGTGAAGAACCTGGGTGTAAGATTCAACAGACTTTTGACTGGAATGGAATGACCATCTAAATTTTAGGATTGGACAGATTTATGGTGATCTTAGAAATCTATGGATTCTACTCCTTTGAAAGCTCGAAAAATATTAGTTTATAAAAATAATTTATTTGGTATAAAATGAAAGTTAATTGAACAACGACGTAAAATTTTTGGTTCTTACTGGATACATTACATAAGAGTTAACATGTGGCAATCATAGATTCGTAGACAAATCGAACTCGAGATTTTGATAAAAGTTGACATTACGATAATAGAGAACTCGAAAAAAGTGTGTCTCGCAATTCTGTCTGACTGTTCGACTACAGCCTGAACGGCTCGGCCGATTCCCTTTAAACTTTGTAGATATAATTTTTAAATTTTCCCCCACACGTTTTCTTTTTCAAAATTTTACAAAATATTTTTTTTTCTAAAAAACTGTTCCACAATATAAAAAAAAATTAGAATTTTCATTTAGTAAAAGCTAGCTTCTCATGGAAAAAAAGCCGATTCTGACGTACGGCACGGGCGTGGTATGGTGCACAGCTCTAGACAAAAACACTAATTGTTTAATTCTAAGCAAGGTCCAACATACGACTCCCTCCGCTGCACTGGACATTCTGGTCCATCTAACACTTCTCGATATATTCCACAAATAAACGGCTTCAAAAACAGCTATTCGGCAAAAAGCCTTCAAAGAGTGGACCAATAATGAAATTGGACACTCCATCATTCTAAACTCATTCAAGTTCGCTTCCAAGTAGCATTGATTACACCATCACTCATTCAATTTGATATAAAAACTTTCAGGTAACCATCCTTTCTAGAAAAATCCGGGAGCACTTGGCATTCCAGAAAGATGATTAAATCGATTTGAAGGTGGTTTATTCATTTACAGACTAAGTTGTGACTCAAATTTTCTTTCTTTCCAATCACTATAGTGTCTTCCAGGCGGAACTTTGGCGATTAAAGAAGTCCTGCCTAAGTTTAAAGAAAGTGATATCAATCAAAGATATCCGCATCTTCTCGGACAGCCAAGCAGCCTTTAAATCTATCGATTCTGTCAGCTCAATAACAGCTCTTAACTTCCGATCATCTCTTATAGAGATGGCAGCAGCTCAATAACAGCTCTTAACTTCCGATCATCTCTGAAAGAGATGGCGCAGCAGTTTATCATTCACCTCTGCTGGGTGCATGGCCACAGGGACATTTCAGGAAATTGTTAAGCTAACGAACTCGCCAAAAGTGGAACAGTGATACCTTTATTGCCAGATAAGACAAATATAGGTATTCCCATCGCTACGTGTAAACTTTTAGAATAAGATGCTATGCGGAGAACAAACCTTACGTAGAACAATATCACCACATGCTTGGCGACAAAACAGATTTGGCCAATTCTGGATCTGAAGCGCTCCAAATGTTTAGTATTTTAAGGCAGATGACACATTGGCTAAGTAGTAGGTGTTATAACAGGACACTGTTTGATAGGCAAGCACCCAACGCGGCTTAGAGTTTATTCTTACGATCTCTGCAGAAGCTGCATGGACGAAAAAAAGAAAGAATCGATCCTTCACCTTTTCTGTACATGTACTGCTGTATCCCAAAGACTTAGACTCCATCTGGGAGACTACTACAATGATCTTAGTGATCTGACAAAAATTGATATAGGCAATACCTTCATAAGGAGCTCCAATTGGTTTAACGATTAGGGAAAAAGTCTCCAAGACTCAATGTGGTATCACAATGGACCAATTCATAGTGTAATTGTATCGGACCTCCTGGTGACAGCCACGTCAACCTTCCCTAACCTAAAGCTAGCTATTGGTTGAAAAAATTCGAACATAGAACATTTTGAAAATTCTGAAAAGTATTAACTATTCAAATTTTCAAAAAAAAAAAAATTAATATTTAATATATTTTTTTTTCATTCGCTTGATTTTTATTTGATTTATAATTTAATTTAATTTATTTTTAGTTTTTTAAATTAAGAATTTACAGACAGCACCTACCATAGGACTATTTTTGTCCATGTTTGAAGTCTTCATGATTGCCATAACGGATTATAATGAGCGTTTTTCTTTTTTTCATTCAGAGTAGAGCACTGAACAGAGCACGAACATGTCGAACATGCTCTAATCTTTCTCCGAATCGAGCGTGTTCTAAGAGCTCTGAATTATTTTATAAACACGCGAGTTTTTATACCGAGCTATTTTATACGAGCTCATAGAGTGCGCTCTGAACACGCTCTCAACGAAAAAAGAAACACAAATTTGAACTGTTATACACTCTGAGCTAAAAAAGAAACACAATTTTTTGTTTGACAGTTCAGGTTCTACTCTGAACTAAAAAAGAAAAAGGCCCAATGAAATTTCTTTTAGAGAAGCTTCTAATATACATACAGTGACGAGCAAAAGTGGTCAGCTATTATTGCTTACTTGAAAAATTGATTTAAAGTAAGAGTTTTTAATAGAATTAAAATCTTTTTTATTTTTTTTCATTTTGTTTATTTAAATAAATTTTATTATTTATAATAACTTTTTCAAAAAATAATATGTTAGTTATACAAAAAAAAATATTCCATTATTTTTTGACTTGTTCAATTATGTACGTTTAAAATCAATGGCGCAAAATTTCAAACATTTAAAACCTACTCTAAATCAATTTTAGAATGGGAGTCGACTCTAAATATTGAGTATAAAACGAGAACCGACTTTTTGTTAATTTTAAAGGACATAAACTATACTTTAACGTTAAAGAGATCGTCTTACTTTAATAGCAGCGAATAGCTAGTTTATCTTTTAAAAGTATACTTTATCCATATTGACAATGGTCATTTCATACCAAAGCAAATCGAAGAAAAAATGTTTACTGATGTTTTATTCGATTTTTTAAAGATGTTTTTTGTAAATAGACTGAATCACTGAATATTATAAATTCGAAACAATCGTACGAAAGTGCTCTACGATTAACAAATCTGTACATACAAATGTACATTTATCTTATGTATGCACGCAGCCGGCCGAGACAAGTATACGTTCTATAGCTAAATGAATCTGCACCTTACAACAGTAATTGAGTTTTTCATGCTGTGAATTTGCGATTTATACTTTATTTTCATCTAAAATAATGTAAATAACTTATAAACAATAAAAATCTGTACCGATGTAGTATATTAAATGTACTTTTTTCGGCGAAAAATTATTTGGCTTAAAGTTGTCTACATTAGTTAGAAGAGTTGTCCAACGTGATTAAAATTAAAAAAGTTAAATAAAGTCTCCAAGCTAAACGACTGCGCTAAGTAGAGCCGGTTTTATTGCTTAAACGAGAACTCTTTAAAATTTTGCGCCAATGTTTTTTCCTTAGTATTTAGTTAATAAACCTTTATTTTCAATTACTTGGGAGCAACGCTTTGGCATACTTTCCACCAAATTATGGAGAAATTACTCTGTAATACGGCCTCATTCCAGCTCCATTCGTTGCCAAAGCTCCTGAGTGTTTGATGGGTGATTTTTGTGTTGCCCTAACCGTGTCGCTTCACAATTGACCCTAAATTTTCAATTGGTCAGGGCTTTGTGCTGGCCATGTCATGGTCGTAAACTGTTGATTTCTTAGCCATTCCGAGACCATTTTTGACGTGTGTTTTGGATCTCCGTCCCGCTGAAAAGTTATTTCACAATCATTGAAGCCTGTTGATGCAGTAAAAGGTGATAAATTTGTCTTCAAAATGTCCAAATATTTTTCTTTGTTCATGATGCCATCATTATTCACCAAAGGACCAACAGAGTTCCACGAGAAACAGCCCCTAGCAATCACCGAACCTGCTACATCTTTCATGGTCTTTTAAACTTGATGTTGTTGAAGTGGTTCTCCAGGACGTGACCAATAAATAGATCTACCATCCGTTCCTATTCTATTGACCTTAGTCTCGTCCGACCAAATGACTTTTTTCCATTGGTCAATGGTCCAGTGTTTTTGCTTTTCAGCAAAAGCTAACCTTGCTTTAATATTTTTCTCTGAAAGCAGAGGCTTGTTCGGTTTCTCTTCAGCGTTGAACCCAATTCTTTTGCTGCTTAGGTGTTTTGGACCCAACAATTTCTGATCTCTGTCTCCATTCTTTTAGCTTCCAAATCAGAAAGTAGTCGTTTTTGTTCTTTTTTCTTTTTCTTCTTTTTTTTATAATATTAAGCACAGAAGTTTTTGAAATTTTCAAAATTTTAGACACTTCACGAGATGATTCAACACTTTTAATTAAAAAAAATAGCGCGGTCGACCGTATTTTTACAATTGTTTTTCATTTTGACAATAATCAGTTTTACACGATTTACCCACAACAAACTATCAATAAATAAAATTATCTTAACTGTTACTTGTTAAATAACAGTAAAACAAACTAAGCACACTAGAGAGGAACATCTCTCAATGAACAAACGATGTTAAATCTCTTGAAACTAAAACGTGCATAAATTGGGAAAAAATAGAAAATTATTATTATTTTTTTGTTTGTATAATATATTATTTTTTGAAAATTTTACTAAACATAATAAATGTGAGTTAAATAAACAAAATAAAAAAATTTAAAAAGATTTTAATTCTATTAAAAAAATCCTTACTTAAATCAATTTTTCAAAAAAACGAAATCATTTGACCACTTTTGCTCATCACTGTACATGTGTAGGTACTATAGGGCAAGATTTGCATTTGTATACAAATAGAACTCTAGATTTTGATCAATGTTAACATTACAATGATAGAGAACACTAAGAAAATGAGTCCCGCAATTTCGTCTGTATGTCTTTACTTTGACCTACAGCCAAAACCGCTGAAGCGATTTTCTTCAAAATTGTTATTTAAGGTTCTTATCTGATTAATTTTGATAGCATTCTAACTGATATACTCTCTTAACAAAAAAGAGCCCCAACTTCTAGAATTTTATTTTCTGGTTAACCATTTCTGACTTAAACCCAACAAAACCTATGGAACTCAACAAATCGAATGAAAAAATTATACTGAAATGGCAACCTTGCACTAAGGCGCCTTCTTCTAAGCACAATCTACGCCATGAGTCGGGAGATAATAAAATATGAGCTGGATTATTTTTGACACATTTATGTTTTAAAGATTTTTTCCATTCGTATATATAATCATTTCAAATCGTTTCATTAACATAGATTTAACGGTTATTATTAGGATATAACTCAAGCAGAACAAAACAACATTAGCCCAACCCTATGCTTAATAATTGTGAATTCAATGTGTGACTTTGAATGCTAATATACCTACCAGTCTGAGTTATTTTATAAACATGTCTAATTAAGCGTTAAAGCCCAACCACATTTATTGAGGCTTGGTATGTTTAAACAGAAATAATGATGGCGCAAATTATCTCCATAATTATGTCGTTTATATTAATATAAAAAAAAATAAACTCAGAAACACTTTTATTTAACTATTCTAATAACTGTTACCCTGGAGAGTTTTGATTTGAATATATTAGAATTTATAAACATATGGAATGGATTTTTTTTTCTAAGCAATTCTTCTAGTTTCCGACTAGTTTGTCGGACAATAATTACTATGTAGCGGAGCGCCACTTAAAATTTCAAAGATGTTTTAATTATATCTACAGGGTGGAGCATTTTTATTGTTGCGATTTATTTAATGAATAGCTTTTTTTTTAACTTTGGCATTTATTTAAATTTAGATTATAGTTTGGAAATCTTTTCAAATTGTGTTTTGAAGATAATATCTCGCTTCGAACTGACGAGCATTTTCCATCACTTTTCTTAGAATTTCAAGTCCCAGCGCCGACACGTCTTCTCGGGTATTGGTCTTAAATTGTTGCATGATTCTTGGCGTACAAGTAACCCTTATAAGATAGCCCAAAGAAAAATAAATTTTGATTATTTTATTCGGGCAAATGCAATAACCAGATAATATTAAAATGGTACATATTATATCATTTTTTTCAAGCTCTTGAAAACGCTGATCAATGGTCAGCTTATCACAAGGAGTATCCAAAGGTTCCGGTCATGGGCCCCATTCATTTCTTACTATTTATTGACAACTAGATGACCCTGTGAACTTCGTATCACCTTCATATATTTTTTGAAAAATATGTTCAAAACTTAATACAAAATTTGTATCTACATTAAATGCAACATAGTTATACATTAATCAATTTAAGGCTTTCTGATGTAATATTTTACTATATTATCACTATAACTATATTTTTTTGTCTTATTTTTCGGTGCGCAAATATATATACATGAAGGTTTTCCGACTCGCAAAGGGGACTTATAATTGCCCATACGCGAAACAGGGAAACACAAAGTTAATTCCGCAAACTTTCAAAAACATGTTCTTGTCATCGCAAAGGCCAGTCCTACGAAAAATTGTACACGCTTAAAATCGAATGGCAAATTCGTTGGAATGATCGGTATACGCGGGATCAAGACATCCTCTCCTTTCTATTTTCTCTTGATGATCTTGGCCTCCTTATTCATTAGCTTTTTTACAGCCAGTCTCGTTCCATTGCACAGTCGAGGTTGATTAATGTAACACAGAATAATCACAACTGATCCTACTTTTAATTATTGTAAATTGTGAGGTGGTAGTCCAGGCAAATCCAGGGAATTTAAAAACTCTGTGAGAAAGTTGACTACATCATCCTGGTTTGTAACTGTGTCAACTGATTTGTAAGAAAACAACTCTGCGGTAAAAAAATTCTGAATGGTTGCATTAAGATCATCGACATCTTTGTTTTTGATATTGCTCGTTCACACAGCCAATTATGGTTTCTGCACTGTTATTCTATGTCCGTAAAAACACGCTGAATAAGCTCGAAATTCACCTGACAACAGAATCATGGCTCCACCAAAAATGTTCTGGTTGTTACGAAGATCTCTTAACGTTGTGTCCAGCGCCTCCAGTGACCTCTTGTGGGCCATCGTACATTCATCCCAAACGTTCACTTTCTGTAGAATCTTCACCATTGCGCTGTTTTTGCCGATGTTGCAAACTGGTGCTTCTTTGATTTGCATGTTTAGTAGAAATTTCAAGGCAGAATGTGCACATTCCACCTTCTAATAATATTGCAGCTATTCCAGATGAAGCCAATGCTGATCTTTGCCAACAGCAAGGAAATTAGGAACGTTTTTCCAGTCCCCCTGGAGCTTCAAGAAGTAAATTCCACCAAATCCACTGTTCACAGCTTCCATTAAAGTATCGTATGCAATTCTTTATTGTTCATTCAATTGCAGAACATTTGAACGAACTGTTTCGGCCAATACTTCATTACAGTATTGTTGTTCTCCATGCAAGTCGTGGTTAAATGCATCGGGCATAGGACGATTGGGTGCTGGCATGCCCAAACACGACAATACTTTATTTACCATCAATAAACACATTACATTACATTACATTTTTACACTACACCGTAGATAAATCTACGGAGTAGGGACACAGAAAAGCACTGGCAACTGAGGCCATCGGCTTTAGACAATACGACAGATAGAGACACACAAAGAAAGAACAACAGAAGAAACACATGTCAACAGCACACGGTTGGTATTTGAACGGTCCCCCATCCAAGTACTAACCGCGCGCAATGATGCTTGATTTCGCTGATCGATGGGAAGCGATGCTTTTTTACTTTCTATTATAATTCATTTTTATTTAATTCAATCTTAAAACTATCTTAAAGCTAGACAAAAATTCATAAAAACTAGCCTAATTATCCAATAACTTAAAACTTACTTACTGGCCCTATGCGGGCGCTCTAAGCTAATCTCTATCTTAAATCTAATGCCTTTCGGCCTAAAAAAATTATTTTTAATTCAAAAAAAACTATATCTATTTTTTTTTTTTGTTTTCTCGAGAAAATTTAAAAAACTCGGATTCATTATCTTTTTATATTTTTTATATAAAACTTACAGACTAAAGTAAAACTAATTACAAACTACCTAAACCAACTTAAACTACTTAAAATAAACTAAAACTAAACTAAAACTACTTAAAAACTAGAACAGCCACAGCACACAGCAGCAGATTTTTTTTTTTTTTTTTTTTTATTAAATACATTGGAAGAATGTACTTCAATTTTTTTTTTTTTTTTTTTTTGTGCCACCCTGACTGTCCCTACCTAAGAATACCCTTAAAACTATGTAAGTCGGCCAAGACAACTTGTCAACTATCGCTATCAATAGACAACCACCAAAACTGGTTCTCCTGTCGTACCCTGTCTTTCAGGTCCCGATCGGACACAGTCCTACTGAACCGAAGTCGCTCAGCTCCGTCTTGTGCGAGGACGTCTCGACTATAAAGGAGCCGCCTATCCACAGCCCTACGGCCGACGTGGTAGATTAGCGGAACCGCCTCTCTATCCTGGATCAACCCTATACTATCTAAATAGAGGAATGCATTAGGTGCAATATGGCCACTTAAACGCACACTCTCGAAGTATTCTGTGTTGGGGTAGTAAGCCCCAAAGATTAAGCTATTTGCTGAGGTCATCGCTCTCGCAATGTGACTCCGAATCAGCTTTATCAAAAAATTATCTATTCTGTTAATGTTGAAGCGATGCTTTCATCAAAGCCACGGCCGTTGACAAGCAATAAACACAAATCTTCTATCATGATCAATGTCGCATTGTAAATTTCTGCAGTAATTGGTAGTGTAAGGACATTAAATGTTTCACAGCTAGGCACATTTTGTATTGGAAAATTAAATTAAAAATTATTTTTCATGTTTCTCACCATTTAAACCTTCCCTGAACTTCCACAATAATTTCAAGATCGAAATTAGCAAAATCGGTCCAGCCATCCTTGAGTTTTAGCGAGAAAAACGAACAGCAATTGATTTTTATATAAATATACATAGATAATAGTTTATAACTCGTATGAGTCTCAAAATAAAGTTTTTAAAAGACGTTTCATGTATCTCATCATTTTATCACTTTACTTCTTTGAATGCAAATCAGCTAACCCTTCCAATTTCGGAATAAGTGTTGAGTATAAGTGTTTCCTAAGCCGTACTACACGAACGTGGAATACTTTGCATGGCTGTATTTGTGACTCAAGTGAAAATTTAGTTTAACAGAAAAAGCTTAGAAAAACACCTGACCAATATTTTGAAGTTTCATGGGTTATGATTTTATTTAAAATTTTAAATTAACACATTATTGTAAATTTTCCAACATTCTCAACGGATTTCTAAATATGTGACCTACCTTAACACATACCGTCCCCCAAAGGAGACTCACCATCTTTTAATATTCCTAAGACTTCAAAAAGGTTTTCCACTTTACATCTCTCTCTTGCTTAAAATTGGGGGGTTGACATGTCTTCCGAGACTAAAATTAACTTTTTTTTCTTACCGGTGCATCTAGCAGATATAACACTTCTCCCCTTCTAACATTGCTATCCTGACTGACTGCACAGATTATACTTCCATACCCTTATAGGTATTTAGAAAAAGGAACTTTAATAAACTTTCCATCTAAAAATCTCCAAAATCAATATAAACTCAAAGTTACCATCGAAAATGCCAAAAGTGAATGTACGTTGGTTAGACTAATTTCACAAATAGCCAACCAAGTGGAAACCCGCTCCCCAAAGTAATTAAGAACTTTACCCCCTTGAAACAAAGTTTATCCTGCATGATGGTATATATGTGTAGGTTAGGGTGGTTCATTAATTTCTTGTTTTTACTTGCGGTATATACACTCCGCTTCAACTGAATACGCACACAGTTTTTTTTAAAGTATGTTGTTCACTTTTTTCAAACTTTGGGCCTTAATGTATCATTTGATGATGCTTACTGTTTGCTTGTAATGTTGAGAAAACAAATCAGAAAGATTAATTTAAAAAGTACCGTTATTTTTTCTCTCGCTCTCTTGCAAAGCGTTCCATATGGAAAAATGCAGAATTTTTTTGCGTCAACTGAATAGGTACAGGATCGTTATCGGTCATTATCTTCATTGTTAATGAGAGTTTTGAGATGATTGACACATTTAATCAAAATTTGAAATGTTTTAAATGAAATTTAGCCGTTTAATTGAAATTAAAAAAAAATGGGTAGATCAAAAGCTATAAATAGTGTCGAAAGAGCTAAAACCGATTAGTTAAAAGAACAAGGACTAACTGGGCGTGCTAAAGCTACCAAACATGAACAAAGTTTTGGTGTTGTTTATTCCCACCTAAGAAATAAAAGTTTATAAGGGAAAAACATGAAAGGAAGTAAAAAAAACGGCAACAACTGCAATTGATCGAAGAGTAATTTTAAGATGTGTTTCTGATTCGTGTGACTTTGCGGTAAAATTTAAACAAAAAGCCAGTGTAACTGCAAGCGTTTCAACATTCCGTAGAGTAATAAACAGTGCAAATCATTTAAAACGATTGAAACTTCAAAAGAAACCACCACTAAACGAGCAAAGAAAAGGTATGCGTTTAGAATGTTTTAGATTCCTTATGAGTTGGAAAAATAAATGGCACCACGTCGTTTTTTCTGATGAGAAAAAGTTCAAATTTCATGGGTCTGATAGTTGTAATTATTATTTCTACGATGTGAGGAAAGAAGAACGATTTTTAGCGCGGCATCATAGTCGAGAAGCTCGAGTTATGGTATGGGGTTCAGTAAACTACTGAGACCGTTGAGCTTGAAGTTCAAAAGTCAAAAATGTCTGCATTTACCCACGAAGGAATCTTGAAAAGAAATTTTCCTAAATTTGCGGATATTTAAGGACCCATTAACTGGACTTTCCAGCAGGACAACGCCCCCATCCACACTGCGCGCATTGTCCAAAATTGGATATAGGACCAGAATGTGGAATTGCTTCAATGGGCGCCGCCGTACTCTCCCGACCTGAACCTTATAGAAAATGTATGGGGATGGTTAGTACGAAAAGTTTATGAGTCTGCCCATCAGTTTGAGGGCAGAGAATCCCTAATTGCAGACATTAAATTAGCCTGGAGGGAAATTTTGCTGAACTTCTTAAAGAGCATTCCGTACCGAATTCATGAAGTAATTATCAATAAAGGTGTCAGTACCCACTACTAGAAATAACCAATAAACAAATATTTAAAGAAAAAACTTCTTTTATTTCATTCCGTTAGCTTTTATTTCCAATTTTGATTGTTGTGCCTATTCAGTTGACGCAAAATAATTCTGCATTTTTCCATATGGAAAGCTTTGCAAGAGAGCGAGAGAAAAAATAACGGTACTTTTTGAATTATTCTTTCTGATTTGTTTTCTCAACATTACAAGCAAACAGTAAGCATCATCAAATGATACATTAAGGCCCAAAGTTTGAAAAAAAATGAACAACATACCTTAAACAAACTGTGTGCGTATTCAGTTGAAGCGGAGTGTATATGTTTGAATGTAAGTATTAACGTAACATGTTATGCATTCACAAAAAAATCGAACTCGAAATTTTGATTAAACTTGACATCATAGCGAAACGACTTAAGGGAGTTTTTCTCTTTCATCCCGAACTCCTTAGTGAGAGGACTATTCCCAGAGTACTGGGAAGTAATAGTGGTCTTGCATTGACACAACCTCGTTGCAAACTTATGGGTATGTGTTCAAAGTGTTTAAACAGGGTTGCCTAATGCACCTGAATATCAGTTAAATTGAAAAATTTTAAGAATAATAGTATACATATATGAAGACTATTGAATAATATTTGTAGTTGTTTCTGGCATACAAATTCATTATTATTAATGAAAATTTCTGTTAAATATAAAAAACATATAAAGTAGAAGTGCCCCCTTCTACTTAAATACGTAACTACGCACCTGCAGCTTCTCAAATACTCATCTTTTTCAGCTAATATCAACTTTTTGTTGCTTTATCCATCCATCACGGATAAGAAAGAGAGCGTAAAATGAGAGAGTTTTATCTTTTGCGGTGTGTCGGGGGTACTATTGAAGTCTCTAAGTACTATTGGTACTCTATACTTGAGATTTCGTTCATAGGAAAGATGCAAATTCTGTCTGTCTAGGTACCAAGAAAAGAAACCTTCATGAAAAATAAAAAAAAAAAGAAAAAAAAATATATGAACCACCCTAATGTACACAAAATCCCTTCTAAAACAATTTCCTTCCCTCATTTAAGAATGTGAAATTCCTCTCGCCGGAAATATCATTACAGCAAATCATGTTTCGAAAATTTTCACCAAAAACGAAAAAGAATAAAAATCCAATCCAAGGACCCATCATGCCATTATGCCGGGGTTCATAATAAGTTTGCTCGTAAATGTGAATCAGCACGACCAAGTCAACAAATGGACGACACGAAAAACGTGCCTCAACATACACTCGACAGTCTTTAGACTCATAAAACATCGACTCATATTGTTAAGTGTAATAAATCCAGCAAAATGTGTATAAACTTTTTATTTCGCTTCGAGAATTTTCATGGAAAGTAAATAGAAAAAAAAAAACTCAGTTAGACATTTGAAGTTGATTTTCTTTATATTCTCATGAGGAAACATTTTTCCTCCCCATTTGTACAAACAAACGGAACCAAACCAGACAAAATGCACACATGCCTACTACAAAACGAGAATTGTGAGAGCAGGAAAGTGATGTCAAAACTGATTGCCTGTTATCGATCACTTCAAAGGCACACTGCACCCAATCCGATTACGTATTCGTAGGAGGTTTTTGAGAAAAATTGATTTGACGAATTGTCATTGCATCAGTCACAGTCACACCTTTCAAAGTGCTTCAAATAGCCTCATTTCTATGCAAACAACTGGAATAAGCTGAATGGGAGAGGTTCTGAAGATGTGTGTGCTGTGCTGGAAAAATATGGGATAATGTTCTCGTTGTGCGGATTAGATGGATGTTTTGCAGGTTCGCAGTGATAAACTGCCTTTTTACCTGAGTCTATTTAGAAAACACCTGAGATATGCATATTTCTCTAAATCTACATTCTGGTGGTGGTGATGTTGACGTAGTCTGTTGTGAATTTTAAAAACCATTTAATTGGAAGACGGAGAGGAAACTATTCAAATAAATTCTATAACTAATAAATAAGAAGGTAGGGAGCAGGGAGCGTTGAATTTGAGACAGATTACTTCAGGCGGTCCTTTTGGAACTTATGTACCGGGGACATTGTCAATATGTACTTATTGGGATAGCCCGGACGTTAAGTTTTTCTGAATTTGAGCCAATGTCGAAGGGTTATTCTCCGCCATTTGAATTTAAAGGAAAAACTATGTCAGAATAAAGTGTACGCGAATTTTTCTAAGGCATGAAATAAACATCTATCTTCCCTTCACTATGCTCGAGAAGACAGCGGTGTAAAATGTGTTTCAATTTAGTATCCCTAGGATAAGCGGTGTCCCCTTCTTTGGAACTTGATAGCGAATGAGCTGAACGAATATCCAGATACGGGCTGAATTCCAAAAGACTAGCCAGATTATTCTGGCAATCCTAGAGATACTCTTTGATAGCTGTCTGAATTTGGTCCATATTTCTGTGCCATGGCAGAAATTTGAGTTGTATTTATACCCAAAGCGCGAAAAATTTCCCATGTGGAACCAAACGATCTCAGACCCATTAGTCTATAATCATTCATTCTCAATACTTTTGAGCGACTGATTGATAACCATTTAAGAACAAAAACTGATACAAGACCTTTGCCTACGGCTCAGCACGAGTTCTGTAAAGGGAAATCAGGAGCAACCGCTCTTCATACACTGGTAAGAACCATCGAAAACTAACTTGCCTTCCTTGACAAATAGAGCGCTTTTTACAATGTCGATACATTTGCAATGGCAACTGCAATGTAACCTCTGAATGAAAACGGTTCGCTTGGAGGATTGGTCAATCAAATGCTAACTAGCGGGATTATTAATTGAAAGCTGGGCGGGTTTTCTGTAAGAAGATCTATAAGGAGAGTGACGTCCGTGTCGGTCTTCGCAAGGCGCTGTCCTATCTACTATTCTTTGGAACTTGGTAGCAAATAAGCTGTTGAGATATCTGAAAGCAGGGAATTACAAAGTGATTACCTTTGCAGATGACATTCCTGTTGTCAATACCTAATACCCCAAAAGATCTCTTACAATATGCTTTAAACAAGCTAACAAACTGGGCCGATCGGAGTGAACTGGTGTGTTAAGCACCACAAAACAGATCTTGTCTTCATCTCTAGGAAATATTAATTTCCTCAATTAGACTTCCGTTACATTAAAGGTATACCACTAACTTTCTTCGACGTAGAAAAATACTTAAGTCTTTTTTAAGATAAGAAGTTAAGTTGGAAACCTAACTTTCGAGAAAGAGTTAAAAATGCCATACTGGCACTCTTCTCATACCAAAAAGCCTTTGGGAATAAAAGGGGGCTCCAACCCCACATTACTCACTGGATATACACCTCGGTAATCAGGCCGATCCTAACGAACGGCACCGTGGCAGTATGGTGGACAGCTCTAAACAAGCACACTATTTGTTTAATACTAAACAAGGTCCAACGGTTCGCCTGAGCATGGGTGGAGCACTTCGCATGACTCTATGTCTCACTAGACATAATTTTCCATCTACCATCATCATCGGCTCATAACAAGATGGCTGCTTTACCCTAACAAAAATGTTAATCATCCATATTGAAATACTATTCAGTTATTGTATAGGTTTTATGACATTTGGGTATATTTTAAAATTACAGAAGTGACATTTGGGGCGTGGTTCACCTGTAAACATAGGTGTGAGTAATATTCATGGCCGATACGTTAATTTTAGAACTCTTAATTGGCCTCAAGCTGACAATAGATGGTACCTTAAATGTTATAATAGCCGTGTTTTTTGAAAGAGTGAATAGCAAAGTTAGCAAAATTTTACATGAAAAAAAAAAAAAAACATCAAGAGTGAATATAATTTGGTCAGCAATCACAGTGAATATAGACTGGGGCCCTAGCACGTAACTTGATACGATCGAGTTAGCTCGGTACAATCGAGGACAAGCAGTTCCTTGTTATGATCAGCCGATTGTTTTCGATTCGATTGAATCAAATTAAATAACTCCCTATACTCGATTACATCGACTAGACTCGATTGTATCAAGTTACGTGCTGGCACCCCTGAATAAAAATTGTTGATATATTGAGTGTAGATGGCGCTTAAATCGAGTACAGAAAAACATTTGCTTGGTACTGGGATGTGTTCTGGAATGTATGTTTTTTTTTTCTCTGAGAGTTTTTTATTATGTCAAGACATTTGGAAATAAAGCTTCATGTCTATTTTGTAAAAGATGTACACAAAATCTCAAATGTCAATTGATTGAAAAATTTCTGAAAAATCTTAATTTTTTTCACCGAAAAATCGAATTTTTTTTGATTTTTTTTTTGTTCAGAAAATGCGATTTTAGGGCTTTTGGAAAGCATCTAGAAAGAAATACTCTAAATAGTTCAAAATATAGTATATTACCCATCTACCAAGCCATAAACTGTCAAATTCCATTGGAGGATGGCTGAGATCTCGATGGATTTTTTAACGAAAAATCGATTTTTTTTTTGCTCATTAAAATTGTAATTTAGGGGCTGGCAAGAATTTTCAATTTTCAATTTCAATTTATTTTCAAAAAAAAGGTGTACAAGTAAGACTTAGTCTTTTATAGTACCTAAGAACTGGTTACATTTTTCGACAAAACTAAGAAAATTACAATCAAAAATTAAGTAATAATAAAAAAAATGAATACTAAGAGAAAATCTAAATAAATAAAGAAAAACAAGAAGAAGCCTGTGTTATTCACTTTTTAATAATAAATTATACCTTGTGTTACAGATTTTTGCCATTTGATCCCTATACATTTCTCCCTTCCCGTCACCTCCCAATTTCACCACCCATCCCTCCCCCTTACTTCATTATTTCCATGTTATTTTATTGGCTAAAGTGAAGTATTATTGCTTTCTTAAAATTTGCGGTAGAAATGATTTTTTTAATATTAACAGGCAGAGAGTTCCATAACTTAGTTGCATGAATAAAAAACAGCCGTGAAGAATTCAAAAAGTTGTAAGAAGGTGTTAAAAGATTGAGTGTTCTATTAGATTGGGCAAACTGCAGTTTTTCATAAATGTACGATGGTTTTCTATTTTGAATGATTTTGTGCATAAACATACAGCATCTTGAATCAAGGAATTGTTGAAAAGAGCACCCAAGAACCAGTTTATGAAAATGTGATATGTGCTCATATCTCCTAAGCCCATAAATGTATCTTAACATGTTGAATGCTACAAGAAGCTTATGCTGGGAATGTGAATCAAGCTTACAATATATAACATTGGCATAGTCAATTAGAGGAATTAGTAGTGTTTTAACAAGTCTTAATTTGGTATTAACAGGAGTTACATTGCAAAATAGCCAAAGCTTACGCAACCCACCGTAAATTCTTCCAATGGTATGGTTAACCTGATTTTCAGGCGAAAGAGAAGTGTTGATCCTTAAACCAAGACTAATCACAGAGCGCACAAACTTAAGTTGTACATGCGAGAGATACACCGGTGGTAAAAGTAAGGTATTAATTTCGTTCTTAGATATCGCGATCAATTGGGACTTAGATGGGTTGAGGGTTAGGCCATTGTTAAGGGACCAAGCATAGATTTCCTGAAGGTCCTCATTCATTCTACATATTAAATCCTCTTGTAAACCAATTTGACGAGACAAATAAATTTGCACATCGTCAGCATACAAATGAATTGATGCATTGGAACAAACATTTGGCAAATCGTTGATAAAAAGGCAAAATAAAATCGGTCCCAAAATAGAGCCTTGTGGAACACCCATCCGCAGATTCATAAATTCAGAAACCATGTGATTAGCTTTTACCCTCTGGCACCTATTTGTCAAATAGTTTTTAATAAGATTCACCGCTCTATCATGAAAGCCAAAGCAGCGCTTCAATTTCATGCAGAGAATTTCATGATTAACTGTGTCAAAGGCCTTTGAAAAATCCAGCAAGCAGAGAGCAGTCACATTACCCGGGTCATATTGAACTCGTATATCATCAAGCACCTTGATCATTGCAGTCTGGCAACTGTGATGAGCACGGAATCCAGATTGAAATGGGGAGAGTAAATTAAACCTATCAAGGTGACTAGAGATCTGAGCTGCTAGAATTTTTTCAAAAACCTTTGACAAACAGGGTAGGATACTAATCGGTCGGAAATCTGAGCAAGAAGTTGGGTTAGTGTTTTTCGCAACGGGGATAATCTTAGCTAACTTCCAGCAATCGGGAAATGATGAGGATGTAATAAAAAAATTTATCAGGTGAGTGAATGATGGTAAAATATGACACATAATCATTTTAATGAAGCTTAACGGGATCCCATCTTCTCCAATAGCATCAGAATAGCATCAGACTTAATTGATTTTAAGCTTTCAAATACCTCATACTCAGATACAACTTCAAATTCGAGCTCCGTAGTTACGACATTAAGTGCTTCATGGTTGGGTAAAAATATATCTTGGGGAGATTCAGTTGGTATAAAACTCCGATTTAGGGTATCTGGGTCAGGAAAGGAATGAACTACTTGCTTTCTCCCTATTCCAATAGAGCGAAGGTTATTCCAGAGTCGACGAGAAGATTGGTTTGTATCCAGCTTTGATGTAAAATATCTTTTTTTGGCTCTGCGAGTAATAAACGTAGCTTTATTACGAGAACGGCAAAAAAGCTCCCAATTCAAATTCGATGGATTACTTTTCCACTTTGCGTACATTTTTCTACGATTTTTGATCGCAGCACAAACCTCCGAGGTGAACCAAGGACAGTTCCTACTACGAACTAAAACAGTTTTAATAGGAACATGCTTTTCGAACAACTCAAGAACTAAAGATTGGAAGTAGTTTATTTTTTCATTGGCACTTGAAAAAGAATGACATCGACTCCAGGGGTAGTTGATGGCATCATTTTGCAGCTCAAGGTTATTTATAGATTTAAGGTCTCTGAATTGGAAAGTTGAAGGTGTAGGGACATGCAAAAATGTGATATTGTAGGTGCAAAACAACAAATCATGATCGGATATACCATCCAAGGACAATTGGTCTTGTAGAAGAACATATGATGGATCTGAAACAATCATTAAATCAAGGAGACTAGGAGTAGAATTAGGAGCAAAACGGGTAGCATAAGAATTGCATACAGAAAGTGCAGCTGTTGCGATCTCATCTCTAAGTTGATTAGCACGAGAATCGTAAAGCAGCAGATCTGCATTGAAATCTCCACAGATAATGATATGTTCATATGACACAGAAAATTCATGAAGCGCTGTGAACAAGGGTTGAGCAGAGAATATGGAAAGAAATTTTCTAATTCGTCGAAATAAATTTGAAATTACTCTAAAATTTGTGTCAAACTTTGAGATTAAAAGAGAGTGAATATATAAGTGACTATAATCGTTTTTTTTTTCAATTTTCTTTACTAAGTGGCTATTAATTTTCCATAAAACATGGCTAATATAACCGTTCATACATATGTATATGAAACAAACTAATGAAACAGCATGGTTTGATGCAAACCAGTTGTAATTTTCAAATAAATATGTCTTCAAACATAGTTTGCCAGTAGGTTGTTTCTCGACTCCGTATGCTAAAATAGGGATGTTTGTCAATATCTATTTTGCCGAGCATGTTTTTAAATCTCTTATTAGCCTCCTGTTGATCAACGCCAAATTGAACTTTTAATATCAGTACAAAACAACGCGTTCATTTTCATTGATGAATTATTTTCAATACATTTTATCTCTTTTTATCTACAATGTAAACGTTGTACTAAAGCTTTTAGAATCTAGGGCATGAATACATTGAGGGAGCTAAAAGAAGATACGATCTGAAAATAAATACGACGGTATAAGACACCTGAGTAAATCCGAGAAAACAACTAAAAAAAGACTTCCCTTTCAAAAATATCAGAGATACAAAAATAACTTATAAATAAATCCTCCCTCCGTTTCACGTAGATTAAAAACATTAATTAAAGATAAGAGATAATTTATTTTCTCATTGACAAGAACTTCCAGCGGATAAAATGCTTGTAAGTTAAATCATGACAAATATTTGACCTTGGTAAATAAGATACACAACGCGCCGGAGCAGCGCCCTCGCATTTTTTTGTTTTGTTTTCAGTTTTATACTCGTATTACCTATTCTTTTCAAATATCATGTTAGGCAGAAACAGGTGGCGTCATGAGGTAGAGGTGACTATCTCTTTTTTATGTGCGCACTCTAAAGCGTCATGGAAATGGAGTTTGTGCTTAGTCGACCGGAAATACAGCCATTTAGTGAACAGAGTTGTTATAAATATTTAGGTGGGTAGATTGAGTCGTTCAAGGTGTAATAATGATGATGGTGTCGTAGCATTATTATTATTATTGTCAACTTTATGAAAAATGGAGAAAGCACGACCTTAATTGAATGTGTATGACCTCGTTGTCTATTATTTACGTTCTGTTTCATTCAAATTTAAAATCTTAAAACAAGCAAAAGACTAGCAGCATTAGGTTCGATTTTTACACCTTCTATATTTTTGTTTGATTAAATTATTGTAGAAAAGTATGGAAGCATTGCACAATTTACATAGATATGGTAATATTCTTCTTTACTAATGTCAATTATAAATTTTGGTTGTTAAGATAATTATGCATTGAATTTTTTTTATTTGAGGGAAAAACTACTTTCAAAAACCTTTTTGCAAAATTAGAAAAAAAAAGCTTAAGTATCTAAAACTACATCTATTCAGAGATAAGATGAGAGAGAGAGAAAGGGAGTGACGAAAATCTTGATTTTATTCAACTCTTCAATGCAAGTTAATTATGTATATACAATAGATAGTTTTTACGTGTATACCTAATGAAATAAGATATAAATTAACAAATACAAATAAATTAATAATAATTTTTAACAAAATCAGTCTCAACACAAAAAAATTATATCACAGTTGGATTTGTCACTATAAATTACCTAATAAGTTAATAAACAAATAAATAAATAAATAGAAAATAAGTGAATAAAAATATAAAAAAAAAATATAAAAAACTATAAAAAATAAAAATATAAATATAATGAAAAAATACAAATAAATTGTTATACAAAATATGGTAATAATAAATACAAGTACATATAAACTTGCTATGAATTAAAATTAGAAATCAATATTTTTTGATGATTCACAAGATGTTTGTAGTTTTCTTTTAATTTCAGAATTCTAGAATTAGCATATTGGATTTTAGTTAAAGTGTGCAGTTCTTCTGTAGAAAAATGCCACGGCAATCTTAACACCATTTTAAAATTTTGTTTTGGCTTATTTGAAGTCTTCTTATATGGATTTTCGCACATTCACTCCAAACTGGAGACCCGTAAAACATTAAAGCTTGAAATATTGATTTGAAAGTAAAAAGTTTATTCTCAGTACTTAGCTTGGAACGTAAATGTAAGTTTCGCATCAAGAAGTACACTAAGAGATTAAGCACTTGTATCACAATTAACCAAATACCACCAATTTGAAAGCTGTTGCTTGGTATGAGGCAAGCTTTCCTTTTACGCGTACAAAATACGACCTGTGTCTTAGAAGCATTTAATTTTCCAATCATTGAAATATGCCTGTATTGTATTTAAATCTTACTTTCTATTATGGAACCAACTAAATCTGATGTATATATAGATGTAAGTATCATCTGCAAAAATACCCTTTTCACAATTCATCAAACTAGGGAAATCTGACGTGTATAATATATGTACATATATAAGATTCGACCAAAAACCGATCCTTGAGGTACATCTGGTAACATGCACCTCGGAATGCTTTAGAGCTGTAAGTCACTAGGCTTAGGCTCTATGAGCACTCATGGCCTTTTTTCGGCTTAGCAAATTATATGCAAATATTACATTACATTACATTTTACACTACTCTGTAGATAAATCTACGAAGTAGAGACACAGAAAAGCACTGGCAACTGAGGCCATCAACTTTAGACAATACAACAGACAGAGACACACAGATAGAAATAACAACAGAAGAAACACATGTCAACAGCACACGGTTGGTATTTGAACGGTCCCCCATCCAAGTACTAACCGCGCGCAATGATGCTTGATTTCGCTGATCGATGGGAAGCGATGCTTTTTTTTTTTTTTTTTCTTTTCATTTTCATTCATTTTTGTTTAATCCAATCTTATAAATATCTTAAAGCTAGACAAAAATTCATAAAACTAGCCTACTTATCAATAACTTACAACTAACTTACTGGCCCCATGCGCGCACTCGAAGTTAAACTATAACCTTATGACTACTGCCTTTCGGCCTAAAAAACTATTTGAATTCGAAAACTATATCTATATATTTTTTTGTTTTCTCGAGAAAATTTAAAAAACTCGGATTCTTTATCATTTTTAATTTCTTATATAAAACTTACAAACTAAAATTAAACTAATTAAAACTACCTAAAAGCACTTAAACTACTTAATATAAACTAAAACAAAACTAAAACTACCTAAAACCACTAAAACTACTTAAAATAAACTAAAACTACTTAAAAACTAGAACACCCACAGCGGAGGTTTTTTTTTGTTTTTTTTTTTTGGTACATTTTAAGAATGTTTTTTTTTTTTTTTTTTTTGCCACTGCCTATTCTTTTTAAAACCTGTGACAAGAAACAGGTATGCAAGCCGGCCACGGCTCTAACACCCCACCCCGACTAACCATTATCAAATGCCGATTGAAGCCACCAGAACTGGTTCTCCTGCTTCACCCTATCAGTTTTGTCCCGTTCGGACATAGCCCTACTGAACCGAAGGAGCTGTTCTCCGTCTTGTGCCACGACGTCCCGAGTGTACAGGAGCCGCCGGTCCACGGTTCTTCGTCTGACGTGGTAGATTAGCGGTACTGCCAATCTATCCTGTATCAGACCGCATCTATCTAAATAGAGGAATGCCTCTGGAGGAATGAAGCCACTCAAGCGTGCATTTTCAAAATATTCTTCATTTGGGTAGAACGCCCCGAAAATCAAATTATTGGTCGAAGTCATAGCCCTCGCAATGTGACCCCGAATAAGTTTTATCACGAAATTGTCAACTCTGTTGATCCGAGCCCCGTTGTATAGGGCGTCGTTCGGATAATAGTGAACATAAGAAGATTCGGGTGTCCGATGCCAACCAGTACAGCGTCGAAGACACTGCCGCTCGAACACCCGAATTCTCTCCATCTGAGATGGAGCAACGTTGAACCACACTGGACAACCATAAACGATCATCGGCCGTATGAGGGCCATGTAGCAAATGACCTTCACTCTGGGGTCAAGCCGACTGCTATAAAACAGTCGTTTCGTCAGACCGAAGGCTCCTCTGGCCCTGGCCTGGCAGCATCTATATGTCTGTCGAAATACAGATACTGATCCAACCAGATACCGAGGTACTTCACTACACTTTTGCTCGTTAATCACTGTCCGTGAGGATCAACGATGACCATCTTGCGCCAATTCTTGCGCGTATCCCGCGGGGCTCTAGCCAACGGAGTCCGGAACAAAATTGTTTCCGATTTCTGGACATTTATTTTCAGTTTCCAGTCATCGCAATATCGCTGAATCTTCTCGAAGTCACGCTGCAAGAGAATTCTAATAACCTCAACCTTTCGGGCCGTTCTGTACGCAATTAGATCGTCGGCATACGCTATTGAATTCGGAAGGCTACCTATCAGATCGCTGGTGTAAATGCTGAAGATAATTGGCGAATTAACCGCTCCCTGTTGTAGACCATTTTTGATTTCAAAAGTTGTGGTAGAAGTTACATTGCCACTTTTGACAACAAACTTTCTACCGTTAAGCATATCATAAAGCATATACATCAATGGTTTACTAATGCCAAGTCTGTTCAGTTTCAGATAAAGACCCTCTAACCATACGGTGTCGAAGGCCTTTTCTAAATCCACCAAAACAGCACCCGTGCATTGTTGTTTTGACTTATTCCATTGGATATCAGACACGAGCTTAGCCGCGGCATGAATTGTGTCATGTCCCGCCTTGAACCCGAACTGGTTATCCGGAATTATTGTAATGTCCGCAGCCCATTTAATCAGAGCCCTAATAATGATCTTTTCGAAAACCTTACTGATGCTCGGAAGAAGACTTATCGACCGAAGATTGGACGGATTGGAGTTGTCCTTTCCCTTTTTCGGGAGAGGATGTACCACCGCTGTCTTCCAATGCACTGGATAATATGCATTATTCAGCGCATTGTTAAAGAGTGTGGCATAAATGTCAATTGCCTCATTCGGTAAATGTCTTAGTACAACGTTAGATATACCATCAACACCCGCTGACTTCTTATTCTTAATAGAGCTGAAGATGAGCTGGAGATCCATCTTCGTCACTAGCAAGGGACTTGTCCCTATTCGCTCGGCGATTGTGGCATTTGCCAAAAGATCGTCATTGAACCTCAAGAAACCGCGGTTCTCAGATCGCCATTGCGTTATTTCATTTCGAAGATGGATGGGAAGCGATGCTTTCATCAAAGCCAAGGCCGTTGACTTGCAAATATTCAAGTTCTTGTAACAATCTTGAATTGTTGGTATATAGTAAATTTATTGTCAGTACGTAACTGTTAAAAAAAGGGTAATCAAAAAGCAATAAGTCAAAAGAAATAGTCAAAGTGCTGCTGTTAGAACTCGGGAACATCTAACCCCAAAATTGCAGTATTAAACCGAAAAGAGACACGTCTAGTCGTATGTCATGAAAGAACGAGTGATATCGAGGTTTTGAAAGCCCCGAAATCTCATTCAAAAAAGACCTTGGTAGGTTGAAAATGGCCTTTTCACATTATTCAAGATTTGTCGCGAACATACCAACAAGATAACGCTGCTATCCATAACGCTCAGCTAGTTAAAGAGTGGATCTAAGGTCAAAATGTTTCGTTATTCATTACCCATTCTCTCCTGCCCTGAATATCATTGAAAATCTTTGGGATTGGATGACGCACTTTTGTGTCAGAAAAGCAATATAATGCCAAGGAAGAGCTCATTGATGCCATCAAAAATGCAGTGACGTATGAGTTACCTTGGATTATTATCTAGCCAAACTCTATGATTCAATACCGAATAAACTTTTATGTTGTTTCTTTAAACCAAGGTGGAAGTAAATAAAATAAAATAAATAGGAGGCCATAACGGCTGGCAGAGAGCCTTAACCTATTGACTTACAACTCTCCACCAATCCTGTGTGCGTGTTAACAGGAATGGACGGATTTTCTGCCGATTCCCAGCAGCACTTTTTATGACAAGAGACACTCATGGAGGACTTGTCAATTCCTCACAAGAGGCAGTAAACCCCTGAAAAACTGTTTGCAGTGGCTGAGAATCGAACCCGTTGCAGGACAGTCCAACGCACAACCATTATATCAAGAAGTACTACGAGGGGAGGGTGGAAGTAAGCAATATTAAACTTTTTATAACAATTTAGTTAAAGGTTTATTTTAACGTATTCTATTATTCACTCAATGTACCTTGTCGTATTCTGATGAACTAAAAAAATTTGTTGTTTTTTGTTAAAGCAATACTTAAGCGTGTTTTTTATAGAGAATTGTTTTTACTAGACGGCTGGAAGATAAAGCTGAATAATATGTTATTCATTCAATGTGTTGAAGTTGGCCAATTATTTGTCAATAATTCTTCTTTGAAAGAGTCCGATATCTCTAAGTCCTTTTTACTTTTCTAAGGTCCAACAATCGGCGCATTGGCAATATGAAGGTTTTGCATGGAATTGACTTCGTCTTACGGATGATAGGCATTGCACCCATTTTTTTCGCCAAACCAAATTAGCAAGGTGATGGTATCAACGGACATTCGTCTTAATTGTTGTCAAATTTAAATGGCAAGAGAAAATCGTGCCTGGTAAATTATTCCATATTTAACGATACGACCAAAATCAGGCTCGAGGGTGAACTGTTGAGCAATCCTAGCGATACGGGTAGTATCGAGGGTGGGGAATGCAACTGGCTACTTCGAGTAAGTATTGCTTGTAAAAGAAGCGATAAAACAAGGAAATTCATGATACATTCTGCCGGTGTTCAAGAGATGGGAATGAATCCATGATAGGTGTTTCTTATCTGTCTTAACGCTCTGTTCTGAATTCTATCTAATAAGTGGAGTTTGTGCAGCACTTGGCCAAATATGTGAGTTATACTCCAGTTTTGTAGCCAGATCAGAAGGGTTGAAAAATGTCTTACAACGTTATAGAAATCCTAAGCAGCGTTTTTGGTGGTCTCAATCTGTGGTCATTCCAACGAAGATCATCTTTGACACATATACCGAGTACTGAGGGCTTTTCTGTTTCCTTGATACAAATGTTAATCAAAGAAAATGGCATAAGGGGTAAATTTTGCTTCAACGACAATAGATAGCATTGAGTTTTCGAAGCATTAAAATTTACTTGATTTTGTATACCCCATTTAACAATGCTGAAAAGATCGGAGTTTAATTCTACTTCTGAAAAAAATGGACGTGCATTTGAGACCGATTATGAAAATCTGAGGGAAGAGTTGTCGGAAAAACAATAAAGTGGATTAGAAGTTTCAGACAAGAGATCATTTATAAAAATGAAAAAAAGATTCCGGGACAAAACGGAGCCCTGAGGAACATCAGCTTTTATTTTGTGAAGATCAGACTTGAAAACCGTCCAATACAACATGTATTGGATCTAAATGGTAATTTCTAATCCAAAAAATAAGGGTTTCACGCATTTTCGATAAGAGAACCTTGTGCCAAACTCTATAAAATGTCTTAGAAATGTCAGGCGAAGTAATCTTACTTTCTCCAAAACAATGTAAAGATCTGTTTCATTCTTCATCTTCGGTGAGATATGCCATAAGATCACCAGTGGAATGATTGCTGCGAAAGCCGTATTGCCGGTCATTAGGTAGCTTTCCATCTTCGAGATATTTCTTGAGCTGATGATTTATCAGCGATTCCATGACCTTGGAAAGAAGGGTCGTAGGTGGAGGAAGCGTCACGTTTTTTAAAAACAGGCTGAACAAATTCTTATTTCTAGCTTCATGGGAAGATTCCAGAATAGTGGGAGCAATTAAAAAGCTAACGCATGGGTTTTGCCTTAATTTCTGGTGATTTAAGGTTTCACCTAGTCCCAAAACAGCTGCTCTGTATTCAACGTAATGGAAGTACACGTCAAAAAGAATTTTCTTAACCCACGAACATTTGAATATGCGACCTCAACCTCGAAAATTCTTACATAAATTAAAATTAGTTAAGATTAAACCTACTAAAATATTTATTATAAATAATTATTTCACCTTTATAGTATCTTACCAAAGAAGAGGTTGTTATTTTATTACTCACCAAGGTACATACATACATAGGTAAGCTCTTTCCGAATATACCAACAATCTAAATGACATCTGACATGCACATTACAACCCAATTTCTCACACTCTTCCGAAATCCGGATGTTGATCCTTAAAAACCCATAAAAAACGAGTTTGTGTAATAAATATGAGAGGCCTCCGTCATTCCTTAATAACCACAAGCACTTAAAATGCTGAAAGACTGAAAGAATCATTTGACAACTCGAACCTCGACGGCTACGTCAATTTTCAAAGCACTTCCACTTTCAAAAAAAAAAAAAAGACAACACTTTCGTTTTCTTCTTTGGATTAATTATTATTCTTCTTTTTTTTGTTTCTTCGGAAATATAAACATTTCCATATTTTTGTTTGAACATAAAAATAAAAATGAAAATCCTAAAATAACAGTGTCAAGCTGACGCGCACACAGACTCATTAATGCATGCCTTGTGGGGGGATTTGGTCTTCATTTTTTGTTTTGTTTGTGAATGTGGATACGTGTTATTGTGGAGAAAGAAGCATCAGTCTTCTTCTTCTTCCAAAAAAAAAAAAAAAAAATATGTTCCATAGTAACGAATGGTTTCGTTAGGGGAAGTAAAAAGTTATCTTTTTTCTTTTGTTCCCTGCAGCTAAATATGCATGCAAAAGGGAAGGATGCGCTACTTTGTGTTTCTGTTATAATTACGCTCGGGGAAGGAGAAGAACGCAAAAAATGAGATGAAACTGGTATAAGCGGAACGAAACACAAAGGATGCCGAATTGCAGGTGTTCTTCTCTATTTTTTGTTTGTTTCTTCTTTTTTATAATTTTGTTGTTATCGTTACTTCTTGTTCTGTTCTTTGTTTTGAAAGACAAGGACAATTCATTAGGGAAGAAAATGTAGAGTCGTAATGCCTGGTTGCACCAAGACGTATTTAATATAATTAAATAAATAATTATACTGCGTGTTATGCTAATTTCATTTCAAGTATAGTTCTGACACCGAGTAAATGTACAAATGGTAAACCATGTTCGAGTCTACAAAAGGACTCGTCAAATAAAGTCTCATTATTAAATAGCAGATTATTTGGAGAAGAATCCGCTCTTTTGTCGGTCTAAATAAACTTCTCGGACCATTAATTCCGCGCGATAACTGACATTTGAGTTGTAATCGTGTTTGATTTGTTGCGTCTTTCATTACAGTTTTGGGTTTCTGTGACTTCAGTTCACATTATGTGATCCTGTAAGCATTTCGTTCACTTGTATCCCATTGGGAAGGAACTGAAATTTGGCTTAAAAAAACTTCGTGTAGATGTACTCGTAATGAAATGTTTTGAGGTAACTTACTTTATGGTATGGACTTATGTGCTGGAGTTTGACTGGCCTTACTGTCCTGGGACAGGTATATTTCCGCACTGTTACGATTGCAAGTGCCCTTCGAGAGCTGGATATAATCAAATCCGGTGGTCCTGATGTTAAACCTCCCTTTCTGAAGAGGCGTTCTTCCTCGAAACCATTGGGTAACCTTTTTCATCGCTTCTTCTGTTCTGGAATCTTCGTTAGAAGATGAAAAACAGCATTTGTAAAGCCTGTTCCTAAAAAAAGCTACCCATCCTCCCTCCTACCTACAAATTTAACTTACGTCCCTTCTTTCCAAGTTTACGGAATCCCTGATCCATCATCGGCTTCAGAAATAAGATTCATAAGATCGATAGCTTCTGAATGACCGGCAATACAGCTTTAGCAGCAATCGACGAAGATTGGAACAGATCTTTACATTGTTTGGGAGAAAGTAAGATTATTGCGCTTGAGATTTCTAAGACATTTGATAAGCTTTTGCACCAGCCTTTTTTTGTTTCTTGGATTAGAAATTACCTTCTAGATAGTTCAATACATGTTGTATTGGAAGGTTTTCAAGTCTGATCTTCACAAAATAAATGCTGGTGTTCCCCAGGGCTCCGTCTTATCTCCGACTCTCTTCCTCGTTTTTATAAATGATCTCTTGTCTGAAACTTCTAATCCACTTTATTCTTTTGCCGACGACACAACCCTCAGCTTCTCATACTCGTTCTCAAATTCATGTCCATCTCCTTCTGAAGTGGAATTGCAATGATATTTAATGATTAGCTCATTAAAATCCGATCTTTACATCATTGGGTATGGAGCATACAAAATAGAGTGAAAAATCAATGCTGTCTATTGTCATTGAAGCAAAATGTACCGCATATGCCATTGTCCTTGAATGGCACTTACATAGAAGAAGCTGAAAAGCTCTCAGTACTCGGTATGTGTGTCAACGAGGATCTTCGATGCAATGACCACATTCTCGAGACCTTAAGAAAAGCTGTTAAACGCATAGGATTTCTATATCTGTGTAAGAAATTTATAAGCAATCTATAAGGTGCTTATACGCCCAAAAGTAGAGTATAACTCATATCTGATGGCGCAGGACAAGCTTCTCTTCATTTACTGGATAAAATTAAGAACAGCTGTAAAACTGAATCATCAATAAATGACTCCAACCACATGTTTTCCCGATAGCGATAAATTCTTTCACAGCAATGCTCATTTCGGAGTAACCTGTTGCATTCCTCTCCTCAATCAAGTTCATTCGTTATACCCGTTTCGCTGGGAATGGTTTTCAGTACACCATCGAGCTTAATTTTGGTCGTATTTTTATTCACATAACACGATTATGCAAACTAAAAACAAACTTTAACAAGATCGTCTTTTGGTTTTACGTGAGAACCTGTCTATTATGTCTCAATCCCACGAGAGACCTACCTCCATTGGAGTCAGATTGGGACCTGACCATTAACCCCGACATAGCAAGCTATCTCGGTCGCAAAGTTGTGATATGTTGCAGCATATGCACACTGCTTGCTTTGGAGGCGAGGTCTCAAGTCTTTAGTTTACCTTTCGGCAAACAAGGAAAGACGCTCCTATATTTTATTTACCTTACCGCAAATTAGGAAAGACGCTCCTAGTCTTTGTTCTAAAGAACGGGGACGACGATCCTCATATTATTTGCTACTACAAATAAGAAACCCTTGAAAAACCTTAAATAACCCTAAAAGTCTCCAGCCACGTAAGCAGCCGGAGACCTCACCAGTTATCTCCTCGTTATAACCCAATTAAACCTTAAAAGTCCCCAGCAATACAAGTAGCCGGAGACCTTACCAATTCAACCCGTCACAACCCGATAAAACCTTAGAAATCTCCAGCCACGCAAGTAGCCGGAGACCTTACGGATTTCACCCTAGACATCCTTAGTAGACCCTTCAAAACCTGGAGAATACCTTAAAAATCTCCAACCACGTAAGTAGCCGGAGATTTCACCAACAGAAACCGGTTTCGACCCTACTACTCCCTTGGGTTTTCTTAGTTGTATAAATATCTTAGCTGATCGAGCAGCGAGAGAATAGACGTAAGCCCCCCCACCACGACAAGGTGAAACCCGCGGGGGGGGGGGGGGAAACAAACTTTAACAAAAGCCATTATCTATCGCTACGGTTCTCAACATTCAGTTTCAAGAAAATAACAAAGTTAGTTTTTGCGTGTTACAACTAACCCCGCCATGAAATTTAATACAAATAGGGCAGTTTAAAATTGGGAAATTTACTGATCCAGAATATAAATTCATATTTACAATGTCAACCAGTAAAATATCTCTTCAGTGTGAAGAGGAATATGTGCCAGAATTATTACAAACATGGGATTCTTTAAACTTCTGTAACTTTTTGAAAGTTTTTTTTTTCAAACTGTCTCAGCCATTAGTTAGTAGAGAAAATTTTATTTCTAAAACAAACAATTTTTAATAAATTTCCAACCAAAAAATAATGCTAATGACCTTTGACCTCTCGTAAGTGACTTAGCGATCATCTGATCGTTAAGGAAATCTTCAAATCTCTCAGTTTGCAAAGAGACCCATTAAGTTAGAATAGGTGATGGGTTAAAAGAGGTGATGATACGGCAAATCCGTATTGTCAATCTTTGAACTCATTGGTTAAGGTAGAAACCATCAACCAAGAATGTGCACCCTCTGGTGAGTTGTTACACACTCCTTAGTGGATTCCTACCTTAAGGAAACCGTCCAGACTGTTCCTATCTAGTTCAGTTACGTACGTAACCTATCCACAGGCACCGCGAGTAGGTCGATAGGAACCGGAAGTGACAGCTTTGTGCGAGGTAGGTTAAGCACCCATACACGTTAGTGCATGGATTGTGCATCCGCAGCAATACCAGCAGAGTTCAACAGAGCCCCGGACATGCCTTAAACTACACAAGCACGCCATCACCCAAACCTGCAGGAAATATGATAAGTAAGGTCTGTGGAAGAGGTGAAGATGCCTTCCTGAATCATGCGGAATTCTTAATGAGTTTTAAGATGTCCGTTAGCGGCAGTGTCGCCGAATTTGTAAAAAAAATATTCTCGAAGACTGCTTTTCTGGTTCTGGCTAGCCTGGACATATTACAAAAGAAGTGAGATGAGAAATCCTCCTCCTATTCAATTTGACACCCTCTACACAAGACCTACGAGCTAATGCCCGTTCTGCTCATGTTGGTTTCTATGGTAATGTGGCCCATCAGAAGTTCAATTAAGAAGGATAGTTGAGGCTTGCTTATCTTGAGTATATATTCCATTTTTTTCCCGAATTATTAGGCAATATGTTCCTTGAAACCCGACAATTTTCGATTTTTGACCATTTGACGTACGCAGCCTCAAGAAAATTTTTGCTCATTTTGATTTTTTCTTGTCCCAATAGCATAAGTAGAGAAGATAGATTTGGTTCATCTGCCATTTCGTTCCCGTAACCCATCTGAGGGTAACTATGTTTGTTGCACTGAGAAATCTCAGCTTATTATGGCAACGTTCTATTAGTTTCGACTTAATCGTGGTTGATTTACTCAACTTATATTTCCGCCTAGCTGTCTATGAAAGTATCGACTTTTCATCTTCATGCGAGAAAAGATAACTTGAAGCTTCGCAAACTGCAAGCACTTCGGCTTGGAATTCACTGTTAATTGTTAAAAGGCGGATTATCATCTGAGAAGTTGCCTCGCCCTAGCCCCTCATTTGACTTGGAACTGTCCGTAAAGATCAAAACATGATTAGCATTACTGAACCGGTTTTTATTCCCAAGTTTCCTTGTTTTGATATCTGTTATTGCCACTGAGTTAAAATCTATGCGCGGTGTAACATAGTCTGTTTGAATGGCTATGTTTTTCAGATTTATTTTTTTTAAGCCTCTCATTTCCCCTAGACAATTCGGCTTTCTTAAAGGTTGATTCACAACAGCTAACCTCGTATCTTTTAGCCTCTCAGCCTTAGAGAAAGGAAAAGAAGTCGATGTTGTCTCAACCGATTTCAGTAAAGCCTTTGGCAAAATTTCACTTAAGCTTATTCTATTCAAACTGTCAACCCTTGGGATTTGAACCTATCTTCTTAAAATGGACTTCTTCTTAACTGAAAAACCGTTACTAAAAAATTTGATCCAGATCTATTTTCTCTGAGAATTTCATAGCTAGGGCTCCCACAGGGAAGCCATTTGGGACCTCTTCTTTTTGTTATTACTATAAACAATATTGGAATGGTCATTAAATATCCCTATATCTCACTCTACGCCGACAATACCAAGTTTTTTAAAACCATTCCTGCCATACAACTTGATCTTAACAGTTTCTCTGAGATTTCCAAATGAAATTCAATCACTTTTTCACGGAAAACGCATCCAATCTTCTACCCGTCTCTACCTTCTGAATTATTAACCCATATCCACCGCTGAGGCAATTCGTGACGGTAGTGTTTTATGGTGTAGAAAACTCAACTTTCTCACACATATTGACAAGATTATTCTTTGGGCAAACTCTGCACTAGGCTTTATAAAAGGAAAGTTTTTAGGACTGCCGTTGATGTAGTTCTAATTTCACAAGTTTTGCTAATACACGAAAGTCCGAGTTTTAATCCATTGGTGTGCTTATTTAAGGCCAGACCAAGCATGTTTATGTTAGAATTGGATTTATTATAGTTTTGTACATCCAATGAATGCAGCTGACACCCCATCTTTTACCAAAAATTCTACTGCAAGTGTAGAAAGCAATTGAGACTTCCTTTCTCTCTTTAATGTTTTCTTTCCAGTTTAGTCTACTATGAAGTACTATGCCAAGATATTTGGCAGTGTCCGCAACCTGAAGTGGTAAAAGTTGCCGGGTACATGTTGGGAATATTGCGTTTTCCTTGTAAACAACACCAGTTCTGTCTTGAGTGGGTTAACGTTAAGTCGACAGCTTCTCGCCCAATTACTGAGTTTATCAAGAACCACTTGTTTGAGCTCGCATGAGGTAGGGACAAATTTTTCCGAGGCCATTAAGACGATATCGTCGGCTTGAAACTTTGGAACCGCCCGGACTTAGTTTAACTTAGATTTGTTTAACGACGATAAGTCAAAGCAGAGGAGATGAAACACAAACTTGTGCAGTACCTCTACCTCTTAAACTTGCTATCACAAATTTTCGTCTACTTTCGCTTACTTTCGTCTACTTTGAAGCATGCAGTCTATCGAGTTCGTCAATGCCAAAAAGTCCAATCACCAATGCTCCTGCCAAATTTCGGCTCTTTCTGGCATTTTTTGGCCTATGTTTACAGGGCTATTAAGACCAAACAAATGCTTCCTTTTGATTCTTTTTATTGTTTAAAGCCCCATTGTTTTCTTCTTTAACTATCTGTGGAAGTAACACGATTTAAAGTTCATTGTCAAGAAATAAAATGGAGAAATGCCAAAGGAATCAAAATGTTGCCTAAATTCGATAACCGATTTTAGAGAGACATTTCAATTTTCAAGTCCAATTTACTGATTTCTATTTGTTTATCGTTCTGGAAAGTATATATGTATAAGTATATATGTATGTTTTTCTCCTTTCTCTCCAACCTTCAAATAGTTTTTACCACAAAATTCAATGGTTGGATAAATTCATTGCAAAAAATAAAATACACAATTTCAACTGCAGAAACTCCATGAAGGTAGAGAAATCATTATTATTATTGTTGTCCCATCTCGACATTGTTCGTGCTCTGCTTTGCTCCACAAAAATGTCAGCCACAATAACAAGAACAACAATTGTACAAAAACTGCATCAATTGTCTTTTTGAGTTGAATAGTCCTGCTGCATTGCAATTTCGGTACCAGGTACTCAATGGATAGCAATACGTTCGGGATAGCAAAATAATTACTAAACACGAGTCTTTGAGGCTACAGCCGTTTGACTTTGTGGTGGTCGTTGTCCAGATCACGTGTGTTGTGGTACAACACAATCTGTATCTCATCCCAGCATTTCTCGTTAACTTTCCAGCTTCTGGTATTCCACTTTGGGAAAGGAGGTGAATCACATTTTCGCTGATACATCGGTTCGTGATGCTAACAAAAGTTGGCATTAGGTAACGATATGGCGATGAAGGTAACGTGGCTACCATTAACCCATCACCTAACGCACCATTAGGGGAATTAAATATTTTTTGAGCTTTTGTTAAACTCGCTTGAATCGCGAGTTGTCTTGATGGTTTGTTTGATTTTCGAGCCATCGTTTTCTTAGTGGCGGCGAGACGTCTCCGTGTTATCAGCTATTGAATCACACGCAGCAGCAAACAAGTCGAGTACTGAGAAGCATGTACATAGGTGCCTTACCTACACACAATGTGATAAAAGATACAAGGAGAGTATGTACCTCCAACACATGCTGACACATTGAAAAGTCAATGACTGTTTCTGTCAACAATATCACACGATTGTTTTTTTTTTTTCGTTTCTATTGACGACGACGACGACGACGGTGGACTCTTGAAAATAAATGACTTTAAAGGTTCCCCTTTATTCCTTTTAAATGCAATTTTGTGTGCTTACAGCTGTTGGGTTTAGTTTTAAAGAAGATAATGTACATTCTTTTTTTATCGAGTTGCATTCTCAAAAACACTCATTTCGTTTATTTGTGTTTTTTTTTTGGTTAGGTTCTTCCTTATTGTTTGATTTTTTTTTTTGTAGAAGGCAGACTTTATAAAGCTTACTGATGTTGGGCTACGTTCCCATTAACGTTTTCGTTTTTGAAGAATTTATGTTATTAGTTTCAATTTCTACTTCGAAAGCTGCAAAATAGAAACCTTTTTTTTTTACAATGAATTACAATCTTTTACAATATTTTGTCCTCAAAGTTGGGGGGGTTTTCAATACACAAACTTTCGTAAAAAAAGACAGAAAGTTTTTTGTTGCAATAAAGTATTTAAAAAATGTTTAGCAAATTTAGTTCCAATGACCGAACATTAAAATATGAGAAGTTTGTTTCTGAAATTGAATTCATATTCAAAAAATGAAGTCGCTGAATATTGCGATAGATTATATTTTTTCTGGTTAACTAATGTTCAAAAATTTAGTACCGCTTGGTAACGGGTGATTTTTTAAGAGCTTGAGAACTTTTTTTTAAAAAAAAACGCATAAAATTTGCAAAATCTCATCGATTCTTTATTTGAAACGTTAGATTGGTCCATGACATTTACTTTTTGAAGATAATTTCATTTAAATGTTGACCGCGGCTGCGTCTTAGGTGGTCCATTCGGAAAGTCCAATTTTGGGTAACTTTTTCGAGCATTTCGGCCGGAATAGCCCGAATTTCTTCGGAAATGTTGTCTTCCAAAGCTGGAATAGTTGCTGGCTTATTTGTGTAGACTTTAGACTTGACGTAGCCCCACAAAAAAATAGTCTAAAGGCGTCAAATCGCATGATCTTGGTGGCCAACTTACCGCTCCATTCCTTGAGATGAATTGTTCTCCGAAGTTTTCCCTCAAAATGGCCATAGAATCGCGAGCTGTGTGGCATGTAGCGCCATCTTGTTGAAACCACATGTCAACCAAGTTCAGTTCTTCCATTTTTGGCAACAAAAAGTTTGTTAGCATTGAACGATAGCGATCGCCATTCACCGTAACGTTGCGTCCAACAGCATCTTTGAAAAAATACGGTCCAATGATTCCACCAGCGTACAAACCACACCAAACAGTGCATTTTTCGGGATGCATGGGCAGTTCTTGAACGGCTTCTGGTTGCTCTTCACTCCAAATGCGGCAATTTTGCTTATTTACGTAGCCATTCAACCAGAAATGAGCCTCATCGCTGAACAAAATTTGTCGATAAAAAAGCGGATTTTCTGCCAACTTTTCTAGGGCCCATTCACTGAAAATTCGACGTTGTGGCAGATCGTTCGGCTTCAGTTCTTGCACGAGCTGTATTTTATACGGTTTTACACCAAGATCTTTGCGTAAAATCTTCCATGTGGTCGAATAACACAAACCCAATTGCTGCGAACGGCGACGAATCGACATTTCACGGTCTTCAGCAACACTCTCAGAAACAGACGCAATATTCTCTTCTGTACGCACTGTACGCATTCGTGTGGTTGGTTTAATGTCCAATAAAGTAAACTGAGTGCGAAACTTGGTCACAATCGCATTAATTGTTTGCTCACTTGGTCGATTATGTAGACCATAAATCGGACGTAAAGCGCGAAACACATTTCGAACCGAACACTGATTTTGGTAATAAAATTCAATGATTTGCAAGCGTTGCTCGTTAGTAAGTCTATTCATGATGAAATGTCAAAGCATACTGAGCATCTTTCTCTTTGACACCATGTCTGAAATCCCGCGTGATCTGTCAAATACTAATGCATGAAAATCCTAACCTCAAAAAAATCACCCGTTATAATTGTTTGTGCGTTGAGTAGTTATGCAGAGGGTCTTGGGTTCGATTGCCAAAAAAGTTTTGTCAGGGGTGTACAGCATCTTTCGAGGAATTGACAAATCATCTAAGAGTATCTCTTGTCATAAAATGTGCTGCTCTTTTGCCGTTCGGAATCGGCAGAATATTGTAGGGCACCTCCGTTCTGGAACACGCACACAGAAATAGTTGAGAGTTGTAATTCACTAGGTTTAGGCTCTCTATGCGCCGTCATGGCCTCTTATTCATTTATTTATTTTGTATTTATCCAAATAGTTTCTAGACAGACTTGCACGCCCTTTCTACTTGCGACTTATAGGTACAAGTTATACATTCGAAAAAAAAATCGAACTCGACATTTTGATCAAAGTTGACATAACGATGATAGCGAAGACGAAAAAAGTGTGTCCCGCAATTGTGTCTGTCTGTCTTTTTGACTACAGCCTAAACGGTTCAGCCGATTTTTATTAAACTTGGTAGATAGTATTTTTAATTTTTCCCCCACACGTTTTTTTCTTTCAATCATATAAATATTTTTTTTCTCAAAAACTGTCCCACCGAAAAAAAAAATATCAAAAACTTTCATTTAGTTAAAGCCAGGTAATGGTTGAAAAAAATTTCCAAAAAATGGTTATTTTTGGTATCCCCCTTGGTACCATTTTTTGGTTTTTGATTTTCTCAAGAACGGTAAAACCGATTTTGATAATTTTTTTATGCTAAAACTCCTCAGCAGTTTGAACATTATTTTGTTTTCAAATTTTTCAAAAATTTTTTTTTTGATTTTTAAAAAAAATTTCAAATTTTTATTTTTCAAAAGTCAATACTCGTATGTCAAAAAACCCATGCTCGATTTTTTTCAAACTTGATAAATAAAAGTTTCTTACTATAAATTACAAGATGTAAGAAAAAACATTTGTTTTACCTAAAAATAACGGTACCCTCCATACAAGTGCTAAAAAATGGTTTTCGAAAATCGTTTTTTTTCTCGAAAACGGTACCGGGAATTTCGCTAATTTTTTTTTCTTTCGATTAATTTTTAAGATCTATAATTTAATAAAAAAAATTTGAAATCAAGATATTACTGACTGTATCTACCATAAAACCATTTTTTCAAATTTTGAATATCTCACTATCCACATAACGGATTTTAATGAAATTTCTTATAGAGAAGCTTCTAAAAAGTTTAAAAAACGTTACATTTCAAAACTTAAAAAAAAAAATTTTGAATTGAAAAAAAAAAAAAAAAAAAAATTGAGAAACCAGTACTAACATTTGCTTGGATCACATGGCATCCTGTTTTTAGCGCCAATTACTAAAGGAGTTGTTTAAGTCTATTAAAATATGAATTTTATGCTTATGAACAGTTTTTCTCTAATAACATTTATTTTTGAAATTCTTAGTCGTTTACGTAAGAGCAAGTTCGTGCGACTCAGTCGGGCATTTTATTTCAGCTTTGGAATGCGTTTTGAAATACTCGAAGATTAACAAAGTTGGTTACGAATATGTAGTTTTTATAAAGGGTTTTTCAATTGGCGCGTGTAGATTTTGGCGGCCATGTTGTTTTGGCGACATCTGTCAAATTTGATGTTTATTATTCAGTAACTGATGGCAAAACACCATGACACGTTACACGATTGAACAGCACGACCAAGTGATAAAACTTAATTGTTAAAAAGAGTGTGGAAACGTCGCGCCCATTTTACGCTATACGTGGTGGCCTTTCACAGTCGACTCTTCAACGTTTGGTGTATAAATTTGTGACGACCGGTGCGGTAACCAATCAGCTAACATTCGTATGTCAATGGAACGCAAGATCGGCCGCGGTCCGTGAAAGTGTACAATAAAGCAGAACCTGAAGCAGTATATTCATCACCATGCACAAGAACTCTGCTTATTGCAAACTTCAAATTGGCGAATTTTGCATCGGGATTTGGCTCAACACTCGTACAATATCCAACTCACCCAGGCGCTCAAAGTTCATGGCCATGGACAACTTTGTTTGTTCGCTGACTGGGCTTCGAAGCGTTGGGAAGAGAACTCCAATTTTGACCTAAAAATCGTCTTTAGCGACGAGCAGCATTTTTAGAACAAAGGCTGTGTTAACAAATTTTCGTACATGTGAAAACACTAATCCACACAAGGTTATATTGGGGTTTTATTTAAAGAATAACAATAGATTTTAAAAAATGTTTATAAAGTTTTTTTTAAGTAATTTAGTGCAAGTTCGAACGAGGTTTGCTTTCTGTCTTTACTTTCTTCTTCTTTCGTAGACTAGTTGGTCTCTTATTTGGTTGTAAATCCGAGGGGTTGTTATTCTTCCGGTATGTATCGGTGCATTATGAGAGAATTCATCACTGTCGATCGATCAAATAGTTCAATAAACCCCTTTTCAATGTTGAAAATAAAGCTTTGCAGGGCCGAAGAAGCCTACTTCGCCACAAACCATCACTCCATCTCCACTCTGTGTTGCACTGCAAGTTGTATTCCAACATTTCTTAAACAGCTAAAAAAACCTTTTGACACATCGGGTCCATCCAAATTAAACTTATTTTAATCGGAAAAGACGACACGGTGTGCCACTCTTGACTCTACCTGATGTGACTTATTGCAACATGAAGTCCGTAATTTTTGAGTGTTGCGTTCAGTGTTTTTTTTAAATTTTATTTTCTTTCATTTTTTGATGTCTAATATGGTTGGCCTTTTGTATCACGCGATTTACAGTGGGTATACAGTTGATCTACTAGCTTCAAATCCAGTTCGTGGCTTGATTTTACTAACGGAAAGTCTTAAATTTGAAGCAGCTCACAGGATAATCCGTCGTTCCTGGCTTTACTAACTCTTCCTTTCAAGTTTTTCAAAGTTCTCAGGCTCCTTAAAATAGCTATGAACAACAGTGGATTCTTTTCCAATGTTACCGCCTATCAAACGGATAGACTTACCTTATTCCTGATAAACTTGAATTTGGCCTTTTTCCGTCTTGGTTAAATCATACATAAAATCCAATTTTTTGACACTTTTCATACTTTCTTCTTCTTCTTTCTTGTGGGTCAGACTACACCTGAAGGAGGGCATGTAGAGCTCTTTGCTGAGTTAAACATCTTGACTTAGCTTGTCAACGAGTTAACCCGAATCCCTGACTTTGCAGGTCGATCGGCCAACACTCTACACTTCTTCCTTCCCTATAACCCTTATAAATACCTCCATTATAAGTGTGTTATCGCATCTAGGCACATAAGACCATTGTGTAAAATCTGCGAATTTTTTGTGTCAATAACTTCCAGTTAGAGAAAAAAATCTATTAGAGAACCTTTTGGTACAGCGCTTTAATTCTTAAGGGAATGAGAAATAATATCCCAAATAGGACGAAATCTATAAAACCTAAGGCAAGCTCTTGGTTTGATTCGAGTTGTTAAGGGGTTATTATTGTCCAAAAAGTAAGCTTTTGATGTTATAAAGCCAACCCTACTGAGGAAAACCGGAATAAGTTCAAACAAGCTAGGTAGTACTATGACTCCTTCTGTATTTGAGAGCGCTTAAGATTTCATAAGACTCAGTTGCACGACAGGCACTATGGAAGCAATAAGTGCCCTTGTGATCTGATGGCGTATCTCACCGAACAGCGGAACCAGTCAAAAGCATTTGACAGAGTTTTTGTCTCACTCACCCCCCATGCAGCTATCCATGATCGGCCCTTGCATTAAGGAAACCCAACTGCTCTCAGTTCTCGGTATTTGCATCACAGACCACCTTCTGTGAAATGATCACATATTCGACGTCGCCAAAAACGCTGCGAATTGTTAAGGGTTCCTTGGACGTTGCAAGAAATATTTTACCTCTTCTGATCGTACTGTTATCTATAGAAGAACAAAAAAAAAGAATCCAAAAAGAGCCTTAAAAATGATAGGAGATAGTAGTAGTATCCCTTGGCATAATGGTTAGTGCGTTGGATAGTCATGCAGAAGTTCAGCCGATGACAAAAAGTTTTTCGGGGGTGTACTGCCTCTTGCGAGAAATTGACAAATCCTCTAAGAGTACTCGTATCTCTTACTCGTATCATGCGAAGTGCTGGTCATTAGCCGTTCGGAATCGGCAGAAGGTCCCCTCCATTCCTGGTAACACGCACCCAGGAATCAGAATTGAGAATTGTAAGTCACTAAGCTTAGGCTCTCTAAGAGTCGTTATGGTCTCCTTTTTTTCTGGGTGATAGAATTATTTCATTCATTATTTTACCGTTATTTTTATAAACTGTGAAAAAGCCAGTTGAATTCTTTCCGTTGAACAATTTAACCTTAATACTCGCGCTTCAGGGAGGGTCCATTAGTTCAACCTTGACGTACGCAATGTTAAATTCAGAGATTCTTTTTTTAGTCGCACAACACGAATGTGGATATTCAGTTATTCAAAACCGATGTGAATCGATATCTCCTTTTAAATCCTCTCCAACTTTCTTTCTCGTAATTGCACATTGATGATAGTCTTTTCGTGATTATCGAACTGTCTTGTAAATTAAATGATTGTCCGCCTTCGCTGTGAAATATTTACCATTCCGTCTTAAAGGTTTTTTAATTGCATTATTTCTGCATTAACACTTTCAACATTTTTTTTCAGGTGCAATCGTCTACATACGCAAATTGTTTATATTTTCCATATTAATTTTGTTCGATATTTCATAACTTCATTATAGACGAAATGAGTTTAAAGATATCAAAACCATTTCACGCAATCCGGTGCAGTTCAGTGAATAATAATTAAGTAATCCCTGACTTACCCAATATTTACAATGTTTGCAATTTTTTTTTTTTTTTTTTGGAACATAAAACCCCCACAGTTCACTAAACACAAGTCTTAAACATCTAGCACATATCTATAAAAGTTAGAGCACCTACCATAATCGTATAGTCGAAGTGTAGGATGGCGCCTCTAGTACTGCCAGTCGCGCCAAACCATAACAATAACCAGTGATGTATTTTTTTTCTCTTTTGCTTGCTTGCTACAGAGGGATAAGTATTGGTTTCGTGCAAAAATAAAAAATGTTGGTGATATCACAGTCTTTATGATGGACAGTCTTTATAAATAAGTCCAGTGGGAATGTGCCAAAAAGGGTGAAATATAAAAAAATTAAAGCGAATGCTTTTTCCAGTGCCAAATATGCCATGGAGATAATTTGGGTAAGATTAGTCGTGTTGGACCTACCCTTTAGGAAACCGTGTTGTTGTGGACAAATAATTGATTTACAATGCAAATAGAGGGAGTCGTACACTATGTTTAGGCTAAGTAGGGTTAATGGGCTTACAGTTGATCTGGTAACCGTCACACTTAGATCAATGTAGATCCGTTGTGATATCCTAGGGATTGTGACTCTCATGTATTGAAACCTAAGATAAATCAGCAAGCTATAGCCTGAAATGTCGGAGGGTACTTCTAAGTCATTCAAGGAATGTCTATCGTCTATCTATGCCTTTTAAGGGCGCAATCATTTCCTTTAATCCCTCTTGAGAAATTATCCCTCCACCAGGCCCGTAGGCTCCTTGCAACGTCAAGTAGCTGAGTTTGATAGGTGTGTGTTTGGCGTATAATGTCCGTTTGTTTCCTGATTAAGTCGAAGGGGCTGCTCCTTTCCTCAAGAGGAAGAAGATTTGTCACGTCTTCGCAAGAGGCAGTAAACCCCTGAAAAGCAATTTTACAGTGCTGATATTCGAACTCAAGACCCACTGCATGACAGTCCAACGCACTTACCATTAAGCCAGGGGGTGCTTCAATGCAGTTCTGGTAGTTGTCTTGAAGTTAAGTTCATACAAAATGTGTCGAAACGATTTTGTTAAATTTTCAGAGTTGGCTTCTGTTAGTTTAAAAAGTCTTTTAGTAAAAATCACCCACTGCCACTCCCACTTTTCTTAAATCAACATTCCAAGCAAGCTTAAAATTTTTAAATAATTTCTCCAAAACAAACCTTAGATATGGATGTGAATCTCGCGAGCAAATACTTTCGACCACGTCGTACATTTATGTTACTTTTAAATTTTATTAAGAAAATTTTTGTTTCCTTTTTTGTGCTAAAAAAAATAAATAACATCTGGCAAAGATTAAGTAATACACATTTTCTTATCGATAAAACCGGCGGATAGTACAAAATTTACATGGCGGGCGGTTGCACAGCAGATACTACACATCCACCGACAAGTCACCATATGGCAATATCGGTAATGGCGTCGACAATGTACGAGTATCCGTATCCATACTTAGGCGACTATAAAACACAAAACCCTAGCCTGAGGCAGTAAGTGGGATGAAGGGAGGCGTTAGAGAGTGCCAGAAGCAGCTTTGTACCGTTTGCTGAATTTCGTATCCCAGCCACCCACTTTAATTGACAATCCTCGTCGGTTTCGACTTGTTGTTCCGCTGTGAGTGCACAAGTTCCCCTCCCTTGCCTATGATGGCGCAAAATGCAATGTATCTGTATCTGTATGTGTATCTCAATTTCTGAATAAAAGTATCTTAAGTCATTTATTAACGAGTTATTAAATATCAAAGGTTCTTCTGTTCGAAACAGATTCAACAACAGCAAAAGCAGCAGCAGCGACGGCAACAGCAACACATTCTTTGCGGTTGGGCAAGTGGAAAACCTTTATTACGGTCCTGATATATGAAGCGACTACTCGTTCGCTCCCGTTGTCGTTGTTGTTGGAGAGAGGGCGAAACGATTGCGGGCGGGCGTATTTCATAAAGATTCAGATTTAAGTGGTGGAATCATTTCGGAAAGTAAATCGCTTGAAGAACCCATTCACAGCTTTAATAACATTGCCGGCTTGAAAGAGGCTTCAATTCAATTGTTCAATTGGGATGGGCTGGGCTCTGGCAAGTCGAGATTTTTTCGATACACCCGTACGAACAGTTTGAATGAGTTTGTTTATAGACGACGACTACTTCTTGTTCGTCAATGGCGACATTAAGTAGAGTCTTCTCACTTAACCATCTGAAGGGGAATTAAATATCACTGTTGAATGTTCTACTGTGAGAATTAAAACGAATCGGATAGTCTTGGGGAAAAGGAAAGGCACATTGTTGGCAAAGACAGGCGTGTAGATAATCCGGGGATCTTAAGGTTGCTGTGACATGAGAGCCAACCAAATATTTAGTTTAAAAATGCCGGGAAGTCAGCCAAAGAGTTGGATATTTCACGCTCTAGTTAGACTGTTTGTTTGGTTTCTTTCAAGTTCAAGAAAATTAATCAAAAATCATAAGAAACGATGTGATAAAGAGATGAAAATAATTGTAAGTAATAGATTTATTATAAAGATGAACATTTTAAGTCCAAATTAATCGTGAAATCGGTAGATACAAAAATCTTTAAAGGTTTGAACAATGTATGTTTTTTGGAAAAAATATTTCGAATTTTCCCGATAGTAAGAAGAGAAGTCATAACATGTTGCTCCTGAGTTATCGACTGAAATTGAATCTTCGAGCGAACTTAATTTTCGATTCCTGAAGCGTCCTACCATTCTTTCTTACTTGCGATGTAGGTACGAGTACTATAGGGCAAGTTCTGCATTTGGAAAAAAATCGAGCTCGAGATTTTGATCAAAGTTGACATTACGATGATAGCGAAGACGAATAAAGTGGGTCCGACAATTCCGTCTGTCTGTCTGTATGTCTATACCTCGTTCTTCAGCCTAAGCTGGAGCTATTTTCCTCAAACTCAATATGTACTTAAGGGTCTTTGGTGTTTCCCAAGTGGAGGAGTTGACATTTTTTTTAACGGTAACGGTACCCCTCATACACCCCTAATGCATTATCTTGTTTATCTCGAAAACGGCTCTAAAGATTTTGATAAAAAAAATTGGGTATTATATTATGGACATGAACTACATTTTGATCAAAATGTTATTAACTGTCATAGAACTTAACCAAAATTTTTCAGCAGGAGCCCCCTTAAGTTTAAAATAATATTATATATAAAAGTATTCGAAAAAAATATTTTTCTTTCTCTCTAAATTCAAGTTTTTTTTTGTTTGAAAAATAAAAATCTTTAAAACGTGTGAACGACTATTTTTGAAATTAGTTCCTTAAATCTATTCTACTAAATACTTAAAATTTGCATCCCAAATTTTGTTCTAGAAAAATGTTAAAGAAATTTCTTATATAAAAAATTATTTTAATATTAAAATGATTTTTAAACTTTGTTTGCATAAATTCATACTTTTCCTGAAATGAGACGGCAATTCCATGCATTTAACAAAAAAACACATAAAATTCAGAAAAATTCATGCAAATGTTGGCCGCGGCTGCGCCTCAAATGGTCCATCCGCTTAGTCCAATTTCGGCCGGTATATGACGAACAAAATGCTTCAACGTTGGCTTCCAGTGCGTCAATCGAAGCGGGCTTGTCCCTATAAACATGAGCCTTAACATAGCCCTACAAAAAAAAAAAAAAAATCGCACGATTTAGGCGACCAATTGACCGGCTCCAAACGTGAAATAAACTGTTCACCGAACTCGCCTCTCAATTGGTCCATTATTACGCGTGCTATGTAGCATGTGGCACCGTCTTGTTGAAACCACATTTTGCGCAAAAAAAAGTTTGTTATCGTCGCACGGTAGCGCTGACCATTCACAGTAACATTGCGATTTGCATCATCTTTGAAGAAATAGGGCCAAATGATTTCGGCAGCCCATAATCCGCACCAAACAGTGACTTTTTCTGAATGCACTGGTAGCTCTTGCAATGCTTCTGGCTGCTCTTCACTCCCAATACAGCAGTTTTGATAGTTCACGTATCCTTTCAATCAGAAATGAGCTTCGTCGCTGACCATAATTTTTCGATAAAAAAGTGAATCTTCGGCCAACTTCGGCTGCGAACGGCGCCGAATCGATAATTCACGCTCATCACTAACACTGGCCGATACAGCTGCGATATTTTCCTCAGTTCTCACTCTTCGTAGGCTTGTTGGTGGTTTAATGTCCAACAATGTAAATTTGGTGCGAAATTTAGTCACAATAGCCCGAATAACTGCCTCAGTAGGTCGATTAAACTGACCATAAAATGGAAGAAGCGCGCGATGAACTTTCTTAACAGAGCACGCATTTTGATAATAAAATTCAATAATTTGCAAGCTTTGTTCGTTTGTAAGAAAATTCATGGTTGAGTTATAGACCAAACTGAAGATGTTTGACAGTGACACAAAACTCGAAACGTGCGTGAGCTGTCAAAACCAGTGTTGCCAAAAACAAAATAGCAAAAAAATCACCCATTAGATCCTGCATCTCTTGAAGTTATAGCGCTAAATTTTTCAAACGAAGCAAAATACTTGAGTCTTATTTTTGACAAAAAGTTAAGCTGGAAACCTAACATTAATGAAAGAGTCAGAACTGCCAAAGTGGCACTTGTCTCATGAAAAAATGACGTTGGAAATAAATGGGGGTTACGATCCAGCATTACTGATTGGCTATACACTTCGGTTTCAGGCCGATTTGAATATACGCCATGCTAGACCGCTTTGGATTAAACAACAAACTGCGAAAAATTAAACAAGTCTAACGCACAGCCTGTAGGTGCATGGGTGGAATACCTTGAACGACTCCCTCTGCGGGCCATGATATTATGTTCCATCTAAAACGTCCCAAGTCCACGCATGGGTGGAGTACTTTGCACGACTCCCTCTGCGGCACATGATATTCTGTTCCATCTTAAACCTCCCATTCGTCCAATGCAGTGGACCAATTGACCACCCCATCAATCTGAATTAATTGGATCAATGGCAAGCAACATAGAATATACCATTCCACAATTACAGTTCGATACAGACTTTCAGATTTTCAACTTTTTCCGATCCACCTGGGATGTCTTGATATTCCTGGCAGACGAATCGATCTATTTTTATACTGATGGATCAAAATCTGATGATGGCCATGGTGCAGATGTGTACTCAGACAATCTAAACTTAAGTCTCCTTTCGTCTTCCTAATCACTGTAGGGTGAACGTGATATCCGCAATATCTCAGATAACCAAGTTTCTATTAAATATCTGAACTACGTCGATGCCAATCATCTCTCAAGGAGATGACGTAATATTTCAACACTCACTTTTGCTGAGTGTCGGGCCACAGAGACATTCCAAAAAGTTGGTAAGCTGATGAACTCGCCAAAAGTTGATCTACGCTACCTCTTTCGCCATATAAATCAACTATAGGTATACCCATCGCTACATGGAAATGCTTTGTTAAAACAAGATGCTATCGAGAAAACAAACCTTAGATGGAACATCATCAACGCTTGTCTCGCGACAAACAAATCTAGCTGGATCCGAAGTGTTCTAAGTGTTTGTTTTCTCTAAGCAGATAAGACATTGGTTCCGTAAAAATTCTCAAAACCGGACACTGTCTAATAGGTAAGCATGTAAAGAAACTCGGAGTTTTATCAACCGATTATTGCAGAAGCTGTATGGACGAGGTAGAGGAAGAATCGATTTATCATCTTCTCTGTACTCAAAGGCGTAGGCTCTATCTAGGAGAGTTCTACTATAATAATCCTAGTGACCTAGAAACTATACATATGAGTAGTCTCCCACGCTTTGTAAAGATCTCTTAGTGGTTCAACGAGGAGGGACAAAGTCTACTTGATTCATGTGGTATCACAATGGGCTAACTTATGGTCTACGTGTGTCAAGTAACTCTAACCTAAACTAACCTAAACTTGACGGTTTCATTGTTACCCATTTACACAATATGACCGATGCAATGAATTTGATGTGTTTATTTTTTTAACTATATCAACATATTGAAACAGCTTTTTTTCCATTCCTCACACATAGTACCAACAGTCGCCGTACAAAGATCGTGTTATTAGCTTTCTATATCTGCTGATCCTTCAATACCTGCATAAAGGTTTTGTAGAGCGTGCACTTCGTCTTACGTGTGAGGAATTTTGAAACGGAAAACAACAGTGGTTTCCTGTGGGAATTCTTTGTCGCATCTCCACTAAGGTGCTCCTTAACTACGTCCAAATTGTTGCTATTAATATTGACGTTTTGTCCTAGTTGGAGGACAGATGTTTGACTATTCTTTGAAACCATGCACCAAAAATTTTCGCCTGATCTTTGAATCTTTTGTGGAGCTATGGTAACGGCAAATGAGTTCGATATTATTCGCATATCCGAATACGAGTAGTTGGGAAAGTTTGTTAGATAAATATAGTGCCCCGATGTAAACGCTAGTCCTGTGAACTTGAAGATATTGAAGAAGAAATATGATTCTGGCAGCGCATCTCCTTTCCAGAACCCTGTTCCTGTTTGAAATAGTTCGAAGATGCTTTTCCGTTGTTGTACATTGCACTGCGTGTTTTTTAAAGCCATGTTCGACCATTGTTATGTACCTACAAAGATCTTCTGACGATGAATCTTATCGTATGTTCAATTGAATTGGAAGAAAAGGTGGGTGAGTCTGAACTTGAAATCCTTCGGTCTTTTCCAGAATCTGCTTCAGTATGAAGATTCGGTCAATGGTTGATACGCTGGATATAAGCACTGGTACTTGCCGACTAGTACGCTTTGGCATAATGGATTTTGCGTTGGAGTTTCATGCAGAGGGTCTTGGGATCGATTCTCAGCCGAAGTTTTTCTGGGGTGTACTGAATTGATAAATCATCCAGTAATATCTCTTGCCATGAGTAGTGCTGCTCATAAGCCGTTCGGAATCGGCAGAAAATTGTAAGTTCCCTCTAACCCTAGGAAAACAGGAATGGTTGAGAGTTGTAAGTCACTAGGTTTAGGCTCTCTATGAGCCTCTAATTTATTTATTTTACTTGCCGATTACAGTATTAAACATCTTAAGACCCTCGGAGGCTAATTCACCTTGGCTGTTTCGAAAGGCCAGTATTAAAATCAGCAGCCAACTGCTTTGTGAATTATTCCGTTGACAAGACTGTTAGAACTGCGAACGCCCTGCTCTATTTGTCTAGCATCTTCCTCCAATCTAACATTTCAATTTAATTTTCTTGGATAGCTGGTGTGCTAGAGGTTTCGGCTATTTTTTTATAATGCCGCAATAATTGGTCTTGTATTTCTTCGCATCTGTGGCTGGTTAATGGAGAAAACAGATCTGCTCGTTCAGGTGCTCTCCGTAGACTCTTAGAATGCGGGTGTTCTAAGGCGTTCAAGGTCGGAAATTTCTATTTGTTCGACCATTGAAAGCTGAACTCAAATGAGTAGAATTTTTGTTTCTTCCTCAAAATGTACGCAAGTCTGAGATGCTGGATACTATTCTTGCGTTTATTTGCAATACGCCAATTTAGTTTGTAGTTCGAGATTTTGGCTAGAGCCAGGTTGCTGTGTGATTCCTTAATTTCGAAAACCTAGTAACTAATGCTAAGTAGTGTACCTACTTTTTACAATTCTAGAATATTATTAAAATACATACATTCTACAGTTCATTTTTTGAAACCTTAAACACTTGCGACCTTCTTGTTCATTTTTTTTATTCACTTAATAAATTTCTGTTTTTTTAATTAAACTAATATATTTCTCATTTTTTGTTTAATTTCAGGTAAGGAATTTTCTATAGTTCGTATTTTAATTTGTAAGTACACATTTATGCTAAAATTGAATTTCAATATTTTGTCACGAAGTATATTATTATTTTCTTATCAACCGACTGTCAATGTAACTTTCACCACCATGATAGCGAAGACTTAAAAAGTGGGTCTCGCAATTCTGTTTATCTGTCTGTCTGTTTTTTCTTTCTTTTTTTTTAAGACCAAAAATAACTGTACCTGTCATACGATTTTTTTTTTCGAAATTTTATAAATATTTTTTTTTCTCAAAAACTGTTAGACAGATTTAAAAAATAAAAATATAAAAATTTCATTTAGTTAAAGCTAGGTAATAGTTGAACAAAAATTTCAGAAAAATTGGTAATTGGTACCCCCATGGAACCACTTTTTTGTTTTTGATTTTCTCAAAAACGGTACAACCGATTTTAATAATTTTTTTTTTGTTACTAAAGCTCCCCAAAAATTTGAATTGTATTGTGTATTCAAATTTTCAAAAAAAAATTTGTTTGTATTTTTTACAAAAAATTGATTGTATATTTAAATATATTTAAAAGTTTCTCAATATAATCTACAAGATGTGAGAAAAAAAAATTATTTTTACTAAAAATGAAGGTACCCCCCATACAAATGCTAAAAAATCGTTTTCAAATATCGTATTTTTCTCTAAAACGGCGCCTAGAGTTTTGATAAATTTTTTTTCTTTCAATAAATTTTTATGATCTTTAATTTAACAAAACAAATTATAAAATTAGGATATTATAGCTTATACCTACCATAGAACCATATTTTTTAATTTTGAATTTCTCTTTACTGACATAACGGACTTTGATGAAATTATGAAGATGCTTCTTAAAAGTTTAAAAAACTGCATTTAAAAACTTTAAAAAAAAATGTTTTGAATTTTTGAAAACACAAAAAAAAAAAAAAAATCATTTACTAGTGTATTACATGGGAGCAAGTTCGTGCGACCCAGTTGTGCATTTTATTTTATTGAATTCTCAAATTCAAATATCGAACTCTTCTTTCCAAGATCGATTGGCATGGACTTTTTCTGTCGATGAGGCAATCCTTAAGCTTTTTCCAGATGGAAGTGAACGCTATTGGAAAATGTACCCAACGGAATATTTTAAGAAATTACTGCAACCAAATCTCAAAGCGTTAAATTCCTATTTCATTAGCTCTAAACTGATATGGGAATATGTGGAAAAGCTAAACGATCACGGAAAGAGTAATAATGCCACACTTTATTGGGTACCAGGACTCGTAGATGTGTCATGGGAAGTAAAGAAACAGACTCTTTGACAAAACTAGAAGCAACAATCTTCCAACACGAGCTTGATAGTGTGTTCGGAGAAGACGTAATTAAAAATCAAATCAAAACAAAAGAGGGGCCATAAGATCAAAAATATGGACAGAACTCTCAACCCAGAGGCAGGTTAAAACGCTTCTTGGAAGCTACCATGAGAAACGCCTTACATCTCCTGTACTGGATAAAGTAAAAACAACCTAAGAATAATGAGGGCCTTCCTCACTGGTCACTTCAAACAGAGAAGACACCTCAGTATTCTTGGCTTGCTGACCAATGTCACAGGCAGATTCTGTAATGCTCACGAAAAAACTACGGACTATATGTATAGGTAGATGTGATGCGCTCGTGCATCCAAGAAATAGGTATCCCGGACGTAACCAGATGTAGAAGGGACAGAATCATGAAAATACTCTATATTCTTAAGCTTCTCAACTAAGGAATAGTGTGAAGGAATAGCTGTAGTATGAGCGATCTCACTCAGCCCTAGGCAAGGCTGCAATAGATCTAAGGTTCGCGGTGCACTGAACCCCCGAAAATTATTCATTTGTTCATGTCAATGCACAAATTTGCCACTTCCTCTCAAGGGCAGTACACTTAAGAAAACTTTCGAAATCCAAATTTAACATAAGCTTCTTTAAAGATAAAAAATCTGTTGCTTTCATAAAAGTAATTGGTGTCACTTTTGTTGACAGACAGACAGTTGTGAAACCAAACTTCCTTGATTTTTTTTTAACCATGTACCTACCGAATTACCTCAGCTATACGAATTCACCCATCAGAATGTGACTAAAGCCCCCTATGCATGGCTCAACTTTTTTGTTCTTGTGAACAAAAATGGCTGTTTGAGAATATTTATTTATCGATTTTACTAACTGGCTCTGATTCTTCTTACGAACTAACCTACTATCTGTTATTACCACGAATGTCCGTTTTAAGTCAAATTTCAAAACCTGTTGATCCGTATAAAGGGCTTAAAATTCTAATTTACCTTCAAGTCGATTATAACTTCGACAAGCAGCTATGGAAATTTGAAGATATGAACTTTCTTCAATTTAATTATATGTCATTACTCCTAAGGCGCTCCCTTATCTAGCAGAAGAAAAGAGGAAGCCATAGACAATAAAGCACTTGAACCCTCCCATTTCTTCTATCTATCCCTCTCTTCGCAAAGCTTATTCTTCCTTTTGTAACACAAGACTGCAAATAACAAAATTCAAAGTTGAACAAAAACAAAAAAAAAAAAAAAAAAACTTGAGGTTTTTTGCATTAAGAGCCCCTTTGTTGCACATAGTGAAGTCATAAATAGATATAAATTCAGAGCTAAGTACTTATGAACTCTATACACATTATTTATGTCATAGCCAAAGGCAGACTTACAAACCAACCCAAGTTGTAGCAGTCTATGTTTGAGTAAATTGCTAATAGACTTTCGGATACGAGTTATGATCCGATTTTGTCAAAATTGATTGAGCAATTGGCGAGAGTACCTCAATTTTATCCTAGCTTAACTAGAGTTTTCTGTAAGAGCAACTTCGAATACCCATGATCCTGAATTAGACTTGCATATTTAGATACACCATCTTGAAGAATTTTCTGAAGTGATAATGAAGTGACAAAAATTACATTTCAAGAATTTGCAATTCAAATGTTTGTTTAACAGCATTACCACCTTTGACTATAAATTTTATGCTCAAGACCGCATTTAGGGGAATTATGAGGGCAAAGTGAAAACTGCAAAACCATTAAAGAGAATTCTTTTGCTATTAATGCGATTTTCATTTTAATATGATTTTTTTTTTAATTTACTTTTTTTTTTTTTTTTTTTTTTGCGCAAATTTATTCCACATAATAATTTTCTCTTTTTTTTCCATCGAGTTGAAGTGTGTCGTGCTCGCAGATTTGTCTCGTGGTATAAGCCTTGGTAGATGAATTTATGACTTGAAACTATATAGATATATGTAAGCTGCAGAACAGTGGCGACACGACTGACTTAAGGTTGCCGCCACTCCCACTTACGATAAAGACAAAAAACCTATTGGATAAATAGGTACATCTCTTTTAAGAAGATGAAGAAAACAAGAAAATAAACTTAGAGAAACCTTTAGAAATTGTTCAACTTGAATCACTTAGACGAAGATGCATACTTCTATGGTCGAGATAAGTGTGTCAAACTTTTTGTTGATTGTTTTAAACTTGGGATACTCTTGCGTGATAGTTTTTACACAAGCTCCATTAATTTGAAGCGGTCAAAATCCTGGTTAAGATACAGTTTTTCTGTTGAGAATTAAGAGCGGACACAGTTTTACTGAACCGAAGGCGCTCTGCTCCGCCTTCTGCGTGGACGTCTCGACCTTAAAAGAGCCGCCTATCCACAGTTATAAGGTCGACCTCGACTGCCGCCCTCGACTGTCTAAGTAGAGTAATGCATCGGGCGGGATATAGCCGTTTAGAAGCACACTCTCAAAATAATCGTCTTTAGGGCAATAAGCCCCCAGAATTAAGTTGTTGGTCGAGGACATCACTCTTTGCAATATGACCCCGAATCAGCTTTAACAAAAAGTTATCGATTCTTTTAATGTTGGCTCTTTTGTATAGAACCTGGTTGGAATAATAATGTTTGTTCTCCGAAATTGATGTTCTTTGTAATCCAAGGCAACGTCTTAGACACTGCTTCTTAAACACCCGAATCATTTCCATTTGAGATAGGCTAACGTTGAATCACACCGGCCGCCACCAGAAGGTAATCATCGGACGTATGAGGGCCATGTGGCAAGTTACCTTCATTCTGCTATCAAGCCATCTGCTTTAAAACAACTATTTGGTCGGGGCAAAGGCTCCTCTAGCCCTGATAAGAGCAGCATTTACATGTCTGTCGAAATACAAATACAGATAAAATTAGATGCTGTTGAAGGTATGCTTTGCTACACTTTTACTGGCAAGTGGCTGTCCAAGTGGCCCTACGATCGCTAGCTTATGCCAGGTCTTTCTCGTATCCCTTGGGGCTCCATCCAATGGAGTTCTAAACAGAATAGTTTTAGATTTCTGAGGGTTTATTTTCAACCTCAAGCCATCGCAATATCGCTGAATCTTGTCGAAGTCACACTGCATAAGAATTCTGATGACCTCGACTTTTGGAACTGTTCTGTACGCTATTAGATCGTTGGCATACGCAATTGCCTGAGTTAGACTACCTATCAAATGGCTGATGTGATTGCTGAATAGATTGGGCGAGTTGACCGCTCCCTGCTGAAGACTACTATAGAAGTTACATTGCCACTTTTGACAACAAACTTTCTACCATTGAGCATGTCTTAAAGCAAATATAATAGTAGTTTGCTTATGTCGAGTCTGATCAGTTTCAGGTAGAGAACTTTTAACCATACGGTGTCGAAAGCCTTATCCAAATTAACCAGACAGGCACCAGTATACTGCATTTTAGTTTTATTTCATTGGGTATCAGATACTAGTTTAGACGCCTTAAACCGAACTGAGAACTGGAACTCTACCTTCGTAACTAATAGAAAACTTGGCCCGTTTCGCTCGGGGATGAGGGCCCTTGTCAAATGATCTTCATTGAACCCGTTGAAACCGCAGTTCTCCAATGTTGCGTAATTTCATCCCGAGAGTAGAAACGGTGTAGAAGGACACTATTTCCTAGCTAGCATTCACCGTGTACAATTGCCGAACAACCCCAGTGTCTTTTGAGGATCCTCGACAATAAGGAGGTCGTGGTGCAAGACGGCCCGAATTCTGTTATCCCAAAAGAAATTCATGGACAAACAAGAGGGGTGTTAAAGAGGTCCATTGATCGCTTTGCCTAAAACAATTTTGGGCATAAAATATTCGGCCCTAGCGAGGTATCCGTTCGTAGCGGAAAACTGTCCGCAACGTATACTTTGTCGGAGGTTCAAATTGCTTTATCAATAAATACAAAATACAAAACTACAAAAATACAAAATCCTATCGGAAAGAATAATAATACACAAATGCGTTGGCGTAATTTGTTCCGCGAAGAATTTGTGTCGGACGAAATTGTAAAAACAATTGCATTAAGCTGTCAGAAATTTCACAAATAAAGCGCTTAAAAACACATCAACGCAGTTCAGCAGGTGCGTTGAAAAAATGTCGGAGAAAAATTCCGAACAGCTGCGGGTGGAATTAAAAATCATGGCTTTTTTCAAGATGCGCTGTAATATGAATGTTTAGCTGATGTTGTACCTCCCGGCCTTTCCCATTTTAAGCGATTTTGTATGAGAAGTTAAGTTTTTTTTTTAATTTATAATTCACACGCGCTCAAGGGTGTATTAAAACCCTAATGATGTTTCACATAGCACGAGCTATCGGGACATTAGGAAGGGAGAGAAAGAAACATTGGTTTTGAATATTTTGCAAATAGAAATGGTAATGGAAACCCGTGTAGGGTAAATTGTTCCACATTCGTGTTTTGCGGCTAAAAATAAATCTCCGTATTTGACGCTAAAATGCTTAAAAATAGGCTCGGAGGTGAACTGAAGAGCATTCTTAGCGAAACGGGTATCACGGGTGAACTGATTTAGTAGAACGAATGCTACTGGCCACTTCGATTGGGCAGAGCTTGTGAAACAAGCGGTAAAACAAGAAAAAAAAACAAGACAATGTTCAAGAGATGGAAATGATTCCATGATAGTTATGTGTCCAACCAGTTTAACGCTCTGTTCTGGATTCTATCTTATAATTGAAGAGTATTTTAGACTGCATCTGCCCAAACCCCAAAGACATGAGTTGTAGGTTCTCCAGTTTTGGACGTATCTGCGCCTTATGAATTGTATCCAGATCTAAATTTTATAAAATCCATATATGAATCCCAAACATTTAGAAGCGTTATCGGCGCACAGTGTGTAATTTTCACTATCCAGCGGAACTTAAGTCAAAAAATGAAGTTGAGCTTCTGTGTACAAAACCGGTTGTTATCAGTTCTCAACATAGAGAAGCATTTATTACAGGTAGAAAAAGCTTGATATTTCCATCTCATTTTGTACAGTTAGCTGTCAAAGTCAAGCAATATGTGAGAGAAAAAAATTGAATGCATTTTGCAATCGGAAAACTGCGGTCTGTCGTGTTATAAGCTCCTGCTAATTTAAAAGTTTTTTAATATTTAATAATTTTGAAGTGTATTCTATACGTTAAACTAAGATTTGTAAGTGTTTTTTAGTTATTTATATATTTTTAATATATTTTCGCTGGGGTTCTAAAATATTTGTTTTTTTTTTAACTTTAGAGCAATTTTTTTTTGGTTAACCTACGTGTAGACTTCCAAATTTTTACATACCTGCGCTCCGTGAACAATATACATTTAGAATCAGAAGTAAGTTCTTGCAACCTTTTGCAGTCCCCATACAAATATTTTTGTTTTTTTAGAAAAATGAACAGGTTGAGTATTTTTGAACTTTGTCACCAAACTTCAAGAAACGAAAAATTTAAAAAAGTTTTGGATACAATTGCTTCAGAATTTGGTATTGAAAGTTCTAGTCGGGATTTAAAGATGTTTGTGGGTAAGTTAACCAGCAAGATAAAACAAAAGTGGGAGGTCAGTTACAGAACTTACTCAAAATTTGTTAAAAAAAAATCGAGTGTGGTTAGAACAGCCTATAACTTTACCGTTTACTTGCTTGTACCAAGACAAACCTAGTACAAGCTCTGGATCAATGAATACAGCATTTGGAAGACCACCTAAGCCATTCAGGGAATGCACCATAAAAGTTAAAAAACGGAAAGTTAGAGATATCATCACCACTAAATCTCAAGAAGAAATAGCACTTTCTCTTGAAATGAGTTTAAGATCTTCTGGAAAAAAGATACAGCTAACCTAGTTCGAGAGCTTTTCATTTCATCACCAGCCCGTGCAACAAAATTGAAGCAAATAAGAGCTCAAAAACTTGTCTCAAAAATGTCTCCTGAAAAAGCTTTAGGACTAATAATAGACTGCTAGTTGAGCGTTAAACAATATCAAATCATACGGCAAAATGCTAATGATGCTGGAGCAAACTTATACCCTCCCTACTACATGGTAAAGAAAGCTAAGGAACAGTGCTATCCACCAGAAGACAGTATTTTAGTCACAGAAACATCTGCAGAAGTTAATTTGCAAGCTTTAGTCGACCTAACAGCAAAGAGAATTTGTGAGGCTCAATCAGAAATTTTGGAATGTGGTAAGTTTGAGCATTTACGGTTGATCTACAAATGGGGATGTGATGGAAGCTCTGCACAGAGCCGGTATAAGCAAATTTTACCAGAAGGATTTAGCGATGAGCATATGTTCTCCGTAAATTTGGTGCCTATTAGGTTGATTTGTAACACCACAAACAAAGTTATTTGGCAAAATCCTAGGCAAAATTCTACTAGATTTTGTAGACCCGTTTGTTTTTCGATGACAAAAGAAACAAGAGATGTCATAAAATTAGAAACAATGAAAATGGAAAAAAGTATTAAGGACATCACTTTAAGTCTCATTTCTATCAACAACTTAAATGTCAAAATTATGCACGTTTTTATTATGAGTATGGTGGATGGCAAAGTCTGTAGTGCTCTCTCACAATACAACTCATCACAGAGATGCTACATATGTGGGTGCAGCCCTAAACAAATGAATAATGACCAAGACCCTTATATTCCACCCAACATCGATGAAGAAATGTATAATTTCGGAATATCACCTTTACATTCATGGATAAGAGCATATGAATTCATATTACATATCTCTTACAAATTGGACATACAAAAATGGCAAGCCAAGTCACCAGAAGAAAAAACCTCAGTGGTAGAGAGGAAGTCATACATACAAGAACGTTTTCGAAAGGAAATGGGCCTTCTTGTTGATATGCCAAAACAAACAGCGGGAAATACTAATGACGGAAATTCTGCCAGAAGGTTTTTTAGAAATACAGAGCTAACTTCTGAAATAACTGGTATTGATATAAGGATAATAAAACGCCTTCTCGTCATACTAGAAGCATTATCTTGCGATTTCGACATTGATGAAGAAAAGTTTGGAGTTTTTGCCCAAGAAACCAAAAATATTTATGTGTCTCTATATCCTTGGTATTTTTTGCCTGCAAGTATACACAAAATTCTTGTACATGGGGAAAAAATCATAAAAACTTGCATTTTGCCATTAGGTCAACTTGCTGAAGAAGCCCAAGAGGCAAATAACAAGGAATACAAACGAAATCGGGAAAACTTCAGCCGAAAAACTAGCAGAAAAGAAACAAATAGAGACATATTAAATAGATTTCTCTTGTCATCAGACCCATTGCTCTCTTTAAGATCAAGGTTTTCAAAAAGTAAAAGCCATGCACTTCCAAAAGAAACCATTTCATTGCTAAAACCTATAATTATTGCTTCAACATTATCTGAATATGAAGACGATTCTGACTGAAAAAAGTTTTTTTTTTTGTTTTAATTAATAGTAATATTGAATTAATAAGTTTATTTATTAATATAAAAAACTATATCTGCTTAAGTTAAAGTATTTGAATTGAAATAAAATTATTAATTTAATATGCGGTGCCTTATGGCACCCAAATTTTGTGTTTGGATTTCCTCCTTTTTTCGTTTTTTTTTTAGGTTATGTCGTAAACTTGACGTGTTAAATCAAAACTGACTTCGGATTCAGATTCAGCGACCCCAAAACCATACGAAAAACATACTCTGAACTCCGGGAGGGATTTTTCATTTTTTTTGTTTTAAATAGCTCTGTAAATGTTTTTTTTTTCTACTTTTTTTTGTCATAAATTCAATTTTTTTGTCATAAATTCAACTTTGGTTTAAAATTAAATTATTCTTATACAAATAAATCATTTTTTACAAAAAACAAGTGAAAAAATAAGTTATCGTTAAAATTTAGACTTAAGTTCCGCTGGATTGCGAAAATTACACACTGTGCGGCGGCCTCGAGAATGTGGAGAATACGACCCAAACTCAAAATAGTTGGTCTATTCATTTATTAACACATTAATTTTTCATATATCCTAAATTTAGTGGCAGTCAGCTTTTGTTCATTTAAAAAATGTTGTCAATTTAATAAAGTAGTTTCACTGAGAGTAAATTAGACCTAACAAAACAAAATTTGAGAGAGCAAATAGCAACAATATTCCTTTCATCTCAGACAAAGATAAGAGCATAAAAGTTGGTCTACTCTTTTTTGGGTGCAAAATAGTTGATCTAAGACTATTTAAATATAGTTTCAGTTAACCGTTATTAAAAAAATGAGAAGCACTGGTTTTATTAATGATTATTGTATGATTTTATACAAGCTAGCGAGAGTTTCATGTCAATCCTGGCGCGTGGCGTTGCATTATCAGGAGACCTAAGGGAATCAATGATTAAAGCGCTTGAAACAGGATTGTCTAGCTACGAAATCCCTGAAAATTTTAATTTACCGCTCTCGTCAGTGCAGAACATAATAACAAAGTTTAAAAATTCTGGAAATGTGGATATATGCAACAGAACGGGACATCCACTAACAGCAAAACCTCGCGATTGCCAAATTTTTAAAGAAAATCGACGATATTTATCTGCTTCAATAACGGTACAGTGGAGAGAACAAATTCAAAAAAGTGTTTCTGTGGACAGTTGTAAGCAGATGATGAAAAAAATGGGATACAAATTTTATAAGGTTTATTTTAAAATATTTAAGTTTTGCATAAATTACGACAACTTAAATCATTAAAAACGCAGGCAAAAGAAATATCACTACTGACACCTAAGCAAAAGAAAAGGCGCATTGAGTGGGCCAAACAACTTAAAAATTTGGACTTTTAGTCAATGGCGGTCCGTTAATTGGAGTGATCAGTACAGATTGGAAGTTTGTGTTGGTGATGAACGAGGACCAGTGATAAAAAATGCTAAAGAAGCCTTTCACAACTCACAAGGACTGCCTTAAACAAACCGTAAAGCTCCCAGTATCTCTAATGGTATGGAGGTGCATGTCGGGATGTGGTATGAGTAATTTGCATTTTGTAATTGGGATAGCTAATGCTGTCAAGTACCGCAACATTTTGGAACAGGAGCTGCCTCCGTCAATACTACGTCTTCAATATAGCAATGCGGAGTATATTTTCCAACAGAATGGTGCTTCTTGTCATACGGCTAGGTCAACAATGGTATGGTTAACTGCTGAAGCAATTCTTTATTGGAATGAACTTCCAGCAGCCCTAATCTTTCACCAATCGAAACTGTTTGGGACACGATGAAGCAAAAATTGCGAAAGGAACCGCGTCGGACTCTTCAAGATTTAAGATCCACAATTACAAATAATTGGGAATCTTTTGGTGCCGAAGAGTATCAACAATTAGTTGACACTATGCCAAGGTGCATTATAGAAGCAGTGATTAAGGCCAAAAGTCGCTTAACAATGTGGTAAAATCAACATAAAGAATCATAGACCAACTATTTTGCATCTAAGAAATGTGTATAAATCGTTATTTAGATTTGTAAAAAGACTCCATATCAATATTTTACTAAGCCACTTTCTTTTTTTGTCCACTTTTCCTATTTAAAATGAATAGGACTTTATATGTATATCAAAAAATAGTTTTTGTTTCGAAATAGGTTAAGAATGAACACATATTTGCATTCTATCCTCGGTAGACCAACTATTTTGAGTTTGGGCTCGTATGAAGATGGTCGTTAAGACGTATTGAGAACTTTTCATTTTCTTCGATGCAAGTGCTATTTAAGGACAATGTCATAAGCGTTACATTTTAGTTCAACGACAATAGACAGCATTGAGTTTTCGAAGCATTAAACTCCCCACGATTTTGTATACCCCATTTAAAAAATGCTGTAAAGATCGTTGTTTAATGAGCTAATCATGCGATATTGTTGCAATTCAACTTCCGAAGGAGATGGACGTGAATTTGAGAACGAAAATGAAAGGCTGAGGGAGTAGAGTCGTCGAAAAAACAATGAAACAATTTAGAAAAAAAAGAAGAGAGTCGGAGACAAAACGGAGCCCTGCGGAATACCAGCATTTATTTTGTGAAGATCAGATTTGAAACCGTCCAATGCAATATGTGTTGAACAATCCAAAAGGTTATTTCTAATCCAAAGATCAGGGTTCCATTGATACCAAACGCAGGCATATTCGATAATAGAGCTTAATGGCAAACTCTATGTAATGCCTTAAAAATATCAAGCTCAATAATAATACGAGTACTTTCTCCAAAACAAAATATACATCTTTTCCGTTCTTCTGTGAGATATGCCATCAGATCAGTACTGGAACGATTGCTGCGAAAGCCTTATTGCCAGTCATTCAGAAGCTTTCGATCTTCGCTATATTTCGTGAGCTGATGATTGGTCAGCGATTCCATGACCTTGGAAAGAACGAACGTAAGTGCTATTGGTTGATAGGAAGAGGTAAAGGAAGTGTCGCCATTTTTCGGAACAGGCTGGACAAATGGTGTTTTCCATATTCTAGGGAAGGACTCATTATCGATGGATGCCAAACTATCAAATGTCTTAGAAATATCAAGTGAAATAATCTTATTTTCTGTCAAACAATCTGAAGATTTGTTTCGCTCGTCTGTGTGATATACCATCAGATCACCTGTGGAATCCCCAATGGGTTCTTATCAATGTTGTTTCTGAATATCAGTGTCTGTTGCTGGTGACATAGATTTCTTACCGTGGTAATTAGAAACTCGGTCGGAAAATAGCTAGCTAGTACAACTGGTATTCTGCATGCAGCCGTTCAACGTCGAACTTCCTCACATCATATCCTTGTTGCGTGTCAAAGGTTAGTGTTGCGAATCAATCCTCGCATCGTTTGAACATCCTGGATACTGGGGGAGTGCGAGGAGTGATTCATTCCGCTACAAAATCGATCAACCTAAACTTTTTCAAGCGGACTGTAGCCTCCTCTAATTCTTCGGCTGTCATGGTATACTAACATCCAACGTAGAGATGCAAAGTTTGTATCTTATTTCGTTTACAGGGTTCGGTATCAGTAACATAACTCTTTTTCTACTTCATCAATTTAGCAATTTTTCGGGAAAGCTTATAATTTTCTTTAACATTTTTTTTGTTTCATATTTTGATCCTTGTGAATTTGATATCTTATTAAGGTTTCACTTAAGATAAAGAAAGGGAAATAAGTAATACTACATAACTTCTATGGATTTAATCTACATACCTACGGAAGTCATTCCTTGTCCAAAACAGTCAATACAGCAACAGATTTTTCCTTTTAAAAAACCTCCATGCCCAATCTATATATGTACATATGTGTATGCCTATCAATAATAAACCATTGTCTACCTTGCATACCCAAGTAAAGGATTAATAACGACAATCCAAGGAAAACAATAATCCTATCCCAAGGGCAATTTCATTCGATAGAAAAACTAAGTCAACAAATAAATCCTTTTCCAAATTTTTCTCTTCGAACATGTAATCCCTGTTTTTATAAACCTGGGTCTATAAATCGATAACGAACCCAAAAGAAAAATTGTAATATGTGTGTTGACAAGTTTCATATCTACCCCATCCGGCCATCCCATTGATAACACAACAATATTGATGTTAAAGTTTGGCTCTGTGATATATTTTTTGTATTCTTTGGCTTATGAGTTATCAAGTTTAGGTAACTATGCTAGGTCGTAATTATTTTTATTTAATCCCTTTGTCCTGAAAATGTTCGCGTAACTGGTAAAACATACTTCCCATCGACAAAGGAACTCTTGTATCATCATCAAAAGTGGATTGTCAAACTATGCCACATGAACTGCGACATGTTCTTTGGGGCGCTTTAAATTAAATATCAGATAGAACTAAGAAGTACATGTTAAGCCTTAAATGTTAGGGTCGGGAAGTCTCTTGTGGAAACTATTGTACGAACTATTGCATTAAAAATGTTGTTCACAACTTAAACATGAATTCTGTCAGTCCCATTTAAACTCACTTAACAATAACTTATTTTAATATGTATGTTTTGTTTTCAAGGGACAAAGTGCCCCTCTAGTACAATTTAACTTTTAGGTTTATAGGTTACCATTAAGGTACTCGTATAAATAGTTTACAATAATCAGTTGGTTTCCCTATACAAAATTTTCAGAGTTAATGCTATCAAGAAAAATAATAGAAACATCTTATCCATATGACTTCCCTAGAGTGTGCATATCTGACTTTTTGCTAGTCAAATTTCAGCTACTGGGTGTTTTGTAGGCCCATATTTGTGACCTAGAATGCACTACAATGCTAAAACATTTTAAAACTGCTTTTTGCCTTAGTCCGGACCTGTTCATCATCCCACGCTTGGGCATCTGTCAGTTTCCATAGGTAGTTCATGCAAATGGCGCCCACTCGCGGACATCAAAATTATTCGTTAAGTTCTATAAATACATTTTTCGTTTTGTGTTGTAGGTTTTTCGATTATGCATAGCAATAGCAAAAGGGTTGTCCGGAGCAACCCTATAGACAGACGCGCAGTCACCCCATTTGTCACCGGAAAAAAACATGGTGAACGATGATGATGAACGTGAATGTTGTGGCTATATTGTCAGCCCTTGATGTAACAACACATCAACGCTCACACAATCTGGGGGAGTTTTTATTTTTTTTTGTTTTGTTTTGCAGCATAGAAACAAGCAACAATCCTCTCAATTCATCGCTGTTTTTGACACACCATAGCATATTTTTTTGAATGAGCCACTAGACTTCGGTTCTTGATTAATATTTTTTTTGTTGTTGTTGAATTTTGTCCTTTCTCAAATTTTTACTGGATGCTAATTGACAGGGAATAATAAAGAAAATACTTACAGTAAATTGACAAGTGTGTCATCTTAGCAACAAGAGTGAGCACGAGACAGCTAATTTATTTTTTTGAAATAACGATTGTACACATTTGTAAGTTTCTCTTCTAAATATTGTATAATAAAATAAAAGATCTGAGCGAAACTCAAGAAGCTACAACCAAGGAATAAAGATGCAGCTCCACCAAATGCCACTACAAGTTGATCAATGCTGAAGACCACTCGACGTCTTATTCCCATTTTCGGTAGAGTTAACTTGATTAGAAGAGACCTTGCAAATTTTGGTTCAGTCTAATAAGGAAAATAAATAAAAATAGGCTTTTAAAATGTGTTTTAGTAAATATGTTATAAGGGATAGATACTAAGAATGAAATATTGTAATATCGAATACTTAATAATAAAATTAAAGTAGATTGTAGCAATATTATGGAGCTTAGGAAATATTACGGTGCTGTATAGTTCATACTGCAAAAAAACAAGCTAACAGTTTTGACACTTAGTAAAACTCAGGTTGGTGAAAATTCTGATGACACGGATTTCAGCCTGCCTGGTTATGGCCTAGCGCCTCTATTCTTCCCTCAGCCTGTCTTGTTCTCAACGATTTCTTCAGGAACCTTAATTCGTCACTATGCTTCCTCGATAGTAGCGTGGAATCCAGTACAACAATATGAATACAACTTTAAATATTTTTCGAATGAGAAATTTTCAAACTTTCAAACCGAAAGAGAATTCAAGGTTTGATTCGAGTTTTAAAGATGTTATTAGGGTCAGAGAAGCAAGTTACCGATATTATAAAGCTAATCCTACTGATTAAAACCGCAATAAGTTCAAGCAAGATAATTTAATGATATCCTAGAATCCAAATTTTATAACTAAATAAATAAATGACTTACAACTTTCAAAAACATTTATGTGTGCGTTATCGGGAATGGACCACAATTTTCTGTTGAACGTCGAATGAGCAACAAGAGACACTCTTGAAGAATTTGTCAATTCCTCGCAAGAGGTAGTACACTTCTGAAATTTTTTGTAGTGGTTGAGAATCGATCCCAAATTTTAGCTTAACCAGAACTTAACACAAAAAATGTTTGGTCATTTGCAAAAAATTTACGAAATACTACTTCTTCTTTAGTTCCTACGCTCGTCCTCAAGACACTCCTCATGTTGGCTCGCGGTTTGCTGTCAATTCGACTCTGCCAGATGGTGTCGTGATTCCTCCTGAAGGAATCTTCTTTCGACCTCGTCAGTTGCAAGAGTACAAAATACACAAATCCGCTGGCCCATTGTTCTTCAACGTTTGCAAAACCATAGCGTAAGCTTTTCCATCTGTCCTATCCCTACTAGTCTCTTTCCGAAAACATGGAAAACAGTATTTGTCCAGCCTGTCCCTTAAATAAGCGAATCTTTTCCCCCTTTAGTTATCGTCCAATTGCACTCAAATCTCTTCTTTCTGAGGTCATAGAAACACTACTAATTTATCAGCTTAAGAAATATTTTGAAGAACGAAAGATTCTCTATAACCGGCAATATGTCTTTCTTAGTAATAGGTTCAAAAGCATTTATCGAAATTGCAAGCATTAGATAAGAAACTACCTTTCGAACCGCTCAATTAAAGTTGTTTTGGACGGTCTTAAGTCTGAAATTCATAAAATAAATGCTGATGTGCCACAGGGCTCCGTTTTGTCTCCGACTATCTTTCTGATATGCATCAATGATGTTTTATATGAAACTTCATCATCATTATCGGCTCGACAACCGGGTTCCGGTCCTGGCCTCTTTCAACAAGTCTCTCCACCTATCCCGGTCTCTAGCCGACGCCATCCAGTTGCGCACCCCAAGGCTTCGGGCGTCCTGGTCTACGCCATTTCTCCAGCGCAAGCATGGTCTACCACGCTGTCGTCTACCATAGAATGTACCACAAAGAACTTTCCGAGCAGGTTCCTCTTCGCTCATGCGAGCTAGGTGCCCTGCCCACCGGAGTCTACCGAGCTTAATTTTTGTCACGATATAAGATTTAAGGTAGATTGCGTACAGTTCATGATTGTACCGTCTCCGGAATCGTCGTATGAAACTTCTAATCCACAAAATTGTTTCGCTGACGACAGCAGTCTAAACTTCTTATATTCGTTTCCAGAAAGATATCCATATTCTTCGGAACGGCAGCATAAATTCTGATCTCGATAGCATCCTTAAATGGGGAACCGTAAACCGCGTAGAATTTAATACTTAACTCAATGCTGTCTCTAATCGCTATTCATGAGGGACACTTGCGTTGAGGAAACAGAACAGCTTCAGTTCTCTGTATGTGTAAAAAAAAATGTTCAACTCTTCTGATCTGGCTGTAATCTATAAGTCTTATACTTGTCCAAAGATTGAGTACAATGCCCAAATTTGGGAAGGTGCTCCAATAACTCCCTTGAGTCTCTTCGATAGAATCCAAAAAGAGCCTTTAAAGTGATATACGATGTGATAGGAGTATAACAGAAACATTTGAACCTCGGCCACCTCCGCAATTTTGCTTGTCTTTCATTATTATACTATTGTTTTTATAAACAGTGTTCTAGTGAAATAGCCAATTGCAGTCCTCCTCTTAAACTACTCAAATTACACACGCTTGAGAGGTGGACTACGGCCACAACCAACAAGCCCCTCCAGCTAGCTCGGTCCCTAGCTAGCTGCCTCCAGTTACGCACTCCAAGTTGGTAGAGGTCGCTCTCCACTTGTGCGTGCCACCTGAGGTGGGGTCTTCCTCTGCTACGCGGACCATCAGGGGTGGATTCGAAGATTCGACGGGCTGGTGCGTCGGTGAACATACGCTCCACATGTCCCAGCCATCTCAGCCGTTGTATTTTCAGCTTCTTGACTAGGTCAACGTCGCTGTAAAGCCCGTACAGCTCGTTGTTGAACCTTCTCATCCATACGCCATGGATACAGACCGGGATGATGAGGGTCTTATACAATGTCTCCTTGGTTCTTTGAGATAGGGCTTTATTACTCAAATGCCTTCTTAGCCCGAAGAAACAGTGGTTGGCAAGAGTAATTCTTCGCTTGATCTCTGCACTGATGTCGTTTTGCGATGTTATAGTGGAGCCCAGGTAGACAAAGTCTTTGATGACTTCAAAATTATACCTATCCATCGTGACGATTATAAATAGGGTGCATGATAGCGAGTCGCCCTGCCTCAGACCTTTCTCCACATCAAAGGGTTCGGTGGTGTTCTTACCTACCTTGACGGAGCAGCGAGATTTCTCCATCGTCAACCTGCAGAAGCGGACGAGCTTGGCAGGGATTCCGAGATGAGACATGGCTCTATATAGTTGTTCTCTGTCCACGCTATCATACGCGACTTTGAAATCGATAAAAAGGTGGTGTGTATCGATTTGGAACTCCTGGGTTTTTTCCAAAATCTCAGCTCGCTGACAAACGGTTTTAGGCGCTCACACAGTACAGACGACAGGATTTTGTATGCGACGTTGAGGAGACTTATACCTCCTTTTTTGTGTGATGGGCTTCAGAGAATGCCCATCATTTTAGCATTTAACCCAACTTCGTACGTACTAACAAGTTCAAAGATACACGAATGTGGAATGCATTATCCGGCCCGATGGGCATCGATATCTCCTTTAAAATCCTCTCCGACTTCCTGTTTGGGTTGTAGTCTAACAGACTAACAGACAAAATTGCGAGATCCACTTTTTTGTTCTCCCATTTTTTACCTCATCTGCGATTTTTTAATGACCCACACTCTATAACTTATTATTCTTCTCCTAGAAGAATTGGTGAATTTTTTCGACTTGTGACACCGGGCATGGTGTGGAAATGGAAACATGGTTTCCTGCATAGAAAGTAGTTCTTCTTTGTATAGAAGGAAGCAGCATCTATATTAATACATCTGCGAACTTGGCGCTGATCATCTGTCCTTCTAATTATTTTCAGCTTCTAGGACCTCAGCCATGGAACAACCTCATTCCTTAACTTTTGGCGATAACTTAGGTGCTTGAACAATATCGCAAGGTTGGAGCTTTTCTATTTATCACTTTTCCTCATTATACATACCTTGTTTCATTAGATTTTGAATAGGATTTCGTTTTCGAAAGGATTCTTCGGAGTAAAATTGGTATCCATTTTGGCGTATAAGATATATTTTTTTTTCCGCATATCATCTGCCAAATGCTGTTTTTATAATCGTCTGGGCCTTACAGCCACTTCTGTGTCCGTCAAACTAGTCCGAATGGGTCAAATCTAGAGATCTGAGTGGCAAGTCAATGTTATCATCCTTTCATAGCCGGGGTGGCCGTGGCACGATGGTTGTGTGCTCGCCTGTCAACCTCATGATCACAGGTTCGATACCCGCCGTCATCTATGTCGTTCTAATGCCATTAAAAACTTCTAAAAAATTGTCATCAATGGGTTGCTGGTTTACTCATTACATGTTGTTTAGGCATAAAACTAACAACATGTAATTGAGTTAAACTAGTATGCCCAACAAGGATGAACACGAATAAAATAATGTGAATTTTAAGCGACATAGAAAAAAGACACGGCAATCTCCGCTTTAGTTCAGCCGCCATCCCTGGAGATAAAATATCTGAGACAACAACCTTCAGTCTCAGAACATCCTGCCACACATCTTTCCTATCCTTCTTTCTCTTCCGTAACTTCACGCCCGCTCTGTGTTGAAACATTTAAAGGGTAATCATAATCCCTTGAGCGCGGGTAGATTATAAAAAAAAAAAAAAACCACCAACAGTCTCAGAACATCGTGCCACACATCTTTCCTATCCTTCTTTCTCTTCATTAACTTCACGCCCGCGCTGTGTTGAAACATTCAAAAGGGTAATCATAATCCCTTGAGCGCGGGTAGATTATATAAAAAAAAAAAAATACGTCCGGGGAAATTTCGTCTTGTTAATACAAGGAACCGTCCAGACCATTTTTTGGGCAGACATAATGAGCCAACATCCACCGATATCGATTTCCATTGATTGTTTTGTCTTCTAAGTAGAAAAATGGCTCGATGATGATGGTTTTGCTATAAATGACGCGCCAACCCAAACAGACACTTTTTGGTCATGCAATAGTTTTTAATGGATCTCTTGTATGGTCTCTGTTTCCTATTTCGATAATTTTTTCTCGTTAAAGACACCTTGTCCGTCATCGAAATTTGTTTTCAAAAATAAGGTTGAGTGACAACTATTTGAGCGACCGTATTCTAAGTGACGGAACAATAGGTATTCTTAATCGCACACGGAAACAAATGCAAATAATCCTTGAAAATTCACTGACGCCTAAATGCTGAGCGGTGTGATAATTCGACACACGTGGGTTCTTGGCAACCCTCTCTCTTGCTTTGTCGAACGGCATGTCGACGATCTCCTACTGTCCCTGCTAAAAAAAAATTCCACACCTCCGTACTTACAGACGGTGCTTGTTGAGTAATGAGTTCTGCCACGTTAAGCTAACACAGCTGAACGACCATCAATGTATAGCGTCATTATTTCGGCACGATATTCAAGCGTTTCATGGTTTAAATTGTTCTCAAATGACTTTTCAAAAACTTTTCTATGCACGCCAATCGGTTGATACATGTCAAAGCAATTCAATTTGTAGATAATACCGTCATTAAAGTTAGCTCAACGTAGTCCTTCCATAAGCTATGTCTCTTATTCAAATAATAAATCAATAATAATCAAAAATCATTTTACGTTATGTATTTTGCAAAAACTTGACAATATAAAAATTTTGAAATTCTTCAAAATGCCCACCCCTAGACAGGCTAGGGCGACTCGTCTATCGTCGCACGCATGACATCTGATAGTAACGAAGCTTCACCAAATCAGCTTTTAGAGACTAATATTCCGGCGAGTCTTAGAAAAAGCCTTCTCTTTTAAGAAATTCCACAAACGGTAGTGCAAGGGGGTTAAGATCCGTGGTTCCTAAGGTTCAATCTTCAGCGGTGATAAACTCCTGAAACCAAAGTTTAGTTATCTTTGCCTTGTGGGCTGACGCATAATCTTGTTGGAAAATCCAGTGCTTTCCCGCAAATAAGGTGTTATCCAAAGGCTTGACAACCTTCTCCAAAATGTCACTTTGATAGTTTGTAGCACGTGTTTTAACTCCAGGCCCAGATGAATGCAGGCTAATGACACCATCAAACGACACGCCCCACCATATCGCATCACTCAAACTGGATCATGGCCGGATGTATGTTCACGGCTTGCTTAGGTTAATGGTCAGCCTACATTAACCTACATTTGATCTCTTAGATCAATGTAGATCCGTTCTGATACTCTAGGGATTGTGACTCCCATGTATTGAAACCTATAATGATTCTATATCATTCAAGCCAGTTAAGGGTGTTGATGAGTTACAGTAAGCTATAGCCTGAAATGTCGGAAGGTACTTCTTAGTCATTAAAGAAATGTCTGCCGTCACATAATCACCTTAATGGTGTGATCCTTTTCTTTACCCCCACTTGAAAAATCATGCCTCCACAAGGCCGTGGTGCCTATTTCTCAGATGATATAGCGCAGGGCAGGGACACAGGTAGCGAAAAGTATCCTCATGTATCTCCTGGTCACCGCATAATTTACATAAGTTGTTCATACTGAGTTTCATCTTTTTCTTATGGTAACCGAGTTGATTGTGACCGGTGATGATGCTCACGAGAAGAGAAAGAGACTTTTTACTAAGTTGGATGATAATGTCGGTTTTTTGTTTGCTGACATTAAGCATTGATTTTTGATTAAAAGACTGGAATCGAGCGAGTTCCATCGCTTGTTTGTTATAGCTAAATTAAGATTACAGGGTGGTACCTGAACTGTTGTGTCTGCCTGATTAAGACCAAGTGTTGATTCTATTCTTGCCAGCTCGTCAGCGCTTTCATTACCTGGGACACCACTGTGACCAGGAACCTAACAGAGGCTTATGTTGTGCTGTGTACAAATAACCCTTAGCTCTTCGCAACAGCAAGTTACAAGCTTCGACTAGATTTCAATAGCAGAAATCGCTTTTATTGCCACTTGTCTTTCAGTAAAAAAGATGATATTAGTTTGTCATCATTGAGACTTGTCTAATAGCTTTCGTCACTGATAGGACCTCACCTTGAAAGACACTGCTGTAATGAGGAAGTCTGAATGAGCTGGCTAGTCCAAGGGTTTCTGAAAAGAACCCTGCACCAATACCAGTTTCCATCTTGGAACCGACGCGTCAGTATGTATTCCTATAATTGATTCGCAAGTTGTTGGCTTGTTGATTTGCCAGTTTTCTCTGCTAGAAAAGGCGGTCTTGAACGGCTTGTAAAAGTCTAAGCTGGGTCTTATGTACACATACATACCCTATTTCCCGTGAATTTCTGGAGAATCTGGGCATGTGCCACAGGTCACTGTATCTCCAGTTACTAGTTTTCCTAAGCCAAAGTGCGCTATCGGCTGCCGAACTGTAGTCGAAAATCCTGACATTTTGGCGTTCAAGAGTGAACATTTTCTCATCTGTGAAAGGAATGTTCCTGTGTTCGCTTTTTGCGTGTCTTTTAAGCAATACTTTTGATCTCGTGGTTCTTATATTGGGCGAATCCTCAATCAACCGTTGTCCGGTACTTCTTTGGTTTGAGTTCTTGTGTAATAATGTGCGACATCGTTCTTGGTGGTACTTTCATTTTACGAGCCATAATTTTGTGATTACGAAATGAATTTCTCCGAGTTCTTTCCTCAACTGCTTTAACTACTAGTGGAGTCCTAATTTGCGAGCTCGGCCACTTCTTTCTCTGCCAACACCAAATGAAATAGCATTGTAACGTTTTCTAGCAACGATAGATAAATGTTTTCGATATTTTTAGTGGTCTCAACTCTAAACAGCTCGAAAACCTCTGTTTCAGTTGTATTGATTACTTAGTTACTTAGGTTCTCAGACCTTTTATAGGCATCCACAAAGCAAACTCGCCATCGAGTTCGGTTCCTGGATATGAGTCGCAACTCCCTCCAACTCTTGTCTAGTTGGTCTGACTCCTCCTCGACTGTCCTTCTCCTTAAGCTTCTCGCTCATCCAGCTCTCCTTCCTTTTTGAGTGATCGGATTCCACTACATTGCATGATGCGCCGCAATGCAGTTGTCGCCTTTTCGAAGCGTGTGTCCGATCCTGACCCGTTTTCCTGAGGAACTCTTCGTTTGATATACGATTGGGCCAGAAAATCCTAAGGATGTTTCGTGGACATCTATTAATGAATGTTTGCAGCTTCTTAGGGACACCTACTGTTACTTTTCAAGTGCTGCAACCGTAAAGTAAAACGGATTCGACGTTGGATCGAAACAGCCGTAGCTTGGTTCTTAAGCTTAGAGAGTTATTCCTCCAAATATTTCTAAGCATACCGAAAGCAGCCTTTACCTTCCCGATTCGACTCCTGATATCCTGTTCTGTGCCACCCTCGGTAGAGATGATACTTCCAAGGTATTGGAAGCTCTTTACTTTCTCTACCGTTTGTTGAGAAATATTTGTGAGAGAAGATGACTGGGTTCCGAGGCTGATCATCTTTGTTTTGCCGGAGTTGATTTTCAGCCCCACGATTTCTGCTTCTCTCTCCACCCCTGTTGTCAATTGGTGGAGATCCATGATCCTATGAGAGAGTAAGCATACGTCGGCTTTGTCCGCATAGTCAAGATGTTTCAGGTGAGACGTCATAGTCCATCGAATCCCTCCGTTTCTCGTCAAGGCCGCTCGCAGGACTTCGCTTATCACCAACAGAAACAATATTGGTGACAGGCCCTGTCTGACCTCACTTTGGACTTCAAACTACTCTTCTGACAGCCTCCCTTCGTTCAAAACGTGACATTTGCATCCATCATAAGTTGCTTTGATAATAGCTATTAATTTATCCGGGATACCCCTCCTGCGTAAAGCAAGCCAAATAAATTCTCTATTGACGCTATCGAAAGCCTTCTCAAAGCCAATTAATAGCAGGTGAAGTGGTGATCGATATTCGACGCACTGCTCAATTATGATCCTTAAAGTATTGATTTAATCAATTTGCAATATTTTTCTTTCAAATATATTTAGACAAAATTTTAATTAAAACAAATTTGACTTAAGTCCATTCTACCAACGATAAAAGAAGCTGTTTGTGTTCTTTACACATGACAATCATAGAAAATAAAAAAAAGCTAAACTTACAAAAACAAGAGCAGTCGTTTTAAGTGCTGTGTATTTATGGACTGCGCACATTTCCAAACATTGCTCACACTTAGTATGTGTCCAATTAGCCCTTGCCAGGCAAAGTAATCCCTTAATATCACAAATCGGTCCAACAGGTCCAACAACATAAAAAAATGGTTTACACTGACAGAGTTTTAAAGCAGCATTTATGCGACATTCATTTCGACACAATATAGGTCTGTAAGTCTGAAATAAAATGAAATCAAATTAAAAGGCTTCATATACATCAAAAGTAACCATAACTGATTCGACTTACCTTGAAATATTTTAAATTATTTTCGTCAGAAAAACGGCATTTTCTATATTTTATCGGAACATTTCGAACTTCGTCTTCGGCAGAAATTATATCCAGGTCAACATCGACATTTGCTACTGCGTTGATATTTATATCACGCTTAATAACTGCCTTATTATCCGGCTCTACAATGTCCTTGTTGTTGTGAATGTACTTTAAAAGATGAAGGATAACAGTTGTTTCTTTTGTTTGAGATATTTTAAGGTCGATCTGAAACACACATACGTGTTTGACGTTTTTAGGGCACCAGTGATATGAACAGAAGCTCATATCGGATTCTTCTAACATATGATTGCATTAACAAGAATCCCCAGAGAACTCTCATCATTATAAAGGAAGGTGTCATTACGCTTCCTTATTATAATGACTTTCAAAAGAACCCGCGGGTATTCCCTGTGCCTTTGAAATGTCGATTGTGTGAATCAGTTGTAATGAAGCTTTATCTTTACTTACAGCAATAATTTTATAGACGTTATCGGAGCTCGGTGAAACTTTCAAATTGCATGCATCAAAGGGGGTGCACATTTTTTCTCGATTTACCTTCGCAGGTTCTCTTAAGGCAAACATAAAATATTAAAATATATATAAGCTTCTTAAAGGACTGTAAATTTGTACAAACTTTTGAAATCCAAGAGGATTCTGATATTCGTGTAGAAACGATGTCGTATGACACATTCCAACTTCAGTGATGACACTGTGAAACAAAGTTGGAGTTGTATCCTCATCTGGTCTTACTACCACAGAGAAACTATAATGTAACTCTCCTCCTAGAAAATTATTTTCTCCACTTCTATTTGCAAATAACCTGGAATTAATCTTTAAAAAAATAAATATGTTTTAATGATGTCTTCAATTTTCAAAAAATATTTTAATTTTTTTGTAATTATGTTTGCTAACGTTTAAACTACGCTCCAAAACTTTAGGTTTTATTTCGTGTGTTGGTACCTTGAATGTACACCCTAAAAGATCTCTTACAATATGCTTTAAACAAGCTTAAAAACTGGGACGATCGGTGTGTTAAACCTCACAAAACAGATCTTGTCCTCTTCTCTAGGAAATATAAAATTTCCCATATAAAGAAACCCCTTTTCAAATAAAGGTTTACCACTGTCCACTATCATTCTCCGACGAAGCAAAATACTTGGATCTTACTTTAGATAGAAAGTTAAGTTGAAAACCTAACTTTCGAGAAAGAGTTAAAAATGCCATAGTAGCACTTGGGAACAAATAAGAGCTTCAACCCCGCATTACTCAGTGGCTTTACACCTCAGTAATCTGGACAGCTCTAGACAAAAACACTAATTGTTTTCTACTAAACAAGGTCCAACGGTCAGCTTATCTGTGCAAGGGCGGAGCACTTCGAACGACCCCTCCCGCTACACTGGATATTCTGTTCCATTTAATGATGTATTCGGCAAACAAACGGTCACAGATACAGCTATTGGTCTAAAAGTCTCCTCGGTAATGAAATTGGTCACTCCATCATTCTGAACTCGTTCGGTTCACTTCCAAGTAGCATCGATTACACCATCCCTCAGATTCAATTCGATAAAAACTTTCAGTTAATCATCCGTCCTAGAGAAATCTTGGAGGACATGGCATTCCTGGAAGGAGATTCAATCCATTTTTGCACGGATTGATCAAAAACTAATGACGGGGTTGGTGGAGGATTAAATTAAATATCTTTGTTCGTCTTCCCAAAATTCCAATCACTCTATCATTTTTCAAGCGGAACTTCTTGGCTTAAGGAAAACGTGATATCAAATAAAGATATCCGTTTCTTGTCGAACTAATAGGCACTCATTAAATCTCTCGATTCTGCCTGTCTCTACCAGCTCAATGACAGCCCTTGTCTCTGATGGAGGTGGCGCAGCAGTTTAACATTCACTTCTGCTGGGTGCCGGGTAACAGGGAAATTTCAGGAAATTGTAAAGTTTGCAAAGTCGCCAAAAGTGTAAACTTATTCTAAAGCAAGAAAACAAACCTTAGACAGAACAATATAACCACCAGCTTGGCGACGAAAAATAAATTGGCCAATGCTGTATCTGAAACGGTCCAAAAATTTCATTTCTTAAAGCAGATCGCACATAGGCTCCGTAATAGGTGTTACAACAGGACACTGTTTAATAGGCAAGAACGTAACGCAGCTTGGAATTTATTCTAACGATTTCTGCAGAAGCTGCTTGGACTAAGAGGAAGAGGAATCTATCCGTCACCTTCTCGGTACATGTGTTGCTCTATCCCAAAGATGTAGTGTCCATCTGGATCTACTTCAATTATCTTAGTTATCTGGCAAATATACATAGATATAGGCAACCTCGCTCGCTTCATAAGGAGCTAAAATTGCTTGCAATTTCAAGTTTCAGTGTCGTATAAAAACGGACCAATTAATGGTCTAACACTTCGCGTACACTAAAACTGAATCATCGCTCGATATCGGGTCGGAGCTATTCGGACGACTGTCTCGGACGTTCGTCTCCATACACTCTTTCCGATCTCGGACGGTGCCGTTTTGGAGTCTGATGTGAAGCTTGGATGTGAAAGTAATAATTTTTTTTCAATTACTCCATTTTTTCTTTATGTTGAAATTTCGGCCCATAGTAGTTTAGCAATGTCTGTGTTATTATATTTTTTAGAAAATTTGTCCCAGAGAGGTGCCCTGTTATAAATGGAATTTATAATAAAAATCCAAACATGTTGGGATATGCCGGTTGATGGCTTATTATCGGGCGTCATCGGACGGTGTCGCTTTCAGTGGTGTACGCGCTCCATTTCCTATCTATACGTTTGATTCGATCGGCCGACAACGCCCGAGCATACTTCTGCCGATGGCGAACTAGGTCTACGCGAGCCTTAAGTGTGTCGGTTCTCCGGTGACATCCACGTCAACCTAACCTTACCTAACTTACTTTGAAGGTCGTACGCGGCACAAAGTTACCCAAACAACGAACAATGTACACCGAATGAATAACGAACGTGTAAATCCGACTTAATACTGACTTTTCTCATAATCATGCATCATGCGCCACTGCTTTGGAAAAAGCTCTCCCATATGGCCTGTACTGACAATTTTTTTTTTAACAGAGTATAGTACATTCTCTTTGACGGTTACTGTCAAAATTTTGACAGGAGGTCATCGCTGCCACGGAGGCCTACTTTACACACCTCGAGAAAACCTATTTTCCGGATGGATTAAAGAAATTGGAGCATCGCTGGATCAAGTGTATCGACCTAAAAGGAGACTATGTTGAAAAATAAATCGCCACTTCCAAAATTTTTGTTTTTCTTTTTTAGGTTAAGTACTTATCGGGCCATATGCATACATACAACGGCAAATGAAGACAATTTTTTTTATTATTATATTCGTGCTAAAAAGTATGCTTGAATTTAAAAACTTCAGATAAAGAGTTTTCCAATAAGGATTTTTGAGCTTTGACAGGAGGTTGTATAATAAAGATTCATCTAACAAATTGGCTGTCATTTATTAAGTCTATCTTGCAAAAACAATAAATGCAAAAACAATGAATAAATTGTTTCATAAAAGTGGGTCTTCTCGTCGTGAAATATTTCACGCGCTTTGCCCATTTTACATGGTTCCACGAGATCTATTCGCAACGTGGTGGATACGAGGGCGGGTCAATAAGTCCGTGACTTTTGGAATAAAACACAGATTTTTTGATAAAAAAATAATTTTATTTTTCAACGTAGTCTCCCTTGAACTCTATACACTTTGTCCAACGCTTCTCCAATTTTTTTTATCCCTTCCAAAAAAAAAAATGATTTGTCGAGGTCCTCAAAATAGGCCTTTGTTTGCGAGATGACTTCATCATTGGAGTCAAATCCTTTTCCACCAAGCCATTTCTTCAGGTTTGGGAGCAAGAAGTAGTCGCTCGGAGCCAAATCTGGAGAATAGGGTGGATGAGGGAGCAATTCATAGCCCAATTCATGGATTTTTGCCATGGCAACTGCACATGTGTGCACCCTTGCATTGTCTTGGTGGAAAAGAACTTTTTTCTTGGCCAAATGAGGTCGGTTTTTTTTTGTTCAAATCGTCATTGAATCGGTCCAATAAGTTGGCATAATATTCCCCATTGATTGTTCTTCCCTTTTGAATGTAGTCAATGTGGATTATCCCGCGTGCATCCCAAAAAACAGTCGCCATAACTTTATTGGCTGACAAACCCACCTTGGTCTTCTTTGGCGCCGATTCACCCTTAGAAACCCACTGTTTTGACTGTTGTTTGGTCTCTGGTGTGTTATGATGGATCCATGTTTCGTCCACGGTTACAAAACGGCGCAAAAACTCCTCCATATTGCGATTAAACAACGCCAAACCTTCCTGTGAAGTTGTTACACGATTGCGTATGTGGTCGATTGTGAGCAAACGCGGCACCCATCTTGCGGAAAGCTTTCTCATGCCCAAGTGATCATTCAAAATTGAAACCACTGAGCCATGCGAGATCCCTACGGCTTCCACAATCTCTCGCACTTTCAATCTTCGGCCGGCCAACACCATATCGTGAATTTTTTCGATTGTTTCGGGTGTAGAGACCTCAACTGGGCGTCCAGGACGTTCGGCATCTTCAGTGCTTGTACGGCCACAACGAAATTCAGTAAACCACTTTTTTACCATTGAAATCGATGGTGCAGAGTCCCCATAGTATTTATCAAGCTTAGCCTTGGTCTCGGTAATGGTTTTTTTTCGCAAGAAATAATGCTTAATAAGCACACGAAATTCACTTTTTCCATTTTCTCCTCAAATTAGTGAGTAGTCTGATAAAAATAGCTGTCAAACACAAACTAACTGACGCAGCAAGTTTAAATTTTGACAGGAGTCAACTGACAGATGCCTGTTGACAGGAGCAGTGTTGCTGTTTCAGTAAAGAGGTCAGAAATTCAAAACGTCACGGACTTATTGACCCGCCCTCGTAAATTCGAGTGGGCCGGCTCGGCTCAGTGAATGATTCGCCAAGATGTGTACTTTATTAATTATCTCTGCTGTTCGCAACAGGGAAATTCCTAGGTAGTCAATTCTGTGCCGCGCACAAGAACTCAGCCGTTAGCAGACCACAACTTTGCGAATTTTCCGACATGGATTACGCTTACACCCGTACAAACTTGAACTGAGGCAGGAGCTCAGAGTTAATAAATAAATTTTGTGGTGCGCAACAGCTCAAAGTGAACCAGGACCTAGTGCTTTAAAACTCTCAACCATTCCTGTGCGCGTGTTACCAGGAACGGAGGGGACCTACAATTTTCTGCCGATTCCGAACGGATAATAGGCAGCACTTTCCATGACAAGAGATATGCTATTAGAATACACCCTTGAAAAACTGTTTCGCAGCGGCTGAGAATCAAACTCGAGACCTTCCGCATGACAGTCCAACGCACTAACCATTATGCCAAGGGATACTAGCTCAGAGTTAACAACCATAAATAAAGACGTGTGTTTCCTAAATTTGCTCCCAACCAGCTGACAGATGTTCAGCGACAAGATCCGGATGAATGGGTTTGGCAAGCAAAATTGTCGAATTAAGGAAAATCTCTACACGAGATTCACCCAATTGCAATGCATCCGAAGAAATCACTTTTTGGTGTTGATTTTGGGCTAGTCGATACTTCTTTGACAATGACTTTAGCCCAAACCATCACTGTCAACAGCGAGCGACGACTTGTGTTTCAACAGAAGGGCGCTATGTGCCACACAGGACAGTGCCGCAATGGACAATTGGTACAATCTAAGATTACGATGATAAAAAAAACATAAGGCCTTGGCCAAAATGAGTGGATTTTAATTATCTAAAGAGAAGAAATTCAAATTGTTCAAAACCTACTAGAATGCTTAAAACAATAATGTCTTTGGCACGTCTTAAAAACCACCCAAAATTTTAACCATCGCTTTTGATTTGGTTTAAACATTAAATTTCTTCTTAATTTCTTAAAAACTCTGATGTTTGGAAGAAATATCTAAGTTAGAATTATTGTGGCATATGTAATTCAACCCAACAGCTTTTGTTGTAACACTTAGAAACGTGCAAAATAGCGTCCAGGACCTTGCCAAACCGTGTTGGTTTACATTAAAGTATAAAACTGATACTGTAACAATTGCGAATGTTTTTCTAAAAATTTATTTATCTAATGGAAAAAGTGTTTTCATCTTTTTTAAATCCTTTTTTTACAAATAAAGTTTACGAAATATTAAGAAAAATAACCACTTTCCACCCCCTTAAAACTTTAGTTCTTATAATTAAAATTTAATGTACTCGTATTTATGAACACGCCAAAACAAGGCTCTACACTAAAATAGAGTTTTGTTAGTTTTATGGAATTTGTCATTTTTGATAAAAATTTTCTTCAACTTTTAGCGATCCACTCGTTCAGGTAGTCAATATCTACTCACATTCAAAACGGTTTTTAAAAAATCAATATTTTTTAAGGCATCATCATTTTCATATGGTTCCAGGGTTTCTAGGTTATTATATCCGATTTTGCTTAAAATGTCCAGAAATTGCACGTAGTAGTCGTATTTTGCGTCACCGTTTGTTACGTTCCAATTTCTGTAACGAAACAAAAATTATACCGAAAAAAGAAGTTAAATTCATATTATAACCTTAAATATGGTAATTTTTATAAGTACAGATTTTTAACAGTATTTATAAAGTCTAAGTAAATTTAATTATAAAAAATTATTTAGTATTTTATTTCATAACCGCAGTTAGGAACTCACATTCCTAAACTGAATGCCTGGACTCGCCCATCATGCTACGAGAGATTGATGTCTCTCTCTAAATTTTATGGTCTGTAGTGGCGTTCCTTTACTGTTGAATTGGAGTACTTTTTATATTTAATGAGATTACCTTTAGATTTTCACAAAACTTTTTCACTAAAAAAATTTAGAAAATCATATAAAAGTTCTAGAACTCCTCAGCGAAATATGCTGAATTCATTACATACATGAAAGGAAAACATGGGTTGACGTGGCTAGAGAGTTGACACACTTAGACCATAAGTTTCCATTGTTTCCGTTGTGAACCTTCCCTATGAAAACTGAGTTACTTACAAAGCATCTTCCCATGTCCGATAAATTTAGAATTTCTGCGAACCTTACCATTTTGGAGTCAGCTCGGAAAGCTATGAGATGCTATTTACGATTAAGTTAATCAAACAAAATCCAAACCAGAAGCGGAATAGGGCTTTTATCACAGTTAGGGTCTGTTAAGCCCATAATTCGGTTATACACCAAATTGTCCCATCAATTCCGGAAGGAACTGCTTCCTTAACCTCAGTATCACTCTAATTTGAGTTCCAGGTTATAGTTTTTGATAGATTTTTTTTTTAATTTTGCCGCACGAAAAGAATCATGACTATCTTTAAAATTTTTTAGCACAGAGCGAGCGTTTTAGAAAAGTAAAGTTTGAGGGGATTGAAAAGGAGACACCGATGCACATTGGTTTCGAAAGTCTGAATATCATAATGGGAAGCAAATATTGAGTCGTGTAAAGCATTCCACATTCGTGTAGTGCGGCTGAAGAAAAAATCTCTAAATTTTATAGGAATTTGAATGAACGGCCGGACGAGCTGGTCAGTCAATGATCAGCCCTTCATGGCTCACTTTCGAGTCAATATTTCGCTCGGAGTTATGATTTGGCCCATCTTTAATAAACCTCTGGTACTCAGACTCAGGCAAGACCTATCCATAAACCGTTAACACCTGTAGCGGAAACTTGCCAATTGGATAACTTGCGACCAAGATAAACATTCCTTACAATACTGCCAATCATGACTCTTCGGTCCAGCTGGAAAACGAAACAGTCTGCAAAATCCCTGCTCTGGCTAAAATTAGAGTACAATTTAATGGGGAGGTGCATTTGGCGACATGTACGAACTTTCGGAAATCAAGATCAGTGACTTGATCTCTTTTCTCAACTTGATGAAATGGCTCTAGGACGAAACTTGTATTATGTCCCCTGTCGGAATACTTTGACCTCGAGGTAGGAAATTGGAAGCTTTGACGAGGGGTTATAGAGCACAGTTGATAAGCTACCTTGTTTGAAGATTGTTTCGGATTCGAGTAGTGACCTGGTTGAGTGAGTGATCTGATTCGTAAAAATTGTTTCGAAGCAAACACATGCCACAAAAATTAGACACTTTCAAAATCTATTCTATCCTATTTCGAAGTCAATCCAAACTGGACTCTGTGAGGATATCTCAACAATCAATATCATTTCCATCCACAGGTTCAAACGAGCTATGGTATCAAAACGGTTCACTTCAGCACTAATAGAGCCTCTGGCCTAGGCTGTTAATGGATAAAGGTTAGTTTGGTGAACCTAGTCTCAGCATAAAGGTTTGGAAATGGTTACCTCGAAGTAAAGTACATCTTTACACATTTTGAGTTTCGAGTGTTGTTATACTTGGGGCTAAGATATTTTGACAAATCCATTTTTACTTGCGACTTATAGGTACTATAAGGCAAGTTATGCATTCGTAAAAAAAATCGAACTCGAGATTTTGATCAAAGTTGACACTACGATGATAGCGAAGACTAAAAAAGTGGGTCTCGCAATTCTGTCTGTCGGTCTGTCTGTCGGTTCGACTACAGCCTAAACGGCTCGACCGATTTTCTTCAAAGTTGGTAGATATCATTTTTAATTTTTTCTCCCTACACGTTTTTTTTCTTTTTTTTTTTAAGACTAAAAATAACGGTACCTGTCGTACGAATTTTTTTCGAAATTTTATAAATATTTTTTTTTTTTCTCAAAAACTGTTCGATAGATTTAAAAAAAAAAGATACAAAAAAATTTCATTTAGTTAAAGCTAGGTACTAGTTGAAAAAAATGTTCCGAAAAATGGTTATTGGGGGTACCCCCCAAGGAACCATTTTTTTTGGTTTTGATTTTCTCAAAAACGGTACCTCCGATTTTGATCATTTTTTTTTGCTAAAGCTCTCCAAAAACTGAAATAGAATTGTGTATTCAAATTTTCAAAAAAGTTTTTTTTTTGGATTTTAAAAAAAAATTCAAATTTTTTTTATTCAAAGCTCAATATTTCGAAAACCTTATGCTGGATTTTTTTAAACTTAAAAAATAAAAGTTTCTCAACACAATGCACAAGATGTACGAAAAAAAGTTGTACTTTACCTAGAAATAAAGGTACCCACCATACAAATGTTAAAAAATGACTTTCAAAAATCAATTTTTTCTCGAAAACAGTGCCTACAATTTTGATAAATTTTTTTTCATTTCAATTAATTTTAATGATCTTTATTATTATAAAAATAACTCCCTATGGGAAGTTGAAAAATTTAAATTAAGATATTACAGCTTGTACCTACCATAGAACCCTTTTTTTTAATTTTGGATTACTCATTATTGACACAACGGATTTTAATGAAATTTTTTGTACAGATGCTTCTAAAAAGTCTAAAAACCATTGCATTTCAAAACAAAAAAAAATATTTTTTGAAATTTTGAAAAAAAAATAATTTTTTTTTTTTTGGAAAATTCGATATTTCAAAAACGGCTCAATATATTTTTTTGGAAATTTAATTTTCAATCGTACAATAATCAAAACTTAAAGTTGGCATACCAAATTTTTTTCTTAAAAATCTTTTAAAAATTTTGTATATAAAAGCTTTTTTTTTTTTTTTTGAGAAACCACTACAAGGACTTATAATTTTAGTTCTTGCATATATTAATAACGGGTGATTTTTTTGAGGTTAGGATTTTCATGCATTAGTATTTGACAGATCACGCGGGATTTCAGACATGGTGTCAAAGAGAAAGATGCTCAGTATGCTTTGACATTTCATCGTGAATAGACTTACAACTTAGACAACGTCGAATTTTCAGTGAATGGGCCCTAGAAAAGTTGGCAGAAAATCCGCTTTTTTATTGACAAATTTTGTTCAGCGATGAGGCTCATTTCTGGTTGAATGGCTACGTAAATAAGCAAAATTGCCGCATTTGGAGTGAAGAGCAACCAGAAGCCGTTCAAGAACTGCCCATGCATCCCGAAAAATGCACTGTTTGGTGTGGTTTGTACGCTGGTGGAATCATTGGACCGTATTTTTTCAAAAATGCTGTTGGACGCAACGTTACGGTGAATGGCGATCGCTATCGTTCAATGCTAACAAACTTTTTGTTGCCAAAAATGGAAGAACTGAACTTGGTTGACATGTGGTTTCAACAAGATGGCGCTACATGCCACACAGCTCGCGATTCTATGGCCATTTTGAGGGAAAACTTCGGAGAACAATTCATCTCATTGTATATATATTTTAATAGTACTCTCATGAATAGGAACGCGACTAGGCGAACCAAGCGGCACCATAATTACTAAATTAGCAGAGATGCCTATGGCAGAGTTTTAACAGATAGACATTTAATACATGACAGTGACAGCAATAGGAATACTGTATATAAAGTAGGAGAACAAAGGCAGATACTATGTACATTGGAGTAGAATGTAGGTGTGTGTGGGGATTTGGTAGTTGTTATTTTCTGTAGGCAAATATTTTCAAGGTCAATACTTTCAATACTTTTTTGGCGATTACGTATTTTTTGGGATAGAATAAAATTATTTCTGTGCATATTGTCGTCTGAGTTATATCTTGTTCAAAAGAGCATTTTTGGCGAAATTTAGTTAGAAATGCAGTTTTTATAAATCAAACATGCTCTTTCGAATGGCATACTCCATTTCTTTCTATCTCTTTTAGTTTTTAAGTTATGAAGAACTATTATGTTCAAAAAACCACTTTATTAAACATTTGAGTTCGACTACAGCTAAACGGCTCGGCCGATTTTCTTCAAACTTGGTAGATGTTTTTTTCTTTAGAATTTTTTTCGAAATTTCATAAATATTTTTTTTTCTCAAAAACTGTCCCACAGATTTAAAAAAAAAAAAAATCATTTAGTTAAAGCTAGGCATTGTATATATATACAATGAGCTAGGTAATGGTTTAAAAAAAGTTTTACAAAAAATTGTTATTTTTGGTACCCCCCTTGGGACCATTTTTTTTGTTTTCGATTTTCTCAAAAACTGTACGACGGATTTTGATAATTTTTTTTTTGCTAAAGCCTAGTATACAGTTCTTTTTGAAGAAAAAAAAAATGAGTGGTGAAAAAAAAATTTTTTCTCATGAAAAAATTTCTGTAAGTTTTTTCCGTCAAAACAATGGGATGCACATTGTTTTGCGTGAAAAAAAATTGTGGTGAGTATAAATTTTTGTTTCGATTTTGGTTTACAGTTTGGTGAAATGAAAAAAGTTTTTTTTCGGGAAAAAACTCCCATAAGAAATGCATTGTTTTTTTTTTAGAAGAACTGTATACTAAGCTTAAAGGTCCCTAATAGTTTGAATATTATTGTGTATTCAAATTTTCAAAAATTTATTTTTTGGATTTTTAAAAAAATTTTCAAAATTTTTTTGAAAACTCAATATTTCGAAAACCCCATGCTCGATTTTTTTCAAACTTGATGAATAAAAGTTTTTTAATATAATCTACATAATATGAGAAAAAAAAATGTATTTTACCTAAAAATAACGGTATCCTCCAAGAACAAAAATTATAATTCGTGTTGTTTTCTTAAAAATATAAGCTTATACAGAAATTAATAAAAAGAAACAAATTTCAGCCTCGGAACAGTTTTCGAGAAAAATACAATTTTCGAAAACCCTTTTTTGAAAAAATATCAAGTAACTTACAAAAAAAAAAATATTTTCACGCGTATACAAATTTTCCTTTTTCCAAAAAATGTTCATACTTTTTTGAAAATTTTAATATTATCAAAAGTCTTTAATATTTATAATATTTTTTTTTAATTTTTAGAAAAAAAGTCATTCTTTTTGGAAAATTCGATATCTCAAAAACCGGCGCAATGTTTTTTTCGAAATTTAATTTCCATTCGTACAGTAATAAAACTTAAAGCTAGCGCACGATTTGAGGAGATTTTACTTAAAAACAATATTTTTTTGTTCCACGCTTAAAATACGTTTTAAGCGTTTTCGCGTTTTTCGTTTCATACGTGGATTGAAAGGTGGCACTCCCTAGATCACGAATATGTAATTTTTAATTCTGTAGGATGAATAGTTTGGCCAGAAATCACGTTTGAAAATGTCAACTTTGAGGGGTCTACGAGGCTCCGTTTAGCCGCAAATCGCGTTTAAAGATAAAAATTCGTTTTTTGATACAATTTTTTCAAATTTTGATATTTGACAATTATCTCATTATCGAAATAGGGATTTTTTCTTAAAGAAATAGTTTTCTAACTGTGTATGTACATATCTATATTAATTACAAAAAAAAATTCAATTGCCACTATCTAACTACCCACTGCAAATGATTATTATAAAATTATTATTATAAAATTATTTTGGTTACCATAACGAAATAAAGCCAATTTGAAATTATTTAGTTTTCAAAAACGAAATAAAACCATTTGAGTTTATTAAGTTCAAATTCCTCTAGATCTTATTACAAAGTCCATAAAATGGCAACCTCGGTAATTAATCGTATCAGAATTTAAACAAACCATATTGCATGAGCAATGAAACAAAATTCACAAAAACTCTCATACACTCTCAATACTATTTGCTTGTATTCATCTCGCTCATGGCATATAAAACTGTATATACCTACCTACAATTGATTCTGACAGCAAAAAGAAACGCAGATAAGACTTTCTCCCTTACCCTCTTTATTGTTGTCAGAATAAATATATATCTACCTCGTCTCTTTTTTTGCTTATATTTTCTCCTTCCACGTCAACTCTGTACTGCTTAACATAGCCACACTTACGATTTTGCGGCACAATAAGTTAACTTAAAATCGTGTTCCATGAGAGTACTATAAAAATATATATACAATGTTCATCTCAAGGAATGGACCGGTAAGTTGGCCACCAAGATCATGCGATTTGACGCCTTTAGACTATTTTTTGTGGGGCTACGTCAAGTCTAAAGTCTACACAAATAAGCCAGCAACTATTCCAGCTTTGGAAGACAACATTTCCGAAGAAATTCGGGCTATTCCGGCCGAAATGCTCGAAAAAGTTACCCAAAATTGGACTTTCCGAATGGACCACCTAAGACGCAGCCGCGGTCAACATTTAAATGAAATTATCTTCAAAAAGTAAATGTCATGGACCAATCTAACGTTTCAAATAAAGAATCGATGAGATTTTGCAAATTTTATGCGTTTTTTTTTTAAAAAAAGTTCTCAAGCTCTTAAAAAATCACCCGTTATTTGCATAGCATTCTGTTTTTGTCTCTTACTACTAAAAGAATTTAAAAAATTAATTTTATCCTTATGAACAGTTTTCTCTAATAACATTCGTTTTTAAAATTCCTAGTCTATTACATAGGAGTAAGTTCGTGCGACCCAGTCGTGCATTTATTTAACTTTACTTTGATATATCAAAAGGTTTCAATTTCAAAAGTTAATCACTTTCATGCATAATGAACAATAACACCCCAGTTAATAAAGTCGATTTTGTGGCGGTTTATCTTTAAGTCCTGGGTTAAGTGCAAAATAACATTAACAAAACGAAATGTCTGCTAAGTGATGCTTACTAACCGTAATTAAGCTTAACCACCGAAGAAGGCCAAGGAATATGAAATGGAATTGTCAAAACTTGTTTTTTCATATCAAAAAATTAAACAAAAGTTCGAAGACTCCTAATTAATTTTGAAAACAAAACAAAAAACATAATAATCGCTTATAGGTTTCAAGATTTCGTAAATCGTCTTAACGTTCCTTAACTGTTCTGTTCCACGAACATTTTTTGTAAATGACAAGTTTTATGTCAGTCGAAAAATCGGGGAACAAAGGTTGAATAAGCGTTTCTTATCAGTTGGTCCGTAAGTTTTCAGGCCTTCATTACCTATCATAATTTATCTCTAGGTCTTTAAAGCTCTTAGCTCTTCAAGTTTAACCACGTTTGATCCCACTTATTTCAAAATAGATTAATAAGGATATTGATTAATTTTAAAATTTTTCATTACTTACTTTTGAATTATAGACCCTACTTGGTTTTCATCAAAATAATTCGAACACATTGTAACGCCCATGTAGGGAAATTCTCGAGTTCCCATAATACGTTCAACTCCGTATACCGTTGGATTTTCTTTGTAACGTTCCCATTGGTTCCAGCAGATATCCACAGAAAAATAAGATGCAATCACTAACAAAATCCCCCACAGAACTCTCTCCACCAAATGAATGTCCGTACGTACAATATAAGCAAAGCCATGTATGGAGGTTTTTTCAAAAATGTTTCGTATCAACGTTTTCATTTTGAGCCACGGATTTGAACTTCGACAGTCTTCGAGAAATATTTAATATAATTAGCTGAACAGAAGAATGTGGTGAATCCTTTTATATGAAACATTTTTCATTGTTGTCACGAGGTCGAATGGGATGTTCCATGTTACCTAATGGCATTTAGATGTATTCATAGCAATTGTGTAACTGTAAATTATTGCAATAAACATGGCCATTTACCTAACATGTGTGTCATGCATGACAGACCCAGACAGAACTACACAAAATAAATTAGAGATAGGACTAATGTGCCTCATGTATGAAAGTAATAAAGAAAGTTAATAAATCGGCCCGAGGGTTTCTTGTACTTAAAGGCTCTGGTGAGAAATTTTTGTTAACATATAACATTTAACGATATTGCACACTAAATTATATTGGTTTAATTAGAGTTCAACCCCGACATTCGGAATATTTTCTGAAATAATAAAATTTTAAACTATCTACACAAAACAAGCTTATTTAAAATGCCCTGAAAAATTCGTCCCAAAATTTTAATAATTTAAAACAAAGCAACGGCTTTAAGTCCGTTAATACCCTAAGTAGAGAATAGGACATTTGGATGGTTTGATAGCAATTTCTTTCTATGTCAGTTCAAAACTTTCGTGGCTAAGCCTTGAAAATATACGGTAATAGCTTTTGCACTCAAAGAAATTGATGAAGAGAATGTGTAACAGGTTTAAATCTTCCGGATTTGGGTCAAATATAAATACATTTTTAAGACACTTTCTATGTTCGAATTTTGTTCATTGTAAGCCACCATTAACTCGTTTCGTTGACCACAGCCACCATGAGCTCTCTTATAAGAACTATCGCCATTAAAATGCTTGCCAAAATCGAACGAAGGACAGGTGCCTCCTCCACACAAATGAGTGAATCTCAAATTCCTTGGAGAAATACTAACTCAATGGTTATGGGTAAAAAAACAGGAACCTGTCCTGCAGTCACTTCTGGGACATGCTTTGCGTAATCCATTTTATTGGTAACAGTTGAATTTATGAATTTCTTACTAAATTTCTCGTTCTCGAAGAGCAATCACTTCATGTGCTCTACCTTAAATCTGCTTCACGTTATAGGAATACCCAGATACTGCTGGAATTATCAACTAGGAAAAGTGGTAAAAGAAGCGCCTTTTTCGGGCATGCACCTTGAGGTGGGTAAAATGGGCGGGTAAATTACTCCCCGACTATGTAATGCTTTATAGATGGACGAGGGCGATACATGAGGATGCTCTTCACTACCTGTGTCATTGACCTGCGTAATATTATCTGGGAAACAGGCTTCTAGGGAGACACTTCGTCAACGACTCTCTGACATTCCATGCAAAAACGCTACCAAATGGCTTGAAAATTCGTAAACGAGCCGAACACAAGATTAGAAATCGCCTCCAACCACAGGTAAAAGATATAAAAACGGTCCAAGCCGACAATTATAGATTGAACGAAAACGATTGAACGAAGAATGTGTTTCTCGTAGGAGCAGCAACAAACGGAAAATAGGCATCTCGCCTATGCACCAGCGATTTCCATTTTTACTGTGAACACGAGTGTTAATGAGTTGATGAGAAAACCTTTCCATAAGATTGGTAAAATCGTCTTGAGGAAAGGAACAGCTCGTACGAGTTTTTCAGCAATTCCGAAACACGAATCGTCTACCGGGCGTTGCAAAGAGCCACATGCTCCTGCGGGCCTGGTGGAGAGATGCTTTCTCAAGTGGGAATTACGACCTTAAAACACGTCACCTCTCTTCAACAACAGACACATATTTAATGACTTAGAAGTACCCTCTGACATTTCAGGGTATAGCTCGCTGAAACTCAAGAACACCCTCAACGGATGACGTAGGATTTTTTATAGGTTTCATTACATGAGAGTTGGATTTCCTACGGTATCACAACGGATCTAAATTGATCTAAGTGTGACAGTAACAAGATCAACTGTCAGCCTGTTTACCTAACTTAGCCTAAGTACACATCGTACCCTCTTATTAATTGAATCTTGTTCTGTCATCCCCTTATTAAAGCCCTTACCAAAGTTCTCCATAATAGGACCCTGGTTTATGATTTCTTCGGAGTTCGTACAAGATAAGACTTGCATGAATTACTCGTTCAGATAAACTATGACGTTGGCATATCTACTTTACAATTTAGCAATTCGACTGACACAAGGCTTGTTAGATACCAAGCCTTTTTTAGAGCAATGAATTGAACCCCTTTATTTGCCCGCAACCTTTGAGCGACTCTCAAATTGTTTGCTCTCATCTTTATAGTAAAAGGATGCTTGAAGTCTACAAATAGTTCTCGATATTACCTAAGAGAAATATTGATAACAACTTCTATAGGTCCAAAAGCTTCTCCCGATTCATTCTGATTCAATATTCTAAAAGATCGATGATAGTATGATGGATAGACGAGAAGCCTCGGAAAATAATCTTCAAATGGGCACAAGACCATTATGGTCAAGTCTGGCCAAAGTGTCCTGGGAGCACCTTCTTGTGCACCTTGACCAGGTTTAACACAAAAATATGGTCCCACGAGTAGGTCGAAAAGGAAAAGTCAACCTCGGAAAAGCCCACATACCGGGGTAGGGCAGAAAATAAGACGGCCCCTGCAAAGGCATCTGAATGAGCTCGTTTGTGACTGGTTTAACCCTACACCACCACTGAAAACTAGGGCCCTCGCATCGATGGTCAAATCGAATCGAACTATTTTAAAGTATAGGAACCCTCAGTAATTCGATCTGACCTTAGTTGATCCCCATCTTGAAAATGTACAAGATAACTTTGGTGAACATTATCGGCCGACCCCACTAGGAGGGTTTGATATGAGAATTCCGTGACGCCAAAATCGGGACATCGTACAAGTACAAGACGTTGTCGAAACCAGGGTAAGCTAATAGCAACGTTGATTAAGAGCCCTTAGTATGCACATTTGATGAAGTGAAAAGCAGGAACAGCTTGGGAAGAATATCCAACCAGAAGAAGGGAATAAAAGAAAATAATGCGGAAGGTCTCGAGTTCGATTCTCAGCCGCTGCTAGAAAGTTTTTTTCAGGGGTGTACTGCCTCTTGCGAGGAATTGACAAATTCTCCAAGAGTGCTGCCTGCTGCTCATTAGCGGTCGGAATCGGCAGAAAATTGTAGGTCCCCTCCGTTCGCTGGTAACACGCACACAGAAATGGTTGAGAGTTGTAAGTCACTAGGTCCTGGTTCACTACGAGCTGTTGCACCACCAAATTTAATTTAATTTATTTAATGCGTAGAAAAAACAGTACGTAACATCGAGGTTCGGACGAGGTTCGGACAGTCTCGTGATTGAAAAAATACCCGGAGGTGTTATTATAAAAACCATACAACTGACTGTTGGCTTAAAGACGGTTATTCAGGCTTTTCCAAATAGCGAAGATAACCTATTCACCGAACCGCAGGAGATAGAAGGTCTTTAAGCAAAATTTCCAGCAACTGTTAAATGGGCATCATGTAGATCGAGAAATAAGCAAAAATATTCCACCATCCAGTATAGAAGACGTAGAATATGCTATCGCAAAGATTACGACCCACAATAACATCAGCGGCTCATCATGGTTACTAAGGAAATGTGTGCCGATGAGGTGCATGCATCAAATCATCAACCGAGTATGGGTGGTATCAATTCCGTTCTGCATCAATTAAATTGGCAAGTACGAGTGTTGACTTCGGTCCGACAGATCGCCAATGCACTAAGTCCTTATACTCGTATTAAAGCAAATACTAGAAATGCCCAATGAATTTCAAGTCGAGACTAACCTTTTATTGACTTCGATCGTCACACAGTTCGGGACACCGGTAAAACTCATCCAACTGCGTCAGGTGACATTAAAAAATACCCCATAAATTTGAGAATTTCACCTCCTAACTATTCCAAACATGCACAAGGTTCCGGCAAGAAAAACAAATGGACTAGAAACTCCTCACATGTTGGGCCAAGACAAGACAATATGTGCCTGTTACGGGAATGAATGGGACCTACAATTTTCTGCCGATTCCGAACGGATAATGAACAGCACTTTTCCTCACAAGAGATACTTTTGGGGGATTTGTCACTCCCTCGGGGAGGAAGTACAAGTCCGAAAAATATTTTTGCAGCGGCTGACACCAAGACCTTCTGCATGACAGTCCCCATTCACTTATCATTATGTCAAAGGGTACAACACCCAAATACAAACTCAAAAAAAACTCTTATACCTACTATCAGTCCTTCTGGATGATAAACAGAAAATTAGGGCCGATAATGGGCTCTTTCGAAGAAAAATTCTTCTACAGATATTTTGTGCTGTGTGAGAGGAAGGCAGATGGAGGATAAGGTACAGCCACAAACTCTGAGTTGTTCCCACTTATAAAAATGTATGTACACATAGGATCACATCAACAAGTCAAAACACGACACTTACATTCATTCGGTCAAATTGTGCGTACAATTCTCAAGCCAAGAGATACTTTAGATCCCGATCCCCTACATTTCTTCACTGTATTTATCAAAGAAGACCCTCTTGCCATTGTCAACATTCTCGTAAAACTAAATTTAAGTACCCTCCATTTACTCAGTTTCACTGTCTGCTTTGTTTTTTTTTTTTTTTTTTTATTATTATCGCTCTAAATTGTTTGCGTGACCCTCGACAATGGCACATCAAAAATATGTCCCATTTGTATTCAAATCTTTTCACTAAAGCTTCGTCCGGAAAGTACTTAAGCGATAATGAAAACAAATAAAAAATACACGACGATATTTTTATACATATATTTCGCAAACTGTCCCAAATCAAAGAAGGTTTCTAACATAAATTCTCAGTAGAGGTCCATCAACAAAAAAACCAACTGTGTTGGTGTTTATCGTCACACATCTGTGGCATGCATTATGCAAAATGTGACTCCTTCTTCGCATATTAATCCTTATACATGGCACACTGCCCCAGATGTCACTCAAAGGAAAGTAAAACCAACCGAAACCTACCACTCAAGCTCTGGGGCTGGGCTTTTGACAAAGGAAGCCTACAACTACATCTTGTGTCGATGCGATGTTGTGAGTGGGTGAGTTCTCTTGGAAAATCTAAAGAAACTTGTTTTATTCATCCGACATCAAGGTCATTACATGACCCCAATTCCGATTACAATCGAAAGGGTACATGAGTGGAGTAGAAAATTAGATTCTCAAGTGGGAAAGAGTCTTCAAAAAAAAAAAAAAGAAATCAAAGAAAACTCATAAGTGGCATGTGCTTATGGTGATGTGGACTCTGGAATGGACAGAAGTGCTTGTGTTACTCTGCTCGGGTGAATGGTTCAGATCTTAGAACACATGAAGACGGAACATTGTATTTTTATCTCGAGTTCAATAATAAAGCACCTTTATTTTATGTTTCCATTGATCTATAGTTCACTTGAGGCTATTGCTTTCAGTGATTACTTAATTAGGCGTGGAATCAGCCATGTTGCCATGGAGAATAATTTAGGGCCAATCTAAATTCAAGTATAAATGCTTTTTTTCTTACATCATACGTTTCATGAAATTCACAAAATGATAAAAGATGGCGTGGTAATCCCGGTTATGGTTTTTGATGAAAAAATACTCGTATCGAACGCCTTGGAACAAGCCATTTTTACGATCTTATGGAAGGTACAGTTGGAGTTGAGAGCTACTTTCAGTTCCGTCGTTGATTTGAGTTAAAGTGATGCTACTTTCAATGAAGGAGGTTAGAAGAAAGCCTTTACCAATATCCCCAGCAGCCCAAGTGATACCCCAGTACAAACTCGAAACCAATAATTAAATGTTCTGTAACAATCATAAAATTATTGAGAGTACCTGCCGGATCTATTAACGCTTCTTTATTCCTGGGTCTCTGCTTGAAAAACTTGGTGTCGTGGTCTTTCATCTACGGTTTTGTGATCCAGTCATACATACAATGCGCTCTGACACATGGTTTGCTCTTTGAAGCGATGGTTCGGGTCTTCTTTGTCGTTTCTAACCTGTGATCAATAAACTCCTTTGGATGGAGCATAATTCTCCATTTACTCGAAGTGCCCGAGGCAGTTTAGTCGATGTGTTTGGACTTTTAGGACTATAGACTTAGAGTTCGGGGTTGTGTCTTTTCCTCTATTCGTTCTCCTCGCATACAGGAATGAATATCGGTCGAAGAATTTTTCTTTCGAAAGACCCTAGTGCCAGGTCTATCTTTCTGCTTATCGTCCAATAGTCGGGCCGATAAAGTTGAGCTAGGGTTATTTGAGAGCGAGCATTTCTTTTTACGCTTGAGAAGTATTGGACACACTTGCTTCACCAAATAAATGTAACAGGGATATCCAAGGGTAATTCTTCAACGGATCTTCTGTAGAGTGTAATTCGTTACGTTTATGTTGGCATCGAGTTATATGACCTTCTTAAGTACCTCGAAATGAGGGAGAGTACCTTGGATGAGGGAGAAGTTCATAACCTACTCGTAACTCATGAAATTTTGTCATTGCGACTGTTGACTTGTGCGATGGTGCGTTGTGCTGGTGTTTTTCTGCACCAAATGCTGCCATTTTTGCTTCAAATTGGCTTCGAATCTATCCGGCTTCTATGCTTAATAAAGGGTTTTCCAATAAGGACTTTTTTTAAAAATAAAACGCAAACCATTTGAGATGGAACTCGACTTCGTTCATATGACCACCGCGGGCACGTTTGAAGCGGTCGATTCGTTGGACCCAATTTTTGATGATTCGGGCACACATTTCGCTGCTATTTCGCGTTCAATGTTGGCTCTGAGCTCTTGCAACGTCGTCGGCTTGTTGGCATAAGCCACTGACTTAATGTAGCCCCAAAGTAAATAATCTAGAGGCGTTAAATCGCACAAAAGAGGCGGCCAATGGACTAGCCCATTTCTTGAGATAACACGCTCATCAAACTTACTCTTCAATAAATCGATTGTAAGGTGTGCTGTGTGGCTTATGGCACCATTCTGTTGAAACCACATGTCGTCCAAGTCCATTTCTTCCAATTCGGGCCAAAAATAATCGGTAATCATTGCGCGATAATGCTCGCCATTCACAGTAACGTAATGATCGTTATCTTACTTTACTTTAGATGGGGCTCACAGTCCAGGGTGGACTACGGCCTTAACCAACAAGACCCTCCAGCTCACCACTCTTGCGCGCCACCTGAGGTGGGGTCTACCTCTGCTGCGCAGACCATCAGGGGTGGATTCGAAGATTCGACGGGCTGGTGCGTCGGTGTCCATACGCTCCACGTGTCCCAGCCATCTCAGCCGTTGTATTTTCAGCTTCTTGACTAGGTCAACGTCGCTGTAAAGCCCGTACAGCTCGTTGTTGAACCTTCTCCTCCATACTCCATCGATACAGACTGGACCGAAGATCAAATAAAGAACTTTTCTTCCAAAGCACCCAAGCAGATTTTCATCCGGACAGTGGACAGTGTCCATGCTTCTGCCCCATACAGCAGGACCGGGATGATGAGGGTCTTATACAAGGTCTCCTTGGTTCTTTGAGATAGGGCTTTATTACTCAAATACCTTCTTAGCCCGAAGAAACAGTGGTTGGCAAGAGTAATTCTTCGCTTGATCTCTGCACTGATGTCGTTTTGCGATGTTATAGTGGAGCCCAGGTAGACAAAGTCTTTGACGACTTCGAAGTTATACCTATCCATCGTGACGTTTTGCCCGAGTCGACGATGCTGAGATTCCTTTCTCGATGATAGCATATACTTCTTCTTGTCCTCATTAACAGCCAAACTCATTTTCCTCGCCTCCAGTTCAATACTTGCAAACGCACTGGTAACAGCTCGCTTCGTCATCTTGTACCTTTATTGTTGATGTTTGAATTTCGTACAATTGCTTCAAGAGCGATTATAAATAGGTTGCATGATAGCGCGTCGCCCTGCCTCAGACCTTTCTCGACATCAAAGGGTTCGGTGGTGTTCTTACCTACCTTGACGGAGCAGCGAGATTTCTCCATCGTCAACCTGCAGAAGCGGACGAGCTTGGCAGGGATTCCGAGATGAGACATGGCTCTATATAGTTGTTCTCTGTCCACGCTATCATACGCGACTTTGAAATCGATAAAAAAGTGGGGTGTATCGATTTGGAACTACCGGGTTTTTTCCAAAATCTGTCGAAGTGTGAAAATCTGATCCATGGTAGATTTGCCGGGCCTAAAACCACACTGATAGGGGCCGATCAGCTCGTTGACAAACGGTTTTAGGCGCTCACACAGTACAAACGAAAGGATTTTGTATGCGACGTTGAGGAGACTTATACCTCTGTAATTGGTACACGTCAGAGCATCTCCTTTCTTGTGAATGGGGCACACTATGCCGAAGTTCCATTTATTGGGCATACTTTCATCTGACCACCTGCTTTGAATAGCTCAGCTGGCAAGCCATCCGCTACAGCAGCTTTGTACGCTTTCAGCTTGGCTATCGCTGACCGCACTTCATTTAGGTCGGGTGGACGGAAATTTTGACCATCATCGTACAGGTTGAATGGAATGTTCCGCCTAGCTGCGGAATTTTGGCCTTCCTCGCCATTCAGCAGTCTGGAAAAGTGTTGTTTCCAGATCCTCAGCACGGACTGCGTGTCCACTACCATATTCCCACTCTCATCCCGACAGGCTTCCGTTCTAGCTTTGTAGCCCTGGGTGGATTGCATCACCCTTTAGTAAAACTTTCGACCATCCCCCTTGCGGGTGCAGTCCTCAATAGGCTCGACCGCCTGCTTCGCATGCTCTCTCTTTTTCCTCCTTAGAAGTCGGCGTTCCTCCCTTCGTCTTTGCCCGTCGAGCTCCCGGGCAGCTCTCTCAGCAGCTCTGGTTCTTGCCTGCAGCATTAATTTGTAGTCCTCGTTCTTTGCTACATGCGCCAACCTGCATTCTTCATCAAACCAGGGGTTTCGTTGTGGTGGCCTTGTGAAACCCAGCAAATCAGTGGCGGCCCTACTGATGGCATTCTGGAGACGGCCTTGCTGAGAGATTAAGAGAGACGCGGTCTGCAAAAGTCCTGGCGACCTCCTGCGATTTAACCTCGCGACATTGAATCTTTTCACAACATCCGTCCGTCGTTGTGGCATCATAGATATCCGCATCAGTACTTGGGCTACCACCAAGTAATGATCCGAGTCTATGTTGGCCCCTCGGAATGTTGAGACATCCAGGATACTCGAAGCATGTCTCGCATACATGATCAATCTGGTTGACGGTTAGTTGATCCGGAGACCTCCAGGTCCGTTTGTGTATATTGAGGATGATCGTTATCGTCGACGAAAAAATATGGCCCAATAACGTCGCCGGCATGCAAACCACACCAAACAGTTATTTTTTGTTGATGAAGTGGTGATTCATGAAGCAAATGTGGATTTTCACCCGGCCAATAACGCATATTTTGCTTATTGACGAACCCAAAAATGAGCTTCGTCACTGAAGATGATTTTGCGACGAAATTCATCAACTTTACGCATCTTCTGCAGAGCACAATCGTAGAACGCACGTCACTTCAAATGGTCCATCGGCTTCAATTCTTGAGTAAGCTTGATCTTATATGAGTGTAAACGAAGATCCCTACACAAAATACGCCATAATGTGGTCTGAGTGATGCCCAATTCTTGAGAACGCCGTGGATTTGACTGATTTGTATCGTTTGCTACGGACGCCTGAACGGCAGCGATATTTTCGACACTTCGACCAACCCGTTGCCTCACTGACACGGCAACATCACACAACAAATATGTAGACTCAATTTTTTGCACTAAACTTGTTATTGCCTGTCTACTAGGGCGAGAATTACGACCGAAAATTGAGTTAACGCTCTTAAAGTTGCGGTCACGGACTCCGAATTTCGGAAGAAAATTTTTATAATTTGCAGACGTTGCTCGTTCGTGTACTTTACCATGATGAAAATGTTGAGTTTACTGAATAAATTGACAATGACAGTTCGATGAGTAGTGAAAAGGTGCGTTCACAAACTAAATTCAAAGTTGTCAAGTCCCTATTTGAAAACCTCATATATGCGCTTGTGATATAGCCTTTTCAAAGAAATCAATGTGAAAAACATCGCGCACATGACTTTGTTTGCTGACAAACCCACCTTAGACTTCTTCGGCTTCGATTCACCAGTAGAAGTATATTGTTTCCACTCTTCCTTGGTCTCTGGTGCGTTTTTTTGGATCCATGTTCCATCCAGGGTTACGAAACAGCACAAAAACATCGCCAAACACTCCTTTGAAGTTGTGAAAGGATTGCGTTTGTTGTCGATTATCAGCAAACCCGACACCCATGTTTCAAATATTTGTGTAAAATCGAAATCCATGTGTTACGTTCGTGGCCTCTTCAAGCTTGAAAACCTCCACTCGCCGATTGTCCATTATCAAACCGTAGATGTAATCGACAATCTCAGTTGTGGTGACCTCAATTGCGTAAAACATACTGTTTCGATGAGCACTCGAAATTCACTGTTTTCAGTTTCGACGAAAATATACGTTGGCGTTCAAATAAAATGGCTGCCCTAACGAAACTAGTAAACAGATCGGTCTGAAAATTTTGGTGCGTTCTTTTGAGAGATACCTCTTTACAAACCAAATGATGGACTTGAGATGGCTATGTCATTTGTTTTAATTCCCAGAGACAAATTGACCCACCCGTAATGACGCTTTGTCCAGCTTTGTACATGGTCTTGCCTGGTTTATTTCAAGATAAAAAGGTTTAGTCTGTTCTTGAATGGCCGCGAAGACCTCTTTTGCTGTATGGTGGGGTCATGGTGGCTACATGATACTTGTAGCACATCTCTTTGGTGAAAACCTGTGCATGTTGAGAATAGCTCAGGGAGTAGCACGCACATTATATTGTGTATTTTCTTTTGTCATAAAACTCTACTGGATCAATTTCCTAGGGCTCCGAGTTCGGCCATCGCCATAAATAACACTTTTTCTATGAATGCCATTATATGATGCTTTGATGATTGATGTCAAAGATAATATAATGAGCCTTGAGTGTGAAGAGCGTAAGTCCTTCTTCCCCAGTTCCAACCCGATTTTCCAATTGATTTAGCTTTGCGCTAAGTCATTTTCGAATATGCATCTTCGGTTAATATTTTTTGGATCACTCAGTTATTTTCATAACACGGGACTTCTCTCTGAGGTTGGCTGATATCCAATACAAAATGCGGTTGCTTCTCTCATAATGTCGCAGTCTTGAATTACTGATTGTTGCCGTCTATGGCACAGGTTAATGTGCAGCGGAGATTTTTCCCTTAAGTTGAGTGAGTGAGAATCTTCTTCGCATTTATCTGTGACTACAAAAAATTGTACAAGAAAAAGTCAAGCGGTGTCAAATCGCATGAACTTCGAAGCCAATTCGCGTTAAATCTGCGCGAGATGACCTTACCCTCAAATCGTTCATGCAGAATGTCAATCGTGGCGTCCGCTGTGTGGCACGTAGAGCCATCCTACTGGAACCATATGTCGTCTAGGTCAATATGGTTCAATTTGGGCCATACGAAATTGGTTATCATCGTTCTGTAGCGCTCGCCATTGACGGTAATGGCCTCACCAAGCTCGTTTTCGAAAAAGTACGGACCAATGACACCGCGCGCCGGCCCAAAATCCACACCAAAGGGGAACTTTATGAAGATGATTTGTCACATCGTGTGGGTTGGTGCCGTCCCATTTATGGCAAGTTTGCTTGTTAACACAGCCATTCATCCAAAAATGTCCCACGTAGCTAAAGATTTTGCGGCCAAAATTGTGGTCCTCTTCCAAACGGTCCAAAAACCAGTCAGAATACAAACGTGGTCATGAACATCGTGCTCCTGGCTCATTTAGATCTTGTACGGGTGTAGGCCCAAGTCCCAAGGCAAAATTTTACCAAGTTAAAGCCTGCGAAAGGCCGAGTTCTTGTACACGGCGAGGAGTCGACTGCCTTAAGTTCTGCTGTACACTTTCACGAACCGCAGCGATGTTCTCGGCGTTCCTTTGATGTACGAATGTCGACTGATTGATTTACAAATCGTTCGTCTCAGATTTTAACAACAAACGTTTGAAGAGTTGACTGTGAAGGGCCACCTCGTCTACCGTAGAATGGGCGAAAAGTTTGCACTAACGAAAACTCATTTTCATTTATCATTTGGACGTGTTGTTCAATCGTGTAACTTTCCCTTGTGATTTGTCGTAACTGAATAATAAACAGATGTCTCCAAACCAACATGGCCGCCACACGTCGACGAATTTACAATTAAAAACCTCTAATATGTTCTTAATTCTAAAAAAAGCTTCAGTAGAAAAAGCCTTGCTCTTGGTCACAAATCCTCAATCTCAAGTAAGTCAATTTCTAAATACAAACACTTTCCATTGGGAATATCGAGACAAGGCAAGCAATCAACAAATTTTCGCTTAATGGAAAGTCGAAGCTAGATTGAAAATAGGCAAATAATTGATCATATTTAATTATTCCCTCCAAGCTAAAGCTTTAAAAATGTACGAGGGTTCCTAAATAAAATCGGAATATAGCAGCCTACTTAGGTAAAGTTCCAGAAATCTCAAGATGCCGTACATCAAAGTTTTCTAACATCAAAGTGCAATAAATCATATCTAGTAGCTTTTTCCACCATGAATATGTATGTGCGGTATTTCTTAATTAAAAGATATATAACCTATGTCGGGGGATAAATTTAAAAAAGAAACATCTAACAAAATGCTTCTAACAGAGAAAAAAACAAATTAAGATTTCAAAAACAGAAATTAGTTTATTGGAACATTTATCATTTAAACTGACGCATCTTTCATATTCTGAGGGCTCGCCCTTATCCCCATGACAGGGTCGGCTTGTAATTATCTGGTTGCTGTCTTAATATGTTTCAATCAAAATGTGTAAAATTGTTTTGTTTTGTTTTATTTACGACGTCAATAGTGAAGTTTAAGAAAAAAAAAATGAATTAAATTGTTTTCAATAATTTCCATGGTATTTGTTTAGAGAGAGTGTTTATTGTTTATTGTGAAGGCGGTATAATTAAGAAAAAATACCAAAACTTGTTTAAATACTTTTTCGTTGAAATTGAAATAAATTAATTGATACTTGGTTGTTGTTAATAAATTAAGCTGGGAGTAGAAAGCTTAATCGGGAGCTGTTGACCTTCAAGAAGTCAAAGAGTCTCTGTTATGTCTTGTTTTTAGTTAGTAAAAAGAGTGGGAGCATTTATTATTCGAAAGTGCCTGCTGACCTTTTCAGTCAAAAAAATAAATAATTATTTTTAAGTGGATCTGCTTAAAATAAATAAATATTTTTTTAAATCCATTCACTAGAAAACAAGGCTAAGAGAATGGAGTTAGGTTACGAAGAAATCAATCGGAAATGTGATTTTTTTTGTATGTGTGGAAATCTTAAAAAGATACTTGGTAACATTAGCGCGGGGTTCAAACCCAACGAAAACCACCGGAATCAGGACCAATCTATGAAAGAGGGACAAACGATTTTTCTTTCTTCATTTTAAATCGCATTATGGGGAGTTTAAACTTTCAATACTTTCCCATAGCTTTAAAACCATCAGCTTGACCATGAGTCATGATTCTTCTAAGTCTCCAAACATTGTCTCCTACATTTTAGACGATTTCCATACCGAAGTTGGTAGAGTTAGCGGAGAAGATAAGCCCACTTGAATACCAGATGTTGCATGACAAAACGCCCACACTCGACTTATTTCTTCCTTTTTACCCTGATAAGTACACCATAACGGTAAACTCTCATTTCGGACCAATGTGTAATATCATTGTGTCTCTTGTGGGCCAACTGGAACGGTCTGAATAATTTCTGTCGAATCTTTAACTTGCGACTTACATATAGGTACTATAACTCGAACTTGAGATTTTGATCAAAGTTGATATTACGATGATCGATCGAAGACGAAATTCTGTCTGAAATTTTATAAATATTTTTATTTTCTCAAAAACTGTCCCACAGATTTTTGTAAAAAAAAATCAAAAAAATTCATTTAATTAAATCTAGGAAATGGTTGAAAATTTTGTTCCCAAAAATGCTTACTTTTGGTACCCCCATTGAAACCATTTTTTTTGGTTTTAATTTTCTCAAAAACGGTACAACCGATTTTGATAATTTTTTTAATGCTAAACTTCCCCTGAAGTTTGAATATTATTGTGTACTCAAATTTTGCACAATTTTTTCATGGATTTAAAAAAAAAAATTCCATTTTTTTTTTCTCTTCAAAACTCAATAACCCCATGGTAAATTTTTTTTAAAACTTTCTTGAAAGTTTCTTAATATAATTTACAAGATCTGAGAAAAAAAAAATAATTTTACCTAAAAATAACGGTACGCTCCATACAAATGTTAAAAAATGGTTTTCGAAATTGGTATTTTTCTCCAAAACGGTACCGATAATCTTGCAAAATTTTTTTTCTTTGGATTAATTTGTACGATCTATAATAAAATAAAAAAACTTTGAAATCAAGATATTATGACAGTACCTATGTACCATATAACCATTTTTCTCACTATCGGAACAACGGATTTAATGAACTTTTTTATAGAGGAGCTTCTAAAAAGTTTTAAAAAAAACATTGCACTTCAAAACTTTAAAAAAAATATTTTTTGAATTTTTGGAAAAAAAAACACAAGAGCAAGTTCATGCGACCCAGTCGTGCATTTTATTTCCTAATAGAATTATGGGTACAAAACCTAAAGAAAAGTTTTGGCTCGTTACAAGCTGTAGAGAAGGTCTCATTTTGCTGCTAGCTCTACGTTGCCTGACAGCAACATCGCCCCTCATGTACTTGACAACGTTAATCATTCAATAGAACAGGTATATTTCCGCACTCGTACATTGCAAGAACCCTTCGTGATCTTAATATAAGCTAGTCCTGATGATATAGCCCCCATTCTTCAGAAGAATTGATCTTCATCGCCCGCAAACCGATTGCGTAAAATTTTCTATCGTTCCTTCTATTCTCTATTCTTCTCTGAAAGATCGAAGACATCATTTATTGTTCAGTTCGTTCCCCAAAAAAGCGTCCCTTCCTCCATCTATCGATTAATTAAACTTACTCGTACGACCCTTCTTTCTGATATCATGGAATAGCTATTCAAATCGAAGATCGAAAGCTTCTTAATGACCGGCAAAGCCAATACGGCTTTCGCAGCAATTGTTCCACTGGTGATCTGATGGCATATCACACCGATGAATGGAACATATCTTAACATTGTTTTGGAGGAAGTAAGATTATTGCGGTTGACATTTCTTAGGCATTTGACAGAGTTTGGCACCAGGCTCTTTTATCGAAAGCGCCTGCGTTTAGTATCAATGAAACCCTTATTCCTTAGATTAGATATAGCATTCTGAATCGTTCAATACGGTTTCAAATCTGATCTTCACAAAATAGATACTGGTGTTCCCCAAGGCTCCATCTTGTCTCCGACTTTCTTGCTCGTTTTTATAAGTGATCTTTTGAATAAAAGTTCTAATCCAATTTGATGTTTTTCCGGTGAACTTACTCTCAGCTTTTCCTATTCGTTCTCAATTTCACGTCCATCTTCTTCGGAAGTGAAATTGCAACGGTATCGTATGATAAGCAAATTAAACTCCGATCTTAACAGTATTGTTAAATGGGGTATACAAAATCGTGTGGAGTTTAATATTGTCGTTGAAGCTAAATGTATCCTTTATCAAATTGTACTTGAATGGCATTCGCATCGAAGGATCTGAAAACTTCTCAGTACTCGGTACGAGTATGTATGTCAACGACGATCTTCATTGAAATGGCATTCAAAAAGTTCTTTCCTAGTTACCAGTTCTTTGATATGGTCTTTACATTTCAACTTTACATTCAAAGTCATACCAAGGTATTTGGCAGTATAAGCGACAGATTTATTTTTGATATACATTGGAACATTATTGAACTCTAACGGACTTATCAGGCCCTAATATTGCAGTATCTTCAGCAAAGGTGGCCATGATAGCGTTGATGTCCACTGGAACATCCCTAGTATATACAAAATACAGGGTTGGTCCTAGGACACTTCCTTGGAGTATACCGTCTTCAATTGTCTTTAGTTCCGAGTCGTTCCGTACCGAGTTGGTTTGTAACGTAGGATTTCAGTGTTTTGTATTGTATAACTGCCTGGGAAGGTCCCTATGCAGTTTGTAATCAACTCCCAAGTTCCATACAGTCAGAGGCTTGAGCAACATCAACATTAGAATAGAGCTGCAGATAGTTGTTTTTCCTCAAGTGCCTTTTCGTAGAAAGTTTATTTCTACATCCAAACTTTTCAGTAACATTTTCTAGAAAACTTGCCATGAGTGGTATTAGCGATATAATGTAAGTCTTCTGCAATTTTCCAATGATGTGGGAGATATTTAAGCATAAGGCATGAGTTTATTATGAACTGGATTTTTTCTGAAGGCTATTGAAGGTATTTCTTAAACTTAAACAGTTATTAGAATGTACCTTGGAGACTTTTTGTTAGATAAATTTGGTTGACACATGATTTAAGAAAACGTGATATCAATCAAAGATATCCGCATCTTCTTGGAAAGCCAAGCAGCCATTAAATCTCTTGATTCTTTCTCTACCAGCTGAATAATAGCCCTTAACTGCCGATCGTCTCTGGTGGAGATTGCGCAGCAGTTTAACACTCACCTCGTTTAGATGCCGGGCTGCAGGGACATTTCAGAAAATTGTAAAGCTGACGAACTCGCCAAAAGTGGAGCAATTATACTTTTATTGTCAGATTAGGAAACTATAGGTATTCCCATCCTTAAGTGAAACAATAACACCATCCGCTTGCTGACAGAACAGATTTGGCAAATGTTGAATCTAAAGCGCTCCAACTGGTTCAACGATTAGCGAGAAAGTCTCCAAGATTCAATGCGGTATAACAATAGATCAACTCATGGTGTAAGTGTTTTGGCTCTCCTGCTGACAGCAAATTCAACCTAACCTAACCTGTTAAGGTTTTACTTACGGGTTTTGAGTTTGCGGTCTTTTTAGGTGCTTGGTTGCATTCCATGGTTGCTGTCTATGAAGAGTATTCGGTAGAAGCATCTGTTGTTAAACTTTTGAGGAATCTATTAAGTGCATCATTTTTTAATCCACTGTTTTTTAGTTCATTGTTAAGACGGTTGAATACAGACTTATCTTCTCGGAATCTTCTAGTTTGTCATTTTATTGGGAGTCTTCCTTTTTCCAATATCATATTCTTCGATAGAATATGTATTTTATTGTAATCTCTCTTCATATTGAAATAGTTGGAGTACTTTCTTCTGCAGCCTGTTGCACATCAGCAGTAAATTGGTCTACTTCATGATCAAAGAATCCTGAATTGAGTACGAACAGAATAAAAGCCTTTGTTTGACAAGTGAAAACACTATTGATTAGTCTGTTAAAAGCCATTGCAATCAATTAAGTTGATAGGGCAAAAAACATTTAGAAAGATAGGATTTGAGTATTGCCAATCGTGAAGAATCCGGCAGCTCGAAACTAACTAGCAACTTGAAGAGCAGTTAATCAGTAACAAATTATTGTAAAGGGTTCTGCAATAGGGATTTCCAAAATTTTACAGGCAATTGGAGCCATATTGTTGAAGCTAATTCTGTCAAATTGACTGTGAGTTATTAAGTCTGTCTCACCAAATTAAGATGAAGACTTAAAGCGTTCAACAGCATGTGCAAATAATTTCATAGTTTTATGAAAGTTGATCTTTTGTTTGAGCAACATATCACGCGCTTTGGCCATTGTACGGTTGCAATAATCGTCCTTCTGGGGGAACTATTCCTAAGGTGGTGGATACATTCGAGTCGACAGTGAACAATCTGCTAATGACCTTATATCAACGAAGCGCAAGATCTGTCGAAAATATTCCCGCTGTGTGTGAGAGTGTACAGGAAAATCCGAAGTAGTCAATTCCGCACAGCACAGAAAAACACGGATTTTCACAGACCGCAGATTGGTGAATTTTGCGTCATTACTTGCGCCTACACCCGTACAAACTTCAACTGACCCAGGAGCTCTGAGTTAACAACTATAGACAACGACGAGTGTTCGTTGGCTAACAAGGCTCACTTAAATTTCGGTCGAAAAATCACATTCATCGGCGAGGTCCATTTGTCGATGGGTTCGTCAACAAGCAAAATTGCGATTTTAGGATGATCACAATCCACACGAAATCCATTAAATTGCAATGTATATACAAAAAATCACTGTTTGGAGTGAATTTTGAGCTGGTGGCATCATCAATCCATACTTTGGCCAGGCCATCATCGTCAACACCGAGCCTATCGGTCGATGATAACCAATTTCATTCAGGCCGAATTGGATGAAAAAGACACCGAGGACATGCGGTTTCAACACGGTGCTACGTGCTACGCATCCGTGCCACAATGGACATTTTGCCTGAGCGGTTTCCGAACATGGTTATCTCCCACGGAGGCGATGTAAATTGGGCACCGAAATCGTGCTATTTGACCCCGTTAGACTTCATCTTGTGGGGTTTTCTAAAGTGGAAGGTCTATTCAAATGACAATTGAAAATCGTACTAAGGTTGTAACTTCGGGAGTAGATACTGATAAGTACAGCTACTCCCTCTTTTTCGGTACTACACGAATTTGGAATGCTTTGACAAGAGTTATACCTTTTGCGGATATTACTAAAAATTACTTTTAAGATAGTTTTCAAAAACAAAGAGGCGAAAATATTCAAGCTTAGTGATTTTGTCATCTAAACGTCTGTATGTATTATTTAAAATTAAAATTATGTTCTGAAATTTGAACCAAAATAATTTGACTCTAAAAAATATAAACTCTTAAATCTGATGGCAAACTTTCTCAACTCTCAACATTGATTTGAGATGAGATTAGGAAGTTATTTTGATGAGAACAATCTTTCTCGGTGAGAGTTATTTTTGTCAAAAAATCAGCTTTAGAAGCTGGAGATCACCATCAAGGAATATCTTTTCAAAATCAAAACTTTTTTCAATAAAGAATGAAACTCCTTAGTAACAGATATATCTCAAATAATGAAGGTATCATAAACTTAACTTCACATTCAATTACTGATTGAAGTTTCACCCTTTTCAACAGCGATTTTACCCTTTCACTCTAGATCCAATCTTTTATCGAAACAAAAGTCCTTTAAGAACTGACATAACAAACTTCACTAGAGTCAACGGCCTCCAAAGCCCTATCACTCAAATTAAGACTACAACACAAAAAACACTATAATTGTCCTTGATAATTACGAACTGGGCTGAGGGAAACTCCATATCTCAAGGGTGCTTTTGTACATTTTTTCTGTTTTGTTCAAATTAAATCCCACTTCCATCTTAATTGTTGGCTTATGGGTCTTGGGATTTATATTCTAAAAGCTCAAAACTGCATTAAATAATTATTCTCTTAGTCAAAGGTATGGAAATTCTCTCAGGTGAAACAATCCTTTTAAGGACTCCAAGGAGTCTTCGAAAAAAAACTACAATTTGTGTCTCATCTTCGTAGAAAAAAAAGAAAAATGTCCCTTTTAGTGTGTGTTTCATCCTCCCACTAAATAACTACCTATATACACACTTTGACATAATTTTTATTCAAGTTAAAATCTGGGTCAGTCCTTTCACTGCCTGCACCAGAAGAATAACATCACAGCTCTACTCTCGAACAGCAAACACCCACACACAAAAAATGCATGCATACATAAATAAATCAAAAGAAACACTAATGGCTCATAATACTTCTCCTCCAGATACCGAGTCGCAAATCAACCATCACTGTCGTGATGTGAATAAAAAAAATCAGCAACAAAAAACTGGGAGTAAAATCGAGAATTGAGGACATAATATCCACCCCATCTCTGTTATCTAGCGAGACAAACACATACACAAAGCTATTTTCATTTTTTTTATAGTAAGAACGAGATATAGGAAGGGCATCTAAGAGGGTTTTTATGTTTGAAGTGAATGGCGATGATGCTGATTCATTCTGTTTGAAGGGTTTTGGGTCTTTAGGCCCGATATAATGTGTATCATCATCGAAAGTATTTGGGACATTCTAAATGGCCTATGTTAAGTTGAGGTCTGACTCAAAATAAACGCCTTTTTGATGTCCTTATTTCAAACTTGATGATAATAATAATAATATAGGCACTAAATGAAATTGCCTAACTTAGAAAGGGTAGATTACCACATTTAAGTTTTGTGTATATTTCAAACTTAAAAACCTAATTAGGAAAAGTAACAAGATAACTATTGCTTTAATGTTATCCGACAAATGTTTTGGAAGTGATAAAATTTGTTTGGGGAGGGTCAATTCCCCCTTTTGTGATAAGTGTACTATGTAAAGGCGAAAAATAATTTTTAAGATCATAGGGAGATTTGGGGTTCGAGCTACCAATGAAATTGTTTTTAGCTTCAAAACTATGGGTACCCCCCATACACCCGTAATGCAAAATCTTATCTATTCTTCTAAGATTTGTGAAATTTTTCCTTCCCTGCTTAATTAACGCTCTTACCCATATTTGCAATCAATGTGTTGTCACTTTATCATTTTTTATTGCTTGGAAAGCAGTCAGGATATCTCCTATTCCGGAAAAACTCCACACCTATGGAACCCAGTGATTACCGGCCGATAAGGATTCTACCGTGTATGTCAAATGTCCTCCAAAAAATTGACCATTTCACGTTCAAAAGACTAATATCCCCATATTAATCTGGACTTAGAGCTAACCATTCCTGCTCCACAGTGAATATAAGACCCGAATACGATAAAGACAATGACACTTTGCTGTGCCTATTGGACTTCTGTGAAGCTTTTGACAAAGTCGATCATCGAATCTAGTGTTAAAACCTTAAGCAATATTTGGGTTTTACGAATTCTGCTGTTTCCCTCGTTAGTAGTTATTTGTTTAACAGAACTCAGTGTGTAGCTGTTGGAAACAAATTTTCGATACATAAGTATCTTAAGATGGGAGGCCACAAGGCTCTTTTCTGTGCCCAACTCTGTTTAGTGCCTTATGTTTGTGAGCATGTCTATTCTTCTGTATGTGGATGATATACAAATTCCTTTCTCGCATGGAATTGAACTAATAGAAGATCTTGTCTTTCCTATTGAGAAAGATCTTCTGAAAATCAAGTCAAGAGCTAGTAATTTCGAAGAAGACATTATAACTATAATGATCTATCTCTGATAGTGTTATATAGTCCTTATGTTATTTTCTGAAGTCCGTGACCAGCCTTTGTTTCAAAATCTCTAGTAATCTTTCTAGCTGAAACCATATATATTCCGCCATTGGCCGTATTTATGGAACTTTAAGAAAACTCTGGATATCTTATGTCTTCACTTCTCAAAAAACAAAACTTCGTCTAGTGAGAATTTTACTAATACTAATAATTTTCTGAAGTAGTTTCTTCGAAGCTTGATTCTTTATATGAACACAAACTACATGTGGCGTTTAATGATATGACTCGCTTACGACGCACGTTCGAAATAATAACCATATTTCAGCTTTTAGTACTTAAATTCTTAACTGCACACTATGCTCGAATACGTAAATGTTTGTAATTGTTGCTTACTAATCTTTCTACACAAAATTATTCACAAAAGAACATCTGAGTACCTGTATGAAATAAAATGCACGACTGGGTCGCACGAACTCTTGTGTAAAAGACTAAGAATTTTAAAAACGAATGTTATTACAGAAAACTGTTCATAAGCATAAAATTAATTTTTTAAATGGCTTAAACAATTCCTTTAGTTGTTGGAGCTAAACACAGGATGCCATGTGTTTTAAGCAAATATTAGTGTATGCAAGAACAAAATTATAATTCGTTGAAGTGTTTTCTTAAAAAAATAAGCTTTTAAATACAAATTTTTTTTAACATTTTTAAGAAAAAATTTTGGTACGCCAATATAAAGTTTTTATTATTGTTGGAATAAAAACTAATTTTACAAAATAAAATATTGATCCGTTTTTAAGATATTGAATTTTGAAAAAAAAAAAATAGATTTTTTTTTTTCAAAATTCAAAAAAATATTTATTTTTTTTTTAAGTTTTGAAATGCAATGTTCTTTCCACTTTTAAGAAGCTTCTAAAAAAAATTTAATATAAAAAATTTCATTAAAATCCGTTGTGCCGATAATGAAAAATTCAAAATTCAAAAAAATCGTTCTATGGTAGGTACAGTCAGTAATATGTAGTTTTCAATTTTTTTTTATTAAATTATAGATCGTAAGAATTAATCGAAAGAAAAAAATTTTAAGCCAAATTCTCGGAACCATTTTCAAGAAAAATACTATTTTCGAAAGCCATTTTTTAACATTTGTATGGAGAAAAAAAAATGGAAATTTTTTTTCTACCATTACCTAGCTTTAATTAAATGAATTTTTTTGAATTTTTTATTAAATCTGGGACAGTTTTTGAGAAAAAAAAATTATAAAATTTCGAAAAAATCGTATGGCAGGTACCGTTATTTTTGGTCTTAAAAAAAAAGAAAAAAATGTGTGGGGAAAAAAAATTAAAAACGATATTTACCAAGTTTGACGAAAATCGGCCGAGCCGCTTAGGCAGGCTGTAGTCGAACAGACAGACACACAGACAGAATTGCCAGACCAACCATTTTCTTCTTCGCTATCATCGTAATGTCAACTTTGATCAAAATCACGAGTTAAAGGATGGCTCATCTAGTGGTTTGTTTTTAAATCATAGGTTATTTTGACGCTGACATCTGTTTCCCGCTCGAACAACGCTTTTCGCTTGAATACGTTGGAAAATATTGAAAACTTATTTCCAAAGTTTTTTGAAAAGAAGTTTTGGCCGAACTGAAGCACCCACAGTGCCCGCTGTATGCAAGTTTTCGCAAAAAGTTCGTGAGACTGGTATGCTAGTGGACAACACTCATGGTCCCCGTCGTTGTACTAGATTGTGGTTACTGTAGCCGAGAGTGTGAGACTCAATTCAAGAATATCAACTCGCCATCGATCTCTACAGCTCAACATTTCACGCACTAGCATGAGGAGAATTCTCTACAAAGATCTCGGATTATTCGCTTGAAGTAACACCATGCGCTACAGCAAAAGCAGCCGAGACAGCCACTTGAACGACATTGTGTTCCATAATTACTAGGAATGTTTGCTCATGTATAAAGGGTCTCCCAATCCGAGCCTTAACAAGTAATTGCTGCCATATTGTTGAAGCTAGCATCGGCCATTTTACGGTCGCCATAATCGTCCTGCAGAGAGGACTATTCCCAACGTGATTATAAATTCGAGTGGACCGGTTCAGTGAACAATCCGCCAAATAAGGACGAACTGATAAAGACGAAAGAAATAGGACTTTGGTAATCTAAAGCTATTTTGACATACTATATGAGTTATATTTGTTTACACGATCGAACAGCCAATAAAAATTGTTAAATATTTTTTTGAAAATTTGAATAATTTGTACTCTACGTGAATACCGGCAATTTTATTGAGTTGGAAATGTTCCAACAGCACCCACTCTTCGCACTGTGGTAGACAAATTTGACAAATAGCGGAGATGTACAGCGTACGGAGAGGCCTTGTTTTGGACGATCGATCCAAAATATTCAAGTCGTCAGGGAAAGTATTGCAACCGATTCTGATACATCGACGACGTTCAACCATTTAGGCATTCCGCGTAATACTTCGATTTTGAGGAAAGATCTGCCCTTATAACCCTTATATTATAAGATCCAGTAACCCTTACATTTATCAATCCTGGTCACCCAGAAAATCGCTTAAAGTACTAGACCTTAATATCGCCGAGAATGATGAAGAATTTTTGGGAAATATTATGATGAACGACGAGGAACATTTTCATCTAAACGTGTTCGTAAACAATCAGAATTTCATATTTTGGGCCACACAGAATCCAAAAAAAAATCTCCATCAACGGCCCTTTTACTTATTTCGTGTTACTGTTTGGTGTGAATTAACCTCACGTAAGATTTATGGGCAATATTTCTTCAAAAATAATGCGGTTGCCAACGTTACGGTCAATTGGTGCCGGTTCAAAACAATGCTTCAGAACTTCCTTTTTCCACTTGTGCAAGCAGACATCAATGCTGAGCTGATTTGCGCAAACAATTTCTAAATGGAATTATCTAAAAAAACGGTGATTTTGAATGCGCACCCCGGGATCTCCTGATCTGTTGGCTCCAGACTTCTTTTTATATGGGATTACATTAATAAACCAAAAACTATACAGGAACTGAAACTCAACATTACACCAGAAATGACTTAAATTTCTCGGGCAAAAAGTCATGGAAAGTGCAATCAAAAGGGCCTATGAGAGCATGGGTTCGAATGGTAGCTTTATCTCTTCGTTCAATACTTATTCCAGATATACGTAGGCAAGCGTTTGGGCCACCCTGTACTTCAACAACATATATGACTTTCGGCAGCCTCCTTGAATCTGATTGTGATTTTCAAAAGTTTAAAATTTGAGTTTGAGAAGACGACAAGCGACCTTATTATAACACTCTTATCAATTCAATGTCGAGGAGAAGCTTGGTTGTTTGTGGATTCTCTGGTAGTAGACATCGCAAACTTATCAATGCTTACAGATGTGTAAATTAGGGTCAGAACAGAAAAATTAATATTGATTATTAATTTAAATTCAGTTACTTTAATCAACATCTGCTGATTATGACATCAGAGGAACCATTCAAAGCATGAATACACTTCTTTAACCAGCTACTCCTAAGGACTGAGTCCGCTTTGTCAAAATAGATACATCAGATAACAAGAGTACAACAATCTTGACATTCATATTGAAGTAATTGACTCTTTCACCGTGATCAATTAGTTGTTTATTCGTCTCAGCAAATATCTCGCCAATAAATAGTGTCAGCATTGCTGTCATCATTTAAGTAAAAGTATTTTCTTAAAAGCTTAATTGATTTTCTCCAACATCATACATTGCTATGCCTTCATAATAGGCCGGTTGCCCTATCTTTCTTAACAATACATAAACACTAAGCAGCAGCCTCTGGGACTGCTGACATCGAGTTAGTCTCAGTGCACACTTGTCACTTGAGTTTGCCACTTAAGGAACAACAAAAATGATTTTTATCGCTTTAAGTGATATGAATTGTTTCCATTTTTTTTTTTAATTTTATTTAAGAAGATGTCCGCCTCTGTCCCTTTCTCTCCGTCTCACAATACCTACATAAATACCTATATTAAGATGATGTTTGAGACATGAGTTGGGTGTTATTTGGCAAGAAGTGTCCCCGTCGCATCGTCCGTCGGTTGAAAGCCTTGAGATTGTGCCCCAGAATGATTTATGCAAACTCATAACAGTCCACCTCGGCCTTCCTCATTTAAAAGTGAAGGCAGCAATAGACAATGGAGTGGACAGCATGGCGGACGCCAAGTGACAACGGCAATAGCAGCTTTGCAAATAAGTGGCCAATTGTGGATTCTCAACTCAGTTCAACATTAAGGGCACATGACGACCGACTGAGATTTAGTCACCTTGTTGTGGGACGAAATGAAGCTCTGAGATAATTTTAAAACTAAAAATAGATGGTTGTTTTGTTTAAGTACAGAGAATGTGGAAAACGTTGGGTGTAATGAGGCCAAGCGCTTAGTGTAACGAGCTATATTGGCTTAAATTGGTCACAAATTTTAAGCGTTATTAAATTTATTTTACCTACTTATGCATATATCCATTTTCATGATTACTTAATTTATTTAAATTTCTTTTGTTTTTTTCAGGTAATGACGATTTTTCAAACATTTTAAAGTTCAAACCTAAATTGTACGAGTATGAATGGTAAGTAGGCATTTATTGAACTTATCTATATAGAATTGGAGATGGGTTTTAATCCAGGCGGTCAAAAGCTGTCTTGTTCCGCGACCCAATAAGCGCTGGAGGGCGCCGTTTTTTATACCATAAATTCGTTTGACATGTGAATTTAGTTGGGATATAATGAGGGATTCAAGAGCTCCCTTCTACCTGAAGTTTGCTAACTCGCGGTCTTAAAATCGAGGACTATTCGTTACAGAATTCGTCTAGGTTTGTCTCGGATCCATTTCGACGTTAGACAAAATAAAGAGATCAAGTCTTTGATTTTCAGTTCAGATAGTTAGTTAAAGTCGTCAACGATTAACTTTCCGAATAGTTGAGCTCTCATTTTGGCCAGATTCGGACATTTACAGATGACAGGAATGGCAGTTCCTTTTCCTGCTAGTATTTAGTATTTTAAGGAATGCCCAGCTTGAAGGGCTGATCCTTGCCAAGACTAGCTTGTCAGCCCGTTCATTTCCCTCTATTCCAATGTGACCAAGAGCCTAGATAAGAGTGACTTTAAGTTTAATATTCAGGCTCGCAAGCTCATCCATTCATTGCTGGACCAATATAGAGGATGAAAAAGCTGAATCAGCAGCTTTGCCTTAACAGCATTATTTCTATCTATAAAAATGGCCGTATTCCAGTTTCAATTTGGATCTAGTTTAAGTATTTTGCATGCTTAATTAAGTCTAAACGCACTGGAAGATACAAAATATTTAATAAGTAAGTCCAGTGGTAAAAGTTGAAGAAAAACGCTTAAATAATCCGTTGGACTTAAGTCTCAAGCCATTGCTTATCATAGAGATGCTTGATCTAACGAAATTCCTGGAAAGCCTTACTACAAACTTGATCACCTTGTGCGCCCTGAGCAGCTTGTGGGAGCCATAATCAGAGTAGAGACAATCGCTTGACGAGACCTTGGTCTGGAAGAAGTTCCACACAGCCGGCAGATGTTTGCTGTTTGTGGTGAGCTCATCACAACCGATACCTGTAGCTCATCTCTAACAATCTCATGCAGTTGCAGTATGCAGTTGTGCTGCTCTGGAAAATGGCATCTTCCCAATCTTTTTCAGACCGTCAGGCTTATTTTTTTTGTCGAGTTTACGATGGTTCCTTCACGAGGCTTTTTCGTTTCGATTCAAAATATCTTTTTGGCCTTAAGTCCACAAAACTTGGCGTGTCGTCCCGGCGATATCTCTTGAACTTGTCAGTTGTTACGCTGACTCAACGTCAGCGTAGAATGAGACTGCTTCCTCGTTGTCTATGAATATGTTGTCACCCAGAGTTTCCATCACACTGAGGTACCTCGGCTCAGGGTCAGGATGTCGTTGTCCAGTGGTCATCCTTCTCACTATCTGATTCGGGTGGTCGATGATGTTCCGCACTAGTTTCTTTGTTAAAAGTACTAGATGTTTGTCCAGTGGGATGAAATTCGCTGCTGTGTAGAGATGCTCGTTCCTGTCGTTGCCGGGCGAAGTAGAGTCCAGTTCAGATCTTTAGTATCTTCCTTTCGAATAATTGAAGTTCCTTAATACGAGTAGCTTTCTTTGAGATTGAAAACCAAACTGGTAAGGAATAGCTGATGACTAGTTGCAGGAGCTGCTTTTAGATTAGTACGTTTTTTTGGTTGGGTTAACCCTGATCTTCTTTTCAGGAATGGGTTCCCAGCTGGATTTTTTCAGCACATTTCTTGAGTGCAGGTTTAAGTCGATTTCCAGGTACTTGACGTTTTGTTTGGCAGCTATGGTGGATCCTTCATGAAGTATTAGGACCATGTTTCTGCAAATGGGTGCGGTGCGAATGCCTCTACCAGTTGAAGGTCTCCTGAAGCAGACAAGTTCCGATTTGGAAGTGTTGATCCGGGTGCCCCATTTCTGGTAGAATTGAAAAAGTCTGTAGATGTGAATTTCTACTTTTATTTTAAAGTTGTAGAGGATGGAGGCCTAGTTTTGAGCGTTGGGCGGCTCCAGATCGGATGGTCTTCATGTGTGAGTTGCAGTTATCTAGTTGGACGAAAAATTTCCTGAAAGATAAGAAAGAAAAGAGAATTATATTGTATTAGATGAAGTTTGTGGATCAGGCCGTCTTTCCACACGCTGTCAAATGCCTAATCGACATCCAGAAAATATGCGACTGTGACACGATGACTGTTGAAGGCAGGGGTGTTATGGTATTGGAATTTTAACAATGGATGCGAATTTGAGTGTTTCTCGAAAGCCGAATTGCATTTCAGGGATGATGGAATTTTGACTGTAGAATTTCTTCAGTCTTCGGAGGATTACTTCTTCCAGTAATTTGCTGATGTTGCTGAGAAGTGATATGGGCCTATAGTTGGAAACTACAAGGTTGGAAGCACCTTTCTTCGGAATTGGCACAATCTTCACTGTTTTCCATTTCTGGGGGAAGTAATAGTGGTTGATGCAGTTGTTTAAAATGATTGTGAGGAAAATCATTACTGCATGTGGTAGCCTTTTGAGAATGTAGCAGGAGTCACTATCAGGTCCAGCAGACTTTGTTGACTTGGAATTTCCGATGATTCCTACAACCTCCTCTAGATTGCATAAATGGTGACTATCGCTGAGATCATTTGCTGCATTGATGCTATCGAAATTGATTTTATCCGGGTTTTGAATGCAGTTTGTTGAACTGCTGCATCAACTTCCTGTAAGGGACGTTGGATCAGTAGGTTAGTTCGGTGTGAAGCATCGTTTGAAGTAGTTGGCGAACGCTTCCACCTTGTCTTGGGCTGACGAAGCTTCAGCGTTGTTGTTGATAATGGTTTCCGGTATTTATGGAGCTGTTTTCCAATGATTCTATTTATGTTTTTGAAAGCATTAGGCCCTGGCTTGATTGCTTGCAATCTTTTCTGGTATTGGATATTATTGTGATGTTAAATGGAGTTCTATTCCATGAGATGTAGCTCTTTCCAAACTACCTAGCAGCTCACTTTGACTTTCTTATACGTCGTCTGTGAGCATACAAACTCTGAACGTACTCGGGAAGGTACTGGTAGTTATCCTTTGACGTTCTAGGCTGCTTGTCCAAGGCATTAGATACCTTTTCGGAGTTGACAATTGCTGCATCGATTTCGGTATACAGAAGATTCCTGTTTGAAAGTGGAAAAGTTGAGCTGTCTTCAGTGCCCCTGTAAAGTCTTTCAATATCCAGTCGTCTGACGTTAATATAATTCTCTGGAGCTTCTATTGTAAGGACTATAGGTTGGTTGAGGTTGATCGATAGCTTTACAGCTTCATGATCCTACTGCGGATGTTGTATTTGTTATTTATATAAAATCCTACTGTACTAAGGATAACTTTTCCAAAAAACACATTGCTATTGTTTCTAAATGTAGTTTCTTAAAAATACAAACTCTATATTCTACTGAAATAAATCAACCAATTAGAAGACTTAGCGCTATTTAATTGGGCTTGTTGAATTATTGATTCAAAATAGCTTTTTTTGGTGAAATCAAGTACAATTCCAGCTTCCTCGTTCTTAGCAATTTTGCTAAATATAAAGGATGCTGTTTTAAAATGTAACTTAAAACTTCCTCTCGCAGCATTGATATGACTAGCATTACTGGTCGAGGGTTTGGAGTCTGTATTGGTCGGGCGAAGCACAGGAATAGTATGACTAGGACCCTCGGTGCTATCTAGTGCTGTAGGTTGCCCTACGATGCGACGATCTCCTGACTGAATATCAAAAGTTCATCCCCTAAGTTGGCGTATGGTCCAAAATCTTTCGTCAAAATCGTCTACGGCATAAACAAAAAATATAACCCCAGGGGTAGATCGGAAAGGAAAAGTCAGTTCCGGTAGAGCTGATATACCGATGTAAGTCAGAAAATAAGGCAGACCCATTGGAATGAGCTCGTTAGTGACTGTCTTATTCCCAATCCTTTTACGGATTATCAGAAAGAGGGCTCACACCATCACTGAAAATTATGTACCCCATATATCTATGGTCATTGCTGCGGGTTGAACTATTTAAAACTGAAGGAAACCTTAGTACTTCGACCTTACCTTTGCTGATCCCGGCTTTAGTCCAAATGAATTAAATTTTATTCCCAGCGTAATACCAATTTCTTAGGCCAAAGACCTTCTGACTACAGACTATCACCATTTTCAGGCCAGAAGCCTTCTAACTTAGCTTTAAGTTTTCCATGCACAAATCCTGCACACCTAGATCAAACCCCATATCAGCCTTCAAGCTGTCAATAGCTCTGTTACCCAACATTCGGTATCAGTTCGTTTGGAAGTAATAAACTATGCATTCTAATTCCATTTGCTTCTGTTTCGCTACCGTGTGTAAACTTAGAGCCTCACATCGACCAACCTGTCAATAAATTACAAAACCCAAGACTTCTCTCAGTCTTAGAAAATTGTCACACAGATGTGTTTTGACGAATTTTAAATTATTGCCGCCACCCATGACGACGTGTCTCAGTTTACTTCTCTTAAAATCGAAATTAAAAAAAAATATCTGTTTGCTATTCAAATTCAGAAATCGAAACCGTTATGATTGACACATGAAAATCGACACATTGCATAATGTATATATCTACAGTATACCCAAGACCGATCACATATCCATGTTGTGCTTTATGGAGATATTGTAAAAAAAAATATAAATATCCTCAACCGAGAAACCCTCACCGCGCTCTGGAGAGGTTCAACATGGTGGTTGATATAGGTTTGGGGAAGAAAGGCAAACAGAAAAAAGTGAAAAGCACGGGCCATAAGATTGACGAGAAACTAATCTCTTCCCGAAGCCCTGGCCCGGCTTGGCCATCATCGGTCTCCTGAGTTGGCCTGATGACAGCGAAGCAAAGCAACAGCAGCAGCTTCAGCAGCATGATGCGGTTTCTCAGATTACATGTCGACGGTTTGTCGGATAAGATTTCAAACAGACTTTTTTTTCTTGTCTTCCTTTGACTTGGTTAAAGTCTCGAACAAAAGGGCGTCTTCGTTACAATCATTTAACAACAAAGCAAGCAAACTAACGCGACAATGCTTCATGGTGGTTAATGGTGGCAGTAATTGTAATTAAATATCGGATAAAAAAAACGCAAGCATATTGTTAACGATGCACAATCGTATATAAAACTGGACAAAATGGCAAAGTAATAAGCAATGCCACTCGCTGGCTTAAGGTATTTAGTGGAAAAAGTAAATGTCATGTTATACGAATGTATGTTTAAACTTTTGATTGAGGGAATCGTGTTGCGTGCCACGCTGAATTGCCTATACCTACCACCGCTACCTTAGAAGACGTGTCAAACGCAAGTTGAAATGGATCGCAAATTGAAGGAAAATTATATCCCCTCTTGGGATTGAAGTGAAAATGTTTAATGTAGGTATTTCGTGATTGATGTGGCGGTAGGTTAATCAATTAGCAGATATTTCAGTTTATTGATCTCTTCGAAATCTTTAAGTATATAAGTATTTCTGTGTATGTAGATGTTAAGGTACGTATATACAGAAGGACCTTCATTAGTGTGATTTGAATTAAACGAACTTGCTTCAAAATGTTTGATACCATGCACACACTACCGGGGTTCTTAGGACAGACTCTAAAAATAGGCTTCTTCGCTAAAAAAATATGTTTGGTGAAACAGGGGCCTGCTTCCAACTGCTCGACGCACGCTGTAACTTGCCATAGTGATTTGTCGTTGGTGTCTGAAATATAAAAATCAAATCAAAGTGAGTGATATCAACTTTCAAAATGTACCGGCTGATATTGTAAATCCCCTCAGTAACGTCTGTAATTAACACAAAAAATCATTTGAAGATAGAATATAATTTACATTTCTAACAAATATATGACTAGCAATATTTGTTGATCTAAGTAATCTGTGCTTAGCACTACAATTACTATCACAAGTCCATATCATATCCATTCACCAAATCGATTTATCTTATTTTAATTTATATGCTTATTTATTTGTCTCGAATATTTTCCGCCCGAAGCAAGATTCCTCTGCGCCTTCAATAAACATAAATCAAAACAGCTCTCCAAAATTATGTTTCAACTCTCTAATGATAATCAAGATCTCATACAATAACGAAATACTCCACATCAAGTTGCTATTTCGAGCATAAATTATTTCACTAAACTATCAACTATTAACACAAATAGTCCCACTAAACCAGCCCTGAGGTACTCCGGTGTGTATATTTTTTTCGTCATACCGAGGGAAAATACTCACGGTAAAGTGAAGTTTCTCTATAACATTCCCGTCTCTCCCCAGCTAAATCGCATTTTGTTTCGGTTCGTTCTTACTAAGCCGTAAATCTTTTTCAATTACTCCTTCAAGGAAAATCAATTCGTGTGTCTTCTCATCAACGAAATCTCCATTCAACATAGCTACGAGTATATCATGGATTTTGTAAAGCTACACGTAGAGATTACAAGAGAATATTACTCTATCGAAATTGTGAACTGCTGTGAGTACAATTTGCGTGGAAATTTTCTCATTCGTGATGGCCCCTAGAAAATTAAAAAAAAAAGAAGAAAAATAGGAAAACTGCAGAACTAAGCAAATGAAAAAAAAAATCCTACAAAACTCTAAAGTATACGATATTTCATCAATCTGTTGTTGCCGACGTCAGTGTTGATGGCGGGCTTTCGAATCCCCTTCGACAGCCCAACGTCGTGGTATTTTTTACTTTTTACAGTGGGACATTTTATATTTCTCTGAAGAACCTTGAAAATCCATTTAAAATTTTTACAGTATTAAAATATCACTAGTAGAAATCGCAATTTAAAATGAATGATATATGCATAGAAGTCGATTATTCGGGAATAAATTTATGGAACAAGCACAGGGATGATAACAATAATAAACTAGTGATTTCTCAAAACGAAAGAACCGAATGAAATATCTAAAAATGCATCTAAATGGAAAAATCAGTTCTTAGAGGTTTTAAAAAAGGTATTTGGAGAAGAATTAGATCGAATAAAGCAAAGATATGAAGACACATCTTTAGAATTAAATAAGTAGAGTCTGGTTTCACGTCCAGAAAAGTGTTACTTTCTCAGATGCTCTAAGACAACTACACGCATTAGTCATTATTATTAGCAAACACTCATTGCTTAAAATTAAAACTTACTAGCTGACCCGACAGACGTTGTCCTGTCATTCAATTCATACTAGAATACTATACTAATAATAGTTATTTCTATTGTTGTATATTTTGATATTGTGAAGGGTTTTCCAATAAGGACTTGACAACTTTTTTTCAAATAAAACGCAAACAATTTGAGATATATCAAAAATTTTACTATCGGCTTGAAGTAAAATCAAAACATTTACTTCTATATGACTTCGTTCATATGGCCTACTCGGGCACGTTTGCCAAATGCAAACCATGACGATGACTCGGCCACACATTTCGGCCGTAATAGTAGCTATTTCGCGTTAAATGTTGGCTCTGAGTTCTTCCAACGTCGTCGGCTTGTTGGCATAAACCAATGACTTAACGTAGCCCCAAAAGAAAATAGTCTAGAGGCGTTAAATCGTACTAACGAAGCGGCCAATCGACTGGCCCATTTCTTGAGATAACACGCTCATCAAAATTACTCTTCAATAAATCGATTGTAAGGTGTGCTGTGTGGCTTGTGGCACCATCCTGTTGAAACCACATGCCGTTCAAGTCCATATCTTCCAATTCTGGCCAAAAATAATCGTTAATCATGGCGCGATAACGCTGGCCATTCACAGTAACGTGATGATCGTTATCGTCGTTGGAAAAATATGGCCCAATAACGCCGCCGGCATGCAAACCACACCAAACAGTTATTTTTTTGTTGATAAAGTGGTGATTCATGAAGCAAATGTGGATTTTCACCCGACCAATAACGCATATTTTGCTTATTGACGAACCCATTGAGCCAAAAATAAGCTTCGTCAATGAAGATGATTTTGCGATGAAATTCATCATCTTGGCGCATCTTCTCCAGAGCCCAATCGGAGAACATACGTCGCTTCGAATGGTCCATCGGCTTCAATTCTTGAGTTAGCTTGATCTTGTATGGGTGTAAACCAAGATCCTTACGCAAAATACGCCATAATGTGGTCTGAGCGATGCCCAATTCTTGAGAACGCCGTGGAATTGACTGATTTGGATCGTATGCTACGGACGCCTGAACGGTAGCGATATTTTCGACACTTCGACCATTGTCTCAATGACTCGGCAACTTCACACAACGAATATGTAGACTAAAATGTTTGCACTAAACTTGTTATTGCCTGTCTACTAGGGCGAGAATTACGACAGAAAATTGGAGTTAACGCTCTTAAAGTTGCGGTCACAGACTCCGAATTTCGGTAGAAAATTTTTATAATTTACAGACGTTGCTCGTTTGTGTACTTTTCCATGATGAAAATATCGAGTTTACTGAGTAAATTGACAATGCCATTTCGATGATTAGTGAAAGGGTGCGTTCAGAAATTAAATTCAAAGTTGTCAAGTCCCTATTGGAAAAACCGATATATGTTTGTAATGCTTGTTGATACACAATATTGTTAGTTTTGTTTTCTGGCGCGTAAATAAGTTATGCTGATGGTTTTCCGATACGGGAACAGGCGACACACAGTTGGTCATGTGTTAAACAAGGATTTTCAAAATTAATGCCACAAACACTTAACGATGGCCCTTGCGATTTATTTATTGACATTGCAAGTGCAAGCCAAGCCGCACTTGAAATTGTTACCGTTTAAAGTCGAATGGCGTGTCGTTTGGAATCATAGGGATGCGTGGAAACAAAACGTCTTCGTCTTTATACTTCCATTTTAAAATTGTGGCTTTGATGACGTTGTTCATTAATTTCTTCCCCGTAAGCGGGGTGCCATTACAAGACGTTGCTGGTTTATGTTTCGTATAACATTATGATTATGGATCCCATTTCTATTTGCAGATTATAAGTCGCTAATCCGGGCAATTACAGGGAATTTAAAAATTCCGTTGGATAGTTGACAACATCATCTTGGTTCGTAACGAAATCAACCGATTTGTATGTCATCAATTCGCCAGCTATCTTACTTTGAATTTGAAAATTTGGCAAAATCATCAATAAAATCATCGCTCCACCAAAACGGTTTATGTTGTTTCGTAAATCTTTCATTGTGCGGTCTAATGCCTCCAAACATTTTTTTGTGTGTCATCGTGCATTCATCGCAAACGATTAATCTGCTTTGCTGCAATACTTTGGCCATCGCCGAATTCCTCCACATTTTGCAAGTTGGACTTTTATTAACTTGCATGTTCAACGGCAATTTGAGTGCTAAATGAGTTGTTCGATTGCCTTCCAACAACGTTTCTGCAATACCTGATGATGCAAGTGCAAGTGTAATACCGTTTTGCGATCGAATCGTTGCCAAAATCAATGATATCAAGAATGTTTTTCCAGCTCCACCGGGCGCATCTAAGAACAAAATTCCGCCAGTTCCATTGCTCATTACTTACATGAGCGTATCGAAGGCATATTTTTGTTGCTTTTTTTTTTTTTTATAATTAACGCGCACTCAAGGGATTATGACTACCCTTTAAATGTTGGTTGAACACAGTGCGAGCATTTAGGAAACAGTGGGAGGATTGAGTAGGAGAAACCGATGTACATTCGTCTTAAATTTCTGGACATTGAAATGGGGAGGAAAAACAGAGTCGGTTAAGGAATTCCACATTCGAGTCGTACGGCAAAAGAAAGAATCTCTGTGCTTAACTGTACGTCCAAAGTTTGGCTCAAGGGTATATTGATGAGCATTCCCTGCGGCACGAGTATTACGGTGAAATTTTTTTAGGGGGGGAATGCAACTCGCTATTTCAATAGAACATTGTTTATAGAAATAACGATAAAACAGTGATAGACAAGAGACATTTCGACGATGTTCTAACGAAACAATAGTTTCTGAAATTACTCTGTCACCTATCAGCCTTAAAGCTCTATTCTGGATTCTGTCTAGTAATTGTAAAGATGTTTTAGAAGCACCAGCCCAGATATGAGAATTGTATTCTAGTTTGGGACGTATATAAGCCTTATAAATTGTGGCCAGATCGGAGGGGGAGAAAAAGTTTTTACATCGTCTTAGGAAACCTAAGCATTTGGCCGCATTTTTAGCAATATCCAATATGTGGTCATTCCACGAAAGGTGGTCAGTAATACACATACCAAGAATTGATAGCTTTTCAGTTTCTATGATGCAAGCTCCATCCATGAATAGGGGCATGGGGGGAATATTCCGCTTTAATGACAAAAAACAGCTCTGAGTTTTAGAAGCATTAAATTCAACACGATTTTTAATACCCCATTTAACGATGCTATTTAGATCGGAATTTAATGAGCTCAACATATATTGCCGTTGCAATTCAACATTCAAAGAACAAGGAATTGAATCAGGAAATGAATATCAGACCAAAAACATAAATGTTAAAAAAAGAGCCAAGTTCTTCTATACAAAACCTTTGTGTAACAAGTCAGCCGTGAAAAGTAATGAGATCTAAAAGTGCGCCAAGTTCTTACTTCATGAAGATTTAATACCGAATATTTAAAGTAGAATAATATTGAAACAGCTACAATGTAATAGAGAAATTTTATTATTTAATGATTACTGAGTAAAATTTGATGGGCTTACTGGTCAAGTTTTTAAAACCGTTTGAATTGGGCATAAAAAAAAACTTGCCAAGTAAGCACATCAAATTTTAGTCAGTAATCATTAAATAATAAAATTTCTCTATTACATTGTAGCTGTTTCAATATTATTCTACTTTAAATATTCGGTATTAAATCTTCATGAAGTAAGAACTTGGCGCACTTTTAGATCTCATTACTTTTCACGGCTGACTTGTTACACAAAGGTTTTGTATAGAAGAACTTGGCTCTTTTTTTAACATTTATGTTTTTGGTCTGATCTCACTCCTTTTTGCAAAGATTTAAATATTTTGCCATGTCAAAATCTCGAAAGATAAGGAAAGATAGAAGGGTGGACTCTTCCTACTAAAATCAACTTAGTTTATAGCTTCCTATTTCTTTTGGTATATTTTCTTTTTGTTATTGGTTGTTTTGATTTGCGCTTCAATTATTTCTTCTTATCCTGGCAAGATACAAAACACTAACATACCTACCTTAATTACAGCAATCGGAAGTGCTCCATATAAATTAAACATACCACGCCCCCTGAATGGAAAACCTCAATTTTTATTGTTGGTTCTTTATATGTGACTTGAGCCCTACCGTTCTACCAAATTTCATTGTTCTACTGCAATTGGAAGTGCGCCATATATAATTTACATCAGTTCTGAGGAAGTGGGCGGATACCACGCCCCTGAATGGAAAACCTCGATTTTTATTTTCGGTCCTTTATATGCAATTTGAGCACTACCGTTCTACCGAATTTCATTGTTCTACTGCAATTGGAAGTGCGCCATATATAATTTACATCAGTTCTGAGGAAGTGGGCGGATACCACGCCCCTGAATAAAAAACCGCTAATTTTATATTTTTTTCTTCGAATGCAATTTGAGCCCTACCACTTTACCAAATTTTATCGTTTTACAGTAGTTGGAAGTGCTCCATTCAACCAACACCAATTCGGAGAAAGTGGGCGGATACCACGCCCCCCGAAAGGAAAACCTTGGTGTTTATTCTTGATTTTTAATATGCAATATAAGCCCTACCGGTTCACCAAATTTCATCGTTTTACAGCAGTCGGAAGTGCTCCATTCAACCAACACCAATTCGGAGACAATTCGGAGAAAGTGGGCGGATACCACGCCCCCTGAATGGAAAATTTCAATTTTTCGATTTTTTCCTCTGCTTACATGACAAGACCTACCGTTGTGCAAAATTACAAGATTCTACGATGTCGGGAAGTGCTCCATAATTTTGATGATCTGTCAGTCAGTCAGTCAGTCAGTCAGTCAGTCAGTCAGTCAGTCAGTCAGTTACGGTTTTTGTGATTTTTGAGGCCTTATATCTCAGGAACCGCTTATGGTAGAAAATTGAAATTTGGTCAGGCGCATGTGCCTGACTAGCTTAGCAAATATTCGGAATTTCAAGTTTCTGACTTGATTGGTACTGAAGATAGGGAGGGGTCAAAAGTCGCCTGAGTTTGTTCCTGTAAAAAGGGTGTAGTGCCAGAACTTGGCTGGGCACTAACGTGCCCTTTGATGAAAAGCTGAGGGTGCTGTCATCAGCAAAACAGTTAAGTGGATTAGTAGTTTCGGTAAAAAGATCATTTATGAAAATAAGAAAAAGAGTCGGAGATAAAACAGAGCCTTGAGGGACACCAGCATTTATTTTACGAACTTCAGACTTGAAACCATCCAAAACGACTTGAATTGAACGGTCAGAAAGGTAATTACTAATCCAACGAATAAGAGATACATCGATACCAATTGCACCCATTTTTGATAAAAGAGCAGGATACCAGACTCTATCGAATGCCTTAGAAATATCAAGCGCAATGATCTTACTTTCCCCAAAAAGATGTAAGGATTGGTTCCACTTTTCAGTGAGATATGACATCAAATCACCAGTGGATCTATTACTGCGAAAACCATATTGGCGGTCATTAAAAAGATTATGTTCTTCAAGATATATCTTAAGCTGCCGATTGATCAGTGTTTCCATGACCTTAGACAAAAGAGACGTCAGTGCGATTGGCCGATAATTAGAAGGTGAAGAAGTTGCGCCTTTTTTGGGGACTGGTTGGACGAACGCTGTTTTCCAACTCTTTGGGAAGCACCCTGTAGAATAGGAAAGATAAAAAAGTTTGCGCAGTGGTTTTGCCAGTGTGTAAGAACATTTCTTCAGAACGATGGGTGATATACCATCCGGGCCAGCAGATTTGTGAATATCGAGATCTTTTAATATTCTAGCGACTGCTCGGGTGCGAAAATAAATTTTGCTCATTGAAAAGTTTACATTTTCAAGAACCGGTGGATTCATGTCGCTATCGGGCAGTGAAGAATTTCTTGCAAATAGTTCTACAAACAAATTAGCCTTATCTATGGAACTAACAACATGATTATCATTGTAGATGAGCGTGGGAACCGACGAAGAGGTGGAGTTTTTGATTTTCTTTACGAATGACCAAAAGTTTCTACTGCCTTTAGGGCACTGGATTATTTTTTGTCTTAATTTTTGTTCGTGAAAGAATTTGGTTCTTTTGATCCAAGCGTTACAAGCATTCCTTGCTCTCTTAAACTTAATGTGGTTTTCCTCACAAGGGTTGGCTTTGTATGTTTGGAAGCACAACTCTTACCCTAATCACTTCTTTACAGCTACCGTCAAACCAAGAGTTTTCTTTTGGCCTTAAACTTTTTGATGCTGATTTAGAAGATGTACGTGTCTTTGAACGGTTTCTCTTAATGTTTCGCAATTGAATTGGATTTCGGGTCTCAACTATTGATTAAATGCGTCGTGCATTGGGCGATTGGGCGTTGTCATTCCTGATATTGTAATATTCCTTTGTTGGTAATCATCAAGCACATGTCTTCGATGAAAATTAATGCTTCATTGTGAATTTCTTGGTTCATTTACAAATCTGCATTCAATGTTCTAAAACGAATCTGTTGCAATATATCTTCGGCCATATGACCTATGATCTTTATGTTTCTTCCATATATCAATCAGTGTGGATGGGAAGCATGTGCATAGAATTATAGCAAACAATGTTCGTATATGCTTAGCATTTGACAGCTGGGGCTAAGGTTACATTAAAAAAGTTTATAATAAAGGCACTCGTTAAGTTTTCTTAAATTTTCTAAGATTCTGCACATTTTTTTAAATTTTTTGTTAATGTAAGAACCTTCTACGAAATATTAGAAATCATTTAAAAAAGATGAATGAAATCGGTAAAGCCGTTCTCAAGTTAAAGTGTGACCAGGAGAAAAAAGGGTTAATTTATATACATATATATATATATTTTCGTTGCATTACCTCAAAAACTTGGTTTTCTTTATTTTCTTATTTAAAAATATTTCGTAATTTTAAATCTAAACTACAATTCATTTAATTTTATTTTTATTTACTACATAATATTTATTTTTGTCTGAATCTGTTACGTAAGCTGCCCCACTGTTATTTGCAATGTTTGATTATGTTTTTGTTGTGATGTTCTCCCTTTTGAATATTATTTTTTTTTTGTATCCATTTTATGTTTTGTCTGGCGGAAAATTATTTTCTCATTTCCATGGAAATGAGAGATTTGATAAATTTTTTTTCGCAGCAGGCCAACACTCCATGTATCCCGACCCCCGAGCTTTTCTTTCGTCTCAGAATTCGAAACGAAAATTCTAGGCTAAATGATGCTGGCGGGTTGATTTGATAGTAAGGCTATATCATACAATGCATATACGCAGAGTTATATATTTTGTTCTGATTTGTCTTGATTTTGAAAAAATAATTCGTCTGAACTGAGAAGAAATATGGAACAGAAATATCTACAGCGACTAGATTTTTCCTTATTTTGTTGAACTTTAAACAATTTTGACATCAAATTAAGTTTGAAAAACTGATGATTTCTGAATAGGAATATTTTGGGCTCACATTTATTATTTAGTTTACCTTCCTCAAAAAATTGCTGCTGCAACAAAGTCCTCTTAAAGGTTTGATTCTTTCGAAGAAGATCAAATAAATGTCTAAAGAGACTTGATACATTTGGCAAAAATTAGGAATAATAATTAAGTAGTCCCAAGTATGCTTGCAACTCTGTCACATTTTTGAGGGATGCAGCTTTTTCGATAGATTCCATTTTGTCTGGAAGTCGACGAATCTCATCATCATATCACTAGAATATATCCGAGGTCCTCCACTTCAGTGACTAACAACTTACGCTTTTATAGATTTAGTCGTACGTTGCGTTTGTTAAGTTTTTCTAAAACCTCGAATAACCTTTCTTAGCACTCCTCAAAGGTATATTGCCTCCCTGAAGAATATCGTCGACATGAAGCTTTTTTTTCGTGCCAAGTAGTGTTGCTACACTCGAATTTTCGATCGCGACCGCGGGATGTAATTAATTGAAATTATTATTATTATTATTGATGATAAAAGAAAAACAACGAAACGAGTTTGCGGCGGCGCGACAACAACCACCACGAATTTGGAGAAAGATGAAATGTCACTTGACAAAAACAACAAGTGTAGCTGACAGCGGGTAAGATGCTGCCACCACGGCTAGAGCAGTTGGGGTGGGTTCACAATGGGGTTGGAAAATTTAATTGTGGATTTTAAGGGTGATTATGTTTGATATCAAATTGATATGAAAAATGTAATTTATTACGTTTAATCGCCCCAGTGGCGTACTTACTGCGTAATAAAAAGGGCGCCAGCAATTTTTTCCTGAAATACAAAAAAGGAAATTGCAAACCTTTGGAGCGAAAATAAACAACGATGATGAGTTGACAGAAAATGAAAGATATTTTTTTGAATTTTTAAAGATTTATTTGCCTGGGAAACCTTACTAGTAGGATTAAAACCCAGGATCTTTTCAAGCAAATACAAGAAATTTGAAACAATAAGATGGACCGTTAAGGTCTGGTTCCCAGAAACACAACGGATATTATTAAACGGGGCACGAGTTCCGCAATTTTCGGAACAGAACGTAAAGCCGTTAAAAACCCAATCACGACCAAATAAAAAAGGACAATTTTACTAAAAAAAGACAAGCACAAGAAAGGGGTACTTAGCTTTTTTTTGTTTTTGTTTCCTCCTCGACAATATCCCTGCGATAGATTTTTCCCTCGTTTTCCTCTTCCTTCCTTTCCTCGTCCTTTATTTTTCCCAATAACTTTTCCAATTTTTATCCTCCGTAATTTTGTTTTCACTTCCACTATTATTTTCTTTCTACCTTTTTTTTCTTTTAATTTAAACTAATTTTTTTTCCTACTTGTAATTCCACTTCTGTTTTAATGATTTTCTTTCACCAGCTTCTCAATTCTTTCTCTATCAAGATAAGAGTGACTTCCAAGATTTTTCTCCTGGATAGCCGCTCAAAATTTCGCCCCATACCCTCGTGCTTTCAGCCAATTCGGTATCGCGAATTTCGATCACGTCATCGACAGCCAATCTCCGCAAGTTTGCTGAAGAGCCTTTGGTGTCGAAATATGGCGATCCTGCTTACTCGCAAATTCTCTTTCCGTCAGTTTCTCTAGAACTTTCCTTGGAATTCGCCGCCCGCTGGAATTTCCTTCCAGGTCACGACGTTTCCTTGGTTAGTTCACAATTATCCCCATAGTTTTTGCGCTGATAGAAAAAAAATCTTTAAAACCTAAAGTAGAATTAATAAGCACTCGCGCACATTCGTCCCCACCGGATTTCTAACAATAACAATAATTTGAGATGAAAGCAAAAGAAAGAGGAATCGATCAAGTTGAATGCATTTACTTTGTAGGTCGTGATTGGCTTCCAACTCAGACAAGGGGGAGTTTGGGAACTCACACTTAACGTTCCATCTTTTACAAATTAGTTAATTTTTAGTTTTTAGTTTTAGGTTGGGCACTCGGCCGTTCTCCTTTAAGAGCGACATCTACGTTTAAAGACCAAGTGTCTTCAACGTTTTCAAATTCGAACCCATGGAACAGACCGCCCGTCTGTCAGTACTCGTCGACGATTTGTTTGTTTTACGATACTGAGAGAGAGAACCACTGGCTGATGGACCATGGTCGCCCTGCTCTCTCGCAATATCGCAAAACGAACACCTGTGTAATTAAAAAGGAAAATTGGAAGGATGCAAGGAAAAGGAAATAGAAAGAATGAAGATTGTTGCGGTGAATTTTTACCGTAACAAACCCCACCCTTTCCTCCCTGGAAATGTGCTTGATTTCGAAGAAAGCAACACGTTTCCAATTGGAATCAGGTAAACAATACAACACTGGAATCCATCAGGCCCAATTTGGCAATCCTCAAAAAAACAATCAAATCAATACATTACTCTACTGGGACTTCGAGGTTTAAGCATTTTCCGAAAAAGAGTTAAAAGGTTTAAGATCCTTAGTGTGCCAAGTGCCACGATCTTTGCCGGTTTCATCTTCAAGTATGTATGTCCAAGCGGACAACCGTTTTCTAATTTTAAAAGGCCCAACATACTTTGGTGCCAGTTTGGCTGCATAATAATTGGCAGCATTCGACAGATCAAAATTCCTACGCCATACAACATCATTCGGATAATATTGGATATCTCTCCTTCTGAGGTTGTAGGCTTCGGCTGTTTTCTTGGCCGCTGTCTGAAGTTTGACAGCTATATCGGCCCTTAACTTCTTAAACCGTTCTCCTACATCTTCTCCTGAATTAGAATGTTCCCTATCTGTGTCCCTGAGTGATATTTCTTCTCTACCACTAGTGCTCATATTCTTGCCAAAATTGGCATAATATGGCGAAACTCCTAACACTTCGTGTTGCGAAGTACGGATTGCACACGCAACTTTTGCTAGTTGAGAATCCCAGATACGGTGATTCTCCGAAACATAAGCCCTCAAAGTTGTTTTAATGACCTGATTAATCCTCTCAGCCGGATTAGCCTGTGGATGATAGTGTGGAGTGTACCTAATTTTAGACGAATAATCATCACAAAGAGATTTTATTTCCCTACTCCTAAACTGTGGTCCATTGTCACATATGACGAACTTAGGAACACCAAACAAAAGAAAAACATTATCCTCCAATTCTTTGCAAACTGCCTTTGCAGTTGCCGACCTCAATGCAAATAATAACGGAAATTTTGTAAGGTAGTCAACTACCGTTAAAATATACATAAAACCCCTACTTGACTTTGGTAATGGCCCTACTAGATCCACACTAATCATTTCCCATGGTGAAGAAACTCCTATCCTTTCTGTCATAAGACCTGCTGGTTTATCATGAACTGGTTTCACTTGCTGACAAATTGTACATTTCCTAACATAATTTGCTACATCTATCCTCATCTTCGGCCAATAATATTTAGCTACCACTCTCGCGAACGTTTTCCTAACACCCATGTGTCCTGATAATGGACTATCATGGCACTCTTTTAGAATATTTAACCTATCCTTTTTCCCTACTACTAGTTTCCACTCTTCATTTCCTTCATGAACTATTATATGCGTCGATTTTACAAATTTAAAAAGTTTTCCATTTTCTACCCTCCATGCTGGATAATCTAAAGGTTTTGACTCAACTGCCGATATCATTTTCCCCACCCAAGGGTCCAAATCCTCTCCCGAAATTCCAGCCACCACTGGAACTCCCCGAGACAACATGTCCGGAACGACATGTTCTTTTCCCTTCCGGTGTACTATCTTGAAGTCAAACTGCTGGAGCCTAACTGCCCAGCGCGCAAGCCTCCCTTGCGGATCCTTCAGGTTATTCAACCAAATAAGTGAGTAATGATCCGTTATGACCGTGAATCGAACACCTTCGAGATACGGCCTTAACTTTTCAATAGCCCACAAAACTCCTAAACATTCTTTTTCCGTAGTGGAATAATTTCTTTCGTTACGATTTAACGACCTACTCAGATAACAAATTACCTTTTCCCCATCCTCAAAGGTTTGGGTAAGTACGGCCCCGATACCGTAATCAGAAGCGTCAGTCTGGACAACGAATGGAAGCGAAAAATCGGGACAAGTTAAAATTGGAGCCGTTATCAAAAATTCTTTTGATTTCCTAAACGCGTCTTCACATTCTTGGGTCCAAACAAACTTTTTGCTCTTCTTAAGCAAATCCGTTAAAGGCCTAACTACACTAGCAAAGTTTGGTACGAAGCGCCTGTACCACGAAACTGTCCCTACAAAACTCCTAACCTCTTTGACATTCTTAGGAGCAGGTATCTTAACCATACTCTCTACCTTCTCTGGGTCTACATGCAAGCCATTCCTATCTACGACGTAACCTAAAAATTTAAGGGATGGTCTGCAAAAATTACACTTTTCCCTACCTACTTTAAGTCCTGCTCCTCTTAATCTCCTAAAAACTTCTTCTAAAATTGCGAGATGTTTCTCGAAACTGTCTGTAACGATGATAATATCGTCCAGATAAACAAAAACAAAAGGCTCCAACTCAGGCCCTAAAACGCTATCGATGAATCTCTGCCAAGTTGCAGGAGCATTGTGAAGTCCAAATGGCATTCGTTTAAATTGAAAAAGTCCCCTACCCGGAACAGTAAAAGCTGTAAACTTACGAGATTCCTCTGCCATAGGGATCTGCCAATATGCTGACTTAATGTCAAGCGAAGATAAAAATTTAGCGTTCCTCAGCTTATCCAAAATCGCCGAAATTATTGGCAGCGGATAAGCATCCCTCTCAGTAACCTGATTCAATTTCCTGTAATCGACGCAAAACCTATAGGTACCATCTTTCTTCTTAATTAAAACTATTGGGGATGCCCAAGGGCTGTTTGATTTTTCAATCACATCTTCGCCTAACATTTCCTGTAAACCCTTATCTATATGGCACTGCATTGCAGGCGAAACAGGATAGTACCTTTGTTTGATCGGTTCTGAAGAAGTCCTAATAATATGTTGTACCATTGTTGTACGACCTAGCCCTTCCGGCATGTCTTTGAACAAATGTTCCACTAAACTATCTAATTTACCCCTTTGAACTGTGTCTAAATCAGACTCCTCTGTGATAGACGGAGTTGCTAACGAAGCCACTATCTCCTGGCTTGAAAAATTCCACGCGCGTGATCGAAGATCCGGGACAATTCCCGATAGTGCCCAAAAATCTGCACCAAGAATCAATGCTTGTGGTAAACTGGGTATAATTAAACAATTCATCAGAACCGATTTGTCCTCAACAACAATTGGTAAATTTACAACTCCTAATACTCCTACTCCCGTACCATCTGCTAACTGAACCTGCCTAATATTACTCTGTTCTAAACCTAATCCTAAATCTTTTAAAACTTTCCAAACATCCCTACCTATTATAGTTCGCGAAGCTCCTGAATCTAAAAGTCCTAAAAATCTAAATCCGTAAATATTAACTCCCAAATAAGGACGACTGTCGCCCTCACTTGTCTCTAATGTGAAACCTAGTTTTACTGTCACCAGCTGGTCGTCAGCAGGCGACCTAATTAACGACGACGGCGCTCTTGTCCTGCTGACCCAAGAGACCGTTGACCATTTCCCGAACAACGCCTGCAATCGCGTCGGGTTGTACCTACTGCCCCACAACCAAAGCATTTCCTAGGAGCGGAACAATTATTTGAGAAATGACCTTCCCTGTTGCAGTTAAAACAACGAATGGGCCTACGAAATGGTGAATTATTAACTGCAACTGTTGCTTCCTCAACGGCCGCAACATACGCTACATCAGGCTCCAGTGCCTGCCTCGAACGATTATTTGGGGGTGGAACAAAAGATTCGACGTTTGACCTTATGGTCTCCAACTTTCTTCCCAAAGCAACTAGATCGTTAACGGATTTAATATCAGCCAACCCCAGCTGCGTCTGATAAAATGGAGCTATGTTCTTCATGAGAATGGACAACTTCCGATTCTCACTCAGAGGCTCCGAAAATCTCTTGAATAGAGTCTGCATGAGTGCGATATACATCCCTATCGACTCATCTCTACCCTGAGTACGACGCCTAACCTCATCCAACAGAAGGTCATCATAGTTGGAAGGCAAAAATTCCAACTTGATTTCCTTAACCAATTCTTTCCATGTGCTAACCGAATCCCTAATCGCCCTAAACCAAAGAAGCGCCTTCCCAGAAAAAAGATCGACGGCGGACCTGAAAAGTCTTTCCTCCGAAACCCCACGCGATTCCCTCAACTCTTCGACGCGTTCCAAAAATGAGTTCACAGATGAGCCGGTCCGCTCACCTGAGAACTTTAAATTCCACTTTTCAATACGTTCGGTATTTCGATCACCGAATTCCTCTTGGGATCCACTAGAACTTCCACGTTGGCCGACCTGTGCAGTTGGTAACGCACCCAAACTTGCTGTCGACATTGTTGTTTTCTCCTTTTCGCACGGTTCCTCCTCTTCTCCATTGTCCAACTTAGCCATCATTAACAAGAGTTCACCTCTCAGGTCAGCCACCTCATTCACTTCGTCCGATGACTCTGCCTTAGCCCGCGTGATTCTGCCCAAAGCCCATTCAATTTTCGTTACAACTTTTAAATATTCCGAAGACTTCGGATTTTTAGGAGGATTCTGCAACAATTCCCTAATCTCAGAAATTTTTGCCTTAACAGCCTTTGAATCTTCATCAAAACTAAAAGGGTAATGAGGACTATCTGACGAAATCGAACCTAACCGCTCTAAATTACGAGATGCCCTGAGAGTCATTCGCATTTCATCCACTTTGGTACCTTCCTTCAAACCGCGGGCCCTCAACTCATAAACAAGCTCCTCTTTGCTAAGACGATTTATATCCATTTTAAAATAACAATAAAACTATAACAACAAATTCTCAAAATATTCAACAAAATAACACCCAATTGATTTATAAAGAAAATAAAACTAAAGCCAAGTCTAACACTGCAGTTAAAACAAAAGACGGAATCAGTACTAGTTGTTTTATAAATAATAAAAGAAATATACTTAACTCCGAACCTGAACAAAGTAAAAAAAAATCAACACCCAATTATATTTGTAGATATGTATATACCTATTCAACTATCTAACACCCACGAAAGCAAAACACAAAATCAACACCCAGTTGATCGTTTATCCTCTTAAAAAAATATATAGTTGATATACTGGAAAAAAAAGTCAACTCACTCACAAAGCAAAAATAAAACCACAGCAGTATAAAAAACACCAAGTATTCAAAAATTACTTCACTTTAAAATTTTATTTGAGAAGAAAAAAAAACATAAAAATGTCAACTTCAAAAAAAGTATTTTTGCAAAGGGGTAACCCTTAAACGATTGCAATAATATAGCACTGATAAGCTAATCCTCTCAATCCACAACAACAAAACTTAATCGCGGCAGAAAAAAACAACAAATAATGCAAAAACCGAAATGTCAACTATATGCAATTAAAAAAAAGCAATTAAAGGAAAGGAAATATGTATGCACCTATATTATGCACAACAACACTTTTTTTTTGTTACGAATAACCCGCAATGAAAATGATAAATTAATATATAGATAATTGTATATAGGTAAATGAATATATGTATGTAGAACCAAAAATAAAAACAGCACAACAAGAAAAAAACTCACTTCTTTCCAGAATTAAAAATATATATATATGTATGGCAATTAGGTGGGTGCTCCTCTGCACAACTTAATAATTGAAAATAAAACACATCTAATTCCGATTTATCTAGGTATGTAGGTAGGTGCTCCTCTGCACAATTTGTAAAATGGAAAACGAAACCAATTATAATTTATTTTTCTGAAAGAAAAAAAAGACACAACCGAAAGTAAAAGATTTTAAAAATATATGTACATATATATATAGAGAACACAGCACTTCCCTAAAAGAACAACAACAAACACCGCACAAGAATAAGGTTTTCAGGGATTTTTTTCTGAAGAACACAATTTCAATTTTCACAAAGCCCCACGTTTGGGTGCCAATTTGCTACACTCGAATTTTCGATCGCGACCGCGGGATGTAATTAATTGAAATTATTATTATTATTATTGATGATAAAAGAAAAACAACGAAACGAGTTTGCGGCGGCGCGACAACAACCACCACGAATTTGGAGAAAGATGAAATGTCACTTGACAAAAACAACAAGTGTAGCTGACAGCGGGTAAGATGCTGCCACCACGGCTAGAGCAGTTGGGGTGGGTTCACAATGGGGTTGGAAAATTTAATTGTGGATTTTAAGGGTGATTATGTTTGATATCAAATTGATATGAAAAATGTAATTTATTACGTTTAATCGCCCCAGTGGCGTACTTACTGCGTAATAAAAAGGGCGCCAGCAATTTTTTCCTGAAATACAAAAAAGGAAATTGCAAACCTTTGGAGCGAAAATAAACAACGATGATGAGTTGACAGAAAATGAAAGATATTTTTTTGAATTTTTAAAGATTTATTTGCCTGGGAAACCTTACTAGTAGGATTAAAACCCAGGATCTTTTCAAGCAAATACAAGAAATTTGAAACAATAAGATGGACCGTTAAGGTCTGGTTCCCAGAAACACAACGGATATTATTAAACGGGGCACGAGTTCCGCAATTTTCGGAACAGAACGTAAAGCCGTTAAAAACCCAATCACGACCAAATAAAAAAGGACAATTTTACTAAAAAAAGACAAGCACAAGAAAGGGGTACTTAGCTTTTTTTTGTTTTTGTTTCCTCCTCGACAATATCCCTGCGATAGATTTTTCCCTCGTTTTCCTCTTCCTTCCTTTCCTCGTCCTTTATTTTTCCCAATAACTTTTCCAATTTTTATCCTCCGTAATTTTGTTTTCACTTCCACTATTATTTTCTTTCTACCTTTTTTTTCTTTTAATTTAAACTAATTTTTTTTCCTACTTGTAATTCCACTTCTGTTTTAATGATTTTCTTTCACCAGCTTCTCAATTCTTTCTCTATCAAGATAAGAGTGACTTCCAAGATTTTTCTCCTGGATAGCCGCTCAAAATTTCGCCCCATACCCTCGTGCTTTCAGCCAATTCGGTATCGCGAATTTCGATCACGTCATCGACAGCCAATCTCCGCAAGTTTGCTGAAGAGCCTTTGGTGTCGAAATATGGCGATCCTGCTTACTCGCAAATTCTCTTTCCGTCAGTTTCTCTAGAACTTTCCTTGGAATTCGCCGCCCGCTGGAATTTCCTTCCAGGTCACGACGTTTCCTTGGTTAGTTCACAATTATCCCCATAGTTTTTGCGCTGATAGAAAAAAAATCTTTAAAACCTAAAGTAGAATTAATAAGCACTCGCGCACATTCGTCCCCACCGGATTTCTAACAATAACAATGATTTGAGATGAAAGCAAAAGAAAGAGGAATCGATCAAGTTGAATGCATTTACTTTGTAGGTCGTGATTGGCTTCCAACTCAGACAAGGGGGAGTTTGGGAACTCACACTTAACGTTCCATCTTTTACAAATTAGTTAATTTTTAGTTTTTAGTTTTAGGTTGGGCACTCGGCCGTTCTCCTTTAAGAGCGACATCTACGTTTAAAGACCAAGTGTCTTCAACGTTTTCAAATTCGAACCCATGGAACAGACCGCCCGTCTGTCAGTACTCGTCGACGATTTGTTTGTTTTACGATACTGAGAGAGAGAACCACTGGCTGATGGACCATGGTCGCCCTGCTCTCTCGCAATATCGCAAAACGAACACCTGTGTAATTAAAAAGGAAAATTGGAAGGATGCAAGGAAAAGGAAATAGAAAGAATGAAGATTGTTGCGGTGAATTTTTACCGTAACAGTGTCCTATCTAATATGCTAGCACCTCTAAGTACGCACGTCTATTACGCAAAAATATTTATAGCCAGCTAAGCTAGCGAAGAAATCTTCCGGTAAAGACATTAAATACTGAGATGTGTCGATGTATTTATTAATAGTTTTCTTTAGGTCGACACATAATCGGATCTATCCATTATAGCTTTCGATACTGCAAACAATGGAGAACCCCAGCAGGACGTTTCGACACTAAAATATTTTCGTTTATGAGCTTATCAATCTCTTCGCATCGGCATGTATTTTTGACAAGTTTATGTCCAACTCAGTCTTAGACAACGTCACCATCAACTCATATCTCTGGCCATCCTGCTAAAAACTTTCCTACTACTCCAATCATCTCCTCATGAAAGAAAATATGATTTGACTACAGGGCTTTAATGCTTTATGATTAAAATAAATAAAAGAGCCTGTGTCTATCTCGAAGAGAATATGCTCGCCTTCGATGTTTAAGACGCAACCAGCCGGTAATACTGATTCCGTACATGTCATGTTAAGGATTTTTGCGTAACACGCAGCTCGTTTGTGACCATTGCGCTTACAGTAATAGGAGAATCAGTTTTAACTTTTCCCGAATCACACTTTTAACATTTTTTTTTTATAGCAACCATCAAAGCACAATAATGTCGACCAGCGCGCCAAATTTTGTTCACCCTCAATAACAAAATTAGTAACATTATAATTTTCTTATAGCAACTATCAAAAAAGTCGTCCGTCCAGCACACCTAATTGAAAAAAAATGCGAGGGTGGAGTCAATTGACTGTTCTGGTTTTGTACACCGACATCCATACACAAAAATCATTTGTCTAACCTCAATGCCAAGAAATATTCAATATCTAAATATTTTTTATAGCAACTTTCCAAGTTGAAAATTTCCCAAAGTAGCTACTGTCTCATGTCTGTTCAGCAATCAAATTTGTTGTCCCTCCACAGTAAAAAAAAATATTGAACATTTCGTTTTTATAGCAATTTTCCGAATCAAAATTATCTTAGATCCCAAATGAAATTTGCCAAAATGGTTTGGGACTAAAAAATCGTTTCTCTATTCCAGCTGTTCAGCGAAAAAAAATAAAACTTTATTCAGAACAAAATATGGAACACATCATTTTTATGGGAAATATACCAGTCCATCGACTATCCATGTGTATCTATAAAAATGATTTTCTTTCTGACCCCAGGTAAAATATATTAAATTTTTATAGCAACTTTCCGAATGGAGCTGAAGAACCCCCAATGAAATTTTGAGACTGTCCAAGAAGTGTATCCATAAAAATGATTTGGTTTTCTGATCCCATGTAAAAAGTATCAAATTTTTATAGCAACTTTCCAAATGAAAAGCCCCAAATATAATTTTGAGTAAATCGGTCCAATTGGGTATAAAAAAGCTCGTGGTCCAAATGAAGTTTTAGGTAGAAGTGTCCCATTGGGTAAACAAAATCTCGAAGACGCTTTATCTTTGATGCCAATTAAACGACCATAGAAATGTTAGAAATTTGACTCTTGATTCGAAATGTAATTTTATTAAGGAGAAAGTCGGCATACGAGTAGATTATATTTCAGGGGAATTAAATACAAAAGTCAATAATTTTTCAGGGAGAGTGCTACTCTCAATGAACTAGCCCCCAATTTGACTGACCTATTAGATACAAAGCAGAGACTTTCTGTGTACAGGCTATCCTAGATAAGCCTGGAATGGTTTATAGCTTATGACCGTTCAAATTATATCATTTGCTATCGATAGATTGTAGGAAAATATCATATATTGTCTGTCCCATCAAATCAAACTGAAAGATGCAAAAAAACGTGGCTCTTAATTGAGACTGTGTTAAGAGTGAAAAGCGAAAGTATTTAACAAAACAAAATTATATATAAACTGCGTCCAGTTGCTAAATATAATTGGGGTCATCTTCTTAGTGCTTCAAAGTCTAGTAAGGGAACAAACGGCGTTGTATGCGTTCATTAACTTTGGGCACCTGGTCAATTGGATCTTGCAAGGGATCAAGCTCGAGTCTGGATACAAAATTCGTAGCTAAAGTCTGTATAAGGCTGAGTTCTTGTCTCTTGTGCACGGAGAGTAATCAACTGCCAAAAGTGTCGGTTAATTTTCTAGTATTATTTTGAATAAGTATTAGTCTCGCAAAAAGTCCATGCAAAATCTGTCTGTGTGGGCTTAACGACCATCCTGCTGAATCCAGACATCTTCCCGCCCCATCTGTTCCAATTTGAGCAAAAAAAAATTCTGAATCATGGCCAAGTAACGTGAAGAAGTCGCAGTAGCCGCTCGATCGTTTTCCCCCAAAAAAATGAGTACCGATGGAGTGATTTAATTTAATTCATTTGACAGTTTAAATGACCTCAACTCCATATCGCGTTTCGCCCAGGTAAGACAATGGGCTCATCAGTTAGATGCCTCATTTAAACTTCCAATTGATGTAAATGAAGATGGTCTTTAAAGATTCGTTGAATGGTATGTCTCGAAATGCCAAGGGAACACGTCTGCTTTCGAAGTGAACACCTGGGAGATTGTTCTAATGAAGTTCGTATCCTCTCAATGTTTTCTGGATAAGAGACTGTTCTTTGAGGCCCACTTCTTATCGAGGATATATTTCCAGTAACCTGGATGGCATTAACCCCTTAAGAATTCGATTTCACATTAGAACTCGGCTGCGAGGAGCAATAATGATTGTGAAAGGAAGACACGCTTCACTTGAACGACCGAGCGGGAGTTTAAAAAAAAAAAAGACTTGCACGCAAAAAGCACGCAGTTGAACAGACCACTTGGTACTCAACAAATCTCCCGTCTCCCTATTTAAAATGAACCCAAATTTAACAACCTACCACCGTTCAAAAGAGAGTTATGACCGATTCAAATCCATGTATCCAAACCATGAGGTTTGCCGCCCTGAGTAAAAAGTTTGAAACGTTATTCAATCCCTCTTCAACTCGTGAGATTTTTTGTAAAAGTCTGCAAATTGAATTTGCCCAACCTGTTTTTTCCTCGCCCATTTAACTTGACTGTCTTGAGTTTGACCGCCATGAATCTCAACAACCCAGAGAAAGCAAATAACACAATTTTTTCCAAGGCACACTTGTGTGTCGGACCTTATCTTTTATTGAAGTTTGTAATTATTTGCATAGTGCCATCTGACATTTCATTAATGCAAAAACGAATAATTCACTGAAACCGCTGTCACTTTTGTATTTGGCATATTTTTCATATCTTAAAAAAATAAATAAGTAAGAGGCCATTACGGCTCATAGAGAGAGCCTAAACCGAGTGTCTTCCAACTCCCAACCATGCCTAAATTTGAATTAGGAATGGTGTTGACTTACAATTTTCTGTCGTTTCCAAAGTGTTAAGGTTAGGTTAGGTTAGGTTCAGGTGGTTGCTGACCAGAATTTTAGACCAAAATTTTTTCCGTTGTGATACCACATGATTCCAAAGATCTCCCTTACTCGTTAACCCATTTGGAGCTAGCACTGAAGCGTTTGAGACAGGGTTGGCCGTGGCACGATGGTTGTGTGCTCGCCTGTCAACCTCAATATAACAGGTTCGATTCCTGCCGTCGTCTATGTCTTCTTTAATTCCATTAAAACATTCTATAAATTGTCATCAATGGGATGCTGGTTTTCTCATTACATGTTGTTTAGGCATAACACTAACAACATGTGATTGAGTTAAACTAGTATGCCCAACAAGGATGAAAAACGAATAAAATAATGCGAATTATAAGGGACATAGAAATAAGACACGGCAATTCTCCGCTTTAGTTCAGCCGCCATCCCTGGAGATAAAAAATCTGAGACAACCACCTTATTCTCAGAACATCGTGCCACACATCTTTCCTATCCTTCTTTCTCTTCTGTAACTTCACGTCCACGCTGTGTTGAAACATTTAAAGGGTATTCATATTCCCTTGAGCGTGAGTAAATTATAAAAAAAAAAAAAAAATGTGGGAATTTCTCAGATCACTAGGATCATTATAGTAGAAGTCTCCCAAGTGGAGTCTACGTCTTTGTGCTAGGGCAGGACAAGAACATAGAAGGTGAGAGACTGACTCCTCTTCTTCTTCATCCATGCAGCTTCTGTAGAAAGCTTTACAGTTACCTGGAATGTCTATGACCCGGCACCCATATAAGGTGAATGTTAAACTGTTTTGTTATCTCTACATCTCTACCAGAGATGATCAACAATTTTGGGCTGTTAGTGAGTTTATGGAGACAGAGTCCAATGACTTTATGGCAGCTTGAATGTCTGAGAAGATCCAAAGGGTTAATGAGCAGCACATTTTGTGACAAAAGGTACCACTGGAAGATTTGTCACTTCCCTGCAAAAACATTTAAGAATCAAACCACAGACTTTCTGCATGACCATTATGCCAAGAGTACTTCGATTCTTTATTTTTGTCTTTCTTAAGCACGTAGTATGTAGTGATTTTTGCTCGCAGTGAGTACGAGGGCGGTCCGATAAGTACTAAGCCTACAAACAAAAAAACTAAAATTTTGGAAAAGTGGCAATTTATTTCTCAACATAGCCTCCTCTTAGCTCGATGCACTTGATCCAGCGATGCTCCAGTTTCCTTAACCAATCCGAAAAATAGGTTTTCTCGAGGTCTGCAAAGTAGGCCTCCGTGGGCAATGACCTCCTTATTCGACTCAAATTTCTGTCCGGCGGGTGATTTTTTCAAGTTTGCAAACAAAAAAAGTCGCACGGGCCGAAATCTGGAGAATACGGTGGATGGGGCAGCAGTTCGTAGTGAAATTTGACCAATTTGGCCGTGGAGACGGCGAAGGTGTGAGCCGGTGCTTGTTGTCCGAATTGAGCGAACGCAGCATCCATCGCACCGACAGATTTCTCATGCCCAAAATTTCTTAAAGAATATGACCCACGCGGTCTTTTGAGATGCCTACTGTTTCAGCTATCTCGCGCACCTTCAATCGGCAGCGGAGTGGCAATACGAGATAGTGGATTTTTGACACGTTATCCTCCGTGGTAGCCATTTTTGGGGCACCTGGGCGGGGCTCATCAAAAACTGATGTGCGACCACTTTGAAACTCGTTATACCAATTTTTGACGGTCGCCATCAAAGGTGAAGAGTCACCGTACACATTATCCAAGCGCTCTTTGATTTCGCCCCTTCCAAAGACAAAAAGCGAATCACCGGCCGATATTGCTCTTGTTCCATCTTTCTAAAATTCGCGGATGAGCTGGCTTCCACACGTGGTCAAAACAAAACTACGAGCCCGATTCGGCTGAAATTTTGCGATACTGGCACCATCGGGCGGTGAGGCTAAGTACTTATAGGACCGCCCTCGTATTGAAGCAGTGAGTATTGTGTTAACATCGCGAACTTTCTCATTGTTGAAAAAAAAAATACTGAGAAAGATATAAGTTTTGCTTCGTCAAGTTTATTTTGCAAGTCGATTGGCTTCCGGAACTTGAAATATTTGATTTAAATAGAGCCCGTGAGTTGTTTTCTTTCTCCGCATTGTTCGTTTTAATTAATAAAAAAAAAGATTTAATTTATCTTGAAGCTTTTTATTAAACTAAATAAGAAGACTATTTTTTTTACTTTTATCATATTATCTCTGAATTTTTTTTCCATTTTAATCACTAGCAAGTTTTATATAGTTTCCTTTTTTTGTTTTGCTTAAAGTTCCAACGTTTTTAGTTTTAATTTGGCATCTGTTAAATTTTTTGTTGACTCGTTTTTATAGAAATTGTATATAGAACAAAAATATACTCATCTCTGGGAATATATGGAGCAAACAAAAAGCACACTTAATTACTCATCTTTCCAAGACACCACGAGGAAGTTTTGATCTTAGTTCTGACAAAAGAGAAAACCTCCATCTGCAATGGGATTTTTTTTTTGTTGAAAATGACTATAATGGATTTAAACGATTTTTTAAGTTTATGCCCTCTGCAGTAGTTGTTCTTAGAAAAAAAAAAAACTCTTTAATCTTTGTTAGAAACACAAACAAAAGAGTTTCATTCAAACGGGTTTTGTCGCCATCATCATGACCTCCATGATGATAGCTGACATAGAAGATGACATTTTTCTTCCACATCCCTTAGCAAATATAACAAAACAACCGTCAAGCGCAAAATACATTTGTCGTCACAATAAATCACAATAAACTTCAACCTTTTCGACTAACGTCAGCATAGTCAGCTAATTTTGCAACCCGCAGCTCTTGAAAGAGTAATCTCATCGCTACTTCCTTTGATCAAAAAAAAAAAATATAAGATGGTCGGGCGGAATTGGGTGGCGGGCGGTAGGAGCGGGGCTGTCCGTTACTTTAGGCCCACACATTCATTCGTCGTTAATTGCCCGCAATTATACAATGAAAAAGCCTCTTATTCCTTGGCTTGTTGTTTACAGTTGCAAATTAATTACTCGCAAAGTCTTAAACGAATGCATGATGATTGAAGTCATATACATATGTAGGTACTTAGTATGTCTTCTACTTGGCGGGCCTCCCCATGATGCTAATGATGGCCTCTTATTCAGAGTCCTCCTTCACCCTTTTGATGTGATATATGTTTAATTGTACTTGAGCAGACGACCTCGTGCCCCTTTGCTGGAAGCTGGGACGTGCGTGGTATTGCGTTAAGTCGGTTGGAAGCCTTTGATTATTAATATCAGCAAGCGCCAATTAACTTTATGCAATGAAATTGATTTTTATAGGATAGATGTTGATTTCATGCGTTGGCTTCTGATCTAATTGAAAAAGATGTCATGGACGGACTTCGTTTGGTAATAGGGCGCCACTGTTTTTTTTTTGTCATATTATGATGTTTTTCTCTCGAGGCTGAAGTACATAAGCTCGTCGGAGTTTAGGGTGTTCCTAAAGAACGTAAAGAAACTCTAATCATTGACCAGTTTCACTATTTATTTATGAAGGGCCAAATACAAGTTTCTTTTTAAAAATGCAATAAAATGAACAAAATTTATTTTTTTTCTATGTATTATGGCTTTATTAGTAAGAGCAAACATTCCCATTAATTATGGAACTCCATCTCATTAGCTCCTAAGAGAATCATCTGCATTCAGCAGGTTTTCATAGCTGATTGGGATGGATTGGTCTGATGTCATCAGGCTGTAGAGGAAGGGGCCAAGTTTTTAATCTTGTGCGACTCCGGCTTCAGTGTAGCTTCAGGTTCAGATTTCTGCAAGTGGTTGCAAAACCACAGCGGTTGCCATTGGTGGTGGGTCTCCTGAAACACACAAGTTCAGATTTGGCAGTGTTGATTCGGATACCCCACTTTCTGTAATACTCGTAGAGTCTAGAGACGTGGGCTTCCACTTTCCGAGCTGCAATTGTTGGCGCAATCGATTAGGCATCATAGGTCAGTGAGTCGTCAGCAAAAAGCAGGTTCTCGCAATCAGTTAGCACGGGTTGATAAGACGTCATCAGGCTATATAGGAAAGGACCCAGCTTCGATCGTTGGGCGACTCCGGCTTTGATGGATTTGGTTGAAGACTTGCAGCTGTCCAGTTGAACGAAGAATTTCCTGAAAGAGAGAAACGAAAATAATAGTTTTATTAGTGGCGAAGGTAATCCAAGTACTCGAAGCTTATGGATAATGGATTTTATCCATAGGCTGTCGAATGCTTTCTCGACATCCAGAAAGCCTTCTACGGTGGCACGATAGCTGTTAAGTGCTGAGGAGGCGTCAGACTGGAGATTTAGTAACGGATGCAATGTTGAATGCCCTTCCCGAAAGCCAAACTGCATGTCTGGGATGATGTTGTTTTCATTGCAGTACTTAAGCCTCCTTAGTATGACTTCTTCCAGAATTTTGCTGATATTGTTGAGGAAGGATATAGGCCTATAGTTGGAAACCAGGTTATTAGCGCCTTTCTTCGGGACTGCCACGATTTTTGCCGTTTTTCACTTAGGGAAGTAAAAGTTGTTGACGCAGTTGCCTATGATGATTGTGAGTAGTATCATCATGCATGTGGAAGCTTTTTGATGATGTAATTGGAGACTCCATCCGTTCCTCCTGACTTCTTTGGCTTGGAATTGACGATGATTTCCGCAATTTCCTCTGGTTGGCATAGTTGAGGGTTGTCCGTTGGGCAACTAGCTGAAAGATGATCGTCAAACTCCATTCCTTCCAAATTTGGCTGTAAAGTCAGCTGGACGAATGTTCTGATTTCATCTAGGAACATAGGGTCCGTTGATGGGCTAGGTGGCAGATTCGCGAAAACTTCCACTTTGTCAGCTGTTGTTGCTGATGATGACGTCGGTTTTCCCTAGACAGTTGCTTATTTCGCTGAATGCGTTTGGTCCTGGTTTGATGGCCTGTAGTCTCTCCTGGAAACGAATGTTGTTGTGGTGCTGGATCGAGTTCCGGAACATTATGTTTACCCATTGGAGTTCGCTTCTCACTACCTGGTAGTCGTTGTTGGTTATGTTGACCTCTCTTTGGTGTATTCTTTGAAGCCGTTTCCTCAACCTTTGTCTGGAAAAAGAGATTCCGCTCATAGTCCGGAAGGTGTTCGTACCTATCTTTGGACGTCTTGGATACTTTTTGGGCTTCGGGGGCATTGATGACAGCTGACTCCAGGTGGTCGATGGCATTGCCAATTTCCTCATTTCTTAGGTTCCTGTTGGAGGGTGGTATTGAGACGTTGTCTTCTATGTCCCTCTGGAGTTTCTCAATATTCAGTCTCCTGTAGTTGACGTAAAGGTTTGTAAGAAAAAAGTCGATGGAGTCCTAGGAAAGGTAGGTTTTTGCTGCGACACAACAACCAATAAGTGCTCTTCGCTGTTGATATGGATCCAGTCCATGATCACCTTTCCTTGTGTGTCGATAGACGTGTTCAGCCATTGATGATGCCTGGCATTAAAGAGAATGTGCTAGTCGATACTTATATTTCCAGCGGTGGAGTGATACTTGAAGTATACACTGATGACTGTCAAGGTTTCTCCTCTTCCTAGTTGTACCCGGATGGCGGTGGCTTCACTAGTTTGTAGTCCTGAAATGATGGTTTCGCTGGTGTCGGGTGAAATCTTATTCCTTATACAGATGGCCGTCCCTCTTCGGTTCCCCGTTTTGTCCTGCCAGAAGGTTTTTTATCCGGTGATGTTGATGCTATTCCTCCTTGTCACGTTGGTTTCGCTGATAAGGGCAATATCGGTGGTGTTTTTCTTCATGAACATGTTGAAATACGTCACTAGAGTGCTACTCCATAAATCCCTAAATCTAAATGCGGTGACGATATACTGTGAACTATAAAGGTGATGAATTGAAAATAAGTATATCGAGTAATAACTTCGAGTTTGTTGATTTGGTATTGTTGTAAAGTATGATCGGTGTGTGGTGGGAGCTTAACGTATGTAGGTTTGATTGTAGGGTGCTGGTAGATAGCGTTTATATATATCGGGTTTTTCAATAAGAGCGCTACAAAAGTTTTTTTTAAATAAAACAAGAACGGTTTTGGATATCAATGAAATTCTTTATTCCTTTAAAAGTACGTTCGATGCCATTATGTATGGAACTCGATTTCTTTTGCATGGTCACCACCGGCACGCTTGCATAAGTCCAGACGCTGAACCCAATTTTCGACGGTTTTCAAGCATAAATCGGCCGATACTGCTGCAATTTCACGTTCGATATTCGTACGATTGGGCTTTCTGCAACTGAAGCCTCAGCGGCAGCAATATTCTCGACACTACGGACACTTCTTTGCCTCACTGGCACGGGAACATTTTGTACTGTGCCTGTGGATTCAAATTTTTCCACTAGACGCCCAATTGTTGATCTGCTAGGACGCTTATGACGATCATAAATTGGACGTAGCGTTGAGGCCACTGACTCCGAATTTCGGTAGCAAATTTTAATAATTTCGACTCGTTGTTGGCTCGTATATCTTTCCATCATGAAATGGCAAAACTTACTGAAGAGAAATGTCAAAAGAGCGGCAAGAAATATGGCGTCGTTTGCTGTCCCTGTCGCTCTACTTTTGTAGCGTCCCTGTTGAAAAACCCTTTACATCTGATAATGATGTAAGGTGCTGATGGCAGTTCAGCCGGCGGCGGTATATGATTTAAGTATTAGGGTTACAGTGTTACAGTATAGAACATACATACATAGGAAATGTTAGCTTGTATGTAAAATTAAAAAAAAGAAACGATGTAATGGAGATATACGATACAAATATTATGAAGAAATGAAGAAATACAAGGTTTCTGATTAATCCGCCATTTCGAAATAAGCAGAAACGCGATTAACTTAGTTCATCGTAGTTAAATCGACCTTTTCGATTTAAAGGAAAAAATCAGACCAGATAAACTTGCCAGGCTCACTCTTGCCATAGTCATGATTACTTGATTCGAAATACACTTTCAAATGGAATTGTTAATTTTTTAACTCTGAAAAAATCATATGATTGCTTTAAAACGTGAACGTAAAGTTGTTTGAAATAACTAAACAATCTTCTTGTTTATTCACATCAACAGAGTCCGCCCCTGTAAAATGGTTCAATAATAATTAAGTGAAGTACTTTTTTTTTTACCAGACATGTATGTACTTATCATTTGTTCATGTGACATCATCCTATAGAAGCAATATAAATTGTACAAAGTTCTGAAGCCAAGTGAAGTACAATATTGTCTTTTAACAATATGTTAATTTAAATCTTAAGTGAAATGATACCCTGTGCTAATGATCCCATCCAGACTTCTTGTTCTTGTTTCACGATTTATTAAATCATAAGTAACAAGTTGATTGATTTGTGTGTCACAAAAAAAAAAAAATACTATGATGACTTCATTTATAATTCTTTAAGTGTTACTTAGCATTAATTATTTGTATGACATGACAAATTACATTCTATGAAGACTGAGGTAAGCTCTTCATGCATTCCAGGGTCATGCGTTGTAGTATATAGTTCTGGTGTTATGCTGGATTAATGCGGGCGTAGATTGACGCAATAAGATTAAACAGGAGAAAAATCATAAACCTGTATTTTTACATAATCTTACATACATAAATTGGCATGCATTTATGTCCATTTAGCTGGTGGAAGCTAGTTTCAAAAGTTCTAGGCCCGGAAGTTTAAATATTTATTTTACCATGGTATGAAATAATCATCCAAAATGCGTTTTTGTAATTAAATCAACGTCAAAACCTATTCTATTAAGATAATAGTAGTGTATTTGCGTACGAGCATAAATACTAACATGACTGAATGAATTTGGTATTGGGGGGTTATTACACTACGACCTGGAGATCTATTGTGGCACCATTAAAATGAATGAGCTTGCTCATCCTACAGTTCCTCCTAAAAACTAGTTTTAGTATTTGGGGCACCTTCAGAGAGGATAGGTTACTCTCTTCTATCTGGTATTGTCCCAGATGGTTTTTCCTTTGGTGCATGAGCGGACAAACAACTTCGTAGTATGTGGTCGGGTGTTTCCTCATACATGTTGCAGAATCTACATGTGGCACTGCTTACCTAACCAAGTAAACTTCAAAGTTTGCAGTGTCCAGTTGGGATACCTGTTATTATTCTTAGGTTATTTCTACTTAAGGTAATGTAGTTTTCGAAACGTTGCTGGTTGTAATTGCCCAGTAGTAGTTTCGCCTGCCTCAGTTTTGGGAGTTATTTCCAGTTTCTGAATCTGTTTGCCTCCTCTTCTTGTTTAATTTTGTTTTTGATGACATTTTCTCCTATTTCGCAATAGGGCTCAGGCCCTATTAAAGGAGTTGATGCGCCTATTTTTGCTAGGGAATCTGCCTTTTCGTTTCCATGAACACTGAACACCTACATGACATGGTACCCAGTAAAGTGTGACCCTGTTCTGGTTGTCAAGTTAATTTAGCCGGCTTATGCACTCCCACACCAATTTAGACCTGATAGTATACATATGAGCTTAGTGCCTTGAGTGCCGCTTGACTATCTGACATGATGGCAATGTACATGTTACGATAATTCTTTTCGAGATTTCGATCCACGGATTTCCCAATGGCGTTTACTTCCGCTTTACCTTGGTATAGAAAGTTTGGTTCTTGGCCAAAACATTCCTGCACCAGTCCATTCCTTTGTTTTTGATCCATCAGTATACCACTTGATAGTATTTGTTTCAAGGGTGTAGTTTATTTCCTCCTACCCAAATTTTTTTTGTTGCTTAGCTGTTTTAAAAAAGCTTTTCTCGAAATTCTCGAAATGTTTTTTGATCTTGCCATCTCTTGGGATGTCAAGAAGTTTTGTTATAGTGGACCTACTGATTAATTCCCTTTCTCTGAGACCAATAATTTTGCGTGTCCCAGTTCCTTCCTTTGAGAACCTCATGATACCGTCCACTCCCGCACTTTTGACGACCTCGTGTATAGGGGATATATGGAGGTCAACCTTCATAGCTGCGGTAGGGCAGGTTTTCATTGCTCCCGTAATACAGATACTTTTTCTAGGAGTCTAGTCTAAAGATTAAAATAGAAATGCACACAAAAAATCATTATCGCTGGCTAGTAAAATGGGTACGTTGCCTAATTCCGAACGTCAAAATTCTGAATCGCCAAAATTCCGAATCACAAAGCCTAAGATTCCGAATTTCAAAAACTCGAAAAGCAAAATCCTGAATTTCCGAATCTCGCACTGGCAATACTCAAATTCCGTACTTTTTTTGAGAACTGTCCCAGTACTTTTCTAAGAAATCAAGTTTAATAATATCCAGTCTTGAAAATTATTGAATCTTCGTAATTTTTTCGGTAGATTTTAGTAAATGGTGTTTTAATTGGTGCGGGAAACATTGGCAGCCATGTTGTTTTGGTGACATCTGTCAAATTTTTTGTTTATTATTCACTTACTGATGCCAAATCATCATGGCAAATTTCACGATTGAACAGTACTTCCAAAAAAATTTAATTTTACTATCAAAATCAGTGTTGCGCCCTTTTTACGGTAGACGTGGTAGCCCTTCACGCTCGCATCTTCAAGGTTTGGTGGCCAAATTTGAGACGACCGATTCGGTAATCAAACAGACAACAACAACACGTCAATGGAACGCAAATTCGGCCAAGAACATCTTCGCGATCCGTGAAAGTATACAGCAGAACTCGACCTTTCGCAGACTTGAACTTGGTAAATTTTGCGTCGGGACTTGGTCATTCACCCAATGATTACAACAGCTAATCTTGTGCATTGCCAAGATGGTGGTCAGCTAAGTTGAAGTTGAATTGCTTGGGTGTTCGTTTACTTCTCAATAATTCAACCCTCAAAAATGGGATTTGACTATAGATACGGGTTCCCTAATTTACAATGATGGTGTAAGCGGTTTTGCTAACCTGTGTCGAAAAAATGGAAGGCCGGGTGGTAAACCAGTCAATGAAGATCTCTTTCGTGTGCCTTGGCAGAGTCCGTCATGTGTTTAGATTTACCCCGGTATATCAGCTCTACTGGGGTTGACGTTTCCTTTCCGATCTACTTGTGGGAATTTCTTTTTTTTTTTTTACTATTTGTCTGTTCATAGTCGTCAATAGTGAAGGACGACTATGAACAGACAAACTTTTTATCATTAGCCAGGACACCATTAGGGGGAGCTCAAATTGCGCTGGCAGTTCCGCGACTTTCGGGCAACTAAACCCATCATGAAGCATAGGCAGTACCAGCCACAGTACTCCTATGCTTCCTTAACCGACCAAACCGGTTACATTCGTGTAGCAATGCTAGCCATAGCAACGCTGCACAAAGAAAGAAAACGCAATCGACGAGCGCCTTTCTCAAGGAACAGTGCAAGAGGGATTCTTTTATTCTTGGCAAGATTTCCAGGAATGATAAATTCGGAACAGTTCATGAGAGGAACGACGCTGATAAAATAAAATGCCAGAAGATCTGTTGAAGAGTACAACAATCTTTTGGAAATTCAAGAAAAAGCCGTTAAGTGAAACGGGTCCCAAGATAAGACGAATAGACCTTAGAAAAGGAGTAAGCTTGACTTGACGGTCCTAAAAACGAAGTACGGATATCATCTCCAATCGTCTGTGGATGAGCTCTCCACAAACAACAAAGGTTTTTTAACTGTGTGGAACTCTGTCAAGGCCAAGCTCTCAGAAATGGTATTTTTATACACCACATCCGTAAAATCTGGCGAGATGCTCAGGGGATACAGGGTAATAAAGTGCATGGACGAGTTCGCTAAGCATTTCTTTTACGTACATTAAACCATATGGACCTAGACGACATGTGGTTACGGCGCGTGCTAAGTGCCACACAGTAGACGCCAGAATTGACATTCTGCATGAACAATTTGAAAGTAAGGTTATCTCTCGCAGAGATGACGTGAATTGGCCATCATACGATTTGACCCCGCTAGACTTTTTCTTGTGCAAGTTCCTGTAGGACGCAGGTCTATGCGAATAAACTGAAATCGCCTGGTACCCTTAAGATAAATGTAAAACAGGCCATCGCTAAATTCAGCCGGATCTATGCTGAAAAGTCATTGAAAATTGGATCACTTGGATCCGTGTCACCGAAGCGAGCACTTGAACAATGTCATATTCCCCACATAATGACATACATATGTATATGGACCTTTCAAGTAAAAAAGAATTATGTTACTACGTCACACGCAGCTTCCATCCCAACATTTATCCGCATCCAAAAAAAACCATTTTCATTTTACAAAAATTAAATAAGTAGATACAGAATTAAAATTAATTGCACTGAATAACGATCCGGCCTTAAAACATCGAATACAATGTAGTAATATACATTTTCCATTGACAAAAAACAATCCGTCTAAATTAGCCAACAATGTATTAGGAACACCGCATGCAATCAAAATGTAATTACAACAGGTCTTGTTCCGCTCCTAACAACAAGATCCGAGATGGTATTTCCGAAAGACATAAATATCTGGCAACTTAAGTTACAAGTTGATGAAAACATATCCAAACGTGGGTCGAAGGTACATGACGAATCAACTAGTACCTACTTACGAATTCATTGACTTAAAAAAAAAAAAAAAAAACAATCGCCTTCGAGAAGCTTACAGGCGAATCCTACGCTAAGATTTATTAACTCAAACTGCCACAAGACGTCTCCTGACATCACTCTTGTGTTCTTCTCATTCATATCAGTTCGACCGCAACTACATTCAATTCGACATCGACAAACTCTTGTGGGTTAAGACACGCGAATCGTCGAATTGAATCCAAATCGAAATCGACCTCACCAAAGGAACGGAACCCAACAACTATACGATTGATGATGTCGACCACATGGTTCCACAAACGACCAAGTGGTTTCAGATGCTTCAGGGTGGAGACAGACAAATTGGAGTTTGGGAGTTTTTCTCGCCCACCTGATCAATGTTAGGACTTCGTAGAAGAAATAGTTGTTTTGAAATGCGATTAGTTCAGGAAAAAGATTGATTGAGATGGGAGGAGGATGTACAATCTCTGCGGAGCTTTTACGCAAGAATTTGAAAATGTATGTCGAAAAATTAAATGAATGAAAATTGACAGAAAATCTGCTATGAACTAAGTTTTCATTTTAAGTGGTTTTATTTTTCTGAAAGAAAATTTTCGTTTCGGTGAAAATTGGAAGCGTTACTGCCATAGAAATACTCATCAATCACATTGGCTGTTCTAATAAAACGCTGGAGCGAATTAAAAGAAAATTGGTTTTACTTCGGTTTTAGATTTGAAATAAGATATTTTGAACTTAAATGAACACCAAATTATAATGCATCCATAGCAAGGGTTGAAATACTGTTGAAAATTAAAATTGAAGTCAGAATGTAAACAAGCACTATTTTGGGAATATTGGTTGTAACGCTGATGACGTAATTAAGGCTTCTAGTTATATAGGTATAATTTCAACCTAGACATTATAGTCTAGTTTTTTTTTTGTGACAAAAATCGAAGTCAAGATTTTGATTAAAATTGACATTACGATGATAGAGAACACGAAAAAATTGGATCCCATGATTTTCTCTGTCTGTATGTCTCTATCTACATCCTTAATTTTTCAACCTTTCGTTACAACTTGGTACATAAGGGTCTTCGCTGATTATCTATATAAGAGAAATAGAAATTTTTTAGGTTCAAAACTTACGATAGCGTTATTATGAAAAATCTTATTTATCTCGAAAACGGCTCTTACGATTTTGATAAAAAAAATACTTTTACTATTGTTTGCATTGTCGTACATCTTGGTAAAAAATAAAATGCACGACTGGGTCGCATGAACTTGCTCCTATGTAATAGACTAGGAATTTTAAAAACGGATGTTATTAAAGAAAACTGTTCATAAGGATAAAATGAATTTTTTTAGTAGTAAGAGATAAAAAGAGAATGCTATGCAAGTATGAATTTATGCAAGAACAAAAATTATAAGTCGTATATAAGCTTTTATGTACAAAATTTTTAAAACATTTTGAAGAAAAACTTTTGGTACGCCAATCTTCAGTTTTTATTATTGTACGGTTAAAAGTCTAATTTCCAAAAAAAATATTAAAACATTAAAATATTAAATATTGAAAAAAAAATGACTTTTTTTCTTTGTAAAAATTGAAAAAATAATTTTTTTTTAAATTTTGAAATGCAATGTTTTTTAAACTTTTTAGGAGCTTCTTTATAAAAAATTTCATTAAAATCCGTTGTGCCAATAATGAGAAATTAAAAATTCGAAAAAATCGTTCTATGGTAGGTACGAGTACACTCGGTAATATCTAGATTAAATTTTTTTTGTTAAATTATCGAGCGTAAAAATTATTCAAAAGAAAAAAATTTTAGCAAAATTCTCGGAACCGTTTTCGAGAAAAATACGATTTTCGAAAACCATTTTTTTAAATTTGTATGGAAGGTACCTTTAGTTTTAGATAAAACAATTTTTTTTTCTCACATCTTGTAGATTGATTATTTTAAGAAACTGGTATTTGTCAAGTTTTTAAAAAAATCGATCTTGGAGTTTTCGAAATATTGAGTTTCCAAAAAAAAATTTTGAAAATTTGAATACGTAATAATATTCAAACTTTGGAGGAGCTTTAGCATAAAAAAAATGATTTTAATCGGCTGTACCGTTTTCGAGAAAAAAAAAAAAAACAAAAAAATGGACCCAGGGGGGCTACCAAAAATAACAATTTTTTAGAAAATTTTTTTCAACCATTATCTAGTTTTAACTAAATAAAATTTTTCAAAGTTTTTTAAAAAAAATTCTGTGGGACAGTTTTTAAGAAAAAAAAATTCGAAGAAAAATCGTATGGCAGGTACCGTTATTTTTGGTCTTAAAAAAAAAAAAAGAAAAAAACGTGTTGGGGGAAAAATCAAAACCCATATCTACCAAGTTTGAAGAAAATCGGCCAAGCCGTTTAGGCTGTAGTCGAACCGACAGGCAGACAGACAGACAGAATTGCGATACCCACTTTTTTGGTCTTCGCTATCATCGTAATGTCAACTTTGATCAAAATCTCGAGTTTTGTTGTTTTGATTTTCGAATTTTTCATTAACTGCTCTACCCGATTCGATCAAAATTTTCGTACGGGAACATCTTTAAATTTGAAATTGTAATATTGTTTCCTTAAAATTTCGAAAATAAAATATTTTGAATTTTTGCAAAAAATAACAAATACAAAAAACTCAATATCTTGGAAACGGTTGAACGATTGTTGTTTTTTCTTTTTTTGTAATTAAGTACATGTTAAAAATTGGAATACACAATTTTCACGATTTTCTTAATTTTTTTCCATATTTATCATATGGAACCATATATGGCACGTTATGCATTCGTAAAAGAATTGAACTCGAGATTTTGATCAGACGGCAAAAGTAGATCTGTCTGTCTATTCGATTGCGGCCTAAACGAATCATCCGATTTTTTAAAACTTAGTAGAAGCATTTTTAAATTCTGCCTACAGGTTTTTTTCTTTTTTCTTAAGACCAAAAATAACTGTACCTGCCATATGATTTTTTCTTTCAAAAATTTAATAAAGATTTAAAAAAAAAAATTCATTTAGTTAAAGCTGGAAATTTTTGAAAAAAATTCAGAAAAATTATTATTAAAGGTTCGCCCGTTAAAAACTTTCTTTTTGTTGCTTACAATTTTCTCAAAAACATTATGCTTAAGTAAGTTTCGATAAAATTGTGTGTTCAAATTAAAAAAAAAAAACTATGCTTGGAGTTTTTAAAAAATTTAAAATTTTTTTTTTCAAACCAAAAACCCAATGCTCATTTTTTCAAAACTTAACAATAAAATGTTTTAATACATTATGCAAGGCTGGACAGCCAAATTTGTATTATATCTTCAAAAAACCGTACCCACTATACAAATGTTAAAATATGATTTTTGAAAATCATATTTTTCCCCAAAACGGCACCTAAAATTTGGATAAAAATTTTTTTTCTTTCGATGAATACTTCAATTTAAAAAAAATGAAATTAAGATATTATTGAGAATGACTGTACTTACCATAGAAACATATTCTCGAATTTTGAATTCTCATTATCGGCATAACAGGTTTTAATGAAATAATTTATAGAGGGGTTTCTAAGAAGTTTAAAAAACATTTTTTGAATTAAAAAAAAATAATTTTGTTTTGAAAATTCAAAAACTGATTAGTATTTTTTTTTAATTAAATTTTTATTCGTACAGTTACTTAATTACTTAAATTTTGGAATTCAAAACATTTTTTCTTAAATTTTTTTTTATATAAAATCTTATTTTTTTTATATAAAATCTTATTTTTTTTAAACTGCTACAACGATATATAATTTTTCTTCTTGCATAAACTAAAACATATTTGCTTGAGAATTCACATTGCATACTGTTTTTAGCTCCAACTACTACAGCATTTGTTTTAGTCAGGTTAAAAATGAATTTTATGGTTATGAAAATTTTTTTCTAATAAAATTTATTTTTATGATTTTGGGTATTTTACATAAGAGCAAGAACGTGCTATCCAGGCGTTAATTTTATTTTTAAATAAACATATAGTAAAGCTATCTTATGCTTCATTTCCAAGAAAAATTAAGCTTTTCTTAAGAATATTTTGAAGATCCGGTTAAGTTTGAAGTGAAACTTCTAAACTACTGGTAGTTAAATAGCTTCAATAATATAAAACTGCAACATACAGCTTTCAATCTTTACTTGGTGCTCCATCGATTACATGTATTTTTATTAATTATTTCGTTTAACAAATTATATTTTTACAATTTAATATTGAATTATTATTATTGGTCGATTATTTCTTTCACAAAAAAAACCGAGACGATACTGTTTTTTTTTTTTTGATCTTACCAAGATCTAGGGGAGGCTTAGAATAGTCAAGCTTGTTCCCATTTTCTGTACAAACATTATATAATAGATAATTGAATAATACTTGATAATAGAATATTTCATTTCCTGGGGCTTAACTCTGTAATTCGATACGAAAGTAAAAATTGTTCGAAAGTTGTTTCCGATTCTAATTTCAAAAGTTACTCTGTATAACTTTCGAATCCAAAGAAAATGTTGCAAAGAAAACTTTGAAACTTTCGAACAAATGTTCCGGACTTGCGCTGTTTTGTGTCGAAAATGGCATTTTAAGATAAAAAAAAAGTCAAATACATAATTGGTTTTTGATTAATGAAATTTATTCGTTGATAATTGAAATTGAGTATGGATATGGATTCAGTTACATTGTGGCTTAATGAAGAAATTTATGCTGAAGAAAGAATTCAAAGAAAGAATAAAAGAGAATTTTGGGCCAATAATCATCTTTTCTGATGAGGTGCATTTTGATCTCGGCGGCTACGTTAACAAACAAAATTGCCATTAATATTAATATTTATTATGTTTTCTTCAGTTAATTTATAATTTGAAAATATTACATTTTAGCTTTATCTAACCTTGGTGTATTTTTTGATAAAAAACTCGAATTCACACAGCATATCAATATGACATGTAATAAAGCCAGTTCTATATTAGGTTGGATTAAAAGAGAATCACGTCTGTTTTCTGATCCTTATGTTATCAAACAACTATTTACCACATTTTTCAGACCCATTATATAGTATGCTTGCCAGGTATAGACCCCCTACTACAGTTGCCACAAAATAAGAATTGAACAAATTCAGAAAAGGTTCCTAAAATTTGCTCTTAGAGGCTTAGGCCTGCAGAATCCATTGAATCTTCCTTCATACAGTAGCCGTCTAAAACTCAAAGATTTACTTATTTATGTTTTGTTTTTATTGTTAATCTTATTGATGGTAATATCGATGCTCTGAACCTTTTGTCTCGCGTTAATTTTAATGTTCCAAATCGTAATGTAAGAGGTTTTCGTGACCCAATTTACATAACACACTATCGTACCAACTATGAGCAGAATTCAGCATTGAATAACATGTTGAATTTGTATAACGCTAATCATAATTTATTAATAAATTTTTCTGACGATTGTACGCTAGATATTAATTAGCTTGGTTCAAATAAACAAATTATCAAAACTTTTCCGTATGGTTAATAGATATCGAATGAAATTTCAGATACCTATTCGAATATATTTAGCAACGAAAATAGATCTAGATAAATGAAACTCGGATTTCAATTTCCGATTTTCGAATAACACAGTACATATTTTCCGAATTCGAACGGTTTAACTTTAGAATCAAATTACAAAGTTAGGCCCCTGATTTCCATATCCCTTTTCGACTTTCGAGGCTTGAAAGAAAGACTTAGTACACAAAACTATATTTTTGCAAAGATTTTTGAAGGACTACACCATTCCACTATTACAGTTCGAAAAAGACTTCCAGATTCATTTGGGAGGCCTTGACATTGCTGGAAGACATTATACTGCTGGTGCCAAAACTGATGATCGGGTTGGTACAGGTCATCTTCCTAGTGCGTGTTTCAGGCGGAACTTTTGGCGAAAAATAATGTCCGCAACTTTTCAGATAAGTAACTCGCTACTAAATCTCTGGACTCTTTCTCTAGAAATTCTATAATAGCCCTTAACTGCCGATTATCTTTCAAGTAAATGGCGCAGCAGTTCAATATTCATTTATGTTGGGTGACGGGCCACAAAGACATTCCGCACAATTAAAAAGCTGATGAAGTCGAAAAAAGTGGAACTAATTGGTTCCTCATCTTCTCTGTACATGTCCAGCTCTCAAAGACGTCGGAGAGTTCTACGAGTACTATGATTATCCTAGAGACCTAGCCAATATAGACATTAGCAGTCTTTTTTGAAACGGGTGACTGTAACAGAAGTAAACCACCTCGTTAGCCCAATTATTGTAAAATATCGGTGGTATGTTTATGGGCTATGAAAAATGTGTTTTGTCTTTGCTGACTTGCATGGTAGTTGCCTGAATGAAATTTATAAAAAATAGAGAATATACATACATATGTGGATGTCGCCCTTGTGCTCACAGGATACACAATGTTAATACGAGCAGCGGCATACCGGCTGTTTCCAATAATTTCAAAAAACGGTCAGATTATAATTGACGGCTTGTTTTCATCCATTATTGTGTCAACAGTTTTGTATTTGACTGTTTCGCTGGACAGCGGGCGGGATTGTACGGCGGGTTTGAGTAGTTTGGCATGTCCAGGGCTTCACTGAACTCTCTATTGTTTTCCTCCCAATTGCACAGACAGGCCTTTGCGCCTGGGTGCTGTGGTGGTCAACTTTAGTTGATGTTCTTTGGGGCCTGCTCAGCTGAATTACCAGCGAGTCGGAATAGTACCTTACCTTTAGCTTGTCTTTCCACGTTCCTGTCGACCTCCTCGTGGTGCTCGTGGATAGGTTACGAGAGTAACTGAACCGACTAGATGGGAACAAAAACGGCACGGTATCCATTAAAAGAAGGAATCCGCTAAGGAGTGTGTTACAACTCACCTGAGGAGTACGCATATCTGGACGTGATTTCTACTTCGATGAGGTTTAGAAAAACGTATATCTAATAAGACTGGTAGGTCTTGGGGCTTTTGTAGGAAGTACCTATCTACAAGTGTGGCCCACGAGGTTGCGAAGCTTACCAGATGCTATATTCTGGTGCCACGGGAGATAGTTGCCCAAGGAAAGTGAGCAGTATGTCTTCGGACTCTCTTATTCTATCTCCGATAGAGAAGTGCAGTCGTCGCATACAAAGCGAGCAATCCATGAAGTTTGTGAACAATAGCGTATCGTCTTCGGGCTCTCCTATACTGTCTTCGGATGGTGAGGTGCAGCTGTCGCGTGCGTGTTCGCTTACTTCAAGCTATCTATGAGGTAGGCTCCCTAGTGCGTGTATCGTGGTGGCTGTGGTTTATTCCATAGTGGAGACGTATGATTTCCAGGCGTGCCTGGATTCAAGAGGTGTAGATAGACCTCTCGACTCTAAGCAAGAGGTGTTTCATGCCTACAACATGTTACAACTTTGCTACTAAGATGGCTTCGGCTATCTTGGGGTTAATGGTCAGGACTCAATCTGACTCCGATGGTGGTAGGCCACTCGTGGGGTAAAGGCTTAATAGCTAGGGATCCACGTTAAACAAAAGACAAGTTCTGTTTCGCTGGACAGTTTCATTTGAATTCGTCCATTCGGCTTGTTGACACCATCAATCCAGATATTTGTAGTTGGTTCTTTGACTTGAGCATACCTTGTCGAAAACGGCTTGAGTATTCAGTTGCATTTGACAGAAGTTCGACGTAAACGAAGTCTCTTTCGTGGCGCGATCAATTTGAATTTGGCCATTTCCGATATCCAAAAGTTGTTTTGAGAATGCTTGCTGTACATATGCTCACGCAAGATCTTCCCCAGCAAATACATATAGATTTCAAAAATGCGTTCAGATCATATGCCGGAATTGATCATGCAATGACAGGCAAGAAGAATAAGGGCGCTTCCCATATCGGTTGGTTGTCTCCTTCGAACGATTTCTTATGGGCCATTGCGCATTTGTCCCAAATGATAATTTTGCACTTTTTAAGAATTGTGACCATGCCTGATATTGCAAGTTGATGTTTCTGTCCAGTTCAAATTCCATGGAAGTTTGATTGCTGACTGCTAACTGGATCCGTCATCCAATATCGTTGCCGCAATTCCCAATAATGCCACTGCGTTATGACTTTGTCGTCAGCGTTCTTTTGGTCAGCCACCGTCTAGCTTGAGTTTCCACATATTCTTGTTGTTGGTTCACATCGAATATCTACTCTCGCATAAGATAGATCTGCTGCATATGCAAACTTTTGCAATTTTTTAAACCCCGCAAAAATTGGTAGTAAAAGAAATCTGCGGTGGTACCAAATTAAAAAGATGTCCAACAGGTCAAATCGAACGATCTAGGCCAGCGAATTTACACAGCCTCCGCGTATGATAACCATATTTGGAACTAGCCCATGCAAAATATCCATTGTATCACGGGCTGTGTGGCACGTATCCCCGTCCTGTTGAAACCACATGTCATGGATGTCCATATAAGAAAAGTCGACCCAAAAGAAATTGGTTAACCTTGTTCTCAGAGAACTGTGGATCGATGATGCCACCAGCCAAAAATTCACACTAAACAGGATGCATTGCAATTTGGTGGGTCGTTGACTTCGATTGTCCCAAATTCGTCAATTTTTCTTGTTGACGAACCCATCCATCCAGAGACTGGCCTGGTCGGCGGATATGATTTTTTGGGGTGAAATTGGGGTGAAAAAAACGTTCATAATATAATTTAAACACATGTATGTACATGTAGCAAGACAGATTTAATAAATGACAGCCAATTTGATGACACATTTACATAGCTTAAAAAAATTTGACTACAATCATCTGTCAAAAGTTCGAAAACACCTGATGGAAAACCAATATAAGCAAGCGGAAAATAATAAGAAAACCAATTCCGGGTACTTCAGATGTTTTAGAAAAACAATTTTTTCTTTAAATTAAGCTGTGATACCCTTTAGGGTTATAGAACTATCACACCTGTCAAATTTGTTATCATTAAATTCTGTTTAAACAAATGTTTTGTTTTCAAAACTTTGGCAAACTGTTAATACAAAAGATAATACACACAAAATGTAGACATTTTAACTCGAATCAATTGAAACTCATAACTTATCCCAGAACCTTTGAAAAAGAACGAACAAATCCCATACAATTGGAGGACTGTCATTCTTGATATGATTGAGTGGCGTCAACATATTTAAAAATATTAACTTTGAAGAAATAAATGCACTTGAATATTCTTCAAAAGCTGAAACGAACAACCATTGACCTTAAATCGACCTGTTTTGTATTTTAGAAAACAAAAAAAATACTCATTCTCTCATTCAGAGTCAATCTTCAATCCAAAATTCAAAAGAACACAGAGTCAAAAAAAAAAAAACCAATTCAACTTGCCGTCTGTCAATCAACTCAATTAAGACCAAATTAATATGCACAATTATTGTTTTTCAGGACATCCTCGCCTTGGACCCAATAATTCCACTTTCGTTCTCTCTCGCGCTGTCAAATTTGATTTATTTCCGACCAAATTTAGAACTCAACATGATTTTCTCGGTCGAAAGCGAATTCACTTTGATTAGTCTACAAAACACATCAGCCTATGGGCTTGTGCATTGTTTTTGAACAAGCTGCAGTTATGCCTCACGTGTGTGTCGTTTATTCGCGTATGCAAATTAAAGAACTGATTCCGTTGCTTGAACTTAAGAAAACCCCTCCTTCAGATACAATGTGACTTGAACGGTCCTCAGTGCGAACCAATTTAAGACATCATCGTCTCATTGGGGCTTGACGCGAATAATATTCATGCATAAATTGATTGTGATTGTTGCATGAAGAAAATCTGCCTCTTGCCGTTTAAATAGCTTCCAATTTATATCAATTTACGTGGCATGACACCGTTGTTTTGTGGAACATCATGCTCCTCCATAGAGGTCGCTTTTGTGCGAAAGTGCATTGGCAGCGTTCTATTCACCTATGCACAAACGGACGTGCCCATGCGAAAATACATTACGCTATTTATGTGAAGAATAAGTTAAGCTCGATGAACGATGACACAAAGTCAAAGTGAATGCGGGAGGTATAACACATAAATGTATGTTTGTATAGCGAACGTTAAGAACCTCTGTCACTTACTCTTCCCTTGGCTGTGCAATAAATTTCCATTAAGAGCGAGCATTTTCATGCAATTGAGATTGCATGTGACTTCCTTTTGATAAAAACGAACGTAGACCTTTATCCTCAAGGTCTATCACAATTTGCCCGTATTTTTAGGTACGAAACGATAGAATTATGAATTTACTATTTCGTATGTAAGGTGGAGTTCACCAAGCGTTTCTTGAATTTTGATCTAGAAGATTAAAACGTCACTTAACTCGTGACATTAGGTAAAACATCAATTGAAAGTGATTGCTGCATAACGTCAGCCAAGTTCGATACTCATACGAGACATTTTTCAAATTATTGGCGAACCGCGCATATGAGGAAGGAAGTTTATCGGCCAAACTTCGATTTTCTGCTGTGTGAATGAAGAAACTCAAAGTTTTGTGTAGAAAAAGAGATTTCATACCGGAGTTCCTGTTCGGCTTTTAGAATAAAAAACTCTGTTAAAAATTCACTGCTGGGACCCCTTAGTGATGTTATACTTGAACTCAACAAGAAAAAAACTACTATAGTTTGCTTTGCTGGACATCGAAAATGCTTTCGACAGCGTTTGGGGAAAGGACTATTATTCAAACTCGTGGCTTTGACTTAGAATTCCTAATCACTAAGCAAAAATAATCAAAAATTTCCCAACTCCAAGGAGTGCCTCAAGGATCAAAACTTGGACCGCTGCTGTTAAATACTTATTTATACTGTTTATACCAACCCAGATACCAGGAACAAAGACGAAGCTTTATGCAAACGACTGCATCACATGACTCAATGCTTTCTCACAAGAAATTGTTGCCAAAAGAGTGCAGGAGAACATTGAAAACCTATGAGAATACTATCTCGAATGGGGACTTAAGATAGGGTGTCCATAACGTGTTTGAAAAAAAAGAGGACATTTTCGGAACTCCAAACATCTACTGTTAAACCGCTTCCACCCCCCCCCCCTCTCAAGACTTCATTTTAAAAAAATATAGGTATGTTTATAAAAGTAAGGTAGGTACACAAATAGCAGCAGTTTAGTTACTAATAGTTAGTTTATCTTAACATCTAGTTAAGGAAAACTCATGACATAAATAGGTATATAAACGCTTAATTGCGTTAACCTCAAATTATCAAAACTAAAATAAAAAATTAATGTTAATGTAGCCGGGTTAAAAGAGTACAGAGAAGGTGTGGTGAGTTTTGCATTCATGACATTAAATCGGTCTGTTCGTTTTCACGCATGTTAAATGTTCGAAACAGGGTTCGGCGCGGGATCCCGAATGGATAGGTGCGTACTTCAGTGTGTTAATGCTTCATTTTAGGAGACTAATCCAAAAGTATATAAATGAAAAGTGAGTCAGATTAATATTTTGGAAAAAAGAGACCAAAAAGAGTACACAAATAAAAAAGAGTAAAAAAAAAAAGAATTTGATGAAAAAAGAAAGAATAAGAAAGATCGGAGTCAAAAAAGAGAACATGTTCTCTTTAAAAGAGATGTTCTGGAAACCCTAACTTAAGATAAAGAGCAAAAATACTGAACTTATCTGCTTCCGAACACCAGTGATTATCATTTAAAAACGAGCGCTTGAATGCTATCAAAGTCAAGCTTCCAGACAACACCGAAGTAGCTGTGGAAGCATCAACGAAGTACTTCGGAATCAACTTTTCCAACAAAGCTGAAATTCAAGAAGTATGCAGACTTGATGTTAAAGAAAGACAAACAAACAAACAGGAGGCTAAATGGACTATGTAGAAGACCAACCGCCCTGTGTATAAACAACTTGTCCGACCAGTTAAGACCTACTGTCGAAGAAATACGAGTGTATACCAACTAAGAAGCTGTACGAGGAATCAAAATTAATACCACAGGACCAATATTTGCTGCAGTTATCCGGAAATATCATAAACCACAACTCCTCCAGCAACCTACCGAATAGTTCAAAACACAGCATAAGAGGTGTTAAATATCTAAAGAAAGTTATGGCACATTTCAAAACTTCAACTTCACGCTTAATGCCACAGCTACTGGTACATTTCTACTTCTATATGTTTCATAGACTTAAACCGTGTATAACTGGATGAAATGGGACCCACCTGTAACCCTATATAATTCATTTCTGATTTTTTTCAAAAATCTGTCTTCCACTCGCTCGAAAGCCAATATGTCCTAAATCTACTATCGGTGACAATATTTTCATTTCTCCGAAGATTTTATCGAAATACCTGAAGAAAATGATATTAAGTTTTATTTTTTTTACCCACAAATTGCACAGCTATTTGATTTAGCCTTCTTTCGACTTGGACAAATATGGCACATTATCTTAACGGCATACTGGCCAACCCCAGAAATAAACCAGTCCCAAAAAAAAAGTGATCTGCAGACTTCTGAAAGAAATCTGGTGCATATTGTATGAAAATGATAGGTTAGGCTAGGTTAGGGTGACTGTAAGCGTGAATGCTCGACACGCTTATATCATAGGTTGGTCAATTTGATACCACATGAATAAAGTAGACTTTTTCCCTACTCGTTGAGTCACTCAAAACTCCTAACGAAACGAGACTGCTAATGTCTAGATCTACCCGGTCGCTAGGATCATCAAAGTAGAACTCTCCGAAATGGAGTTTAAGTCTGAGGTAGAGCTGAACATATACAGAGAAGCTGGGCGCTCGATTCTTCCTCTTCCTAGTTCATACAGCTTGTTCTAAGATCTAAGAATACTCCGTGTCTCGTTGACCTATTGGACAGGTTTTGACATCTTTTACGGAGCTGATGCGTACTCCGCTAAAAAATTACAAATACTTGGAGCACTTTAGACCCAGCTATGCCAAAGTTACTTAGTCCCCAGTATTCTTCTATCTAAGGTTTGTTTCCTCGATAGCATCTTGCTTCAGCATAAACTAGCATGAAGCGATTATAAGGCAAGAAAGGTATTGTAGTTCCTCCTTTGGCGAGTTCATCAGCTATACAATTTTTTGAAATGTCTTTGTTGCCCAGCACCCATCGTAGGTGAATGTTGAACTGCTGCGCCATCTACTCTCCTTGATAGATGGTCGGCAGTTAAGAGCTTTTATAGATTTTGTAGAGACCGAGTCCAGAGATTTAATAACGACTTGGCTATTTGAGAAGATGCAGATATCAGTATTTGATATCACGTTTTCTTTAAGCCAAGACAGTACTTCTTTTATCCCCGAAAGTGATAAGGAAGACCAAAGGAGAGACTTAACTTTAGCCTGTCATCATTAGTTTTTGATTAATCAGTAAAAATGTGGATCGATTCGTCTTCCAGAAATGTCAGGGACTCCCAAATGCATTTGGAAGAGATGATAACCTGAAAGTCTATATCGAACTGTACTCGTAATTGTAGTCTTTGTTGCTTGGGGTTGATCCGAATGAATGGCCAATTTTGTTATTGGTCCACTGCGAGAAAGCTTTAACACGAATGGCTGTGCTGGGAGCCGTTTATCTGCCGAAGATATCGAGGGTCGTTACATAGGACAGGGCAGAATATCAAGCGCGTTGGAAGGAGTCGTGCAAAGTACTCCACCCATACACCTACAGGCTGAGTGGTTGACCTTGTTCAGCTTTGCAGTTTGTATCATCTATAGCGGTCCCCAAGCTGTTAAACCATATGTTAGAATCGGTCTTAATACTGAAGTGCATAAAGCCAATGAGTAGTGCGGAGTTGCAAAACCCATTTATTTCGGACTCCTTGCATTTAAGTTAAATATCCTTGTCTGAAATAAGACTCTAGAAGGGGGATCTTTATATGAAATTTGGAAATTCATAGATAAAGAAGAAGATCATCCTATGAGGATTTACCTACAGTTCTCACCGATCTGCGCAGTTTTTCAGCATATTTAAAAAAAATTGTGAAAGTTCTTTGAACGAACTAGGATGCTTGCTTTAAACGGCTACAGCAACGTGCGTCGTCCGTATAGGCAATCACTATATAGCTCTCCGCTTCCGGAGAGTTCAACACCTCATCTACTACCAAGTACCGTGCAAGGGGATACTTAATAGCGCCTTGCCGTCTAACTCCACTGACACATTTTCTTGCAGCAAAGTCATCCAGCCACCAAGCGAACTATTTCCATTCAGGATTACAGTCCAGATTTGATTGCAGATGTATCGACGACGTTGTTAAAAGGGCCTTCTTTCTCTAGGAAGGCAATCATACATATATATATTAAGGAGTGGAGTATGTATTCGATGGTTTGCACCAATTTGGACAAAGCTTTCTCCACCGATTTCCATCATGCATGTTTAGGCGTACACAGAAGTCTCGTATCAATGCTTGTTCCTAAATGGATATCTACCAATCAATTTTCCAAGGGTTTTGGGTAATGATGCTAGACTGATAGGTCAAAGATCTTTCGGGCTTACGAGTATATGGAAGCATTTACCAGCTTTGGGAATAAAAACAACTTTAACTTCTCTCCATGATTAAGGTATGTATATTAAACTCAAACAACTATTGAAGAGTATCTCCAAGATCGATAAAACGATTTCGATAGTCATTTAGAGTTCAGTTCGGCTGGTATTATGCCGTTTGGCCCGTTTGTATGGTTCGAAGCTGTTGCTCACCTATTTCAGTTTGTCCCTTGTATTCAGACTTTGTGGACAACTTAACTTATTTGTGTAATTTTTAAAATTGAGAGCTACCTGGAAAGGGAATATCTAATAGAAGGTTGGTCCATGAGCCATCAATGATTTTCAAACAGCTGGGCATAACTCAATAAGATAAAATCTGGCTTTCGTGAAACTGGAAACTATCCATGAGACAGTCACCAATTGACGTAAAGCTAGTGTGGACGATTGAGAGAATATTCACTGCTTGGCATAACCAACAATTGACAAGTGATAAAAATATGATCGACAACAAAGATTATAATGTCAAGATAGAAGAATACGTTTTGATCAAATTTCCAAATCAAATTATTGACCAATGAGAGAAACTGGTTTTTTCCAACAATATGATCAAGAAAAATCAGTAATTGTAGGTTAAATTTTGGCAAATGTCAAATCCTTTGCACAAAAAGTACAAATAAGATTTGAAATGACATTTTCAGTTTATTATTACCTCAAAAATTTACGTTACAAACAACTATTTTTGATTTCGGCAAAAGGGAACTGATCCAAGCCAACTTTTGGATTTTCGCTTTTAGCCCCTAGCGGGGCACTGAGCTGTCAAAACATGAACTATGTTTCTTTTTTAACTCGGAGCACTCCGAACTCTCAAATTGCATTTCTTTTTTAGCTCAGAACTCGATCGGAGCTCGCTCAATGAGCATTAACCAGAAAAGTTCTTGAAATAACCAAGTTGTCAAACAAAGCTGACAATTTTGGCAGTTTATTAAAAAAAATTAAACAATGACAGTTAGTTCATAGTTTAATTGTGTTCTTCAAAAAGATAGGAGCGTTCAGAACACGCTCTGTGCGGAGCGAGCTCGAATTCGCTCAGGTCCAGCTGTATGCCCGGCTTGGGACTAAACCAAAAAAAGGCTATTAAGGTCCGCAATTTCAGGAATATTTGACACTTCATTGGTCACTTAAATGTCAGTTACCTCGGCGGCTATTAGTGACAGTGGACTTCCTTCCTCGGAACATTAAAAATAATTCAACAAGTTTGAACAAAATCTAAAATAATCGATTTTTAATACAATGGCAAAATTCGCCTTGAAGTACCAGCAGAAAGCAAAACTCAAAACTTTTCGTCGATTTTACAAACGTAGGCCACGAAGATGTGAAGTCAAATAAAAACGAAAAAAAAAAACAATCTAAATTTTGCATCCAACTCTCTCGATGTACACGTGACTTCCATTTGAATTTGGCTGTTTGGTGAAAATGTCTGGGCACGAATTTCGCGTAGGATGTTAGTAGGGTATTGGAAAGCAAAATGTGTGTGTAGCCTCTAGTGCAGGGGGCAGGAGCGTGTGCAGTTCAATTGCTTCGTGAATTAATTTTCAATTTTGGATTGTTTTAGCCACGCAAATTGAAGAAGAACAGGAAAAGTGTACGTAGGTACTCGTATAGTAGGTTTATGGCATAGAGATGTTACCTCGCCTTACTCGTAGTCTCTAATGGTTCTTAAGCGACAAGTTTTTTGTTGGAAATTTAGTTGCATGGGCAACTAACCCACTCTTTGTCTAGATTTTAGTTTGTGTTCATTTTTTATTTCTAGTCAGCTGCTGTGTGCAAGGCATGGAGGTGGAGGAGAACTTGTTGTTAGCAGACTTTAAGACGCGCAGAAATAATTTCTGGAGACTGTAATCTGTGTGCTGACGCAGTGAGACATACTTTTGTGTGCTTGAATGGATGCAATTTAGGTATAACTTAGCCAACAGCCGGAAACTCGTATCCACTTGGTATTATGGGCGAAACTTTCTGCTATTGTTGCCCCAACTAGATTTAAATGCGACTTTGGTCAAATTAAGGCAGGAGTTATAGTATGTGTGCAGTCTATTTGGAGTGGGAAAACTATTTTGCAGAAAGGTTAGCATGAGGCTAGAGCATGAAGTTCGTCTTCTTTCGAAAACTGCCAATTTCTAATGATTATTTTTTGTGTTAATAAATTTTGACAATTAGAATTTAGTAGAAGAGTAGGTGTGAGTTGTTTTCCAAGATAGCTTTGTTTTAATAGCTGTGCTGTTTTCTTCATATACTCCCCAACTGCATTCACTCCTTCCCTGTAGTTAAAAATGTTGAGTATTATTTTAAGCCTTATTAAATCTATCTATTGACTCCGGTTATGCATGCGGTTGCCTTTGATTGTTCAAAAAATCTCTATGAAGTGTTTCCATCATTGGAATTTCCCCCATTATTCTGAAGAGGTGTTCTTCCTCGCTGGCAAAACCATTGCGTACGCTTTCCATCGCTCCTACTATTTTGGAATCGTCTCTGGAAGATGAAAATAGCATTTGTCAAGCCTGTTCCTAAAAAAGGCGACTTTTCCTCTTATCGACCGATTGCACATTTGTTCCTCTGATCAATCATCAGCTCAAGAAATATCTCGAAGATCAAAATCTTCTGAATGACCGGCAATATATCTATTGGTGGAGTGGTAATCTGATGGCATGTCTCACCGAATATTGGAACAGATCTTTACATTGTTTTGGAGATAGACTATTGCGTTGGATATTTCTAAAGCATTTGATAGAATTTGGCATCAAGCTCTCTTATCGATAATGCGTGTGTTTGGTATCAATGAAACCAATATATACTGGACTACGGTTTCAAGCCTGATCCTCACAAAATAAATGCTGGTGTTCCTCAGGGCTCCGTTTTGTCTCCGACTCTCTTTCTCATTTTTCGAAATGATCTCGTATCAGAAACTTCCAATCCACTTCATTGTTTTGCCGACGACTTTACTCTCAGCTTCTTGTACGCGTTCTTACACGTCCATCTCCTTTGGAAGTGGGATTACAATGGTATCGTATGATAGTAAGCTTATTAAACTCCGATCTTCACAGCATTCCCTAATGAGGCATGCAAAATGTGTTGAGTGTAAAAAACTCAATACTGTTCTTTTTGTTGAAGCAAAATGTAAAATGTACTGCCTATGCCAGTCACTTTCATCGAAGAAATCGAAAAGGTCTAAGTACTCGGAATATGTGTCAACGACGATCTTCTTTGGAATGACCACAAAAGTGCTTAGGATTTGTAACGAAGCGTCACACTCCTACGACCGACCGACACCAATCAACCTCCATCTGCATACCCACCAAGTGAAATAACCAACGCCAACACGCAGCCGAAATACAAAAACAAAATATATGCGATATGGTGGTTCATCGTTATAGAGTTCACAGTTGGTTCCTGCAGGAGAATTGCCTTATGGACCCAAGAAATCCAAAGAAATTCGAAGCTTGCTCGCCGAAGTTGATTAAGGTTTTTACCTTATAATACACAAGCACAAGTTTCCCCCGATATTCCCCTTCTCTACTAAGAGTCGATGGGCCGTTGCTCCATAGCGTGCTGTGTGGTAACAACAAAACACTGTATTATTCCCCTTCATCCTTCTGATGTCGATGGGCACTTGCCGTATTGTTAATTTATTCCCCTTCATCCTTCTGATGTCGACGGGCACTTACCGTATTGTTAAAGGTACTCCCCTTCACCCTTCCGGTGTCGACGGGCACTTGCCGTATTGTTAATTTATTCCCCTTCATCCTTCTGATGTCGACGGGCACTTACCGTATTGTTAAAGCTACTCCCCTTCACCCTTCCGGTGTCGATGGGCTCTTGCCGTATTCTTAAGTTATTCCCCTTCACCCTTCCGGTGTCGATGGGCTCTTGACCGTATGATTAAGTTCGTATATAATAGGTAGTATTATCTCTAGGTATTATTATCTATAGGTATCATATTGTTTAGTCTTAAGCCGCTTTATTGGATTAATAAAATAAAATCTGAAAAAGGAAAATCTATTTTTCATTTGGAGAGAGCAGTTTGGTCGACTTTCTATACTCGAGTTTCGTGCTTTCTCGAGATGACCTTGGAGTCTGGCGAGCTTACCTCAGCCTAAGGAAAAGAAGCATCACAGGATTTCTATATCGATGCAAGAAATTTTTCACCTCTTCTGATTTGGCTACAATTAGCCATTTATACGCCCTAAGCTCGAGATTAAGTCCCATCTTTGGTTAGGTTCTGTCCAAACTTTTCTTTTTTTTTTATAACCAGAACAGAACGTTAAGACTGAACAGAACTATCAAGGACTCAGTCCATCTCTTTAACACTGTCTGAAGCAACGCCCACTCCAAGCAGCCAGTTGACTTTCTCCCCTCAATCAGTTCACTCGAGATACCTGTTTCGCTAAGAATGTCCATTAGTTTACTTTCGACGTCCCGTTAAGTACAGAGATTCGGTTTTTAGTCGCACAAAACGAATAGCTGATGTCTTAGCTAATATTTATAATCAGTGTAAAGTGCCTTTCCTGATGATTTAAAATGTGCAGATGTCTTGCCTTTATTAAGAAAGGCTCTGATACGGAAATAGTTAACTATAGGCCCATCTCTCTGCTTTCAGTTTTTAGCAAAATTTTCGAGAAACTTATGAAAATAAAATTCACGACTAGGAATTTTAAAAACGAATGTGATTAGAGAAAACTTCATAAGGATAAAATTTTTTTAAACTCTTAGTAGTAAGAGATAAAAACAGAATGCTTTGTAAATATGAATTTATGCATGAAAACATTATAAGTCTCTGTAGTGGTTTCTTAAAAAATTAAGCTTTTATGTACAACATTTTTAAAACATTTTTAAGAAAGTTTTTATTACTGTACGAATAAAACTTAAATTATCAAAAAAAAAAAAATTATTGAGAAGTTTTTGAGATATCGGAATTTCCAAAAAAAAAGAAGAGTTTTTTTAAGTTTTGAAAAGCAATACTTTTTCAAAAATGATATCTATCAAGTTTAAAGAAAATCGGCCGAGCCGTTTAGGCTCTAGTCCAACTGACAGAAAGGCAGACAGGTAGAATTGGTTAAGGTCATATCTTGAAAATAGGTCGCAGAGAGTGAAGATTTATGGCACAAGGAGCGAAATAAGGTTCGTATTAGGTATTCCACAAGGTTCTGTATAAGGTCCTATTTTGTTTTTAGTATACATAAATTCACTCTTTGCTCTTAGTTCGCTAACGGCTTTTGCTGATGACATTGGCTTCTCCTATAGATCAAACAGTCTTTGGGCCTTATTTCTAACGTTGATTGGGATGTTTATTTACTGAGACTCTGGTTTGCTGAGCATAATTTAGTTATAAGCTTGAAATCTAAGATCTTAAGTTTATCTACTTTAAACGAATGTGTAGTTTCACTTGCTATGCTACGAGTACTTGCTATTGTTCTTCCTCCCTCTTTTTGCTATAATTTTACATGTTCTGATAAGTGTTTCTTGATTGAGAGTGTAGAAGAATTTAAATACTTTGATCTCATGTGATCTTCTTTTCTTTCTGCCTCTTTGTTTTCAATAGATTCGTCAATGACTTCTTCCTGTTGTCGAAGTGCATAACCAAGTTTCAAAATAATTTCCATACACCTGTTTCTAGATTCCATGGAGAGATTCCGTATTCATAGCTATTTCGTCGTTATTTGATTCCTTTTTGTGTCCTTTTGCATATCGGAGATGAGCGCGTATACTCTGTTTCTATTAATTCTTTTACAACTTTTCCATCAGTCATATGAAAACACGGAAAAGCTTTCTTAAGTCCGTGTGGTATCAGAATGGTCCAACATTTAGTGTAAGTGTTTCTACGCCGACACCTACTAATTTCACTGAAAAGAATTTGGAAAGAATATGGAAGCTTTTATACAAAACTACAAATTTTATGTTGAGAAAAAAAAAAGTTTTGTGTGCTTACGAGAGAAATTTCTGTTTCACGAAAATTAACTTGAGAATTTTTACTCAACAATGACGATACATTTGAGAACGTAAATCATTATTTTTGTTTTTCCAAAATCCCAAGACATAATCGTACTGCGATAGCCATAACTAATTATCATCGGAGGTGCCTCACTGTCAGCTGGAGTCACCTTTACCCTATACTCGTCATAATAATCATCTCTCCTACTTATATGCATTTTATCATTTTCGATGCACTTATTCTAATTTTAAACTTCTCATTTGATAATGTTTATGAAAATTTTATTTTCTATTTCAATTCTTAATGAGAAGTCTTAAAAAAAACATTTATCAAATTTATGTCATAACATTTTCGATGACATTTGACATCATTAGAAATTCCTTCATCTTATCTGTAGCGTGGCTGTCAAAGCGAATAAATAAATTAATATTAAATGTAAACCATAAATTCCCATGTGATTGATGCTAATTGAAACTGATTACTGTTAAACAAAACTTCTATATTTACACATGTATCGTTGTTTTTTTTTTATCAATGCAAATATAAACTGGTGATACATAAATAACTAAAATAGAAACTAATCATTTGCGAGTTTTAGTCTGATGTAAGTTCTGCCTTATTAATAATTATCTTAGGTCTTTGAATAAAATTTTATTTTACTTTTAAAGCATCAAATACTAGTATCGAACTTACGCCATGATACGATATACTTCGCAATTTATACACTTCTAAAAAGGTGTGCTTACTAAGGTTTTTTTTCTGTAAGTTTCACTATGTTTAGCTGCAGTTTAACTTAAAATAAATATACATAGCTCCAATTCGAAACTAGGAAAAATGTGAGAAAGTTAATACACACATTTTATGAAAATGTTAAAATTTCATGTGTATTATCATACCTTTAATTTAGGGAGTTTAAACGCAAGAGAAAGTACTATATGTTGACAAAAACAAACAGCATTGATATTTGCTCTTGACCGCGCTATTAAAGAGAAAAAGTACGAGAATCTGAGGGTAGAGTCCTTGGCAAAAGAATGAAGTAGTTTAGAAGTTTCAGAAAAGAGATTGTTTATAAAAATGAGGAAGAGAGTCGGAGACAAAACGGAGCCCTGAGGCACACCAGAATTTATTTTGTGAAGATCATACTTTAAACCGACCAGTGCGACATTTATTAAACGATCTATAGGTAATACAAAGATGAAAGTATTTTATAGATATCAAGCGGACGCATCTTCGATAAGAAAGCTTAGTGCCAAACTTTATCAAATGCCTTAGATCAAGTTCAATAACCTTACTTCCTCCAAAACAATGAAAAGATCTGTTCCACTATTCAGTGAGACATGCCATCAGATCACCAGTGGAACAATTGATACGAAAGCCGTATTGCTGGTCATTCAGAAGCTTTTGATCTTCGAAATATTTCTTGAGCTGATGATTGATCAGAGGGACAAAAGTGCAATTGGTCGATAGGAGGAACGGTCGCCTTTTTGAAGAACAGGTTGGACAATTGCTGTTTTCATGCTCAAGAGAAGATTCCAAAACATTAGGAGCGATGGAAAAGCTTACGCAATGGTTTTGCCAAGTTCACTTCTACAGAAAAATGGAAAGTTTACTACCAGGAACAAGGGATTTGTTTATATCAGTTCTCGAAAGGCTCTTGAAACTGCGGAAACAATACCTCTCCCATTGAATGATTTACATTCTCAAGTACAGGAGGGGCAATTTTGATGGCAGGTAATGTAGAGCTATCAGCAAAATAAGTTGCAAGTACATTTGCCTTATCTAAAGAGCTAGTTATCGGGTTGTCGTAGTAGATGAACGTTAAAACCGAAGATGAAGTTGATTTTTTTTTTTACATTCTGGACAAATTACCAGACATTTCTACTGGCATTGCAAAGGCAGTCCCATGCGACATAGCAGGATTGTTTTGCCTCAATTGCTGGTCATGTAAGAATTTGGTTCTTTTAATAACAGCGTTGAAGTGGCTTCAGACTTGATTTTGCTTTTTCCGATTTCTCTCAGTTTGATTGGCTCTGTTGGAGGATTCCATCGTAAATGGTAGTGAGTACAAGATCCAATAAATGTCCATAGGTATTTAAAACATCCTTAAATTGATGATGGTAAGCCACTAATTAGTTTTGAATCATTCAACAACCTTTGACTTAAGTCGGTTGTTAGCAACATGTCATTCTTAATGTAGAACAAGTTAATAGTCTTATAATTCATTATTAATAATTAAAATTGATTTACATATTTTCGTCAATAAAATAAATTCAATATTTTTAAAATGTTCCCTTTCTTTCTTTTCAGGTAATTTAATCAAATAACAATTAATTCAAAAATGAACTCTTCTCATATAATGTAAGTATTAATGTAATACGATAGACGAGAATGGAAATGTATCTATGACAAAATGTCAAATAGAAAGAAATGTTTTGTTCTACGGTAAAATTCAGGATTCTGACCTAACCTCATTGCCCCGGTATTGACGACTTTAAGAACAGGTACTTTATTTTTTCTTTTGATGCCACGTTAGCTGCTATTATTTCAGCTTCTATTGTTGAAGTGACACTGATAGTTTGACGTTGCGTTAACCAAAAAATGGGACCTACGCCATACATATTCAACACTCCTAACGTCTATCTACCAGTCATGTTTTGTACCTTTTATTTATCGAAAGACCCTCTTGACTTCACCGAAGCCTTCTAGAGTTTAATTTTCCAACGATCTTGACAGAATTTCTACACTGTACGCCATAAGAGCTACGACTGCTTGACTGTATAGGAAATCATCTTCCTTTGAATTTTCTTTCCCTGTTATCGATGCCTCTGAACTTTTCGACATTGGTGTCGAAACCGGTTTCGCAATCCGTAAAATGAGTTCGCTCTAAAATCCGATCTTCTTTCCTTTTGGTAATTCAGTAGTAGCTAGGTTTCGGTTTGTTTAGGATATTTCGGTCTCTAACCTGTCATATTGTTAACAATGTTTCTTCTAGATCAACCTATATGTCCGAATTTTCGGTTTGCTAACAGTGTATTTGTGATTTGAAAAGCAAAAAGTAGCGTTTTTCGTGACGTCAAACGACAGGAGGCAATTAAAAGTTTTAGAACCATTAAATTCTAAGCAGTTTATGATTCCCCATTTGACAATGCTATCGAGATCAGAATTTAATGACCTTATCATATGCTGCCGTTCTAGATCCACATCTAAGGACATGCATCTGGACACGAATATGAGAAGCTGAAAGTACTGTCGTCAGAAAAACAATTTAATTGACTAGAAGTTTCTGATACAAAATCATTTATGAATATGAGAAAGAGAGTCGGAGACAAAACAGAACCCTGGGGCACACCAGTATTTATTTCTTAAAAAAAAAATATCAAATATTTTTGATATATCGAGTGCAATAGATTTTGCCACTGTTCGGTGAGATATACCATCAGATCATCGGTGGAACTATTTCTACGAAAGCCTACTGCTGATAATTGGGAAGCTTTCGTTCTTCAAGATATTTCTTGAGTTGATAATTTATCATCGTTTGCATGACCTTAAAAAGAAAAGATATAAGTGCAATTGGGCATTAGTGAACGGGGTATGAAGATTCGCCTTTTTTAGGGACGGGCTGGACAAATGATGTTTTCCATCGACTCGGAAAGAGACCAGTAGAGTAAGGCAGTTGGAAAAGCTTACGCAATGGTTTTGCCATCGTAGAAGAACATCTCTTCAGGACAATTTAGGGCGTACTATCCGGCCCAGCGAATTTGTCTCTATCGTGATTTTTCAATACTCGTGCAGTTGCACAAGTGCTAAGGAAGATTTGTTCCGTAAAATAATTTACTCTCCCAATTACAGCAAGAATCACGAATATCAGACATAAACAGCCAACTGTGTTGCAAGCAAATTGGCTTTTTATGCTGACATTAGGAGTGTCATTGAGAACAAACGTAGAAACCGAAGACGGAGTAGTAGTTCGCACATTTTTTGCAAATGACCAACAAATTTTACCACTTTTGGGACTTTGAAGTATTTTTTGCTGAATTGTTGGCCAAGCAAAAATTCAGTTCATCGGATCATTAGGTACAGATGTTTCCATCTTGCCTGAACTTATTTCGATTTTCCTCGAAAGGGTTGGCTTTATAACATCGAAAACTTACTTCTCTGAACCTAATATCTTCTTTACAGCTCGAATTAATTCTATTTCGGTTTTTGATAGAGTTCTCCCTATTCGGGATCAACTTTCCCCATTCCACTATCGAGGAAGCATGGTGATCACTGATCAGTTAAAGTTCCTGAAGAAGTCATTGAGACCGTTCCAGTTGCCAGTATTGCCAAACGGTTTTCTTAGGAATTTTTTTTCTAACTGTGCTTTATTGACACGAGAAATTTGAAGATATGACAAAATGGTCTGATGAGCATAGAGATGATAATAGGCTTGTAGTGTATAACTGTATAGTATATGTCGTAGTCAAATGTAATTAACAAGTCTAGAGTGTTGGCCGATTGACCTTCAACGTTAGCAATTCGAGTCCGTTCGTCAACGAACCGAGTCAAGTGGTTCAACTCAGAAAAAATCGTACCTACCTTCCTTCAGGTGTTGTCCGACCACAATAGCGCTGCCACGAAAAATTGGGTATAATGAAATTACCGGTAAAAACGATTTCTCTGTGCGGAAAATGCGAAACAGTTCTTCGCACAAAAACAAAAAAAACAAATCAAACAGTTATCTGTGCCTATAACCTTGAGTCTTTTTGTGATTGGACCTTGCATTCCAACCAAAAGCAAAAAGATCATTACACTTCTTTAAAAGTTAATCCTTGGATGTTGCTTCAAACTGTTGTTTGTTCGCTTCCCATGTATCTTGAGCTATTTCGCTATTCATAACTTTTTGGTAGAACTCATCCGTCATTGAACTTGTAAGCTTCTTGTAGTCTTCTCATAACTATTTACCTTTAGATGTAAATCGATCAGCAATTTATACTTCTTGATTTCTGCTTTTGGGGCAATTAACTCTAAGGGATCAGGGTTTTTAAGCTTCACATCAATAACGTCGAGGGTTCCTTCATGATAATCGAAAAGATCACGAATCTTACTGAAGAGTATATAACTTCTGCTCTAATGATTTATTTGTTTAACACAATACAAAGTTTTCTAAAAAATTTGTACTTGTAAAACTTCTGTTCTTAATTAGTCAAACAATACTTATTTTTTCCTAATGCCTATTTGGGCAAATGTACTCGTACTATATTAAATGGCGAAATATCCAGGAAATACTTAGATTTCGAAAGAATAATTTAGAGCCTTCAATACTTGTATGCATTGTTCCTTTATTTTTGTGTATTTATTACTTTTTGTTTGCTCTAAGGCTCTAAGAGAAAAGTTTTCTCGTTCAAAAAAATAAAATAAAAATGTTTAAGGAGAATTTTAGGTTTGCCTGAGGCGCACATAAAATTAAAATCTTTCTTTTTTTTATGGATGAGTAAATACTTAGATTTTGTTGAATTACCCTCATAAAATGTATGGGCACCTGCGAACAAGTATTTTATTTGTGTAGCACAAAGTCAATGATTAATTTTTTTTTTTGAACCATTACAACCTACCGGAAAACTCATTGAATTAAATTTAAACAAAACAAAAACTCACGATTGGACTGAAAAATTTGTACGTGCCAATCTGAAAAAAAAGTCGGAAATGCGTTTCGGCACAAAAGGTAAAACGATAATTGCAATGTAACCCTGGTTACCACTTACAGCTGACTTAAAAACAGATAATCTTCTCCGGACAAAAGAGTGTCCTTCTTTTAGGAATTATTGGCCCTTAGAGATACGGGCGGTATAAAAATAAAAATCAATTTTACAGTGGATTGCGAATTAAAATACAAAAAAAAAAAAAAAAAAAAAAAAAAAAGCAACGTAGGACAATCCATAGGCCATTCCTGAGAGCACGTTTTTTTTTTTGTGTAACTGAATTCTTTATTAATTTTTTTTTGTGGATGTTATGATTGAAATCGGTAAATTGGTTTTTATTATATTTTTTGTTCTGCTTTTGTTCTTCTGTGAGTCCTTTTGTGCAATTTTTCCGATGTCATCAGCAGACTTTTGTAATATTGAATGCTTTTTTGTGTATATTATTTGCTTTTCAGAAGGATTTATTAGGGTTCTTGTACCAGAAAGGTATTTGAAGCTTAAAAAAAAGTTCTGTATTCTACAAAAAAGACAACAAATAATAACTTCCACGTAACTGCACTTGGGTAACGATAAATTGCATAAAAGGATTAATTATTTTTTAATTAATATCAACTAGTTTCGGCCAGTGAAATTAGAATATCTCTATAAAGGGTGTTTTGTACAAAAACATGTATTGATACACTTAGGCTTGTAGGTTAGGTCAAAATGAAAAATTTTGCTTGCAAGGTAGGGTTTATTTGCGATCTAATTCGATTGCCGGTTAAACATATCAAGAACTATCCTTGAAAATAGGCGTTTCAACCATTTACAATAAAAATAAGTCTTGCCTTTGCGGCGGAAAAGAAATTACATTAACCTCTTGCTTTGGCCGTGACATGCAAATGCTGTGTTCTTCCTCGGTTACATTTTATTTCTTACAAGTTTCATCGATTAGTTTACATGCATCCGAGTAAATTGCGTGTGCAACATGACAAAAGTCTTACGAGGTCGCTAAGCCTGCATGTCGCGTTCGTTGTATAGTTGTCGTTGTCGTAGTCGTTGCCATCGAAAGTCAAGTTCTTGACGACTCGGAGCCAGTAGCATTGGTATTATGTAAAGGCTTGTTTAATTGGAATTGTCAATATGCCTTCTTTTGGAAAGACGTAGACGACGCAAAAAAATGACTTCAGCGGCTTCTTCCAGTATTGTACAACAAGTCTACCGTCATTTGCCCGTATGCAATGTATGTGAAGAGCTAATATTATGGATATGTCTGTCTACTCCGGTACTGTTTTTTTTTTTCTTTTACACCTATGCCATTTTGGGTGCAGTGAAATGTCGTCATCGTTTATCCATATCTGGAATGTGCGGTGCAAAATGATGATTAAAATAATCGATTTCATGTGAACAAGTCATACTACCCCAAAAATGGACCAAACATGAATTTTGAGAAGATTAAATAATAGGGTGACTCAGATTACCCAGTATATTTCTGCCACCCATCTTGATTTCTTGTGAATGAAGTCATATAGATCAAACGGCGCAGTATAGTTATGAATTATTGTATAGGGAAAAAATGCAAGCATATTTTTACTATGCAAGGAAGCTTAATATTTTTGTTTCGAAAACTATTGACTGAAACGTCTTGATTTAAAAATAAAATTAAAGAACAGTCTTCTTTTTCGCAAAACATGAACAGGTAAAGTAGTGATTGGCTTCTAAATTGTGCGATTGTTTTACATTTCTTGCTGAATAGGGGGACCCTCCATAGTATAAACTCTTGTATTTTATACCTCTATATTTATGAATTATTATTATTCAAAATATTTCATATTCTTCCTGCAGCTTTTGACCATTTAAAGAATTTTTCATCTCAAATCTGATAGGTATTCTGCATTTCTGCCAGAATTCGGCAGCTTTTTTAAAAGTGGTACAGGTCTTCTCGCACCCTCATATTACACGAAGTCGCATATTTTTCTCTCATCACCTGACTTGATAAGTTCGTGCAACTCAGTTTTCCAGACATTCATATTATTAAATTGTAGGTAGCTGTAGCTGCAATACTCTGCCAAGCTCTATATTGTGGGTTTCTCCTCTTATTACCAGAATCTTTTATTGGTAATCTATTATCATCCATTTTTAGTGGTTTTAAAGCCTAGCCAACTTGCATTTTAATCGTTGATATGTAAAACTACCTCCGTTTTCAAGTTCCTAGGAAAAGAATTTGGTTTAACGTAGATTATAGCAACTTGAATACTTTTTATAAAGTATCTTAGCAGTTTCTCTTCTTTTCCAAATCGAGTCGAGTTATTTAATTTGATTCAATCGAATCGAAAACAATCGTCTGATCATAACAAGGAATTGCCTGTTCTCGATTGTATCGAGCGAAATCGATCGTATCAAGTTACGTGCTAGGGCCCCAACATATCACATTATAGCCATTGATGTTGCCTCAAACACTCGATACTTCGATCTTTTTTTGACGTGATACTTCTCCAGGTTTCATTAATTTCACTTTTAGATTTCGCGTGTTTTCGTGCCATGTGTTTTGATTAAAATTTAATTTTTTTTGGATATCCAGGTAGTTGCACTCATTTACTAACTCTACGTCGCGTCGTTGTTAGCAAATTTTAATTTCTCGTTAAGACTGCTTCCTGCATTGCGAAATATCATTATTTTCGGCTTATCGAGGTTGACTTTTAGTCTTCTATAAGCCGTCTGCATAGCTGTGAAGGCAGTGTCATGGTGTGGGGAGCAATTTCATATAATGGAACCTTTGAGCTGCAAATTCTTACATCGCGAATGAATGTCAATGTGTATACAAAGGTGTGTTGGAAAAGGTTTTCCCACAATTCTCTGATCTTTTAGGACCAATACCATTGTCATTCCAGCATCATAATGCCCCTATCCATACAGCGGTTCATACAGGTCGGTAAAACAATGGATCGAGAACCAAAATGTAGAGGTGTTGGTATGGCCTCCATACTCACCTGACCTTAACATAATTGAAAATGTTTGGGGACTTCTTTCCCGTAAGGTGTATGAGTGGGGGGGGGGACAATATGAAGACAAGTTGTCCTTAATCGAGGGAATTAAGAAAGCGTGGGCAGAGATTTCGCTGCAATATCTAGAAAAACAACTGTATGACTTCATTCCAAATCCAATTTTCGAAACAATTTACAAAAAAAAGTTGGCAATACACATTATTAATATGAATTATTATGTCCCTACCTATTTAATATGCAAAATTAATAATTGAATTACAGTTGTTTTTCTTGTTTTCTTCCTTTTTTTGCTTTTGAACCTATTCAATTGAGCCAAAAAAAACGTTAGTTTTTCTTAATGAATTAAGTAAGTGAACCCATTCAGATGAGCGGCAGTGTAGGGAGACACTTCTTCAGCGAATTGCAGGAGCTCTCCGACATTCCAAGCAAAATCATGTTAAAATTCGTTAACGATATCAAATGGCTTGCGAATTCCAGATCTTTGAAAACCGCCTTCAACTACAGTACGATAGTGTAGTACGAACAAAAACGACGCACTGTTCATTGTGGGAGCAGCACCAACGGAGAATGGGCGCCTCGCCTATACACCTGCGGTTGCCATTCCTACGTTGAACACGAGCATCAGTGGGTTAATGGGGCCACCTCTACCTAAGATTGGTAAAATTCTCTTTGGTATGGAAACAGCCTCTTCGAATGAACTAAGGACCAAACAAACGAACATACACACCAAACACTGACATATGAAACTCATCTACCAGACGTTGCAAGGAGCCACATGCTCCTACGGACCTGGTGGCTCAAGTGGAGGTAACGGAAAGGACTACGTCCTTAGAAGGCGCCTACCTCTCCTTAGCCAGGTTTATTATGTGACAACAGAAATTTCTTCAATGATTTAGAAATACCCTCTGACATTCCATGCTAAAGCTTGCTGTAACCCATCTACACCCTTAACGGACTTAATCGACATAGGATTATCATAGGTTTCAATACAAGGCGTCACACACCCTAGGGTATCACAACGGATCTACATTGATCTAAGTGTTTAGTTTAGTTTATCTCCTAAAGAACCATTTTTTTTTCTAATTTCTCACAAATGGTACAACTAATTTTGATCAATTTTTTATGCTAAGTTTTAAAAAAAGTATCAGCTGTAATATGAAAATTATAGTTTTTTGTTTGATTTTTTAAGAAAATACATATTTCGAAAACCATGTTTTCAATACCTACTGTGCAAGATTTAGAAATTATTATTTTATCTTAAATACCGGTTACCAAGTTAAAAAACGATGTTAAAAAATTGTTTTCAAAAATCGTATTTTTCTCGAAAACGACTCCTAAAATTTTGATACAATTTTGTCTCTTCTGCTTAATTTTTACGATCTTTAATTCAATAACAAATAAAATGCACGACTGGATCAGATCCCACAAACTTGCTCTTATGTAAAAGACTACAAATTTCAAAAATTAACGTTCTGAGATTAAAACTGTTCATAAGCATAAAATACTTTTTTTTAAATGAATAAAACAACTTACGTTGAAACTCGATTATCCGGGATTCGATTAACCGGGACGCTCTATTATCCGTGATGAAAATATTTGACATAAAAAACTCGAATATCCGTCCAAAACTCTACTATCCGTAAAAGAAACAAATCTTTATAGGTATAAACAAAAATATGTACTGAATTGTTAAGTTTTATGGAATAATTTTATGTTTTTTTTTTTTTTTTAATAAAAATAAAGAATTAAAAATCAATTTCTTTTTTTTTTTGTGAGAAAAAAAAGTTCTTTTATCCGGGATTTTCGATTATTCGTGATGAGCTCGGTCCCGACCATCCCGGTTAATCGAGTTTCAACTGTATTTAGTTTTTGGAGCTAAAAAGAGGATTCATTTGAATTCAAGCAAATATGAATCTATACAAGAAAAAAATTAAAAGTCGTTGTAGTGGTTTCTAAAAAAAAAAAAGCTTTTACAGAATTTTTAAAACATTTTTAAGAAAAAAAAATTGGTACGCCAACTTTTTTATTAAAAGTTAACTTCAAAAAAAAAAATATTGACCCGTTTTTGTTTCGTTTTTTTTCTGAAATTCAATTAAAAACTGTTTTTTTCTTTAAGTTTTTAAATGCAGTGTTTTTCAAACTTTTTAGAAGCTTCTTTAAAAAAATCTTTAATATCCGTTCTGCCGATAATGAGAAATTCAAAATTTGAAAAAAAAAAAAAAAAATAGTTCTATGGCAGGAACAGTCAGTAATATCTTAGTTTCAATCTTTTTTATAAAATAATAGCTCGTAAAAATTAATCGAACAAAAAAAAAATAGTAAAATTCTAGACTCTGTTTTCGAGAAAAATACGATTTTTTAACATTTGTCTGTTGGGTACCGTTAGTTTTAGCTTAAATAATTTTTTTCTTCCCAGATCGTGTAGTTTTTATTAAGAAACTTTTATTTGTCAAGTTTAAAAAAAAAATCGAGCATGGGGTTTTCGAAATATTGAGTTTTGAAAAAGAAATTTTAAAAATTTTTTTTTTACAATAAAAAAAATATTTTAAAATTTAAATACAATAATATTCAAACTTTTGTGTAGCTCTAGCATAAAAAAATGATCAAAATCGGCTGTACCGTTTTTGAGAAAATGATAAACAAAAAAAAAATGGTTCCAAGTAGGGTACCATCAATAAACATTTTTCAGAAGTTTTTTTCAATCATTACCTAGCTTTAACTAAATGAATTTTTTTGATTTTTTTCTCAAATCTTAATCTGTGAAATTGAATTTGAGAAAAAAAAATATTTATAAAATTTCGACGAAAAAAAATCGTATGATAGATCGTAAAAAAAAAAGAAAAAAGTTTGGAGGGAAAAAAAATTGACTACCAAATTTAAAGAAAATCCGCCGAGCCGTTAAGGCTGTAGTCGAAAAGCCATACAGACAGACAGACGGACAGAATTGCGAGACCCACTTTTTTCGTCTTCGCTATCATCATAATGTCAACCTTGATCAAAATCTCGAGTTCGGTTTTTTTTTACCAATGCATAACTGGCCTTATAGTACATATAAGTCGCAAGTAAAAAGTTATATTCAAATATGGGCTTAAGTGGCAAAAAATATGACCTTATGACCTTCTAAAAAATTGGCTTCCATGTATTCGAATATGATTATAGGTCGAAACCCTGATAGACCCGTCTTTCTAATTATGGAAAATTTTCGCATGGTTTTATTTTACGGCACCGAATGAAAAGGTTCAATAATGAATTTTTCAAAAATGGGGAGATATATTCTTCCCCACACCTTTTTACGCGCTAATGTTTTAAAGACTCGGAATCAATCAACTAGCATTGTCAAGTTCATCAAAATGATCTTCGTTAACGCTTGAGTATAAACTTTTTCCCGAAAATAATCTCGTTCGACCTTATGCTTAAGCAACAGTTTCAGATAAGTCGTATTAAAACACTTCATTTTATTGATTCCTGAAAATTCCAATTAGTCCAATAAGAAATCTGACTCTGAAATAATTTTTTCTTAAAGTCGTCATAAGCCCCAAGAAAAAACACAGCTTACATTTGCACTCGTTATAATCACAAATTATGGACTTCCTTCGAAAACAAACATCACTGAAACGAATACGTTACAATACATTTAGAAAATAGGCACATAATTCTTGTTGACATCTGCGTCAACTAGCGCAGAACCCAAGTAATTATTCACCAGACGGCTACTCAGTTCCGTGCATTAACCCCATCTTCTCCGTAGTATCGTTGACGCCAATACAATCCGACCTCCTGCAAAGCGAAAGAACCTAATCGCGCCAATTTGCACTTCTTTTAGCTGGCAATTACCGTAAATTCTCTCTTTCACGAGCACATCCATTAACTATCTATGCACATCCTCAACCTAACACATTGCATCACCTTCACCCCGAATGCCATTTCCGGTTGATAGTCAATATTCTTTTATGTTCGTTGTCTGGCAAACGCATCCGATATTGTATGTGGATGCCCAACTTAAATGGGTTCTAATCAATTTTATAGCTCCAACTGCACCATACACTCACATACCTAATCTTTATTTCCTATGTTTGGAAAAGCTATTTCAAATATTTCCCGTATCAACGACGCCAAATATTCATTTCTCCCATTCAACAACAAAAAACCATTTCACTTTTTTAAAAACGCAATATTTGTCTGTTGTTTTGGTGCATTTCAATCACCGCTAACTATTCTTTATGGAACTGGGTCAAAGCAAAATTCAACAAGCACAGGAAATATGGCACAATTTGTGGGATTTTAGTCCGAAATGAAAAAAAAATATAATCAAAAAAACTCAATAACAGTTCAGTTCACCCACGCTCTAATACTCGTTCATGCACTAAAAGAAGGTGGAAAACCGAGAAAAACTCTTAACAGCACACACACACAGAGCATATCAATATCAATTTCCCGAGTGCGCTATTTTTGATTTTCTAGCGCGCGCATTATTGTGAATGAATTTCAAACTTGTTGTAAAAATTAAGGTACCTTTTTACAGCCCACACTGTTTTGCTTTGTAATCAACAACAGATAATCCAGGGCCGCCGACACCGTTGTCCGTTGTCGTCGTTGAAATTGATTGCATGAATAAAGTCTCGTTGATTTTTACGAGCGATGCTTCGGGTACTAAAGGGCATGTTATGGAACCGTTAAAAAATAAATTAGGGACTCGGTGTCATTGTCGAATAATTTTTAAATATATCTTTAGACGATATTTCGATATCAGACCTTTATTAGGTAATTTCAAACAGTTAAACATTGTTGGCATTTGTCATGAGTTCTGGGAGTTCTAGTTACTCCCAATGTTGCGAGGCCCTATTTAAAGTTTTTGGCATGAAATTACAACTTTGGAGTTCTGTAGCTTCTAGATATGTCGTAACTAATGTATTTACTTGTCGAGTTTCAGAGTATTTTAGTTGAAAACAAGTCTGTTGGTTGATAATCATTTTGTAGATATTGTAGCTGTGGAAGACTTTCCAATTTTCTCTAAGCCTAGTACCCAGATCGCGCTAAATTTTATCTCCCACATTTTTCTCCAAACATCAACTAAAATCCAAGCTAAATTTTGACATAAGAACCTTGTGTAGAATATGTCACAGCTGATCTGTAAATATTTTTTTTTTAAGATTTAAAAGAATTTGTTTAAAAGTGTGATTTTTTAATAATTATGAATGAGGATGCATGAGAATTATGAGTAATTTTTGCCGTCACCAAATATTCTTCCATTTCAAATTGAAATTTAGCTCAAGAATAAATGAGTCAGAGAATTATTTCGTGCGCTAAATTTTGCAAGATAAGTTATGTACAGTCCGAAGAGAAATTTTGATTTTTTAGCTGGAGCAGCGTACCTCTCGGCTAAAATGGTTGACATAATTTTAGCTTGGCTAAATTTTGGAGATAATTTTGTTTAGGAGATAAAATTTAGAGCGATCTGCGAAAAATAATTATGATGATAAAATACCATATGCAGACTTAAATGAAATACACGACTGTGTCGCACGAACTTGCTCCCATGTAATAGACAGGGAATTTTAAAAACGAATTTTATTAGAGAAAACTGTTCACATGGATAAAATTTATTTTTTAAATTCTTTCAGTAGTAAGACATAAAAACAGAATGCTATGCAAATTATGCTACAACAAAAATTATAATTCGTTGTAGTTTTTTTTTTAAATAATAATTTATATACAAAATTTTTAAAACATTTTTAAGAAAGAAATTTGGTACGCCAACTTTAAGTTTTTATTGTTGTCCGAATGAAAATTAAATTCCAAAAAAAAAAATATTGAACCATTTTTGAGATATGGAATTTTCCAAAAAAAATGATTTTTTTTTTCCAAAAATTCAAAAAATATTTTTTTTTTAAGTTTTGAAATGCAATGTTTTATAAACTTTGTAGATGCATCTCTATAAAAAATTTCATTACAATCCGTTATTTCGAAAATGAAAAATTTCAAATTAGAAAAAATGGTTCTATGGTAGGTACAAGATGTATAATCTTAATTTAAATTTTTTTTATTAAATTAAAGATCGTAAAAATTTGTTGAAAGAAGAACTGTTTTATCAAAATTCTAGGCGCTGTTCTCGAGAAAAATCGATTTTTGAAAACCATTTTTTAACATCTGTATGTTGGGTACCATTGTTCTTAGGTAAAGTAAGTTTTTTTCACATCTTGTAGATTATATTGAGAAAGTTTAAAAAAAAATCTAGCTTGGGGTTTTCAAAATATTGAGTTTTGAAAAAAAAAATTTGAATTTTATTTTAAAAATCCGAAAAAATTATTTTTGAAAATTTGAATATTCAATACTATTCAAATTTTTGAGCAGCTTTAGCTAAAAAAAAAATGATCAAAATCAGTTATACCGTTTTTGAAAAAATCAAAAACAAAAAACTTGGTTTGGGGGTATCCCCAATAACAATTTCTGGAAAAAATTTTCAACCATTACCTAGCTCTAACTAAATAGAATTTTTCTTTTGTATTTTTATTTTCTTAAATCTGTTGAACAGTTTTTGAGAAAAAGAAAATATTTATAAAATTTCGAAAAAATTCGTATGGCAGGTACTGTTATTTTTGGTCTTAAAATAAAGAAAAAAACGTGTAAAGGCAAAAAATTAAAAATGATATCTACCAAGTTTAAAGAAAATCGGCCGAGCCGTCAAGGTCGAATAGACAGACAGACAGACATAATTGCTAGACCCACTTTTTTAGTCTTCGCTATCATCGTAATGTAAACTTTGATCAAAATCTCGAATTCGATTTTTTTTCCAAGTGCATAACTTGCGACCTTGAAGCTCGCTTCGATCCTTTGTATACCTGTATTGAGTTGAGATGAGCTTCGTTGGACTCAATCCCACTCGCTCAGCGGTGTCGAGTCGAAAAATCTGGGTCGAGGAGTTGGTTTAACAAATTGTTTCAGAATCACTCAACACCATTTCAACTCAACTCAAAATCGAGCTCTTAACTCAAACGACGAAAAACCTGGATCGAAAATCCGACCCTAATCCAAGTCGATCTTTCGATACTGCATATAAACGTAGTAAAGTAGTTCAGGTTAATAATACCACTTTTAGCTTTTTGTAGATAAACCAAATTTTAATCATTTATTATTTTAGAAAATTTCAATCAATCTCGCTCGTTTATACGGATATCTCTTTGGTGAGACAATCATTTTGTTATCACACGAATTTTACAAAATATGAACATTTTTGCTGAAATGTGTGGATAATAAAGCGGTGGTAACCCAGTTTCAATGGTGTTGTTTATTTAGCTGTACCTGGTCTAGCCATAAGTCTGTAAAACGATTTCAAGAGCAAATTGCTCATAACTTCCAGTAGGAATCTTACTGTTTACTTTATTTTTGAAACACTTACTCTTATAAGTAAAGAACGGAAGGTAGTTTGGTTTGACCTTTTGATGGGGCGTCAAAGAAAATCCTGGCGAAATTCGCTTTGAAAAAGTGTGGAAAAAATTCAAATCAAATTTTTAAACTTTTACAACCACTTGGCATATTGAAAATGTTTGTTTATGGAGCCATAAGTCGTTTTAGAGAACTTTCAGAAATATAGGATGGACAAAGAAGAGGTTGTCCACGTGTCACTCGAACGAGTACGAAAGTTGTCACACAAAGCCAAAACCACTCAAGAGTGGCTTAAGTCAAATATTCTCGATTTTATTGCAGCTTCAGATTGACTTTGGGGAATTCCAGAATTGAATCCACTGGATTACAGTTTGTGGCCCGAACTGGAGAACATGGTCTGCAAGACTGCCCATCGAAATTTGGATGGCCTAAAAACTTCTTTAATAAAAGCAGCTTCATCGATACCCATCGAAATACTGCGTACCGCTTTATACCAGTGACTACATAATTTGAAAGCCTGCGTTAAAGCTTAATGTGCCCATTTTGATTAAAACTTTTTTATTCTTGAAACTTATGTATATTATATATTGGGAATTAATGTCAACAAAAAATCTCATAGTATAATATTTACTAGATTTTTGTATTGCTCTTTTAAAATATATAACAGAACTTATGGTTGGACTAGGTAGATTGAAAATTGAAGAGTTCTTAAGAGAAGTCCCTGTTTTACCTATAGGCTTTCCATTAGAACGAATTGGATAGTTTCTTCCCATACAGAAAATTTGTTTTTGTTTTTTTTTTTTTTTTTTTTGAAAATATTCAACATTTTTGTTGTAATTCCAAAGCTGCTTAGTTTAAAAAATAGGACCCTTCTACTAATACAATCAAAATCTGCATGAAAATCTACGAAGAACACATAGTTTTATACCTATTTTAGATACGTCCAAAATATCCTTGTCAAAGTGAAGATGTTATCAACCGTTATGTATCCTTTCTGAAAAGTCAACTTGGAATTTAATAAAGAGGCTATCAATGTGTAAAGCATTCCATTAAGAACCCATTAAAGATTTTAGTAATCAAATTTAGGAAAAATCGTTTCTATAGAAGCAAACGGATTTCCTGCTTAGAAAATTGGCAGAATAACACTTTTTTTGAAGCTTTCTGGCACTGATAGTTCCAATTAAAGTTTCTGGATATATTTATCTCTGTCGTTATTGAAAAATTCAAACTTCGTCACCTTTGTTTGATCTACATCAGCTTAGGACTCCTTATAGATATCTTGAACCTCCATGGATCGTGCTAATAATATATCTTGCAGGGGTTGTTGATTAAGTGGTTCTTTGAGTCCGGCAATGTTCAAGGCTCCAGGGAGCATTTTAGCAGACTTCCAGAATGACGAACTAACAAGCAAGCATTGGTTAGAGTTATTTGTACACTTAAGAGTACTCGTATTATAGTAATTATAAAGGCGGTAAAAATCTAGTCTAAGTCTGTCATAGGTCTACTAAGGATATCTCATCCTCTAATGACTTGGGCAGCATTTTTTATTTATAAGGCTGGTAACAAAATTGATATTTTCATTTACTTCCCAACATTATATTTTTCCTCCACCCGAGTTTTGGCAAAAAAAAAACACTGCTGTGAAGGTGTTTCATGTTGTGATATCATGGTGACCTGTACTGATAATGAGAAGTTATTTGAATGTGTCAGCTTATCTATAGTGAAACTGCTATTATGATTTTGAGCCACTTTTCTTTTATTAGCATTAATCTTTTGTTGAATATGATGAACCGCATATAAATGTTACATGATCTTTGTTGTCACTTTCTAACTGATTCCCTCTCATTTCAATCCTTTATTCTTCCGTATCCATCGACTTGATAATTCGTTTTGCAATGATTTCTCCTTAAATTTTTATTAGAAACTCTGATTCTTCATTTTCTCTAATCTTAATATCTTCTTTTCTAAATCCGAAAAGAAAGTTATATAAATAAATTTGAAGACAAAAAAAAAACAAAACCTATATTTTTGGGCTTGTTATATTTTATAGATTTTTTAACAAAAGAGCTACATAGAGTAAGAATATCACATAGTATAATCGTTCAATCGTTCGTTTCTCAGCCGCGTTTACCTTAAAAAAATCTTTTTCGGGTGTTCTACATTTTGCTACGAAGTGACAAAATCCTACAAGAGTATCTCGTGTCATAAAAAGTGAAGACCTTGCACTCTTGGACATGCGAACTCGGAAGAAAACTGTGGATTTGGTCCTTTATCCTCTCAATTCCGGCCAACAACACATACACAAAAATAATTGAGTGTTATGAAGTCACTAGGTACTGGTTCTCCACGAACTGTTTTCCTCTAATAAGTTTTTTTACAAGTATCAAAAAAATGTAAAATGTATCTTATGTACTATTTGGTCCAGCAATGCCGGAATAAACTTGCTAGCCTCAATTTTAACCACAATCACTCTTATCTGGGTTCCAGGTTATTGTGGCATGGATGGGAATGAACAAGCGGACGAGTTGGCCAGTCAAGAATCAGCCCTTCATAACTCACTTGCTGAAATAGTCAACATTCCGCTCGGAGCTTTGAAGGGTGAAGCATCTATTATGAATCTCAAACGCTTGATCTGATATGCAGAATCAGGCAAGACATATCCAGGATCGTAGCTATCTGAGCGAACACTGGCAAAAAAAGAGCATGCATCGAAGCTAAGCATTCCTCACAACACTCACTGTCATAGCTGTGGGGATCATCGGGAAAAGGAATCAGTCTTGCATTTCCTCTGCAAATGCTCTGCTAGTGCCAAATTTAGAGTTCAATCATTAGGAAGGGCATTTTATGACGACATTGACGAACTTTCGGAAAAGAAGATCAAAAACTTGATTTCATTTCTCAACGCGACGAACTTTGGTAACTTTTGTGCCGTGGCCTCCGTTTGGTTCTTTAAATTCCAAGCTAGCGGAATGAGAGCTTTGACAGAGGTGCACTGTGGCCGGCTGATTACTCAAATGGTTAAGTTGCCGCTTCAGCATCAGTCCACAAGCTGCCTAGCTTAGCACAGTGTAAATTGTGTCGGATGAGTGTGGTGGTTTGGTAGAGTGAGTGATCCAAATTTCGGATGATAGTACAAAATCAAATATAAGATCAATAGAAACTTACTAGATCCTTACTTCTTTTTTAACTTGATCCAAACTGGATGACTCCGTGAGAATGCTCACAATTTCGTATACCAATTCCATCCACAGTTTGACACGAGTTACGGTATCAAAATGACGCACTTTAGCGCTATTTGGGTTACAGGGCACGATTTCCAAGACATATCTACCATCTTATTTCCTAAACCCACTACATAAAATGAAATAAGGCTTACAAAGATAAGATTGTAATTGAAATCTTTACTATTTTGATGGAAATGGCTGTTGCTATTGTAATTAAAAGTGCTGTATGCGTTCATTTTCATTCACAGTGATCCTGTCATTTGATAAAATTTTACTCCTGCTACTCAAATTTAGCAGCTGGTCAATATATGACACTTTATCATGGAATGAATTTATTTATCATTCCAGTAGACTGTATACTTTTTAAATCCAAGTAAATTGATTGCGTGAACATACAATTTTAATACACAATTTTCAGCTTTAACTTCAAAATCTTACATCCCACATTTAAACTTTCGATTTAAATCATTAACACACCAATAACTTAACCTCAAATGTTTTTTGTCAGTTAGTAAATGTTGGAATGTAAAGTCGGAAATTTCATCCCAAGGACATTTGTCTAGTTTCTTGTTCACCCCATAAACTAAAAAACACCTGAAGTGAAAATCTGACATTCTTTTTTTTTTAATTTTACACGCCCTAAAGGGGTTATGGCTACCCTAAACAAATTTGGGCACATTGCGAAAATTGTAGGAAATTTAAAAAGTGTTACCGATGCGCATTGGCTTTCAATGTCTGAACACAGCAATGGAAGGGAAGTTTGGGCCGGGTGAAGCTTTTTACATTCGTGCAGTGCGGCTAAGCAAAGATCCTCTGAATTTAACAGTACCTTAAAAGTTGGACTCGAGGGTAAATTGATTAGCATTTCCTGAAGCGCAAGTATTTCGGTTGAAGGCAAAGATGAAATGCGCATCTTCGCACCTCGCTTTTATGTGACAAAATATTTTTTTTCTCTTACATTCTCTAAGCACTGAATTTCAAGAAAGGTAATATTTAAGAATCAATTTTAATGCTAAAAATTAAAAATATTCACTCGATTTAAAAAGCAAATACATTCGACTCAGTTGGGACATTTTATACCTTTTTTCTTTTGTTTTATTAGCTTTCCCTGCATCACCCACATCTGAAAATTGAAAACCAATGCCGACCACTTTCTACATTTTCATTTTCATTGAATCGTTGTTATGTAAAGTTTCCGTGAATTGATTCACATTGAACATAATATTGTGAAAATGCCATTCACGGTCTGTATATTTTTTTTTTCAACTGACTGAGAGCAAGTTTTCCCTTTTTCATTCATTTATATTTGCCATTTATGGTGGCGGCGGTTTGTTAGCACAAATCTGTGACCATCAGTCATCACATCACCATTCATCGAAATGATTAAAAGTCATTTTTCGAGGTTAACTTCTTTGTTATGTGTGAAGCGCCCCAGAAGTGCAGATTGTTGTCAACGATAATAAATACTCGTATAAATCGGTTGGTTCGATTGTGAATTTGATGGATATGTTTTTTGTGGACATTTTAAGAGTGAGCTTCTGCAAGATGAAAGATAATCGAGGTCTAGGTCAGCTAGAATGCTGTCTTTCTTAACAAGTATTCTTGATGTTATGCTAATAGTCAAACCTACAAACTCACTAGCGCGAAAAATTAGGTATAACCCAAAGTCAAATCAATTCAAGTTCATTTGTACAGCGTGTTTCGAAATTAAGTATCAAAATTTCAGGAAATAATTGCTGAGCTTTTAGAAGTAAAATGCACGAATTTTAAAAATATGAATTTAAAAATATTACGTCCCTTCTTTCCAAGGTCATGGAAACGCTTTCAGCTTAAGAAATTTCTTGAAGAACGAAAGCTCCTCAATGACCGGCAGTATGGCTTTCGTAGCAATAAGTCCATCTCATCGAAGAGTGGAACAAATCTTTACATCGTTTTGGAGAAAGTAAGATTATTGCGCTTGATATTTCAAAGGCATTTGATAGAGTTTGGCATCAAGCTCTCTTATCGAAAATGCGTGCATTTGGTATTGATGAATCTCGTCATCGTTGGATTAGAAATTACCTTTCGCATCGGTCACTACAAGTAGTTTTTGACGGTTTCAAATCTGAAATCCACAAAATAAACACTGCTGGTGTGCCACAGGGCTCCGTTTTGTCTCCGACACTCTTTCTCACATTCATTAATGATCTTTTGACTGAAACGTCTAATCCACTTTATTGTTTCGCTGACGACAGTACCCTCAGCTTTTCATATTTGTTTTTAGACGCACATCCTTTTCTCTTCGGATGTAGACTACCAACGGCAGCGTATGATCAGCTCAATAGATTCTGATCTTGACAGCATTGTCCTATGGGGAATCAAAACCGTGTATAATTTAATGCTTCGAAAACTCAATGCTGTTTATTGTCGCTAAAGCGTAACCCTCCCCCAGTGCCACTTACTGTAAGTGGCACTTGCATCGAGGAGACTGAACAGCTTTCAGTTCTTGGCATGTGCATCACAGACCATATTTTGTGGAGTGATCACATATTTGACGTCGTCGCCAAAAACGCTGCTAAGTGCTTAGGTTTTCTCCGAAGATGCAAGGAGTTTTTTACCCCATCTGATTTGGTTGTTATACATATATAAAACCTTTATTCTTTCGAAGTTCGAGTACAATTCCCATATCTGGGCAAGTGCTCCAAAAGCCCAATTGAGTCTCTTGGACAGATTTCGAAAGAGATGATAGTTACCGTTGTCTTACTAAAACATTTGTATCTCTTGAGCACCGCCGCAATGTTTCATGTCTTGTACTTGTAGGAATGCCCATAAGTTTACCTTTGAGCCCAACTTCGGACGTACTGTCAAGTATAGAGATTCTTTTTTTAGCCGCACTACACGAATGTGGAATGCTTTACCCGGCTAAGTATTTACCACTCGTTTCAATGTGCAGACATTCAAAACCAATGTGTTTCGGTAACTCCTTATGTCTTCAAACATATCGAAATATTTGTCTTCCGAAAACATTTTTATATTATTTAATTTCCTTTCACGAATCATAAAAAAAACCACAATTCAACTCTTTCAAATAAAATTGCCAAGAAATTTTGTACGAAGAAAATAACAGAAGTCATATGGATTTAGCAAATTAAAATTTTAAATTCTTAAAAAACACTAAAAACTTTATTATTTCTTGACGTAACTTCATATTGATTGTTTATTAGAATGTGAGACCGTCTTAAGCAGACAGAAGTTTTTAATTATGACAATTCAACTACATAGTTTTCTATGCTCATTATAAACTACGAGTATATTCAAACCTTTTCTGAGGCCAATTCTATCAAAGAACGCTTCCTCTGTTTTGTTGATTGAAGCAAACCTACGTTTTACTAACTTTTAGAACACATTTTGATGAAGAAACTATTTTCTGATTTCAAACTGATTTCTTTTGTTGTTTTATTGACACGCGCAAGTGGTTAACCACCTAAAAAGTGACATCAAAGAAAAAAGAACACAAATTGCAATCGACAAACATCTACTAACTAACATCTACTGACTTTGTGCCAGAAATGTATTGTCCCAAATTGATTAACAAACCAACAATGGGCAATCATATTTTTTCTTTTTCAAAATCAAATCTGTCACACACCATCCCCTGACGACCAACCAACAACGACGATGGATATGCTTTTGCAGACAACAATGCCATAATTTTTGTGTCATTCGTTGAAATCATAACGAACTGCAGCAATAATGCCCTCAATCTGCTTAAAATCACACAATCCATAATCCAACATCCCGCTGCAATTTATAAAACACAAATTAATATTCCTCTCTCATTTGGGTGGAAATAATATCCTATGACCTAAACGCACCCTAAAAATAAAAATTGAACGAACAAAAAAAAAAAAACTCACAATAATTGATGTGCATCATTGTGCAAACATCAATCTGAGATTTCCTCTGCAACAAGGCTGCTGATGTGCTGCTCTAGCGTCACTTTCCGAAATCGTGCGATCTGACATCGCACGATTTTGTGTGACTAACGATGATGTTTCCATCCGCTATGACAGAGAAGAGAAAGAACACAAACCTATTTACCCAGTTCCTAACCAATGACATACAGTGGGGAAGGCTTATATGAAAAAATAAAAAAGAATTGGGGTGAAAAGGAAATTTTTTTTTAGTTAAAAAATGATGCCACGAAAAGTTGACGATTTGAACTAAATTTCACATTTGTTAAAGTCTGTTTGGTCGCTGCTAAGTTTTAAGTCTAAAAGTCAATTTCTAGGCAAATACCGGTACATGAAAATCTTTGAACTCTACTTCCCACAGTTTCTATTTTAAATTAAATTAAATTTCTGTCACCAAAGTAAAATTTTTGCACAATGCCTACTTTTGTCATATATGATTATTGACCACTTGTCATAAGCGCCTTAACCCAGTAGACCTTTCGAAGATTATAAAATTGGCAGCCCTGTGGCCCAATTAGCGCTGAAGTGCGTCATTTTGGTACCATAACTCGTGTGATTCTTACGTTGGAATTGATATGGGAAGTTGTGAACATTCTCACGGAGTCATCCAGTTTGGATGTTCACAAAGAAGAAAGGATCTAGTAGGTTTTGATGTCTCTTATTGTCTTTGATTTTGCACAAACATTCGGAAATTGGAGCACTCACTCAATCGGACAACCACACTCCCACGACACCATATACTCTGTTGCAAGCTAGGCAGCTTGTGGATGTGGACTGATACTGAAGCAGCAACAAATCCTATCGAATGATCATCCGGCCACTGTGCACCGTAAACTTTCGTCAAAGCCCTCAGTCCGCTAGTTCGGAATTTAAAGATGTTATCGAAGTCCAATCTGGAGCCATTTCGTCGCGTTGAGAAAAGAAATCAAGTCTTTGATCTTCATTTTCGAAAGTTCGCCATTGTCGTCAATGAATGCGCTTCCTTATGATTGTGCTCTAAATTTGGCAAGAGCAGAGCATTTGCAGAGGAAATGAAGGACTGTTTCCTTTTCCGGCTGGTCTCCACATATATGAAAGTGAGTATTGTGAGGAATGTCTGCTTTCATGGATGCTCTCCTATTGGCTAGTGCCCACTGCAGGTAGCTACGATCCTGGCTTTGTCTTGCCTGGTTCTGCATATCAGATCAATCGTGCAAAATTTATAATAGGTGGGCCAAACCATGCTTGATATAATGCAATTAGTTGAGCTGCTTCACCTATGGTTTGATTTTTTAAGAAAAATTGAGACAATATTGCCCTTCATAACTCCGAGCTGAATGTTGACTCTTTCCGAAAGTGAGTCATTAAGGGCTAACCCTTGCTGGCCAGCTCGTCCGCCTGTTCATTCCCATTAATCCAACAATGACTCGAATCCCAGAAAAGAGTGACATTAAGGTGAATATTGAGGCTAGCAAGTTCATTCCAGTATTGCTGGACCGATTTGAAGGATGATGTACAAGAATTAATGGCCTTAACAGCCGCCTGACTGTCTGTGATATTAGCCGTATTCCGGTTCCGGTTTGGATCTAGTTTGAATTCTTTGAATGCTTCCCTGATAGCCAGTACTTCAGCTTGAAGAACACTACCAAAGTCGAGTAGCCTAAATGACCTAGATATATTCAAAGTTTCAGTAAAGATTCCTGAACCAACACCAGACTCCATCTTTGAGCCATCAATAAAGATAGTTGTGTCAGATTCTTTCGTCACGACATCATTATACCGGTGCTTTCTTGATGGAACCAATAACATAAAATCTTTACTGATGCACACACATTTTATGGGTGCAGTAGTGAGTGGGAGTCGAAAAAGTCTCTATTGGAATCATCTCCTTAATATTGCTGTGACCATAAGGTTTGGCAATCTAAGAGTTTGATTCCTTTAGTTTTAATGTACTGCAAGATACCAGATGCTTAATGTATAAGTAAATCAAGTGGTAAAAGGTACAGAAAAACTCTTAAGGCATCAGTTAGGCAAGATCTTAAAAGTTATCAAAATGAAATTGGTTCAAGGTTGAAACAAGTATTTAATATGTTCCAAAGTTGAAATCATTCAAAATTGTTAAAACACAAGATCATCGAAAAAATTCCCCGTGAACTTTTCAACTTTAAATTTAACAGCTTTTACTTTGTAACAAAACTAGTAGTTAGACCAATATCAAGCTTTTCCCATTTTATCAGGTTTTTCCATTGTTGCTAGATCAAATACTCACTTTAACCTGAGTAAGCAAACGGACATATACATTAACCAATGACCTATCAAAATCATTTACCAGGCGTTGCAAGGAGCCACATTAGAAGTATCCTCCGTCATATCAGGCTATAGCTTGCTGAAACTCATCAACACTCTTAACAGGCTTTAATGACATAGAATTATCATAGGTTTCAATACATGTGAGTCACAATGCCTAGGGTATCACAACGGATCTACATTGATCTGTGTATGATGGTAACAAGATCAACTGTTGTCAGCCCATTAACCTAACCTAACTACTCACTTTGAATAAAAACTGAATTTCCATATTTTAAGATCATCATCGTGAAATTGGTAACTTTACATTCCACAGATTCTATTTTAAACTAAGATAATTGTTTGTCAAACTTATTCATACTGCTTTCAACTTTTTCCCTTAATATCTTGTACTAAAAATTTAAAAATATGTCCATTAGAATATTGTGGAATGCATTTATTTTTCTTGTTTGATTTTATATCAGGCTTTTTTGGTCACGTTCTTCGTTATGCAAATAAAACTTTATTTCATATTTCTTTCCCTACGTTTCGTTGGATATTCCCAACTTCTTCAGGGGTTGTTTTATTAAATCTACCAAATGAAATCTTTTTTAACAAATTTTACACATTTTGCTTACACATTTTATACACTTACATGAGATTTTGTTTCTTGTTACATTTAAATTAAAAAACATATTAAATTTTAAATTTTTTAAAATAAAATACAATATTAAAAAACACATTTTATACACTTACATGAGATTTTGTTTCTTGTTACATTTAAATTAAAAAACACATTAAATTTTAAATTTTTTAAAATAAAATACAATATTAAAAAACAAAGAAAATAAATAAAAATACATATAATGACACTACTGGCAATAACTTTAAAGAAATAAAACAAAACAACATTTGAACATTAATTATCACAGTTTTTCTCTTAATGCTAAAGCGTAGCTTACAATGGTGTTATCTCTGTCCTCTTGTGTTTTATTTGCATAACGAAGAACGTGACCAAAAAAGCCTGATATAAAATCAAACAATAAATATTCAAAAAAAAAAAAATTGGTCAATTAATTAACATAATGCATTTATTTTTCATTTCACGATGATCACCAAGTTATAGCTTGAAATTTTTAATTTTACACTTCACAATTTTTATCTTAAAACGTATTTTACTTTTCAGATTTTCTTATGCCGAAATCTAAAAAAAATCAAAAATGACCAAAAGAAGATTGTGGAATGCATTTATTTTTCATTTCACGATAAACAAGTGGTCTTAGATTGAGGTTTTTAATTTTATATTCCACAGCTTTTATCTTAAACCGTTTTTTTTATGCCGAGATTAACAAATTAGAAATATGGCCTGAAGGACATTGTGGAATGTATTTTTTATTTCAAAAGTGAAAAATATCTACTAGGCTTCAAAGAAAACAGCTCAACTTCTGAGAAATTTTCTTATTCTAGGAAGTAAACAAAATTTTAACCAATATTTCAAGCCTTTTTGTGAATTTGTGACCAAGTCGAAGTGAATACGTTCCATAGTATTTCACAGTATGTCCAGCTTTCAATTTCGCCAAATGCTACTGCACAGCAAAAAAGCTGAATTAGCTTTGATTTTTTTTAATCAATCAGTTTAATTACGAGATTTCCCCGATTTAAATAAAAAGCCTTAAGCTTAAATTATGGTCATCACATCAAGTCAAATCGTAACTGATTTCAACATGAAATATTTTCGGATAAGATTCATTACAGACGAAAATTGAAATATCATTTTTAATGTTAATCTCAAATTAAAGCCCAAAAAAGAATAGTGTACTGTATTGTTGCATATTCCACGCGAAATTTGTGAAAAATGTGAAAATTCCATGTTCACTCCAAATGTGAAGCAGTTGTATTTTTATGTTGGATATACAATCAAAAATTCTTGATGCATTTCAAAATAAATATAAATGAAACGAATCACAGATCATGACTACAACTTTATACTAAATCACTTATGAAATTAAAAAAAGTAATGCATTCCACAAAATGAAAAGTTCGTGAAAATGTTTAATTTAACATTAGGCGTGTTTTATTGCTAATCTATATCTAGCGCAGTAATACAAGCACCAAAAGACGCTTTATTCACTCTTTAACTCACTCTTAATAATCTCCCAAAGTTGGTATCAGTGTATTATGTGCCAAAACCTTACCTTCCTACTTGTCGAATTAATTTACACGGATGGGTTCGAAAGATTTGTATCTCATTTTTAAGCTGGAGTTGAAATAATAATGAAAATGCAGATCGAGTTGAAATATTCATGAAAATGGAGATCGAGTTGATTTTTCTCACTATTAAATTTTGCACTAACACTTACAAAAGTGCGAAAATATATCTTTTTTCTACAATCTACTCAAAATGTTTTGGTATCCCTATTGTTACCATTGTATTTTTTAATTTTTATATTTGTAAAAAAAAAAACAATTCTATTTGCTTTATACTGAATTCTTTTGAGTTTTGGAGATTTTGAACAACCTATTATATTAAGAGAATAGTATAATACTTCTTATATATTTCCTTACTTTAAATTAGTCTTCTAACTTATTCTTAACTTTAAACATTCTCTTACTAATATCGAACTAAGACATTTGTTTTAATAAATTGCTTCTGGACACACCTAACACAATGGGCCTTACCAATAATCAAATTTAGAGACGACTTTAATATTTGAGTGAAATGAACCAATATGTATTGAGCTCTATATAGTTATCCATATATGGTATGAACCTAATATTTAAGTGGACTCTAAGTTATGAACCATTTATTGCACAGAACTTAAAAAATGAAATGTAACATGTATGATCAGTTATATAGAGTCCATTAAAGAATGGTCAATTTTGCGCAAATATTAAAGTCGTCTCTAAGTTTGTTTATTGGTAAGGCCCAATGACAGTTCGTGCAAAAACACTAAGTAAACAGACCTATTTTGACGTTTGTAAATGTCAAAGAGTCATGAAGTTATTACGATACTAAAAAACTAAAATAGGTATTCGATGAGTTTAACTTTAATAAAAGGATAGAGAAAGTATGATGCTGTATCCGATTAAAAATTTGCAAAATCGTTGTCTTAAACCTAGTTTTATACTAAAACAGATTTAACATCGTAACGGGTGATTTTTTTGAGGTTAGGATTTTCATGCATTAGTATTTGACAGATCACGCGGGATTTCAGACATGGTGTCAAAGAGAAAGATGCTCAGTATGCTTTGACATTTCATCATGAATAGACTTACTAACGAGCAACGCTTGCAAATCATTGAATTTTATTACCAAAATCAGTGTTCGGTTCGAAATGTGTTTCGCGCTTTACGTCCGATTTATGGTCTACATAATCGACCAAGTGAGCAAACAATTAATGCGATTGTGACCAAGTTTCGCACTCAGTTTACTTTATTGGACATTAAACCAACCACACGAATGCGTACAGTGCGTACAGAAGAGAATATTGCGTCTGTTTCTGAGAGTGTTGCTGAAGACCGTGAAATGTCGATTCGTCGCCGTTCGCAGCAATTGGGTTTGTGTTATTCGACCACATGGAAGATTTTACGCAAAGATCTTGGTGTAAAACCGTATAAAATACAGCTCGTGCAAGAACTGAAGCCGAACGATCTGCCACAACGTCGAATTTTCAGTGAATGGGCCCTAGAAAAGTTGGCAGAAAATCCGCTTTTTTATCGACAAATTTTGTTCAGCGATGAGGCTCATTTCTGGTTGAATGGCTACGTAAATAAGCAAAATTGCCGCATTTGGAGTGAAGAGCAACCAGAAGCCGTTCAAGAACTGCCCATGCATCCCGAAAAATGCACTGTTTGGTGTGGTTTGTACGCTGGTGGAATCATTGGACCGTATTTTTTCAAATATGCTGTTGGACGCAACGTTACGGTGAATGGCGATCGCTATCGTTCAATGCTAACAAACTTTTTGTTGCCAAAAATGGAAGAACTGAACTTGGTTGACATGTGGTTTCAACAAGATGGCGCTACATGCCACACAGCTCGCGATTCTATGGCCATTTTGAGGGAAAACTTCGGAGAACAATTCATCTCAAGGAATGGACCGGTAAGTTGGCCACCAAGATCATGCGATTTGACGCCTTTAGACTATTTTTTGTGGGGCTACGTCAAGTCTAAAGTCTACACAAATAAGCCAGCAACTATTCCAGCTTTGGAAGACAACATTTCCGAAGAAATTCGGGCTATTCCGGCCGAAATGCTCGAAAAAGTTACCCAAAATTGGACTTTCCGAATGGACCACCTAAGACGCAGCCGCGGTCAACATTTAAATGAAATTATCTTCAAAAAGTAAATGTCATGGACCAATCTAACGTTTCAAATAAAGAATCGATGAGATTTTGCAAATTTTATGCGTTTTTTTTTTTTTAAAAAGTTCTCAAGCTCTTAAAAAATCACCCGTTATTAATTCAACTAAATTTTTGTGCAAATTTTGTCAGTTGTCATATAAATTCAGCGTTACTACAGTTACACGACATTTTTGCACAAATGTGTAAAACCAGAATTATGGTATGAATTAAAATTTTGCATTTGAAAAAAAATTTGTTCTGTAAATTGCGGAGCGATCACACTTTGGACTAGTAAAGACAAAGTATAGCAAAATAAATACCAGCGAACACACCCTCAAGCATGCCAACATATATTTTTGCGGACACCACATAAACAACTCCTACATTTCAACATCCGAAACTGCATCTTCACTAAAATATTCTTTTCAATTACTAGTTTATTTTGATTCACTAATTGTTTATTGTTGTTTTCCGTGTTAAATTTTGCGATGTAGCGTATTCACGAACCAATAAAACACGGCTATTGTGTTGCTACTTTTTTGAAGGTAAAGTATTTCAATAAATGAAGCCAAGTATCCTCAACGTGTTCCCTCTTCTTCGTGACACATGGATAACATGAAATAGGTGACTACTTAAAGAATTATTGAATAGCTCAAATATTTCAGTTCAAAAAATGTTCAAATTCAGATCAAAATGTATGTATCCTTTGGCCCACTGTGCAACGCAAAAGAAGAAAAATTTGAAAAAAATTTTTGTTTGCATGGTACATTCACTTTTGACCAGCTTTTAATATAGGTCCATTCACTCTGACAGTTTTTCCGTCTAATCTGTAAAAAGGAAGACAGAAGTTATAGTAGTTAACGCTCAGCGTGTGGTTCATTCCGTATCGTCGTCGTCGTCGTCGTCGTCATGATGTTTAATGCACAAGTCAAGCAGAGATGATGATGAAATGAAGAGAAATGTGCGTCTATTCCGGGACAGTCAGGTTGGTTCCTTCGTAATGTTCCTATTATAAACTAGAAAAGTTTCGAATTCATTTTGCATTTAATTAAAAAGCCCAAGAGTTTTAAAACTTTGTTGGCCCCTGAAATGTTTAGTTAGCACACATAAAATTACCCCCTCCCCTATGGATCTGAGGTGTATAAGTCTGATGCATCAGCTGAAAAACTTTAAATCGAGTTATCGAAACAGCAATTTTGTATAGAGGTACACGGGATACTTTATAACAATTTCCACCCGCAGCGTTTGTACGATGTGCGGGTGCGATTTTACGAACGGTGAAATGCAGTTTTGTGTTTCTCCATTATCTGAATGAATGTTTATTTGAATTTATTAGAACCAGGGGGGTCATATACATACTAACTCACAAAAGCTGCTTCATTCGCTGAAGAGGGATGATTTTGGATTTGGGTTAACGACTTGCACAAGGGTACAAATTGTGTGATAGTTAAATTGCATTTATTAAGAAGGGAATATTTGCTAAATATGTATAAATGGATACAATGCAACATTTTAGATGACAACCACACGGGGTTTTATTTAAATGGGAATTGACATCACGAGTTATAAATTTTATGTTCCGTAGTTTATTGCTTTGGTGAATGTGACCATGGAAAGATCAACCAACCGAAAAAGAGCGAAATAAAAATACATTGCATTTAAATGAATAAATAAAAAAAAAATGTTTCAATATCTACACGAACTTTATTTAAATTTCAATTTCAAATGAAATTTAAGCCGAATTTCATAGTCCGAGTAAGTGGTATTCAAGTGTGGCGAATCTGGAAATAAAAGAACCAGTTTCAAAATGGACCCTTAGGCTAGCCGCGCACTAGCAATTTTTAGTTGCGAAACTGCTTGGTTCGAGCAACTAAAAAGTTTGCATTTTGACACAAACTAAACGATTGCCTAAAATAAGTTCGCCATTTTATTGAACATATAATTATCTGCAAATTCACGGACATTCAACCAAACAGTTCATCTGTTTTCTATAATTAACCAAACAGTTTCGCAACTAAAAATTGCTAGTGCGCGGCTAGCCTTACCTGCGTAAGTACCATTTAACCCTACCTCGTTGGTTACTTCATTAGTAACACTTACTCAGATTCTACAACTAGTCCTAAAGTGAAAATATGAGAAAGTTAAGTGCCTCTTATTCCGGTATGTTTGGACTTAAAAATTCCTGGTGATACGCACACAGAAATGTTCGAGAGTTGTACGTCACTAGGTCCTGGTTCTCTTCGAGTTGCTTCACCACCAAATTTGATTTTATTATTGTACTTGAAAATGGCCCTCAGAGTCAATAATATTGCAGAATTTTTAAAGTGACTTCGTTCTAATTGAAGATTCGATCTTCCATATGATTCGCAATTCCCATTATTCCACAGTGTTGTTTCTTAACCAGAGCTATAAAATTTGCATTACTAGAACCAATACGAGACTTGTACTTAAGTACTCGGAAACTGATACTTGAAAAAAGTCAAGTACTATTATTTTTCACGTACCTTTTTCTTCGAAAGTATTGCGTTCTTAAGTACCAAAGAACTTGAGCAGTTCTTCCAAGTACTTGATCAGCACTTCCAAGTACTTGATCTGTACTTCCAATTACTTGATCAGTAATTTTAAGTAATTGATCAGTTCTTTAATTCAAGAAGCAATTATTACTAGAAAGACTGGAAACTACTTGCCAAGTGTTTGAAGTTCTGGACAAGTATTTGAAAGTACTGGTACATAGTTTAGTACTTAAATCGAAATACTTGAAAAACACTGTTTTTTCAATGATCAGTAACAGGGTACCAAAGCACCAGTACTAGTACCTTATCTTTATTTCAGAGAACTTTAGTTCTGAAATAGTTCACTTTACATGTCTTCTGGTAACGAATTCACCGAGTAAAAAATAAGCCTTTTCGTTGGTACAAATACTGTTTGAAAATACGTAAAACATTCTCAAAACGAATTGCGTTTTTCCAAAATGTACAAAGAAAAACAAAATGATGGCAGACTTCATTTTTGCTCCGTTTTATTACTGTCCTTTTCTTCTGCCATATTTTTTCGTGGAGATATTTGGTTACGGGTTTAAGGAAGAACTTCTCCTATGTATGGTTGAACCACTATGTAGTGGATGCTCTTGAAAAAGGTCTACACTCTAGAGTGTAATGTAGTTTACCCTAATGCTGATTTCTCAAAGGCGTTTGATAGAGTAAATCTTGCAATTCTACTGGATAAACTTAAAGACTTGGGCTTTCACTTTAATTTATTAAAATGGTTTGTACCTTACTGCTACTCGTACATACATATTTGTTAATATGCGTGAGAAAATAAAGTGCACAGCTTAAGTGAAGGAGCTTGCTCTTGTAGTTTAAGGCTATAACCTGTGTAAGGCATTGACACTACAAAATAGTAGCAACTATATTAGAGTTTGTGCATATTTTAAAAATCAATTTCATATATCTGTAGGTACAAGTTCTAAATAAAAATTTAAGGAATGATTGAGTTTTTTTTAAAAAGATGTAGTTTTTCAGAAAACCAGCAGCATGCTACGAGATTGCAATCTTATTTCGAGTCTTTTGAATTTTCAAAGGATCAAGATTTTGTCAAAAGAATAAACATCATCAAAGGTGATGCAGACACTCGTATGAATACCAGTTCAGCATATCTGTCTTTCTCCTTTCATGTGACATTAACCTGATGTCATCGCTCATCTCTTAAAGAATTTGATGACATTCAGTTGAAAGGTATCTTCTTGAAGTTTTGCTTTTTCCAACTTTTCCCTGATATAAAATTCTAATTAAATTATAAGCCCTTTCCGTGCTCAGTAAGGTACGTAAAAAAAAAAATAAGAAACGTGCATTATCGCTGAGTTTAGAAATTTACAGATGGTAGCATCGTGACTATGCGACGACTTACTTCGCGACACTTAAAATCGAGGTGGGGTGAAAAGCTAATTTACTTTGTAGCCACTTTTGCATACTTGCTTCTTGCCAGAAGGACTAATAATAGATATCGATTTTCAGTTTTGTTGAGGATTTGTTTTTTTTTTTACATAAAACATCACGTTTTTTTTCGAAAAAGTTGAAAGACTTTTAGCAACTTGGTGTTTATTTTAGAGAATAAATAAAATAATTTCAGGATTTTGTCAATAGTTAATAGTCTAAATAGGGAAATCTGCACTGAATGGTCTAAAAAAAATCAAGAAGTGTAGGCTGTACCACGGAATAGTTGATGAAAACCATCTAAATAATTTTTGTTGATAATCTGTTGATTGGTATAATCTTTGTGTATAAAACTTATAGCACTCTCATGAAGAAGAACGATTTGGGCGACATCTAAAGGATAGTGATAGTACTTGTTAGATTTGTCTCTGCTAAATTCAATAATAAAATATTCGCGTTTTTACTACTTGTTTTGTATCTTGTGCTACTCTCCACTGTAAAATAGTACGCTTATTTCAGCGCCACCACAAGGATAGCGTTGGTACCACAAAATCGGGCTCCATGAGCCGGAGCATTCGGGTCCATTCGCTCTACATGACCTAGCCATTTCAGTCGTTGGACTTTGATTTGTTTGACTAGGTCAGTTTCGCTGTACAGCCCGTACAGTTCGTGGTAATATCTTCTCCTCCACTCCCCGTCTATGCAGACGGGACCAAAGATCACACGTAGAATTTTCTTCTCGAAATAACCTAAAGCGTTCTCATCCACTTTCGACAAAGTTAATGTCTCTGCACCATAAACAAAGACCGGGATGATGAGATTTTTATAGAGGGACACTTTAGTTGCTAGAGAGAGGACTATGCTACTCTAGTGTTGACGCTTGAATTTTGCACAATTCTTTCAAGAACGATGGTGAAGAAGTCACACGACAGAGCATCGCCTGACCTAAAACCTTCTTAGACATCAAATGCATCGATGAGATATTTTCCGACCTTGATGGAGCAGCGTGCATTCTCCATCGTCATCCTGCACAAACGGACAAGTTTGTAAGGGATGCCAAAACTAGACATTGCTCTATATAGTTCGTTTCTATAGATGCTATCACACGCGGCTTTGAAATCGATGAAAAGGTGGTAAGTGTCGATTTTTAGCTGCTAGGTTTTTTCCCAGATCTGCCGTAATGTGAATATTTAATCGATGGTGGACTTTCCTGGTCTAAAGCCGCACTTATATGGACCTATCAGGTTGTTGACGAAAGGCTTCAGACATTCAAATAATACGGCAGAAAGGATCTTGTACGCGATATTCAGGACACTTATGCCTCTGTATTTGGCGCAGTTCAGAGGGTCTCCTTTCTTAAGGATGGGACAGACAATGCTGAGGTTCCATTCATCGGGCATGCTTTCTACCGGCCATATTTTGAAGATGAGCTGGTGCATACTCCCAACCAAGTCATCGCCTGCGACTTTAAACAGTGTGACAGGGAGACCGTTAGCTCCAGCGGCTTTAAGAAATATATCTTACCTAATTAAGAAAGAGTGATTTAAGAGTGTAAGATCTGTAAGATACTTTGAATTTCGGTAAATAAAACCAAGCATAGAGCTGGCCTTACCTATGATATAATCAATGTTGACTATTGAAAGTAAGCCATGTATCAAATATAACCCCAAGATCTTTTTTCATTACTCTTGTTAAAAAGGTTCCATTAATATTGTAATCATACGTGATCGGGAAGGTTTTCGGCAGAATGACATTTTAAAACAATAAGATGAAGACCGCTGTTGCTACACCAACAAGATAAGCTTGATAAATCTTTCTGAAGCTCAATGCAGTCTGGGGTTGAATTAATACTTAGATAAAGTTTTACATCGTCTGCATACATTAAATTAAACACATACAATATTTGAAATATTTTGGAGTTTCATTGATGAAAATCAAAAATAGGATGGGTCCTAAATGACTTCCTTGTGGGACACCAGAAGTAATTGCTACAGGATCCGATAGGAAGTTATGTATTCGAACATACTGCGATCTACGAGTATATGCAAAATTAATTGAAATCGGTTAAGCCGTTAAGAAGGAAATCATATCGAGCCCGAGTTTTCGAATGGCACACACTAGCTTTCAAATCCAAAGTTTTATTTACTTTTTAAAGGCTTCTCTGTGGAAAATTTCGTTAAAATTTGTCATGCCGAACATCAGAAATTTAAAATTTTAAAAATTCAACGGTAGGTAGGTACAGTCCGTAATATCTTAATTCTAAAACTTACATTTTTTAATTATAGATCGTAAAAATTAATTGAGAGACAAAAACATTCATCGAAATTCTAGGTGCCGTTTTCGAGAAAAATACGATTTTCGAAAACCATTTTTTAACATTTGTATGGTGGGTACCTTAAGGTAAAATAAAATTTTTTTGTCACATCTTGTAGATTATATTAGGTAGGTAACTTAAATTTATCAAGTTTGAAAAAAAAAATCAAGCATGGGGTTTTCGAAAACAAAATTTTGAAAATTTTTTCAAATATCTAATTTTTTTAATATTAATACACAATGATATTCAAACTATAGAGGAGTTTTGGAATAAAAAATGGTCAAAATTGGTTGAACCGTTTTCTAGAAAATCAAAAACGAAACAAAAAATAGTATTTGTTTTTTTTTTTCAACCATTGCCAAGCTTTAACTAAATAAAATTTTATGATTTTTTTTAATTCCTTGGAACAGGGTTTGAGAAAAATAAATATTTATAAAATTTCAAAAAAAAAAATCGTATGGCAGGTTCCGTTATTTTTGGTCTTGAAAAAAAAAAAGAAAAAAACGTGCGGGGAAAAAAATAAAAATACTATCTAGGTATTAAGTTTGACGAAAATCGGTGAGGGGTTTCGGCTGTAGTCGAACAGGCAGACAGACAGATAGAATATCGAGACCCACTTATTTCGTCTTCGCTATCATCGTAATGTCAACTTTGATCAAAATCTCGAGTTCGAATTTTTTTACGAATGCATAACTTGCCTCGTAGTACCTATAAGTCGCAAGTAAAAATCAATAATTAAGAGCGCAATGATATAGAAGAAGAAAATAGATCGCGGCGAGCCATTACACGAAGACAATTGATCAAAAATTGATCAATTTTTAATTATAATACCGATTTAACAATTCATTTATACATTTTGAAAACTATCAATGTATTGCCACTCTCATGTGAATTTGTTCACGCTCGCAATGTCGTTCTTTTTTATTAAATAAGTTTTATTCATTTAAAATGATTCCGCTTCAATATACATAAGATGTTTTTCTTTATTCGAAATTTGATCGAACGTAGTCTAACATATTTTCATCATTCAGCAATTGTTGATTTTTACCAAGCAGTAGTCGTCCAATCTCACTCCAGGTACAGTGCTGAACTTAATTTTTTTTTTCACTTTTTAATGGAAATATTGGGTTTAAAGGCTCTTCATATTGTCGAAGACTGAATCGTTAATAGTTATCATGTTGGTGAAAATTAGATCATCTTGAAGTCTTCTTGAAGATCTTTTGTCAAGTTTTTTCGAAAAGGCTTTAAATCTTATTTGGATAGCTTCCATTTGTCCGAAAGCTAGAATTTAATTATTTTTACAGTTTTCATGCAAACTATCCCAGACTTTCTTTAGAAACCTCAGAAACACTTCTTCTGTTATTGTAAATCTAGGGTAGGGTAAATCTAGTTGCTGTGCTATGTAAGTGCCATCTGTGGGGAGAAAAAAACAAACTTGAAATCATTTTCTTCAACTATTTCGATATCAACTTCGGAGAAATGGCTGTCAATATTGTCAACGATTGTAGCTTTTGGATCTATTAGCTTTAGAGCATGTAAGGTGACTCCATTTTAATCCAGTTATACAATTTTGAGCCTTGTACGAGTATACGGTTTTTCACTAAGAGCGGGTTAATGTTGAATTGAAATAAAACAAGTTGTCTATGAGGAACTTACAACATTTAATTTAATTTGACAGGTCCATGTATGACCTTATGTATGGAATATGACATCGTTCAAATGCCTGCCTCATACTTTGGCACTCTTCCGCATAGATCCGGGTCTGAATTTGTGCGATGACCTGTGTTATGTTCACCTTAAGAGCTTCGGTGGATTTAGGATTATTAGCATATACCTGCGACTTGAGTACACCAAACAAGAAAAAGTCTAGAAGTCGCATGACCTTTCTGACCAATTCACGTTACCTCTGTGAGAGATAACCTTAGCTGTATGCAGAATGTCAATCGTAACGTCCACTGTGCGTAACGGTCCATCTACATAATGGTAACTTTTTCAGGATGAATTGTTACCCGGTAAACTTCCTGTGGGTTTGTTTTGCTTGTTAATACAGCCATTTAGCCAACAATCCAGCTCGTTGCTAAAGATTATTTTTCAGTCAAAAAAATGGGGTCCTCTTTCAAATGATCCAAAGCACAGTCAGTGAACAAACGGCGTCATGAACTTTGGCGAAGTTCAAAGATTGAAAATGGAAATCCCCAGTCACTTGTTGCAAAAAATTTTAACAAGATTTGAAAAAGTGTTAAATTTAAAAATCGAGATGGTGACTTCGGCCACTCCGTCCTAAAATCATCATCATCATCTTCATCATCATCTTCATCATCATCATCATCATCATCATCGGCTCGACAACGGTTCCGGTCCTGGCCTCTTTCAACAAGTCTCTCCACCTATCCCGGTCTCTAGCCGACGCCATCCAGTTGCGCACCCCAAGGCTTCGGGCGTCCTGGTCTACGCCATCTCTCCAGCGCAAGCATGGTCTACCAAGCTGTCGTCTACCATAGAATGAACCACAAAGAACTTTCCGAGCAGGTTCCTCTTCGCTCATGCGAGCTAGGTCCCCTGCCCACCGGAGTCTACCGAGCTTAATTTTTGTCACGATATCTGCTTTTAGGTAGATTGCGTACAGTTCATGATTGTACCGTCTCCGGAATCGTCCTTCCTCACATATGGGGCCAACAATTCTCCTTAAGACTTTTCTCTCGAACGCAGCTAAGAGCTCGGAGTGCCTTTTGCTAAGCACCCACGTCTCGGATCCATATATGTGAGTACTGGCAGGACCATGGTCCTGTACAGCAGCAGTTTTGAAGTTATGGTGAGATTTCTGGATTTGAAGAGCTTTGACAGACTATAGTAGGCTCTGTTGGATTTGAGAAGCCGCCCTAAGACCTGAAATAGTATTTTTAAATTACCTCATCATTCGACATATTCTATACAAAATTTACATACATTGTTTAAAAAATTGCTACAGAGGTAGATTATAGGAAATTCGATTTGATTTGCATAAAAATAGGCATACAGTATTTTTTGCAACATGTTGAAACCTTTCAACATTTTATGGTGTTCTATTTTTTCTTTAATGTTTAAGCAAAATATTCTTTTTATTATTTAAATTCTCTAACCAAAACGTCTCATTAAAGTCAGGTCCACCTACAATTGTATGGTACATTAGGCTTCACAAAGTTAGAAAAAAATAAAACTATATACTTGTACCTATGCATTAGCAACAAAAAAGTTGCTTCACCTAAGTTCATCACACATCAGATCTCAAAACCTCTGCAAATAAATCCACTTTTATTCTTTTAACTGGGTTCCTCCTTGAGACAAAATTTCACTGTTTCTGCCTCCAGAAAAAAAAAACTTCACCACTCAGCAAAATTTATAACCTGCAAAATGTACTCTTGAAACTGCTAAATCGTTTTATCCTTAAACAAAATGAAAAAAAAGGAGTCACTTCACTTCATATACCCGCCTCATAACATTGCATTTGGATGTGTTCCAAAACATCCCTGAAATGTCTCTTCAATGAATAGCAATTGGTATCCAAGACAATACTCATTTATAACACCCCCTACATCTCCCCTCCCCTTTCCGTTCGACAATGACATTCAAGATAAATAGATACAATTGTTGCAGATAGAATTTCCACATATTTATATGTACTTTATATTCTATCGACCGAAAATACACCATTATCACTATTTTTAGAGCCAGAAACTGAGGCAAAAAAGAGGGTTAGAAGCCCCACATAACAGAGGTCCAAGGTGACGATGAATTCAATTAAATTGTATCTAGACAGAATGAGCAGTGGGTGGGTGAAGTTTCATTATTATTGGAACACCTGCAATTTTATAACCTTTATTTCTCTACTCATTTGAAGCATAAAAAACGACAGTGGAACTGCTTGTCTATATTTTTGGGTGGTACTGAAAAAATAATCTTAAACAATAAGAGAATAATCAAGAATTTTTAGAACTGTTTATTTTTAAATTTTGAGGGCAAAAAACTTTAACTTTGCAATTTATTTTATTTATATTTTATTTTATTATATTTACACTAGCGAACCAGTGCTTGCATTCCTTGGCTTTATTTTCATTAATTAAAAAAATTGTTGCAAAAATACAGTATGAAGGAATCTTGAGAGAATCAAAATCATCTTTGAATTTATTTCACTGGAATTTCGTAAGTTTTTCCCGAAATTATCCCGGACAGACTACTTGTAATGCTTAGACCAAGGTTTTAGTGCAAGATTAAAGTTAAACTCAAGTTAAATCACCAAATTTGGAGGGTTAAACTCGATTTCTCACTGAAAAACTGGGTCTTGAAAACTAAAAAGTGAAAAGAACATCTCTTAACACTTTTGTTTTTCAAAAATATAAATTTAAACTAAGATGGTTTTGACTGTTCTTAAAATTATTAATGCAGTGTAAATGTATAGAAAATGTTAAAGAATTAAATAGAAGATGAACTGATACTCTGAGGTGAGGAAAAATAAAGATCTCCACATTCGTTTACTTACTTTACTTTGGATGCCGCTTACAGTCCAGGATGGGCTACGGCCTCAACCAAAAAGCGGCTCCAGCCAGCTCGGTACCCAGCTAGCTGCATCCAATTATTCACTTCAAGTTGGTTGAAGTCGTTCCCGACTTGTAGGCACCACCTAAGGTGGGGCCTTCCTGTGCTGCACTGACCACCAGGGGTAGATTCGAAGACTCGTCGGGCTTGCGCGTCGGTGTCCATATTATCGCCGTGTCCCGGCCATCTCAGCCGCTGTATTTTCAGCTTTTTGACACAGGTCGATCGTCGCTGTAAAGCCCGTAAGGCTCGTTGTTGACTCTTCGCCTCCATGCTCCATTGATACATAATGTACCGAAAATTACTCGATGAATCTTTCCTTCAAAGCACCCAAGCAGATTCTCATCCGCTTTTCACAGGTAGGCAAAGTCCTTGAGGACTTCGAAGTTGTATCTATCCATTGTGAAGTTTTGCCCTAGTCGACCAGATTCCTTTTCCGATGATATCATACTCGTATACTTCGTGCCCCTTCGCTATATACTTCATCTTTTACTCAAGAGCAGCTATTCGACCACCCCCCACCCCTCCAATACTTTCAATTAACATCCCAATGATGTCAATATTATCTGCATAAGCAAGTAGTTGAGCGGACTTTTGAAAAATTGTACCTCTGTTTTTGACCTACGAGTTGCATACAATTGCTTCAAGAACCATGTTAAGGAGGTGGCATGATAACGCTTTGTCTTAAACCTTTCTCGACGTCAAAGGGTTCGGCGGTGTTCTTAGCGACTTTGACGGACCAGTGAGATTTCTCCATGGTCATCCTGCACAAGCGCATAAGTTTGGCAGAGTTGTCGTGATGTGGCATGGCTCTGTATAATCCGTTTCTGTCTGCGCTTTCATATGCGACTTTAAAAGAGATCAATATGTGGCGTGTATCGATTTGAAACTTCGGGTCTTTTCCAACATCTGACGGAGTGTGAACATTTGGTCGACGGTTGATTTGCCGGGCCTAAAACCACACTGCTAGGGACCGACCAGTTCGTTAACAAACGTTCTTCAGCGATCACCCAGTACAGATGACAGGATTTTGTATTCGAGGTTAAACAGACTTATACTTCTGTAGTTGGCACAGGTCATAGATTCTCCTGTGGATGGGCACACTATACCGAGGTTCCATTCATCGGGCATAGTTTCATACGACCAAATTTGGGAGATAAGTTGGTGTATACTTCCTACCAAGTCATTTCCCTCTTCTTTGAATAGTTTGGCTGGCAAGCCATCCGCACCAACAGTCTTGTACGCTCTAAGCTTGTACATCGCCCAAGTTGAATGGATAACTCTGTCTAATAGCGGAATTATGGTCATCTTGGCAATTTAGTCTAGAAAAGTGTTGTTTCCTCAGTACCGACTTTCTTCGACTACTATATTCTCACTCTCGGCTCGGAAGGCTTCCGTTCTGGGCTTGTAGCCTTGGGAAGATTGCTTAACCCTTTGATAAAACTTTCGAACATCCGCCCTGCTGCTACAGCTCTCAATAGACTCGACCGCCCGCGTGCTCAATCTCTTTCTCCTGAGAAGTCTGCATACCACTTTTCGTTTTTGCCCGTATAGCTCCCAAGCTGATGTCTCAGCAGTTCTGGTACTAGTTTGCAGCACTGATGGATAGGCCTCGTTCTTGGATACATGCGCCAGCCGGCATTCTTGGTCTCCTAGTAAAACCCAGAACATCATTCGTGTAGTTCGGCTAAATGAAGAACCTCTTTTTCTTGGCAATACCTTCGAAGTTTAGGCTCATTAGAAAAGAAGTGCAATCTTATCGGTGGAATTCATTCTTCATCGAACCTTCGGTTTCGTTGTGTTCGCGTAGTGAAACCCAGCACTTCACTGGCGCTCCACATTCGTGTAGTGCGGCCTAATAAAGAATCTCTCTACTTGACAGTACGTCGGAACGTAGTCTCAGTTGCAAAAAGTGAAAGTTTTACGGTGGAATTGTTTTCGGGAAGAAAAGAAACTGTTATTTCGTGTTTAGTTCCCTTCCCAGCGAATTTTGATCTGGCTTATGCCCCACTGTACAGCGAGGTGGCTAAATAAGAGATACAAAGCTAAAACTAAGCCACAAGTGCAATCGAATATATAGGCGACTGGGACTGTATGGTGAAACTTAGCGAAACGTTTAATACAGTTGTTTATACGTAGATTTTATTTTCAATAAAATCACCCATTTTAAAACCGAGCTAGAAAAAAAAGTCCTTTCATTCAGTTTTTTCCTTGGTCGCACATTAAATTAGGTTAGAACCACACAAAGAGTCTCCCTCTGGGTGTTGGGACATACAAAGCATTTAGAATAGTGAAACAGGCATAATAGAATTTTCCCGAAAGACCTTCACTGCGAATTGTAAGCGACTGAAAACATAATGCGCTTTGGTAGAAGTAGAAGGTGGAGGCATCTGCCATTCAAAGTTTATTATTTGCATGAAGCCCACCAGAAGAGGGCTCTGGTTTTTTTTCTCCTATTGTGGGAGCTTGGATGGTGCGAAGGTGGCAAGTATATGCTGATTGTTGGAGAACTTTTGCCGGCAGTCCCATGGAAGATATATATTCAGATATTGTTCCATTTATATATTTTTTTTTGTATAAATACTTTGCAAATACATTATACCAACAAATCGGTTTACAGAGAAGAAGAAGAATTCGTTTTTAGAATGATGGATTTTTTGTCTTTTATGATAATTCTTGTAAATGTCATGGCTATAAATAAAATTCTATTTAAACTTCAAGTTGTAACGAGACGGAATTAGACTTCAATTCACAAGATTGACAAAGAGAGTATTTTTATATCTCGGCGTGTTTCATCCGGATTTCAATACTCAACTGATGAGATAATGGATTTCAAAAATTTTCAATTACTTACAATTTGGTTTGGATTTAAAAAATGCTTTCAAAAAGAATAAAAGACAAAGTTGACAAAGATTGCGGGTTTTGTGTTGATTCGAACAAAAAATTATGGTATGACGCTGTTCAAGTCTTTGATATTGATAAAGACAAGTCTTTTATTGGGGATGTGATTGAAAAAGTGGCAGTTCTGACAGAAGGGAAATGGACAAAGTGTCCACAAATGGACTTATTAATATGGTGATACAAATTTGCAAAGTTTTTGACTTCAAGCGGTACACAAAACCTTTTAATTTTGGTCATGTTCTCAAAAACCCCGTATGTGTTAAAACACAAAATATTTACCAAGTCTTCGTCTAGCAGCTAAGTAAAACAAAATATAGTACAAGTTGGCGCAAAATTAATCACTCTATCGGAAGATGTTATAATTTTTACAAATGGCGTCGTGCGTCATATTTGACAATTATTGTGAACTAGACAGCTGCCGTATACACAGGCAAGCAATGGAGCGCTATACTCCGCAAGAACGTAATATAGTGTCAATTTTTTGTCCAATAAATCAGTCCATGGTGTTAGCGCAGCGTGAATTTTGACATCGATTTTCTTATCGTATTGCGCAAACCTTGCAAACATTTCGGCACTAACTACTCGACTCGAATGATTGGAACCACTGTAGAGCATGCGGGGCGTGGCCACCACCGGACTGGTCGTTCGGCCGAGAATATCGAGGTTGTGGCTGCCGATAAAGTGCCACGTAATTGGATATTACCAGACGGACCCTACAACGAATTTAAATAAAAGTAGTATACAATGTATACTATACTATGTATACTATACATATTCCAGTACAAAATGCCAACACTGCAGCAGTTAAAGCCTGCTAACTGTCTGTCTCGTGTGAATTACTGTCAAGCCATTCTCAAGCTCAACTACGAAAAAGACGATTTTGTGTAGAAAACAATCATGAGCTACGAGATGCATTTCCACTGAAGCAGTTACTTCAATAAGCCAGATCTTTAATTCTAGGGCACTGAATATCCGCGTGTGATGCACGAAGAGCAACTGAATCCACTCAAAGCCATTGTGTGCTGCGGCGTTCACGCGAGAGCAGTAATAGGGCCGTATTTTTTAGTACACCATCGGCAATATGGTCACTGTTACTGGCGAACGCAATAGGGCCATGATAAACGACTTCTTACTGCCGGAATGGTATGAGCGGGCCTTGGTGAACATGTGGTTTCAACAAGATGGTGCAACCGCACATACAGCACGAGCCGCAATGGATACTGTGAAGAAAGCGTATTCTGGTGGCGTAATCGTCCGTTTTGGCGATTTGACATGGCCAGCAAGATCGCCCGATTTAACCGTTCCAGACTTCTTTCTTTGGAGCTACTTGAATTCGCGGGCTTATGCCAACAAAGCCTAAGACAATCACATCCCTTACGGAGAATATTCTACAGGAATGCGAACAGATATCATCGGAAATCTTGCGGAAAGTCATGGAAAAATGCACTGAAAGGGGCACAAATGTGGCGGCTGCTAGTGCCACCTTCGGTGGTTTGACCACCAGTCCAGCGAGGAAAAAGTTGTGATTCCAGATACAATATGGTGGGCATAATGAAAGTTTTGTTCGATTAATCCAGCGGTATTATTCATAAGTGAAAGAGCAGTTTTTTCATCAAAGTTTACTTTTCAGACAATAACTAAATTCTTATTTTAGCGGAATTCTTTATAAATAGTCCAGTTAACAACAAAATATCGAAACAGCAATACAAATTTCAAATTTAGTGAAACTTTGAAATACAAAAATGGCGCTGAATTCAGTTGTTGAAAAAAATTAACAACGTGAACTTCATTTGAAACAACATACATAAATGGTTTTTCAATTGGCGCGGGTACATTTTGGCGGCCATGTTGTTTTGGTGACATATGTCAAATCTGTTGGTTATTAGTCAGTCGCTGATGCCAAATCTCCGGTGACAAATAACAGACTACAACTTGCAGAATTTTGCGTCAGGACCAGTGGCGGCTGGTGGGTTGTTGAACAGGTGGGTTGTTGAACAGCAAAGCGCTTACATTGTTTCGTCATAATTGGAAATTTTACTTGTTTATGTTCTTGTATGTTTAAAAAAATAAATATTAATATGGTAATCTAAAAATAAAGATGCAGTAATATTTTGTAATTTTTAAACCTTTTGAATTGGTGGTTCAGCGCACGAGCGCACTTAAGGTACAGCCGCCACTGGTCAGGACTTGGGCCTACACCGTTATAAGATCCAACTGACACTGAAGCTCGGAGCGTTTCGGAGAAGACCACAATTTTGGCCGAAAAATCACACTAGGTTCACCAGATGACAAGGTACCTCGAAAGGTTATCATTTGGTGTTGATTTTGAGCGAGCGTGGTCAGTGGTGAGCGCTATAGAACCATGATATCCAATTTGTTATGGTCCAAATTAACATTAGGTACTCGTACATTACATACGAAGTAGAGACACTGAAAGTACTGGCAACTGAGACCATCGGCTTAGACATTACAACAGAGAGAGAGACACAGAAAGAAGGAACAACAGAAAAAACACATCTAAGTACTAACCACTCACATTGATGCTTGATTTCACTTATCGACGCATTCATCAAAGCCAAGGCCGTTGACTGGTCCAAATTAAAATACGGACCTTGACGAAATGTGGTTCCAGTAGGACGGCGCACAGTGCGGCGACCAGTGGAAAAAAGTCAAAAAATATGACCTTCTAAAACCGGTTTTGAAAAATGCAAAATTATAGCCAGAACTTTAACTAGATGAACTGTAAAATTTTTTTCTGTAAAATGCAACTACAGCAAGCTATACAACCTCTTAAAGGTAACATGTCAAAAGTAGGCCATTTAGTGATGATCTACGAAGCGCTGCACCACGGAGTTAAATTGCTCCAAATAAACCGGTTTTTAATTGGATACTCTTTAGAAGGGTAAGCCAAACATATTATATTGTTTTTTTTTGCACTCAAAACCCTTCGATCGTTTTAAAAACGGTTAAGTAACGGTGTTTATTTCTCCCAAAACAGCTTATTTTCAAACTGCAGCATCTCGTTTTATTCACTTGTATTCATCAAAAAAAATTAGTAGGATATAAAGTGGGAAATACGATCTTTCCAAAAAGGTAACATTCATCCACGTCCGTCCACGTCCCTCCTTGTAACAACTGTTTGTTTCTCGTCTTTTTATATAGATAATGTGTACGAATAGGGAACTGTTTGAGATGTGGTTTTCTAATCCAAACGACCGATTTTCTGTTTTATTAGAATTTATACGAAATAAATTTAGAATTATCATTAGTTTGGAGCCGGGCCAAGAGCAAATTTTGAACAAACATGTTTCAAATCTGTGTGCAAATATTAATAAACGCTGACAAAAGTGCTATAATAACCGTTTTCGATTTATGGAAAAAAATAAGGACTGGCTCGATCATTTCCACTCTTACTATGAAACAAATGTGAACAATCAAACTAAAACATTTTTTTTAAGGTTATTTATATTACTTAAACAATATTTGCTTAAGTTGAAATAAAAAACAAATATTTAAGAAAAAAATATATTAAAATCAAGCTGTTTTGAATTTTTTCCTTATCTTGCACTGAATCAACGCACTGTGCGGCGCTACATGCCACACCGCGGACGCTGTGCATCATTGGTATTCTACATTAACGATTTAAGGGTAAGGTTATCTGTCGTAGAGATGCGTGAATTTGTCGCTAAGATCGTGCGATTCGACCCAGATAGACTTTTCTTGTGCTAATAAACTACAATCGGCTGATGCTCTCAAGATGAATACTACTCAGGCCAATGACATTGATTATGTTTACTTTCAGGGCAGTGGTGGTTTGTGGTTTATTGGAATAGTACTGTGACTTAACTTTGAGATATGAGACTTTCGTCATCTTTGATGGTACCAAAAGACAAATGTCGTTTTGTTGTTAGAAAAGTATATGAACAATATTAACACCAAAATAATAACAGCGTTGTTGGGAAAAGAAAAGACGACTCTTAGCACGTTACAAAAGGAATGAATTTATTTAGAACAAAATGTGTTTTATAAGGATAAGTACATAAATAAGTATATATGTATGTGTGTATATTGGAATTCAGCAAATAAATGTATATAGGAATAATTAATTCATATGTGTATATTTTATAAGTAGTGATGGGATAGTGAGTAGATATTTTGAATTAGTATTTATTGTATAACTCACAAACTACCCCTCAATGAATACAAACAAAAAAAATACTTCAAATATAATATTTTTAACAATTAAAGATTTTGACTTAAGTATTTATAGCATTTATACCTAAAAGATTTACAAATTTCATGTTTTATTTTCATTAAATTTTTCGTTAAGATGTCGGCTTTCATTTCATCGGTTGGTATGTATTCAAGCATAACTAAGGACTTTTCATAAACATCTCTGACATAATGGAAACGTATATCAATGTGCTTGCTACGTTGATTTCTGTTGATGTTGATTTCTCCCTCTTTGTTATTTATGTAAACACAAGAATCGTAGCTGCATCTCTTAAACCCAATCTTTTTTAAGACTTCATCTAGCCTGTAATTCCACTCACGTCCGGATTGTTTGAGACCATATAGCGCCTTTTGCAATTTGCAGACACGCTCGGGATACTTTGGATTGGTAAAACCATCCGGCTGGCACATGTATATCTCTTCTTTTAACCTCCCATTTAAATATGCACTGGTCACATCCATCTGATGGAGATGTAGTTTGTGCTTAACGGATAAGGCAAAAACAAGTCGCACTGTGGAATAGCGGACAACTGGCGAAAAGGTTTCGTAGAAGTCTATGCCTGGCCTTTGTGTACACCCTTTGGCCACCAAACGAGCTTTGTACCTCTCGATATTGCCACATTTGTCCCTTTTTAGGCTGAAAACCCACTTACATTTAATAGGATTCCTTTCAAGTGGAAGGTCAACTAGCATCCACGTATCATTGGCAACTAAGGTATCGTATTCTAATCTCATTGCTTGCTTCCAGTGCTCAGATTCTTCACAATGTAAGGCTTCTACAACAGTTTGCGGGATTTTCTGGGATTTATTTAAATAAAACAGCGTGTTATTACCTATGAATTGTTTCGTTTTGCTCCTTGTACCATCTGATACCAATTTTTTAGTACTTCCAAATGGAGCGTTGCCTTCTCCACCTTCAACATGTTCTGAACCTAGATCATAGATCTCTGGTTGTTTTATTATTTCTTCTACGGTGTCTTCGAACAAATCATCGCCTTCATCCTCCTCTTCAACATCTTGTTTAAATTGACTAGCATCGAGTTCTGGATTCTTTTGTATTTTAATTTCGTCTTTAACTGGTTCGAAAAACGCTTTATTATTATTATCTTTATTTGAATTCAGTTCGGGTATGACTTGGTTCTTGTTAAATTCCGGCATGCTGAGGAACTTGACATCACGGCTTTTTACCACCTTTCGTTGGTCAGGAATGTACAATCTGTACGCTTTGGCCTCAGCCGAATAGCCAACCATCACACAATCGATCCCCCTAGCCTGGAACTTCGACTTCCCAGGTTTTTTATTTAGCATGACACCTAAACGACCAAATAATTGAAAATGAAAAACATTGGGTTTCTTACCACTCCAGCTCTCGTATGGGGTCATTGAAGGAACTGATCTTGTTGGCGACCTGTTCCTTATGTAAGCTGCAGTATTTACTGCTTCTGCCCACATCATTTCAGGAAGATCAGAGTCTAAAAGCATGCACCGGGCCATTTCAACAAGGGTCCGGTTCGCACGTTCGGCAACACCATTTTGCTGAGGTGTGTACTCTGCAGAAAACTGCCTCCTTATACCGTGATTATTCAAAAATTTTCCGAATTCGTCGCTCAAATATTCGCGACCATTATCGCTTCGAAGAATCTTAATTTTTTGACCCGTTTCTAGTTCTACTCGAGATTTAAAACTTTTAAAGGCATTAAAGACTTCAGATTTGGCTTTAAGAAATTCAACAGAAATCTTTCTCGATTTATCATCTATAAATGTCACAAAATAAACCGCACCACCGAGAGAACGAACGCGCATTGGCCCGCACACATCACTGTGTATGAGATCCAGAATATTTTCACTTTTCTTTATGGATTCCTTTGGAAAAGGCTTGCGTGAAATTTTGCCTTTTAAACATATTTCGCACTGGATATTTTCTGGAAAACTTGTTAAGTCAAAACCGCGCACCATATTTTCTTTGCCTAAAAGTGACAAGCTTTTTATATTTAAGTGACCGAATTTTTTATGCCAGTCATAAATTTTACTTTCGGGTTCGACCATTGACATAAACGCTTTGCAGTTCGACACATTTTTCACAATATATAAATCGCCTTGCCTTTCACCGCACAAAATTAAATTACCACACTTGTCTTTTAACATCGCTTTGTTTTGACTAAAGTTTACCTTCATGTTTCTATCGGTGGCCTTACTAATTGAAATAAAATTTGTTTTGAGCTCAGGCACAAATAACACATCGCGAAGTTTTATTTTATAAGAATTGGTTTCGATTAAAATGTCACCTTTTCCAGAGCTATATATGAATTTATCCGCGGCAAGTTCAATTGATTCCTTATGCATGGTTAACTTTTCAAAGAAGTCTTTTTCACAACATAAATGTGAAGTTGCGCCGCTATCTAAAATCCATGTGTCTCTTTTTAGCTCCCCAGAACTTATGAGATTTAATAATGCAAAAGAAGCCGTCTGCTTGGTAAAACCTTTGTCTCTTTCACTGCATTGAGAGACGAAATGACCTTTCTTTTTGCATCTAAAGCATCTCACTCTAGCTGCATTGCTCCCACGTGACTTGTTCTGCTGGTATGTTTGTCGATGAAAATTAGATGGTTTTCCTCTTACATTAGCCAAAAAGGCCATTTCCCCATCAGATTCCTTCTTGTCTCTATCTCTTCTCTGTCCCTCTTCTGCCAATTTAACTTTTAAATTGGCTAGGTTCGGAAGTTCATCCCTCGTCTCTATCGCTACCACGAAGTTCTCATAAGACTTCGGTAGGCTAGACAAAAGGATAATACATAGAAGCTCCTCTTTGAGATCTACTTCTATCTCCTTTAATTTTTCAACCACATCTAAGAACGCATCCATGTGGTCCGAAATCACCTGATCTTCCACCATTTTCAATGATAAAAGTTTTCTATATAATGTCACCTTTCTAGCTGGACCAGTGGGCTGATGTAGAGCTTCAAGCTTGTTCCAGGCATCCATTGAAGTTTTACAATTCCGAATGTGGTTCAGCTGTGATGCTTTAACGCAAAGGAAGATCGTTGCGAGAGCCTTCTCATCTTTAAGCATCCATGCTTGCTGGTCTTCTACTTTTTGAGACTCCTTTGTGATGCCTCCACTGACGTACGGCCAAAGTTCATTATGAATGAGTACACTTCTCATTTGAATTTTCCAACCGTCATAGTTCTGCCCTTCGAGCTTATCAATATTCAAAAACGAACTCATGATTTAATTTCGTATGGAAAATACTAAACAACTTTAGGTACTGCAATTAACTTAATGTTTCACCGACTTTCAATAAGAAAAACGCTCTGGGCCCATAACCCTTGTTGGGAAAAGAAAAGACGACTCTTAGCACGTTACAAAAGGAATGAATTTATTTAGAACAAAATGTGTTTTATAAGGATAAGTACATAAATAAGTATATATGTATGTGTGTATATTGGAATTCAGCAAATAAATGTATATAGGAATAATTAATTCATATGTGTATATTTTATAAGTAGTGATGGGATAGTGAGTAGATATTTTGAATTAGTATTTATTGTATAACTCACAAGGGTGAAATCGATCACGGTTGCCAATTCACATCGCCTTCGCGTAAGATAACCATGATGGGAAATCGATCGCCCAATATGTCTATTGGCACGGGCTGTTGTGCGGCACGACGACGTGTAGTTGTGTTGAGACCATATGTCTTCGGTGTCCATATCATATAATACGGCGTAAAGGAAATTGGTTATCATCCACCGATAGTTTTCGCCATTGACAATGTTGGCCTTACCAAAGTCGTTCTCAAAGAATTAAGGATCGATGGTGCCGCCATTCAAAATCCATATCAAACAGTGACTTTCTCCGGATGCCTTGCAATTCGGTGGATCACGTGTGAATTGCGATTTTCGCAAATTCGACAGTTTTGCTTGCTGACGAACACATTCGTCCAGAAATGGATGACCTTCCGGGCGAGGCTTGTGAAACGGAAGACCCACTTTCATAGAACAAATAAATCATTTCCTTATGTTGTTTATGCTACATCTCTCCATGTTGGTTTGGGAATGGTCCATAAGTTACAGCAATTACCTGCCAATGTTCAAAAATCCCTATTCCAAAGCTCTTTGTAAGCTACTATAGAATCTCTGTTTGACTATGAATATATCTAAGTCTTTTAGGCTACCCGACCTTGCTAGTGGTTTTCAAAGTGAATTACTGGCTAACCGAAACACGGATATTATCAATGACAGGCGGTTGTAACTAATTCTAATACATCATCCTCCAAATTGGCCCAGTAATGTCAGAATGAATTTGCTAGCCTCAATATTCACCTTAATGTCACTCTTTTCTGGGTTCCGGGTCTTTGTGGCGTTTCGTAATGAACGGTTGGATGAGCTGGCCAGGGGAATATAATCCCTTCATAACTCACTTGCGGAAAGAGTCAATATTCCGTTCTGAGTCATCAAGGCCAATATTATCTGAATTTTTCAAACCGTTTGTGGAACAGTTTAACTAACTGTATTATATCGAAAGATTTGGCTCACCTATAATAAATCCCAAACACTTGATCTGATACGAAAACCAGGTAAGACATATCCAGGATCATAGCTACCTGTTGCGGACATTGGCCAAATGGAGAGCATGCAGCGAGGCCAGGCATTACTCACAGTCACAACACTCACTGTCATAACTGTGGAGATCAGCGGGAAAAGGATACAGTCTTCCATTTTTCCTGCAAATTCCCTTCTCTGACCTAATTTAGAGCAGAATCATTAGGAAGCATATTTTTTGACGACATTGATGAACTTTCAGAAATGAAGCTCAAAGACTTGATCTCATATCGTAACGCAACGAAATGGCTCTAGGACGAACTTCGATTATTTCTGCGCCGTGCCCTCCGATTGATTCGACGGAGGTTTACGGTGCACAGTGGCGGTATGATCAATCAATCGGATTGACTACTGTTCCAGCACCAGTCAGCAAGCTGCCTAGTTTGGCACAGTGTAGATGGTGTGGGGTGAGTGTGGTGGTCAGGTTGAGAGAGTGATCCATTTCCGTATGATTGTGCTAAAGAAAACCCAAGAGGCATCAAAACCTACTCGATCCTTTCTTCTTTGTGAACCTAATCCAAACTGGATGCTTCCGTGTGAATGTCTACAATATGCAATATCAGTTCCATCCACAGGTTCACACAATGGTATCAAAATGGCGCACTTCAGTGCTATTAGGGACACAGGGCTACTCTGTCAGTGCTCGCCTTTTGACCTATGTACCTATCTCTGTCTTTGGGAGCAACAAAACCACAAATTACAGTATTTTTTTTATCAAAATCTAAAATAGGAACAAACAATAATTTGTTTAAAAATTGATAAAAATTTTCAAGTTCGAAAATATTTGTTTCAAAATTAATTCACTGAAATAAAATAATTTAGAAACAAAATACGGGTTTTTCTGATCTTAACCCAAATAACACGCTATAACCTTTAACCCTTAGCTGCACCTGTGGGGTCCAGGTGACCCCAGGGCTATTTAAATTACAATAAAACATACAATTTTCAAAAAATTGGAATTGTGGCTCCATCTGTTATTAGTTGAAGCATACCTCTTTCCCCTAAAACCCATAGTACGATGATATGCGTGCTAGTATCGTTCCGGCAGTCGTTGGAAGTGGTGTGGTGCCGTTTAAGACCCCAGTGTGGCAGTTATGATTATTTAAGTAATTTTTGTTTTACTGTGTTTTGGATCTATTTCTCTTAAATAATCTTAAGTATAATATTTTGACTGCTCAGAATTTTTTTTACAACGTTTATAATATTTATATTAGTAAATTTAGTCGTTACCATTAGATGGCATACAATTTGCGCAATAGGACATTGCGACAAGAAATGATCGAGGATGATTGTAACAATGGCGTTGCTGAGAATATTTTGGATACTGAAGTCGATGATGGTTCTGAGTCTGAATTCAACGTATCTGATAGTTCATCTTCATCGGAGTTAGATGTAGAGATGGAAGACGCAACTTTCGATCCACGTCTCTTACAGTCTCGAGCACGCGGTCGACCTACGTCGCACTATGGGACCAAATGATGAAATCCATCTCAAAAATGGTTTTGGTGAATTTCGTAATTTGAAAAATCTAATGATGGGATTATATACTAGAAATAGGGTTGTTCCTAACACAGTAAATTTTTTGTATCTTACTTTTGTTCTAGGTACCTAAAATTACCGTTAAAAATGACATTTCGATATTTTTATTTTTTAGAATTGTTAGAAGTGAGAGTTTGAAGTCAATTATTTCGTATTTTTCTGGACAGCATGTATAAGTATTATACCTTTTTGAAAAGCCCAAGCCCTCTTCTTTACAAAACAGTTATATTTTTTTTAATTAAGTTCACCAGTAAATTAATAAAAAAAATGAGTAAGGTGCATGGTTTTAGACCATTATTTTATTACTTTTAGCTCAAAATTTAAAAAAAAAATGTTATTTTTTGTCAAAAGTTAAAAAATATAACTGTTAAAACATGTGCAACACATTTTCATAAACATCATATAAGTGACTATGTTTCCACAAAATTTTTAAGTTTTTATCATTTATTTCCAATATTATTAAAATTCTAAATTTTACTTTTAGAATAAAATATTTTTTGTTTTCCAATTTTACTTCCTTACTCATATTTATATCAAAAAAAAAATCATAATTAAATAAAAATAAATGCCAAGCATCTGATGGTGGGAAGGGGTGTGTGGTTTATGGTTGCATATAATACAAATGTAGGTACATAGGTATAAATAACACAAGCATTATTTGACGAGGCTTAAGAACTTTTAGACATTAATTAATATACCTAGTAATAAGGTGTACTTTTGAATTCCTTTTTTTTTTGTCTTAAAGGCGAAAAACTTTCATATATCAAAAAGGGGCGTGGCAGTACACGGATTTTACTAAAAATAAATAACACTTTTCATAAACTCACTTCTTCATTTAAAACTTAATTTAAAAAATGCCTGCTCTTAATGAACTTTAAGCTGAAAATAAAAAAGGGGAGTGAAAGTAGGCGGGAAAGTAGGCAGAAAAAATATACATGCGATGTCTTAAGTTTAAAAAACCTCAAATACAGATTTTCGGCTGCCTGTACACTAAAAATAAGAAAATAACGAAAATTTGAAAAATATGGGAGTGGTAGTGGGCGGATTTTACAAAAACTACTTTCAAATGTTTTCACCGGTAAAAGAAGAAAACTGTACAAATTTCATCCAAATTGTTGCAATAATTCTTGCTCCAACGAATTTTTCCCATATAAATTAACCAAAATCTACAAATTTGTTATTTTATTTTATTAAAAAAAAAATAAAATAATTTATTTCTATTTGAAACGTTTTAATATTTTAAATTCTTAGTTATACAAGTATAAATGTGCAAAATTTCCAAAAAAAATATTGAGAAACGAAAAAGTTATGGATTTTTGAGATGGTTTGCACCATTTGGTCCATAGTGCGTCGAAACTCTTCATAGTACAAAATAAAAATACTTTTTTTCTGAGACAAATATGAAGTATTTTTTTTCTTGAAGGTATACATCTTGAGAGTATCTCATTAAATTTTTAGCTCAAAATATTAAAAAATGAAAAAAATAGAATTTTTTTGGTGAAAATGATCATTTTCACCACTTTTTTTCAATTAACAATTTTTTTATTAATAATAAATATGAATATTTTTCTTTAAACCTACTTCATCTTATAAAATACATATTTATGATCAACACAGAATTTTTTCAAGCAAAAAAATTCAATAGCTGCCTCACAATACGATATTTTGTTGTTGGAGCATTTCGTACCCCAGTGTGGCAGCTATGTTATTCTACAGAAGTGTGGCAGCTAAGGGTTAATCCCATTTTATGCAAGTCACCCTGTGAATTACTCTGTAAAAATTACCGTCTTACTACAATTTACAGAAAAACTTGTTATTTGTTGTGTCTGATTTCGAATAAGTTAACAGAAAGAGTCAGTCGTTCATAAGTAAATTTTAATATTTTCTGCAAAGGGTTATAATTTTTATCGATTAAATTCCTTGCGTTACATCCTTGGCCAAATTTTACAGACGAAATGATCTCCAATACTCAATTTAAGAAAAAAATATAAATTTTGTATTTTTATCCACCATGCTAATTATATTTTTTTTTGTCTTAATTCCAGAACACAACACCACTGTGGGATGACTTCCTCGCAAAAGCTGGCAAATTACATGCGTGTCTTAGGTAAGTGACAAGGAACGGTTTTGAATTTAACGCTTTGATATTAATTTTTCCACTAAGTTTGGTTTTTTTTCCGGTGCATTCAAATTGCTGCACTGTTTTATAGTCACACTTGAAATTCTTGTTGCTTGAGTTTTATTTTCCATTGATTCCTCTTGTCATGGCAGTGGCTGCAAAAAAAAAAAATAACGAGTTCCTTACGTTCTAATTCCCACACAAAAAAGTGTCGGTCACCTGAGACTGAGACGTCTTGTTCGCTTGATATCCGATAGGTACTTCATCTGCCTCTGGCATCAGCCACTATACCAGCACCATCACTTCTTAGCACATTCATCTTCTAGATGAAAAATAGAGAACACTCTTCCAGAACGGGCCGTTCCGCCATCCATGCACACGAGTTCGACGAGAAGACGAAAACATCTTATTCCATATACATATACCTACATAATGCCGCGAGACATTACCATCGCACTTTGCAAGGTCCACGGGGTTCCAGTTCCCACTGGAGCAGAGAGACTCTTGGCGATGTTGATGACGCGGGCGCTCGTTGGTTCCTTCACGTTTCTATAGCTGTGTTTTGGTTAGATTCAGTGTTCCATGGCTATGGCCTATTATGTAGCATGCAATTATTTCGTTGCAATTTTCCTCAGCGTTTTGACTTTTGAGTCTTCGTCGTTTTGCATCTTCTCTTAGCAGCGGGAATTCTTGCATCTTTTATGGATGATTCTAGAGAGCAAAGGGGCTTTGGGGTATATTACATCAAATGGGTTGCCTTTTTCTGTTAACTTCGGATCGGAGTGAGATTTCAGCTATTTAGGTCAGGAATAGGTTATAATTTAACGAGGAACGTTGTTTTCCTAGGAAACAACAAAGGTGTGCTTCTGGACCACTTTGGTCTACCTAACTAAGCAGGTGTTTATGTTCCGAACGTTAGTGGCTTAATAGCAGGAGATAACTGGTTTTGTATTTAAAATTTGAAGCCAGACATTATGTAAGAGTTCAGACAAGCCAGTTCAGAGGCGTATTTTATCCTTGGCGATATCTTTAGGAGCTCCAGCTCTGTTTATAGTGTGACTTTTATTTGATTGAATGTGCATACGTAGATATGGGGAGAGAGATTATTTTTGATTTATTATTATTTATTACATATTCAGAAGTGCTGTTTGGAAATAGTCTGAATTACTTGCACCACACGGGTTTCCTGATTTTTGTCCGTGCAGGCGATTGAACCATAACAAAAATAATTGTGATGAAATTGGTAGAGCAAAGTTTTTTTTTTAGTTTGTATGTGAAAAAGGGGAGTTCAAGTTTATTATGTCATCGATGGAGGATTGTGGATCTCACCAGTCCTTCATAAGCTCCAGGAAAAATACAGTCATAAGTTTCCACACACATCTCCCAAAATGAAAACCATTTTCATATTGCGTCTCAAAATAAATTGGGCTAATTAAACTTTAAGATATCCCAAAGAAATTAAGACTTCTCCCCTGTGTGGCTTGAAGACGGGTCCAGCTGGACCACAAAGCTTCGGCAATAAGTATCGTGAGGAATGTGAAGCTTTATCGCAAATGTTTTCGAATTGGGCGTAAGAAATCTTTGATTTTGAAATGCAGTATCTTCGACCCCGTGAAAGGCACCCTAGTCTCTTAGTCTTGCCTTAACACAGGGTGCGTTTTATGTTCCAGGTCGATGTTTTTCTTGTCAATCACTTAAAAATGAATTACAATTTTATGATTTATATTTTATTGATTGAATATATATTCTTTAAAATTATGCATGGAATATGATGTCAGTTAAGTGGGCGTCCCTTGCCGTGGTGCAAATAACGATTTCACAGACTTCTGTTGTACTTTCGGCGATATCGTTTCTAGGGTTGTTATTAAGGTACTAGTACGGTCTAGAATGCCAAAAAAACGCATGATTTTTGTGAATTTTTTTCTCGGAACCTTATTAGGTAATTACATAATTTTTTTTTAAATAATGAATACATGCGTCAAAGTACAAAAAAAATTTATTTTTTTTTAATTTTCGAATTTTGGCCGAATTATAGAGTGCGCAAACGTCGACTCATCAAAAAATACATGGTCCCATGGCGGACAGTTAATCTCAGAATTGGCTGAACTGAAACAAAAAAAAAAAACAAAATGGGTTATTTAAAGGAAGGTATCTTACGAGACAATTTACCACAATTTGTTTAAAAAGTCAAAACAAAAAAAAAAATATCGAGGTTTGAAAAAAAAAATTTTTTTGGAAATGTTTTTGGCCATTTTTGGGTCGCCATTTTTTTGTTCATAATTTTTTGGTCAAATTGTGGTAAATTGTTCTAGAAAACATAAAAACAAGATTAAGAGATTAACTGTCCGCCATGGGACCATGTATTTTTTGATGAGTCGACGCTTGCGCCCTCTATAATTCGGCCAAAATTCGAAAATTAAAAAAAATAAATTTTTTTTTGTACTCTTGACACATGTATTCATTATTTAAAAAAAAATTATGTAATTACCTAATAAGGTTTCCGAGAAAAAAATTCTTAAAAATCGTGCGTTTTTTTGGCATTCTAGACCGTACTAGTACCTTTAGCATTAAGCTGTGGTTTGATTTGCTGATGGACACCTTTTCCTTCAACTTCCACCCATAAGATGAAATTGGGAGGGGTCAAATCAGGGGATTGTCGTTACCACTCGATATAACCACTTTTTAACATTAAAATAAAAAAGTCGCGTAATTTTTTCCGTGTATTTACAACAATTATTTTAATAATCATGCTTATTTTGACATTCTCATGAAAAGTCTATTCGTTAGAATGATTCTATTCCTTCGAATGAACTTTCTTAATTTTGAGATTCGAACGAATAACATTCATTTGCGAAAGATAGCATAAAATGAACTTCAAAAAAGATACATTTTCATTATCAGATGTTTGACATTTACTATATTTCTATTGGAATTAGTATGACGGTTTTACATTTTTTTTTTCTAAACATTTTATAGATGTTGGATAAATAATCAAGAAACAAAATAAATAGTACACTTTTTCATTATAAAGTAAAGTTTAACCATAAAGAACTACATACTTATTACATTTTTTGTGTCAACTCAGCTGTTTTAAAACTATTCTTAAAAAAAAAAAGTTGGTCATGACGCGTTCTAAATTTTAATTTTTTTTTCGTATACACTTGGTCACACTAAAATATCAAAAACAAAAGAGAAGTGTTTGTGAAATGTCAAAACCAAAAAGTGAAATGTTTGTTTATTTGTAATTGTTTTGTTTATTGTCTAATAATTTAAATTTCTGTGATAAAAACATAAAATAATAAATAAAAAATAAAAATATTGCATTTGTGTTGTTTATAAATGAAGATGGTGTTGAAGAAGTGGAAGGATAGTGGATGTTTTCCGTATCAACGCGGGTGGTAAAAAAACCCTTTGCTACCTCCGGGTTTTCTTCCATTATTTTAATTAACTTTTCCTTTTGTTCGCGGTTGGTCCAGTTGGAATGCGACCTTTAAACATAAAACAACAACAAAAATAATAAAAGTAGTTTATTTTCCATGAAATAATTAAAAACTTACATGTTTTGTTGTTTACTCGACAGAAAAATTCAAACGACACAAAAATGACATTTAATTCTATTCTTTCGAATGTCAAAATTGAATTAGCTTTCGCAAATGGATGAACTTTCTATGGATTGGGTGAACTTTCGATTTGTTCGATTAACATTCTAATCGCCGAGTCTCAAAATGAAGTTTCAACGAATTCGACTCACTTTCTAACGAAAGAGAATGTCAAAATAAGCACCAATATGTTTTGATAATTTTAACACATTGTTGCTGCGTTATCGACCAATTTCTACGACTGTCAAATGACAACTGACAAATTTCAGTCACACAAAACTGGCAACCAAATAAAATCGACCTAAAACATTAAACGCACCCTGTACTTGGTCGATTTTGATTCGTAAACCACGTCATTATGGAAAGTACGTTAGATTGTCACACAAAAGTTCTGGCAGTCGATATAATAATAATTCTCTTTCGATGAAGAAACATCCTCCAAGAGTATCCCATGTCATGAAAAAGTGCCTCCTATCTAAGCCATTCGGATTTGACCTGCAGACAATTTTAAACTTGTTGTTGTTCTTGTCATTATAGGGCCTAGGTCTCTACGAGTTGTCCACCACAAAAATGTAATTCAGACTTAGAGCGTTTCATTTGTTACGGTTCTGATTCTCAATGTTTTTAACGACTGGATGATTAACATTATATTCTAAATAAGTAAAATCGAATAAGAATTTAAAATCGAACGCATAATGGATACGGGTGCAACGGGTGTGACCCTAAAAAATCATAGATTTAAAATATAACATATATACTATTGATCATTCTTTTTGAAATTACCCGAAATCTTATTTTTACTTTCAGTTTTTAAAAACAAAGCTGCTTAAAATTGTCGTGAATTTAAGTTAGAAATTTTAACATGTGTGCCAAATAAATGTTCACCCCTATTACAGTTTAACGAATGTCGGTAACAATCCCTGCACCACCGACATTTTGTTCAACTTATATGGTATTACAGAATTCGCAATCCATTCGCACTCCATACAATTTCTGTCATTTTACATTCGCACCAATTTCGAGACGAATCTGAAGTGAATTTTTGATTAAACGAAAATAAACAATGGAGAGTACAAAAATGTAAGTCAAAAGCTTATCATACTGAATGCTAAAGTGTTTGTTTAACAAGTTTTAATAGAAAACGCACAAATAGCAACGCAACCAGAGAGCAAGAAATCTAAAAAAAAAAGATCACACGGTTGGTTTTGAACCGTCCCCCATCTTCGTACTAACCACTCTCAACGATGCTTGATTTCGTTGACCGAAAGCGATACTATTATCACAGCCAGTTGAATAAATGTTTGTAGCTGACAGTGTCGATACGAAAGTTCATAAATGATAAGGTAATTTTAGGAATCGACAATGTAGTTCATCCGACGAATTTCATAATTGAGTTTTACAGCGGATTGGGTCAACTCACCGGGAGCAAAATTCTGCGAATTCTGTAATAGACATGGTTACCTCCGGTTAACTCCGTATGAAGGAATCGGAAGTTATTGTCATATTACTGACTTTACTTAACCGTGTTCCGATCCTCGAAGGGTATCTGCCTGAGATATAGCAGCTTTCCATCCTCTGCGATGCCGAGTACGCTGCTTCCAATCATCTAGGACAAGAGCTCTGGCATCCGCGATGGCTTGGGCTTTAAACTGGAGGTTCGGTCTTCCTTGTCACCGTGACCTTCTTCTTCTTAGTTTCCGGTTACTGTTGGCAGCAACACTTTAACTCCTCCTGGAGCATAGGGCGTCAACCAGATCCTTCCATCTCTCTCTATTCCCAGCACGATACCTCAGCTCTGCCCACGACTGCAAATTTAGGGACCGAGCTTCCTTCATGACTGTTGATCTCCATGTTCCCTTTGGTCTTCCAAGCCGCCTCGCACCTTGAGAATTCTATTGAAAGCACTGCTTTGCTATGTTGTCATCAGGCTTCCTCAGTGTGTGGCCGATCCAGCGCCATTTTCTTTTGCTTGATGTCATCATCTACTTTTGTTTGCCCAGTCCTAAGCCACAATTCATTGTTTGATATTGTTTGTGGTCACCGGATCCTTAGGATGTAACGCAGAAAACGGTTGACAAAGCCTTGTAACCTTCTTGAGATGTTGGTAGAGCATTTCCACGTTTCACAAGCATAAAGCAGCACAGATTTGACATTGGATTCAAAGAGTCTCAACTTAGTACGAAGCGATATTTTTGTGAAGCTCCACGGTGGAGAAAGCATTTCGAATGCACTACGAGCTTTATTTATTCTATTGACGTCCAAGTCTGTTCCACCGTCGCACAGTGGGGCAAAAGCAGTGGTTTCGTGCGATAAATTATTTTGAAAAGTTTAAAGTGGCTTGTTGTGTTTTAAAGCCTTGTATAAGAGTAAAAATTTGTTCAAATTTAATTTTTATTATGAAAAAAAAAAAATAAGAGGGCTGTTTAAAGATAAATTTACTTGTTTACACCAAAAAAAAATCATTATTTTAACGTTTATTATTAGGGATAATGTAGTTTTTTCAAAGACGAATGTGTTGTTAATAATAAATATACAAAGAATTAAATAAATATGAAAACTATTAGTACAATTTTTAATTTTTGAACCAAAAATTTATATTTAAAAATTATTTTCTAATAATCCTCATAATTAACATTTAATAATACATTTAATATTTAATAAAATTTTGTTCGTTCATTTGCAAAAGTAATATTCTTCTCATCAAAAATATTAAAGCATCTGAATGAAAATCTTTTTTACCAACAAAAATGTTCTGAGACTTGATAACAGAGGATCTGACGAAATCATCATTCTATTAAAAATATCTAAAAATTTTAAAATCTTGGTTTCGTGATTCTAAAGTTTCTTCACTTAACTGACCAATCGCTAAAAGGCAAGTAGAAGCAACTGAATGGCCGTGAATTAATACATATTAATGCACTGTTGTACTCATATAGTACCAGGGATGCAGTCTAATGAAATATCGGGCTGTATCTTCACGTTCACAATAGCTTTTGAATTTTTCGAGGTTGAGCTTAAAACCACTTGAAAGGCATTGCAAAATTATATAAAACTTTTGAATTAAAAGTTCATCAATTCCAGTTTGAAATTTTTCAAGCCTTGTGGAAGCTCGCGTATATGAGTTTTGCTACATAACGTCTCACGTCGTCTTACTTAAAAAAAATTGGCATCAAAAGCCTTAAGTTAAATTACTAAATAAAAAAGAAATTAATTCCTATGAAATGAAAATAAAAATCCTTTATAAAACTATCATAAATATTTTAACTGAGTAAGGTATAAGTATTTTTACCCTTTACTTTGTTTTGTTTTTTGCTTTGCTTTGTTTTGCTTTGGTGTGTAAGTTTTTTTTTTATTTCGGTAATACTTTTAATATTATTACATTTCTATACAGAAAAAAAAACAACAACCATATTCAAGAAATATTAGAAAAATAACAAGAAGTTATCAATGCTGTTGATCAAAATTGTATCAAAAAAGGCCGTTATTAAGATATTCGCTAGTGTACGAAGTTGAAAGAAATAATGTTGTGAAATTAAGCTGCATGACCTAACCTTTTTACAAGGAATACAAACTTAAAAAAAATCGAACAGTTTTGTTTTCTGAGATTAATACAACAAGAAAACAACAATCGACACTCTTGAAAAACCCCAAGCACTATTTTTCTTAAATAAAAAAAAAATATTTCCGGCAAAAGTTTAGCACTTCTGCTTTCACATTTATAATAAGGAAATATGTCTTAATTATGTACAATTAATAGATCTGCTAAACTTTTGCCGGAACAAAAGATATTATGCAAAAATTAAAACAAAGTGTAAAAAAAACACTCGCACTTCAAACCCCTTAATTAATTATAAGAATATTTTTTTTTTTCATTTTTGAAATAAACAAATAAAATCAACACATCTTTACCTTCCCTGGGCATATTTTATATTTTTAATCGCACAACAAATGACAAAGATATTGACAAAAACAATAGGAACTACTTTATTTACTTTTTCCGAATTGCAAATTTCACAATGAACTTGTCAACTTTGATCGCTGCGCTAACTTAGTGCAAAACATAAAAACAAAAAAAAAATGCAATTTTCATATCACAAATAAAGTATATTTTGTGAAAATTATCAGTTTTTTCTTGTTTACCAAACATTTCAAAGTAACATTTTGCGCACCGATCTCTATGGAGCTGCCCCAGTGTGCGTCGGGTGCCAGATAACTACCCAGATAGTTAAACTGAGTGACCTCTTCTATTGTCTCCTGCCTCACAATAACCTGTTGTTGTTGGTTCCGGCTGGTGTGCATTATTTTTGTCTTTTTGGCCATAATCCTTAAGCCAGTCACCTCACCATTTTGTTGAAGGGAGTAACACATTTGTTTTAGGGCTCCAGTTCCGTTTGCCATTAAGCAGATGCCGTCAGCATAGTCCAAATGGCTAAGCTTATGAAATAGGCCCCACTGTATACCAAGTCTCTCATCTTCACCCACCGTGGCAGTCATAACATCATCGATTGCAAGTAAGAATAAGATCGGTGACAGTACATCACCCTGTCTCACTCCTTGTCGCACCTCAAAAGCATCGGAAAGCTGTCCACTGTGCAAAACAACGCACCTTGCGTTGTTGTACGATTCTTTTATAAGAGCAACAATTTTATCAGGAATTCCTCTAACAGCAAGCGATCTCCAGATAGCATCGCGACTGACACGATCGAAGGCCTTTTCGAAGTCAACGAACTTGAGGTAAAGCAGCGATTGATACTCCGATGATTGTTCAAGAATAATTCGCAAGGTGTTAATGTGATCGGCGCATGATCGACCACTGCGAAATCCCGCTTGATGCCTCTTGAGAGTCGACTCGATCTTGGATTTTATCTTTTCGAGAATAATAGTTGCCATTAACTTGGGAAATACGGCCAAAATGGTGATACCACGCCAGTTATTACAATTCTTAAGATCACCATTCTTCGGTACCTTGACGATAACTCCGTCTTTTCATTCCCTGGGAAAGGTTTCGTTTTCCCAAATAGCCTCAACAAGTGGCAACAATATATCAGCTGCCAAGTTGGGGTCTGGTTTGAGCGACCTTAGGAGCTGGTATTCGAAGACTCTCTTTGCTGTCCATTCGCTCAATGTGACCGAGCCAATGTAGTCGACGTATTTTGGCTTTCTGGACTACATCCAAATCTTGGTACAGTTGATAGAGTTCGTGGTTATATCTTCTCCTCCATTCGCTCTCCTCGCACACAGGGCCAAATATCCGTCGAAAAATCTTTGTTTTGAAAGAGCTCAGTATCATCTCTCTCTTCCTGCTTATAGTCCAATACTTGGCGCCGTATAGCAAGACTGGTAATATATAGGTTTTGAAGAGCGTGCACTTCGTTTTAAGAGTGAGGAGTTTTGAACTGATTTGTTTGCTAAACCGAAGAAGCACCGGCTTCCTAGGGTAATTCTTCGTCGGATTTCCATTAAGGTAACTTAACCTAACTTACTATCAATAGTGACTTTTTGCCCTAATCGGTCGACAAATGTTTGTTTGTTTGTTGAAAGCATTAACTTAGTCTTGTCCTCATTTACTTTAAGGCCAACAAGTCTCGCCTGATCTTCAACAGCCGGGAAAGACTCTATTTAGGAACGTTGGGAAGGTTATGTCGATATCGTCCGCATACCCCAACATTTGGACAGATTTATTGAATATAGTGTGCTCGTAATTTAAAATTACTTAACCGCTCACAGTGGTCAAAATTGCCAAAAGTTTCAACAAAAAACGAAATTTAAATGTTTTTGTTTTAAAATTTTGTTTTTAAAATTTTAAAAGGAAAATAAAAGATGCTTTTTTAGATTTAACAAAATATTATTATAATAAGTCGTTTGATTAAAAAAAAATTGGTTTGTATTCAAAAGTAATAAATTTCATTTCAATATTTTCGTTTGAAGACAAAATATATTTCGGTTAATTACGTCTTAGTTTTTCTTTTGAAATTTAAAGTAAATCTTAAAAATAAAATTAAATATTAAATTACTTATCCTTTAATAAAAAAGAACAAAATCCAAAAATAACTGACCCGTTTTTGAGATATGTATATCGAATCTTTAAAAAAAAATGGAATGTTTTTTAACTTTCTAGAAGCTTCTGTATACAAAATTTAAAAAAAATTGTTTCTGCAATATCTGCAGATCGTAAAAATTAAGCGAAACAGAAAAATTTGTATCAAGATTCTTAGTGCTGTTTTTGAGAAAAATACTATTTACGAAAACCATTTTTTAACATTTGTATGCTCGGTACCTTTATTTTTAGATCATTTCTACATCCTGTTGATAGTGTTGAAAAAAAAATATAAATTGTCAAGTTTAAGAAAATAACATTCATGTGGTTTTCGAAATTTTTTAAACATTTTTTTAATTTAAATTCACACTGCTATCCAAACATTTTAGGAACTTGGGCATAAAAAAAATATCAAAATAAGTTGTAAAGTTTTTGGCAAAATTGATTACAATAAAAATGGTAACCACTTTTTTTTAACTGTAATTCATTCATTGTATTGATTTTTACTTTATCTGTTTAACAGACTTAAAAAAAAAAATATTTCTAAAATTTTCAAAAATAAAATGCCCGACTGCGTAGCAGTAAAAGACTTACAAATTCAAAATTGCAGGTTATTAGAGAAAAACTGTTCATAAGCATAAAATAAATTTTTTAAATGACTAAAACAACTCCGCTAGTACTTAGTTGGAGATAAAAATAAGATGCCTTGTGATAAAAGCAAATATTATCATAGTTAATGCAAGAACCAATATTATAAGTCGTTGTAGTGGTTTCTTAAAAAAAAGCCTTGATATACCTACAAAATTTTTAAAACATTTAAAAAAAATTGTGGTACGCCAACTTAAAGTCTGTATTATTGTACGAATAGAAATTATATTTGCAAACAAAAATATTGAGCTGTGTTTGAGATATCGAATTTTCAAGAAAAAATTATTTTTTTTGTTTTCAAAAATTCAAACAATATTTTCTTAAAGCTTTGAAATGTAATGTTCTTCAAACTTTTTCGATGCTTTTCTATAAAAAATTGTACCGATAATGAGAAGTTCAAAAATTTTAAAAATGGTTCTATAGTAGGTACGGTCAAGATCGTCTTTGGGTTTTACGTGCATATCTGCCTATTACGGCTCTACCCCACGGGTGGCCTACCACCATCAGAGTCAGATTTAGTCCTGACCATTAACTCCGACATAGCAAACTATCTCGGTCGCAAAGTTGTGATATGTTGCAACATATGCACACCTCTTGCTTTGGAGGCGAGGTCTATCTAACACCTCTTGAATTCAAGAAAAGAATCTTGAACACCATGTGTTTCCGCATTTGGAGTTAACCAAGCCACCATGATGCTCCCACTAGGGGGCCTACCACATAGATAGGGTTCAAGCCAAGGGCCTGAATGGGCACTATCTCCCATGGTACCAGAATATAGCTTCCGGTGGAGCTTCCAGATGAGCTTCTGCAAAACCCTGGGCCTGTCAACCCTTAGGATACACACCAAGAAGACGGCCGGGGTAGAAACCAACACTTAATGTGCATCCTAGTCTTTAGTTTACAATCTTAGTAATCAAGGAAAGACGCTCCTGTCTTTAGTTTACCTTACGCCAATCAAGGAGAGACGCTCCTGTCTTTAGTTTACCTTACGGTAATCAAGAAAAGACGCTCCTGTCTTTAGTTTACCTTACGGCAAACAAGGAAAGACGCTCCTAGTCTTTGTTCTAAAGAACAAGGACGACGATCCTCCTATTATTTGCTACTATAAATAGGAACAACTAAGAAACCTTTATTGAACCTTAACAAGACTTTCAAAACCTCCAACCACATAAGCAGCCGGAGACTTTACTCATACCAACCAAGATCAACCTTAAAAACCCTACCAGTGAAACTTTCGAAATCCCCAGCCACAAAAGCAGCCGGGAACTCTACTTATTTCACTGCTCCCTTCGTAAGAATTTCAAATCTCCAACCACATAAGCAGCCGGGGACTCTACTAATCTTACCCCTACCAACCAAGATCAACCTTAATCGACCCTTCCAGTGAACACTCACTGCTCCCTCGAGTAGGACCTTAGAAATCTCCAGCTGCTTGCCCAGCCGAAGACTTCACCAATCCCACTCCCTCTACCAACCAAGATCCACATCAAAGGCCTCCCGCATGAACCGAAGAACTCATGAGATTCATGACCACCTTCCATGCACCATCACTTACACCACATTACGCATGGTACACACGGGAGACATGCCACCACGCCTCATGATTATGGCTAGCAGCCCATGACGCTCTCAAGAACCACGATCGCGTGGGAATTACACATGGTACACACGGGAGATAGCCGCCACGCCTCATAGTTCCAGATCACGTCATAAGATGTATGGCTTCAGCAGCAATACACTTCAAGTAATCAATTCTCTCAGAGCCCCGGACATGTATCCAGAAACCTTTTCAACTTCACTTCACCCTTCCTTGGAAGACACTTGAAGATCTCAGCCGGGGAACCAGCTAGGACTTCGCCTTCTACATCTTACGGCACCTTCGTCAGACTCATAACATCCCTAAGGACCTTACTCATCTCACCTCCTCCTCCTGGGTTTTCTTGGTTTGTCCATATCTACAACTGTTCTGGGAACAGCTGCAGGGACGTAAGCCCCCCCACCACGACAAGGTGAAACCCGTCGGGGGGGGGGGGGGCGAGGAGTAGGTACGGGCAGTATTATCTTAATTTCAATTTTTATTAAATTATAGATCGTACAAATTAATCGAAAGAAAAAATTATCAAAATTCTAGGCGCTCGCCGTTGTCGAGAAAAATACGATTTTTGAAAACCAATATATACAACCACACCGTTGTTTAAAAATATTTTTTTTTTTAATTTTAAAATAAAAATTTTGTCTAACCTCTTGTAGATTATATTAAGAAACTTTTATGTATCAAGTTTTTAAAAAAATAGAGCAGGAGATTTTCGAAATATTGAGTTCTGAAAAAAAAAACGAACATTTTTTTTTAAATCCAAAAAAAACTTGTTTGAAAATTTGAATACACAAAAATATTGACATTTTTAGGGAACAGCATACAAAAAATAATCAAAATCGGTTGTACTGTTTTTGAGAAATTCAAAAACAAAAAAATGGTTCCAAAAGGATACCAATAATAACCATTTTTCGGAAAATTTTCTTCAACCTTTACCTATGTTTAACTAAACTAAATTTTTAGAATTTTTTTTTTTTGAAAAAAAAAAAAAAATACTTATAAAATTGCAAAAAAATTCGTGTTGTAGGTAAAAATTAAAAATACTATCTACCAAATTTAAAGAAAATCGGGCCGAGGCGTTTAGGCTGTAGTTGAACAGACAGACAGACAGGCAGAATTGCGTGACCCACTTTTTTCATCTTCGCTATCATCGTAATGTCAACTTTGTTCAAAATCTCAAATTCGATTTTTTTTACGAATGCGTAACTTGCCATATACTCGTAGTACTCGTACCTATGTACATATATTATATCGCAAGTAAAAAGCCATGGGAGGAGATGGAATACAAATTTTCGAAACAAAAAAAATATTGAGCTGTTTTCGAGATATTTTTATTTTCCAAAAAAAAAATTGATTTTATTTTTCAAAATTCAAAAAAAATATTTTTCTTAAAGTTTTGAAATGCAATGTTTTTTTAAAATTTCATCAAAATCCGTTATGCCGATAATGAGAAATTCAAAATTTTAAAAAATCGTTCTATGGTAGGTATAGTCAGTAATATCTTGTTTTCAATTTTTTTTTCATTAAATTATAGATCTTAAAAATTAATCAAAAGAAAAAATATTTAAGCAAAATTCTCGGAACAGTTTTCGAGAAAAATACGATTTTCGAAAACCATTTTTTAACATTTGTATGGAGGGTACCATTATTTTTGTGTAAAATAAATTTCTTTTTCTCATATCTTGTAGACTATATCAAAAAACTTTTATTTATCAAGTTTAAAAAAAATCGAGCATGGGGTTTTCGAAATATTGAGTTTTCAAAAAAAAATTTTGAAATTTTTTTTAAAAATCCAAAAAATTATTTTTGGACAATTTTAATCCACAATAATATTCAAACTATTGGGGACCTTTAGCAAAAAAAAAATGATCAAAATCCGTCGTGCCGTTTTTGAGAAAATCAAAAACAAAAAAAGGGTCCTAAGGGGGGTACCAAAAATACTTATTTTTTGGAAAAATTTTTATTTGAATTTTTTTTTTAAATCTTAGGGACAGTTTTTGAGAAAAAAAAAATATATATAAAATTCCAAAAAAAAAAATCAAATCAAAAAACATCCGGGGGTTAAAAATTGAAACCCATATCTACCAAGTTTGAAGAAAATCGGTCGAGCCGTTTAGCTGTAATCGAACAGACAGACAGACAGAATTGCGAGACACACTTTCTTCGCTATCATCGTAATGTCAACTTTGATCAAAATCTCGAGTTCGATTTTTTTTACGAATGCATAACTTGCCTTATAGTACCTATAAGTCGCAAGTAAAAAGGGAAACTTGAGAATCTTCTAGGTTTACGCAAACATTTCTTACAACTTATTTTTGCAAGTGAACAAAAGTTTTATTTTACTGAAATACACATGCCACCTCAACAAGCAGCTTAGAAGAAAAAAAACTCCAAAGTAGATAGACAATAACTCAAACTATATTATTTATTGCCGCTTGGCCACTAATGAAAAAAGTGATATCAGCTTTGGGTATTGCCATCATCAAATTTTGTTCAGTGATCCGGAAATCAATATTAACATCATTTAACATAGAAGGTTCATTAAATATGGTGATAGCTATTTGACATTAATTTTGTATGCTTTTATTATGTAAGTTAAGGGATCCCGTTTTGAGGCTTCAAAGAATACTATTATTTATGTTACCAATGCTCTCTTGGATTTTGTCTAAGAAGCAAGGAAAGCTTTTAAATATGAAGAAAGTTTCATTAGCGGTTCTTCTTGACAACTTTAATAATTTTGGTACATATTATTATGCATCAAATTCTGCCTTTTGTTGTTCATCTCAAGCAGTTCTCCCAAAAGTGACAAGCTGTGATCTCCGGAACTCAGAAATCTGTCTTTCTTGCACTATCATGCGGTGTTCCGAAAGGTTCTGTTCTAGGACCACTCTTGCTCTCTTAGTAGATTTTTAAAACGTTTTTATTTAAGTTTTTTTTTTTTTGTTTTTTGAAAGGTTCACGTCCAAGTATTATGTAACTTTTCACAGTACCTATTCAACAATTCCTTCAATAGCAATAGGGTTTCTTTCAAGTCGACACTTTTAACTGATTTTCTTGGTAAAGGATGAAATTGAAATTAGAACCGCATTAAACTTAGAATATCACTTTATTTTCTATACCACGATTTTAAAAAGAGTTTTTGAAAACTATTTTTTAAGCACGATTTTTGTATTTTAGCTTCCTGACTGTTTTGTATTTGTATCCTTCTTCGTGAACGGCCTCGGGCGCCTGTTCCTGGGGTGGAATATATTGCGATTCAGGTTCTGGCAGAGGAAAAGAGTATTGTGGTGGTGGTGGAACATACGAGTAGGATGCTACTGGCGGAGCACTATGAACAATTGGTGCTGGTGGTGGTGGAACATAGGATGCTACTGGTGGAGCACTGTGCACAATTGGTGCTGGTGGTGGTGGAACATAGGATGCTACTGGTGGAGCACTGTGAACAACTGGTGCTGGTGGGATGTAAGATGGAGCTGGCTTAGAAACTAGAACTGGAGTTGGTGCGTTGTAAATTGGTGCTGGTGCTGGAGGAATATAAGTGGGAGCTGGCTTAGAAACTAGAGCTGGAGTTGGTGCGTTGTAAATTGGTGCTGGTGCTGGTGCTGGAGGAATATAAGTGGGAGCTGGCTTAGAAACTAGAGCTGGAGTTGGTGCGTTGTAAATTGGTGCTGGTGCTGGTGCTGGAGGAATATAAGTGGGAGCTGGCTTAGAAACTAGAGCTGGAGTTGGTGCGTTATAAATTGGTGCTGGTGCTGGTGCTGGAGGAATATAAGTGGGAGCTGGCTTAGAAAATAGAGCTGGAGTTGGTGCGTTGTAACTTGGTGCTGGTGCTGGAGGAATATAAGTGGGAGCTGGCCTAGAAACTAAAGCTGGAGTTGGTGCGTTGTAAATTGGTGCTGGTCCTGGAGGAATATACGATGGAGCTGGCGCACTAACAATAGGTGCTTCTGGAATAATCTGAGGTGCTGGTGGTGCGGGAGGAATGTAAGTTGGCGCCGGAAGAGCCACTGGAATCTGCTGTGGAGCAGCAGGCGGAATATACTTAGGTGCTGGTGGAGCTGGTAGATTGTACCCTGGCAGTGGGCTTACATGTAGAGGTTCAGGCTGAGGAATGTCCTGTGCTGGTGGAAGATATTTCTTCGACAAATGCGAAACATCTGCTGCTGCAAAACCAACAATAGCAACAAACACAACGAACAATTTCTAAATCATCAACAAACAAAAACAAAAATTTAGAGCATCATAAAATATTATAAACAAAATTTTGCATTTTACCATCTTGAAAAGACTTGACTGCCTCAACCTGATATCACTCAATTTGATAATGACTTCTGAACGCTTGTGTTCATATTTATATGTTACCGAAATAATTATACCAAACAAAAAAAAAAAACTCTATGCATATCTAATGACCCTTAACTAGCGCTCGAACGTCTTCGAGTTAAATTTGAAGACCACTATACAACTTGGGAACTAAATATTTTAATTAGTTTTATAAAACAAAAAAAAAAAACCATCTAATCTACTGAATTAAATTCATAAGAAGCAGGCTAATTTTAGGCAGACTTTGACTTTATTTGCTAGCCTATTAGATCAACTAATTAGGTAAAGTTAGCAAACGGTATGTGTGTGTATTTTTATAGCAGCAGTTAATGGCGTGTGCGGCCGGATAAGCCTGGGATCTCATCTCATGACCTTAAGCCCTATCTTAACTTATACAACTTCCACTTCGGATGGTACATATATAATGTTTTTATTTCTTAATTTCGGAGATTTCTGTAAGTTAATCTTTAAATAAATCTTCACAAGCGTGAAATACGGTTCTGATAAAAGATTAAAACCATCGCATTGGATATGAGATTAATCTCATAAATGTTTGACAAGGTCGCGCTAGAATTCTAATGATTTGTGTTACATTTAGCCTTCCTCTCTTGTGGGTAGTTAATGGACCCTACAGAATTAATATAATTTACGAACTTGGAAGAAGTTAATTTTAAATCATCTCATGCAAAATGATTTTTTTTTAATAGATTTTATAAACCTTGAAATGATAAATAGTGTTTTTGTTAGATACTTATATTCGTATATTTAATATTCAACAATTTTTTTTTTATCTCCGTGTAAAGTTCATTAATTCATCAGTGTTAAAGCCAAAGACAAAAGAATGAAAACAAATCAAATTGTTATCGTCACTTTTGACAACCTAAGCTCAGCAAAACTTGATGCCTAAAAAAAACAACAACACCCCCCAATCATCAGCAATAAAAAAAAAACTAATTGCCTATCATAAATCCAAGACAGTAATTACCCAACGATATTTATTCAAAAATGTCCCTTTGTGCTCCTACGCACATGAATTCACATTTATACGAGTAGTCTAACGCATATCTGGCAGGCTGAAATCTTCACCCATAAAACCGTATCGACCCGCAAATTATCTCTTCCAAACGCGTGTCACTTTCATAAATTTTCCAAACTCAAATACGATTACCCCCCCCCCCCAGTTTTTTTTTTTTTTTTTATTTTACACAAAGAAATGTTAAATATTCGTCATCACTACATAACTGAATGTTGAACGTTACAGTGTCGAGAGTGTAATCAGAGCCCAATTATTGAGGGTTTTGCCTTGTGTAGGTGATGGCGACATAATTTACGCGTGTAAGGTCGTCGACTATAAACATAAAACTTATAAACATTATTGCGGATTGTAAGCTTATTCAAGGCCTCAAGATAGTAATTATGGTTTTCGTATGTAGATACGAGTATGTTTATGACGATCTTTTACTTCACCATGTTAACGGTTTTAAGACTTTCCCTCTATTAAATGTAAACAAAGCTCTTTAAATTAATTCATCTCCTTAATGACAAGTCGGTTACGTATTTCTTTCAAAGTGTTCCCGTAGTTAAAATAATTTACGAACTAATGATTCTAAACATAATTACAGTACAGCGTCTCTTATTCGGACCGGAGCCATAATCTTTGGATTGTTCACGGATGCTAAAAATATAATTAAAAACCAAGAGTTTTTCCTTAAAAAAACCGCATCTAATTATACATACATTCAAAATACTCTGTGCAGCTAATTGGCAGAAACGTACAAAACTAACTGTCTTTACCACAATGATTGAAGATAATGGGGTTTCCATTAAGAATTTTGTATCTTTAAATTCGAATAAAACAAACCAGTGAAATATCATGGCAGCTTTTTATAAACTAAAGAGGCTTATGTATGGAATATAAAAACATTCAAATTACCGTCGCGGCTTCGTTGGGTGGTGACCGTTCAATTTTGTATAACTGGCGCATAAATCAGGGTGAATTTTACCAGTGGCATTGATTATGTCTGCTATCAGAGCAATGGTGATTTTCATTTGCGACTTATACTCGTAGGTACTATAAGGCAAGTTATCCATTCGTAAAAAAAAAATCGAACTCGAGATCAAAGTTGACATTACGATGATAGCGAAGACTAAAAAAGTGGGTCTCGCAATTTTGTCTGTCTGTTCGACTACAGCCCAAACGGCTCGGCCGATTTTCGTCAAACTTGGTAGACATCATTTTTAATTTTTCCCCCCACACGTTTTTTTCTTATAGGAATTTTTTTCGAAATTTTATAAATATTTTTTTTTTTCACAAAAACTGTTCGACAGATTTAAAAAATAAAAATACAAAAAAATTAATTTAGTTAAAGCTAGGTAATGGTTGAAAAAGAATTTCCGAAAAATGATTATTGAGGGTACCCCCCATGGAACCATTTTTTTTTTTTGTTTTTGATTTTCTCAAAAAAGGTACAACCGATTTTGGTCATTTTTTTTTTTTGGCTAAGGCTCCCCAAAAACATCAATAGAATTGTGTACTCAAGTTTTCAAAACAAAATTGTTTGGATTTTAAAAAAAAATTCAAATTTTTTTTTTTCAAAACTCAATATTTCGAAAACCCCATGCTAGAATTTTGATAAAATTTTTTTTCTTTCAATTAATTTTTACGATTTTTAATTTAATAAAAAAATTTTGAAATTAAGATATTACAGCTTGTACCTACCATAGAACCATTTTTCGAATTTTGAATTTCTCAATATCCACATGACGGATCTTAATAAAAAATTTTATAGAGAAATAAATATTTTTTGAATTTTTGAAAAAAAAAAAATCTATTTTTTTCTTTTTTTGAACATTCGATATCTCAGAAACGGCTCAATATTTTTGTTGTAAATTTAATTTTTATTCGAACAATAATAAAAACTTTAAATTGGCGTACCAAAAATTTTTCTTAAAAATCTTTTAAAAAGTTTGTATATAAAAGTTTTTTTAAGAAACCACTACAAAGACTTATAATTTTTGTTCTTGCATAAATTCATATTATACTAAAAGAATAAAAAAAATGATTTTATCCTTATGAACAGTTTTCTCTAATAACATTCGTTTTTAATGTTCCTAGTCTATTACATAGGAGCAAGTGCATTTTATTTTATTTCAATTAATTTTTATGATCTTTAATTTAATAAAAAAAAATTGAAATTAAGATATTATAGCTGTATACCTACCATAGAACCATTTTGTCTAATTTTGAATTTATCACAATCGACATAACGGATTTTAATGAAATTTTTTCTAGAGATGCTTCTTAAAAGTTTAAAAAACATTGCATTTCAAAACTTAAAAAAAAAATTTTTTTTTTTTTAATTTTGGGAAAAAAACTCATTTTTTTTTTGGAAAATTCGATATCTCAAAAACGGCTTAATATTTTTTTTTTGAAAATTTAATTTTAATCCGTACAATAATAAAAACTTAAAGTTGGCGTACACAATTTTTTTCTTAAAAATGTTTTAAAAATTTTGTATATAAAAGCTTATTTTTTTAAAGTAACCACTACAACGATTTTTGTTCTTGCATAATTTGCATAAAATTCTGTTTTTATCTCTTATTACTAAAAGAATTTAAAAAAATAATTTTATCCATATGAACATTTTTCTCTTATAACATTCCTTTTTAAAACTCCTTAAAACACCATGTACTCGACTCTGCACCCGAATACAGACCGCCTTTTTTTTCATAAGTCATGGAAAAACTTTTACATTTTCAACTCCGGTTTTTTTAAAAACAAATAATCTTATTTGTAACAAACAATCTGGTTTCAGGCCTAAACATAGCTGTGTATCTGCGTATCTACGTATTTCAGTCAGTAATGACTTAGTAACCTTTTTAACCCTGTTGGACTTCTCTAAGGCCTGCGATAGCGTTGCTTATAGTATCAAAACTTAAAAGTTATTTCAGTTTTACTGATAGTTCAGCAAATTTAATAAACTATCCTTTGTGCGGTAGGAAACAATCAGTGTTTTTGAGTAAACATTCTAATTAGATCACAGTTTAAAAATATACTAAACGGAGTTCCTCAGGAATCTATATTGGGTCCACTGCTTTTTACAATATTAATAAATGATTTACCTTTATTTTTCTTGCAAACTTGGTTTGATTGGGAATGGTGTCTTAAGGCTTAATTCTGAACTGAAAAGCATAGTAGTATGTGCGGAAAGAAATATTTTACAACTTAATCCTAAAAAATCCAAGTGTTTAGTTTATAAAAATAAATTTGAGTTGTTACTCTTGGAAATTTTCCAAAAGAATATCTCGATAAAACCAAAAACTTAGGGATCTGGTTCAACAGCACGCTTAGATGGGATGATCATGTCATGACTGTAATAGGGAAAGTGTACGGTTGCCTTAGGAGCCTCTCCTTGTCAAAGCATTATAAACCCTTTCTCACGAAATTGAGGCTAGTAAGCGCACTTATTGTTCCTATTATTACATACGGTTGCCAAATCTCTTTTTTTTGCAGTTCTGCAGACACTAAAAGAAAACCTTAAAATTGCATTCAACAATACATGACGTTACGTTTATGATCTTAAGCGGTACGATCGTGTTTCAATACACACAGAACACATACTTGGTTGTAATTTAGATATATACTTATATACAATTTTAAACTACTTCAAACAATTATTACAACTAAAGAACAGACATAGAAAAATAAGTTCTGCTATGTTTTCATGTTCATTAGTACTTTTGCAGACTACTTTTAAGTCTTTATCTTCTGAACGTCAGTTTTTTTGCGGGTACCATTTCACTCTGCCCCTTATTATAAGAAGATAGTATTGAGAACGCGGTTTCTATGAGGTTTTTTGCTTTTGCATTTAAGTAGTGAGTAAATGATTTATAATTTCTAGATTATTTCTAATTATTTAAATTTTTTGTATGAAAAAAAGTTGTTTTAGGGGTGGCCGTGGCGCGATGGATGTGTGCTCGCCTGTCAACCTCAAGATCACAGGTTCGATCCCTGCCGTCGTCTATGTCGTTTTAATTCCATTAAAGACCTTCTAAAATTGTCATCAATGGGTTGCTGGTTTATTCATTGCATGTTGTTCAGGCATAACACTAACAACATGTAATTGAATTAAACTAGTATGCCTAACAAGGATGAACACGAATAAAAATAATGTGAATTATAAGCGACATTGAAATAAGACACGGCATTCTCCGCTTTAGTTCAGCCGCCATCCCTGGAGATAAAATATCTGAGACAACAACCTTCAGTCTCAGAACATCGTGCCACACATCTTTCCTATCCTTCTTTCTCTTCCGTAACATCACGCCCGCGCTGTGTAGAAACATTTAAAGGGTAATCATAATCCCTTGAGCGCGGGTAGATTATAAAAAAAAAAAAAAAAAAAAAAAAAAAAGTTAATCAGACCAAAAACATAAATGTTAAAAAAAGAGCCAAGTTCTTCTATACAAAAACCTTTGTCGAACAAGTCAGCCGTGAAAAGTACTGAGATCTAAAAGTACGCCAAGTTCTTACTTCATGAAGGTTTAATACCGAATATTAAAAGTAGAATAATATTGAAACAGCTACTATGTAAAAGAGAAATTTTATTATTTAATGATTACTGACTAAAATTTGATGGGTTCACTGGTCAAGTTTTTAAAATCTTTCGAATTGGGCATACAAAAAACTTGCCAAGTAAGCCCATCAAATTTTAGTCAGTAATCATTAAATAATAAAATTTCTCTATTACATTCAACCAACACCATTTCGGAGAAAGTGGGCGGAAACCACGCCCCCTGAATGGAAAACCTTTATTTTTATTTATAATATTATTATATACATAATTTACGTCAGTTCTGAGGAAGTGGGCGGATACCACGCCCCCTGAATGGAAAACTTAAAATATTCGATTTTTTCCTCTGCTTACATGACAAGACCTACCGTTGTGCAAAATTACAAGATTCTACGATGTCGGGAAATGCTCCATAATTTTGATGATCTGTCAGTCAGTCAGTCAGTCAGTTTTTGTGATTTTTGAGGCCTTATATCTCAGGAACCGCTTATGCTAGAAAATTGATATGTGGTTTGATTTTAAAATTTAATTAATCTTCTATAGCTTCATTGTTTATCTTCCAAATTGTATACTTTTACAAGCATACAAATTTAAGAATCTAATGTAAAAGCATTAATTGTGTTGAAAAGTTATATAAACTATGTTTTTTTTGTTTTATACTTTGAACACACGACATACAAATTTTTTGGTCCAAGAAGGTCTAAATTGTTTTGCTTTCAATATATTGTAGATACTATGTATGTACTTAAATTGTTGCTGTCAAATCATAAAATTTTAGTATAACTCTTTTTACAGATGATAAAAATTTACATTTTTTACATAGTATCCCGTAGCTGAGACTTAAACCTGATTCTTTCCCTTTGCTTCCCAAAACGTAACCACTTAACCAATTCGTAAAAAAAATTGACAATGTTAAGTATAACAAACGAGTGCTCAACATATTTTAAAATAAGCTTGACTTCTTAAAAATATACCCCTCGCATGGACAATCTTGCCAGAGGTGTAGGTTCAATTCCCAGCCGCTGCAACGTTAAAATAGTAAAATGTTTATTCAAGAATACTGCCTCTTTAAAAAAGGGAGTATCTCTATCTCTTCTCATTAAAAGTACTTTTTATCTAAGCCGTTTTGGACTCATTCAAAAAATTTTAGGTCCCCTCATTCCTAACGACAACATTCACACAGAAAAGTCTGAGAGTTGTAAGTCAATAAAGGGTTAGGGCCCTTACGAGCTACTGACTTTAAATTTATTTATTTTAAAACTCAAAATGATGATACAATTGTGTGACTTTAAGCTGGATGTGCTCTTAAGCTATCGGATGATAAGACCCTCCCAAATACTGTGAAACACCCACATAATTAAATTTCATGCCCGGCTTCGCAAAAGGGAGATTGTACTGTAGTAAAAGTATAAACATAACCAACTGACGTCAGAAAAAAAAGTGAATTTGTTTACTTTCTTGGCGTCGCGTCAGCCGTCTATATTCGTAACAGAGAGCGCACCCCAAAATTTTGTTTACGCAAAATAAATTTATTATTCTTTTATATTTATTTTCAATTTTAAAAAGAAATCAAAATGAATTAATTTAATTTTTATTTCTGTTTTGCCATCTTTTGCAGAGCTGCCATCCAGGCTATTGCCGCGTATTTGGATGCCTTCCAAAAAATCGCAGACGCCGCAACAAATTCACGAGGTAAGTTTTTTTTTTTTAAAGAGTTTTTGGTATTCACGTTGTTATTGTATTTTAAAGAAGGTTGTTGAAAGAGCTAAGCCTTTCGTATTGCGGGAGTTTTGATGTTGTATTTTTTTTTTTTTTTTTTACTTTTTTTCTTATTGCCCATGCCAGACTTTTGGCAGTCGATTCAAAAGATATTTTTAGATGACATTACTTTTTTTCTAGGGGCAAAATGTGTTATGCAACCGTTTGTTGCCGAATTTTAAGGCAAACAAAAAAGAGGAACGGTGAGTTAGGAGCAGTGAAAAACTGTAGGCCATTGGTTTGACTTTTGGCATGGGATTTGCTATGCAATGCGACAAGGAACTTCAGACTTACCTCGTCTTTTATGTTGAATATTATTTTTTGTGCGGTGGTAATGTCTGTATTACATATGTAGCTACAATTGGAATTTCTCTTTCGGGATTTAAGATTTTTATAGAGATGTTATGCGTTCAAAAAAGGTGTATGCGAAATGTTTTTCGTTGATGTTCATTTAAAGGGAATCAAAAGTGAGTGCTTTTTATAATCCAGTTTTTTAAAATCCCGGTCTTATTATCCCGGTTTTTATAATCCTGTTTCTTATAATCCCGATTTTTGAAATCCCGTCTCGTTTAATCCCGTTTTGTATAATCGCGTTTCTTATAATCCCGTTTTTGCGTATAAGCAGTGAGGAGGTGAGCAGTGAGGTATTTCTCCCCCTGCTTGGGTACACTATAGGATTTGGGGTAGGTGCGAGGTTGGGTGTACGCAAAGTTTTTTTTAGAATTTAAAGAATCTGGAAAATAATCAACACATTACCTACCTACGTATTCTAAAAAACGGGATTAGCGGGATTTGGCGGGATTTTAATAGATCGGGATTTTGAACAAGTGGGATTTTAGAAGACGGGATTTTAAAAAGCAGTATTTTAAAGCAGACGGGATTTTAAAACTTTTTTTTTTGTGATTTTTGAAAAGCGGGATTCCGATACGCTCCCCTTTGCTTGCTATAGTTAATACACCTGGTAGAAAAAAGTTCGAATAAGTTAGACAACATCTTATTGCGAAAAAGAAACCTAATTAGTATTAGAGAGAAATATTCACATACAGAGTGATTCGGGTTAAAAAAGACAGAAATCTAAAGTTTATGTTGGTGAGCTCAAGAGAAGGCAAAATCGTATGAAATGAAGGGTCTATTAGTTCTTAATATTAACGCTCTTTTCAATTTAAGGCGAATTGCTAAGCAGATGGATTTATGTATTTTTGTTTTTTTTTGATATTTTAATCATTAATTCTTCAATTCATTTACGTAAGTACTTATTTGTTTATTCATCTACGAGTCTTAAGCTCATCAGATTACAATTCAATAAGTTAAATTTAAAGCTTACTTAAATAATAATTACTGCAATAAACTATCATAAATACAGAAATTCGTAAAAATAAGTTTTGTACTTTTAACTGCATGTATCTCTGGAGCATGACCATTTATTTCATTGAACTCTATGAGAGACCTCGAACTTATAATTGGCTCTGTGCCTAGGCTAAAAAAGGAGGTGTCTTTTTCTCAGTGGTCTCATTCGAGCGTATATGCAAAGTAAAGAGAGCAAAGGAGGACCATTAATGTGATAACAAAAAATGTCTCGCACAAAAACTAGATCATGAATAGTTCTACGGGACTTGAGCGGCTGCAAGCCCAAAAGCTTTTGCTTGACTGTAGAATTTGGATAGAAATGCAAGCGCAATGCAATCGTAAAACGATTCTGAACCTTCTGGATTTTATCTGAAATCGGTTTATGGTGAGGATTCCAGATAACATCTGCATATTCGAGGTTAGATCATACTAAAGAGGTATATAAAGAGACAAAAGTGTAAGGATCGGAGAAATCAGTTGAATTTTTTTTTATAAATCCTATCATTGAATTCGCTTTGGCGACTACAGCATCAACATGAGGAGCAAATGAAAAATTAGAGTTAAAAGTAACACCCAAGTCTTCTACCTTTATAGTTCTCTGTAGATGATTGCGATCTGGATCCAAAAAGTATAGAAACTCGTACACAAACTAGTTTCTAGAAGTAAAGATCACGAAGTATTTTTTAACATTAAGGTGGAAGTTGTTTAGTTGACACCAGAGAGAAAAATTGTCAAGGTCCATTTGAAGCTTAAAGCAGTCATCATCCCTCGTTACTTTCAAAAATATCTTGAGATCATCAGCATATTTGAGACATTGGCTAAATTTAATATAGTTTATAACAAAAAGTAACGGACCAAAATTACTGCCTTGAGGAACACTTGACGTGCACTTAATTCGCCTGGAGGTACATTCATCAAGTTTTATGTTTTGAATGAAAGAGTAAATCCACTGAAGTAAGCTTGCGTGAATGCCAAATATTTCAAGCTTTCGAGGTAATATGTTGTGGCAAACTAAAGCTTTGCTAAAGTCCATATAAATAGTGTAATATTTTTACTAGGTTCGTTAAATAAAACCTATCACTCTTTTTAGTATTTCTTCTTTATTTACACTTTCTAAATCAAAACAATAAATCCCAATTTATAATCAACTCAAATACTTTTATTCAAATTTAAATCACACTTGTTTAATAACACTTTCCACAATCGAAGGTTCTCGTCTTAGAATGTTCTAGATGATTGGAATAAGGGGAAATACATTTGGCATTAGAGAAGAGCTTTTTGTTTCTTCCATAAAGTAGATATGCAATTTACCAACAGATGGCGCTGTAGGAGTATAAAGCTCTGTTCGCAACAATAGCATCGAAAGTATCCACAACAAAGGAAGAGAAACATGCTAAATTAGTTAAAGTTGATCTTACAGAGGTGAGTCCATGCTGGACATTACTTATATGTTCTTTCACCAATTTTTACTAAGCTTGCCGATAAATAAGATAAGATTTAAAAATTGGGATCAGAAAAGAAGACTTCCATTCGTCGAAAAATACTCCGGATGACAATAACAGATTAAAAATAATAAGCAGAGGTAGGCAAAGCGAATTCGCACATCTTTTTAAGATAAGGGCAGGAATACCATCAACATTAGGCTTGGCATTTGGTTTAAGACCTTGTAATCCTTTTAAAACATCAAACAAATCTATTTGTATTGATGCTATATCAACCTTCAGAGGATTTCCACAAGGGGTGGCAAGGTTACCCTGCGACTTAGAATACACAGATTCAAAGAACCTGGCAAAAAGTTCAAGAGTCTTATAAACACCAGATTCTTTAACCTTTAAGATTCATAGAACTCGAAAAGCCAAGCGATTTTCATTTCAAATTAAAAAAGGACCAGAGTCGTTTCGGGTCATTTTTTAAGTGAAGCTCAACATTCATGACATAATTTCTGTGCGAGAATTTATTGGGAATAATGAATTCCTTTGGAAGATTACAAAATTCTAATTTGTCATTCTTTGATTTCTTAAACTTTCGAAAAAATCGAAAGCAGTTTTCAAATTATCTGCAAAGTGATTGAACATATGTAGGTAGTTAAGTGTCTTAGCCTGTTAGTACCTTGTCTAGCTGGACCAGTTACTAACTTTGGTTCTCGGTTTTAAATATGCCTTTTTTTAAAAAAAGCAACAGGCAAAAACCTTTCAAAACTGAATAAGTTTTATTCCGATATTAACGTTGCTAGACACTCAATTTTGAAGTTCTGTTCAATACCGAGTCCTAAATAATCCTGGCTTCTAATTTGACAGGAATTGTGACAAAAACACCGTTAATTCTGAATTGGATATTTAATTTAGGACTAGAACCCCTTAGAGGGTAGAAATGTGTGAAAAACCATTGTCTGTAAAACCATTTGAAAATCCTTATTTTTAGTATCTTCTGAGTCAAAGTATGAAAAAGACTGTTCTTGGGAACTTTCCCGTTTTCGTACTTTTCGATAATTCAATTCATCAACCTTTACTGTCAATTTTTGGAGGCGATATAGGTACTGAAGGGTAATTTTTGATCCGTGGAAACATAGAACTCGAGATTTGAATCAAAGTTGTGAAACCTTATCTCGAAAACGACTTTAACGATTTTCATAAAAAAATCCTACGTATTATAGTGTGGTCTTTATCACTCGCGATATATGTACATAGGTACTAAAGGGGAAGTTCTATATTTCGAACAAAAATTGAACCCGAGATTTTGATCAAAGTTGACATTACGATGGTAACGAAGACGAATAAAGTGGGTCCGACAATTCCGTCTGTCTGTATGTCTGTAGGTCCGTATGTCTGTACCTCGAACTACAGCCTAAGCGAATGGACCTATTTTCTTCAAACTCGGTACTTAAGGGTCTTCGGTGATTCCCTAGAGGAGAAATTGAAATTTTGTTTTTAGCTCTAAAACTAACGGTACTCCCCATACACCCGTAATGTATAATCTTATTTATCTCGAAAACGGCTCCAACGATTTTGATAAAAAATTAGGTGTATTATTACGGATAATGACTACATTTTTTATAAAAAAATTGTGGGGAAATGTTATTAACGGTACGTGTCATAGAACGGTTTTTTTTTTATTTTCGAATTTCTCATTAACGGTTCTAACGATTTTTATGCAGAAGCTCCTATGCATTTAAAAATATAAAATCTAAAATTTTTTTTCGAAAAAATAGTTTTTGGTTTTTTTTAAAAAATAATACAATTTTTTTTTTAAATTAAATATCTTAAAAACGGATACATGAATAAATTTTTAAATTACGTTATAAAATGTATTTTATTGAATACTCACAATTTGCATATCAATTTAAAAAAAAAAATTCTTACGAAAAATTTAGAACACAAAAAGCATGTTTCAGTGAATCTGTATGTCTGTACCACTCCCTCCAGCCTAAGCAACTAGACCTATGTTCTTCAATCCCGGTGGTTAAAGGTCTTCGGTGATTCCCTAGAGGAGAAATTGCATTTTTTTTTTAGCTCCAAAACTTACGGTACCCCCCATACACCCGTATTGCAAAATCTTATTTATCTCGGAAACGGCTCTAACGATTTTGATTATGTGTGATATTATGGACGTGGACTACATTTTTGTAAAAAAAAAATTTTGGGGCAAAATGTTATTAATGGTACCTGTCATAGAACCGGTTTTTTGATTTTCGACTTTCTCATTAACAGCTCTAGCGATTTTAACCAACAACTTTCACCAGGAGCCCCCTTAAGTTTTAAATAATATTGTTTATAAAAATATTTGAAAAAAAAAAATATTTTTTTTTGTTTAAAAAAAAAATCTAATTTATTTTTAGAAAAATCAATATCTTGAAAACGTGTGCGCTATTATTTTTTTAAATTACTTCCTAAAATCTAAATTACTAAGCACTTAAAATTTTAAAATTGGCATCCCAAATTTTGTTGTAGAAACATTTGAAAGAAATTTGTTATATAAAAAACTAGCGGCCCGGTACGTGCTTCGCTACGTATAAAGTGAAATAATAAAACAATTTAACTGTAACATCAAATTATTCATTTATTCAAACAAAAAAATATTTTATTAATTGCTAGCTATTTTAAAACTTAATCCAAAACATTTGGATAAACAATATTTTTTGTTTTTCCATATCAGTTGGAATCGTAGGGATACGCGGTATCAAACAAACTTCTCCTTTTGATTTAGCAGTTAGGATCGTAGCTTCAATCAAATTTGGCAATAACTTTTTCACTGCCAATCTGGTGCCATTACACAGTATTGGTGGATTAATATTTCGCAACAATATGATCAAAGAACCAACTTTCAGATTCAAGCAATGCGGTGGTATACCGGCCGGTTCCAATGAAGTTAAAAATTCAATTGGATAATTCATCTTGATACATGACACTGTCAGTTGGCAACTGGCAGTTTCGCTTGAATTTGAAAATTATTGGCATTGATATGAATGCTCTTGGGTGCTAAAATGGCGCGTTTTCTCAACCAATCATAATTCTGAAGAATATTCGGAAAAACACATTCAATCAAATTATCTAATGATTGCGCAATTGTATAAAAATTGTTTGGTACAGCGATCAATCCGTTGGTACTGTCGATTTATATTTTGCCATCACCAATTTCTAACAATTGTTTTGAAAATTCATGGGCAGCTAGATCATTTTGTAGGTGAATACGCATATTAATGTTCAGTGTCAATTTTTGTACAAACATATCTCCAAAGAATTGATGACTTCAAACAGGCATTTATTTCATCAGCAGGAGTTGATCGAGGAATGACAGGCAATATTTGACGAAAATCCCCTGACAGTATTATCAAAGCACCACCAAAAAGCTGTTGATTACCACGTAAATCTTGTATTGTTCGATTAAATGCTTCTAGTGATTTTTTATTCGCCATTGTACATTCATCCCATAAAATAATTGACGTTAATCGCACAACTTTTGCCATAGCAGAATTTCTCGAAATATTGCAAGTTGTAGTTTCAATCACCTGTGCATTCAATGGCAATTTTAATGTAGAGTGTGCAAAAATTGATTATCAGCGTCGGGGTATGGCAATAACGAACCAGCTTGATGATAAATCTGGCCCTGAATCTGTAACATGTATGCAATTTTAGGTAGATGTTGGATCAGAATTTTTAAAACTATCGAATACTTTATGATTCAGATTGATATAAACATGGGACAGTTCTGTTGAAGTATTCACCTTAAACGTCGGCATAAAATTATCTCTAATAATTTTAGTAGCGCCAAAAGAAGTCATTTGAAATGCCGAATTGTATAGTTCAATATGACTCAAAAAGGGATTCAACGTTTGAAATGTCCCAAAAATAAGTGAATGCAATGGTTCGGGTGGAGTTTCTAATGCTGGCAATCTCACTTTGCCATTAGCACAACACATGCCGGGCAGGGTTCGAACCTAAATCTACTCCTACGCTCCGATTTTTCCAGATTCACTCCACTTTTTCCACACAGACAAATTGTCTTATTTATATACAAATATTATGACATTGTTGAAAAAAACCATTAAACCTTTGTTAAAAATTCTTTCTGAATTTTTAATTTGTTTATTTTTACAAAACAATTTTTGAAAATAATACTAAGTTTTCCAATGAAACCTGTGATTTATTTTTCTTTTTTGCTAATACTATTTTTTTATGTTCATACATATGTTTTAATTTTCCTGAAAAGTAAGGATTTTCTTTTTGTTTCAAATCTACTCCGAAAATCTTGCATTTGCTCGACTTTTTTTTCAAATTTGCTCCGACATTTTATGATTCAGGTTCGAACCCTGATGCCGTTTCACCTGGAAAGTTAGCCGCATCACAATGTGGACATTATTGCGTCCATCATTCCAATGTATCCGTACATACTATAATTAATTTGACTGTTGTAATTAAAAGCAGCACGCATCATTTCAGCCAAAGGAGCACGACGTATTCGTGATCGCCGTGCAAGATTCAGTACAGGTACAGGGTCAACAGATCTATTTCGTGCATTACGTTCACGCTGCGATACATTAGCATGTGCGCGTTCATCTGCAGTCTGTGATCGTCTTAGTAATGCCACATCATTTGCATTACGCGTTCGCCGACCTATATTTGCTCGCCCGGCTCGTGGCATTATTCCTTCATATAAAAAAGAATAAATCAAATTAAAAACAAATTGCTACATTAATAGTGGTGTATCAGTATCGCTAAAAAACTGAGAAAAGTACACGCACACATATACATAGTACATTTGAACGATTCAATTTGACAGCACAATCCATATTTGAAAAAAGTTTCAATTTGACAGCAAAATCTCCACTAACAGAATGATCCGACATTTATTGAATTTATTTGTTACAAAAAATGTGATAAATGAAGAACCGCTCGACCGATTTTGTGCAAACTTCACATAAACCATCTACTACATAGTCCGAACAAAGCCTAAACATTTGGTTCGGATAGGTGAGCCCGTTCTTGAGTTATAAAAACACAACGAAAAGTGGCATTGATTTTTATATATATAGATTAATTTAATAAAACGATTTTTAAGCTTTATTTGCGTAAATTTATACTTTTCCGGAAATCAGCCAATTCCATGCATTTGAACATTTGTATCTCATTACATCCATGTTTTATATTCATAAAATTTTTTTTAAATTCCAAAGTACTTTTACATAAGAGCAAGTTCGGGCGATCCAGTCGTGCATTTTATTTTTTATAAAACTTAAAAACTACAATATAACTAATTAAAACTACATAAAAAGTACTTAAAGTTACTTAAAATTAAGTAAAACTACTTAAAACTATAACAGCCACAGCAGCAGGTTTTTTTTGTATATATACTCGTACATGGGTCATTTTTTAAAAATTGACATTTTTTTTTTGATAGTTTGAAAAATTTTTTTTTCAGTTTTTCTTGGGTTTTAGTTTCTAAATCTATAGTAAACAAGTAGAAAAGGAGTTCTCCGAGTTGTGCAAAAATAATTTCAAATATTTTCCATTTTACGAGTATTTTTTGATAAAAATTTAAATTTTAAATTTCGAATGTACTAAAAATGTTCTTTTCTTGCATAAAATAACAATAATCCACAAAATAAATAGTAACAATAAAGAATTGAATTTTTGTGGAAAGCAAATTAATTTAATAGGATAATTAATACAAAAAGTTGTTTGTTTACGAAATGATTTTGTTTAAAAGCATGAAAGAGTCAAAAAAATATTTTTAAATAACGGCACATTACTTTCTTGGAACTTTTACGGTACCAATATTGTAAGGAATGATGAAATTCAGTATATTTATTTAGAATATAAAAAAATTAATAATGATATGAGCCATTATAAACTAAAAAAAAACATTTATTAAAAAACAAATACGAAAATGGCCACGGAGATTACAAAATCGACTATTTCTTAATTTTAATATAGTTAATGTAATTCAATGTCATCCAAATTATATTAGGTTCAAGTATGAGTAAATACCTTTCTTTTGGCGGTGGTTAGACTAAAAAATATTTATACAGTACAAAGATAACAAGGCCACGGAGATTACACTGAATTTTTACTCGGATGAAAAAATTATTTTGTATGCAAATTTTAAAGGAATTAACTGCAATAATTAAATTATAATAAAACATGAAATTAAAGGTTTTTTGACGTACTATAAGATAATGCATCGTAAAAAATAATTAAAAATTGTTTAGTTGTGTGAAAAAGCGAAAATGTTTAATTAGGTTTTTTTTTTCCAAATCTTGTCACACTCGTTCAACTAAGTATTCGGACAACAAAACAAATTTTTTTTGGTATATCATAAAATTGAAGTTTGAGAGAAGGCCTTTCAAACAACAAGGCCCAAAATTAAATAAAAAATCATTTTCATCATTAAAAATATTAATAAAACTGATTAAGCATGAAAATCACATCCCAAAAAGGCCACGGAGATTACACATTATTAATTACCATGGCTATTCGTTACCATCAATCGATCTGCAAATTTTTTCTTATAATGCTGACATATAAACACAGTTCCATGCCAAATTTTAAGTCTTTAAATTGAAATGCAAAAAAAGTAGAAGCTATAACGCTAAAAATGTAATTTTTTTAAAACGACCCACATATGTATATATTTTTTTTTGTGCCACCCTGATTGTCCCTACCTATAATCACTTAAACATATGTAAGTAGGCCAGGACATAAAAATATAAGTCTTCGGCAACACAACCACCAGAATTGGTTCCCCTGTCTCACCCTGTCCCAATCTGACACAGTCCTACTGAACCGAAGGCGCTCTGCTCCGGTCTTGTGCAAGGACGTCTCGACTATAAAGCAACCGCCTATTCACAGTCCTACGGCTCTCGACTGTCTAAGTAGAAAAATGCATCTGGCGGGGAAAAAGGCGTTTAGACGTACACTTTCATAGTAATCATCGTTTGGGTAGTGAGCCCCGAAAATTAGGCTGTTGATCGAGAACATCGCTCTTGCAATGTGACCTCGAATCAGCTTTATCAAAACGAAATACGAGATTTCGCTGATAAATTTTGATATTTCAAACTGATGAAACGAGGTTGTGTATTGTATTTCTGTGACAGCGGATTTGAAAGTTCTCGGGTGTTTTGAGGTAAGTTTCGTTTGTCAATTCATATTGAATAGACTCACGCCGCAGCAACGTTTACAAATTTTTCAAATTTATTTTGAAAAACATGGCTCAGCGCGAGAAACACATCGGGCGTTACGTGGGTTTAATGGTGCCTATAATCGTCCATCAGAGACATTAATTGTGTTGATCAATATCAAAACCCATTTTATCCACTTTTTAAAAAAAATGACTTAGGTATGAGGTTTAGTTGGTATCATTCAAACACATACGATGGGCCCAAGTTTGAATCCCAAATCCCATTTTTTGCCATATAAATCAGACCACAAAATTTTAGTTAATTTCAAAACCCCTTTTATCAAATTGAGTTTTTGTTTCAATATCCATTTTATAAAAATGTTCGTTTTGTGCCACTCGAAAGCTAAAACCCTCAGATTCAATTTTTAAACTTAAACTGTGGAGAATCCTAATTCGAACAGTCCTGAAACAAAAAAGATCTAAAAATGTTTCGTTTAGAAGAAATGAGTTTTTCTCGATTTACTCGAAATCTCTAAAAGTGGATAAAATGGGTTTTGATTTTAATCAACACAATTCGAGAAACTTTGAATCGTTTTCGCAATACGTTTACTCAAAATGTTAATACACATCCCGTAAGACGTCGTCCAGTGCGCAAAGAACAAGACATAAACGTAGTGTTGATAATGATCGAAGTGTGTCGAGAAGAAGCCAAGATTCGCCGCGTTATTGCCGAAATACAGCCTAGTTTACTGCAAATCATATTCAAACATTATTTCACACAAAATTATCTTTCAAATAAAGCCAATTTCTTGGATATCAAAGACATTTGTTTGTGTCTTATTTCATATTAAAATTTTACGCCTCTAAAAGAACACCCTTTACATCATTTTCAAAATCATTCCGTGCAAATATGAAATTTATTTCACTTGAAAACCTGAATTTGTACCTTTGGCTAATAAGGTAATTAAAGTAAAGAGTTGTATTTAATCTGTGCTACCGCATCTACAGTCTTTCCAATAAGAACGATTTATCTGGTCGCAGTAGTTTCTTGCGTGCAACAAAATCCAGACGTACTAGTTACTTGGCAACTCGTATATCCTTGAAACAAGAAAGCACACTAGCTCTGTGTTAAAGTCATAAAACTGTATTTTTATATCATCAATATCTTTTTGGTGTCAACAAGAATCTGCAACTAAGAAATTACGATGCAACTCGCTTATTCTCATCACTTCTAATCACCTCATTAATCATTTTCTTTAGGCCTTGAAATTTCCATTAAAAATACTTCCTTTCTATCGCTATCTGCTTAAGGCCACTGCAAATCATTTATTTTCCAAAACAAAAACTAAGTGTCGGTCCAATGCAAATTGCAAAAAATATACACAAACATTCCGTCAAAACTATAAAAATAAAAATTAAAAAAAAAGTCCAATCAACTGTCACCATCCATTCAAGTCAACTCATAAATTCAATCAGAAATGAATATTCAAATGAATTTTATTTTTAGTCCTCGTTTTGTCTTGGACTTGTGTGATGCGATGGCTTTATAGGTGGATGGCGTATTCTAACGCGACACATAAACCAAATTATCATTCCATCCATACGAACAGGTTTCTGCAAATAAAATTGTATCTTTTTGCGTTCTGTGTCTGTCTATAGATACGAGTACTTCTATGACTAAGAATAAACGCAGAAATAAATCGTAGAAACAAACAAAAAATAGAAAAAAAAAAAGAATGTCAGTCTCTTCGATAAGATTCCTTACTGACCTCGATACGACTTGACAAATAGATAGAGGACTCTAGACAGACCAGACTTAGACTCTTTCAAGTTTGAGACGGACCGTGTGGTGCCAAAGACAGAGAGTCCATTCACTTTGTCGCAATCAGTGACGGACTAATGAATGGACATACACATCAGCTACTGGGGGCGCCAGGGCCTGAGAGCCAAGACAATTGTGTGTGATAACTTAAACTCTAATGGATTAATTTGTTTGTGATTCAATGTCCACGTTTACACAATGAATTATTTCAGTAATATCTTTTTAAAAGTTCATTGTTAAATGAAGCGATACCATTTTAAAATATTGTTGTTTTTAACTTGATGTTTTTAAATATTTAAATCAAATTTGAATTTGTAAATTTTTTTTGTTTATGGAATTCGTTCATTCCCAGCAATTGTTGACTTGAATCTGTCATCAGTTCATTCAAAAAATCATCTTTTTGACGTTTTATGTACAGGGTGGGCTATAGTGGTTTCTTTTCAAATCATAGGTTATTTTGACACTGACAGCTGTTTCCCGCTTGTTTCTTGACAGAAAGTCAGTATCATACCTCCGCGTTACGAAATGAGTCGCTTATAGTTTGAAAAACGTTGGGAAATATTGAAAACTTATCTCCAAATTGAGTGCTGTGTAGCCCAAACAGTGCGTTTTTTGAAACGAAGTTTCGGCCGAAATAAAGCACCCAACGTGCCTGCTGAACGCGAGTTTGTGCAAAAATTTCATGAGACTGGTATGCTAGTGGACAACACTCATGGCCCCGGTCGTCGTAGGATGCGCACAGACGAGAATGTGAGACTCAATTCACGAACATCAACTTGCCATCGATTCCAACAGCTCAACATTTCACGCAAATAACCTGAGGAGAATTCTGCACAAAGATCTCGGATTACACAGCCCCACCAAAAAAAGAAAAGTTTTTTGACTCTTCGATGAGACCACGTGTCTTATAGGTTTTTTGGCTCGCTGATTTCAAATCCGCAGTCCGTCTGACCCAATCAGGTCAGGTTTAGGGGCATTTGAAGGTCAAATTGCGAAATATTCGTTGAAAAATCTGAAAACCGATATACATACATATATATACGTTTTTGTCATCGCTGAATTCGAATCCGGGCTTTTTTTGACCCCAACATGTAAAGGTCAAGGTCAAACGAAGGTCAAATCCCTAAAATCTAACGATATGATATTTTTGACCCCAGATGAAAGAGTGACAAATTTTACGTCCAAATATGTATTGACTTTTTTTTACCGGCCTCTGTAGGTCATGTAGCTGTCATCCAAAATAAGACTCGGTTTTTAGGTTTTGGCCTATGTATTGGCTGTGAATTGAAATTCTGGTCCTTTAAACAGATGATCTTTATGTTTTTCGAGTCGCTGAACACGATGCTAGTGTCCATTTGACCCCATCACGTCAAAATCAAGGTCAATCGAATGTCAAATCCCTAAAATCTATTGATATGATATTTTTGACCCCGGATTCTGAGAGAGCGGAATATTTTACATCTAAATTCATCTAGACCTGTTGTTTGAAATGACCTCTGGAAGATATTCCAATGTCAAATACTCCTTTTGGATCTCTCGGCTGATGTATCGACAGTAAATCGGGATTTGGGGTCTCGAACCAGTTGATTCTTATGTTTTTGGAGTCACTGAATCCGAATATAAGGTGCGTGTAATCCCATTTTGCAGACTCTAGGTCATTTGAAGGTATCCATATCCCTTCGAAAGTAGTCTAAGTAACGGGGTCAAACATCGCACCATAGTCGAATGATATGACTGTGTAGTCTAATGCCCATGCCATAAAAAAATCCCAAATCGTGTTATCAGCCATCTTGGCGATATCAATTGGCTGTCAGAGCTGTAATTTGACCCCCTTGGACTTCTTTTTGTGGGGAAACATTAAGGACTCATGTTTTGCCAACAATCCGGAAACGATGAGAGCACTTTAGGTCAATATCCATCAACAAAGTCTTGGAAAATTGGAGTGAACGAATTGCGCTGCTGCGAATCCAGCCGAACCCACTGGAACGACCTTGTGTTCCATATTAATAGGAATTTTTGCTCTTAATAATAAAACCATAATAAATACATGGAAAATATTTAATTTTGTTCATTTAATTGCATTTTTAAAAAGAAACTTGTGTTTGGCTCACCCCTTATATATCCGCATTATTTGACATAATGAATTGAATATACCTTTTAACTTTTTTTTCTTTACAATATATTAACATATTACTGCTTCATTTTCGGTTTACATATACGCTCGTCTTGCAAAGAGTTTTCTTTTGTCAGCTTTCAAGAGATAGCCAATTTACTTGAAGCACAGTTAGCTGTTAATTCGACGCCACCGAAGACTGTCATGACTCTTTCTGTACTTGAGAGCTCAAACCATTTTATGAGGCAAATCTTCTATACAGTTGCAAGAAAACTGAAAGATCTCCATATACACAAATCCGCTGGCCCGGATAGGATCCCCTCAATTGGTCTGAAGGGGTGTTCTACGCTGGCAAAACCAGCTTTTTCAGCTATACTACTCTTCTGGTCTCTTTTCTAGTGGATGGAAAACAGCATTTGTCCAGCCTGTTCCTAAAAAGGCGAATCTTCTTCCTCCTCTAACTCTCGTCCAATTGCACTAACGTCTCAAGAAATATCTTGAAGAACGAAATCTCCTCGAGGTTCACCGGTGATCTGATGCTTTATCTCACCGATCAGTGGTACAATGCTATACAACATTTTGGAGAAAGTAAGATTATTCCATTAAACTCCCTTATCGAAAATGCGTGCATTTGGTATTGGTGAATCTCTTCTTCGTGTAGTAGAAATTACATTTGGAACCGCTCTATACAAGTTGTATTGGATGGTTTCAAGGTGTATCTCAGTGGTTGATCTTGATAATATCGTCAAATTGAGAACAATAAACCTTGCGGATCTTAAAAACTCAATGCTGTCTTTTGTCGTTAAAGCGCAATCCACACCCCATACCGCTATCCATGAGCAGTACTTGCATTGCGTAAAATGAACAGCTTTCAGTTCTCAGTATGTGTATGACAGACCAACTTGTGTCGAACGATCACATATTCGGCGTAGCCAAGAACACTGCTAAGTGTTTAGAGGTCCTAAGAATAAGCAAGGAATTGTTCACTATTTCTGTTGCATTCCAGTTTACCCTTGAGCCCAACTTCGGACTTAATGTTTAGAATGTGCAATGCCTTACCGGACTCAATATTTCCCTCCAATAATGATATTCAGGCATTCGAAAGCAATGTGCATTTTTATCTATTTTTAAAACCATTCCAAAGCTGAGTTTTATTAATAAATAAAATTTTTATATACGGAATTTCTTGATTTTTTTTATCTTAAATTGATATGCCAATTTGAAGTATTAGAAAATATACATTTAAAGAAATAATTTTGGAAAAGATTCGTTTTTCACTCGTTTTGAAGATATTGAATTTTCAAACAAAAATTGATTCGTTTTGAAGTGCAAAAAATATTTTTTACTAAATTTTTATATGCAATGTTATTTTTAATTTAAAGAATTTTTTTTTATCGAAATCGATAAAGCCGCTAATAAGAAAGTCGAAAATCAAGAAAACTTTCTATGACATGTACCATTAATAAAATTTTTAAAAACATTTTTTTTGACAAAACGTAGACCATGCTTACACTAGTACACATATTTTTTTATCACATTAGTTAATAGTCGTTTTCGAAATAAATTATGGAAATATGGAAGGTAACGTTAGTTTTAGAGCTAAAAAAATCAATTTTTCCTCTTTTTCACTGAAGACCCTTAAGTATCATGTTAGAAGAAATTCGCTTAAGCTGCTTAGGCTTGCATACAGCAAGACGTAGGGAATTACGGGACCCACTTCTTAAGTGTTCTCTATTATCGTAATGTCAACTTTGATCAAAATGTCGAGTTTATTTATTGTTTCCAAATGCATAGGTTGTCCAATAGTACGTATATTTAAAGTAAAAAGAAGGCTAATCTAGTTATATAAATACTCTCTGAGACTCCTGTCACTTTAACCCGATAACAGTAGTACAAAATATCACTGTAACAAGAACTCGGTGTAACAGATGACGTATGTTTGAGCACGAAAAAATGTTGTCGTCAGAAAATACCAATTTCGTCTGTCTCAAGAAACTGAACTACAATGGTGTCGTTTTAATATAAGGTAACTAAAAATTTACTTGTAACTGGTTCGTTCCTCCCTACGAGTTTTGACAACAAATGGTGAAAATTTGCGAGAAGTCTCATATTACGAAACACACCTAATATTGTAAAGGCTGGTAAATGTTGAAATGGATCACATCTAGCTCTTCGTGAGGTATTAACAAATTTCAAATTTTATTGGGATTTAAAATCCCCCTCTTCCCGGCGTTACGACACGGATCCGAGTGGTCCAATTTTCAATAACTTCAATAATTTAAGATCCGACTGAATTAAGGCAAATGCCTGTGTTACATTCACCTTATAGTCATAGGTCGACTTTGGTTTATTCGCATAGACCTGCTACTTCAGGAAAAAGTCTAGCGGGGTCAAATCACAAGACCTTGGCCAGCTCTGCTAGAGATAACGTTACTCTCTAATCATTCATGCTAAATTTGCCTGGCCAACATCGTTTGCGAAAAAGCACGGGCCAATGATGCCAAACGGTTACATTGTCTCCTGTGAACCTCGTGTGGTTCGGTGTGGTCCCGTCAAAAATGCGCCTCGTTGATAAAGATGATTTTCCGGCTAAAATTAAGGTCCTCTTCCAAAGCTCCGAAGACTGGTCAGCGAACAAACGGCGTTGTCTATGGTCATGATGAACTTTGAGCTCCTGTTTCAGTTGGATCTTGCACGAATTGACCGCGGCGATGTTCTCGGCTGATTTTGCTTGCCTTTGACGTACCAATGTTGGCTGATTAATTACCGAACCGGTCGTCTTAAACATAATTCTTCGTCGGATCTCCACTAAGGTGCCGTTCGAGGAGTTACGAGTAATATTAACTCCGAGGTAGATAAACTCCCTAACTAACTCGAAATTTTACTATCAATAGTGACGTTTTGCCCTAATCGGTGGACAGATGTTTGTTTGTTTGTTGATAGCATATACTTGGTCTTGTTCTCATTTACTTCAAGACCAACAAGTCTTGCCAGATCTTCAGTGGCCGTAAAAGACACTATTAGAGAACGTTGGGAACGGCCAATATATTGTTCACATACCTCAAAAGTTGAACAAATTTGTTGAATATAGTTCCCTCCGTGTTAAGGCCTGCCTCATGCATCATCTGGTCTAGAACGAGATTGAAGAAACCACATGATACCGCATCTCCTTGCAGAAACACTGTACATGTTTGGAATAATTCAGAAAAGTTGCTCCCTAGTTGCCCATTGCACCGCGTATTTTCCAATGTCACGCAATGTCACAGTTGGATGAGTTTTCCCGGGATACCGAGTTTGGCCATCGCAATATAGAGCTCCTGATGATGAATGCTATCAAATGCGGCATTGAGGTCGTTAAATAGATGGTGAGTCTCGATTTTGAAATTCGGAGGTCTTTTCCAGGATTTGCCTCAATGTGAATATTTGGTCTATTGTCGATCTGTCGACCTGGAAGCCACACAGGTAGTTGCCGGCTTAATTATTACAGAACGGTTTAAGACGTTCACATAGTAAGTTGGTCCAGTCTCATATTAAGTTGATAGTTTGACGCATGCAACATACCAAAGCATCACTTCCGTATCTCTGCTGGGAAGCTATCAGGGGCCTTGTTGTTTCTAAGATTATTTATAGCTAGCCTACTATTAAAATTTGAGTGTAAAGAAAGTAGTGTGACCATATTATGTTATTTTTGTCCGTAATTTAAGTATTTATAATTAATTTGAGGATCAAACATTTCCAATGAACCTGTTTCGGGTCACTCCCTTTTTAGCATTTGTTATTGTTCGCAAATCAATGACATCAAAATATTGATCCCTGCCTATGATCGAGGCTTTCATTGTCAGTTTACAAGCTTACAAGTCTTCATTAAAAAATTGACTTTTGCAATGCTTTAGAATTTTAATTTTAACGTCACATTTTATTCCAACCATTGAGAAAAAGTGGCCCCAACGGTATACATTTCTTTAAGCATTGAAATGCCAAAATCCGATACTGATTGCGCAGCCACAACAAATATACGTACCTACAACATAAATACATTTTCCTAAGAGCACGTTTCATAGAGAAGGTGTAAGTAGAGGAGGAACTACCAACAACACAAACACCCAACTATCAAGAAGACATTAAGGTGCTTTTGGCTTTGCTATAGCTTGCTCATGTGACCATAACGAACATTCACCTGCTATTTTATAACTGCACAAGTCTATACACCATTAGTATACCTACCTACGTTTCAAATGCACAATCCGTCTTTTCTGTTTGTATCTATTTCTCTGCATTTTGACGTAACAAGCCCGCCACTGCCTCCGATGCTATATGTTGCTGCATCAAGTTCGTTGGTCTTTCGCGCTTAAATGCAAACAAAAAAATTGATTCTCCAACTCGAATGGGGTTCACGTTGCACTGAAATCAGAATTCAGACTGCAACCAAGTGCTGCAAGACCAAAACAAGTGGAGCAAGCGTGTTAATAATTCATGAAACTATCTCAGGGTATCCAATATTTTTTATTTATTGATTTCGAGCTCATAACTCGTAGTGCCCTGGCCATGCCGGTGGAAATTGTGTGGAAACTCCAATCCAATCCAAGACAGAAAGATTCTGCTGCGGTGTGTGATTGTTCCAGGGGGTGATCATCAGCGACATTTAGAAGGAAAATGTTTGTTTTTGTTGCGATTTGTAATGGACTTTGGAATTGCAAGAATCTAAAGTTGGTGGAGGTTGGGAACTTAAGCTATAAGTGGGTGAAGTTGCTTGGTGGAAATACGAGAAACTGAAATCTAGATTTAGGGTTTCAGGTTTAACATTGAATGATTGCATGTAATCTTTTGTGGTTGCACAAGTAATTTCCTATTTGTACTTACAAATTTCTGTGTAATATTTTCCTGGCGGAAATTGAAGGTCCTTGAACTTCACCATTAAGAACTGGTAATTTATTTTCTTATAAAATACAAAAATATGAATTAAAAGTAATGATTTAGCTTAAATGTTTCAACAGAATGGAAAATTTCCCAATCGAGCGAGGTACAGGATTTCAAAAGAATACTTATCAAAAACAAAAAATCAAGAAAAATATAAATTACTTGACTTTTCAAAAACTTATTTTAGACTTACACCAATGAATTTGGACTTTAGAAAATATGAGATCTATACTTTATACTTAATAATACTAGTGGAATAGTAAAGTTGGTAGAGAACTTAGAGAGAGAGGGTGTTAAGGGTTCGTCTGAGGGAGGAATTTGGTGATGAGCAGGGAGGCGTAAGGAGGGGACAGATCTTAAGGTACGGTTGGTTATAATATTAATTAGCTAAAGCAGCGCTGCGCTGGAGAATCAACGGTACTAGTAATAAGATGGTGGACAAATAATATGTCAGCAACAGCGCGACGATGAGCAAGGGTGTGTAAGTCTATTAACTGTTAACCGTCTTCTTATTAAAATAGGCGGATCAGAAAAAGACAAATTGCACAAAGCGAAATGCAGAAATCTTCATAGTACTGCTTCGATTCCAGACGAATAAGTGATATCGAAGGGGGACCAAAGCTGACTAGCATATTCTAGGTACGCCTAACGTACATATGTTGTGTATAGAGATTTGGTAACATATGGATTAGATAATTGTTTAGACTACCTTTTGATAAACCTGAGGGGAGAATTCGTCTTGCCTTTGCAATAACATGATCTATGAGAGACCGGAAATTCAACTCTTTATCGCATAATATTTCAAGATCGAGAATAGAGGAAACAATAGGGATGGGTGGCCGTGGTGCGATGGATGTGTGCTCGCCTGTGAACCTCATGATCACAGGTTCGATCCCTGCCGTCGTCTATGTCGTTTTAATTCCATTAAAAAAAAAAACCTTCTAAAATTGTCATCAATGGGTTGCTGGTTTACTCATTACATGTTGTTCAGGCATAACACTAACAACATGTAATTGAGTTAAGCTAGTATGCCCAACAAGGATGAACACGAATAAAATAATGTGAATTATAAGCGACATAGAAATAAGACACGGCATTCTCCGCTTTAGTTCAGCCGCCATCCCTGGAGATAAAATATCTGAGACAACAACCTTCAGTCTCAGAACATCGTGCCACACATCTTTCCTATCCTTCTTTCTCTTCATTTACTTCACGCCCGCGCTGTGTTGAAACATTTAAAGGGTAATCATAATCCCTTGAGCGCGTGTAGATTATATAAAAAAAAAAAAAAAAAAGAAATTACTGAAATAATGGGATCGAGGAGGGGAATGTTTGCGTTGGCGTTGGCGGGAAAAATTCATTAATTGATTGACAGTTATTTACATTTAGTTCCAAGAAGTTTTTATTGCACCAAGTAAGAAAGGTATTAAGGTCTGATTGGAGAAGACGTGATTACCTATATTATTTTAAAATATTATAAATACACAGATCAGAGAACGAAAGTATTCAACTTATTTCGGTAATAGCAAGCACAAATAGCAAATAAGTTAGGTTAGGTTAATGGGCTGACAGTTGATCTTGTTACAGTCACGCTTAGATCAGTGTAGATCCGTTGTGATACTCTAGGTGTTGTGACTTTAATGTTTTGAAACCTATGATAATCCTATGTCGTCAATCAAGCCCGTTAAGGGTGTTGATGAGTTGCCGCAAGATATAGCCTGAAATGTGGGAGGGTATTTCTAAGTTGTTGAAGAAATGTCTAGTCATATAATCACCACAATGGTACAATAAAGAACTTAGATCACTTCGTAATCTAATAAATAAACTGTGGCAGAATTATTTAAGATCCAAGTCCCATTACGACTATCAAGCTTTTCCACAAGCTTTTACGGAATTTTTCAATCTCTTTATAAAATTAAATCCCAAATGTTTCTATGAATTCCTTAATATAAAAAGAAAATCAGATGGCTATCCATCCTCCCTAACTTTCAATGATAATTCTTCTTCTGGATCCTGCCATAATCACCAATTTCTTTGCCCACCATTTCAAACAGTCGTTTACTGACAATGATATTGAACCAGATACCCAATATTTCCACTATTTAAAAAGCTCCCCTCAAACCTCATTTACAACCATTAACCTTCTACCGACCTTGGTAAAAGAAAAAATCATAAAACTTAAAGATGATTACTCTACCGGACAGCGTTGCCGCGAAGTAAAAAGCGAAGAGGGTCATTTCGAAATTTTTTGAGGGCCATTTGATAAAAGTTGGGGTCAAATATTTTACTTACAAATCTGTTCTTAAAACATTAAACTACAATTTATTAATATTTGTATTTATTCTTTTTTATTTCTTAACTATGTAGTAGGCTGCAGAAGCAGATCTTGGCTCTGTCGTCTGATTTGTTTTCTTGGGAATTACCTGTTGGCTTTTCTAATGCATCGAGTCAAAGGTTTTTTTCGACCATAATTTACCAGGTGTTAAGGTTCATTAAAAAGGAAACGGAATCGCAGATGCCTTAACGGAGCATACACATTTACAAGAGACATAAGAAAAGGGCAATTTATATGGGATATAATAATATCGCGCAAAAATATTATTGAAAATTTTTTACGACGAACGACAAGAGATTGTAGGCCAAGAAGTTGACACCGAGTTTTATAAGTTGGGGTATGAATATTCCAGTTTAGACGATGTAGAACGATGTATTAGAATGAACTTTATAAAATGAATCCCAAATTACACAGCAATATTCCAACGATGACCTTACATACGCAAAGAAAAGGGATCGAAGAGTAAAAGGATCAGTGAACGCTTTAGAGTTCCGATTTATGAATCCTAACATAGAGTTAGACTTAGCAATCACAAAGTCTATATGGGATTTAAAGCAGAGTTTCGAATCAAAGATGATACCGAGATCTTTCTTATCGTTAAGTATTGAGAGTTCCATACCTTCTAAAGAATACTGAAAAGGAATACATGATAAGCTCCTAAAAAACGATAAAGCTTGACACTTTGATACGTTCAAGAAAAGCTGATTAGCTAAGCACCATTCAGACAAGCGATGAAGATCACATTGGAGTAAATGACAATCATTAATTGACGTAACACTACGGAATATTATAATGTAATATTCAAACATCAAACAAGAAATTTTTTTTAATAAATCACGGATAACATTGATCAGCAGCAAGAATAGAAGTGGGCCCAAGTGACTTCTTTGTGGTACTCCTGATGTGACCTCAATTACATCTGATAGTACGTCATTAATACGCACAAACTGTTTTCTTCGGTTTAGATAGGATTCAAACCACTTTAAAATATTTGATTTGAAACCAATGGCAAAGTCGGTATACATATATGACATCTCTTTGGAAAATGGAAATCATTTTCAAAATTACTAATAATCTGATTACTAAATATTGCGAGGTTGGTTGTTGTTGAACTTCCAATAACAAATCCATGTTGAAATGGGGAAATAATTTCTTTAAGAACAAAAGTAAGCTTATCAGAGACAATTTTTTCAAAAATGTTTAATATCGTTGATAAATTTGCTAATGAGGCGATAGTTAGAAACATCTTGCTTAGATCCTGATTTATGAATAGGAATAACGTATACGTACGAGATTTTCCAATCATCAAGAAAATAACCCTTTTCGCGAGAACTATTAAACAATAAAGTTAATGGCCCCGATAGAGCAGCTGACCAGTTTTTCAAAATGATCGGAGGAATACTATCGGATCCTGGTTGTTTATCATCATTTATGTAGTTTTTATTTGGCAATCCGGAAGCCTTCTGGACTCTTCTGAAAGTGTTCCCTTGGGAAAAATGACAGTTCTGATTCTGAAAAGAAGATAAATTTGCTTCTGGATTTGAAATCAGAATCAAAACCAGAAGCACTCACACATTTATATACTTAAACGTCAAACTCAACACCTGTGAAGTTTTGTATCCTAATTTTGAGAAGTGTATCTTTCATCAAAAATTATTCTTGATTTCATTATTGTCCACATTTGATATTTCACATATACAATCACAAAAAACTTCAGAATCATCAGAATCAAGAAAAAGTGTTCATTGGGATTCCGGATCGGAGAGAGATTCCGGATTGAAAAATAAAAACGACAAACGAAAGTAAATGACATGAGAAAAGTCAACACTGGACGAAATTGACGTGAAAAAGTCAAATCAATAAACAAGATAAATGAATGAATTTAGTTCCATTTTAAGTATGGTTTTTTGTACATTGTAGTGGCGATGCATTGCGGTGATTTATATTTAATTTTGTAAAGCTTTTCAATTTATTTTAAGCACTATATTATGTGATGTTAAATCTTCTAAAATTTAGATTTGGGGGCCATTTCTAATTGGCCCGGGCAAAGGGCCAAAATGCAAAACAGTGGGCCAAATGGCCCGATCGGGCACTTTGTGGCAACGCTGCTACCGGACCAGATGTGGTGCCGGCTATCGTCCTAAAAAAATGCATACTCGTATATCGCTGACCAGCCTATTCACAATATCAATCATGGAAAATATCGTATATAATTCGTATCCACAAAAAAGGTTCCAAAAATGATGTCTCTAACCATCGCCCAACAGTAAAACTTTCTAAATACCGAAAATGTTCGATAGTATTATAATATGAAGCACTTTCTTTTCATTGCAAATCAATTTTGTCTCCCGTTCAACATGGTTTTGTGGCGGACAGATCAACAACTACCAACCTGGTAGAATTTGTTTCCCGTGTTCTGTGCATAATGGATGATATAGGTGAAGTCGATGTTATTGCCACCGACTTTATCAAAGCCTTCGACAAAATGTCATTATTTTTAAATTAAAAACCATGGGTGTCTCTTCTCCCTTCATCACATGACTGAAATCATTCTTGAAAATAGTTATAGAAAATATATCGTCCGTTTTAGATCATCTCTCTCCATTCCCCTTAATGCACCTTCCGGAGTACCACAAGGCAGCCATCTAGGTCCTCTGTTAGTTATTTTAGCTATCAACGATGTTGCTCTTGTTTCTGATTGCGGATTATCTATTTAAAAGAGCTTGGGGATAACAGAGTTTCGCAATTAGTCGATAGTTAGAGATTTGGTCCTTACAACACTTTCTAAATATTATGAGACCGAGATCTGAAAAAGATTAGTTAGGGGTTCGCAGATTGCATTAGCGCAATTTTTAATAAAAATTGCTGGGATTCCATTACCCGGGTAGAAAATTATCTAGGAAACACTATCGAATAGCGTGGCCCTAGCTAGATTGGCCATTATATAGTAAATCCTATGCTGGGCCTAGACAGATGCAAGCCTGGCGGATCTTGACTAATTTATGCTTATCCTGGCTTTATATTGAACCTGGCTAGAACTGCCTATTTATTGGCTTTTCCAGGAGTATCTTAGACTGGCCCTAGATATTTTTAACTTGATGTAGCCTAGATATGAAACTTTTTCTTGGCGATATCTTGGCTATAGATAGTATCGCCTCTTTATTGGCATTGTAACAAATAAACTACTAGGGACCTGGATAGTTTTTACTTGGTGTAGCCTGGATAAGGAATTGTATCTGGGCGTTATATTGGCCTTAGCTAGTGTCGCCTCTTTATAGGGGTTCTCAGATTTTACTTATACTGGGGCAAGATAGTTTTTACTTGATGTATCCTAGATATGAAACTTTTCCTTGGCGATATATTGGCCGTAGATAGTATCGCCTCTTTATTGGCATTGTAACATATAAACTGCAAGGGACCTGGATAGTTTTAACTTGATGTAGCCTGGATAAGGAATTGTATCTGGGCGTTATATTGGCCTTAGCTAGTCTCGCCTCTTTATAGGCGTTCTCAGATGTTACTTATACTGGGGCTATATAGTTTTTACTTGATGTATCCTAGATGTGCCTATACATATGTCTCTATAAAAGGCTATCCATTATCCTTCTAAAAACATAACTTTTTTGTTTTGGTCCTAAATCGGTATTTTTCAGATTCTTTAATACGTATTTAAGTCTTTTAAACAGTATAATTAAAAGAGAGTTATTTGAGTAGCACTTTGAGACACGATATTTTATATATCACAGTGGCGCAATAGGTAGCGCACAAGCACGGCAAGCGAGAGGACTCGAGTTCGAATCTCAGTGGAGGTAAATTAAAAAAAAAAAAAAAAATTCTTTCATTCCAGCAAAAAATCACTTAAAGAGTCGAATATAGGGAGGCAGAGAAAAAATGAAAATAATCAACAATAATAAAAAAACAAAAAATTTTTTAAGAATTGCCGTAGCTCTTGTGCTACTTGTGAAGACCCATCTAGGGCCCATATAGGAACATCTAGCAAGGCCCATTATATACAGAGCATTAACAAATTAGCGAGGGACAAGCTAGATACTGCTCGGTAGGGCCATGATTGAAACTAAGAAAAACTAGCTGGGGCCTTGGCATTATCGAGTCGAAAATTCTACTCGGGTAGGGCCTTGCGAAAAGTATAAGTTTAACTTCTCACAGACGATAAGGGAACTAATGTTAAGAGAAGAGAGAGGCGTATAAGGGCTTTTTGATATAAACTGTAGTATTCAAGGTCAGATTCATTTTTAGAATTACTATAAGAATGGTTAAAGAAGGTAGCAAAAAGGTTAACTATTATTTTCGGATCTGAAGAAGATGTGCCGAGGAAATTGATCGTTGAAGGTAGACCATCCGATATTCTTTCCATGTTTATGAACTGGTAGAAATTCTTCGGTTCCGAGACAAGATAAGATGATTAAATCATGAGTGTTAGAGAAATTGGAATAGAGTGGAGAAGTTGGAGGAAGCTTTTCAGTGGTAATAGAAATTTAATGGCGTTTGGAATTTCAAGTAAGTTTTCCACAACTTCTTTCAATTCTTTTGTGTACCAGGGAGGTGATTCAACACAGCTTTTTTTATCGTATAAGGGACACATTGGATAATACATCCAAATATTGAGGTATAGAAGAAGCAAAGAGCAATATCAATAGGAGTAGTGAAATGAATAAAAGGTTGTAAATAATGTTGGTAAAAAGGGTATTTAGTTGATTGAAACTTGAAACTGCAAGAGTTTTCAGACTCTAAAGTTGAAGTGCTTAAAAAAATAAAATACACGAATGGGTCGCACGAACTAGCTCTTATGTAAAAGCCTAGGATTTCAAAAATTAATGTTATTAGAGAAAAACTGTTCATAAGCATAAAATTAATTTTTTATAGAAATTAAATTTCCCAAAAAATATTGAGCTGTGTTTTAGATATCGAATTTCTAAGAAAAAAAATATTTTTTTTTTGTTTTCGAAAATTCAAACAATATTTTGTTAAAGTTTTGAAATGCAATGTTTTTCAAACTTTTTATTAATAAGAAGTTCAAAATTTAAAAAAATCGTTCTATGGTAAGTACAGTCGGTAATATCGTAATTCCAATTTTTTATTAAATTATAGATCGTAAAAATTAATCGAAATAAAAAAAAAATTATAAAATTTCTTGGAAACGTTTTCGAGAAAAATACGATTTTCGAAAACCATTTTTTAACTTTTGTATGATGGGTACCTTTATTTTTAGGCAAACAAAAATTTCTCAAATCTTATTAATTATATTAAGAAACTTTTATTCATCACGTTTGAAAAAATCGAGCATGGGGTTTTCGAAATATTGAGTTTCCCAAAAAAAATTTTGATTTTTTTTAAATCAATAAAAAAAAATTTTGAAAATTTGAATACGCAATAATATTCAAACCTTGGAGGAGCTTCAGCATAAAAAAAAATAATTAAAATCGGTTTTACGATTTCGAGAAAATCAAAAACAAAAAAAAAATTGTTTCAGGGGAGGGGGCTACGAAAAACAACCATTTTTGAAATTTTATGAATTTTTTTTTAATTCTGTGGGACAGCTTTTGAGAAATAAAAACATTTATAAAATTTCAAAAAAAAAAAAAATGTATGGCGGGTAGCGTAATTTAGCCGTTTAGGCTGTAGTCAAAGAGAAAGACAGACAAAGAATTGCGAGACGCACTTTTTTCGTCTTCGCTATCATCGTAATGTCAACTTTGATTAAAATCTCGAGCTAAATTTTTTTTACGAATGCATAAATTGCCTTAAGGTACCTATAAGTTGGAAGAAAAAAAATAGGTGGCCGTAACGGCTCGTAGAGAGCTTAAACCTAGTGACTTACAACTCTCAACCATGCATGTGTGCTATAATTTTCTGGCGACTAATGAGCAGCACTTCTCATGGAAAAAGATACATTTAGAGGATTTTTCAATTCCTTGCAAGAGGCAGTACACTCCTAAAAATTTTTTTTCCACCGGCTGAGAATCGAACCCAATACCAGTACTTCAATAACCACTACGCACTAACCATTATACCAAGGGGTAGTTCGATGAACAATATTAGAGATATTATAATCAAACAGAAAGGGTTTTTTAAACGACTTATGGTCATGGGTGAACATACGAGTATTTGAGTATTTAGAATTAAAGAATTTTGTGTCCACCATTTAATTAAAGAATCGTTAGTAAAAATCAAGACAAGTAGTGGACCAAGATGGCTGTCTTGTGGAACTCCTGAGTAATTTCTTACTATCTTAGATGAAAAACTTCCTATTTTTACACACTGAGTTCTGTTAGTCTAATAACTTCCAATCCATTCTAAATATTTAGACTGAAAGCCCATACTTGTGCTAACTTAAAAAGAAAAACATCGAACGCTTTAGCGAAATCAGTAAAGGCAACGTCAACTTGATATCTATTTTCCATAGTTCTAAGACAGCAAGAAGTAAAAATAGAAATATTAATAGTGGTAGACCTTTCACTTACAAATCAATGTTGAAACTCAGAAATATATCCTCTTACACTAGAATACATCTTTTTCTTCACTAAGGCTTCAAAAATCTTCAGAATAGGCTAAGATTTCGCAATAAGTTAAACGTTGAGAGCATTTCTTTAGGTATGCTTAGTTTAAAATTAACGTATTCTTTTGACCAGTCTATATCAACTGAGTTTGGACGAGTCAATTGAGAATTGTACAATTGTACTATGTACAAAGCTAAGAAAAGTGTTAAGTGTTTGTTGCTAACAAAACCTATTTACAAGGAAGTTGACAACGAGCTGTAGCAGGAGATCGATTTTCAAGTCCATTGCCTGTAAATTGTGGAGTACCTCAAGGCTCCATCCTTAGTCCTTTGCCTTTTCTTTATATGTAAATGAACTGAATGAGGCTATAAAACTTTGCTCGATGCACATGTTTGCTGTTAACACTCAAATTCATTTAAATTATCCTCTGAAAATTATAAACGAAGCAGCAATACCCCTGATCCTTGTTATCTTATCATTGTAAGCAATATTATTGTTAATAAAATGGAACTGAAATTACCATTAATTCCACACATATTTTGCCAAAAACCTATTATATCCAATCAAAGATTAGAAATCGCCCCCCTAAAAAAAAGTCTGCAAAATCATCCCGAACATAATTGAATGTCTATCCAGGATATTAGTCTCAGTGAATTTCCTAAACCCTTAAGCTTTCAACTCCACGTATCGAAGGAATGCAATTAGACGACAGCGCCCTCTAAACTCCTTTTAACCACCCTCGTGTACTTAAATTCAGATTTTGTTTCTTCCTTTTTTCCCTTAAATTCCAAGTGTAATTAATTTTTTCCTTCATATTCCTGTTGAGTTATGAGAATGTGCAATTAGGGATACCATACGTGTTCGCTTTATCCCTAGCGCAAGACGAAAAATAAGCAAAGTAACAGTTTTGTTTCTACGGAACACTTGATCCTTGGTACTTGTGTCTATGCTTCTTCCATCAACACCCACCCCAATGGCTTTATAAAACAAGCAACGAAAACACTCCAGGGAGAGCAATAACGAAACTATATTCTTGCGCACAGCATATAGCTCCAAAGTTAAAGCAAGCCAATCGGCCAAGGGGGATGAAATAGTGTCAAGTTGTTTTAATGTATTTAAGAACGTTTTTAGGACTTCCTTGATTTTTTTTTTCCATTTTGCTCGTCTTTTGTCCTACATACAAATTTTTTTTCTTCCAAAGTACTTTGTTTGCGTCGTATTCACTTCCCTGTTGGCTGGCTGTGCACGAGTACTCGTATATCAGGCTTGCCTGCTGCCCGTGCCAAGAGTGTAATCTTCAAGTGCAAGCTTATGGGAATTTGCAAGGTGGGTTCTTATTCTTATTTGCAATATCCAACCCCCGTCTTACACACTCGACCGGACAAACTTATCCCCGTTTTGTTGTCAGTGAACCGCATTTACGCAAAAACAAAAAAATAAGTAAAAGAAAAATAACACCAGGAGTTGGGGGCTTTAAGCCAAACTGTTTGTGTGTCATGTCGGTCAGGGTGTCCAGTGCCGGATTATCTTTAAGGAATAGGTTGCCTTTGTAAAGGGAAGAAAATCTATAAATCGGGAGCCTTAATTTAATTTTTATTAATTATTCGATTTTAATTCTTTTTTTAAGTAATTGCATACATTTTAAAGCCATAAATACGTTACTCACAAATTTTTTGCTCAAACAAAATGGTTTTCTAGTGAAACTAATAAATCTTACCTCAAACCAGTAGCGTGGCATATGAAGTCGAAGGAAAAATAAGAACCTTCCCACTTTAAAAAAGAATGATTTGCCATTTTAATGAAATCTCCGAAATGTTGAAGATCGCTGAGGATGTGCTAAACACTCTTCAGCCGAGGTTTTCACTATGGCCTGTCCCGCCAGGATTATCCTCAAAAAATACAAATTCTTCAAATAAATTATGGTACCGCTGTTCAAAAAGTCTGGAAACTTGATATTTTTTTATATATTTTCTATATTCTTGGTTAGAAGGCAACAAGTTGTTTACTGTCTGTAAATCGTGGAGTACCTCAAGTTTCCATCCTTGGTCCCTTGCTTTTTTCTTTATATGTAAATGAACCGAAATATTCTCTGGCTGGTCTCACCAAAATACAAAATTTCCTTTCAAAAAAAATATGGATTAACAGGGATACCAGTCCTAAAGGAACATGATCGGCAGCTACTAAGTCCCTTATAGATTTTGAAACTGCAGACTTTTGCGCTGCTAGATTGATCGATTTAATGCTTCTTCCGTCCTTAGATCAGAATTTAAAAAGCCCTTGTGGATTCATACCTAAACACCAAATGGCTATCGGAAATCAGGCGAATGCACTTGTAGATCAGAAGATAAAAAAATAGCTAATCGCGCTAAGGACGTACTAATCTTCGAACTAAGACTTCTATCTCTATAGAATGAAAAGACTGAACTTCAGGTCCCCTTGGCGTTGTGGTGGTTGGGGGGAGAAAGTTGAGACTCAGTCACCGATGTAAACTGATCCTAGGTCAGTGTAGAAGTAGATGTGCCCACCGTCCTTTGTTGCTATTAGATCACCGTCTAGTAATTCCATTTCTTCAAAATACTGTTAGTCAGGATGTCTTAGCTGGTTCACAACACTAATCAGAAGGTTCGGGGGAATGAAGATGATGATGTCTGTCGAATTTCGGCTCTAAACGTGTATATGTTATTAATAAAATGTCCTAGAAAATGGTAAAAGTTTAAAAAATCAAGTTTTTAAAGACGTCAGGGCATAAACACCTGTCGTGTCCACTGTGGATTTGTTCATAGAATGGTCTTCCTTCGTTGTGGTATAGGTTCCAGAATCTGTCATCGATGATCGCTCTGGCACTAAGATATCTCTGGCTATAGGAAAATTTCTTCCTAAAGTAGTTGCTGTAACTCAGGGTTGGGTGCCCTTCGAGGTGCCTGCATTCTCGTAGAGCATCTTGTTTGGCCAATACTTCCTTGTGAGGTGGTTGCGATATATTCCTGTGTATAATCTCAAGGTTTTCAAGGTTTCTTCAACGATATACGAGTATATTGAATTTTGATTTTTTAATCAGCTGATCAGCTGTTTGTAGAGAAGAAGAAGCATCGTTTTCTTGGTGAGTCTGTTCTGTCTTCTTGGTAAAGAATGAAGCCGCTTGTGTGTTTCAGAATTGCCATGGTTTGCTTGTTGTTGAACTGCATTTTGTTTATGAAGCTTACACCATGGTAGTTAGCGGTGTCTTTGGAGTGAATAACGGTTCCATCTGGTAGTCTGATAATACAGTTTTGACATCAAGCTGCAATTCTCTTTTGTTCTCTTGTTATTGTGTGTAGTGCCCGTAAGCAGATAAGTTTCGTTTTGTTGGTATTAATCTTAAACCCCCATTTTAAGTATGTGTTTCAAAAGTTGGTGACTTGATCTTTTACCCTACAAGCTGCAGTTTTTGCTGATAAAGAAGTTGTTTACTTGATGGATTCATCGGCATATTCTCTGTTTGATATGCAGTATAAAGGCTGAAGAGTAATGGTCCTAGCTTGAATCCTTCTGGTAATCCTATCCTGATGTGTTTCATTACTGATCATTCCTTCAAAAACTGATCAAAAAAGAACCTTTTTGTTTAAAATTTGTAGATATTTAACCGTGAAACTCGAATCTGATCAGCTTGAAATTGATCTTTTGTATCCATAGGCTGTCGAAGCCTTTATCAACTTCTATAATGCATGCCACTGTTACTTCTTTCTTGTTCAATCCCCTAGTGAAATCGCTGTACAGTCTCAGTAGACGGTGATTTGTCGACTGTTTTTGACAGAACTCGTATTGGAAGTTTGGAATTAAATTCCTTTCCCGACAGAAATATTTTACCTTTTTATAGCAGTACTGAATCCAGAACCTTGCTGATGCAACAAATTAGTATTGCATTGACCACGTTTCCACGTTTTGACTGCTTATCTTCTTTGGCACTGGAACAACTTTTGCCGTTTTTCATGCTTCGGGAAAGTAGCTGTTGTTCAAGAAGTTATTAAAGGTGACCGTCAATAAAAAAAATATTAATATTTTGCATCTTTTTCAATATATAGTTTGAAATATCGCAGGTCTTTTCGACTTTTTGGAGATTCCTGTATTGATGGTAGGACTCACTTTTTCAGAGTTTGCGAATACGTCACCAGTATTTGAATAATGGGCCAAGTTCTCTTGGTTGAAAGTGGTAATTGTTGTAAGTTCTTCTTGTTCTCTTCTCGCTTCAACTTCCATCAAAAACTCTGGGAGGTGAATTAACGGACTATCTGTAAAATAACCCTCGAAGTGATTTGCGATTGCTTCTGCCTTTTCGGTTGGAGTGAATGCCGTAATTCATGGCTTCCAGGATAGTGTTCCTTTTGCTAAAGATGGTGTTAATCTTTCTGAAGCGATCTGGTCTAGGTTTTGATAGGTTTGATGATGTCTTCTAGTTTAGTCTTTGTAATTTCAAGTCCTGTAAATGTTCTCAACTGCCTGAGCAAACATAACATGCGTTTGCCATTTTGATTTATCGAAGTAGGACTCCTTGTGATATTTCCTTTACACACATAGTGCGAATTATATGGAGTATGAATGAAAATATTTCGATTGGAATGAAATCCTCGCAACCGTTGTTTGGTAATAAATAACTGTTTCAATTTCAAAATTCAAATACCATTCTAGAATGAATATTGTAGAACATTTCTTCTTCAAAATTGTCATTTGATCTCCATTTGAAGCCCTTTTCCTTTCAACTTAAAACTCAAGTTCTAAGCCTCTTTTAATTTTTAAATTGTATTAACGTCTAAAAAAACATTGAACAAAGAAAGGTTGGATCAATAGCTTTGTCGAATATTACTTCTCCAGTTTTCAATATCTTCCATCAAACTTTTGGAATAGACAGATTTCTTGTAGTTTTTCTTATTATTAATTCTTATAATTGGTGCACCAGTCATGACCTTCACCTTTATTGACAGGTCTTAACCTTAAAAATCTGACTGTTAGAACTCAAGTTATAGGCTGCGAAAGACAAGCATAGTTTCTCGGAAATTACTCATAAATAGCTGACTCAATCCAATGCAGCTATTGGTTGACAACAGACATTTATTTTAATAGAGCCAAATATACTTTCGGCTCAATACTTCCAGTGATCCGTTCGTCTATATTAAGTCTGCATCCGAGAATAAATTTGCCTTAAATCCTTATTACAATATAATCCATCCCTGAGAATATCTCTTTGTTATCTACGTTTACAAACTGTATGGCATGGAATTTCTACAAGCCCTCAGTTTGAGTTTTTAGCCATACTATTATAGGGGAGCCTGATTTCTTCTGCTTGGTATTGCTTTCATTAAGACTTTGGAGGTAATTGAAACTACCACGAGTTCATATATTTTAATGCCATCATTCAAATAGCTAAAAGAGGGTAGTTTTCTTGATTTTAATGGATACTTAAATCTCCTATAGCTTATACAGTGAACTCTCTCATAAGCGGTCACTGACCGAAAATAATTGAAATAAAAAATTGGGATTAAACAAATATAAGCCAAGTGTTCATCTTCATTTTGATGCATTTATTTTATGTAATTAAGAATTCCTGACTTTTTTGCTGTAATTTGTTTTGGAGTCATTCATACCCATTCTTCAAAACTTTTTTCCACTTGCACTTGATAGAAAGGGAGACAAAGTTTTTGTTCCTAAGAAAAACGGATAAATTCAAACACACTAGAAGGACGTATTGCCGATATTCAACCAACAAATTCTAGCAATAAAACCGTTTGTTCAGATAGTATCCCTCTTATAAGATTTTCCTTCTGTCATATCCCGGTCTATTTATGATTAGATCGAAAACAGCACTTGTCCACTCGTGATCTGATGCTATACCTTACCAAACAGTTTCACAATTCTGTATATCAGTTTGGAGAAAGTACATTTATTGCGTTTAATATTTCAAAAGCGTTTACAAAAGTTTCCCATCAATCTCTTCTTCCCATTTGGTTTAAAATCCGATGCACACAAAATAAATACTAGTGTGCCTCAGGGCTCCATTTTGTCTCCGACACTCTTTCTCATATTAATAAATGATCTCCCGTCTAAGAGTTCTAATCCATTAAATTGTTTTGCTAACCTCCATTCTTGTCCTTCGGATGTAGATCTAGAATATTACATGATAAGCTCATAAAATAAGCTCAATAAAATTAAGATCTTGGCAGATGGGGAATCACAAATTCTTCAAAAACTCAATCCCGTCTCCTGCATTTGTATTAAATAAACGGATCATAAGATTTCCTCCGACGATCCAAGAAATTTGTCATCTCTTTTGATCTGGTCCTAATTTATAAAGCTTTTATTCGTTCGAAGCTTTGATATAACTCTTACATATTCTTTTAACTTTCACTTGAATCTTATGGATGTTGTTCCAAATAGACTTTTAAAAATGATATTTATAGAACTACTACACACCGATGCGCAGAAATGTTTCATGTTTCCCATTACTCTATCGTTATGTTTATGAACACTACTCTCATGAAATAGCCAGTTGCATTGCTCCCCTGCCCGGATACTTGTGCTTGCAGGAATCCTCATCAATTTACCCTTGCGGATATTCTGTTAAGTATAGAGATTCTTTCTTTAAAAGCACCACACGAATGTGGAATGCTCTCTTTTTTCCTTCCATTTTGCTATCAATTACACCAAACCGAATGTGCATCATGAGGCATGCAATGCTACTAATATTTTAAGGGTAGTCAAAACCCCTTTAGTGCGCCCACAATTAAAAGAAATTAATCAATCCCGGTTATTAAAGTTGAGGGAACTATGAAAAATGGGGCAGTTATGAGAATTGTCCGTTAGAAGAGTGAGAGAGAATACACTGTATATGAATTTACATTTCTCTAGATATTTTGTGAAAGTTTTTTTTTTGTTTGGAATCTTCTTGTTTTAAATAAAACTTATTTTATTCTTGCGGTCTCGTTTAGATAAACAGGGATATTTGAGTAAATTGTTGTGGTTCGGGTAGCTAGTGAACAATGAGGGCAATGATACTGGTAACCGGAAAAAACTCAACAAAGGCAGGCAAAACATTGGCCACAAATAGCCCAAAGTGTTTTAGAAAAAAAAAATGTTTCAGGGTTGAAATTGAACATTGCTTTGTGGCTATGAAAACTTTTGATTGCTATATTTTTTCAGGCCGAACAAATAATTACAAAAATGGGGAATATTTTAAATGAGGTTTTGATTTTCAAACTGAAGCATCCTTTGTAAACCGAAAAAGTCCACTTTTTGGGGGTGTTTTAAGGGATATTAAATACATTTTGTTCGGCAAATGATTTTTTTTATTTTGTATTGTTTTTTTTTTGTTCTGTGGATATTTAAAAATTGGAAATATTTTTGCAAAAAAAAATATAATAATTAAGATATCATTCTTGTGGATTCATTTTTTAACTTTAAATAAAAAGTTCTACACGAAAAATGTATACGTTTCTTGGAATTCGTTGATCAAGTTAAAAAATATAACACAGGGTGGGCCAAATGCAAATTTCTTTTTTAAAAATTCAATAAAATGAACAAAATTAAATTATGTCCATGTATTATGGCTTTATTAGTAAGAGCAAAAATTCTTATTAACTATGGATCCTAACGACGTTCAAGCGATAACGAGGCGGATGTTCGTGCGCCTCCAATTGCTGAGTCAATTGGACCTTGTAAGCGAATAATTCGAGATCTTTGTGCAGAATTCTCCTCAGGTTAATGCGTGAAATGTTGAGCTGTTGAGATCGATGGCGAGGGACCGACGACGGCGGAGTCTATGAGTGCTGTCCACTAGCATACCACTCTGACGAACTATTTGCTCACACTTGGGTACCGCAGGCACGGTGGGTGCTTCATTTCGGCCAACACTTCTTTTCAAAAAATAAAAAAAAACGCATTGTTTGGGCTACTTTGGAAATAAGTTTTCAATGTTTTCCAAAGTTGTTCAACCGTAAAGGGACTCATTTCGTTTCGCGGAGGCATGATACTGACTTTCTATCAATATTTACAGCGGGAAACAGCTCTCAGTCAAAATAACCTATGATGTAAAAAGAAACCACTAGATGGTACACCCTTTTCTTATAACCTTTATTTTTTAAATACAAAATATCGCCTTCTTTTGTGATTTTTGAGTATCTAGCTCGATTTTTTCTAAAAATACTCTATCCAACTTTTTTGTTGAAACTGGAAGTGTCATTTGGTGAAAATTGGATTTGAAAGAAGATAACGATGCACCTTGATTGGGTATTTTCTGAAGCTAGAGTATTACGGTTCAATTGTTTTATGGGACAAATACAACAACTGGCCAAGAAATGCAATTGTTATTGTTATATTTAGTTCTATCACCTATCATTTCTAAGCTCTTTTTTGTAATCTATTCAAGAGACTCGCGTGGGTTATTGAAACACCTGCCAAAATATCGGAATCGTACTCAAGATTTGGATAAATTATGCTTTATAGACTAGAGCCAAATCATAAATGGTGACAAATTCCTTCTTCGAAGGAAAATTAAGCACCTTGCATCGTTTTTGGCGAATACGTGATCATTCCAGGTAGACTGTACCGAAAACTGAAAGCTTCATTGATAGCGACATAGGCCCTGAGGCAGCATTGAGGGTTTATAGCATTAAATTCTACACGGCTTATGGCTTCCCCTTTAGCTAGTGCGATTAGAATTTAATGAGTTAATTATACGCTGTCGTTCTAGATTCACATCCGAAGGACAAGGTCATAAATCTGGGAACTAATTCGAGAAGCTGAGAGTACTGTATTTAGCAACGGCCTAATCACTCTCAATAGCTCCTCGTGCAGTTTTCAATCCCCAGAAACGAATATTTTGCATATTGGCGTAACTACAAGGAAAATGCGCCTGGTCGCTCATGATGATTTTCGACACAAAATCATCCTCTTTGTTGTTGAGATTAAAGATGGTTTGACAGTAATTTACATGCGACAGACAGTCAGCAGGGATTAACTGATGCAATGTTCGCACTTTGTACGGGAACATGTGTAAGTCTTTCACTAAAATTCGCTCTAGGGCCCGTCTGATGATGTCTGATGTCTGCATGGTCTCCTGTGGTTTCAGTTTGTTCGAGTCGAGTAGCTAACCACCGGAATAGGTTGCCCAGTTTACCGGACGCGATTATAAAATCAACACCGAAATGTAAGCTGCGCTAACAACTCCAACCGATTATATAACATACTTACTGCAGCTGTCTAGTTCACAAATGTCAAACATGATTGACGTACGACGCCATTTGCAAAAATTATAACATCTTCCGATATGGTGATAATTTTGCGCCACCTATTATTAATCAAATTAATGAATCAGTATTATGGTGATCGCTTATCAACATTTTTGATGAATATTAGGGCGTTTAGAATGAATGTGTAGTCGAGCAAGCCAACATCAATCGGTAATACGAGATACTTCAAAAATATTGGATATGGGGAAAATCTTTTGGCAAGCTGTTGGGTTCAACAGTTATATCGTCTTGTTCTTCGCACAGATTCTCTTCGCTAATTTTGAGTTTTTCTCCATTAAAAACTTCAAACCCAAACACAGAACCCATCCACAATGTCATTTGGATAAAAATCATCAATTGATACTCATAATACTAAACTATCGATGAATTGACAGAAGTTATCTGCTATAAAACATTTGATATTTGATAACCACAATAGGGCTCTTGGTTACATTGTTGCTTTTTAAAAGAGTTCTGGTTCTTCTTCTTTCGTTACACCTTCCTCTTGAATGATATTTACATAAATATATAAGGTCAACACAAACCCGCGAGTGTAAGGCTTTGTTTCTGAAGATGAAAACCACGACATACAATCCAGAAATTTTTTTTAAATTTCCTCTTCCTGTAAACGCTTGAAACAAAACAAAAAAATTTCTTTTTTCGAAGTATAGTAATACGTTTATGAACTTAAATTTTAAGAATTGCGGCTTGCAGCACAAATTACGATTTTTTTAAAAATTGGTTTTTTGACTAAAGAAATCCTTGGTCAATGCCAGAAATCTAACCATCGTCCATACCATTTCATAGTCGTCGTTGCTTATTCCACCTTTAGTAGCAACTCTAATACCTCCTGAACTCCTTTTAGTGCTTAATATTTAAAAAAAATTTAAACATTTATATATTTTTAAGATATAAAATTAATCCCATCAATTTTATTGTTCCAGGTGCTTCCAAGGAAATCGGTACCGCTTTAACACGTGTCTGTCTGCGTCACAAGGCAGTAGAAACCCGCCTGAAAACATTCACATCAGCAATCATGGATTGTCTGGTATTACCTTTACAGGTTTGTCTACTTTAAATCCTATTTAAATAAATTAAATTAAAAACAAAAATAATTAACTCATAGGACAAACTAGAAGACTGGAAACGCCAAGTCGCAACAATCGACAAAGAACATGCCAAAGAACACAAACGATGTCGTGCCGAGTTGAAGAAACGCTCAACCGATACACTACGTTTGCAAAAGAAAGCCCGCAAAGGCCAATCGGATGCTATACAATCCCTGGTCGATTCACACATGCACGATGTCACGATGCGTCGTGCCGAATTAGAAGAAGTCGAAAAGAAATCACTGCGTTCTGCAATGATTGAAGAACGTATGCGTTATTGTACATTTGTCTATATGCTCCAGCCGGTGGTGAAGGAAGAATGTGAAGTTATGTCTGAATTGGGTCATTTGCAAGAAGCAATGCAATCAATTGCTAATGTTACCAAAGAACCCAACATCCTGCCACCATCATCAGAAGAACTAATACATGATGCTAAATCGACTATGAATTTGTATCCGGAATCGCCTGGTGGCGGTTCGGGTTCGCAAGGTTGTTCTAATTCTTTGGGATCACGGAAGAGTTCGGTGTGTTCAATAAGTTCAATGAATAGCAGTGGTTCTAGTGGATCACCTGGACACCATCATTATCCACGATCCTTGTCGCAGGTAAGGGAATGTGTAAGACAGTGTGTGTTAAGCTTTTGTTGTTAAATATCATTTGAGTTGTTTTTTTTTTAACTTTTTTTAGTTAATTTCGCCTACGATTCGCCTTAAGCCTGGTGAATCCAGTGATAGTGGTTTTTGCTCATCGCCAGCTTTAACTTCTCAGGTTTATTTTTTTGTTTGTTATTTCATAAATTTTTAGTTTTGCATGTTCGCTCCTGCAAAAGCTTTCGAAACCTTGATTTGATATTCAAATACTAATTTGTTTTTATCTTAGGCTTCAACTGCAACAAGTCAATCACATGCTGTATCTACATGGCCACCACATTCCCAAGACGTTCCGGCCACAGATCGTCCACACACAATATCGTCGGCTTACGAAAAAGGACACCAGCGTCCAGCGCTGACAGTGTATACTTTTCAAAACCCTGAAACAATTATGGAAGCTGCAACCCCTGTTGCAACATCTCAAAAATCCCCTGGAAATGTCCTTTGTCGACCACCATTGCCTGTAGTAAGTTGTCAATCTTTAAATTCAAAAGTTTTACAAAAGTAGGCCATTAGGTACATTTTAACGGGAAAAAATTGGCAAAAACAAAAAAGAACTTCCAAATTCTTACATTTTCGTTTACAAAAACAAAAAAAAACTTTACACATCCTTTGACATAATTTTAATTCTTTCCATGGCCACAGTCAGGATATCGGCCGGTAAGTAAGAGACGCCAGCCGCCTCTGGTTAACTACCAGCGTCTCAGCCTATTCTATCTGCCTGCGCCTGCTTGCCCGAATGATAACAACATACAACCATTTTTCTCAACGCTCTATTTATTTATCCTTTTTTGGTTTTCTGTTTTTTTGTTAAAGCACACTTAGTTAGAAATTAGCATAACCCATGAACACCTATACGTATTTATAATCATATCCCCCTCCACGGCATTCAACTGCTGCACATTTTCAAATAAATGACAATTTATTATTATTCCTCATTAAGCCAGCTTGTTCAGCCCAGAAATTCTTCATAGAACCTAGAAAAAACGACTGCAATGAAGCTTCATTTGATCTTCAGTCATACCTACCCCTGACTCATATGCATTCAAATATACTATATTATTGAATTATTTTTTTAATTTTTTTTTAACTGAGATCTTAACCACCATCCTGTTTTAACGGTTCCTTTACTATTACTAACAATAAATCGGACTATTTTTATGTTTACAGAGATGCTCATCACTGGAACGTCCACTGTCAGCTAACAACAACGCACGCAACGGTACAGTTCTACTACCACGTCAGTGTCCATCACCGATTCCAGCCCATGTAACTAAAGGTAAATTCGCTTTCGATATTAACGCTTCACTAATAACAACTAACTCGCATTCATTATTAACACCACAGAACTATCACTTCTGCCACAATCACAACAGCAACAACAGATGCAGCAACAACAATATCTGCAACAGCAGACGCAACCACAACCAACTTATGTTAATATGTCTGAGCTAGCCTCAATGGCAGCCCAAAAATTAACAAATCAACAACAACAGCAGCAGCAACAGCAAATAATCAACCAATTGCAACAACATCAACAGCAACCTGTTGCACCTGTTCAACAGCAACAGCAACAACCACAACAACAAGCAAATCATTCTGTATTGCAACAGCAGCAATCGACCGATTCTCACAGTTCGGTTTCATCAGAATCCTCTCTAGCTAACCATCCCAATCATTCCTCATCGAATACTCCCTCCTTGCATAGTCATCCATCCATTGAATCACATCAAACTAATGTCGGTTACAGTACATACACACCGTCCAGTGGTGCATCAACACCACATAATCACTATTCGCCGCTGTTAACTAATTCGCCTGCAACACCACTATCTGCGAATGCTCCCCTAGTTGTGGGCTACATTAATCCAGCTTCAAATAATAACTCCTCGTGTTCTCCGACATCGTTGAATTTAAAATATGACGATGTTGGCGATCCGGAGGATGTTTTGAAAATCACAGAGACTGACAGTGCAACTAATAACAGTACTAACAATGCACTAAATAATTCCACTGACCAACAAGAAAATTGTACAATTCCATTGTCAACAGAGCCAAATAATCAGGATTCCACTGAATGCGATGAGCGAGTAAGAGCCTCCGTCTTGCAGAAGGCTTCGATGTTCGAAAAACAAGCGGCTGCTGTCAATAGTAGTCCAGTACTGCCACTGACAGGTGGACGAAGTAATCATTCGATATCGTCCGGAGAGAGTGTCTATTCGACACGAAAAGATGAAACCACGGTAAAGAGTGCAAATGACACAGCTGCAACTAACGAAAAAGATAACGGTAAGTTAAGACAGTCTAATGGAGATTTGATTTTTGTAGTTGAAATTTTATTGTTTCCAAAAAATTATGTTCTGGTTGTAGACTTAGTTTGAAATGTTTAGAATAAAGCTTGATTATAAGTAGTATTGACGTATATATAATAAGATGTCATTGACCATAGAAAAGTTATGACTTGAGGACGTATGGAAATAAGTAGAATCAGTAGTGAAGTAGGCTAGAAACTCATACTAGTATGGGAAGACAACATTTATTTGAATTAATGAATTAATTTGTATTGGGGTTATTGCACTGCGACCTGGAGATCTAATGTGCCCCCACTTAAAAACTAATGAGCTTGCTCATCCTACAGTTCCTCCTCCAAACCTATTGTTCTTAGGAATTTCAGTATTTGGGGCATCTTCAGTGGACAGCAACCTCCTAGTGTGTGGCCCGGTGTTTCCTCATGCATGTTGCAGAATCTACATACCATACCAAGTAAACTTACATAGGTGCCTTCTCAGCTTGCAGTGTCCAGTTAGGATACCTGTTATTATTCTTAGGTTATTTCTACTTAAGTTAATGCAGTTTTCGAAACGTTGCTGGTTGTAATTGCCCAGTAGTAGTTTCGCCTGCCTTAGTTTTGGGAGTTCTTTAAATTATTTGCTTCCTCATCTTGTTTAATTTTGTTTTTAATGACATTTGATGCGCCTATTTTAGCTAGGGAATTTGTCTTTTCGTTTCCATGAACACCCACGTGACCAGGTACCCTATTCTGGTTGAGGTTACTACCTTGAGTGCCGCTTGACTATCTGTCATGATGGCAATGTTGTTGTTACGATAATTCTTTTCGAGATTTCGATCCACGCATTTCCCTATGTCGTTTACCTCCGCTTGGGAGATGTTGGTGGACTACCTCATGGGTATGGAAAGTTTGGTTCTTGGCCCAAAGACTCCTGTACCAGTACATTCCTTTGTTCTCGATCCATCAGTGTACCACTAAATGGTATTTGTTTCAAGGGTGTAGTTTATTTCCTCTCCTACCCAATTACTGATAGCCTTACAGATAGACACCATTTCCTTGTAATTGTTAGTCCTCTTTGGAACATTTACTTTGATTGGTCCTGATCTGCAATAGTATGTAATGAAGTACTGAAGCAAACCCCGATACGTACAAAAGCGATTTTTAAGGAAACTATTTTCTAAATTTAAGACTGAATATAAAATTTCTTATCAGCAAGGTCTTCGTTTAGAAGAAAATTAATTAAACTGTTCGGAAGGCCTAAGAAAGCTTTTCAGACAGTTATATGTCTGTTTGTTCGTTTCATTCTCAAAAATACCATTTTTTATGGAATTAGACTTTGGACTAAAATTGGTAGTATTAAGAAAGTAAACGAACATAGCCAACCTTATTACTAATACGAGTAAGTGGATATATAGACTTGTACTTCCTTGAATTTGAAGTGATATATTAGACTTATCGCTTTTAGTTCTAGAAAAGTGACTTGTTGTTACAAATAATACATATTTCTTGTGATAGATTTGAGATTGATTCCTTCTCGAATCGACGTTTTAGATATACGAGTAGAGCAATGAACATTGTCTTTCTGACTTATTGGTTTTTGTAGTCAATTAATTTCAAATACAATGGAATATTGTTAACGGGGATTTCGAGCATTTCGCCTATTTTATTTTTCACATCGATTTTTTTACATATTGGGTTTTGGCTTAGTACCTAGTATTTAGTTGATGTATTGAAAGTAGGAACGTACTACAAGCTTAAGTTGCACTTTAGCTTTTCTCGTTATTGGTTGATGATATTCTTTAAAATATATTGGGCCTTACCAATAATCAAATTAAGGCAAGACTAATATTTGAGTGAAAGGATTCATGGACTTTACATTATTTATCAAATATGTTATGAACTTAATATTTAAATGGACTCTAAATAAAGAAACATTCGTGGTATTGAATCTACTCGCGTAGACAAAAATAAATTATAATTATTATGAGCTTAATACACGCAATCAACATACTTGAAACTAGAATAACAGTTAAGACTAAGTTAAAACTAAAGAGCCAGGAAATAAGGACAAAAGAAATTAAGGATTGAGTTAGGAGAGCACGTAGAAGTGAGGATTTGGGAAGATTAGGTGAGAAAATGGTTGAGCTTTCCTAAGCATTCTAGTCATCGGCGCATTCTGGCCGTATTCAGTTCGATGGAAGGGAATACATAAAAGTGGTATGGTTCTTAAATGACGTTGGGTTACGTTCCATTTAATTTGTTCATGAAGAGCTTGACTATCGATGCCACCAGTCAAGAGCTGGTGTATAAACATAATTTCTGCATTATCACGACGTCGGTATAAGGTATGCAGATTTATAAGTTTATGACGATTTTCATAGGGGGGTAAGTGGAATGGGTCATCCCAACTAAGGTATCGTAATGCAAATCGTATGGTGACCAGACCTGGGATGCATATTCTAGAAGGGGTCTTACAAAGGTGATATAAAGGAACTTGGTGACGTAGGGATTTGAAAATTCTTTGGACCAGCGTTTAACGAACCCAAGTGTGGAATTAGCTCTGTTGATAATACTGCTAGTATGTTCATGAAAATTAAGCTGACAGCCGCAAATAACACTTAGGTCACGAATGGAAATTGGTTGAGTATTATTCAGTTATTGACGTTGTGGCAAGGGCATCTACTTACGAGAGTAAATAATGGCTTGAAACTTACTTACATTAAGCTCAAGAAAGTTATGTTGACACCAGGTAAAGAAGTTATTAAGGTTTACCTGTAGCAATTGCGCACCTGAAACGGATAAAATTTGTTTTGAGATCGCATATCATCAGCGTAGATCTCACGGTCAGATTCTATAAGAATAAGTTCAACACCATTGACAGTTAATAGGAAAATCAGGGCCCAAGTTGACTTTCTTGCGAGACACCTGAATTTGCACATATAGGGTTGGAAGTGCATGACGTTAAAATAACTTTTTATTGACGATTGTTGAGGTAGAACTGTATCCAGGATAGAAACAGTTCAGGAAACCCGTATGCTTTAACTTTAAAAACAATAATGTCATGGGAGATTTTATTAAATGCTATGCTGAAATTCGTTGTAATTGCATCCACTTCATGGCCAGATTCCAGAGCAAATAAAGTTTTGGCAACAAATTCTGTAAGATTTGTGATCGTTGATCTACCTTTAAGAAAGCCATGTTGTTTCATGTTGTTTCCGAGAAAATTGTTGTTCACAATGAAGAAGCATGGTGTCATGAATTTTACTCTCAAAAAGTTTAGGTATAAAACATAGTATCGTTAATTGGTAGTACGTTAGACTCTCATGTTTGTTTTTAAATTTTGAAAAGCCTATAACAAAGTTTTAAATTTATTTAATAATTTTTAACGATTCAAATTCTGTAACTAAATGTGAAAATGGGTAACCATTAGAGTTTATCTATTAGCTCATTCATAAAAAGTAAACTAACCACTATCACTATTAAGAGTTATGTGACACAAGTAAAGTATTTTGAAGCCATTTCATTGAAAGCCTCAAGGGCTTAAAATGTTAACTCATAAAAAACCTAGATGACTCATGACATAATTTTTGAGTCAAAATTTGTACTGCATGCAGATTCGTGTGCAGCACACACACTATTAATTGTATCGAACATCAAATTATTAATTCCTTAACGACTCAAAGAATTTATTGAAATTTAAATCTTACTTATATTATAATTATATATAAATGTTAACGAATGTGTGTCGTTTCATCACACTCGAATGGCAGGAGGGGTACATATTGAGTGATGTCGTTTAATATGTTGTAAGGCACTTTTTTAGAATACAAGAGGTTTACATAGGGCCCATCGCAGATTACAGATAGACATAGAGTAGTTAGTTATAGCTCAATCGTAGCTCTCATACACATTTATAGAAGTCTCTCATGGAAAAGGTACCTAGACTTGGTAAAAACTCCAGTAGGAAAATCGAATTTTCTGAACAAACCAATTTGAAAATGTTGCTCTTAGGGGTATTGTAAATTATTGGACGAAATTTTTCGGTTGTAATCTTAAGATCGCCCCCGGACTCATCTGCCTTCTTCGCAAGTTATACTGATATAAAACAAAATTGTAAAGATATGTACATGTACATATATGTAATTGTATGAACGTGAGCAATGTAACTTTTTTTTAATTCGAATTTTTGATTAATTATATTTTGAGAAGGGATGAAAACTATATACTAGAGAATAGATATTTATTCGATGATTGAAATACAAAAAACAATGTTTTTTTTTTTTACATAACCTAGGCCTAGTGACTAACAAGTCTCTATTGCTGATGCGTGTTGTTCGCAGTAATGGAAGTGCTCTACACTTTTCTGTCGAATCAGAGCAGCTACAGTCCTTAAGAGAAAATTAAGATTGCTTTTAGCTCCAACTTTAACGGTATCTGCCATATAATATTGAAGAAAAAGATTATCTATCAAAACGACTAATTATTTTGATTTACAAAATGTTGTGTACTACTGTAGGAGCCGTATGCATTTTGGTTAAACAAAATTAAAAGCACTTCTAGGTCGCACAAACTTGCTCTTATGTAATAGACATAAAATTTTAAAAATTAATGTTATTTGAGAAAAATGTTCTTAAGCATTACATTAAATTCAATTTTAAAAGGCCTCAACAACTCTTATTAGTAGTTGAAAAAAAAGCAAAATACCATGTGATTTCTCAAGCAAATATAAATTTAAGCCAGAAAAAAAAAAGTTTTTATTCATATTTAAAATTTTTAAGAAAAAAATTAAGTACGCCAACTTTATTTTTTTGTTATTGTACAAATAAAATTTTAATTTCAAAAAAAATTATATTCAGCCCTATTGAGGTATCCTTCCGAAGAAAATTTGTTTCCGATTTGTTCGAAATCGGATAATTTTCTACCGAAGTACTCGTATCCTGTCCGATTGACATATTGACATATCGGACAATATTTCGATAAAATGTGACGCTCATCAACGCATCGCGGAACAATTTATGCTAACGCATTTGTGTATTATTATTCTTTCCGTTAGGATACTCGAAAGCAATTTGAACCTCCGAAAAAGTATGCGTTGCGGACAATTTTCCTGTCCGAACAGATACCTCGCTGGGGCCGATTGAATTTAGATTTTTTTTTAAATCCACAAAAAATTATTTGGAAAATTTGATTGAAAATAAAATCTCTGAAACAGTTTTTGAGAAAAAATTATTTTCTAAGATTTCAAAAAAAAATTGGAGGCATTGTTATTATTGGTTGTGTGGGGGAATTTAAAAATGCCATCTTCAAAACTTAAAGAAATTCGGAAGAGGTGTTTAGGCGGATTTCACATTATTTTTTATTTATGTGGAATCAAAAATTATCAGAAACTATGAATAACGTATTTCACAAATCTTTAAAATTTTAATGTTTTCAAAAAGTTTGCTTAAAACTGGATATAATTACAGATTTGAGTATGAATAAAAAACGTTCTTTAAAATTAAGTCAATAAATTGTTGTAGTTTGTAGTATTCTTCGAAATTCTTTTTATTTATTTTTTTATTTCGTTCTGCCATTTTTATCTGCGATATACATATTTAGGTACAAAATTACTATAGGACAAGTTCCGTATTTGAAAAAAAAATCAGCTTTAACCGCTACATCAATTTTCTTCAAACTTGGTACTTAAGTGTCTTCGGTGATTCACTGCCGTTATGAAAAATCTTATTTATCTTGAAAACAGCTCAAACGATTTTGATAAAAATTATGTGTCCTATTGAAGAGATGATCTACGTTTTGGTCTACGTACGGTACCTGTTATAGAACGGTTTTTTTTACTTTCCATTTTCTCTTTAACGATTCTATCGATTTGTGATCTAAATTTGTTTAAGTAGCTCGTTTGATAAAAATTCTATATAGACTTCAGGTATTTCTTTGTTTTTATTTAAATAAGATAATGTTTCGTACGTCGTTACGTACCCCTTCAGGTGTATTTTATAAACAAACCGTAAAGCTTTGGTATTCACAAATAATATCCATGCAGATATATAGACATATTCCCTCTTTTGTGTTTTTGTTTCGGTCAATTTTAATGAGAAAAAATAGTTAAAAGGAGAACATGCAGTAGTATTGTGTCCTCTCTCCCTTTTCTGAACAACTGCGGTTTGTCATTTTTCAGCTCAAAATATTGAGTCGGAAGCATAAGCATGTTTGTCAAAAAAACAATGAATGAAAACATTTAAAATCCTCTGCCCATAGAAAATTAAATCTTTTCTGACATTTGATTCTTTGACTTGGAACTTTGATTTTGGAACGTTTCTAAGAACTTTAGTTATAATGAACAAAAAAGATAAAGTCATATGAATGTAACAGGCGCTCATGAAAATTCAGCACACATAAATCGCCATTAAGTGTAAAATGCGTAGCCTACAACAAGTCTTTAAATGAATGAAAATATAGTAAATAAAAGTTACGTATACGCCAGAGTGCACCAAACTGCAAAACTACTTTTTTCTGACCCCAACAAAATAAATATTCAATTTTTGTTCTGATAAATTAAATGTTTAAATGGATATCATTATTATTACTGAAGAATGTCGTTTCATTGCAAAGCTGTAACCCACTTTTCACGGTGTATGCCAGCTAATGAAGGTTGTCGTCTCTGATCAATTGATACACCTGTACATTACGCGCCACGCCGGGCGTCTTATAGATTCAATATTATAGTTTAGATGACTCCGTCTCGTTTGACGTGAAATCATCATCATTAAGTTTTATTTATTCATTAAGGCAGTGCGAAATTATTTATGATTGCGTTGTCGTTGTCGGCATGAAAGGATTGGCAGTAATCTGCAATAATTTTTTGTTTTTAAGAATTACATCACGTAAGTTCAATTAAAACAATGAAATCATAAATGAATTAAATTCCAATAAAATCTTATAAATTATTTATAAATCCGTTTGACTTGAAAAGTAAACGGTGAGATAAGGCTGTATTTATAGTAAAAAGTATCTAGACTACGAAACGAGGCTAGAATGAGTTAAGTTGGAAAGATTTTTATTTTTAATTTAATGGTAGCAATTTTAAAGGAATGAAAGTAAGATAAACTCAGAAATTAGCCCGACTATGAAGAATTTAACGGTAAGGTGAACCTTTAGTAGACCTTATTAAAATTAATTTATCTTCGATTACTTTTGCGGAGAATTTCAAAACTAATCCAGGAAATTATGATAATTAAATATGTTAGTAGGTAATAGGTATGTATGTATGTAGGGCGATACGAATACGCATTGTTAAGGGAAGTTTCTTAGGCCCTTTTAAATAGAGTAATGGATTGAAATGGTTTCTAAGAGCAATGCATAAATCAAAAGATGATTCTAATGACACTTCCTCCTTATATATTATAGCATTATATAAGACTTAAGAGACTTCCTGAGTCTGTGTTTATCAAGTCACGTGGGTCATTGTAAAAATATCTCTGATGTTTAGAAAACGATTGTTCTTTGTGCATAGGGCTACTGCTTTATTAATTCAGCTCAGTATAGCATATTACTTTAGGACAATTTAAAGCAATTTCTATACGAGTATTTTATTAGATCTGATTCAATGGGTAGTGTAGCTTAACTGAAGCTACCTTGTTCAACCATACAATTTTCATGAAGGCCTCTATGGTTAAGAAAAGTGAAAATTGAAATTTATCACATCTTCATAAGAGATTAAAAAGCGACACTGCCTCCTAGAGAAGATATGCATGCCTGATATTGGTAACAAGTTGTAATTAATCCGAGATAAGACTTAGTGGAGGCAATTTCCAAAGGCATTAGATATATATATATATTTTTTTTTCGTGGATAGGTGAAGAATCTTCATAGACACTACGAGCCCGGTACTCATAGTAGTGTGTGAGATTCTTACTCACTTAAAAACACCTCCCTTTTGTTCGTGCGACTAAAACTAAGTTACCTTATCAAGTAGTTTTAAATTCATAATATAATCAAGTTTGGCAAATAGCTCCCCATTGAGAGGACCTGCTGTTACCGCATTTGAAAGCGGATATTCCTTATGGCGCTAGATCAAACGGTCTCGTTCTTTGAAGTCGGCGCACATGGCTTGTCTCATCAATTGTTTGTCGAATATTTCTATTACTATGGTCATTTAGGTGAGTTCGTAGCTTTTCAGTGAAAACTGCTATTTTATCTTCAACAGTTGGTAATCGTAAGTCTCTGGGTAAATCACTGTTTCTAATGTACCACGGAGCATTAACGATTTCTCTGAGAACTTTTTTCTGATAAGATTGTAATATTTGTCTATTGCTTGGTTTAGTACAACCCCAAAGTTGTATACCGTACGTCCATACTGATTTTATCACTTGCTTATAGATAAGCAATTTATTGTAGATGCTGAGTTTGGAATATATTCCAATAAGATATAAGACAATTCATTTCACGTAATTTATTTTCAAGTTGATTTCGTTTATTTTTAACGTGGGTTTTCCATTCAAGCTTAGCGTCTAGTGTCATTCCTAGATACTTTGGCACGATGGATGTGTGCTCGCCTGTGAACCTCATGATCGCAGGTTCGATCCCTGCCGTCGTCTATGTCGTTTTAATTCCATTAAAAACCTTCTAAAATTGTCATCAATGAGTTGCTGGTTTACTCATTACATGTTGTACAGGCATAACACTAACAACATGTAAGTGAGTTAAACTAGTATGCCCAACAAGGATGAACACGAATAAAATAATGTGAATTATAGCGGCATAGAAATAAGACACGGCATTCTCCGCTTTAGTTCAGCCGCCATCCCTGGAGATAAAATATCTGAGACAACAACCTTCATTCTCAGAACATCGTGCCACACATCTTTCCTATCCTTCTTTCTCTTCCTTAACTTCACGCCCGCGCTGTGTTCAAACATATAAAGGGTAATCATAATCCCTTGAGCGCGTGTAGATTATAAAAAAAAAAAAAAAATATGGTATTTGCACGGAATTAATGTTAGTGGGCAGATTGGTAATTTTTTTGTAAGTAAAATTAACATGTGTTGATTTGGACCCATTAAGAACAATTCGCCATTTTTTAGTCCATACCAAAATTTTATCTAGAGCTCGTTGGAGCTTCTCGGTTGCAGATTCAACTGAATCGGATATTGCAAGTACAGCCGTATCGTCTGCAAAAGTACCTATTATGGTATCTTCTTCTTGAGGAATATCGCTAGTATATAGTACGAACAGAATCGGACCGAGAACACTTCCCTAGAGAACACCAGCATTGATTTCCTTAAAATCCGAATATTCCCTCCCTTGCTTATCACGAAATAGCCTATTTTCGAGGTAGGATTAAGACATTATATTTTGTTTATATTTATTAATCAAGTAGACTATATACTATGTTAATACATAATCTTATACGAGTAGACTAACTGAAAATAAAGTAGCAGCATGCGATTCTTTATAGTTTGTCAAAAACTTACAATACTTGACAGAAGTCTTTTCTTAGTAAATGGTATTATAGTCGTTTTTGTAGGACTGATTGTTAATCCTACAGATAGACACCTTTTGCTTGCATTAGTAAGTCCTCTTTGGATGTTATCACAGAGAGTTTCTTCAAACTTTCCTAAGGCTGTAATAGCGATATCATCAGCGAAACCGATGCAAAGCAGAGAGAGGTCTTGCGAGGTTAGATTTTCTAGCAGTTCATCCACTACAAGACTCCACAGCAAGGGTGATAGTACACCTTCCTGCAGATAGCCTCTTGTTGTTTCATCAACACAACTCAACTCTTAGGCAACCAAACAAATTTTTCGTATTATGCAAGTCAACTAAAATCAGTTGTAATGAAAAAATACGTTGCCGTCTTTTGGGAGTCGATTTGCTGTCAAAACCAGCTACTCAACATGATTCGAAAGTTTTCCTAAAACAACCACAACATTCCTCAGCGGTTCCACCAATTTTTAAACTTGCTATTACTCTTCGTTTCATGAGCGAAGGATTTTACCAAAAGTGTAGTGGCAATGATTTTAATTTAGGACTGACTCAATCGATAGTGTCAGTTGTTTCTGTAGACTCACCCGCTCTGTAGGCATTTTGGCGTACATGGAGAGGCCTCCTTACTAAAACTTCTGATCTTATGGAGTTGTCAACTATTTTTGTTAAGATGTTAAGCTTTATCGACCTGAATGACTTTGAATGGGTTGTATCTTTTTGCCCAATTTTTGGAATGAAAGTTAGCTCTTCTTCATAGACTCGGTAGATAGCCAAGAGCAATATTACCTTTGTATATAAAACTTATAGTACTATCAAGAAGATTGTGGCGACATCTTAAGGCTATGGACTGCAATTGCTAGATTTGTCTTTGCTAAATTTATTAATAAAATATTTTCTTTTTTACTACTTGTTTCGTATGTTAACCTACTCTCCACTGTAAAAGCGTGCGCTAATTTCTGCGTCACCACCAGGCTAGCGTTCGCAATACAAAATCACGCTCCATGATAATACTATAGGTTATATACAATTATACATATACAAAGATACTACTACGGAATCTGCAAATGAGATAAGGCATTAGATCATCTTTACCTCCTGTAGGAGGGCTAGGAAGATTACATCTACACCTGGTGGTCTTAAAGGTTGAAAAGTGCTTATAGCCAAGTCTATCCTTTTGTTTAAACAGAAGCTTGCAGCTATCCTCCAGTCTTCTCTATTGGGCTTAAGAGGTTTTCTCTCTAGAGAGTCACCTGTTAAAAGTTAACTGTCTGAAAAGTTCGGGTTAGGTAGCAAAGATGACCTCTGCTCCTTCCTATCTGTAAAGCTTCCATCATATTGCCGAAGTGCTAATGATTTCCTAATTATTTTTCAAAAAATTTGTGTACTCTTGCCGCAGCAGGTATTGAGGAAATATTCCCATAGAAACTATTCCTTCCTCTTGGCTTTCCTTATCTCCTTGTTGTAGTAACTCAACTCCATATAAACATTTTTTTTTTGTTTACGGTATAACTGATTGTGATCATTTTTTGTTTTTTTTTTCTCTCAATATTTCGAAAACCGCAAAACGGTATATTTGATTGAGAAATCACATTTGTTTCGGTCATTTAAAAAAATAATTTCATACTTAGTTACTTACTTAGGTCCTCAGACCTATTACGTACGTGTGGTTCCCCTTGTGAAGCATAGGGCCTCCACTACTCCCATGCGCCATCGTGTACGGTGTCTGGAGATGTACCTCAGCTCTCTCCAACTCTTCCCCAGTTGTGCTGATTCCTCTTCGACCGTTCTTCGCCAAGTACTTCTGGGTCGGCCCACTCCTCTGCGTCGCTGCGTGAGAGGGTTTCATTGCATCGCTTGACTTGCAATGCACTCGTGGCCTTTTCGAAGCGTATGTCCAATCCACTGCCACTTACGTTTTGGTATTATAGAGTCGATTGGTTCCTGACCTGTCCTCGCATGAAGTTCATCATTGGAGATACGGTTAGGCCAGAAAATCCGCAAGATCTTTCGCAGACATCTACATATTTACGAACGTTTGCAGCGGGTGTTACTTTCCATGTACTGCATCCATAAAGAAGCACAGATTCTACATTGAGGCGGAACAGTCGTAGCTTGGTCTTTAGGCTTATAGAGTTGTTTCTTCATATTTTGGACAGCATTCCGAACGCAGCCTTTGCTTTCCCGATTCGGCTGGTTATATCTAGTTCGGTCCCGCCATCAGTAGAGACAATACTCCCAAGGTATTGAAAACTCTCTACCGTCTCTACTGGTTGTCTAGAAATATCTATTTGAGTAGATGAGGATGTTCCAAGGCTGATCCTTTTAGTTTTTGCCGAATTGATCTTAAGCCCGACGGTTTCGGCTTCTCTTTCCACCCTTGTTGTCATTTGATGGAGATCCATGATTCTATGAGGGAGTAAGCACACGTCATCCGCCTAGATGTTTCCGTTTAGATGTTTCAGGTGTGATTGCAGATTCCACTGAATTCCTCCATTTAAAGTCGACAAGGCTGCATGCAGCACATCACTTATTACCAACAGGAACAGTATTGGTGACAGTATACAACCTTGTCTAACGCCACTTTGGATTTCAAACTCCTCTGACAACCTTCCTTTATGCAGAACGTGACATTTGGATCCTTCATATGTAGCCTTGATTATAGCGATCAATTTATCCGGAATGCCCCTCCTGCGCAAGGCAATCCAAATAAATTCTCTATTGACATTATCAAACGCCTTTTCGAATTCTCTAAAAGTATCAATTCTTAAGCGTCTTCTTAACCATAAGAGCAATTCGACCAAGTCGCGCATTTCATTCTAAATTGTAATTGCAAAAGCATGCCTGTATGTAGTCAATGTGATTTGGAAGTATTACGAATAACGAACAGTGCGAAATATTTTTCAGAAAAATAGTTGTACTGGCAGCTGCAACACTAGTGTACATATCGAATGGTATTAGACTGAACAGAAAATGCGATCCAGAATAGTCGAAGTGCGAAAAGTGTTCTTTAGTGCACAGACAAGCTAATCGCTTATGAACTTTACCAAGTCGATCATGATTTACTGTTTTATCCAAAGTAGTTTGCCATGCTACAACCGATAGTAGTAACTATCTCATCGATTAAAATAGCGTCTTTAGGTCTTGACAATAATCTTAATTCTAAACAGTATCAAGCTAAATCTACAACCTTTGAATCCCCGAAATAGCACGTTACAGCACCTTTTCTTAAACTATAGCACCGATAAAAAAAAACCTATATTATTGAACTGTAGACTACAAGGTTTTATAATTTTTGTATTTTATAGTAAAAATGAATGCTTTGTGATTTATTCGATTTTATTTTAATTTTCTTTTTTTTTTTCTTTTATTTTTTTTTTATTTTTTTCTTTTACTCACCCGCTGAATACACTTGAAACAAAAAATACACCAATGATCCCGTCAAAAATAATTTAAAAAATATATTAAAATTCCTTACTATCCTTCTCCAACTGCTCTTTCTATCCGCAACAAAATACACACAAAATATACACACACACACCACACCACACTCTTAACAACACACGTGTAGACCAAATAGACAAACTTTACGAAGACTCCATTCAAGAATTAAATGATCTTATTGGCGAATTAGACTCCTTCCAACGAGAACACGAAGCACGTGAAAAATCCCACAGCAGTACCGACAATGAGAATCCATCAGCCGCAACCCTGAAGGATGCCATGGCCGTAAACAATGCACAGCAAGCTCCAACTGCAACAATTAGTAATGGAAGTGGAACCGATGTGGATTCCGACAAGATCTCTATCGGAAGCTTAAATTACTCAACACAAAGTACAACAGCCAGCGATGCAGCCAAATTCGCCTACTCGGACTCCGAGCTAAGTCGTTTCGTTAGCGAAACAAGTTCATTGGGATTTGAGAATCCTACATTTGCTCATTTCGTACAATCCGAAGGGAATGGCGATGACCTTTCGATTGCTGGAGAAGATTCCGTATCAAATGCACAACGATCGTTGAACGACAACGAGTCTGGGAGTGGAGTAGTTGTGATCTACGATCATACAATCCCTTGCACTCCGGACATTGATTATGTCAAACAAAATTCCGAAATCGTTGTGCTTCGTACTAAGGATCCTCAAACTCCAGAACCATCATCTTCGTCATCGTTGACAGCGTCCTTAGCCCAACAAGCAACCGCTGGTCTGGAGAACCCCAAACAAAGGCTGAGCTCCTTTCGCAGCGAACAGTATATAACACCGCCGGACAATAACAATCGCAACACTCTTCTCAACAACAATCAAGGTACGAAAACGCTGAAGAAGCCCATGCAGCTTCCATTAGCCGATAGTAATATTAGTAGTGGTACAAGTGGCGAATACAAGCTGTCCAAGTTGAACTTGAACCGTATCGTCGATAGGAAAATACCAAATTTAAATAGTTTAAGCAATAACAATAATAATGAATTAAGTAAGAACAACAACAACAACACCATTTCACCATTGAGCAAAGACTTTAAAGCGAGTTTAGATGAGAAGCTACGTTCTCAACAGCATAAGTTAGATTCAAGTCAGCAAAAACAACCATCACAGCAACAACAGTCACCTAAACAACAACAAAAAAAGTTGAATTCGAAAATTATTTCAAAACCATTACCACCATTGCCACCATTACCACCACATTCAATACCATCAATGCCTTCGCATCAAATCCTTAGATCACCATCATTGTTGTCATCTTCATCGGCTGTGACAGCGGTGCAGTCGTCGTTGCATCCACAGGTGGCAGCCTCGCCGCCAGCGGTAGCAACGGTGAAGCCCAGCATCTCGCCACGTCCGGCTTCGTTGTCGGGTTTGTTTTTGATTTCTTTTGATTTCATTACGTTTTTTGTTAATTGTTTAACATTTTTGTTTTGTTGTTCAATATTGTTTTTAATTCTAACCAAATCTAATTTATGAGACTGATATGATATATTCAATTTTCAATAGCTAAGGCTTAAAATAAATTGTTTAGTTCAAATTGGTGTGGGGAAAGCTTGAGGAGAATTAGGGCTTAGTCACTTTAAATTCTGTGTATGGAGGAGTACCCATTACAGAAGTCGTCGAGGTTCGTCTCAGAGCCACTTCGTCATGTCAAGATGAGAGATCAAGTCTTTGATCTTCAGTTCAGATAGTTCGTTAAGATTGTCGAGGAATAGCTTTCCGAAAAGTTGGGCTTTCATTCTGGTCAGAGCAGGACATTTACAGAGGAAATGAATGTCTGTTTTCTGCTGATACCCACAAATACTACAGTGACTTCGTTGCATTTTCTTCTATTGGCCAGTGCCCAGTACATTTTACAACTACCCTGGCTATGTATTTGTAAAATTGACAAAATATTTTGTTGAATTGACAAAATATTTTGTTAATTTAACAAGATATAACAAGAAATATTTGTTATTTTAACATAATATTTTGTTAATGTAACAAAACAATTTTGTTAATTTAACAAAACAATTTTGTTAATCCGATAATAATAAAAAAAACAATAACACTAACAAAAAAATTGTTAATACAACAAAAGAATTGTTAATATGACAAATTAATTTTGGAAATTCTACGAAATTTTGTCATATTGACAAAATATTTTTGTTATTTCAACAAATTTATCTGTTAGCATAACAAAATAATTTTGTGGATACAAAAAAATATTTTTTGTTACCTCAACAAAATTCTATAATTTTTGTCAATTTGATAAAACTTTTTGTTGGACGTATATTGACAAAATTTTTGTCAAATCAACCTTGATTTTTATCATATATACCTAGATTTTATTTTCAGTGTACGGTTGGATTCTGTGAGAAAAGTTGAAAAGATTTTGCTCTTCTTAAAACCGAAGAATGTTGACTCTTTCCGCAAGTGAAATATTAAGAACTGATCCTTGCCTGGCTAGCTTGTAAACCTATCTATTACACTGTGACCCAGAATCCAGATAAGATTGACATTAAGGTTAATGTTCAGGCTCTCAAGCTCACCTTGGCATTCCTGGTAAATTTAAAAGATAAAAAAGACAAATTAATGGCTTTAACAGCCGCCTGGCTGTCTGTAAAAATGGCCGTTTTCCGATTTTGATTTGGATCCAGTTTAAGTATTTTGCATGCTTCCCTTATTGCCAGTACTTCAGCTTCAAAAGCTAAAGCACTGACAATATCAGGTAGCTGAAAGGACCTAGACAATAGAGACATTTAAAGACTCAGAGAAAAATTACAGGATGTGGAACCTCTGAAAGAAAATAATATTAGGTTAAACAGTCTGGCTTCGATCCCAACCCGAACCTCCGGCGTGATAGGTCTGAAAATTTTTTTTTTTTCAAGCAAGAGTAATAACAAGCCTTTAAAATACTCGTCTGAAACAAACACTAGAGGCAAGCTGGGGAGATATATTTGAAATTAATAAAGATGTACAGAAATTAATTTTTGACAAGATTCATCGCTCACTCTTTTTACCTTCCACAGCGCATATGCTCTCAACCTGTAAGTGAATCACGCATCCAAAGGTTCTTATGAAGAGCAATGTTATTTTTCTGTTGTTAGAAATGTTTATAATTTTTTTTTCTGTTTTTTTCAAAACCACCAAGCGCTGTCTTCTAAACGAATTCCTTTGAAAAATGTATACAATATTTATTGGTTAGGAAGAGCAAAATGGGCTGTGTGCCTTAAATGCAAATTAAATACAAATCATTAGAAATTTTTGGTAGGATTAAAATAGCAGCTTGAAAATTCAAGTTGTAAATCAACTCAACTTGATAAACGCATATAAAAATTTGAATAGGATTTTCTTAGTAGTTTCTTCAGTATTCCATTTAAGCCAGCTTTGCTTTCCGGAAGCACTATTTTGGCATTTCCTGGATCTCGGAAGGATATATCGCATGCTTAATGGAATACTGACCCATTAGGAGATAGGTCAAAATTGAGTTACGTACAAATACAGACTTTTTATCCGTCAACAAGTAGGACAAATCCTCATATAGGAAGATCTTTTCTTGCAACTTCTCAAAAATCGTCTTTTCGAGTTAGGTCAGTATTCCATTAAGCATGCGATATTTGTTTTGTAATAAATTTTTATACTGTCAGAAAAAGAATTAAAATGTACCGAATGTAGTAAATATATTATTATTATAAAATTTTATTATCATAAAATTTCCCTAAAACCTAAAAAAGCGAACAAACTACACTCATCATAAGACTAGTCTGTTAATATGCGTTTTCGTTTCTAAGCTCAGAAGGGTTGGGTACGAAATTCCGCATCACAAAATCCCGATTCACAAAATCCCGATTCACAAAATTCCGAATCACGAAATCCTGCCGTTTCAATACTAAATTGACAGCACAGTATGGATTTTCATTTCCATAGTAATGGTGACTCGAATCAGAAGCAACGAGAAAGAAGTTCCCTACTATTGTACTGGAATATTCAATACGAAGAAGACCGCTCTGATTTCGTTAATTTTTAACGAGCTCTGATTGGCTTAAAGCTGAAGACAAGTAAAGTATGAAGTCTTGAAAGTACATTTCTTGAGTCAAAAAAATAAAAAAAAAGAAAATTACAAAAAAAAATATCCAAAAAAGTTTTAAAAAAAATCATGTGATACATCACTCCATACATCTCGAATATGCAATTTTTAACTCACTAAGATGCCTAGTGTAGCCAGAAATCGCGTTTAAAAGTACATTGGGTGGCCCGATCCGCGGGACTTAAGAATTTTAAGTCCCTTTTTGGGGTACACATCCCCTCACGAGACGCTCACGAGATTCCGTCGCTCCGCTTAGGGTATGTTAAGTCCCCTGGCAGGCGCCAATGTAAACAGTTTTTTTGATTAAAAGTACCTTGGGTGGTAGATTTTTGTCAAGACATTTTTTTCAAAAAAAAATGTATGAAAAATCAAAATTTCTTCAAAAACAAACTTTTTGAAAAAAAAACTGTTGAAAAAAGTTTGTTAAAAAAATTTGTTCCAAAAATATTTTTGGCAAAAGTCCAAAAATATTTTGGTCGAATGTCCAAAAATAATTGGCCAAAACATTGAAACTCATCTCTCTAAATATATGGAGCAGGTTTACCTCCTCGGAGTTCTAACAAGAACTGAATTTTTCCCGAACCAACAGTTCCCTAAACTCTTTCCATTTGTTTAAAAAAAGATCAAAATAAAATATTTAATTAATAGTACTAAAATAGTATTGAAAATCTCGCCAAATATTTCCAAAAATATCTGTCGGCAGGATTTTTATTTTTATTTTCGGCGGGATTTCGTGATTCGGGATTTTGTGCGGCGAAATTTCGTTTCTCCCCCCGCTCAGAGCAGGGAACTGAGCTGTCAAAAAAAAGATCTGTGTTTCGTTTTTAGCTCAGACACATCAAACGGTCAGGTTGTGTGTCATTTTTCAATCGTAGCTAGCTCGGAGCGCGCCTTATGAGCTCGGAATAAATTGACCTAGCAGGTGGAGTAAAAAGCTAATAGCGGCTTACTTCTTAGATACAGACGGCGAAAAAAAAACAACCAAAGGAATAAAAATGGAGATTGAAGCTTTTGACAGTTCAGTGCTCCAGTGTAATTTATAAATAAATCATTGAGCTCTGATCAAACACTGCTCAGAGCGTAGTCGACATGCTCAAGCTCTGCCCAGTGCTCTGCTCAAAGTTAAATCAAAACGCCTAAAGGTTAGGTTTGGTTAGGTTAGGTTAGGTTAAGGTGGTTGCTGTCAACACACTTAGACCAATATTTGGTCCGTTGTGATACCACAGGATTTCAAAAATCACCCTTACTCGTTGAACCATTTTGAGCTAACAATGAAGCGTTTGAGACAGTGAATGTCGGATTTATTTAGATCACTAGGATCGTTATAGTAGTAGTCTCCCAAGTGGAGTCTACGTCTTTGCGCTAGGGCAGGACAAGAACATAGAAAGTGAGGAACTGACTCCTCTTCTTCCTTATCCATGCAGCTTCTGCAAAAAACATTTGCAGGAACTCCAAGACGGAAAGCATGTCTTCCTATTAGGCAGTGTCCAGTAAGGACACCTATAACGGAGCTAATATGCAATCTATCAATAGAAATTAGTTATTTTAAGCGTTTAGCATCAAACAGTGGCCAAATCAGTTAAGTAGACCGGCAAGTTGGCTTTCTTCATGGTATCATGCTTTAGCATAAGTTTACAAGTAGCTAGGGGTATATCGATGTTAGATTTGCTATCTAACAAAGGTAGGATTGTTCCGTTTTTTGCAAGTTCATCGGCTTTACAATTTCCTGGAATGTCTCTATGCCCCGGCACTCATATAAGGTGAATGTTAAATTGTTTTGACATCTCCACCAGAGATGATCGACAATTTTGGGCTGTTAGTGAGCTAATGGAGACAGAGTCCAGTGACTTTATGGCAGCTTGGCTGTCTGAGAAAATACGTACATATATCAGTAGTCGAACGTAGTAGTAAAACGCCTAAAGCAACACCACAAAATAAAAATTCAACGGTGTGAAACCGCATGATCTTGTAACAAATCAATTATTTCAGGTTCCTTCGGCTCTACATCCAATTTACTGAGGATGTTATTTTCTGTTATATACATAGATCCCATCTAAATTTAGTTACATATTAATAAAAAATATTGTTAAAGATTTTTTTGTTTATCATTTGAAAACTATCAGTCTCATAGTAAGATCACGTCATTAGCTTAAAACTTATATATGGACACTGATCTGTAACCTTTGAAATAGATCTTGGTGATGGATTCTTTAAAATGTGCTTATTTAAATAAAAGTATACACCTGTGCTCTATGTGATGTTTTAATTTGCACTTAATAGTCAAATACTTACGTTATAGATGCATAACTATACCTTAACCCCTGGAATCCTTTTTTTTCCTTTCGTTTCTGGTTGACAAAAACTTTTTATTTAAATATTTAATATAATTTAATTTTTTTTTGTTTGTGAATTTGAAGCTTTAGTTGATATTTTGTTGTTTAATTTTCGTTGCATTTGGTTGCTCATAACTCATTATCATCTATCTTGTTCATTTAAACACGAATATACCAAAATTTATTTCGAAAAATATAATCAAAAATTCAAAAACAAAAATAAACACAAAAAAAAAATTAATAAAAATACTTAATAACATTTAAAAAAATTGGCAGAGAACAAAAATACACGACTATATTGAGATGATAAAATGTATTAATCTAAAGTTAAATTGGTGTCTTGTATGGTTAATTTATTGTATATACATTCACAATATATATATATAAATACTGCATAAATTAATATTTGTTGAATGTTTAAAACTATAAACTGAAAAATAGTTAAAAAAAAACAATTAATACATTAATCATAATATAACTAGCTTGGTTCTTACATTTTACTAATATATATTTTTCTATCCAAAAAAAAAAAACAAAAAACACAGGGTGTGGCACTCGAATTGCAAGACGTTCCTCGGTAAACACAGCTAAACCACCGCCACCAGTAAGACGCAGTTCGTCCGTAACACCAAGTCATAACCAATCGACACCGGTAAGTAAATAGAAATACTTGTAATACTTTGAATACTTTGGATACTATAGTGTGGTTGTTTTTTTTTTTATTAAAAAAAATATAAGTATTTCGTATAATAAGGCAATGTTTAAGGTTGAAATAGTTTTTTGCATCAACAGTTTTGTGATTGTTATTAAAAGAAATGGAAATAGTGGAATACTAAGAATTTTATCATTTGGATTTAAGTTTTTGATGTATAAACATGCAGATAGATACAATAAAAATAGATTTTTAACCTTTTCAGACCTCACTTTCTTAAAAGCACAAGTCGAAAACTGTGGCATATTTTTGTTTGTTTGCTGCATGCTTTACCAGAGTAGCTGAAAATCCCAAGATGTTCGTAAACTCAAAAGTTAACTGTTCGAATACCCAAACGAAATTTTTATGGAAAAGCATTATTTTTGATAAACGATAACTTTTTTTTGCAGCACAACTCTGCAGTAAAAATACCAAGTTAACGGCCAAAATACTAGTAATTTTTCATTATCGCCAATGATCCGTATAGATCATACCTTGAAACCTGATGATAGTTACAGAAGTGTATCTTTATTTTCAATTATTTCTAGTCTTTTTTCATTAAATGCTATCTTACAATAAACAAAAATAAAATGCACGACTGGGTCGCACGAACTTGCTCCTATGTAATAGTCTAAGAGTTTCAAAAATGAATGAATGAATTTTTTAAATGACTAAAACAACTTCTTTAGTAATTAATAATGTTAAAATATTTAAAAAAAAATTTGGTACGCCAATTTAAAGGTTGGTTTTATTATTGTTCGAATAAAAATTAAATTTAAAAAAAAATATTGAGCTGTTTTCGAGATATTGAATTTTCCAAAAAAAAATAGATTTTTTTTTTCAAAATTCAAAAAAAAATATTTTTCTTTAAGTTTTGAAATGGAATGTTTTTTTAAACTTTTTAGAAGCTTCTCTCTAAAAAATTTCATTAAAATCCGTTATGCTGATAATGAGAAATTCAAAATTTTAAAAAATCGTTCTATGGTAGTTACAGTCAGTAATATCTTGTTTTTAAATTTTTTTTATTAAATTGTAGATCATAAAAATTAATCGAAAAAAAAAATATAAGCAAAATTCTCGGAACCATTTTCGAGAAAAATACGATTTTCGAAAACCATTTTTTAACATTTGTATGATGGGTACCGTTATTTGTAGATAAAATAAATTTCTTTTTCTCATATCATGTAGATTATATTAAAAAACTTTCATTTATTAAGTTTTAAAAAAATCGATAATGGGGTTTTCGAAATATTGAGTTTTCAAAAAATATTTGGAATTTTTTTTTAAAAATCCAAAAAAATTATTTTGGAAAATTTTAATTCACAATAATATTCAAACTATTGGGGACCTTTATTAGAAAAAAAATTATCAAAATCCGTCGCATCGTTTTTGAGAAAATCAAAAATCAAAAAAAATGGTTCCAAGGGGGGTACCAAAAATAACAATTTTTTGGATTTTTTGTTCAACTATTACCTAGCTTTAACTCAATGAATTTTTTTAAGAAAATCTGTGGGACAGTTTTTGAGAAAAAAAAAATATTTATAAAATTTCGAAAAAAAATTTGTATGGCAGGTACCGTTATTTTTGGTCATAAAAAAAAAGAAAAAAACGTCCGGGGGAAAAAAATTAAAACCCATATCTACCAAGTTTGAAGAAAATCGACCAAGCCGTTTAGGCTGTAGTCGAACCAACAGACAGACAGACACTTTTTTAATCTTCGCTATCATTGTAATGTCAACTTTGATCGAAATCTCGAGTTCGATTTTTTTACGAATGCATAACTTGCCTTATAACGGGTGATTTTTTAAGAGCTTGAGAACTTTTTTTTAAAAAAAAACGCATAAAATTTGCAAAATCTCATCGATTCTTTATTTGAAACGTTAGATTGGTCCATGACATTTACTTTTTGAAGATAATTTCATTTAAATGTTGACCGCGGCTGCGTCTTAGGTGGTCCATTCGGAAAGTCCAATTTTGGGTAACTTTTTCAAGCATTTCGGCCGGAATAGCCCGAATTTCTTCGGAAATGTTGTCTTCCAAAGCTGGAATAGTTGCTGGCTTATTTGTGTAGACTTTAGACTTGACGTAGCCCCACAAAAAATAGTCTAAAGGCGTCAAATCGCATGATCTTGGTGGCCAACTTACCGGTCCATTCCTTGAGATGAATTGTTCTCCGAAGTTTTCCCTCAAAATGGCCATAGAATCGCGAGCTGTGTGGCATGTAGCGCCATCTTGTTGAAACCACATATCAACCAAGTTCAGTTCTTCCATTTTTGGCAACAAAAAGTTTGTTAGCATTGAACGATAGCGATCGCCATTCACCGTAACGTTGCGTCCAACAGCATCTTTGAAAAAATACGGTCCAATGATTCCACCAGCGTACAAACCACACCAAACAGTGCATTTTTCGGGATGCATGGGCAGTTCTTGAACGGCTTCTGGTTGCTCTTCACTCCAAATGCGGCAATTTTGCTTATTTACGTAGCCATTCAACCAGAAATGAGCCTCACCGCTGAACAAAATTTGTCGATAAAAAAGCGGATTTTCTGCCAACTTTTCTAGGGCCCATTCACTGAAAATTCGACGTTGTGGCAGATCGTTCGGCTTCAGTTCTTGCACGAGCTGTATTTTATACGGTTTTACACCAAGATCTTTGCGTAAAATCTTCCATGTGGTCGAATAACACAAACCCAATTGCTGCGAACGGCGACGAATCGACATTTCACGGTCTTCAGCAACACTCTCAGAAACAGACGCAATATTCTCTTCTGTACGCACTGTACGCATTCGTGTGGTTGGTTTAATGTCCAATAAAGTAAACTGAGTGCGAAACTTGGTCACAATCGCATTAATTGTTTGCTCACTTGGTCGATTATGTAGACCATAAATCGGACGTAAAGCGCGAAACACATTTCGAACCGAACACTGATTTTGGTAATAAAATTCAATGATTTGCAAGCGTTGCTCGTTAGTAAGTCTATTCATGATGAAATGTCAAAGCATACTGAGCATCTTTCTCTTTGACACCATGTCTGAAATCCCGCGTGATCTGTCAAATACTAATGCATGAAAATCCTAACCTCAAAAAAATCACCCGTTAGTACCTATAAACGTCCCTTACTTTGGCGGACACTTTTTGGCGGAATTAAAAAATTTTGATATCTGAATTTGTAGCTTTTTAAATGCTCATTTGTTGCGCAAACCAAAAATTTGTAGCTCGACTAGTTTCTGAGCTATTAAATTTTCCGCTAAAATAAGTCTGAAGTTAGCGGACGAATTCTGAAATATTACGATTTTTAAAGTTTTATTGACACCCAAAATTGTAGCTTTTTAAATGCTCTTGAATTGCCAAAAAATCGATTTTAAAACTTAAATGGCTTAATTTATATAAAAGTTTCCGCTAAAATAAGTCTGAAGTTAGCGGACGAAAATTTGAAAACAATAATTCTCTTGAAGTCAAAAATTGTAGCTTTTTAAATGCTAATTTGTTGCGCAAACATTTTTTTTTTAGCTTTAATGGTTCATGTTTTATTTGCATTTTAAGTTTAAAAAGTGCATTTCCGGTCAGTTAAAATAAAACGGAAGTTGGCGGACAAAATCTTAAAAATTTAATTTTCAAAACAAAAAAGAATGCCAGAAATTGTAGCTTTTTAAATGCTCTTTTTCTGCACCAAGCCGAAATTTGTAGCTCTAACGGTTTTTTTATAATCAAGGTTTCAAGTTACCTCAAAACGGAGCTTCCAAAACCTAAAAAAATGAGAAAATCCAATTTTTTTTTTCGCACGAATTTAAAGTCTCCCTAAACTTAATCAACCCTACAAACCCCGATTTTGTAGCTCGCATAGTTTTTTTGTTATTAAACATTCCGCTAAAATAAGATCTAACTCCCATACATAACGGTCAAAATTTTAAAAAAATTTTTAATTTTACAAATTTTTTTTTCTCAGAAATTGTAGCTTTTGAAATGATAACATTTCGCCCAAGAATTAATTTTGTAGCTGTTATAGATCATTTTTTATTTGCATTTTAAATTTGAAAAAACCCATTTCCGGTCCGCTAAAATAAGACTGAAATTGGCGGATGAAATCTAAAAAAATGAAATTTTCAAAAAACAAAAATTGCCAGAAATTGTAGCTTTTTAAATGCTCTTTTTCTGCACCAAGCCGAAATTTGTAGCTCTAACGGTTTTTTTATAATCAAGGTTTCAAGTTACCTCAAAACGGAGCTTCCAAAACCTAAAAAAATGAGAAAATCCAATTTTTTTTTTCGCACGAATTTAAAGTCTCCCTAAACTTAATCAACCCTACAAACCCCGATTTTGTAGCTCGCATAGTTTTTTTGTTATTAAACATTCCGCTAAAATAAGATCTAACTCCCATACATAACGGTCAAAATTTTAAAAAAATTTTTAATTTTACAAATTTTTTTTTCTCAGAAATTGTAGCTTTTGAAATGATAACATTTCGCCCAAGAATTAATTTTGTAGCTGTTATAGATCATTTTTTATTTGCATTTTAAATTTGAAAAAACCCATTTCCGGTCCGCTAAAATAAGACTGAAGTTGGCGGACGAAATCTAAAAAAATGAAATTTTCAAAAAACAAAAATTGCCAGAAATTGTAGCTTTTTAAATGCTCTTTTTCTGCACCAAGCCGAAATTTGTAGCTCTAACGGTTTTTTTATAATCAAGGTTTCAAGTTACCTCAAAACGGAGCTTCCAAAACCTAAAAAAATGAGAAAATCCAATTTTTTTTTTCGCACGAATTTAAAGTCTCCCTAAACTTAATCAACCCTACAAACCCCGATTTTGTAGCTCGCATAGTTTTTTTGTTATTAAACATTCCGCTAAAATAAGATCTAACTCCCATACATAACGGTCAAAATTTTAAAAAAATTTTTAATTTTACAAATTTTTTTTTCTCAGAAATTGTAGCTTTTGAAATGATAACATTTCGCCCAAGAATTAATTTTGTAGCTGTTATAGATCATTTTTTATTTGCATTTTAAATTTGAAAAAACCCATTTCCGGTCCGCTAAAATAAGACTGAAGTTGGCGGACGAAATCTAAAAAAATGAAATTTTCAAAAAACAAAAATTGCCAGAAATTGTAGCTTTTTAAATGCTCTTTTTCTGCACCAAGCCGAAATTTGTAGCTCTAACGGTTTTTTTATAATCAAGGTTTCAAGTTACCTCAAAACGGAGCTTCCAAAACCTAAAAAAATGAGAAAATCCAAATTTTTTTTTCGCACGAATTTAAAGTCTCCCTAAACTTAATCAACCCTACAAACCCCGATTTTGTAGCTCGCATAGTTTTTTTGTTATTAAACATTCCGCTAAAATAAGATCTAACTCCCATACATAACGGTCAAAATTTTAAAAAAATTTTTAATTTTACAAATTTTTTTTTCTCAGAAATTGTAGCTTTTGAAATGATAACATTTCGCCCAAGAATTAATTTTGTAGCTGTTATAGATCATTTTTTATTTGCATTTTAAATTTGAAAAAACCCATTTCCGGTCCGCTAAAATAAGACTGAAGTTGGCGGACGAAATCTAAAAAAATGAAATTTTCAAAAAACAAAAATTGCCAGAAATTGTAGCTTTTTAAATGCTCTTTTTCTGCACCAAGCCGAAATTTGTAGCTCTAACGGTTTTTTTATAATCAAGGTTTCAAGTTACCTCAAAACGGAGCTTCCAAAACCTAAAAAAATGAGAAAATCCAATTTTTTTTTTCGCACGAATTTAAAGTCTCCCTAAACTTAATCAACCCTACAAACCCCGATTTTGTAGCTCGCATAGTTTTTTTGTTATTAAACATTCCGCTAAAATAAGATCTAACTCCCATACATAACGGTCAAAATTTTAAAAAAATTTTTAATTTTACAAATTTTTTTTTCTCAGAAATTGTAGCTTTTGAAATGATAACATTTCGCCCAAGAATTAATTTTGTAGCTGTTATAGATCATTTTTTATTTGCATTTTAAATTTGAAAAAACCCATTTCCGGTCCGCTAAAATAAGACTGAAGTTGGCGGACGAAATCTAAAAAAATGAAATTTTCAAAAAACAAAAATTGCCAGAAATTGTAGCTTTTTAAATGCTGTTTTTCTGCACCAAGCCAAAATTTGTAGCTCTAACGGTTTTTGCATAATCGAGGTTTCAAGTTACCTCAAAACGGAGCTTCTAAAACCTTAAAAAAATGAGAAAATCCAATTTTTTTTTCGCTCGAATTTAAAGTATCCCTAAACTTAATCAAACCTGCAAGCCGCGATTTTGTAGCTCGCATAGTTTTTTGTTATTAAACATTCCGCTTAAATAACATCTAAGTCCCATACGTAACGGTCAAAATTTAAAAATTGAATGGATCCGGATCGTGCATTCGATAACCACGTTTTCTGAGACAACAACCTATAATAATAATATAATATAATATAATAATCAGCTGTTCGGTAAAAAAAAGATTTTTCTCAGTTTATCAGGTTTATTTCCTCTCTTTTTCCGCATCAAATTCGTGAGATAATTGTATGAGCTTTACAGAAAATTTTTCCCGTACACATTTTGACAGCTCGTTTCAACGGAGATAAAACATTTGGTTTCTGAGGTTTTTTGGGTTTCCCATTTTTGTTTCATTGAAATGTCATCAAATGCACCACAACAGCGGCTCAAATTTTAAGTTTTCAATGTTTGAAGATACAAAATGAATAGCTTAACAAATTTCACTTTCCATGCTAATAACAATATTTTAATTATTGGTTTTTAAATTACAATAAATTCATCCGACGAGGAGGAGCAACAAATAGTTATTTGCCGTGCAAAAGTATTCCGGGCTTACAGGAATCTATTCGCCGATTAGAACAATATTCATTTCAAATGAGATGCTGACTGTCGAAAGCATATGTGGATCGAATTTGTTCGTTCGTCATTTGGAACATAAAATAAACTCGCCAGTGAATTTTATTACTTTATGAATTTATGCCACAGCATTTTTTTTGCATTTCTGGGTATTTGTTTCAATACATATTGCTTTCTCATTTTTTCTCATACATTTCTCTTATAAGAAAGAAAAACCCTATTTCTTTTTTCAGGGATGTAGAAGAGAACTCAATTTTAACAAAAAATTCCCTAAGATTTCCCTTTTATAGAAACCATTTAAGAGCCTGATAAATGTTTTGTTTCGCCCGATATTTTTTGTGAATTGTGCAAAACTTCCCTAGCAATCAAGAACATATGAAAGAGAAAACTAGTTAATTTTTAGCAAACGAAAATTGATTAATATTTTTTCTCTCTTCTGCTTATAGAAAACAACTCAACTAGGTATTAAATTGAATGTTCGCGTAGTTTTATATGATTATGTTTAACACAAAATAGGCGAAAGCTGGTGGTTGTGAATTTGTTACCTTTTTCTTTTACTCTTTGCTTAAACTTTGTTTACCCTTTTTTTTTAATTTGACTGATTGTTATTAATGTTAACAGCTGTCTTCTTCATTTACCCTTTGCTTACACTTTTTTACCCTTTGCTTTGAATTTGATTTTCGGTATCTTATCATACAGTTCTTAAGATGTTTTAAAGAGTTCTTAACAAATGGTTAGTGTTGTTAAACGTATGATTAAGATAAAATTCTGTGGCAACAAGCAATAACTGCATAAGACGACTTATGTGGAAAATCAGTTTTAGATACCATCCGATGTGCAATAATACATAATAAAGATACGAGTAAATAACAACATTTCCTTCTCTCGTTTAGTTGCAGCCGTAGAAAGATGCACACTTCGTATAGTAAACGATAAAACATAAAAATCTAGTAAATATAATTCTGTGGCAATAAGAAAAAACGACATAAGTCAGATTTTGCTACTTTTCAGGAGAGTGATTTGAATGTTTAGTTTGCAATACAAATCCGGTACAAGACTTTATTCTTTTGTCCGTAATTCCTTAACCGTTTGAGACAAAAATATGAACAAAATATGACAGATGGAATTATTGCGCATCGGATGGTATCTAAAACTGATTTTCCACATAAGTCGTCTTATGCAGTTATTGCTTGTTGCCACAGAATTTTATCTTAATCATACGTTTAACAACACTAACCATTTGTTAAGAACTCTTTAAAACATCTTAAGAACTGTATGATAAGATACCGAAAATCAAATTCAAAGCAAAGGGTAAAAAAGTGTAAGCAAAGGGTAAATGAAGAAGACAGCTGTTAACATTAATAACAATCAGTCAAATTAAAAAAAAAGGGTAAACAAAGTTTAAGCAAAGAGTAAAAGAAAAAGGTAACAAATTCACAACCACCAGCTTTCGCCTATTTTGTGTTAAACATAATCATATAAAACTACGCGAACATTCAATTTAATACCTAGTTGAGTTGTTTTCTATAAGCAGAAGAGAGAAAAAATATTAATCAATTTTCGTTTGCTAAAAATTAACTAGTTTTCTCTTTCATATGTTCTTGATTGCTAGGGAAGTTTTGCACAATTCACAAAAAATATCGGGCGAAACAAAACATTTATCAGGCTCTTAAATGGTTTCTATAAAAGGGAAATCTTAGGGAATTTTTTGTTAAAATTGAGTTCTCTTCTACATCCCTGAAAAAAGAAATAGGGTTTTTCTTTCTTATAAGAGAAATGTATGAGAAAAAATGAGAAAGCAATATGTATTGAAACAAATACCCAGAAATGCAAAAAAAATGCTGTGGCATAAATTCATAAAGTAATAAAATTCACTGGCGAGTTTATTTTATGTTCCAAATGACGAACGAACAAATTCGATCCACATATGCTTTCGACAGTCAGCATCTCATTTGAAATGAATATTGTTCTAATCGGCGAATAGATTCCTGTAAGCCCGGAATACTTTTGCACGGCAAATAACTATTTGTTGCTCCTCCTCGTCGGATGAATTTATTGTAATTTAAAAACCAATAATTAAAATATTGTTATTAGCATGGAAAGTGAAATTTGTTAAGCTATTCATTTTGTATCTTCAAACATTGAAAACTTAAAATTTGAGCCGCTGTTGTGGTGCATTTGATGACATTTCAATGAAACAAAAATGGGAAACCCAAAAAACCTCAGAAACCAAATGTTTTATCTCCGTTGAAACGAGCTGTCAAAATGTGTACGGGAAAAATTTTGTGTAAAGCTCATACAATTATCTCACGAATTTGATGCGGAAAAAGAGAGGAAATAAACCTGATAAACTGAGAAAAATCTTTTTTTACCGAACAGCTGATTATTATATTATATTATATTATTATTATAGGTTGTTGTCTCAGAAAACGTGGTTATCGAATGCACGATCCGGATCCATTCAATTTTTAAATTTTGACCGTTACGTATGGGACTTAGATGTTATTTAAGCGGAATGTTTAATAACAAAAAACTATGCGAGCTACAAAATCGCGGCTTGCAGGTTTGATTAAGTTTAGGGATACTTTAAATTCGAGCGAAAAAAAAATTGGATTTTCTCATTTTTTTAAGGTTTTAGAAGCTCCGTTTTGAGGTAACTTGAAACCTCGATTATGCAAAAACCGTTAGAGCTACAAATTTTGGCTTGGTGCAGAAAAAGAGCTACAATTTCTGGCAATTTTTGTTTTTTGAAAATTTCATTTTTTTAGATTTCGTCCGCCAACTTCAGTCTTATTTTAGCGGACCGGAAATGGGTTTTTTCAAATTTAAAATGCAAATAAAAAATGATCTATAACAGCTACAAAATTAATTCTTGGGCGAAATGTTATCATTTCAAAAGCTACAATTTCTGAGAAAAAAAAATTTGTAAAATTAAAAATTTTTTTAAAATTTTGACCGTTATGTATGGGAGTTAGATCTTATTTTAGCGGAATGTTTAATAACAAAAAAACTATGCGAGCTACAAAATCGGGGTTTGTAGGGTTGATTAAGTTTAGGGAGACTTTAAATTCGTGCGAAAAAAAAAATTGGATTTTCTCATTTTTTTAGGTTTTGGAAGCTCCGTTTTGAGGTAACTTGAAACCTTGATTATAAAAAAACCGTTAGAGCTACAAATTTCGGCTTGGTGCAGAAAAAGAGCATTTAAAAAGCTACAATTTCTGGCAATTTTTGTTTTTTGAAAATTTCATTTTTTTAGATTTCGTCCGCCAACTTCAGTCTTATTTTAGCGGACCGGAAATGCGTTTTTTCAAATTTAAAATGCAAATAAAAAATGATCTATAACAGCTACAAAATTAATTCTTAGGCGAAATGTTATCATTTCAAAAGCTACAATTTCTGAGAAAAAAAAAATTTGTAAAATTAAAAATTTTTTTAAAATTTTGACCGTTATGTATGGGAGTTAGATCTTATTTTAGCGGAATGTTTAATAACAAAAAAACTATGCGAGCTACAAAATCGGGGTTTGTAGGGTTGATTAAGTTTAGGGAGACTTTAAATTCGTGCGAAAAAAAAATTTGGATTTTCTCATTTTTTTAGGTTTAGGAAGCTCCGTTTTGAGGTAACTTGAAACCTTGATTATAAAAAAACCGTTAGAGCTACAAATTTCGGCTTGGTGCAGAAAAAGAGCATTTAAAAAGCTACAATTTCTGGCAATTTTTGTTTTTTGAAAATTTCATTTTTTTAGATTTCGTCCGCCAACTTCAGTCTTATTTTAGCGGACCGGAAATGGGTTTTTTCAAATTTAAAATGCAAATAAAAAATGATCTATAACAGCTACAAAATTAATTCTTGGGCGAAATGTTATCATTTCAAAAGCTACAATTTCTGAGAAAAAAAAATTTGTAAAATTAAAAATTTTTTTAAAATTTTGACCGTTATGTATGGGAGTTAGATCTTATTTTAGCGGAATGTTTAATAACAAAAAAACTATGCGAGCTACAAAATCGGGGTTTGTAGGGTTGATTAAGTTTAGGGAGACTTTAAATTCGTGCGAAAAAAAAAATTGGATTTTCTCATTTTTTTAGGTTTTGGAAGCTCCGTTTTGAGGTAACTTGAAACCTTGATTATAAAAAAACCGTTAGAGCTACAAATTTCGGCTTGGTGCAGAAAAAGAGCATTTAAAAAGCTACAATTTCTGGCATTCTTTTTTGTTTTGAAAATTAAATTTTTAAGATTTTGTCCGCCAACTTCCGTTTTATTTTAACTGACCGGAAATGCACTTTTTAAACTTAAAATGCAAATAAAACATGAACCATTAAAGCTAAAAAAAAATGTTTGCGCAACAAATTAGCATTTAAAAAGCTACAATTTTTGACTTCAAGAGAATTATTGTTTTCAAATTTTCGTCCGCTAACTTCAGACTTATTTTAGCGGAAACTTTTATATAAATTAAGCCATTTAAGTTTTAAAATCGATTTTTTGGCAATTCAAGAGCATTTAAAAAGCTACAATTTTGGGTGTCAATAAAACTTTAAAAATCGTAATATTTCAGAATTCGTCCGCTAACTTCAGACTTATTTTAGCGGAAAATTTAATAGCTCAGAAACTAGTCGAGCTACAAATTTTTGGTTTGCGCAACAAATGAGCATTTAAAAAGCTACAAATTCAGATATCAAAATTTTTTGATTCCGCCAAAAAGTGTCCGCCAAAGTAAGGGACGTTACCTATAAGGCTATGGCCACGCACTGAGCGACGAGTCGCTGAGCGACGCAAAAAAAGTTAAAACACATTAAATTGTATGGAGGTGGCCACATAAGCCCTGAGCGACTTGTGAATGTTTTAAGTGACAGAGCGACGTCGCTCAGTGCGTGGCCGAAGCCTAATGGCCAAATCACAATCTCGCGTTCGTCGGTCCGGCGTTAAATGGGCCTTTGATCGTATATACGATTTTGTGTGTCAAAAAGCGCGACCGTAGCATTTGTAAAACGAAATTTAGCTTCAAACCTCGAGCGTTGACTGACATTTCCATGACATCTTTGATAAGTACCTACTTAATTGTTATATTCCAATGAATTTTGTTACTGTTTATTAATTTACAAGGTATATAATATTGCGTATTTTAAATTTTGGGCATTTAAAATAGTTAATTTGTAAAGCTATTTTCTTAAACAAGAGATGGATATGGCCGATATGGATGATCTTGATGACCTCCTTGACTTTTCCTTGTTCGGTGTTGTGAGCTATGCTGGGTATGAGGCATTTAAAAACAAATGTGGAGTAAAATCAAGTGTCTGTAAGTTAATTATGATTAAGTGTATTATCTTTTTCGATATACATTACCTACAAACTGTTCAAAAGAATCGCAAGATGTGCTTCCAATGCTTTCATGATGGTGCACCGTGCCGCTATCCACGCCGGCGCCGCCGATTGTTGATAGTTTGGTGGTTCAAAGTTAATAGGGTTCATATAGCCGGGTTAAAGATTTCTGAAACAATATAATTATTTAAATAAAAACAGAACCACACTTTTTTTGATTTAATTATTTATAAAAAAAGAACTTCAATTACTTACTTCTTATTTCACTTCAATTTTCAACTTTCAAAACAAATACAAAATACGGCCGACAATGAACTGTCAAACGCCCGACCGAATAGAAAATAGATCTACTTTTGCTTTGGCCTGGCGTTGGTCTGACGTTTACGATATTACGATATAAAGCGGTCGCAACGCGCGCCGCACAGTGGGGCAAAATGGCGAAAAGATGGCATTAAATCAACCAAGATGTCTAGAAACTTGAAATTTGGCACAAATACTACTGATACCAATGTTAATACATGGCCAAAGTTTCTAATGGCCACGTCCATTTCTAGGGTTACCACCCATACAAATTTCATTAGTTTACGAAACTACTCAAACGATTTAAGTGAATCTCTGCGTGTATTGCATCCTTCGTGATTGTAATACAACTACATTTATAAAAAAAATAAAAAAATAATTATAGGGTTACCATTTCGGGATATTTTGTGTTACTAATTTTTGTTTGCTAAACTTAGTATCCTTTCTTCAATAGAAATAAATTCTTTGCTTTTCAGCTACATGTACACTTTTAAAAATTCAGTTTTAATAGGTCTACAATATCTATTTGAGCTTAGACGTGAATTTTTGTATATTATTTTAACACCAGAAACTAAGCGAAGTGGAACAAGGCAAGTAAGAAAAACAGTCGATTCTACCTGGTTCAATTCATAAAAGGCTTGCTTATTTGAATAGTGACCAAAACTCCTATCAAAGTCCCATTTAGAGTACAAGCATACATTTATCAATTCTTAGTGAAGTGAATTAATCTCGTCTTTTTGGAGAATAATTAAGCCTTTAACTGTTAAGTTTAACAAACTTTGTAAACTTGTACTCACAGAAGTTTTCGAAACAATGATATATGTTCAGGATCGGGATAGCAATACTTAAGAAGCTTTTGATCTGATAATTTCATATTGAAATTTAGATAAGCCTGCTTCGAAAATTAACGCAAAAGCTTTTTCACCATTCATCGAAGTAGGTTATATGGACTCTCTTTAAGCTTTCCTACACTGTTTGTCTTTTCTAGGACTTTGGGGTACTTCGTGAATTAGTTTTGCAGCTACCGACTGCCCACATGTTCTCATACTAATTTCAGATGCATATGCCAATTCAGAAAGAATGTATGTCATTTCAAAAGTTACCCAAGTATTGAGTTCGCCTTATAATTTCTTCCTTTAAAAAATCCATCTGGCTATTAAATCCTTGGCAACTTGACTTCTTCTTTATATTAAAAAGATCTTGCCTGGTTATTGGTAGTATTTTTGATTTTGTTGGGTGTAAGAAATGTAAAAAATACAATAATATTGACGAAAAATATCTTTTTCTAGAAAGTGACGTCACCAACAAAAATGTACACAACACACAGGGAAGCAAATTGGAGCAAGAAAATTTTGCACATTCTGAAAGGAGAATGTACACTTAACAAAATGACATATAAAACTTATTGGCACCTTACGGCGAACACAACTAAACGTCTAAGGATTTCCGAGAAATGCAAAAAAAAAGCAATTTTTTAACTTTTTTTTTATATTCAACTACGAATTAAAATAAAATGAATTTATTTTTTATAAAAAAAAACATACAAAAATGCTCCTGAGCTTACTGATTCTATTGCAATTTAATTTCATTTGATACACGCAATAAATAATAAACTGTACACAAATTACTTAACCAACTCGAAATGACAAAAAGAGAGGTCTGCGATCGACTTAAAACGTGAACTTACTCTTCATTTGAGACGATCTGCAGAAGATTACGTGATTCAAATAAAATTTCTATCTCTCATTTCTAATTCTCTATCATATTTGGAAGAGAAATAGAACGGTTATTTAAGACAAAGCTCAACTTCATAATTTGATTAAATGCCAGCTTTTTTACATTTTGCCCCATTGTGCGCCGGAGGTAACATTTCAGATTGCCTCATAAGAGTCTATTGTTTTTATTCAAAATGTCAAAGCCCGACCGACCAAACGCGAGATTGTGGTTTGGCTATAAGTCGCAAGTAGAAACTCATCTACCCGCCAGAGTAAGAACAATTTTTTTGATCTTTGAAATAGATTTAGATAGATGGCAGGTTCTCAAATTGTTTTTTGTAATACATACGTGTTAAACATAAATTCAGATACAGATCCATACATAATGTATGTAAATCTGTAGACAATAAAACACACCTATTGATAAACCAGAGAGTGTGTTTGTAAACGTCAAAAGCGTTTGCAAGAAATTTTACTGACGTTCATTAAACAGATTTTGTGCAAGCAGGTCGATTGCATATTTGACGATAGCAATATTTGTGTCAAAAAATGACGATAATTTGACGATCAAGTCGACGTTGATGTGCGGTTTTCGAAAACGGCCGCTTTTATTACATGTATACAATGAAACCCCTCGTTAAGTTTACTTTGCGAAATTCTCAAGCGATTTCTCCCTAATCGGTCATTTCAAATATGCATTATTAAGCAAGATTTTTAAGTCAAGAAATGTTTCAAGTGGAGTCGGGATGAAAATAAAAGATGAAAAAATGATTATGTTTGTATGTATCTGAGAGTGTGTATTCGGCCCTTATCGAAAACGTAAAATCAACGTTAATTTGATCTTGAAATGATCGTCATTTTATCGTCAAATATGCAAATGTCCTGCTTGCACAAAATCTGTTTGATGAACGTCAGTAAAATTTCTTGCAAACGCATTTGACGTTTACTAACACGCTTTCTCACTTATCAATATTTTTGTCGTCAACTCGATTTTAACACTGCAGAGTTCCGCTGCAAATGATGTTATCGAACATATGACTTTATCAAAAATAATGCATTTCCTTTTGACTTTTCGAACAGTTGACTTTTGAAGTTTGTGTTTAATACCATCTTACAATTGCATATTTGACGAAAATGACGTTTTCGAAAACGGTCGTCATATGACCCGAACCTAATCAGGAAACCTTTTTTTTTATTTTTGTACGTTTTATCGCTGCATAGATATTCATAGAAAAGACAAAAAATATGCATTTTTAATAGTTCGCTAATTTACGAGTAACCTAAACCATATGAATAATCTGAATCGTCCGCAAATAGCTACATACATATAAAGGGTTGGTCATCTGGTGGTTTCTTTTTAAATCGTAGGTTATTTTGATATTGACAGCTGCTTCCCGCTCGAAATCTTGACAGACAGTCAGTATCATACCTCCGCGGAACGAAATGAGTCGTAAAGCTTGAACAACGTTGGGAAATTTTAAAAAGAAACTTGTATTTTGCCCACTCTTTATAGCATTAAAGCTGACACCTGGTGTCTGTTTTATATGTTCTTTATTTTTAGAGGAGAATTATAATACTTTATTGAGAATCTACGAACACATCATAGAGATATCACTTGAAGAGTGCCAAAGTCTCACTTGAAACAATTTCCTTCATCAACTTTTGTCAGGCGTTAATAAACGTACCCGACATTCATCTTCTGGAGTTTTCTTTCATGTCTAAAAATGTATGCCTTCTTTTGATTTGTTGACATTCTCCGCCATATAAATAATTTAAATATGTATTCTTTCAGCATGGTCATTTTCAGTTGATAATTGTACATAATTGTACAAAAATTGTATCTAGCTTAATAAAAATAGTACTATAGAATATAGTACAAAATGACTCATACTACCGCCGTTTGCACGTCAGGCTCGTGACTTATTTGAATACCCATATTTAGTAACACAAAATTTTCAGAAATAATAGCCGTGTTTTATTGGTAATCTATGGCTAGCTCAGTTACACAAGCACCATAAAAACATTTTATTCACTCTTTTACACACCCTTATTAAACTACCAGATTTGGTATTAGTGTATATGTGTCAAAACCTTACTACTTGTTGAATTAACTTACACGGATGTGCTCGAAAGATTTGTATCTCGTTTTTAAGCTGCAGTTTAAATACTCATGAAAATGCAGATCGAGTTGATTTCGATTTTTTCTCAGTATTGAATTTGCATTAAGGTACTAGTACGGTCTAGAACGCCAAAAAATGCACGATTTTTGGGAATTTTTTTCTCGGAAACTTTAGGTACTCGTAACAACATTTTTTTTAAAATAATGAATACATGCTTCAAGAATATATTTTTTTTTAATTTTTTTAATTTTGGCCGAATTATAGAGGGCCCAACGTCGACTCATCAAAAATACAATGTTTCATTACGGACAGTTAATCTCAGTATTGGCTGGACTGAAACAAAAATAAAATGCACGACTGGGTCGCACGAACTTGCTCCTATGTAATAGACTAAGAATTTCAAAAATGAATGTTACGAGTATTAGTGAGAAACTTTTTAAATGACTAAAGAAGTTGTATTTAATAGTTGGAGGTAAAAACAGGATACCATGTTATTCAAGCAAATATAGGTTTATGCAAGAACAAAAATTATAAGTATTTGTAGTGGTTTCTTAGAAAAATAAGCTTTTATATACAATTTTTTTAAAACATTTTTAAGAAAAAATTTTGGTACACCAATTTAAAGTTTTTATTATTGTTTGAATAAAAATTAAATTTACAAAAAAAAAATATTGAGCTGTTTTCAAGATATTGAATTTTCAAAAAAAAAATATTTTTCTTAAAGTTCTGAAATGCAATGTTTTTTAAACTTTTTAGAAGCTTCTTTCTAAAAAATTTCATTAAAATCCGTTATGCCGATAATGAGAAATTCAAAATTTTAAAAAATCGTTCTATGGTAGGTACAGTCAGTAATAACTTTTTTTTAAAAATGTTTTTTTATTAAATTATAGATCTTAAAAATTAATCGAAAGAAAAAAAATGTAAGCAAAATTCTCGGAACCGTTTTCGAGAAAAACACGATTTTCGAAAACCGTTTTTTTAATATTTGTATGGAGGGTACTGTTATTTTTAGGTAAAATAATTTTTTTTTCTCATATATTGTAGATTATTTAAAGAAACTTTAATTTATCAAGTCGTACCGTTTTTGAGAAAATCAAAAACAAAAAAAAATGGTTCCAAGGAGGGTACCAAAAATAATAATTTTTTGTAATTTTTTTTTCATTCATTACCTAGGTTTAACTAAATAAATTTTATGAATTTTTAAAAAAAAATCTGTGGGACAGTTTTTGAGAAAAAAAAATGTTTATAAAATTTCGAAAAAAAATTATGGCAGGTACCGTTATTTTTGGTCTTAAATAAAAAACAAATAAAAAAACATATGGGGGGAAAAAAATAAAACCCAAGTAACTACCAATTTTAAAGAAAATCGGCCGAGCCGTTTAGCTGTAGTCGAACAGACAGTCAGACAGACAGAATTGCGAGACCCACGTTTTTGGTCTTCGCTATCATCGTAATGTCAACTTTGATCAAAATCTCGAGTTCGATTTTTTTACGATTGCATAACTTGCCTTATATGTATGTAGTAGAGGAAGTTAGGGTATTGTGGTATACATGTTTGTTTTTTTGACTTAACAGAAAAAGTTATGAAACAAATGCTCCTAAATTTGGTAGATTTTACCAAAAACATATAAGCTACCAAGTGATTTCTTTTTGTCGAATTCTAACAAAAACTAACAAAGATTTAGACAAAATATTGATATAACCTCTAAATCGTCACTTTTGAAAGTTAAAGGGTAATGTGGTACACTATGCTGTCTATTGTGGTATACTTTACAACATTACCCAGTAGATTTTTTAAATGTGTGTGAAATCTCAAATTTCCTATTTTTTTCATTCCTCACAGTATGATTCCATGTCCTTTGAATCTCATTTTCTTACTTCAACCCTTTTAGACATTTTAACGAATGAATCTTTAGAAAAAACACAAATAGCCAAAAAAAGAAATAAACTTTTATGCTGGGTAAAGTGCTATACTACCACAGTAGCCACGGCTAGTATACCACATTAGCCGAAACTGTATATTTTTACAAAAATAAATAATAAAATATAAAATAAACACCTTTGGACAAAACTAACAGTTGTTTTTCGTAGATGATTAATTAAGTTTTGTAAAGAATTTATAAACTAGCTTTAAACACAACTTTTGAGAGCACACAAACACTTTTTGTTTGACCCAAAAAAAAACTCAACTTCACGCCATAACCCTTCTCAAATATTTGCTTGAGATATACGAAGATCACCCAGCCTAAAATTCTCAAGAAATAATGAGTATTGTAAGCAAAAATGGTTTTGTCAGGATTGCATAAAGGCGAGAAACAAGTAATTTGCTTTTCTTAAATTACTCCGAAAACACGAAACGCTTGTTTTCAAGCTATTGTATGCTGAAGCGAATAGAAAATTCAAGTCTATCTGCAAAACAAAAAAAAATCGAATTTGAATTCAGGAATATTGCTTCAATTAACAATGCCCGATCGTCAGCTGAATTTTGGAAAGCAGTCAAAATAATGAATGGTAGTAAAAACAGAATATCAGTACAGCTCAAATCATGTGAATTGCATGCGTATTTTAGAGATCTGTTGAATACCGCGCAGATATCCCCTAGGATTCAATATGCCGAACCCCGTTTTATTGATGACTACCTTGATGCACCGTTTGATATTGAGGAAACAATTCAAGTAATTAGAAATTCTAAAGACAATAAGGCTCCGGGAGAAGATGGAATTCCTTTCGAATTTTATAAGAACTGCACCACTGAATATGCAAAAGCCTTAACCGACACTTTTAACAGATGTTTCCATAACGAGGACATACCACAAAGCTTCAAAAAAGCCATTATATTTCCTCTTCACAAAAAAGGGGATTATACAAATCCAGCCAACTACAGAGGCATATCCTTTCTGAATACCTCAACCAAACTGTTTACAGCCATTATTTATAATAGACTATCAAAATGGATTCAAAGCAAAAATATTTTACATGAATTCCAAGCTGGATTTAGAGAAAAGTATTCAACTTTCGACCAAATATTTACATTGCTAAGTATTGCCCAAATTTACAAACGAAAACAAAAAAAACTATACGCCTTGTTCGTTGACTTCAAATCAGCTTATGACTCAATGTCAATACCACGTGAAGCCATATATTACAAACTCCATAGAATTGGTATAAGCTATAAGATGATTAACATAATAAAAGCCCTGTATAAAAATAATGTAGCAAAAGTTTGGGATAAGAATTTTCTGTCGGAAGAGTTACCTACGACAATGGGAGTGGAACAAGGATGCATACTGAGTACTTTGCTTTTTATATTATACATCAACGACCTAACTGATGAAATGGTGAGAGGAGTCGAGATAAACCAAGTCGCAATACCTGGTCTTATGTATGCTGACGACATTGTCCTCCTAGGAGATACGGTAAACAACCTGCAACTTAAAATAAATAAGCTTGAAAGCTACTGCAAAACTTGGAATCTAACAGTTAACCTCGAAAAAACAAAGGTTTTGATTTTCAGGAATGGAGGAGGTCGCTTTTCGAGAAATTAAAACTGGAAATACCAAAGACAAACTATTGAAGTTGTACGAGAGTATAAGTACCTTGGAGTTCTGTTTACAGCAAACTTGAATATGGAAAAACATCACAAAACAAAACTAGCGGAAGCAAAAAGAGCAATCAATTCTATCTGGAATACCTGTATTCAAAGCAAATATGTAGCGCATAGCAAAAAATAAAACTAATAAAATCAACTGCTCAGAGCATTCTACTATACGCAGCACAAGCTTGGGGATATACTTCGTCAAACACCGTTGAAAAGTTTCAAAGATATTGCATAAAACGAGTATTTAAATTGCCTAACAGCACACCAAACTATGAAATGAAAGATGAACGCTTACCAAAAGTTCTGCTGAAACACATGATAAATCAAAACAATGATCTTGTAAATGAATGGAAGGAAATGGCTACTTGTTATGGTTGCAATTTCACTCTCAATCCAAGTGACAGCGAGGCAACAATAAGAATCAAATTTGATACCATCATCAAGAGTACGGCAACTTGCCTATACAACAACTACTTAAACGAAGCACGTTCTTCACAACATAGAATGTACTACAGCACCATTAATTATGTTTCAAATGAGGGAACATACTTCTTAAACAGATATACATCAGATATGATAAGAAACATCTTTATGATAAGAGGTGAATTGATAGGGTTAAATTATGTGCCTCATAGACCTGACCTCCCCATAATCTGTGATCTTTGCAATCGAAACGAGAGAGACGACACATATCATTTTATGGCTGTATGTCCAATACTCTGCGAGTTCCGGCTTGTGTATTTCGGAGAAAGAACTTTAGACGTCGATGAGTTTAAACGAATTTTGAACGGTGAACGAGGATGGAATATACTCTATACTTATGTGAAAGCTGCCCTGAAGTACAGAAAACAAATCAGAGAAGAAGATTTTTAAGAAAAAAAAAAAAATAATAATAATAATAATAAAATGTATACCTACTTTTTTGTCAATACTTAAATTAATTTTTGAATTTGTTAAAAACTAATCTTATTTACAAAAACATTTATATTTGAATACAAAAATGTTAATCTAGTAGACGGCTCTTAGGCCAAACTAAAAGACTTTGTTTTAATATTACTATTGTAAAAATTGTATTATCACCAAAAAAAAATAATTTGAATAAAAAGTCAATTAACTAACTAACTAACTAACTATACGAAGATTTTTGACTTGATTGAACACGAGTACTTAGTTTTATTTATATTACCGTCCGCTAAGGTAAAAACCGTTGAAGAAACATGCTTAGTTTTTGAGAAAACTGCCTATACCACATTACCCGCCTATACCACATTACCCCAAGTTACTCTACCTATAAGTCGCAAGTAAAAATAAAGTGGGTTATTTAAAGGTAGGTTTTTTACGAGACAATTTACCGCAATTTGTTTAAAAAATAAAAAACAAAAAAATGTTAAGCTTTAAAAAAAAAAATTGTTTGGCCATTTTTTGGTCGCCATTTTTTTTTTTTGTTCATAACTTTTTGGTCAAATTGTGGTAAATTGTCTTAGAAAACATAAAAACAATCAAGTTGCAACAAGTTTTTTGAAAATCCGTCCAGTAGATCCGGAGATTAACTGTCCGCAATGGGACAATGTGTGTTTTGATGAGTCAACGTTTGCGCCCTCTATAATTCGGCCAAAATTAGAAAATTAAGACAAACAAAATTTTCTTCTACTCTTGACGCATGTATTCATTATTTAAAAAATTATGTTATTAACTAATAAAGCTTCCGAGAAAAAAATTCCCAAAAATCGTGCATTTTTTTGGCGTTCTAGACCGTACTAGTACCTTAACACTTTGGAATTTTACACTCTTCACTACATTATGCTTACAAAAGTACGAAAATATACCTTTTTCCTACAATCTCCTCAATATATTCTCGTATCCCTAATTTATCTGTTTTACTTTTAGAACTTTTATATTTGTAAAAAATAAAAAAACATTTTTATTTGCTTTACACTGAATTCTTTTGAGTGTTGGAGAAAGAAAAAACACTATATAAAGACTTTTTGTAAGTTTTTATATACGTATAAATTCAGCATAATGCCGAATTTACACTCCATTTCTGAACGAATGCCAGTGTACCTATAAAACATATTAATCGAAACTATTCGCCTTCGCTAGTAGTGTAAAAACGGAGTTACGGTATTAATTACAATTATTTTGTATTTAAAAAATATTTGTTCTATAAACCGCGGAGAAATCACAATTTGGGTTAATGAAGTGTAAAGTATAAGAAAAATACCTCCTACAACATCCGAAACTCCATCTTCACTAAAATATTATTTTCCATTACTAACTTATTTTTCTTCACTAATTGCTTGTTGTTGTTTTCCGTGTTAAATTTTGCAATGCAGCTAATTCACTTACTAATAAACCACGGCTAATGTCTTTGTGTTTTACTTATTGGGTACTCATAATAATTTAAACAAATCTTAAAATTGCCATTTTATAGATGGGAAAAGAAAACGCTCAAAAGTTGAAGAGAAATTTAAAGTTACCATCCATTTTTTTTTCAATATTCGTAAAATATTGAAAAATAGTATTTTTTTAAAAATTGCTATCCTAATTTTTGGAATCAAGTGGCTTCAGAATTTCGATAATATGCAGATTCAAATTCATCTAGAAGCTTGAAATTAGAAAATTTACTGGTACAATCGTATTTCCAAGCTTAGAAATTATGATTTTCTAATGTTATACTCTGTCCAACAAAAATTGTCAGTACAGGCCTTATGGGAGAGCTTTTCATAAAGCAGTGGAGCCTGATGCGTCCTCACTACAATGCGTTAGGAAAAATGCCACTAAAAAAAGAGCAAGCCACTGACTTTTCTTAAGGAATTGTTGTTGTAATTCTTTGCAAAAAGTTGTACAAAGACCGTCGTATCCCACTGCTGATGAGATACTGTCAAGAGTGTCAAGTGTCACTCAATACGATCGTGCGCTCTTTATCTACATTAAAACAGAGTTACCATTATCATTCTCAATTGCAAGCAAGGAGCTTTTTCAGTTGTTTTTATTAAGGAGCTTTTGGGATTTGAAGCTTTTGAGAACACATTTTAAGAAGATGAGAATGTTGAGTGTTGTCGTATTGCTTTTCAACTTAGAAAAAAAAACGCGCCTATTATCTTACCGCTTGGCGTTGTGGAAAAAGGTAAATTGAATATTGTTTTCAATCGTTTTGAATCGGCAGAAGGTAGCCCTACGCGTTTTTTACTCCCATTTGCGGCGATTTATAATTTAAACTAGGGAATCCCTGTGAGAGCTTTAAAAGGCAACACACTTATGCATGGCGATGCAACCAGAATGAGAGACAAACGTCCTATCTTCCCTGTACTGACAATTTTTGTTGGACAGAGTATAGTATTGTTTGTTTTCCTTTTATAATCGCCGACGTTTGTGTGCGTCTCGAACTGATTTTATTCGATAACGCGATTCGAACAATTATACAGGGTGGCTAATGAATATTGCTACATTAAAAAAGTCAAAACTCTTTTTTTCAGTGTATGGAATTCATTTTTCTTTTATTAATGTTAAAGCTCATTCAATTTTATCGAATATAGCTTAATTAGTTTTAAAAATGGATTTTAAATGCCCCCTGCTCGTTGATGCATGTGCGGCATCTTACCAAAAAGTTGTTCATTACTGCTTGGAGGGTTCAGACAGGAATAGCCGCAATTGTTTCTCGAATAGATTGCTTTAGTTCATTCAAATTTGTTGGTTTTGCTTTGTAGACTTCCTGTTTGCAATAACCCCACAAGAAAAAGTCAGGAGCAGTAAGGTCAGGCAACCTGGGGAGCCAACGGAATGTGGAGTTTCTGGATATCAGCTTATTGCGAAATTTTCGTCGCAATTCTGTCATAACAGGCCGGGCTATGTGAGGAGTTGCACCATCTTGCTGAAACCACACAGAGTTGAAAGAAATTCTCATTCGGCGTAAATCTGTATATAGAAAAAACTCTCTCAACATGCTCAAGTAACGGTCTCCAGTAACCGTAACGGTGTGACCGTTTTCTTCGAAGAAGTAGAGCCCGACAATGCAGCGTGATGAAACTGCACACCACACTGTGACACGAAGTGGATGCAATTCCGTCTCATGGAGTGTCTGTGGGTTGGAAGCATTCCATATTCGACAATTTTGTTTGTTTATGTTGCCGTTTAAATCGAAATGGGCCTCGTCAGACATAAAAAAACAGTTCAACATGTTTCCGTCCTCTTCCACCATTTGAAGCATCTTCTGGAAAAATTCCAAGCGAATCGGCAAGTCTGCTGCGTTCAGTTTGTTGACCATTTGAATTTGATATGGGAATAAGTCGAATTCATTGTGCATAATTGACTCCAATGACCCTTTTGCTTATACCCATTTGAGCATACCACCCATTGTTAACAAGTCTCATTATGGTCCATCTGCTCGGAGGATTGCCGCCAAACATGCGCCTATACTTCCTTTGAACCGAAGCTACGGACTCCAGTGCGTGATTGCGGCGGACAATCCAAATTCTTGTTTCAGTGTGCCAGTTATCCATTTTTGTTAAATCTAAAAATCAATCTGCAAAATAAAAAAAATTAAAAAGATTCATTAAATAGCAAAAAGTTATTAATTTTTTTTTGGTAACGGCTTTCATCAGGCTTTTTCGTGTCGTCAACTTTTCAAAGATAACTATATTGACACAATCGGTTAATCAGTTTGAGCACTTATAGACCCCAAATAAGTACATTCACATTTATGTATATTAAATCTCAAAGTTTTAACTTTTAGTTGCACTGAATGTTTCCTACTCTGCAAACTTTTTTCAACATTTCAGGCACTGTAGTTCTACGAGTACACAGAACACTTGTGCGATTGTTATAAAATTTCCTCTTGTTAGAACTGTATATCTGCAAACATGTAGTGTCTAAATTTAGAAAATGTGAAACATTCAAACAAAGAACTTAAAGAACTAAGATCCCGTTTATTTTTTTTGATTTTGAAACATTCAAATCATCATTTTTAGTTAAAATATTTTCTTCATATTAAAAACTACACACAATAATAAACCCAAAAAAAGAAACCTAAAAATTGAAAAATTGAGAAAATCATAAAAATTCTTAAATTGAATTGGACATTAAAAAAAAAGAACTACACCTTACTTACCTATCCCCTATGGCTTCCCCAAAACCCTATTTTTACCATGAATCCTAAAAAAAAATACGAAACAAACTACCGCCCACAGAATTCACCAAATCTAACTCAACAAAATACAATGAATAATTCGGTGGAGAATCTGCCACCACCACCAGCATATCTGTTGGATCGGCAACATTCGAACAGTGTACCACAGACAATATCATCAGCTACTTCATCAATAAAAGTTGCTGAGACTGTCAAAGCATTATCTGCGATACGGCACACGCCGGCAAGCCCCAGCGCTATCAGGAGAGCACAAAACATGTTAAATCAACAGCAGCAGCAACAGACTGCAACGATTCAGGTGAGACATGGCGTTGACGGTTCCCCAGCAATTTTATCCTCACATGATTTTTCTTACGATTTTTGATTTTAATATTTTTTATAATTTTAATTTTAATTTATTATGTCCTTCCATTCCTTTCCGAACATACAAAAAAAATCAGAGTCAAATCCATGAGAACAACATTTATTCAACAACTCCCCTGATGCATGATGCTTCCCCAGTAGTAGTTGAGAACATATACAATAAATCACCACCACAACCACCACCGAAAACACAACAAGTCTACCAACACTATCAACATCCTCAACCTCATTCACAAGCATCCCAACAACAAATGGCGCAGCATTATAATCACAGCAATGATCGTGGTCACTATCGAAACTATAACCACCAGCACCAACAGAGTAATCATCATCAGCAGCAATTGCAGCAATCTCTACCCTCACCACCACCACCACCGCATGAGCAGTCAATGGTGCCTCCACCATTACCCCCACCAAATCCCCAACCGCCAAAACACCAACAACACAATACAACGAACACAAACAATCATAACAATTGTGATAGTAATTCTGTAAGTTTTATTTTCCGTTTTGTTTTTATTTCTTATGCAAGCATTTTCCATGGGATACCTTAGGGTTGCCAAAGTAGGCCTGAGCTTTTAATACATTTGAAATAAAATAAATTTCAAGTTTTCTTATGAATTTTTTGTTCTCTTTTACAGTCCTTCAGAACGAGTTGCAACTCACCGGGCATTTACGCTCAGCCCAAGCAGGTGAGCAATATGTCCAGCTTCCGTTCGTCCAGTCCAGGACCACAGCTGCAGCAACAATCACACACTCCACCGGCCCAGCCAAAGACAAATCCTATTCTGATTGCTCAACTAAATGCCCGACTAAATAAGCAACAGCAACAGCCTGAATACGGAACTTACCAAATAGCAGCGCACCAGCAAGACAATAATCGCTCAGTGATTAGCGCCCATCACCAGCCTTTGTACGGATCCACACCAAGTTCCCCACATCATCAGCAACATCATCATCATCACCACCAGCAGCAGCAACAGCAACTAAACCAAATCTACAACACAGCCACGACAGAGCAGATATACTCACGCCAAGCGAACGATCGTTATCACCAGGGTCAGCCGCAGCATCAACAACAACAACACCAACAAATACACCAACAGGCGCAGCAACAATACGATGGTAAACAAAATCAAATCTATGGTATCACTCTAAGTAACTCTTCCACCCACCACCACCATCACCATTGTAATAATCCACCATCATCACATTCATCATCTCTCTATCACCCCCCATCTCAATCATCACAATCATCTTCATCTCAATTACAAAATGCAGCAGCCCAATCCATGTCGTTCACACATCCTAATGTCAATCAACAAACAGTAGCCGCTGCATCAGCAGTTCATCAGCATCACCATCAACATCAATATCAGCAGCTTCACTATTCAGGTCCTCCTCCCCAAGAAGAGCCACCACCACCACCCATTGCATCGGCTACCATGCCGAGGAGCCTTCGCGGTGCAGGCATAACCTCCACCTCATCCAATCATGTCGCTGTAGCTTCTTCTGCTGCTCCTTTAAATGCTTCATCGACATCTACTATTCCAAAGAATCATCATTTACGTTCGCAGCAGTATCACCATCTTCAGAGCAGCAGTTCCACCAATAACAACAATCACTCAACACAACGTCCACAGTCCAGCGGTGGCGTGCATCTCCATCACAAGCAACCCCCAGTTCCGACCAGGCACAGTAGTGCTCAGCAGAAGATCTTCGTCACCACAAATCCTTTTATGTCCACAACAGCGATTCATTGTAGCCCATCGGCCAATGCTCCAATTTATGGAAGCAATTTAGCCGTCGTCGGCGGCGCTGGCGGAGGCAATCTTGTCAGTTCTAGACAAACATCATTTGGCCATGGTCAGCAGCCACACCAACAACAGCATTACCAACACGCTGCTTCTGCAGGAGCTCCCTCGGCAGGACAGTATGCGACGAACACAAGTAAATGAAAAACAGCCAAAATCCTAAAACCTGTGGAGAGTGATTTTGTGTTTTGGGTTTTGTATTTTGTATAACTCTCTTAACATCAATTTCGTGAGAGAAGTTTTTTTGAAACTCGCAATTCTGTGAGGTCGTTTTTGTAATTTGATGGAGGGACAAATGGCATCTTCCTTGTATGTGTGTGACACGCTCCAGCTCTCTGGCCATATGGAAGGAAGAACATTTTCACCGAAATGCTGCATTTTGTTTGATGCTTGATATGTTTTTTTTTTTTACGATTTTTGTTCTTTAAATATTTTTAATCTATATAGACTTGATTTATGATTTTTGTATATTGAAATACTCGTAGCTTGCCAAATTTTGTTTTTATATTTTTCTTTTGTTTTAACTGCTAAAGTTTGTATTATTGCGGTGTTTTTTTCATTTGCAATTAATCCGTTTTCAATTGAATATATTGGATGCAAAAACATTTTTTGATTTTTGTCCATAAACATAGATGCTTCATGAGAGCTTAATAAGCATCTTTCAGGTTTTTCAAAAATAATAATTATAATTATTCAAAACTCTTTGTTTTTTTTTTTTTTTTTTTGCTATTAACTTGCTTAAGTTTTTGAGTTCATACAAAACTCTCGCCCGTTAATCTTGGAGATTATAATAGGTTCCTAATCACTTTCGTCTCAGAAATTTTCTAGCCTTTATTGACCAAAGGGATGATAGGGAATTTCAAACTTATCGTTATATTATTATTATGCCAAAATTAAATCGTCTACCAAATAAGACTCACTTCGAGTTTCACATTCCGGTTTTCTTAAACCTCGCGCAAATCTGGCGATTGTACTGCGAACTAGAGATCTATTGTGTCCAAACCTAAAACTAGTTGAGCTTGCTCATCATACAGTTCTTCCTCTAAATCTATTGCTCTCAGAAATTTTAGTATTTGGGGCACTTTCAAACTGGTATCGTTCGTTTGAAGCATGTGTGGAACAAATTGTCCTAGTATGTGGTCTGGGGTTTCCTCATGCATGTTGTAGAATCTATGGGCAAATTCTTAAACGCATATCTTGCGCAAATTCTGCTAAGCAAACAGTTGCAAAATGCAAATACAAAAATCTCTGCTAAGCAGAGTGTCCCAAAATGCAATCGATGCTACTTTCTTGCGCAAATGCAGAGGCATTTGTGCAAATGTCAAAAATTTCTTACGCAATTCTCTTACATATGCGTTTTCTAATTTTTGCTTTGCAAATCTTGCGTTTAGGAATTTGGCCTATATTTGGCACAACTTACTATGCCAATTATCCTAAGTGTCTTCTAAGTTTGCAGTGTTCAGTGAGAATACTTCTTAGTATTATTAGATTGTTCCTACTTAAGCTGATGCAGTTGGTGAAACGTTTTTGGATGTAATTGGCCCAGTAGTAGTTTCGCCTGAATTAGCCTTCGCAGTTATTTTTTTCCAGATTTTGGATCTTCTTGTTTGATTTTGTTTTTCATTACATTTTCTCCTATTTCGCAATAGCGCTCAGGAGCTGTTAAAGAGTTTGATGCGCTTATTTTTGCTAAGGAATCTGTCTCCTCATTTCCCTGAACACCAACGTGACCAGGTACCCAATAAAGTGTGGCCCTGTTCTGTTTGCCAATTGTATGTGTATGTATGTGTGTTAACGACGATCTTCGTTGGAATGATCACATACTCGAGACCGCCAAGAATGCTGCTAAATGCTTAGGATTTCTATATCGATGTAAGAATTTTTTCACCCCTTCTGATCTGGCTACCATTTATAAGGCGTATATACGTCCAAATCTCGAGTATAACTCACACCTTTGGGCAGGCGCTGCTCAATCTTCTCTCCATTTATTGGATAGAATTCAAAACAGAGCGTTAAAACTGATTGGAAACAGAGCTATAATGGATTCATTCCCATCTCTTGAACACCGTCGGAATGTTTCACTCGAAGTAGCCAGTTGCATTCCTCCCCTTTATCAATTCACCCGTGATACCCGCTTCGCTAGGAATGCTCATCAGTTCACCCTTGAGCCTAACTTTGGTCGTACCGTCAAATATAGAGATTCGTTTTTTAGTCGCACAACACGATTATGGAATAACTTACCCGGCACAGTTTTCCCTTGCCATTTCAATTTGCAAACATTCAAAACCAATGTTCATCGACACCTCCTTTCTCTCCCCTCCTAATTTCCCCCTCGCCCGTGCTGTGTTTAAAACATTATAAGGGTCTCGTAACATACCCTTGAGCGCGAGTGTATTATAAAAAAAAAAAAAAAATAGCCTATTTATACACTAATTTAGAGCTGATGGTATAGGAGTTCAGTGCCTAACCCAATCGGTAAGGAAAGTTTGTTCAAGGCCCTAAAGATTCCTGCAGCAGTCCCTTGGGCTGTTCTCGATCCATCAGTGTACTATATGATGATATTTGTTTGGAGGGTATTGTTATTTGCTTGCGAAAGTTTTTCTCGAAATTATATTTATTGATCAAACCATCTCTTGGGAGGTTATAAGAAGTTTTGTTATGTGGACCTGCTGAATAAGTCTCTTTCCCTGCGACCAATAATTTTGCTTGTCCAAGTTCCCTCCTTTGAAAATCGAGGGCAGCTTCTGTTTGTAATTTCTTTTTGTACATTTTGTCCTGCATGTGCCCTTGAAGGTTTAATGCCTAACATTTTTTACCCATCTGGTTATGGTGATGGGTACGCATTTCCTAACAAGAGCGTTGTCTACAGTCTCATGGGATGTGTTATCAAAGGTTTCCTCTATGTCTAACATCTAATGGTCTTTGTACCTTATTTATTAGTTCAAACAGGGCGGTCTCTGTTTAAGGTTCAGAGCGCTATGAGTTAAAAAAGTAACAAAGTTCTATTTGTGACAGCTCAGTGTCCCGCTCAGAGTTAATAAAATGCACGACTGGATCGCACGAACTTGCTCTTATGTAAAAGTACTTTGGAATTTAAGATACATTTTATAAATATAAAACATGGATTTAATGAGATAATAATCACCCATATTCCACAAGTCGTATTTTGTCTCGTACTTGTAGTCGAACTCGAACTCGTTTTGTATCAAAATCGTTATTCTTCAAGTCGTATACGTTGTGTACGAGAAGCTTTAAAAAACAACGTATATTGTCGCCCGTAGGTAATTGTCAAAATCAATAAATTTGAATTGAAAAAGTCATTTGTTGTTTTTTCAATTAAATTATTTTATTTATAATAAAATTCTGATGAGCTCCATTGATTTGAAGTAGGTCTTCTTCTATTTTATTTTTTTTTTGTTTTTTGTTTGTACGAGTGGTGTTACTGGCTTGTGAATCCTCGTTATATTTTTGGACTATGTCAGTTTCATATTCAGAATTTATCGTGTCCACTACAGGAGGAGGCTGAAAAATTCCAATGTTCGATCATTGGGGATTAACAATTTAAATTTAAAATGTTAGCAATGCACTCCTCAAATTTGCTCTAGCATATGGTTGTAATTTCACCACCCTTGTGCCCTTAAATTGCTGCTTATTGTGATGCAGTTTCTGTTTTAACTACATAAATACTTTTGATCATTGCAGACCTAAAGAAAAGAGGCATGTATTAGAATTTTATAAATATTTCTTACTTTAAGACAAGCTAGACCATTTCGGATGGGTGGCCAAAGCTATTTAGTTCTATCGAAAGGTCCGCCCAAAACTGTTAAATATTTGCTTTGAGTTTTCCACTCTTCCTTTGGCCCCTTGCTACCTCCAAATTTTCTTCCAATGCACAAACCAATGCCTCAAATTGAGAACGATTTATTATTTTACTAAATATGAACGCGTTAATAACGTTGAGTCCAAATAAATAAACCAATCAAAAATGTACTTTAAAAAATTTGGTGGTGCAACAGCTCGAAGTGAACCAGGACCTATAGTGACTTACAATTCTCAACCATTCCTGTGTGCGTGTTACCAGGAACGGAGGAGTCCTATAATTTTCTACCGATTCCGAACGGCTAATGTGCAGCAATTTCCAAGACAAGAGATACTCGTATACTTTTAGAGGATTTGTCAATTCCTTGCAAGAGGCAGTACACTCCTGAAAAACTTTTTGCTGTGGCTGAGAATCGAACTCCAGATCTTCCGCATGACAGTTTAACGCACTAACAGTGGCGAGGCGTCATATTGTTCAAGTCGTGCATGAACGACTAGCTTACAGGCGACATTATTTTAATTTCTATCTAATTAACCCACACCTCATACTCATACTGTTCGTTCATTCCTTATAGTTATATCTAATATATACGTACATATTTTTCATTTTCCAACTCGTGCATTCCTTCTCTGAACTACCCAAACAAAACAAAACGAACTAGCTACCTGCTACTGTTTTGTTTTCACTCAACCGATCAGTATCTACCCAAGTCGTTCATACGATTTGGCAACGAAATGAACCCATAGAAAGCATACAAGAAAAAAAAAAAAACAATTCGCTCGTTGTAGGGAGCATTTCGTGCAAATCTGTTTTGAACGAGTAGAGCTTTTTTTTAATATATAGAATGATGGAAATGAGGAAAACGGGTAGCTAGGGCGTAGGTAAGAAGTTTATTTATTTATTTAGGTACATATTCCAATATTTAATGTTTTTATTTTCTCGAATATGAGAAATGAGACTCGCGTCGTCGTTCATAGGGACGGTTTCGTTCAAATCAGTTTTGAACGAGGAAAGCTTTTTTTTACTGTGGAATGAAGAAAATGAGGAAAACGGCTAGCTGGTACTTAATCAACACATACCTATTTATTATTGACAAAAATAAAAACATTATAATGTACCTTTATATAAAAAAAGACTTGTTTGACTTCTTGGCATTGCAAATAAGAATTTTGAAACTGAACGACTACATTTTTTAGGCACGCGTCGCCGCTGCGCACTAACCATTGTGCCAAGAGGTACCAATGTACTTACATTAACTTTTTGTCCCATTTTTATCAAAAAAAAGCAAGTCTCGTTTAGAAAATTGAACACGAGTAATAAAGTACACAAATACGACTTCAAGTAAATCGAATACGTGATTCGGAATAACGATAAAATATGAATAGTCGTATGCGATGTTTTGCGTTTCCAAATATTAGTACAAGTGAAGTCGAATGTACGACTCCTGAAATACCAAAATACGACTATAGTCGAATACGAGTCATAAATACGAGTTTCAGAATATGGGTGAATGTTCAAATTCATAAAATTGCCGTCTGGTTTCCGGAAAAGTATGAATTTATGCAAATAAACTTTAAAAAATCGTTTTATTATTAAATAAAATTTTTATAAGAAATTTCTCTAAAATTTTTCAAGAAAAAAATGTGGGATGCGAATTTTAAGTATTTAATAATATTGGTTTTAGGAAATAATTTCAAAAAATAATCGTTCATAGGTTTTGAAGATATTGATTTAAATTTTTTTTTTTTTAAACCCAATAAATATTTTTTCGAATATTTTTATATACAATATTATTTTAAACTTAAGGGGACTCCTGCTAAAAATTTTGGGTTAAAATCCTTAGAGCCGTTAATGAGAAAGTCGAAAATCAAAAAAACGGGTCTATGGCAGGTACCCCTAATAACATTTCCTCCAAATTTTTTTTTCACCAAAATATAGTCCATGTCCATAATATCACACTTAATTTTTTTTATCAAAATCGTTAGAGCCGTTTTCGAGATAAATAAGATTTTGCATTACGGGTGTATGGGGGTACCCTTAGTTTTGGAGCTAAAAAAAAATTTCAATTTCTCCTCTAGGGAATCACCGAAGACCCTTAACTACCGAGTTTGAAGAAAATACCTCCGGTAGTTTAGGCTGTAGTTCGAGGTACAGACATACAGACAGACAGACGGAATTGTCGGACCCACTTTTTTCGTCTTCGCTATCATCGTAATGTCAACTTTGATCAAAATCTCGAGTTCGATTTTTTTTCCAAATGCAGAACTTGCCCTATGGTACCTATATCGCAAGTAAAAAAGAAGTTTAAATATAAAAATAAAATTTTAACAGATGCTTTTGAGAATATTCAGATTATATAAATAGCTCTTGCCATTGTACTGGATTCGGAATTAGAGAAAATTGGATATATGTTACATTCCCCAGACGAAAAAATGTCAATTGATTTAAATAGCACAATAGGCTTGTTCAGCCATATCATGAATTCAGTCGTATCCGAAAACTTTAACTAATCCGGAAAAGAGTTATCATTAAATCCGTTCGTAATAGCAATTTGTATGAGATTTTCCAATATAATGGATTCTGTGATAGTTTTTTTTTCGGGATTTGCAACAAGTTTCCGATTATGAAGGCATTCATGATAGGGCTGAATGTTAAAGTTTGTAGAGGCATTTTAATAGTAAGCTTACATAACACCCTTTTAAGCAGAAAATCGAATCGGAGAAAACAAAATGTCCGATATTACTCTCAAATCAAAACTCTAAGGGCGAGTTCTTAGTGCTGAGTAACTGCTGAGTTTACTCTGCAAATAAATCAAACTGAAGCATTTTCAGTGGATGTTTAACATTAATTTTCAGACTATTTAAGTTGAGATGGCATGGTTTCACTGTAAAAATGGCCCTTTCCATAGTGACGTACTTCGATTTTGACAGATTTTTGACAAGCATCTGTCAGAAATATCTGTTCAGTTATGGCCTTTTCGATTGGCAATTCAGAAATTTTAGGAATACGTGTAAACTCTTCTGAAAGTGTTCTTTCGACATTCAGAATGACAGCTCCTCTTCCGAAAAGAAGAGGGAATGGTTCTGAATTTATATTCGAAATCGAAACCAGAATTACTCATACACTCGCACATAAAGTTGTGAAAGTAGTGAAATGTCATTGTAGGTTAACACAATTTCAATTATTTTTTTGAAATCTGAGATAATTTTGCAAATAAAAATTAAAATAAATAAGTTTAAAAAAAAAAGTTAAAATGAATACAAGCAATATTTTCTATCATCCTATTCATCATCATCATCATCAAGGGATTAATATATGTATATATTAGAACTGTATAATTGAAGGTTTGCTTGAGGAATTTAAAAAAAGGCCAGAAATTGAAAAAATCAGAAAAAGTGATGTCACCTACAAAAACTTCAGAATCGAATTGGGTCTGTTTGTTTGTTTAATTGACATCCCGAATCGGGGAGTTTTTTCGATTTGTCAATCGAAAAAGCCATTAAACGCATAGTTATCTCACCAATTTTGTCAATTTGATTTTTGTCTAGATTTAAGTTTTCTGAAAACATATAGTTAACTTGGGTTTAACCTGAAAAACGAGGCCTAAGGAATTTCAAAAATTATTGCTTTGAACTTAGTTCGATTAAATTTTGGAACGGAAATTTTTTTCATGAACGTTAGTTTTCTATGATGTCTCAAAGGTTATTTATCTAAAGCTTAAATAATCCGCTTTGTTTTAGTTTTCTTTATATTTATATTTATGTTGGCAAGCTATCTACATACATATACTATTTACTAAATAATATTAAATATTCAATCTCTGTTTTTTCAGCTTAAATTACATTTTGCTCATTTATCTTTAAGATTTTTCTAACTATCAATCTATATTATGTTGCAAATGCATTTTTCATGTCATTTGTTGTTTTTTTTTCACTTTACAACTATTGGGTTTTTTGTCATTTCCCGAGTGTGATGATTTTAGTCCTCATTTGCAAAAAAAAAATAATATTAAAGCTTTTTCTGTTTTTTAATCATAATCAAATATTTACTAATTTAAAAACATAATAATTTATTTCCTTTTCTCTATTGTATCTATTTTAGACTACTCGTCGGTGAATAACGATAAATCAGGCAGCATCCGATCAAAGACCAAAGCTGAATTCTTAGAGAATCTTAATGCAAAATTGGCCAAACAGGGCATTTCTGGACGAGCATTCGCTGTGCGAAATCTTATCAACAGTAAAGCATTGGTAATTTTTTAAATATATCAAACAAAGGATAAATTAAATAAACAAAAACAAATCTAAATTTCTCTATATGCTCTTTGTGAAAACTATTATGCAATTTAGTGTTATCAAAACCCGAAAAACTTGTCACGCCCAAGTTCACAATATCGACGTTCGTCTAATAGTTGTGAGCAAAACTAAAAGACGTAAATTAAAAAACAAAAAAGTAAGAAACAATGATGTTAAAGGGATTAAATATCGTAACAGTGTTGTTTGGTTATGTTTTTTTCGTTAAAACACTAAAAAACAAACTAATATAAAAACCTACTCTTTATAAGACCCGCCTGATAGAACGAATCATAAATATCAAATTTCAACAAAAATGACTACATTATATTTAGCAGTCCTTGTTGAACTTAAATACTTATCTATGATTCGATTGAGAAACTGGCCATTAGTTGTAAAAAGTAAAGAAATTCAGAAGCTACAATAACTCATTTGAAATAACACACTTAACTAAAATTTGTAACAATTCTAATTTATTAAACTGTTCGAAAAATTTAACTCAACAAATGTTATTTGGATTGGATAAAATAAATGTCTTCTTCGTTAAATTTTAATTTAAGTAAAGAGTGGATCATTGATGATCATTTCTAGTTCTACTCGATTTCTTTAAGGCTTTTCATATTGTTGATCCCAAAACTATATGTGTTAAACTTCTAATTATGTATAACTTTTCCCCATGCGCAGTTAGAACTGAAATAGGATTTATAGTGGATACCTGCCTTTACGGCTTTACCCCACTACTTGGCCTACCAAGCACTGAAGGCCCAGGACAGGGTCCCAGTTGCTTTTTATCTGGATGAAAGGACGCCACCCTCTTCCAGCCTCGTGCAAGACTAGATTCCTAAGCAAACCAACTCCGCACCGGTCCAAATGCTTCATCGTTGGTCCGGACCGTCAATTACGATTGCTTAACCAAGACTACTAAGCAAGAGAGACGCCTTCGCTCAACTGCCTTTTGCCATTGCCCGTGACCCCCACATCACATCGTTCAAGATTTGTATAAATCAGCACAAGGAATCCGTTGCTCAGATAACTGAGATAGGATATAGTACCAACATTTTTTCGGACATGGCTTGAACTACAACCGATGTCCTTTCGCTTTCAAAATTTTACTTTTATTATTTAGCAATCTTATATTATTTTATTACGTCAATTCCATAGATTGCTATGCATGCATCGAACGAAAGAGATGTCTCGATCGCTTTGAATTATGTATGACCGTGACACTAAAGGTCTTGTTTGAGTTTTCTTAGTTGTCTAATCTCCAGCAAGCCGGAGAAAAGACAAGGTGAAACTCGTCGGGGTGGCTATGCGCAGTTAGGTTGATATCATCATATTTGTGAAATAGGCAAGCTCCAAGCTGTTGAATCAAATAACATTCTCTTAGATTTCTTTGATACTGTGCGCGGAGTCCGTCAGGGTTAAATCCTGGGACCGTTATTGTTGTCGGTATACATTACTGAACGACCCTCTATAAATGTGTACGTTGATGACGTTCAACTATATATTAGCTGCGCATAAAGAGCACATCGTTAGCATATAAACGATGACTTGGCAGAAGTTGGTCTTCAGAAAATGGAGTCCTTTAAATCGAGATTTCCAGAAAAACACTAGACTTTTCGTATTTATCAAATGTCAGCTTAAATAACGCTAAAATCGAATATTTTTATACTGCTGGTAAAATTGTATCAACATTTATCCTGGGCCAACCATAATTATTCCCATATTAACTTATAGCTACTCGTATGAAATATTTTTTATTCTATAATACGTTATACTTATGGTTTACGGAGATATGACAGAATTTCTAGTTGTTGTATTCTATGCCGTTTCATATCCTTCTACAGTTTCCTACCAATGGTCTGTTTCAGATATTTTTCCAACCTATAAGCTGGCATACCTTTATGAGAGAATTAGCTGACAATTTTGATTGTTAACGCAGCGATTCAGGCAAAAATGCGCCTCAACGCTAAATATGATTTGTTGGCCAAAATTGTGGTCCTTTTCCAAAGGCCCAGTCAGTGAACAAATGGCGTTGTCTATGGTTATGAACTTTGAGCTCCTTAGTCAGTTGGATATTGTACGGGTGTAGGCCCAGTTCCCGACGCATAATTCGCCAAGTAGAAGTCTGCGAAAGGCGGACCGTGGCGATGTTCTCGGCCGATCTTGCCATCCTTTGACGTACAAATGTTGGCTAATTGATTATCGAACCCGTTGTCTTAAATTTGACCACCACACGTTAAATAAATACAATAATGCTTTTATCATCCTTTGTATCCTGTGAGTTAATTCTCTTGTAAGGAATCAACAATGCGTTGTGGTTAATGTATGTTCTTTTATCTTTCTCCATGTTTAAGTGCTGCAGGCATATTTCCTTATAATATGTATGAGCTCTTATAAGGTATTAAATATTTTCGAATTCATCTATGATACGCCTGTTTTTCATTTCACGATAATCTTAAGAGTTGATATTTGCCAAAATCTTGTCCAATCGACAACCTTTCCGAACTATCTAGCCCATCGTAACATGGAGATAAAACCAACTTTTACGTGCAGAACTTTTGACGTTTCAAATTCCAACTAGTCAAATCTTAATCAGCTCACACAAATCTAAAAAATCTATATAGTAGCATTGTGCTCACGAAAAATATATCACGTACGACACTTTTTGACAGCTATTCCCGCTGCATGTTCATTTCCAGTTGCCTTAATCCATTCTGTTGTGAGCTATCAACGTAAACTCATGCAATCTGAGCTGTTTAACTATCTGCAGGTTGCTCAGTAAGCTAAATTTCCATCATTCAACCAAGTCTTTTGGTCTTCTATTACCTCGATACGATTTTTTAATACTGACCATCACTATGTTAACTTTGAAACTAACCTGACACCGTAAAGAGAAAAATACGTAATCTATATTAAGGAATTCATTGATATTATCTACATATTTATCTAAGACCTTCTTAATTCAAACTTATACATTATTTAAATAGACATTTTTAGAAAACTGAACATTGAAGTCAGGCCCTACCTTTGATCATAAAGCTGATTGCAAAAGGTATCATCATCGCCATACGGATTGTCTAAGCAAAATCGGACTAAACGTTTTCTAGATCGATTTGATTTATTATTTTTTTTTTATCCCAGAATCGTATTAAACTCTTTCCAGACCAACTTGACAAAATGTCGTATGCATTTCACAAGTCAAACACAATAGGAAAATCCCCACATATTATAAGTACCTACTCCTTGTTTTCCTCTAAAAGAAATATTCATCCTGCCTGAATAATTGAATTTTTCTGCGTCTTGCTAAAATAATTTTCCTAACAGCTTTTAAACAATTTCGGTCATCTTAACCAGCTTTTTTATTTAACATTTATTTAAATTCAAAAACAATTCATTTTCTAAACTAATTCTTAAAATTTTGTTTTCTGTTTGTAGCCCGATCCTCGATTGTGTCACGAATCCTTGATGGATCAAATCAAACGTGGCGCAAATCTCAAGCGAAATCAAAAAATTAACGACAGAAGTGCCCCGAAAATACACTAAACAATAAAATATATAAAATATAATTATTTATAATATACATAATACGCTAAACTATTTTTTAATATATAAGAAACAATTTATAATTATTGAAAGTTGATTAATTTTTTTCTTTATATTAATTTTCGTTTTGTTTATTATTTTTTTTTATGAAATTTACTAACTTATTATTTATTCATACAAAAATGAAATATACATTTATATAAAAGAAGATGAGAATTTAGTTTAATTAATTTATAATGTATTTTTATTCTAAAGGAACATACAAAATTGAAACTGCGGGAAGAATATTGAATTACAAAAAGAAAACTATTTAATTTGGAAAGCAATCAATGCTGTAGTGAAATTAGTTTTCATTAATTATATAATTTAAAAAAAAAACATGAGAACTCAAACGTTGTTTGTTTGTTCAGTTAACTTTTTTTAAAAAAATTGAAAATGAATTTGAAAACTGTACCGAATATTTATAAATATGTATAACTAACTTTATATAGATATTGTGAAAAAGTGTATTGTATGGATTAAAAACAATAATATTAACGAAATAAAATTTAAATTTAAAAGAAAAAAAAAAACAAAATTATTTGGATGAGAAGAGTATTTTTTAAAACATGGGATATGCTAATGTGTGTGAGGTACTAAATATACATAGTTGAAATGAGCTTATTTGTTTTTTAGATTTTAGATGTAATTGAATTTCTTGTAATGTACATTTCTGTTTATTTTTTTCTAAACATCATAGTTTATCTTAGTTCTTGTTTTTATTTGGAAGTGCCGAAGAATGCATTACTTTATTTTCCTTCTGCGATTTTTTGTTTTTCGTTAAGGATTTAAAAAGAATTTACATACATTTAACATTTATAATACGCACTCCTCGAAAAACACTTCCTTGACAAAAAGAAACAAATATCTTGCATTGTGCGTTCAATTACATATCTTTTATGAAACATTTTTATTAGATGCATATTCGGCTATTTGCTGTACAATTTATCTTTAAAAAATATATGAAATAAACAAAAAATTCTTCAAAATAAGATTAAAAATAAAGATGTCAATTTAAAATATCAAAAAAAAAGAACTGGAAGTTTGTGAATAAAAAAGTCTGAATTCATATAAATCTTCAGATCATCTGTCAAAATTTGTATAATGATTGTTTATTTAAAAAAAAAGCTTGTTGTATGTATGTATATCGACACTCAAAAGGGATATTTTTCACTAATATTGTATTTCATTTCTACATTATGTATATTGTTAGGGATTTGTTTCCTCTTGAGGGCTTAGGATGTCTTTAATATTATGTTCCATAGTCTGTTAACATAGGCCCTTAGCGCGAGTGTCGTTTGTGAATCGATAAACAAATTTCGTCGAAAATCGATCATCGAAAATTTGATATACTCGTATGTATCTGTTGTTATATCAGATGCCATCAGCTGTGTTTTCACATAAAGCTTTCGATACAGCTTTTGATACAAATTTTAAAGCATCCAACGTTTGATAAGATGGACTTTTATTTAATCGAACGTTGGTCGACACTCGTAATAAGGCCAAAGTCTGGTCAACTAGCGGTACAATTTTATTTTACTGAACATTTATAAGCAAAGGTTTTGGATATTTTTAATTTTGTCACAAAGTACAAAACGTGAGCATCCGGTTTTCTTTTCTTGACTAAAAAATATTAAGAGTATTGAATTTTGGAAACAAAAATAATACTTAATTGCGTAAAATTTTTTGAAATATATTTTTTCGTTTTTTGAGTTTGAAAACTAATTTTTTCAAAACCGTTCACTAAAAATAAAATCAAAAAAGAGATTTCTGGCTTTACTAAATGGTATTGCATGGCGTTGTGTGGTGTTGCCCATTGTTTTTTTTTAATAATTGTGTCTGTTTTAAGTCATTTTTTTTTTAGAAAATTGCTCTTCCACCCGTTTAGGTGCCCTCTTATACGATTTTTTCATATCTTAACCCAACCTTCGCGCTCTAGCTTTTTATCACACCTTTTGGGAATCACCCCATATATGTACATATATGTAAATGACTAGGTTGGTGTGAAATTTGAATTTGTTTTATTAATTATTAGAAAAGTTATAAAAATTCAAGTTAAAAAAAAATCTTTTTTTAATATAAACCTTCAATTGTATATAATATTAATATTAAGAGCTAAAGTTGTACATTAATCACCCCAATTACCGATGTCGTCTCGTTTTTTCAACGTCTCTCGTTTTCTCTGTCATCTCGTTTTTTAAATGGCATTCCATAACCTCTTCGACGCGATTATTTTGTAACAGATTTTAAAATGATGAAAAAGTAACAAACATCTGTCAAATTCAAAGGAAAGTCTACATACAACATTATTGCTCGATGTTCAATTAATGAACAAATGCAGTTTTTTCTTAATTATTAGAAAATAAATAAGTAATTAAAATGATAAGTGTTGAAATGTATTACATTTATTAGTTTCTTTTCTTTCCATCCCATGTTTATAAATTATAAGTGTTTCCTCTTGGATCTTAAGATGTTTTGTGTCTCCTGCCATTTTAAGTTATTTCTTGGAGTACACACTGCTTCTCCAAAAGCGTAGATCTTTTTTGTTTAATATGAAAGCTTGCCGTCGTTTCTTTCCTGCTGGTTCTTCAGTTTTATGTTGCTGTTCTTGTGGCTCCGGAACTTCATCCGCAAATTCGGCGAAATTATCTTCCATATTTAAAGCGATTGCTTCTAAATACTTAAGTGAAGTGCCTGCATCTGCCTGAGTTCGGGTTAATGCAGGCTTAGATGAAGTTGGCAAGGGGTTTGCAAGTAAATTGGGCTGGGACACTGATTAAATTTCCACTTGGGTTTAACCACTTCCCTAGCTGCTTTTATTTCCTTTAAATTGTGGATTATTTTCTTCTTCGCCCCAAACAAAGAGCAAAAACATTAATAATTTGTCTATAATTATGGAATAAGCGATTCAAGACTTTGGCCAAGCATCTCCATCTCTTACTGGAGGACGTTTTTTGTATCCCCTTCAAAAAAAAAACCCTAAATGCTTCTCCTCTTCATCAGATCTACTCGTACGAGCGTCTGGAATTGGTTTTCATTTTTTAATTACAATATTTTTGTACAACATATGTATAGGCAAATATGTACTTGTTTTATTTATCGTAAAAAAATGCGATAAAATAAATTATTTAACAAGAATACTTGCAGTTTTGCGACCTTCTATGTCTCTGTCGTGTGTAAATTTTTGAACGAGAGATATCGTGGTTTTTTTTCTTAGCCGTCGTATTTTTTTCGTCTTACAGAATGCAAAACGAAAGTGTTCAACGACGTTTGACGTTTACAGACGACAAAAAAACGAGTGACAAAAGTTGGAAACGACTTATGGAATGCAGATCGTGTCAAGTCGTATATTTCGCTGTCGTTTACGACATGTTTCGTTTCTTCTACAAATAAATGTGTTATGTTATTTTTTTAATTCGTCAGAATTGGAAGACAATTTCCATAAATTTAAACCAGCTGTATTTTTATTAGTCTAAGAGGCCAGTACAAATTTTTGGTTTGGAGGTATAACAAATATGTGAGTATGATCGCTTACAGGTGCATGCGTTATGATATCGAATACAAAAGTCTGGCAGGTTTTTTTTTTGTCGTCATTGGCGTGTTTTGTCCCATTTTTGTTTCAGGGTTATAACGACTTCAATTCCTTTATTAAATATAGGAAAGGATTCTTCATCATTTCCCCTAAGCCCTTAAGACCTTTATCTTGAGATCAAGATATAGGCCCAGATTGTGGTTGTCGATTTTCTAATCGATAATCGACCTTTTTCGATCATCGATCGTCGATTACTCTATTTCATATTGCGAATGTCGATTGTGATCGAAACTTTTCGATTTCACAGTATTTTCTTTTCGATTGTCATTTTCTGATCGACGCGTAAGGAAAGTGAAGTCCAGAAGTTTTTCTTGTGAACAAAATGTAAGTTTCTTTCAATTAATTAATTATTATAAGGACAAAACATTCAAATATTTATTTTATGAAAGTCAAAAGTGATGACGAACAAAAGGCAAATAGAAATTTTGGTCAGATTGATGGAGAAAAATGTGAACATCGCGAAGATGTTCACAGCTGATATTCCACTTTTTCACAATTATGCATTTTAGCCCTAAGTTTTTTTGCTTCAGAGTAATTAAAAGTAATCCATTTGGAGCAAATATGCGTTTCTAGAACTGTGAGCACTTAATTTAGCACAAAGACATTGTAGATTGTGCAAGGCCAATACAAAATTAATTACCAACAATAACTTGGTAATACGAGTATCCATGAGCACAGCATCTCAAAGTACTAGCAAATTTTATTCTGTTGGGAATCGAAAACCAAATACATATGTGTATAAAAACCTTTATTCCACAAATCTTACATCATTTCTTACAGTTCCAGAGGATTAGAGGTGTCTCTGATATGTCTTCTTTTTCTGGTAATTTCAAAATATACATTGTCGGATTCTGTGTTACTATCGCTTAACCATAACTCAATAAAACTATTTTAATTTATATTAAAAAAAGAAAACCAAAAAAACAAATAATGGTTTCAAAAGCTAACACATCATAGAACTGTCAAATTTGAAATATTTGCAATATTCTGTGGGTTTATTCACAATAGTACATTGTTCGATCGATTGAGTTACACAATACAAAATATGAAAACCAATCGAAGCAATCGAAAAGTTTCGATTCGATTGGCAATCGACAACGGCATTCGGGGCCATAAGCTTATATAATTTATCTATGGCCTTTAAAAGTCACGCCAAAGGTCTGGAGATCGATTAACACTCTGCAAGCTAAAAAATTAATTTGAGCGATTGCATGTCTTATGTTCATTTTAAGGGCATAGGTCAATTGTGGTTTATATGCGTAGATCTGCGACTTCAAGAAACCCCACAAAAAAGTCTATCGCCGGCCGTTCTGCTGGAACCTAAATGTCTAGGTATATACAAACATAGGACCGCCTCACTTACGTCTTTTTTTGAAAAAAGTACGGACCATTGACGTCGCCGGCCTAAAATTAACACAAAACGTGTTTCCAAGCCCAGTCAGCGAACAAATAGCGTTCACTATGCTCATGAAGTTTGAGCTCCTGTGTCAGTTTGATTTTGTACGGTTGTTGCTCCAACTCCCGAACGAAGCAAAATTCGCCAATTAGGATTCTGCGAAAGGCCGAGTTCTTGTGCATTGTGAGGAATTGACTGCCTCGGGTTCTACCAGTCGTTCAGTCAGCTACCAAACGTTGAAGAGCCGACTGTGAAGGGCCGCCACGTTTACCGTAGTACTACGTTGAACACTCATTTTGATAATAAAGTTTTATCATTTCGACGTGCTATTTAGAAACCGTTTACTATAAGTTTGGCGAAGACCACAAGCCTACAAATATGTTTCGCGACAATATCGGCTAGCAATCGAGAAATGTGAAGCCATTAAGAGCCTTGAGTGCGCGTATAACATAAAAAATTAGTACGCATTATTTTTAATATTAATGGTTTCACATGAAGTCAAACATTTTCTTAATAATTGCTATAGAATAATATTTGGAGAAAATAATGCAATTCAATTATAATAGTTAATTTTCTGTTAAAAATATATGTAGTTCATTCAGATTGTAAAATATGGATTCTTCTTGCTTAACCCATGGCTTTTGTCCTCGGATAACTTGAAGTTTTTTTTTAAGTGATTGACGGCTGGTGGAAAATAATGCTTTCTTGTCAGAGTTATTCAGCCTTATCACAGGCCCGTCGTAATAGATTCGCAGTACGAACCCCGAAAAAAGGTATCATCGCTCCCGTCGTACTAAAAAAACTTGCTACGAAATTCGGAGTTCGTGAATAATGGTATCACTAGCCCCGAATGAATAGGAAGTTGGGCAGTTTTCTCTACGAACAGATATTTTGATCGGAGCTCAACTTAAAACGAAACACAAATTTAATTAAGCGAACGAAGATAAAGGACATGCAAATAAAATATATAAAAACATTTTTTATTATTGTTTTCATGTGAATTTGTTTATATTTTTTATTTTTTGAAGGGCAAATAAAGTAAATACAAATAAATATTTGTATCCTTCCGTAATAAATCTCATTTTTAGTGTTTGTATTCTTAGCGTATTTTCTACATTTATTACAAAGATTGCAACGGCAATGGTATATATTTTTAACGACCAACAAAATTAAAATCAAATCAAAAGATGATGAACAACGGAAATTTATTTATTTTTTCACATTTTGACGCAAATCAACTGATTTTGAAACTCCGAAATTCGGAAATTGTTTTTTGATTCCGTTCGGGGCCTATGATGTATATTTATTCGTATTCGTAGCGTAACAAAATTTTCGGGGATTTGTTACGAGGGACTCTGTGATAGGGGTGATTGTGCTGTCAAAAACATTTTTGAATATTTGTTATTGTTATTGGGAGACTAAATTCATTACGCAGCTATTGTTTTTTTATATAATTTAAAAATATTTGAATTGTATTAACATGAATTTCTTTAAAAAAAAAACAAAAGCATACCTAGGAAATTTCAATACCTCAAAACTGAAATGTCAAATAAAATCAGCCCTACCACGAATTATATTGTAATCGGAAACTTTTACGAATCCCGAAAAAAGATATCACCAAATCCGTTCGTAATGACAATTTGTATGAGATTTTCCAATACGATGGAATTTGTTATAGGTTTTGAATTTACAAATTTTGTTTAAAATGTTTCGTCGTAGAGAATGAAAATGAAAAAATACAACTTTATAGGCATGCGACGACAGTTGAGAAATAAATCAAATCCCTTATCTCTTACAACTCATATGCAAGTATGATTTTTATCGTAAAAATCTAATTGTAATAATTAATCTATTCTAGTTTTGTTCAACGCTCGCGACTATCAAAGGAAGGATTCGTGATGGTACTCGAAATGATTAATTTGTCAAACGGGTTTCGTTCAACTTATGTATGTATACCTACCTCCAATAATTTTCCTTTAGTTCAAATCGGCACCAAACATAAAACAAAAACTTTAAAAATGCATTTTATTGACAATTATGACAGCCAATTTGAATTTTCTTCAACTGAGAGTTTCTGAAATGCATCAAAATCTCTAAAACTGCGATCGATAGACGAGACGATAGCAAATCATGGATGATCTTGTCGACGATTATCGTTTAGAAAATCACGGAACAACCTCCCAGGAACGGGCACAAGTTGAAGAGCCTATGATGATTGATTTCGTGTTCATATACGTATACATATTACATAAATTTGTATATTAACTAGAAAAGGGAACAATTTTTGCGAAAATGAATTGTGTGTTAGTTTCTTCGATTCTAACATATTCCAACATTCATATTAGTATTGTGAATTTATCAATTGATAGTTGATAATTATTTAAATTCGATATTCATGATGACCCTTATTATACAAATACAAAGAAAATTTACGAAAATTTAAGATTAAAATTTTCCAACAAAAATTGCTGCCTTCAGTTGAATAATTGATGGAACTATTATGAAATATCTTTGGAGAATTACGATAAGTGATAGAAAAGTAATACCTTAAGGAAAAAAACGGAAATGCTGCGCTATTGGTATTGAACTGCTCCAAAAATGTGTGCAAATATTATATTTGTCGAAAGAAACCCCATTTCATCTATCCTGATGAAGCTACAATTGTATATAAATACATACATACATATGTATGTTCATATGTCGTCGCATGTGAGGTTATTGCAAAAAGTCACTAAGTTCAATTCTATAATCAGGACTTTTATGTTTTCCAATTTCATCATAATCGGAGAATTCTACGAATCCCAAAAAAAAGCTATCACTAAATCTACTTGTAGCGGCAATTTGTATGAGGTTTTATGTACATAACGATGGATTCTGTGATAGTTTTTTTCGTGATTGAAACGAGTTTCCGATTTTGATGGGATTCTTCATAGGGCAGATTAACACAGAGTGGAATTTCCTAAAATGTATCTAAGTGACTTTTCGTAATAACTCGATGATATATGGCACTGTAAAGTAATACAAGCAAACTAAAATATTATTTTTTATTAAAAACTGAAATTATATGAAGTGAAGAGTACCGACTTTTTTTTTCCAAAGAATATCAACTCTGTTGAAGCAAACCTTAAATAATATTTATAGCTACAACATGAATTCACATATACTTCAAAAAATTACTTCTCAATGGACTGATGATTTTTTTTATTATCTACACAACAATTGTAATAAATATTCCAAAGACTTGTAATAAAAAAATAAAATAAAAATATTTCTTACACCTTTTTGCCTACAATAAACTTAGCACTAAGGCATTCAAATTTGTATCTTATCGATTGTATAGTCAATTTCAAAACATCTAACGAACAAAACGTCAATAAACTACCTACATATGTAAGAGTATGCTTACACTTGAAGCATTTATTATACAAAAGTAAAAACTAAAGCTTGTTTAATACGCCAAGTGCTTTTGAAACGAAACAATAAATTTTAATTTCAAATTTTTGAAACTGAAAAAAAAAACGTATAATGTATGTAATGGATGTAATTTTTAGTGCATATCAAGCCAAATTGTTAAACTTTTGCTTTTCAAAAGTGATGAATTTAACTATGTGTTTTTAACTGACATTTGTTTGAACTTTTTGACCTTCTGTAATAATTCCACCGAACAAATATTTTATTCTCCATCAAAATCCAATTGACCGACTGGGAGTTTAGAACTATATATCTCTTTAATATCATTCTACCTTCCTTGACGTAAACATATTTTTAAAAGTACAATGTTTATTTATCGATCATTAGCTAGAGGCTATTATAATTCCGTTAAAAATACATATGATACATTTATATTATTATCACTATTAATTTCACTTTTATGAAATTAAATTGTGTAAACTACTTTATTTTTCCTGAGTAATATATTTATTCAATAACTACATTATTGTATATAAAAATAATTTAAAATATTTAACAATTATTTTTAAGATTTAAATGGTTTTAATTTTATGCATAAATATTAAATACAAAATTAACATACTACTACTTCAAACAATAATTAAAAATAAAACAACAATAACTATATTTAATTCTGTGTATCTTTTGTAATGGACTATATCATAACTATAAACGTAAAATTAAAATAAAATAATAATTCATATGAAACTAACATTTAATTCATGAAAAATTAAATATCTCAATAAATTTGTATTAAACTGATATTGTCAAGCTTAGATATTTAATATAAAAAAAAATTATTTAAAATTAAATTTATATATATTGTAATTCAATAAAAATATTACATATAAATGTGGAAAATTAAATACTTTTAACGAGGTTTGTAATAAACAAAAATTGAAACTAATGTTTTGAGGTGAAATAAAAATATACACATAAAATGTGACTCTAAAATCTTTCTTTTTATTAAGGACTTAAAGCACAGAGCCTATTCTTTTTTTAAATGTGAAATATTTCATTATTAAAATTACAAGAGCCTTATTGGCGATTTTACTCGAGTATCGTTTTGTGATAAAGCAATTCAATTAGACCAACTTACTTATGTATAAGTTTAAAGAGAAATATAGTTTCACTTTCGAAATCGAAAATCGGAAATTTGTTCAGAATTTGACTTTACTTTCAGAGTGATTGATACATTACTAATACATTTTTAAATAGGGATTTCCGAACTTTGACGGATGACTACGGATATATTGTTAAAGCTTCATCTGTCAAATTGTGTTATATTGTTCAAGAATATGTGCTACGAGTAATGGAAGTGGTTCTTCTTTCAATCATGCTCTGAGCGCTCTGAGTTGTTTTTGAAGCACACCTGAACACTTAGCTGTCAACATTTTTTTTTTATTTCCATCTGTCAAATGCTTGTGCTAAGCATTTAATCTCCCCTGAATAGGGAATTGACAGACCTTCCCATGGATGTGCTAAGCTCAAAAATTAACTTTTTTATTAATTTTGGGAAAAATCAATCCCACCGAGATATACATCACACGAAAGGTCTTTTCAATACCTACACATACATGTAAGCTAAATCATCCTGCGTGGTCTGGTTATCGAAAAATGGCCATCCAAAGTGATTTCACTGATTCCACAGATTTTTGAGTTTTAACTACCTAACAATGTAGGAGTATTTGGGTGGCGATAGTTCCGAAACCAGGGACTGAAAAAGGTTGCGGTTTTCAAAATTTCTAGTCAATTTTGTAAGAGCTATTCACGGGTGAAAACAGGAAGGTTCTGCGAGGCCAGGTTATCGAAATATGGCCACCCAAAGTTATTTTACTGATTCCACAGATTTTTGAGCTTTAACACCTAACAATGTATTTGGGTGGCGATAGTTCCGAAACCAGGCCTTGTAAAAGGTTGCGGTTTTTAAAATTTCTAGTCAATTTTGTAAGAGCTATTTACAGGTGAAAATCAGAAGGTTCCGCGAGGACCAGTTATCGAAATATGGCCACCCAAAGTGATTTTACTGAAAATTGACCCAAATCTAAAAAAGACATCGGATGCGGATGGAGATATTTCCATAACCAAGAGTCGTAACGGGTTGCAGTTTTCAATTCTGAATAGGGAATTAACACACCTTTCAATGGATGTGCCAAGCTCAAAAATTTATTTTTGTATTGATTTTGGCAAAAATCATGGACTAATAACCACTTGTCTTTAAAAATCATTATTTTTTCTAAGTTCACCAATCCCACCGAGATATACATCAAACGAAAGGTCTATTCAAGACCTCCACACACATGTACGCTAAATCACCCTGCGTGGTCTGGTTATCGAAATATGGCCATCCAAAGGGATTTCACTGATTCCACAGATTTTTGAGCTTTAACACCTAACAATGTATTTGGGTGGCGATAGTTCCGAAACCAGGCTTTGAAAAGGTTGCGGTTTTCAAAATTTCTAGTCAATTTTGTAAGAGCTATTCACGGGTGAAAACCAGAAGGTTATGCGAGGCCTGGTTATCGAAATATGGCCACCCAAAGTGATTTCACTGAAAATTGACCCAAATCTAAAAAGTCATCGGATGCGGATGGAGATATTTCCGCAACCAAAACTCGTAACGGGTTGCAGTTTTCAATTCTGAATAGGGAATTAACACACCTTTCCATGGATGTGCCAAACTCAAAAATTTATTTTTGTATTAATTTTGGCAAAAATCATTATTTTTTCGAAGTTCACCAATTCCACCGAGATATACATCACACGAAAGGTCTATTCAATACCTACACACACATGTAAGCTAAATCATCCTGCGTGGTCTGGTTATCGAAATATGGCCATCCAAAGGGATTTCACTGATTCTACAGATTTTTGAGCTTTAACTACCTTACAATGTATTTGGGTGGCGATAGTTCCGCAACCAGGCCTTGTAAAAGGTTGCGGTTTTCAAAATTTATAGTCAATTTTGTAAGAGCTATTCACAGGTGAAAACAGGAAGGTTCTGCGAGACCTGGTTCTCAAAATATGGCCACCCAAAGTTATTTTACTGATTCCACAGATTTTTGAGCTTTAACACCTAACAATGTATTTGGGTGGCGATAGTTCCGAAACCAGGCCTTGAAAAAGGTTGCGGTTTTCAAAATTTCTAGTCAATTTTGTAAGGGCTATTCACAGGTGAAAACCAGAAGGCTCTGCGAGGCCCAGTTATCGAAATATGGCCACCCAAAGTGATTTTACTGAAAATTGACCCAAATCTAAAAAAGACATCGGATGCGGATGGAGATATTTCCGCAACCAAGACTCGTAACGGGTTGCAGTTTTCAATGCTGAATAGGGAATTAACACACCTTTCCATGGATGTGCCAAACTCAAAAATTTATTTTTGTATTAATTTTGGCAAAAATCATGGACTAACCACTTGTCTTTAAAAATCATTATTTTTTCGAAGTTCACCAATCCCACCGAGATATACATCAAACGAAAGGTCTATTCAATACCTACACACACATGTAAGCTTAATCATCCGGCGTGGTCTGGTTATCGAAATATGGCCACCCAAAGTAATTTTACTGAAAATTGACCCAAATCTAAAAAAGTCATCGGATGCGGATGGAGATATTTCCGCAACCAAGACTCGTAACGGGTTGCAGTTTTCAATGCTGAATAGGGAATTAACACACCTTTCCATGGATGTGCCAAACTCAAAAATTTATTTTTGTATTAATTTTGGCAAAAATCATCACTTGTCTTTAAAAATCATTATTTTTTCGAAGTTCACCAATCCCACCGAGACATACATCAAACGAAAGGTCTATTCAAGACCTACACACACATGTAAGCTAAATCACCCTGCGTGGTCTGGTTATCGAAATATGGCCATCCAAAGGGATTTCACTGATTCCACAGATTTTTGAGCTTTAACTACCTAACAATGTATTTGGGTGGCGATAGTTCCGAAACCAGGGACTGGAAAAGGTTGCGGTTTTCAAAATTTCTATTCAATTTTGTAAGAGCTATTCACGGGTGAAAACAGGAAGGTTCTGCGATGCCAGGTTATCGAAATATGGCCACCCAAAGTTATTTTACTGATTCCACAGATTTTTGAGCTTTAACACCTAACAATGTATTTGGGTGGCGATAGTTCCGAAACCAGGCCTTGTAAAAGGTTGCGGTTTTTAAAATTTCTAGTCAATTTTGTAAGAGCTATTTACAGGTGAAAATCAGAAGGTTCCGCGAGGACCAATTATCGAAATATGGCCACCCAAAGTGATTTTACTGAAAATTGACCCAAATCTAAAAAAGTCATCGGATGCGGATGGAGATATTTCCATAACCAAGTGTCGTAACGGGTTGCAGATTTCAATTCTGAATAGGGAATTAACACACCTTTCAATGGATGTGCCAAGCTCAAAAATTTATTTTTGTATTGATTTTGGCAAAAATCATGGACTAATAACCACTTGTCTTTAAAAATCATTATTTTTTCTAAGTTCACCAATCCCACCGAGATATACATCAAACGAAAGGTCTATTCAAGACCTCCACACACATGTACGCTAAATCACCCTGCGTGGTCTGGTTATCGAAATATGGCCATCCAAAGGGATTTCACTGATTCCACAGATTTTTGAGCTTTAACACCTAACAATGTATTTGGGTGGCGATAGTTCCGAAACCAGGCTTTGAAAAGGTTGCGGTTTTCAAAATTTCTAGTCAATTTTGTAAGAGCTATTCACGGGTGAAAACCAGAAGGTTATGCGAGGCCTGGTTATCGAAATATGGCCACCCAAAGTGATTTCACTGAAAATTGACCCAAATCTAAAAAGTCATCGGATGCGGATGGAGATATTTCCGCAACCAAGACTCGTAACGGGTTGCAGTTTTCAATTCTGAAAAGGGAATTAACACACCTTTCCATGGATGTGCCAAACTCAAAAATTTATTTTTGTATTAATTTTGGCAAAAATCATGGACTAACCACTTGTCTTTAAAAATCATTATTTTTTCGAAGTTCACCAATTCCACCGAGATATACATCACACGAAAGGTCTATTCAATACCTACACACACATGTAAGCTAAATCATCCTGCGTGGTCTGGTTATCGAAATATGGCCATCCAAAGGGATTTCACTGATTCCACAGATTTTTGAGCTTTAACACCTAACAATGTATTTGGGTGGCGATAGTTCCGAAACCAGGCCTTGAAAAAGGTTGCGGTTTTCAAAATTTCTAGTCAATTTTGTAAGGGCTATTCACAGGTGAAAACCAGAAGGCTCTGCGAGGCCCAGTTATCGAAATATGGCCACCCAAAGTAATTTTACTGAAAATTGACCCAAATCTAAAAAAGACATCGGATGCGGATGGAGATATTTCCGCAACCAAGACTCGTAACGGGTTGCAGTTTTCAATGCTGAATAGGGAATTAACACACCTTTCCATGGATGTGCCAAACTCAAAAATTTATTTTTGTATTAATTTTGGCAAAAATCATGGACTAACCACTTGTCTTTAAAAATCATTATTTTTTCGAAGTTCACCAATCCCACCGAGATATACATCAAACGAAAGGTCTATTCAAGACCTCCACACACATGTACGCTAAATCACCCTGCGTGGTCTGGTTATCGAAATATGGCCAGCCAAAGGGATTTCACTGATTCCACAGATTTTTGAGCTTTAACTACCTAACAATGTATTTGGGTGGCGATAGTTCCGAAACCAGACCTTGTAAAAGGTTGCGGTTTTCAAAATTTCTAGTCAATTTTGTAAGAGCTATTCACAGGTGAAAACAGGAAGGTTCTGCGAGGCCTGGTTCTCGAAATATGGCCACCCAAAGTTATTTTACTGATTCCACAGATTTTTGAGCTTTAACACCTAACAATGTATTTGGGTGGCGGTAGTTCCGAAACCAGGCCTTGAAAAGGTTGCGGTTTTCAAAATTTCTAGTCAATTTTGTAAGAGCTTTTCACGGGTGAAAACCAGAAGGTTATGCGAGGCCTGGTTATCGAAATATTGCCACCCAAAGTTATTTTACTGAAAATTGACCCAAATCTAAAAAAGACATCGGATGCGGATGGAGATATTTCCGCAACCAAGACTCGTAACGGGTTGCAGTTTTCAATGCTGAATAGGGAATTAACACACCTTTCCATGGATGTGCCAAACTCAAAAATTTATTTTTGTATTAATTTTGGCAAAAATCATGGACTAACCACTTGTCTTTAAAAATCATTATTTTTTCGAAGTTCACCAATCCCACCGAGATATACATCAAACGAAAGGTCTATTCAAGACCTCCACACACATGTACGCTAAATCACCCTGCGTGGTCTGGTTATCGAAATATGGCCAGCCAAAGGGATTTCACTGATTCCACAGATTTTTGAGCTTTAACTACCTAACAATGTATTTGGGTGGCGATAGTTCCGAAACCAGACCTTGTAAAAGGTTGCGGTTTTCAAAATTTCTAGTCAATTTTGTAAGAGCTATTCACAGGTGAAAACAGGAAGGTTCTGCGAGGCCTGGTTCTCGAAATATGGCCACCCAAAGTTATTTTACTGATTCCACAGATTTTTGAGCTTTAACACCTAACAATGTATTTGGGTGGCGATAGTTCCGAAACCAGGCCTTGAAAAAGGTTGCGGTTTTCAAAATTTCTAGTCAATTTTGTAAGGGCTATTCACAGGTGAAAACCAGAAGGTTCTGCGAGGCCCAGTTATCGAAATATGGCCACCCAAAGTGATTTTACTGAAAATTGACCCAAATCTAAAAAAGTCATCGGATGCGGATGGAGATATTTCCGCAACCAAGACTCGTAACGGGTTGCAGTTTTCAATGCTGAATAGGGAATTAACACACCTTTCCATGGATGTGCCAAACTCAAAAATTTATTTTTGTATTAATTTTGGCAAAAATCATGGACTAACCACTTGTCTTTAAAAATCATTATTTTTTCGAAGTTCACCAATCCCACCGAGATATACATCAAACGAAAGGTCTATTCAAGACCTCCACACACATGTACGCTAAATCACCCTGCGTGGTCTGGTTATCGAAATATGGCCAGCCAAAGGGATTTCACTGATTCCACAGATTTTTGAGCTTTAACTACCTAACAATGTATTTGGGTGGCGATAGTTCCGAAACCAGACCTTGTAAAAGGTTGCGGTTTTCAAAATTTCTAGTCAATTTTGTAAGAGCTATTCACAGGTGAAAACAGGAAGGTTCTGCGAGGCCTGGTTCTCGAAATATGGCCACCCAAAGTTATTTTACTGATTCCACAGATTTTTGAGCTTTAACACCTAACAATGTATTTGGGTGGCGATAGTTCCGAAACCAGGCCTTGAAAAAGGTTGCGGTTTTCAAAATTTCTAGTCAATTTTGTAAGAGCTATTCACAGGTGAAAACCAGAAGGTTTTGCGAGGCTTGGTTATCGAAATATGGCCACCCAAAATTATTTTACTGATTCCACAGATTTTTGAGCTTTAACACCTAACAATGTATTTGGGTGGCGATAGGTCCGAAACCAGGCCTTGTAAAAGGTTGCGGTTTTTAAAATTTCTAGTCAATTTTGTAAGAGCTATTTACAGGTGAAAATCAGAAGGTTCCGCGAGGACCAGTTATCGAAATATGGCCACCCAAAGTGATTTTACTGAAAATTGACCCAAATCTAAAAAAGACATCGGATGCGGATGGAGATATTTCCATAACCAAGAGTCGTAACGGGTTGCAGTTTTCAATTCTGAATAGGGAATTAACACACCTTTCAATGGATGTGCCAAGCTCAAAAATTTATTTTTGTATTGATTTTGTCAAAAATCATGGACTAATAACCACTTGTCTTTAAAAATCATTATTTTTTCTAAGTTCACCAATCCCACCGAGATATACATCAAACGAAAGGTCTATTCAAGACCTCCACACACATGTACGCTAAATCACCCTGCGTGGTCTGGTTATCGAAATATGGCCATCCAAAGGGATTTCACTGATTCCACAGATTTTTGAGCTTTAACACCTAACAATGTATTTGGGTGGCGATAGTTCCGAAACCAGGCTTTGAAAAGGTTGCGGTTTTCAAAATTTCTAGTCAATTTTGTAAGAGCTATTCACGGGTGAAAACCAGAAGGTTATGCGAGGCCTGGTTATCGAAATATGGCCACCCAAAGTGATTTCACTGAAAATTGACCCAAATCTAAAAAGTCATCGGATGCGGATGGAGATATTTCCGCAACCAAAACTCGTAACGGGTTGCAGTTTTCAATTCTGAAAAGGGAATTAACACACCTTTCCATGGATGTGCCAAACTCAAAAATTTATTTTTGTATTAATTTTGGCAAAAATCATGGACTAACCACTTGTCTTTAAAAATCATTATTTTTTCGAAGTTCACCAATTCCACCGAGATATACATCACACGAAAGGTCTATTCAATACCTACACACACATGTAAGCTAAATCATCCTGCGTGGTCTGGTTATCGAAATATGGCCATCCAAAGGGATTTCACTGATTCTACAGATTTTTGAGCTTTAACTACCTTACAATGTATTTGGGTGGCGATAGTTCCGCAACCAGGCCTTGTAAAAGGTTGCGGTTTTCAAAATTTATAGTCAATTTTGTAAGAGCTATTCACAGGTGAAAACAGGAAGGTTCTGCGAGACCTGGTTCTCAAAATATGGCCACCCAAAGTTATTTTGCTGATTCCACAGATTTTTGAGCTTTAACACCTAACAATGTATTTGGGTGGCGATAGTTCCGAAACCAGGCCTTGAAAAAGGTTGCGGTTTTCAAAATTTCTAGTCAATTTTGTAAGGGCTATTCACGGGTGAAAACCAGAAGGTTATGCGAGGCCTGGTTATCGAAATATGGCCACCCAAAGTGATTTCACTGAAAATTGACCCAAATCTAAAAAGTCATCGGATGCGGATGGAGATATTTCCGCAACCAAGACTCGTAACGGGTTGCAGTTTTCAATTCTGAAAAGGGAATTAACACACCTTTCCATGGATGTGCCAAACTCAAAAATTTATTTTTGTATTAATTTTGCCAAAAATCATGGACTAACCACTTGTCTTTAAAAATCATTATTTTTTCGAAGTTCACCAATTCCACCGAGATATACATCACACGAAAGGTCTATTCAATACCTACACACACATGTAAGCTAAATCATCATGCGTGGTCTGGTTATCGAAATATGGCCATCCAAAGTGATTTCACTGATTCCACAGATTTTTGAGCTCTAACACCTAACAATGTATTTGGGTGGCGATAGTTCCGAAACCAGGCCTTGTAAAAGGTTGCGGTTTTTAAAATTTCTAGTCAATTTTGTAAGAGCTATTTACAGGTGAAAATCAGAAGGTTCCGCGAGGACCAGTTATCGAAATATGGCCACCCAAAGTGATTTTACTGAAAATTGACCCAAATCTAAAAAAGACATCGGATGCGGATGGAGATATTTCCATAACCAAGAGTCGTAACGGGTTGCAGTTTTCAATTCTGAATAGGGAATTAACACACCTTTCAATGGATGTGCCAAGCTCAAAAATTTATTTTTGTATTGATTTTGGCAAAAATCATGGACTAATAACCACTTGTCTTTAAAAATCATTATGTTTTCTAAGTTCACCAATCCCACCGAGATATACATCAAACGAAAGGTCTATTCAAGACCTCCACACACATGTACGCTAAATCACCCTGCGTGGTCTGGTTATCGAAATATGGCCATCCAAAGGGATTTCACTGATTCCATAGATTTTTGAGCTTTAACACCTAACAATGTATTTGGGTGGCGATAGTTCCGAAACCAGGCCTTGTAAAAGGTTGCGGTTTTTAAAATTTCTAGTCAATTTTGTAAGAGCTATTTACAGGTGAAAATCAGAAGGTTCCGCGAGGACCAGTTATCGAAATATGGCCACCCAAAGTGATTTTACTGAAAATTGACCCAAATCTAAAAAAGTCATCGAATGCGGATGGAGATATTTCCATAACCAAGAGTCGTAACGGGTTGCAGTTTTCAATTCTGAATAGGGAATTAACACACCTTTCAATGGATGTGCCAAACTCAAAACTTTATTTTTGTATTAATTTTGGCAAAAATCATGGACTAACCACTTGTCTTTAAAAATCATTATTTATTTCGAAGTTCACCAATCCCACCGAGATATACATCAAACGAAAGGTCTATTCAATACCTACACACACATGTACGCTAAATCACCCTGCGTGGTCTGGTTATCGAAATATGGCCACCCAAAGTTATTTTACTGAAAATTGACCCAAATCTAAAAAAGACATCGGATGCGGATGGAGATATTTCCGCAACCAAGACTCGTAACGGGTTGCAGTTTTCAATTCTGAATAGGGAATTAACACACCTTTCCATGGATGTGCCAAACTCAAAAATTTATTTTTGTATTAATTTTGGCAAAAATCATGGACTAACCACTTGTCTTTAAAAATCATTATTTTTTCGAAGTTCACCAATCCCACCGAGACATACATCAAACGAAAGGTCTATTCAAGACCTACACACACATGTACGCTAAATCACCCTGCGTGGTCTGGTTATCGAAATATGGCCAGCCAAAGGGATTTCACTGATTCCACAGATTTTTGAGCTTTAACTACCTAACAATGTATTTGGGTGGCGATAGTTCCGAAACCAGGCCTTGTAAAAGGTTGCGGTTTTCAAAATTTCTATTCAATTTTGTAAGAGCTATTTACAGGTGAAAATCAGAAGGTTCCGCGAGGACCAGTTATCGAAATATGGCCACCCAAAGTGATTTTACTGAAAATTGACCCAAATCTAAAAAAGTCATCGAATGCGGATGGAGATATTTCCATAACCAAGAGTCGTAACGGGTTGCAGTTTTCAATTCTGAATAGGGAATTAACACACCTTTCAATGGATGTGCCAAACTCAAAACTTTATTTTTGTATTAATTTTGGCAAAAATCATGGACTAACCACTTGTCTTTAAAAATCATTATTTATTTCGAAGTTCACCAATCCCACCGAGATATACATCAAACGAAAGGTCTATTCAATACCTACACATACATGTACGCTAAATCACCCTGCGTGGTCTGGTTATCGAAATATGGCCACCCAAAGTTATTTTACTGAAAATTGACCCAAATCTAAAAAAGACATCGGATGCGGATGGAGATATTTCCGCAACCAAGACTCGTAACGGGTTGCAGTTTTCAATTCTGAATAGGGAATTAACACACCTTTCCATGGATGTGCCAAACTCAAAAATTTATTTTTGTATTAATTTTGGCAAAAATCATGGACTAACCACTTGTCTTTAAAAATCATTATTTTTTCGAAGTTCACCAATCCCACCGAGATATACATCAAACGAAAGGTCTATTCAATACCTACACACGCATGTAAGCTTAATCATCCCACGTTGTCTGGTTATCGAAATATGGCCATCCAAAGTGATTTCACTGATTCCACAGATTTTTGAGCTCTAACACCTAACAATGTATTTGGGTGGCGATAGTTCCGAAACCAGGCCTTAAAAAAGGTTGCGGTTTTCAAAATTTCTACGAGTAGTCAATTTTGTAAGAGCTATCCACGGGTGAAAACCAGAAGGTTATGCGAGGCCTGGTTATCGAAATATGGCCACCCAAAGTTATTTTACTGAAAATTGACCCAAATCTAAAAAAGACATCGGATGCGGATGGAGATATTTCCGCAACCAAGACTCGTAACGGGTTGCAGTTTTCAATTCTGAATAGGGAATTAACACACCTTTCCATGGATGTGCCAAACTCAAAAATTTTTTTTTGTATTAATTTTGGCAAAAATCATGGACTAACCACTTGTTTTTAAAAATCATTATTTTTTCGAAGTTCACCAATCCCACCGAGACATACATCAAACGAAAGGTCTATTCAAGACCTACACACACATGTACGCTAAATCATCCTGCGTGGTCTGGTTATCGAAATATGGCCATCCAAAGGGATTTCACTGATTCTACAGATTTTTGAGCTTTAACTACCTTACAATGTATTTGGGTGGCGATAGTTCCGCAACCAGGCCTTGTAAAAGGTTGCGGTTTTCAAAATTTATAGTCAATTTTGTAAGAGCTATTCACAGGTGAAAACAGGAAGGTTCTGCGAGACCTGGTTCTCAAAATATGGCCACCCAAAGTTATTTTACTGATTCCACAGATTTTTGAGCTTTAACACCTAACAATGTATTTGGGTGGCGATAGTTCCGAAACCAGGCCTTGAAAAAGGTTGCGGTTTTCAAAATTTCTAGTCAATTTTGTAAGGGCTATTCACAGGTGAAAACCAGAAGGTTCTGCGAGGCCCAGTTATCGAAATATGGCCACCCAAAGTGATTTTACTGAAAATTGACCCAAATCTAAAAAAGTCATCGGATGCGGATGGAGATATTTCCGCAACCAAGACTCGTAACGGGTTGCAGTTTTCAATTCTGAATAGGGAATTAACACACCTTTCCATGGATGTGCCAAACTCAAAAATTTATTTTTGTATTAATTTTGGCAAAAATCATGGACTAACCACTTGTCTTTAAAAATCATTATTTTTTCGAAGTTCACCAATCCCACCGAGATATACATCAAACGAAAGGTCTATTCAAGACCTACACACACATGTACGCTAAATCACCCTGCGTGGTCTGGTTATCGAAATATGGCCATCCAAAGGGATTTCACTGATTCCACAGATTTTTGAGCTTTAACTACCTAACAATGTATTTGGGTGGCGATAGTTCCGAAACCAGGCCTTGTAAAAGGTTGCGGTTTTCAAAATTTCGAGTCAATTTTGTAAGAGCTATTCACAAGTGAAAACAGGAAGGTTCTGCGAGGCCTGGTTCTCGAAATATGGCCACCCAAAGTTATTTTACTGATTCCACAGATTTTTTAGCTTTAACACCTAACAATGTATTTGGGTGGCGATAGTTCCGAAACCAGGCCTTGAAAAAGGTTGCGATTTTCAAAATTTCTAGTCAATTTTGTAAGAGCTATTCACGGGTGAAAACAGGAAGGTTCTGCGAGGCCTGGTTATCGAAATATGGCCACCCAAAGTGATTTTACTGATTCCACAGATTTTTTAGCTTTAACACCTAACAATGTATTTGGGTGGCGATAGTTCCGAAACCAGGGATTGAATAAGGTTGCGGTTTTCAAAATTTCTAGTCAATTTTGTAAGAGCTATTCACGGGTGAAAACAGGAAGGTTCTACGAGGCCTGGTTATCGAAATATGGCCACCCAAAGTGATTTTACTGATTCCACAGATTTTTTAGCTTTAACACCTAACAATGTATTTGGGTGGCGATAGTTCCGAAACCAGGCCTTGAAAAAGGTTGCGATTTTCAAAATTTCTAGTCAATTTTGTAAGAGCTATTCAAGAGTCAAAACCAGAAGGTTCTGCGAGGCTTGGTTATCGAAATATGGACACCCAAAGTGATTTTACTGAAAATTGACCCAAATCTAAAGAATTCATCGATGCGTTGCAGTTTTCAGTTCTGAATTCAAAATGAACATGCCTTTCCATGGATGTGCCAATCTTTGTTTTTATTTTTCCTTTTTTTATTAATTTAACAATCTAGGTACACATTTTATATCTAGTTGGAATTTCATTAAGAATGATTCACTTCACATCCCTACACTAGTGAATTGTAGAACCATTCGAATTCTTTCCGTGAACCAGGGGTATTTTCAAAATGCCCTCGGTTTGAGTATGAACTAAATTTAAATACGGACATTTAATAATGGTTGTTCTATTTGGTTCAAGAATTCAGTACAAAAACCATTTCAAATAGCTAAGAACAGTTTTATAACTTTTCCTAAAGAGCGTCAAATAAGTCAGAATTTCACAAGCACACACTTGAATATAGTGTTTGGTTTGATTCAGGAAATATTTTTACAAACAGCTCACAACAGTTTTATCGCTGCATTGTATGGGAGTGAAAAAGTGTATGAAAACCTGGATTCAATTTCAGTGCGGTAAAAGAAATATACAAAATCCGTTGTTAAGCAGAAAATAGTCTGTAGAAAATTTATTAAAAAAAATATATTCAAATTCAAACAGTTGATCGTCAAATTTTATCGAAAAGTAATTCCCATAACTTTTCTAGATCGTGAGAAGTTTTGCATATAGCCAGTGAATAATACGGACGTGGAGGTCCCTTTGTTCCCAAAAGCTTTTTTGCATTAGAATAGTGTGTTTGTGTCCTTTTGTTACTCTTTCTTGTTTTCTGGTTTTTGACTGCTTTCTGGTTTCCAAATAAATTTTGTATCTAAAATATGACCCAATCATTTGGCTTCGTCTGAGAAAGCTAGTGGAATTTGTTTGATATGTAGAAGGAGGATCTTAATCTATCTTATTTTATCACAGAAGATCTTTCAGGAAGACGTCTTTGATTTTCTCAACTCTTTCTTATACATAGGCTTCCTATTAAATCGAAGATATTTTGGAATATGATTCTTGGGTATATTCAAAGAACAAAATCGTTCTACACTATCATCACATTATTTTTCGGGGATTAAAGGAAAGGCATACTTTGGTCTACCCTGATCCATGTTAACAAAATTTGCTCTGTTAATGCGAATGGTAGAAACTTTATATAGGACTACATTTTTATGGAAGATTAAAACTCCTTATAACTGTATTTAAATAAAATTAATATTTTGTTGGGGTTTTCTGATATCCAATTTCTAAGCCCATTCCCATAATCATAATGAGCTGTTATTTTTGAAAGAAGCTAAAGCAAGGTCATAGCTTTTACTAGTAGCTGGACCTATACAAATTTTATTTGATGATATTTTCGACAATTTTAATATACAATATTTTTTCAAATTCAAAGGAGATCTACTGTATAAATTTTCGTCAAAATCGTTTGTCGAAAATGAAAAAAAAACGGTACCGATAGTAACATTTTTTGTTAAACACAACTAACTGTTTTTTATCAAAATCGTTAGAGCCATTTTTGAGATAAATAAGATTTTGCATAACGCGTATAACATCTTAGTTTTAGAGCTTAAACAAAACTTCAATTTCTCTTCTAGGGAATCATCGAAGACCTTAAATACCATGTTTGAAAAGAATCGGCCTAGGCTGTAGGTCGAGGTACATACATACATACATACAGACACACAGGCAGACAAACAGAATTGTGTCCAAATTTAAAACTCGTATCCATATCACAAGTAAAAATAAGAAATATTCAAAGCTCTCTAGGCAGGGATCTAGGAATCTTATTATTTTTGTAGCTTTCACTTTAATATTTTGGATTAAGTTACATATTTTGAATTGGAGAATAAACTGGAAAAATGAGGTAAAGTTACATGAATTTAGCTTTGACTATTTGAAATTAGAAGACAACTTTTACTTCCATGGCTAGACTTGTTTTTAATCAATAATAAGAACCTAGCTTTTGCTTAAAATCTATGTTTTAGATTTATTTATTTTTTTTATTCACAAGACCCAATGTCAAGTATGACTAAGATCCCGAGTTCTATTGTTCTTACGAGTTCACAGCTTGCAATTCAGTTCCTATAGGTATATCACAAGTTAAAAAGAGCGTGACTATCGGCGGTTTTCGGTTAAACCTTTCCTACTTCAAAAAGAAGCAATTCTAACAATTTAATCCAAATCATTAGAACCAAATTCTTAAGGAAGTGTTACATGCTATTAAAAATTATGGTCCTCATCTTCATATATCACGTACATACTTACCATTTCGTCTTTAATATTAAAACTACATATATTATTTTCCAACCCTTAGACCTATTAATTTAATTGGCTAATAAGCTTCATCATTCATCTTGTTTCTGCACATAAGATGCTATTGTGGTTTTGTTGCCTACACCCAACAATAATCATTCACTCATGACATTTGATTAATTGAAATTTAAATCTAGGAATAGGAAACTCATCCATATTAAATCTCCATCAAACACTGCACTACTTACAGCTATTACGTGGTTATTGTCTTGTAAGGGATTGAGGTCAAACCATCCATACTAAACTATGGGAGAAACACGATGAAATAATTATTGATTGATGTTAATTTAATTTTAAGACATGAGTCTTGGATCATTTGATTAGCTATAAAGTGCTTAGCAGTAAGAACACAGAATCCTACTGTTTCATATAGGTACCATATCGATGTAAAGTTAAACATGGATCCTTTGGCAATGGCGGTCTTGTAATTGTGAAATGATGAGTTTGTAATGGTTGTTGCGCATTTGGAGAGGTTCTTTGTATAAATAAATAGATAGAATGCGGAATGGGGGATTGAACACAACTCAACCATGTTTGATATTTTGAATTTGAAATCGACATCTTGTAAAAGGACAGTGTGTCTATTTTTTTTGTAAGTCGCTTGACAAAATTTTACATATCAAAATTTGAATTCATAAAGGAAAATTGGAGTGCGCGACTGTATCGCAAGTATCGTTATTTTTTTTAAATAAAATAAAAACGGTTTTGGATATCAATGAAATTCTTTATTCCTGTGAAAGTGCGTTCGATGCCATTATGTATGGAACTCGATTTCTTTTGCATGGCCACCACGGGCACGCTTGCAGAAGTCCAGACGCTGAACCCAATTTTCGATGGATTTCAATTCGCCACAACGACGTCACAGAGATGCCCAACGCTTGAGAACGACGTGTGAGAGACACCTTTGTGCTCTCTGCAACTGAAGCCTCAGCAGCAGCAATATTCTCGACACTACGGGCACTTCCTTGTCTCAATGGCACGGGAACATTTTGTACTGTGCCTGTGGATTTAAATTTTTCCACTAGACGCTCAATTGTTGATCTGCTAGGACGATTATGACGACCATAAATTCGACGTAGCGCTCTTAACGTTGAGGCCACTGACTCCGAATTTCGGTAGTAAATTTTATTAATTTCGACTCGTTATTGGCTTGTATATCTTTCCATCATGAAATGGCAAACCTTACTGAAGAGATATGTCAAAAGAGCGGCAAGAAATATGGCGTCGTTTGCTGTCCCTGTCGCTCTACTTTTGTAGCGCCCCTGTTGAAAAACCCTTTACTTGCTCTTATGTAAAAAATACTTTGGAATTTAAAAATTCTTTATAAATATAAAAACATGGATTTAATTAGAGAAAAATGTTCAAATCCATAAAATTGACGTCTGATTTCTAGAAAAGTATGAACGTATTCGAACAAAGTTTAAAAAATCGTTTTATTATTAAATTAAATGAAATTTCCTTAAAATTGTTTAAAACAAAATTTACAATGTCAATTTTAATTTTTTAATTATATACATTTTAGAATATAGTTTCAAAAACTCGAAAATATATTTTTCTAAGATTTTTATACATACACATTTTTTTATTTTAAAGAGCTCCTGTATACAAATTTTGTTCACAATCGTTAGAGCCGTAAATGAAAAAGTCAAAAATCAAAAACACGGTCCTATGACAGGTAAAACCGTTAATATAATTTTTTATTAAAACTTTGTTTACAATGTAGTCCATGCACAGTAAATGTTTTCTTGTATCAAAATCGTTACAACAGTTTTTGAGATAAATAAGATTTAGCATAACGGCTGTAGGTACCGTTAGTTTTAAAGTTTAAATAAACTCTAGGAAATCAACGAAGATCATGGCTTAATCTCACAAAAAACAAACATAATTGTATGAAAACAAGAGAAGAAGCAGAAGACCGAACTACGTAACCAAAATAGTCCTCCTAGATCCTCATTGATGAGTATGACAAGAATTGTGAACACAGTACAGTCTTCTGCGTAACATGAAAGCTATGATTGATTCTCATTGGCTAGCCTTAAAATTATGAAAACATTGCGCTCTTCTACGTAATCAAAATAGTAAGAAACTTCGTTCTCCGTGATTCTCACTGATTAGTGTTTGAATATTTGATGAATTTATGCTTGCGATCAGGATTATTTTTGTGTTTAAGTTTTGATATTGTTGTTACTGAAAATATTTTCAATACATTTTTCAATCGTTTTTACTATACTAAAAAGTCAACCCAGACCATAAGAAATTATAATAATAATAATAATAATAATAATAAGAAGAATTCAATAATTCTTTAAATAGAAAAATATGTCGATGCATTTGAATGGTTCGGGAGTCCATCATATGGAAAAGCTGACTGGTTCTGAAAATTGGTCTATGGAGCTTTGCTATATAGACGCAATTCATCATCATCGGCTCGACAACCGGGTTCCGGTCCTGGCCTCTTTCAACAAGTCTCTCCACCTATCCCGGTCTCTAGCCGACGCCATCCAGTTGCGCACCCCAAGGCTTCAGGCGTCCTGGTCTACGCCATCTCTCCAGCGCAAGCATGGTCTACCACGCTGTCGTCTACCATAGAATGTACCACAAAGAACTTTCCGAGCAGGTTCCTCTTCGCTCATGCGAGCTAGGTGCCCTGCCCACTGGAGTCTACCGAGCTTAATTTTTGTCACGATATCTGCTTCAAGGTAGATTTCGTACAGTTCATGATTGTACCGTCTCCGGAATCGTCCTTCCTCACATACGGGGCCAACAATTCTCCTTAAGACTTTTCTCTCGAACGCAGCTAAGAGGTCGGAGTGCCTTTTGCTAAGCACCCAAGTCTCGGGTCCATATGTTAGTACTGGCAGGACCATGGTCCTATACAGCAGCAGTTTTGAAGTTATGGTGAGATTTCTGGATTTGAAGAGCTTTGACAGACTATAGTAGGCTCTGTTGGATTTGAGAAGCCGCCCGCGTATTTCTTCTTCTATATTGTTATCGGCTGCTACTATTGACCCAAGGTATTTAAAGGATTGCACCACTTCAAATTCGTGCTCCGCTACCTTGATTGTTTGACCAACAATTAGGGCTGAAAAATGCTTGGATTGGAAATGTATTGAGCCTGTTGGCACTGAAGCCTTGGATGTTGCTAATTTCGCTTCAGAATGCCAAGTTTAAAGACAAAGATTTCAAGTCCACAAAAGGTTGTTCTATAATTGCAGCATTCCATGCAGAGTCCAAAAATTATTACTAAAAATTAGGTAGATCGGTAAAAATGGCGAACACTGGCAGTCTAGCTCTGTGGCCCAATTAGCGCTGGAGTGCACCATTTTGGTACCATAAACTGTAAGATGGAATAATTGATATTCGAATTGTGGTCATTGTCACGGAATCATCCACTTTGGATTAGGTTCACAAATGTGAAAGGATCTATTAAGTTTTGGTGTACCTTATTGTGTGTTTGCTGTTGCACAATCATCTGGAATATGGATCACTCACTCAACCGGAAGACCACACTCATCCGACTACATCTCGTCGCTTTCCCGGCAGAGTGGCATAAGTCGAAATTTGTTGTTTTTTTTGTTTTGAACACAGAACTGAGCTGAAAAAAAAATACAATTTTTCTGTGTAATCGGCGTTAACCTACTTCTTCTAGTTTCCGAGTTATAAGAAAGCGCCGCTCTCAACTTTCAAAAACATCCCTGTCATTTTCTACGTATAAATACGGCATAAATCAATTTTTGTTTTTTTTTTGATGTGTAAACATCTTTCCCGGCGGTAGAGTGAATCGAAAACGTGTGTAAAACTTATACGTCCCGTGTAACCCGTTACGGTTACACGTTACGGTTACACTTTACGGTTACACGTTACGGTTACACGTTACGGTTACACGTTCTGTGTAGCAATCTACCTTACCGACGATTGCATTTAACACCATGTTTACATTGTTAATATTTCGTACTTACGACATCGTGTTTACATTGGAGACTTTGAGTACTGAAATCGCGATTTTATTACTTTCCATTACTGGCTAGAACTCAATTCAATCCCTCAGCATTTCTTCACCTCTCGACCAATTAGGCCTATTCTGCCACATTTGTTATTCTGCTATAGATTTTCTGTTATGAATCATGAAAGATTTCCACCTTAAAAGATCTTTTATGATTGGTATTCAGAGGTTCGAACTTTTATAAAAGTCTGTTAGGCTAGTCGCGCACTGGCAACTGTGATCGAAATCAAATAGTTTAATCACCAGTTGAAAGAGAACCGCGCACTGGCAACTCTTTACTCACGCTCACACTCTTTTCTCTCTTGCGCTTATGGAAAACAGCTCAACTATTACGAATTAATTTTAGGCAATCGTTTAGTTTGTGTCAAATCACAAACTTTTTAGTTGCTCGAATCGAGTTGCTTTAAGTGCGCGGTGTCCCATATAAGCCCATATGTTTCATTTTCGCAACTAAACAGTTGCGAAACTAAAAATTGAGTGTGCGCGCCTGGCCTTATGCCACTTCGAAAACGAGATCTGTTATGAAACTGAACTAAATCTGTTATCATAATCAGCTGTGATTATGTAAAATATTTCATCTGGCATAATTTAAATGGATGACAAACAAAAAAGTAAACTCTTAGGCTAGGCGCTCACATTCAATTTTTAGTTTCGAAACTGCTTGGTTCGAGCAACTAAAAAGTTTGTGTTTTGACACAAACTAAACGATTGCGCGCACATTCAATTTTTAGTTGCACAACTGTTTGGTTGCTTATAGAAAACAGATGAACTATTTAGTTGAATGTCCGCGCAGGTGCATATAATTATATGTTGTGTGTGTGTCACAAACTAGTACGATTGCATTGTATGTTTATTGGGTACGTTCGATAACAAAAATTCGGCACTCGGACGAACGTTGATGTTTACACATCTTAACCGTGAGTCCTGGCACTCACACTTTTTTTTTTAATATTTCGTTTTTTATAAAACTTAACAAACAAAAAATGCAGTTTTTTCACGTATTCAACATTCGAGTTTTGTTTTTTATGAACAACGAAATTTTTTTTTTTCAGTATGAAAAAAAAAACTTTAAAATGCTCTCCTGAAAATTTGCAAATTTCGACTTATGTCACTCTGCCGGAAAAGCGACGCTATACTGTGCCAGGCTAGGCGGCTTGTTGACTGGTATTGAAGCAGTAGTGCAGTAGCTTATCCAATTAAGTGATCATCCGGCCCCTCTGCAACATAACCTCCTTCAAAACCCTCAGTCCGCTAGCTCGGATTCTAAAGAATCAAATAACGCATAACACGGCAGAGAAGTAACCGAAATTCGTCCTAGATCCATTACATCGCATTGAGAAAAGAGATCAAGTATTTTATCTTCATTTCTGGCTTGGATCTTATTTGAATACCTTGCATGCTTCCCTGATAGCCAGTAATTCAGCTAGAAAAACACTATCAAAATAGGGTAGCCTAAACGACCTAAATATATCCAAAGTCACAAAGAATTCTCATCAATTAGTGGCACAAAACAATATGACAGTAGAAAGTTGATACAGCGATGTCGCTTTATATAAAAAAAACTGTAGGAATTTCCAGGATTTAGTTATACTCGATTTTTTTTTTGCGGAATTTCGTTATGCGGGATTTTGTTTTGCGGGATTTCGTAGCCAACCCTGATGATTTAAAATTCCCCTTTATCATTAGCTAGGGCACTATTTTGTAAAACGATTATCGTTGAAATTACTTCGTTATCGTTGAAATGCGATTATGTTTAACGAGAATCGTTTAATTTTAACGATACTCGTTAGTTCTAACGACTGCCATATACCTATCGTTGAACTTTCGTTTTATCGTTTCTTGTTTTATAATTTTTTTTCATTTATTTATGTCAATTTTTGACATTCATAATAGTGAGAAATTGGTTGCGCTTCAAAAAAAAAATGGCGCAAAATTTTAAACAGCCTATTATTAAGGAATTAGTATGATACTACTTAACAATTTGCTAACTTTATAGTAGTTTACTAACTCATTCTTAATTTTAAACATTTTCTCACTAGTATCGTACTAAAAGAATTTCCTTAATAAATTGCTTCTGAACACACCTAAAACAATGACATTTCGTGTTAAAAAGTAAGTACACGAACCTTTTTTGATGTTTGCAAATGTCAAAGAGTCATATGAAGCTAGCACGATACTAAAAAAATAAAGTAGGTGTTCGATGATTTTAACTTTAATAAAAGGGTAGAGAAAGTATGATGCTATATCCGATTAAAACTTGCAAATTCGTTGTTTCAACCTAGTATCATACTAAAACAGCTTTAGCATCGTACTAATTCAATTAAAATTTTGCGCCAATGTTTTTTTTTTTCGATTAAGCTGGGCAACATCTTTTGTACGCCTTTTTCGTTTAACTTAATCGCTCTTTGTCGTGACTATCGTATTCCTCAGTATCGTTGACTTGCCACTCGTTTCGTAATACAAAATAGGGCCCCTGCAAAGTCTGAAGATCTTCAGCTTATAAGTCGACATAGGGATGACTTTTATTTTCGTATCCCCTAAATTTGTATACTGTTTTTAACAAATTTGAAGTGAATCCATATATTGACAGAATGGACTTGCAGGCCTACAAACGGATTGGACTTTTTCATAATACTAGGTTTGATAAAAAAATTTTACACTAAACAAATACTCATTATGTCCATGAACCAGAAATGAGATTCAACATCTTAAAATTAAAACACTTTGATTTACTTAGTTTTTCAAATTGATTTTTATTTCTAGAAAATATTCAATAACTTCTTGTTGAATAACTCACAAAAACTAGATGAAACAGCTTTAAGATTTTCTGTTAAAGAGACATGAGTTTGAGTTGTATTTATTACTTATAGATACACATAATATATTCTTTACTCTTATATTAATAATTTATCAACAATGTTAACGTAGTATTTTTTTTTAATTTTATTACTCAGTACTTTGCTTGTTACTTTGTTTATATTGCACACATCAACTGCTAATTATTAAATTAAAATTGGAGTTTGTTTCTTACAGTGATTTTCTGCGAAAATTTTAATCATTTTTATTTTTTTTTATTTCCAGATGAAAACTGTGCCCTTTCATTGTTATATTGTTAATATTTTATTTATGTAAACAACACTCGAACAAATAAAATACAAAATCAACTCAAGACTATTTTAATTCTATTTTATTCTAAAATGTTACTTGTTTCTAATAGATATTCGTTACCGTTGGTGAAAACATATTTATTTTCGTTCATTCACTTTTTCACAGGATTCATTCGCTTAGAATTAAGTTATAGTTTTTTTTTTTAAATATATAAACATGCTAGCGGCTTCCGCTTTATTAGCTTTTGTTATGTAAGAATTTTTGATTTAAGATTTAAATTTGGTATTAGAAAAATGTTTGGTGGATTGTCGAATCTAATCACATTAATAGATACATTATACAAGACATGAAAGAATAATTATTTTAAAGCTAGATTTATTCTATATTTGTGTTTCTATGTTTGTTTTTTGTAAAATTAAGGAATTTTTGGTTTAACTTTTATGTCCCTAAATTTTCTTTTTTTTTCAACACTTAGACTTATATTTAATTTCTATATATAAAACATATTTCCACTCTAATAGTTTTTGTAAACATTGAAAAAGTTCGGTAAATTGAAAATGTTTAATTGTTTAATATTTGTGTTTTTTTTTTCTATTATTTTGTATGCATTTTAGAAATGTAAGTTGTTGCATAATAGTTTTTGAATCATCTATACAAAATGGACAAAGGCAATTCCATTAATAGGGAAACATGAAATCAGAAAGAATAAAACCAAAAATAATCAATTGAAACATTTTTTTTTTAACCCTAGAACCCTACCCAGGGTGCTGTATCACCCTGTGCTTAATTTAATTGATAGTATTTTTTAAACAAGTGGGAACACAGGTTCGTTATTTTTTTTATTCTCTTTTAAGTTTCTATAAATTTTTGTGATTTTCTATTTAATTATTTAATAAAGTGAATAACAATTTTTTTTTAAATGTTAAAAGACTTGTATTTAAAGAAATATCTCGAAATAAAAACCAGGGTGCCATGGCACCCAGGGTAGGAAAAGTTCACTACAGATATGGGTAGGGTTCTAGGATTAATCTGGAAAAAGTTTTGAAGGTAAATAAATTTGAACAAATTAATTTATGTATTTCTTATGGTCGGTTCTGAAACTTTTTTCCGTAAGCTAACCGTAGAGAATATAAATGATAAATGATATATTTTTTATTATAACAAGACAAATGACCTGAATCTTGTTAAATGCCCAGGGAATTGGCATGGAAATTCTAATTTCGTATCTTAGAATCTTCAGATGGTTGTAATTAAAATGTATAGAGGAGGGGTTCGTTCTTCATGATCATCTTTCGGGCTATACTTCATCCAACAAAAATATGCAGTACACGTCTTATGGAAGAGCTTTTTCAAAATCAGTAGCGTTCTATATCTTTGCACCATACTAAATTGAAAGAACTCCTCCATAAAAAAGTGTTTGTGCGCCCATATATTTTCGATTGCATCTGACGCAGGCTCGACGTCCTATTGACTGCAAACTGAGTGTGCACTAATTTGCTGTGGTCTATGGCTGTTGGTGCTATTCAATTTCAACCCCCATTAAATATTGATGTGCGTTCAGAGTTACCCTTGTTCATTTCGTAACTTGTTCAGTTTTTTTTCCTTGGGTTTCTGTTGAGGTGCTTTTGATTTTAGAGCTTTAAAAAAAGGGTCCATTTAAAATCAACACTACGATAACCCTGTGAGAGCTTTAATGAAAGACAGATTTATGCAATTCACTGTAGCCAGAATGCGAGGCAAACGTCCTATCTTGCCCACACTGCATATTTTCATTGGACAGAGTATAGTATTTTCCTCATTTTCTGCACAATGAGCTATAACATCTGACATCTAACACTTTTGCATATGAAATCTATAGATATTATATACAAAGTAACATTTTGGTTTTGAGATTGCAGACTTTATGGTTTAAAACTCCCCGGATGAGTCGAAATGTTTTCGATTCATGCAAGCAAATACTATAAGCATAGATCTTGCTTGTTCAGATTGTTTGATAGATTCAGAAAAATAATTGTCGTTTTATTCCATAAGTGAATACAAAACGTTTTCAGAAAACGTTCCTTAAATTAAAACTTGTAAATAAATAATGAATTTGGTAATATTTTTAAAGAAAAAATAAAAGAATTTTATTTTTATTTTAAATAAACTTTGCCCAAACACAGTTCTTTAATATTAAGGTTATTATATAAATTAAACTCGAGCTGGCTAATCTTGAACATAAAAATTAAAAACCAATTTCACATTGGGTTCACTCCCGCAAATTATTTCGGAGTCTTAACATCTTTTCATTTTTTTCTGTTTTTGGAACTTAATGTACTAAACTAAAGTACATTTTGTAAAGGAAACAGAGTTCAAACTTAGGATACGAAATGACCATAAATGTTTGGTTTGTGCACCTTCTCAGCTAAATATAAGATGGTGATTAGCTGCTGCTCGAAGATCCCAAGAAAAGACCTAAGTGACCAAACCTGGACGTTTACATTAGATTGGTCGGTATGACAAAAAATAAGAGGAGCAACTCTATGGAAAATCAGTGTGGTCGGGAAGTTTGTAAAATGCTATCTGCCCTATTATAGCTACCAACTATCAACTAGATACTTGATACATATCAACAAATTGAATGAGTTGGTATTATGACTATCAACTATCAACATTTTCTATCGACTGTGAATTTTATTAGATTTTATCATTACTGTGAATGATTTTTTTGATAGACATGGTATTACGGATATCAACAAAATAGATACATATCAATTTTCCTATCAACCACAAATTCTTGATTGAAACGTAAACATACAAATTTATTCGCGATTTTTAAAAGCGAACAAAGTTGAAAAGAATGTTGACTTCGATAGAATTGATTTTTGAGGAGTTATGATGAATTTTTTATAAGAACAACTTACATTTTCGCACAAAGAATTTATCTTTTCGTGGCCGACAAAAAAACAAAGAAATATTCCAAACGCGAAGAGTCGAACAAAATAAACAAAACTCATTCACAATGAACTTTTTGATAAGAAGATATTCACAATCGGTCTAAAATTACCAGTTGATACCCATATACCAAGTTATCAACTAATTGATATAAATTATCGACTATCAAATTGATACTCATAATAGGGCTGTATAAAAATACATACGTATCTATTCGGAGCCAAAATAATAGTATCTGGACCCAGTGCCGGATTAAGCCAGCGCGGGGCCTGTAGCAAATTCTATCAAGGGGCCCTTAGACTGTTTTAGGTTAGGTACTTATCAAGTTTATGGTATTAAATAAAACAAAACTTTTCTTGGTTTAATTTGGGAAAATTTATAAATAATGCTGTTGATATCGACTTCTCGGAGTAAATCATGTTCAAAATTCATTAAAGTGAGGTGATTAAGACGTTGTTGGCTCAATTCATTTTTAACACGTTTTAATGTTGAGAAAGATCGTTCACCACTGCAGTTGGTGATCATGAGAGACAAATAAATGCGCAAAGCAATTTCAACGTTCGGGAAACAAGATTGTAAAAAGTTATTTATCAACAGCTTGTAAACCTGCATTTCCAGAGCCTCAAGATTCCTGCTGTCAATAATACCAGCCACATCAAAATTGAGCATTGAAGCGAACTGCACTAATTCGTTGCTCAGACTGTCCTCCATCTGCGTAAGCACTTACTATGGTTGCAGATTTTTTCAAAATTTCTTTTGGTGGAAGAGATTTTATATGAAGGTTTTTATAATACAAAAATTCTATATACGACTGAAATAAATCAGCCAAGCAGAAGACAGCACTATTAATGGACTTGTTGAATTATTGATTCAAAATAGCAAAATATTCCAACGTTAATGATTACAATTTTAATCTTGGTTGGATATAGTTCACATTGGATTTTTGTCAAAAAATCGATGTAAGATGAACTGAATTTAATAAAAATTGCGTATTGACAAGGTCCTCACAGTCAACTGATGAGTCCATGTGCGATCACCTGGACGAAACGCCAATTTTTGTGGACTGGACTAAAGGCCAAAATAGCTATTTTGAATCAGGAAGAGATTTTAGCTCTCGGAATATTCCGAAAATGCCAGCAATTTTATGATAACTGTTCTGTTTATACGTTTACCTAAAGCAGTGAGTACGTTATCAATGGTGACAATAAACACCTGCATTTCATACAGTTGTCCAATTTTCGTGTAGTGCGGTGCGAAACATGATTTTTGGTATGACCAGCAGATAGAAAAATAAAATTTTAGTTGATCATTTTGGTGCAAATATTTTCTTCTTAGTAATTGTAACTAAATCTAATATATAAATAATACTTTTTTATGGTCAGAAAACGTTGGTGCGCGGGGCCCCTAAATGCGCGGGGCCCGTAGCATTTGCTACTCTTGCTTCGTGGCTAATCCGGCACTGTCTGGACCGCAGAAAAACAATACATACTTGGCTTGGAAACATGGACAAAGATCGATTAGAAAACAATTGAAAGTTCGCATTGCAGCTACTATCGAGCTTTAAGGTCTGTACCACAAAAAGATTAAAAAAGTTTAGTAAAACCTGAGACGTGATAAGGGGAGCAAGAGAAGGTATAACTTTGCATAGAATTACTGGAGTTCAAAGCTCTTAAAAATAGTCGATAGTTATCTGCTAGTTTTGGACCATGTTGTATGCCTGTGAATCTTATATCCTAATAACCGAAAGAAAATGATTTGAGAATCAGGAGTATTAGAAATTAGGAGAGTTTTTCTAAAGATTGGCAAAATTGTCAATCGCACCAAGAAGGAGATCTCATATAGTGACCAAACCTGGGCGTTTACTGATGAAATCTCAAGTGAGATCGGCGAAAGGAAAAGTGGAATCAGCCAAGGTTGCAGGCTGTCACCGATATTATTCTTCTCGGAGGAAAATGTTATTGTAATTATTATTTGATGAATAGAATTCAAATTCGTTAAGTTTTGCAGAAAGATCTCGCTCACGATTTTACAAAATAAGTAAATAAATATTAACGTTAACGTTAGCATTTAACGTATTGAAATCAATAAATACATAAATACAAACGAATTGTTATGGAATTAGTCAAGAGTTTCAATTAAATACGTTCACAATTTCAACCAATTTTCTTCCGGGATTTTTATAAAATTTGTGAATTTTTGAAATTCGTTCAAAGCTTGAATAGGATTTTGAAGAATTGTAAAACTTTTGTGGATAATTCTTCGTTTTTTTGTTGAATTTTTCGATAAATTTCAACAAAACTATTCCTTAAACAAAAACTTCAGCCCCAACGGATTGCTACAATTTCGTAAGAAACTTGCATAATTTAACTCGGAGCTGTATTAACTGTTTAGGAATTTCGTCGCAGCGCCTTCTTCGACTGCGTTAAAGTAAGCATGCCACTTTTCTGGCGACCTTCAGCTAAGTGCTTATTCGTCTTGAAGAAATTTGCTTGAAAAAACTTTCGTTAATCAACATATGACCCTCAGAAAATGAATTTGAGTGTAGGCCTTCTTCTTTAAACTCAAGAAGAAGGCCTACAAATGCTTTGGTTTTCTTTTTCAAATTCATTCAGATATTTCAAAAGGTATTTCAAGGACGTTTCCGCCAAAAAAAAACCTAGTGTTGGTTACATCATCAGTCTCTTGAATAATGTCAATATTCTGAACAAGATATCGCAGATGTTTTAGTTGTGTTTCTTTGTATGAAAGCGACATGGACCTGATATCCTAGTGTCTTGATATCACTCTGCTTCAAAAGTTTTACAAAGTCAAAATCGCACCCTTGCCACACCTACAGTGGATGTTGCAAGAATATTTTATTATTTTGTATTTGTATTTTATTATAAAGATCTTTACGCAAAGAACACATAATGTAAACATTGTAATTACACTTTTTTTAAGACAACTCAACTCAACCTCAACTGACAAGACTATTTGTGGTTGTCAGAAATTTTATTTATTTTTATATCTTCGGAAAATTAATTATGTTTTACAACATTTCGACAGGTTGACAGTTGTCGGTATCATGAGTTCATGAGTTAACTGGGGCCCTTGCACGTAACTTGATACGATGGGGTTAGGTCGATACAATCGAGAACAGGCAGTTATTTCTTATGATCAACCGATTGTTTTCGATTCGATTGAATTAAATAAGGAACTTCCTATACTCGATTACATCGACTAGACTCGATTGTATCAAGTTACGTGCTGGCACCCCTGATAACCTGCTCCTTTTTTATTTCCTTAAGCAGCTCATCTTTTAGACCTTTCAGCATAACCAAGAAGAAGCATTTAGCATAGAGATTCTATCCTAAGCCGTAATACAAGAATGTAAAATAACACTGAATTGATATCATGATTTATATTTTCATTGTTTATAATTTTATAAATGTTTTTTAAAATAGCCTCCCTAAAACGTTTTTATCTCTAAATTATTTGAGGTTTCTTTCTGTTTAAGTTCCAGTGGGGAAAAGGAATATAATATAATTAACATGAACAAAATGTTATTTGAAATAACTGGTGTAGGACCAAATAAACAAACCAAAAAAGCCTTACTCTATAGCGTGTAAAAAGTTGTTAAAGTAAAGGCTATTTCCTTAAATTTCAAGTCCGACAAAGAATAGAAAATCAATGATATTTTGTTGGTAGATACATTTAAACATATTAAACATCACACTTTATTTTTATTATTTTTTTAAATTTAAATTACATCTATAATATTAATATTAATGTTATTGTTAATTTTATTTTACTAAAAAGGTCCCTTACCAGTTTTATGTTTCTGTATTTTTCATCTGAAAACATATTTCCATTTAAATTCTATTTATAAATAAAATATAAGAAACAAAATTAAATATCTTCAATTCTAGATCTTAATTTTTTGTATTAATTATTTTATATAATGTTTTTAAAGTTAATTTGTATTGAATTCGATTGTGGATTGCATTTTGTTTTATTGTTTTATTTTAATTTCGTTTTCTTTTAATTTAGGGTGCATGGAAACCGGACATTTATTATCTAACGATTATCAATTGGTAGAGTTTTTGTATTTATAAAAACAAAGAAAAAACATTTAAATAAAATTAATTTAAATAGCATATTTATTTATTAAATAAAGAATACAAGAATACAGAATAGAATTAAAAACTAACAGAACTTTAGAAAAATTGAGTAAATAAATAGAAGTAAACTTTCTTAAATAAAAAACAATTAAAATTAAATTAACTCTATAGCTATAGTTTTTTTTTTATTTATAAAACTAACCAATCACAGCTTTAATATTATACAAATATATTTTAAGATTTTATATAAATTTTTCTTTTTGGTACATACTACTTTATTTATTATTCTCTTATTTTGTTTGTATGAATAATAAATTGTTTAAATATTTTCTCATGTAGGTATAATTATAAATTTTCATTTAATTCATCATAAGACTCCGCTGGTATTTCTTTGCATTTGTGTACAAAATGTGTGTGTTCATGTTGATTTTAAATTTGAATTATGCCAAATGTTTGCTTGACTTTGCTTATCACAATAAATTTTTAAAAATGTTTTAGCATTTGAAAATTGAAAATATTATTTTTTTTAATTTTATTTTGTACCTAGATAGGGTTATTTTTACTTTGAATTTGACTGCGGAAAGAACTCAAGACGAGAGGTTTGCAAGTGTTTTACAAACACCATGTTTTAGTTTTTTTTGATTTAAATTAAACGTTTGATCTTATTTGCCCTCCTGCCAGAAGCCTTCAACTCCCAGCCCAGCTAAATAAAAAAAACTTTATTTCCTTAATTCATTTTTCTAGTTGGTTCAATTTTCTGTGACATTCCTGTAAGGACTCTCTGGTTATCGATGACACGTAAACAACTTATAAACGAACGTATTTCACCTTCTGTCTTAGGCGAGGGTGGTTCCAAGCCTGTAGAATTTGCAACAAAACCAATTGGAAAACGTTTCATAAAATATTCATGAATGCCATTCAATTAATAGAGGCAAATTTCACTTACCAAGACTTCGTGACCGACAGAAACGTATCGTTCGCATTGTTTGGGCCATCATGTGCATCTTTTCGAAATTGACCAGGCCATCGAGGCTGGTTTTATTGCCTTCGTGGGCAAATGTCATGTCCTTAAGGAGTAATGGCATAAACGGTATAACAGGTGGTTGCAATTTGCCAACAAATACCCTGTACGCCCGATGATTTCGACTTGGATCAATTAATGCTTCGAATTCTTGAAAGAGTTTACGAAACTTCGAGGGAATTTTATCCCAGGTCAATTGCAGGCGTGATACTGCCATATTGGAGAGACCCATTACAATGGCGAAGAATGCATTGAGATTTTGGTATTCCTTGCAGCTAATTTGGAAAGAAATTAAAAACAAAAATAAGTTATTGGCTCTGTTAGGGGATGTGTTTTTTTTCTTAGAATTGAAAAAAAAAAAAAAAAACTTACTAAGCAGCTAATTTGATGAATTTGCGAAGGAGACCAACACGTTTACTCATACTCGATGTTGATACGATTTCTGTGACAATCCAATATTGTAGTTCGTTGAAACGCCTGAGAAAAACATCAAGATTGGCCGTAATCTGGAATGATAAATTAAGTTAAGAAGATTTACATATTTAAATAGTAGAACATTTCAGCGGCATTTATTTGATTTTATTAGCCGATTGTCTAGGTAGACAGTGTTTACTACGAAAATAAACTTGGTCCTTTGACAATCTAAAAGCCAGTTGGCGACATCGATTGTGATGTACTCAATAAAAAAAAGTTCACGTCCACGTTATCACCCTTAAACGTTGCTTCCCACATTAATTCTCTTCCTGTTCTCTGAACTTTATAAGAATACAAGAGGAAGGCATTGTAGATAAAACAGGGGCATACGCAGAAAATAATTTCGGAGGGGGTTTTAGAAAAAAATGAGATTTTTATAAATATATTGTTTTATTACTACATATATTGTAGGTAATTACATAATCTTTATCGTTGTTAATATAAATATGTTATAACTAAACAATATTGGCTCTTAGGGATAGGGACTTTTGGAACAATTTCATATAGCTAATCGCAAAACCAAAACATCATAAGGATGTTGCAAGGGATACCTATTTGACAAATTTGAATAATGTTACCAAAAGTTGGAGAATATCTCTACAAGGGCGTGTTTGGTACTTCCCTTTTGTGCATTTTTATTACGGAATCAATTGTTAGACATAGACTTTTACTACAGGCCCTGTGATGGAGGCCATTGGTTTATATAATATCATTAATGCAACAAGAAGAAAAAGAGTGTAAGTGATTCCATAAGTGTATACCTAAAAATAGAATTATAATAGGTTCTAAGTTCGCCAAGTGTTCCAAATCCACAAAACTAAATCCGGAATATATTAATATGTGAAAGTCATAACTTGTTGTACTTTTCCAATCATACGAAAAAGAGTTTTACGAACATACATATGTATAAGGACACAGCAACACTCAACTGGTACCTGCATTAACTATACTACATTATTATAACCACAACGCTCCCAACCGTGTGCTATGTGCTACTTATCTGAAACTGTAACTTTTACAAAAACGAAATGAGTAAAAGAATAAGAATTTCAAAATTTAATGTTATTAAAGAAATACTGTTCATAAACATTCAAATTCTTTTTTTAAATGAATTAAACAACTCCTTTAGTAGTTGGAGCTACAAAGAGGATGACATGTGATTCAAGCAAATATTAGTTTATGTAAGAACAAAAATTATAAGTCGTAGTGCTTTCTTAAAAAATACCTACAAAATTCTTAAAACATTTTTAAGAAAAAATTTGGTACGCTAACTTGAAGTATACATTATTGTACGAATAAAAAATAAATGTCCAAAAAACTATTGAGCCGTTTTTGAGATAACGAGTTTTGAAATGAATTTTTTTTAACCTTTTTGGAAGCTTTTCTATGAAAAAATTCATTCTGCCTATAATGAGAAATTCAAAATTGGAAAAAAAAAACGATTCCATGATAGGTACAGTCAGTTATATCTTAATTTTAATATTTTTTTTATTAAATTTTATAGATCGTAAAAATTAATCGAAATAAAAAAAATTAATCAAAATTTTCGTGGTGGGTACCTTTATTTTTAGGTACAAAAATTTTGAGGCTACCAAAAAATAAATATTTTTTTAACCATTGCCTAGATTAAACTCAATGAAATTTTATGATTTTTTTTTTAATTTTGGGGGACAGTTTTTGAGAAAAAAATATTTATAAAATTTCGAAAAAATGGAATGTGTAGGTACAGTTATTTTTGGTCTAAAAAAGAAAAAAAATAATTTATGTAATATCCCTGTTTGGGTAAGTACAAGTATTGGCCAAAACTTAAATTTTTTGCGAATTTCAAAGAAAATTGCTTCAATTTTTATTTCCAGGAACTCTTATTCTTGGGCCGTACGTTAATAATATTTGAATTACGGAACTTTTTTTTTGAAACGATATAGAAGAATGATAACCGATGCACATTAGTTTTAAATTTCTGAATATTACAATGGGAAGGAAAAATAGAGCTAGCATTCTAGATTCGTGTAGTGCGGCTGAAAAAAGAATCTCTGTACTTCACAGTACTTCCGAAGTTGGAATCAAGCATGATGAGCATTCCTATAAGCGACAGTATTAAGTTTCAATTGTTTAAGGGAAGGAATGCAACTGATGGGTATTACACTAGAACACTGTTTATAAAAATAGCGATATGATATTGAGGGACATGAAACATTGCGGTCATGTTCGAGAGATAAAAATGCTTCTGTTATATTTCTATGGCCTATAATTTTTAAAGATCTCTTTTAAATTATGTCTAAAAGACGCAAGTAGGTTATTGGAGCTCCTGCCCGAATAAGGAACTTGTACCCGAGTTTCGGACGAATAAAGGCTTTATAAGAGTAGATTACAGTCAGATCAGAAGTGTCAAAACATTTCTTGCACCGTCCGAGAAAACCTTAACACTTAGGCCACGTCGAATATGTGATCATTTCACAGAAGATAGACTATATTAAACATACCAAGAACTGAAAGATGTTCGATATCTTCAATGCAAGTGCCACTCATGAATAGTGACATAAGGGAAGTATTTCGCTTAAACGACAGAAGATAGCATTGGGTATTGGGTACGATTTTGTATTCCCTAATGGACAACGCTGTACGAGATCAGAATTTAATGAACTTATCATACCCTGCCGTTAAAGCACCACATCCGAAGAACAATGTTATGAATGATGGATGAAAAGAATATGACAAGTTGAGGGTATTGTCGTCAGCAATTAAATATGAAGAAGAAAATCAGATACACAAAGGAGCTCTGTGGCACACCAGCATTTATTTTATGATTTTCAGACTTTAAACCGTCCAACACAAATTGTATTGAAAGGTCCGAAAGGCAATTTCTTAACTAACAAAGAAGAGATTCATCAAAACCAAATGCACGCAAATTCGATAAGAGAGCTTAATGTCTATCAAATACTTTTAAAATAGCAAGTGTAATAATCTTACTCCAAAGCGATGTGAAGACTGCTTCCACTGCTCAGTGCGATATACAATCAGATCACCAGTGGATCTAATGCTACGAAAGCTGTACTACCGGTCCTTAAGAAATTTTTAAGTTTTCTTAAGCTTATAATTAATCTGAGTTTCCATGACCTTGGAAAGAAGGGACGTAAGTGCAAGGAGCAGAATATTCGTCTTTTTCAGGGACTGGTTAGACAAACTCTGTTTTCCACCTACTCGTAAAGAAACCTGTAGAGAAGGACAGATGAAAAAGATAACGCAGCGGTTTTTTCAGCGTTGAAGAACACCTCTTCAAAACATTGAAAGGGATATTATCACAGCCACTGGATTTGTGAGATCTTCAAGAACTTTTTTAACTGTTTGAGTGCGGAAAAAGATTGGAACCTTGAAAACGTTTATGTTGTCAAGTACAATAAGACTTATAATTCAGCAGCGTCGAATTAATAGCAAACTGTGCTGCAAGCAAATTGGCTTTAGTCGTTGAGAACGAGCGTTAGGACCGAAGACAAAGTAGTATTTTTAATCATTTTTTACAAATGACTATAAGGTTTTACTACTCCTGGGAGATTGTAGTATTTTTTGCCTTAATTTTTAGTCATGTCAAAAATTGCACTGTCGAATATTATCTTTACAGAACTTTCTAGCTTGTTTGAACTTATTCCGGTTTTCCTCACTGGAGTTGGCTTTAAATCTTCGGAAACTCTCCCATGAAATCACATGAAATTTAGTTTAAGCTAGAACTGTCTAGCGTTGGCTACTACTAATAGCTATAACTAGCTAGCTTTAGCTTCTTCCAAAAAAAGCTTTTATTTTGTTTTATTCACAAAGACCAATATTTAGCTAAGTTTAGGCTTTGGACCAGAAGATCTAGAATGACATACATTAAATTAACCATTGGAATATTGGTTAGTGCGTTCAACTATCATGTAAATAGTCTTGGGTTTGATTTTCAGCCTCTTGAGAGGAAGTGTCAAATACTCGAAGAGTATCACTCTTGTCATGAAAAGTGCTGCTCATCTTAACCATTCGAAATTCTTATGAAATGTGGATTTGCCGAAAATGAGGTGGTTTCGGAATGTGGTTTGCTATTTCCTTATATACAAAATAAATAAAATCTAAATTATGAACCTAAATTTTTCTGCCCAGACCGAACGGCTATCATGTGCAGAACTTTGAACATGTCAAGAGACACTTTTGGAAAAGCGACTGAGAACCGCACCGAAGATCCTCTACATGGCTATCCAATACACTAACTATTCCAAGGGGTTCTTCCATATGGATTTAGAACGATTCTGATTTAAACTATGTACAATAAAAAGTTGGAGGAAGTATGATTATGATACTTATTGGGCGCGAACTTACACTTCAAATTAAGCAGTCAACAACCACATTCGTTGCTCCACTAAATTTTACCCAATTTTCTTTTGCCACTTCTAAGAAGTTGTGTCGGGTTTCTTTCGAGCCGATGACATGTTCTCTTATATTTATAGTTTATTTTCTTGTTTGAGTAAGTGCGTACGTAAATGTTTTCACTTAAATTCAAATAGATGTGTGACAATTTGAAAATCTTTTCAGAACAGTTTCCATCGGAAGTAAATTGAAATTCAACTACTTCTCCATTCTAGAATCCTTTCAATCAAAATCGTATTAATTCATCAACAGTAGTTTCACATTTCACATTCAAGATGTCTCTATCACAACCATGGTAAAACAAATTCCTGAAAGCGTCCATTAAACGTTGTTTTCCGCAATAGATCCCCCGTCTTGTGCGAGACGAAATTGTACAATAAGTGCCAGGTCAAAAACCCACACACAATTAAGCTACGAAATATTTCAATGTAATGTCCTTGTACGGAAGTATCTCTGCCAAACCCTAACATCAGTGTCCCTTTTAAATTTTCCCATTACATACAAAATCTCCTTACGAAACTCACAATGGAACATAAATAATGCAAATTGATTGCAAATGTCGCCTTCGTATTTACAAACAAGAGGGTTCTACTGCTGTTGCTGCAAATTCCGAAGGACAAATCGACCCTATCTGAATGCGTACCTTCCCGAAATGATATCTTCCGAAGGTATGATATAGCAACTCATACTCGTGCACAGCCCAAAATAGGTCCCAGTCGAAAATTGTTATATGGTAAGCCAGCTCTTTGGTACTTATAATTTCTAAGTCCACATCGACTCCCTCGGTAGGTCCTTCTTGTTCCGGCAATGGAGTCTGCAAGGAACACAAAAACGAAAGAACAAATTAGTTGTAATCCCTCTAGAGTGCACTCCATGCATTTAATAATCCACTCAATAAGTGTAGACTTACCAGTGCGTCTAGGTGATCCTTAACGGAAACAAAGAGGCGGCCATTAAGACTTAATCCCGTTGGAATGCTAACATCGTTATCCTTAAATTTCGAACGTTCTCCATTCGATTTTACTTCGACGAGTGCCAGGTCATCGGGTCCTCGATTCAGTTGGAGCTTGTCAGCGGCACATGCCTTTATTATCCCAGCAGTGGTGTGCAGTGGGAAGCGAAGGGTGCAGTAGGTGTGGTCGGCACAATACACTCGGAAGATAACTGTGAAAGGAGATGCAACAAACATATATTACGAGTATATATGTATATGCGAACAAAGACCTAGGTACGTTGAGAATTTCCACAAAATTCCAAAGGAAATACTTAAAGTGCTTGTGAACTTACTGTCATCGTCCGGTCGGATTACGGTCCTCGACGTCGTAGTATTTCCACTGAATAGACAAATCGGTTGGCCATTTGGCGGCAGCTTCCACTTTTGCCCATTATTGGCAGTTCGGTCCTCTTGGTAGCGTGACAGTTGGGTGAGAATATTGTGAACGATGCTCGTTTCCTCATTTAAATCTGGATCAGCTTCGACATCAGCAGCCAAGTCCTGTTAAAAATGAATCAACATTAAATACGAGAGTCATGATAAAATTATTGCGATGATGATGATGATGCCGAAGCAGATAGAGTTTTGGATTACCTCAATAAAATCACAGACAACAGATTCCTCGAATGCGGCATGGCGCACCGCCATTAACCATTTTTGTACGAATTGAACAACTCGCTTTTTAAAGTTTAAGTTGTATTCCCGGTCCTCGGGCGTACTACCACCACCACCTGTATTCTCACAATGAAAAGTGCAATGGAGTTAAGGAGTATAAACACAAAAAGTCGAATAGATATTTGCTGGTAGAGCACTAGCTGCTGCTTTCTTAGAAAAAAATATTGCTTTACAAATGTTTGAAGAGAATTTTAGTATTTTTAAGTGGGCGGAACATAATTAAATTCACCTTAGAATTCAAAAATGAAAGGGTAAGATGGAAAAGTTCTACAAGAGTTGTACAGAACGGTCCTTGACCAAGCTGCCTTATTCGTTCAATCAAATATTTAATTTCAATATTTTACCAAAGGACTTCCGATTCTACTTTCTTTTTTTTTTTAATTTACCTACAAATGTGATCCATTTTACAAATTGTTTTTAATACGAACCAATATAAACGCAAATTTAATTAAATTAGGTACATTCTTTGGTTAAAAATAACTAGTCACAAAAGTACAGAGTTAAGGAATTTTCCGACAATATTCGGTAACTAAAAATAAAGTTGATAAGAATGGGGTAGAGAAGTGTGGAAAGAATAAATGTTTGTTTTTGGGATACTAGGTAAAGGTTACAAGTTGCAATTATTTATTACCCCAACACACAAGTCAATACTGTAGCTTTGATTGAAAAAGACTATAATAAAATAGTTCTAATACCTTTGTGGAACAATGCTTTCTTAAATGGTAAAACGTATAAGAAGCTTTTAAAAGATTTTGTATTTGGTAAGTGTGAGAATTCTAGTTTAGTTTGCTACAAATTTACAACAACTCCTCTTGCGAGGAATTGACAAATTCTCTTAGGCTAGCCGCGAACTGGCAACTGTGATAGAAATCAAATAGTTTAATCACCAGTTGATAGAGTACCGCGCACTGGCAACTCTTTACTCACGCTCACACTCTTTTCTCTCTTGCGCTTATAGAAAACAGCTCAACTGTGGCGAAGGCAATCGTCTAGTTTGTGTCAAAACAAAAACTTTTTAGTTGCTCGAATCGAGTTGCTCTAAGAGCGCGGTGTCCCATATAAGCCCATATGTTTCATTTTAGCAACTAAACACCTGCGAAACTAAAAATTGAATGTGCGCGCCTGGCCTAATAAATGTGAAATAAAATGCACGACTGGGTCGCACGAACTTGCTATTATGTAATGGACTAAGAATTTCAAAAATGAATGTTACTAGAGAAAAACTGTTCGTAAGCATAAAATAAATTTTTTAAATGACTAAAACAACTTCTTTAGTAGTTGGAGGTAAAAATAGGATGCCATGTGATTCAAGCAAATATAGGATTATGCAAGAACAAAAATTATAAGTATTTGTAGTGGTTTCTTAAAAAATAAGCTTTTATATACAAAATTTTTAAAACATTTGTTTAGAAAAAATTTTGGTACACCAATTTAAAGTTTATTTTTACTGTTCGAATAAAAAAAAGAGGCTGGGTGCGACGCACACTGATAACTTCCCATTTGTGGTCTTGAAAACTTGTAATAATTACGAAGGTTGGTAGGTACATTATTATATACTGAATTATAGATTTCCGTGTTTTTTAATATATCTATCTGTGTTCCTACACCTAAGAAAACCTTGAGTAGAATTTTACATCTTTTTCATGGACAAAAAGATAAAAACATATTGTGACGTTTTCTTCAATTTTACCATAGCTATTAATGGAATTTGAATATGTGGGACTAGGGTACAACTGAACAACCTTACTCATATACGTATGTACAGTACATATGTACATTCTTCTAAAAACTAAGTTATATAAATATAATAAGTTATATATATATAATAATAAAATTATTAAATTACGAGTATGTATTATATTATAGAAATTACTTTATTATTTCGGTTCCAAACATTTTAATTGAAAAAAAATTAAAAACGAAATATTCAAATATAAAAGATATGGTTTGGTTATTGATGGAAGGGTACTTACAAAATATATCCGCTCTAAAACTAGATATATGTCAAATATAAACCATTTGTTAGAAATTGTATTATGTATAAAATTAAATAATGGCAAAGTCAATATCATTGCTCGTTCTCAAGATATTCTAGTCGAAAAACAAATATTACTACTTTTTAGTAGATTTTTTTATATTTTTGTTAAAACTGTCAATTCGATACTTGTCAAAATTTAACCATATGTTAATAATTGTATTATGTCGATACCTTCCCGTAAGAATGCACTAAGCGACACTTTTTTCGAAAATGACTTTTTGATGAGGAAATATACTATATGTTAAGGGACACGTTTTGGCCTGGGTTTCGCCAACCTATTATGCATGGAAAGGAAACTAGAGTACAAATAAAAATATTTATCAACTGCCATGTTTTCTCATTAAAATAATGTTGCCCCCTGAAATTTGTATTATCCGCAAAAAAAAATTATGCTAAGCGACATTAATAAAGATCTCATTGTCATGAGCAACAAAAAATTTTTAAGTTTAACCAAATTGTCTCTTAGCACACTATGATTCAACTAGAACTTTCTTCGTTTTTTTCGTTTCCTGAACAATTTTAGAAATGTCGCTTAGTATACATTCTTACGAGAAGGTATCGACGTATAAAACAACATACTTTAGAAGGCCCTATCGGTGTTTATTCCCAAGAAATTCGACTTGAAATACAATTTTAACTAGTTTTCACTAGAATTTTTAATAGTATTTTTATTTAAAAAAAAAACTATTAATGCAATGTTTGTCAACATTTTACCAATTGTACAAAATTATACTATGTATACAATAAACTAAATTAGAAATCAATATCACTACTAGTTCTCGAGAAATTTGAGTCGAAAAACAATTTTTACCAATTTTCAATAGAATTTTATATAATTTTTTATTTTTTGTAAAAAAACTGTAAACTGATTTTTTTGGAAATTTTCACCAGTTGTCAAACACATTATTTTTCGTAAAATAAAATTATTTTGAGTTTCAAATTGTTTTCCGTTCTTAGAATATCTGGGTTATGAATTTTTTTTTTCAGTTTTTTTTATTTAAAAAAATAACGGTATGTTCATTTTTTTTCCAAATTCATACCAAATCTGTAATACCTTATAATAGGCGTTTTTCTTTTTTAGCTCCGAGCGGGGCACTGAACTGTCAAAAAAAGAACTATGTTACTTTTTTAACCCAGAGCGCTCTAGGCGCTCAACTTGCATTTCTTTTTTAGCTCAGAGCTCGAACGGGGCTCGCTCGATGAGCTCGATAATAAATGACCGAGCAGACCGAGCAAAAAGCTGAGCGCGGCTAACTTCATTAAATTTTTTGGAAAGGCTGATAATAAAAGAAAAAAAAAGAAATAAAAAATCAAAACAAATAGAAATGGCGGGTGAAGCTGATTGCTCTCCCAGTGAAGGTAAGGAAAAATAAATATAATTATGAGCGAGTTTTGCTCAAAGTTTTCCTCATCATCAAAATCAAAAAACAAATTGAACGCTTCCCTTAAAATAATTACTTTTTTCATTTTCATTAATTAGAAATTAATTAAAAACAAGTTTTCAAGAATATGAAAACACAAATTTCACAAACACAGCTGAGAATTTTGACAGTTTATTTGGAAAATGATACAATGACAAATCAGTGCTTAAAAGTGTTTCTTAAATAGCTCGGAGCGCTCAGGTCACGCTCGGTTCGGAGCGAGCTCTAAGCGCTCAGGCCCCGCTCTGTGCCCTGCTCGGGGCTAAAAAAGAAAAACGCCTAATGAGTACATTTAATTTTATTTGAAATCAAAAGCATTATTTTTTCGTGAGATATTTGAAACTAACCAAAATTTTTACTTTTTTTTTTTAAACCGTTATAGTGAAAAAACTACTCAAAGAATTTTAATAAACGCCCTTTCAGTTTCTTTCGAAGTTATTATCTATTAAACAAAATTTATTTGAAGTCGATATCTTTACTCGTTCTTGAGATATCGACGACGAAAAATGGTACCAGAACGTACGTACACACACACACACAGACATCTCTCTAAAATGATTGATATAGCCTCTACGGACCTTTAAACGTCGAGAAATGTCAAGAATTCCAATTTGACAAATCGGACCGATTACAATAACTCCCTATGGGAAGTTAATTAAATTTACAAAAAAAATATTGAGCCGTTTTTTTAACCGTTATTTTAAGGTAAAATAATTTTGTTTTCTCATATATTGTAGATTATTTAAAGAAACTTTTATTTATCAAGTTTTAAAAAAATCGAGCATGGAGTTTTCGAAATATTAAGTTTTCAAAAAAAAAAAAAACGAATTTGAAATTTTTTTAAAAATCCAAAAAAAAACTTTTTTGAAAATTTGAATACACAATAATATTGAAACTGCTGGGGAGCCTTAACATGATCAAAATCGGTCATACCGTGTTTGAGAAAACCAAAAACAAAAAAGGTTCCGAGGGGGGTACCAAACATAATAATTTCTTGGAATTTTTTTTTCAACCATTACCTAGGTTTAACTAAATGAAATTTTATGATTTTTTACTTGCGATATAGGTACTATTGGGCAAGTTCTGCATTTGGAAAAAAAATCGAACTCGAGATTTTGATCAAAGTTGACATTACGATGATGCGAAGATGAAAAAAGTGGGTCCGACAATTCCATCTGTCTGTCTCGGTAGTTAAGGGTCTTCGGTGATTCCCTAGAGGAGAAATTGAAATTTTTTGTTTAGCTCCAAAAATAACCGTACCCCCCATACACCCGTAATGCAAAATCTTATTTATCTCGAAAACGGCTCTAACGATTTTGATAAAAAAAAAATTAGGTGTGATATTATGAACATAGGCTACATTTTGGTCAAAAAAATTTTGGGGCAAAATGTTATTAGGGGTACCTGCCATAGACCCGTTTTTTTTTATTTTCGACTTTCTCATTAACGGCTCTAATGATTTTAAGGTATGAACGATAATTTTTTGAAATTATTTCCTAAAATCAATATTATTTAATACTTAAAATTCGCATCCCACATTTTTTTCTTGAAAAATTTTAGAGAAATTTCTTATATAAAAAATTTATTTATTAATAAAACGATTTTTTAAAGTTTATTTGCATAAATTCATACTTTTCCGGAAACCAGACGACAATTTTATGCATTTGAACATTATTATCTCATTAAATCCATGTTTTATATTTATAAAATGTATCTTAAATTCCAAAATACTTTTATATAAAAGCAAGTTCGTGCGATCCAGTCGGCCATCTTTTTTGAAGTAAAACTTCTTTTCCGGCGTTGGGGGTAAAAAAATTTCTATGCAGCTGTCAGTGACATGTCAAACCGCCACGCCATCCGTCAAAGATAGCGACATGTTTTTAGCATGTGCAAAGTAAAACATGAAGTTGGATACGATTTAGAATTTACATATTTCAAATGGCTGCATTCAAAGATAAACATAAAACTATAGGTTCAGACGCGCAATGGCTATGCAACCGAATAATTATTGACAAGCATATTGCAATCCAAATAAATTTTACCAACACCTAACCCTCGCATACAAAGTACTGGCCAAAAAGTTGGGTATATCCACTACCATTTGTATTCTTGCTGTCATAGATGGCATGCCATATGACCATCAGGTTGCCTGAAAGTTTTGAAATTATTCTTTTTAATAATATTTATTCGCTTAATCGCACACGCCACCGACATTTGTTTTGGTATTTATAAATTTGAACGTCACCCGACTAATCAATCAAATACTTTAATAATTAATTTTACAAGAGTGCCGCTTTCAGTGTACTTGCTTTCCAAGTTGCCTGGATACTGAATCAATGCCAGGTGACTACTAAGTTGCTCGGGTTTGTACGGGTTAATAAGAAATGCTTGTGTACATTACAAGATTACAACATGCTTGCCAATACTTGCCCTAGGGTAATACAAACAAAGCGAGGCAACTTGCTTGTCAAGTGGCATGGGAGTTTTGTACTTTTCTTCTCGATTTCATTTAAGGCTAGGCGCGCACATTCAATTTTTTTGAAGTAAAACTTCTTTTCCGGCGTTGGTGGTAAAAAATTCTCTATGCAGCTGTCATTGACATTTCAAACCGTCACGTTATCAGTCAAACACAGCGACATGTTTTAAAAATACAAAATGTTTGTGAATTATGTGGTCGACCAATTTAACAAGCAGAAACCACTATCCTTAAAAAAAAAAAACAAACAAACATATCTTTTTGATGTTTTTTTGAAGTAAAACTTCTTTTCCGGCGTTGGGGGTAAAAAAAGCTGTCAGTGACATGTCAAAACGTCACGTTATCCGTCAAAGACAGCGACATGTTTTTAGAATACAAAATGTTTGTTCGTAGGTTATAATCTTACAGAAGCTTTGCTTGAGGAAAAAGAAGTTTTACTTCAACCGCGCGTACGTCAGTACACACAATCTTTTTTTTTTTAATCTGTGGGAATTTTTGAGAAAAAAAAATATTTATAAAATTTTGAAAAAAAAAAATCGTATGGCAGGTACCGTTATTTTTGGTCTTAAAAAAAAAAAAAGAAAAAACATTCGGGGGGGGGGGCAAAATTAAAACCCATATCTACCAAGTTTGAAGAAAATTGGCCGAGCCGCTTAGCTGTAGTCGAACAGACAGACAGACAGAATTGCCAACTTTGATCAAAATCTCGAGTTCGATTTTGTTTACGAATGCATAACTTGCCTTATAGTACCTATAAGTCGCAAGTAAAAAGGAAATTACGAGTATTAACAGAATAGTACCCAGCATTGAGCCTTGAGTTAGACCAGTATTAATGTCTAGACTCCATTGTATTTCGTATTTTTCTTATTTGTAAGCATTCTAAAGCCTCTGTTAATGATTAGGCTGCATGTCTCCTGTTAAAGGATCTAACATTCGTTGTCTTTTTTCGATTTCTTAAGATCAGTAAATTTATCCATATCCGAGTCGAAAAAATTACTCTTCGTGTTCGTGACCGGAGAGTCTCCCCGAATGATTGCCCATACCAACTCAGAGGACCAAACCCTTAAACTACCTGCACGATTTGGGAGCCGGATACTCTGATTCTTATTGGCAGACTTCAATGTTGATTCCATTTGGTGAAGCACCTGTTTCCCTCTAGCACTCTTGTTTGTTCCCACCAACAATTATCCAAAGCTATTGAAATGTGATCTTAAAGTCCTCCATTTTCTCTGTAAATGCCCTGCTCTGACCAAATTCCGAGCACAGCTACTAGGAAGCGCATTTGACGACATTGAAAAACTATCAGAAATGAAGATCAAAGACTTTAACCTCTTTTCTCAACACAGCGAAATGGCTCTAGGATGAACTTCGGTTACTTGTAAGTCGTGCCCTTCGTTTGAATCTTTAGATTCCGAGCTAGCAGGCATAGGGCTTTTGAAGGAAGTTTACTTCATGACTCAATTGGATTGGCTGCTATTTCAGCACCAGTCTAGAAGCTTGGCACATTATACATAAATGATTTCCGATGAGTGCGGTTGTGCAAAAGCAAACACACCATAAAAGACCTCAAAACCTACTAGATCCTTTAAATTTTGTAACTTAATGCAATTAGATGAATCAGTGAGAATGTCCACAATTTCCTATATCAATTCCATCTACAGGTTCATACGAGTAATGGTATCAAAATGGCGCACTTCAGTGCTAATTTTGCCACAAGACTAGACTACCAGGGTTCGTCATTTCTACCTTCCTTAATCTAAAAGGTAAGGGTAGGAGTTAAAAGACAGAAATGGGTATTGAGAAAGTACTGTGGTCGCATGGAAGAAAATCGTTAAAGTTAATCGTTGAATTTTGAATAACATAATTTCAGGACTATAACTAAAGCACAATCTAATTATGTACATATGTACTCGTTTCTAAAATCAATTTCTCATTTTTGTTCCCACATTCTGGAAAGTTTGGAATTTCAAAACATTCTTTCCATTATTGAGGTATTCCAAATGAACTTACGGTTCAACCTTTTAAATAAAATGTCGGTCTTTCAGTTTGAAAATTGAAACAACATTAACTGCAATTTATGGTTTGAAACCCAAAGCTCAACAGTTGAAAAATAGTGAAAAGTTTTTAAAAAACATTACTTATACTGAAACTAACAAACAACCCAACAGTTTTATATTACAAATGAAATCAGAGTCAAAACTTTCTCTTTCGCAAATCCCATTAAAATGAATACAAACTTAATATTCATTCCCTAACCACAAACAAAAAAAAAAGCAATTTGTTCGAATTTTTCAGTTGGCATTATGCAATCAAAACTTTCTATTCAAACTAATGCTCTGGTATATTTTAGAAAAATTAAATTGCTGCCAGCAAGGCTTCCGAAAATAAGCAGACATTTTTGACTACCTATGATTTTTTTTCTCTTTATGTGTAAAACTAGACAGAACCCGGAGGGTAGATGAAATTGTATTTCCCACAACAATTTATGTCATAAGGCACACAGAAGGGATTTTTTTGTAAACAGAAAGTTGTGTTAAGATGTTTGCTTCCTGCCAGATCCATAGATATGTAATCCAGATACACCAATACCTGGAAAAAGTGCTGAAAGTAAATGATGTTGGTTTCTTATTCAGTGTTGAGGGCTTATGTTTTTATTATCAGATATGGTACTCGTAGAATGTAACAATAGAAAGCAAGAATATAATTCCGTTTGTTAATCGGATAAGCCAAGAATTAAGAGGTGTGAATTTAGTGACAATTTTTTGAATGTTATCTCTTGGTAAATTTAACTTCTTTATCACTTTTTAAGCACGAATGAGTTGTTATTAAAATATTCTTTTATTCTGGGGTTTAAAATGTTCAAAAGACTTCCGTAACTTAGACAGGATAAGTTGATTTTAAGTTCTCTATCACATACAAGGCCAAAGAGGACTGCTAAATGTTCGCACTACCCACTAAGAGGGTTGCATCCGTCAACAAAAGCTAGGGGTTATGTTTTCTCGTCTATTAAAACGTACTCACGAAATTTCCAATCATTTTGAATTTTCTGCCCAGTCCAAATGGCAAATATGACTAACACTTTTCATGACAAAAGATACTCTTGGAGGATTTCTCACCTCGAAAAAATGAAATAATTATTAATTATTTCAATATACCTTCTCCAGCAAATGTCCACTTTGTATTCAGTGCAAAGCGTTCACTTGCCTTGTTAAGTATTATAATTTAGGACTTGCTCAAATTTATAGTGAGGTTCCATTTTGCACACTAATCTTCAAGCTAGAATATCCTTTCTCTAATCGCTTACACCCCTTTATTCCCCGATCGGTCTTGCTTTGTTTATGTTGAACATTATAAAGGTCTCACAATAAACCCTTTAGTGCGTTTGAATTATAAAAAAAAATATGAGCAGGTCCTTTAAGTGACTCTGCCTAAAGGAAAATACTTTCCGCATACATGGGCATTTGGGCATTCTACTTCTTCTTCTAACCCACAAATCACTTCGTTCAGGTCGTCAAGAAATACAATGTATAAAAGGGTAGTCAAAAGACAACTGTATTTTACCCATTGATGTTGAAAACTATTTGGACAGAATCTTGCCATTCAATACTGCTGGTACTGTGTTCACATAGACTAGTTTACGAACATTAGGCACTTTTTTTTGACATTGCCATCAGTGACAACTTGTAAAATAGTGACAAAATGTATGCTACCTTGAAATCCACGTAAAAAGTATTAAGTTTTTATTTTTGATACTGAAACTATTGTGCAAAGAGATTTTGTCTAAATTCCGATTGGAAACCACTAAAGAGTCACAGCACAAATAATATAAAAAAATCTTTAATGAGCAGTTCAGAGAATATAATAATTATGTACATAGGGTTCAGACAGAACAAAAAACTGTGTATCATTTTTAGTTAAAAGTGCTCAGAATTTCGAATTTGAGTTTCTTTTCCGTTCTGAACATTTTAAGAGCGCGCTCTATGAGCTCCGAATAAATAAACAGAGCAAAAGAAATGCTGAACACGTCAATTTTGACATTTGGAAAATTATAACGGTGGATGACGTACTCTGGTGTATAGGATGTAAAATAATTTAATAAATAACTTTTTTTTTATAATCAACTCACGCTCAAGGGAATATGATTACCCTTTAAATGTTTTAACACAGCGCGGGCGTGAAGTTACGGAAGAGAAAGAAGGATAGGAAAGATGTGTGGCACGATGTTCTGAGACTGAAGGTGGTTGTCTCAGATTTTTTATCTCCAGGGATGGCGGCTGAACTAAAGCGGAGAATGCCGTGTCTTATTTTTATGTCGCTTATAATTCACATTATTTTATTCGTTTTTCATCCTTGTTGGGCATACTAGTTAAACTCAATTACATGTTGTTAGTGTTATGCCTAAGCAACATGTAATGAGTAAGCAAGCAACCCATTGATGACAATGTTTAGAAGGTTTTAATGGAATTAAAGACGACATAGACGACGGCAGGGATCGAACCTGTGATACTGAGGTTGACAAGCGAGCCCACAACCATCGCGCCACGGCCACCCCTAATATAATATATTGTTTTAAACATAAGAAAGCTCGTGCTGCAGTGCGTTTAGAAATAAATGGTGCTTATTTTGACATTCTCTTTCGTTCGAAAGTGAGTCGAATTCGTTGAAACTTAATTTTGAGACTCGGCGATTAGAATGTTAGTCGAACAAATCGAAAGTTCTCCCAATCCATAGAAAGTTCATTCATTTGCGAAAGCTAATTCAATTTTGACATTCGAAAGAATAGAATTAAATGTCATTTTTGTGTCATTTGAATTTTTCTGTCGAGTAAGCAACAAAACATGTAAGTTTTTAATTATCTCATGGAAAATAAATAACTTTTATTAATTTTGTTGTTGTTTTATGATTAAAGGTCGCATTCCAACTGGACAAGCCGCGAACAAAAGGAAAAGTTAATCAAAATAATGGAAAAAAAACACGGAGGTAGCAAAGGGTTTTTTACCACCCGCGTTGATACGGAAAGATTTTGGAAGGAAACCGCGGAGAAATTAAATAAACACCATCTTCATTTATAAACAACACAAATGCCATATTTTTATTTATTATTTTGTTTTTATCAAAGAAAATGAAATTATTAAACAATAAACAAAATAATTGCAAATAAACAAAGATTTCACTTTTTGGTTTAGACATTTCACAAACACTTCTCTTTTGTTTGGTTTAGACATTTCACAAACACTTCTCTTTTGTTTTTGATATTTTAGTGTGACCAAGTGTATACGAAAAAAAATAAAAGTTTAGAACGCGTCATGAACAACTTATTTTTTTAAGAATAGCTTCAAAACAGCTGAGTTGACAAAAAAAAATGTAATGAATATGTAGTTCTTTATAGTTAAACTTTACTTTTAAATGAAAAAGTGTATTATTTATTTTGTTTCTTGATTCTTTATCCAACATCTATAAAATGTTTAGAAACAAAAAAAATGTAAAACGGTCATACTAATTCAAATAGAAATATAGTAAATGTCAAACAGCTGACAATGAAAATGAATCTTTTTTGACGTTCATTTTATGCTATCTTTCGCAAATGAATGTTATTCGTTCGAATCTCAAAATTAAGAAAGTTCATTCGAAGGAATAGAATAATTCTAACGAATAGACTATTCATGAGAATGTCAAAATAAGCATGAATAATTCGATAAATTAATTTAAATTTTTTTTTTTTAGGTTTCTAAAAGATTCCATTTTAAGAATAATTTTACTTAGGAGGTATCTGCGCTTTTTTTTTACTGAAAACTGGAGTAATTTGTTTATTTTTGATGACATACATTAAAATTTGTTTTCAGAATATGTAACGAGTGATTTTTTAAGAGCTATCGGAAATTTAAAAAAAAAAACATAAAATTCAGAAAAATACATGAAATCTTTAGTGAATCGATAGTACGGTCAATATAATTTAAGGTTTGAAGATTATTTCATGCAAATGTTGGCCGCGGCTGCGCCTCAAATTGTCCATCCGCTAAGTCCAATTTTGGCATACTCTTTCTAATATTTCGGCCGGTTTCTCACGAATAAATGTTTCAATGTTGGCTTCCAGTGCGTCAATCGAAGCGGGCTTGTCGCTATAGACATGAGCCTCAACATAGCCCCGCACAAAAAATAGTCTAGAGGCGTTAAATCGCACGATCTAGGCGGCCAATTGACCCGCTCCAAACGTGAAATAAACTGTTCACCGAACTCTTCTCTCAATTGGTCTATTGTTACGCGTTCTGTGTGGCATGTGGCACCGTCTTGATGAAACCACATGTCTTTCAAGTCAAGCTCTTCCATTTTACGCATCATCTCTGAAGAAATACGGCCCAATGATTCCGCCAGCCCATAATCTGCACCAAATAGTGACTTTTTATGGATGCATTTGTAGCTCTTGCAATGCTTCTGGCTGCTCTTCATTCCAAATACGGCAGTTCTGCTGGTTCACGTATCCATTCAACCAGAAATCAGCTTCGTCGCTGAACACAATTTTTCGATAAAAAAGTGGATCTTCGGCCAATCAAAAATTCGGCGTTTTGATAGGTCGTTCGGCTTCAATTCCTGCACCAGCTGTATTTTGAACGCTTCACACCTAAATCCTTCCGCAAAATTTTCCACGTAGTGGAGTAACAGAGGCTCATTTGCTGCCAACGGCGCCGAATCGATAATTCACGGTCATCACTAACACTGGCCGATACAGCTGCGATATTTTTCTCAGTTCGCACTCTACGTAAGCGTGTTGGTGGTTTAATATCAAATTTAATACAACGTAAATTTGGTGCAAAATTTTGTCACAATAGCCCGGATAGCCTCAGTAGGTCGATTAAACTGACCATAAAATGGAAGAAGCGATTAACTTTCTCAACAGAGCACGCATTTTGATAATAAAATTCAATAATTTGCAAGCGATCTTCGTTTGTAAGACCGATTCATGGTTAAATTATAGACCAAACTGAAGATGTTTGACAGTGACACAAAACACGAAACGTGCGTGAGCTATCAAAACCAGTGTTGCCAAAAAGAAAATAGCAATAAAAATCACCCATTATAACCTAAATACAAATTATATAACTTTTAAGGTTTTCGCGGTTGTTGGACATAATAAATAAGTATTTTTCGGATTATCAATTAACGCGGATAGTCCGAAAAATACTTATTTATTAAATAAAAATTGTTAAAAGCCTAGAGTAGATTTCTTAAGGAAAGAGCTATCAAACATTTAAGTTAAGTGGGGCAAGACTGCTTCATATTTCAATATTTCCCCCAAAAACATTCTTAATGAATAAAATCCGAGAGAATTTAAGGACCCTTTTAAGCAATACAAAAATACCAAATAAGAATTACAAAACCAGTTTGAAAAGGATATTAATTAACCAGCTCGTCGACAAGCTGAACCACTGGCATAAAGACAATATGCGTCAGCAGGAAATCATCTAAAAACGGATCTATTCCCACAACTTGCCCACCCAATCGGGTCTCCAGCAGATGTTCTAACATTTTTGACGGTGTTCCCGACATTACTGTATACCTGGAAATAGAAAAAAAGAAAACACATTAGACTTGGAATAAATTAGAGCAAGCTATAAACAATCAGGACATTCCCAAGAAATACAATGGTTAATGAAATCATACTGTAAATGGTAAGAAAGCAAAAAACAAAAACCATTCAAAAGCCTTAAACAGCATCATATGAATCCTTGCTTGAAATTAAATAAAAGATGAAGAAAACACATAAGGAAAACAACATCAAAACAACATCAGATTTTGGGGTACTCACTTTTTCGACAAAGCATGATTGTTTTTAATTTCCTTCGGGCTTCTTATTTATTTATAAATTTAAGAGAAATTTAACATGCAGACTGGTTGAAGTTCTGGGTGATACAGCTAAATGTTGTTTTAAACCTGTGTCGGTTGGCTAATCAAGCGATCATTTATAATAAGCACCAAAAGAACCAAGGATGCTTCGAAGTCATTTTGAAAAGATACTAATTTAACGCCTAATTAGCCTTCATCATCCTCTCAATTTTCCCAAAAGATTCCAGACACCATAAGGGTTAAATTAACTTTGAACAAGGACAATAATTATGAACGACTACCAAAGGCTTTATACAAATTAGAACTTGAATAGCACGTTTGTCTGTGTTCGTCTGTACGTCTGAATCTATCTATATCTATACTATATTGAATTTTCTTTCCAAAGAGCAGAACAAACCTAACACAAGCTGAATGGAATCTTATTTCAAGAAATAATTTTTTTTTGTATGACTACAGGAGTCGTCCTTCATCAAGAAATACCAGCCAATCCATTAAAGACCGAACATTTGTGAGGTTTCGTTGTATATGCCTCAGAGGATTTTATTTGAGTTGAAAAGGCAACTGGCCTCTAAGAGTTGGCACATAAATCAAAAGCAAAAACTGGACGGAGTTTATTTTATTTTTTCTCCTTTAACTTTCATGATTATAAGTTTAAAGTTGAGTGAAGCTGCAATAAGGATTTTGCTCCATGGAGAAAATGTGCGGGTTTAATGATAAACGATACTCGTAAAACCTACGCAATATGGTTTTTTCACCAATTTAATAGGTAAAACAAAAATGTAAAATTTAGTTTTTAAAGGGTGTTTTCTTATGAGTTGTCTATATATAGCTTCAAAATTAAATGACGCATATAACAATACTATGGTAATGGGGACACTATTAACTTAATTGAAAAATAAATCCTCTGCCTTTAGTGTTTGAAATGATCTCGGGCGCTACCCGTAGATCGATCGAATGTATCGCAATTCGGAAAATCAAATCATCTGTCAGCTGTCAAATTTAAGACGAAGCCTCTCTAAGAGACACCCTTTATTCAAAGGGTAGAAATGTGAATTCAATTGCTCCCAAAAATTTTGGGGTCTTGTTTTAAACGAACCTCTGTTTATCAACTGTGACTTTCACCTTCCTGGGCTGAGCATCGGGGACCTTTAGTACCTCAATCAGAGGTACTGTGGAAGGTTTGTTGGTGGAACTAAATGAGAGAGAAAAGGACGAGTGTTTCCTCTTAGGCACATATTCATGGCGGTGGGATAGAAGCAGCGGTTTTGGCACGTATCCAAGACGCTTATGTCTTTATACCTGGAGGAACTATTGGCCCTTTTGTTAATGTAAAATATACATATCCATTCACAATTGTGAACCGATTTTTTAACAGAGTTCGACATGACTTATGGAAACTCGGTGGAAAACATCAAATCAACCTAAGAAATGATGTCTTCAAATACCTGAATTCAAATCGACAAGCACAAAATTAAATGAATAACAAGCCAATTTGGAGCCTTGAAAGGTAACCATCTTCGTTTGAAGATGGCATTGTAGGAATACTTCATCGAAGCACATTTAACCCTATCAAGTTTTTAGATAACCCATGTCGTTCTTGGTTTGGATTATTCAGTCGGTTACCATTTGCAAACTTCAGCCAAACTGAATCTTCTCCTGCCAGTTTAGACACTGGCTTATGGTTGTAAGAATGTTAAAATTAAAAGAACATTGAATTTGTTTATTCAGCCTGCAGTATTCCGGATGCACGTACCTTCTGAGGAGCCAGCATCAACAGAAAGTGATTATCTAGTTGGTGTCAAACTGCATAGGTATAAGAATCTCCAAAGATCAACAGTTTAAGAAATTCAACGCTTGAAGTCTTCAATCGGAAGTGACCGGTACAGCTTATTCCGACTTCTGTTCCTTTGAGCTCACAAGAAACCCCACAACTACTGCTGACAACTGACGTTAAGTCTAATGGCAGAGATGTCAAGAAGCCTTTCTAAAAGCTGGGTCAGAAGTAATAGGATTCTCTCAACCATCACCGCCGAGAAATTAATGTTTCAACTCCGATGCACATGCAAATAAGGCTTGCTCAGGAGGTTTTTCTTCCTCCATTGGCAGACCATTCGCTACTTGAAGTTGAGGAGATGCTACAGAAGAGAAGAGGTGCTGAACTTTTAAACTATAACAGGATGCACGAGGCGCCCTGATGGACCAAATGGGCAGCTCACGGAGTGTTTTAAAAACGCTGCAGATGACCCGGTCAGAAACGCACACCAACTTATCTCTACAAAACTCTCTTTCTTTCTAGCGTTATTTGCCGGCTAGAGATTGATTATTGAAGAACTTAGGAAACGGAATAACGACAATTAAATTCGGATCTGTACTTGAAATGTTATGTCTCTTAATACGCAATTTGCAGCCAAACAATTAGCGGCGTCCCAAGACTACTCTAAAGAAATGCGATGGTATGGGCAAAGAAGACAAACTTTAATGGCGACTGTTACCGAGGACAAAACCAGAGGCTATTTGGCTGCGGATTTTTCGTTGGAGGAGGAGTTAAACCTAAGGTCTTGATTTTCAATTATGTGAACGAGAGCCTTACAAGTCTCATATGAGCGCATGCCCCCACAGAGGTGATCACACTGCGCATGACTTATTATTATGCACCAGCCTATCTAAAAAATATAGTTGAAGAAAAGAAAAAAATGCCATGCCCAATATATGGAAATTCAGCATTGTTTGCACGACTCACACAAAAAAGATCTTGCCAACGCTAGATCTCAGGCACAATAAGCATATGGTATCTTTAATTTGATTGCAAATTAGATCCCTTATTGGTGTAATATCCAGACTCTGTCCAAAAGCATGGGTCACTGCGCGACTTGAAGTCTACTCAAACGACTTCTGCAAAAGCTGCTTTAATGAAGAGGAGGAACAAACAATTTATGACCTTCTATGTACTTGTTCCCCTTCGTCCTGAATATGGTTTCAATGAATTTTGTGCTGAATTCGCTATTAAAATAGTTGAATTCTTCCAAGTTATAATTTAACTGCCTGTAGTAGTTCCGATGAGTTGATAATTGAGCTTCTTCAACAAACATTTCTATTAATTTTAAGTCAATTTCTTTCAAAAATTGATATACATAGGTTCTTCTTCAGGTTATTCTGTACGAAGGGATTTAAGTTTAACTGCAGGTTATGACTTTAAGCCAAGGAACTCTATTTTCAAAAAATAGTGCATTGGAACTAATAGCTTTTTGAGCCACTTGCTTAGGTAGACAAGTATCATACATCTGGGATAGTATTTTTATAAAATAATAAAATATATCAAAATGCAGCTTAATGGTTGATATATGCAACGGACATAATCCTGTTTCTAATAGCAGCATATAATTACGGCTGTTATCCGGCAGACGAAATCCGTTTTATGAAAAATCGAAGAAACTTTGCACCTTCGTCAAACTTGAGAGATTCGCCAATCTTGAGCAGCGTAAAACATTGTCGAAGTAGAAATACTTGAAAAAAGTTTGTACTTTGCTGAAGGATGAAATCCTGAACTGCACATGCATGCTCTCCATGTTGAATTGAGGGCTTTGGCAACGCTAAGTTTATCGGCGAGGCGAATTTTCATCCCCATGTTTGATCTAATAAGTATGCCCAGATATTTGTAATCTTTCACAATCTCTATTTTCCAACATTGAAACTGGAGAATCTGCCAACAAGACTACATTATCTGCATCTGCATACATAAGTATTTTTATGCTTATTAAATTCCAAAGAATACCTCCTATCATCTAGTCCACCCAATCATCAAGAAACAATAAAAATAAGAAGGGTACTTAATGTCCAACTCTGACGAACTCCACAGGTTCGTTTTAAGCCCTCACTGTTCTAAACGGCCGATTTTGTATCGTTGTATAGATTTCTCAGTAAGTGAGTCATTTTCGTCGAAAGACCCATTGTGCTAAGCTTATAAAATTGAGATTTTCTGTCTACTGAGTCTTCTCTTAAATCAACGAAGAGGGCCATAGGTTTGATCCCTTTTTCCTAATCGATGATAAAGTGAAGATATGGTCTATCGTCGAGCAACCGTTTCGAAATCCAACTTGAAATTCATCAAATAAAATTAAGTCATCATGATCTTCAACTCATATCTTTAATCGGTTAAGGAAAATTGATACAAATATTTTCATTGAGGAGTTTAGGAATGAAAAACGACGGTAGTTTGATACTTCATTATGATCTCCTTTTTTATGAAGATAGAAAATAATAGCTTCGCGAAGACTCGAGGCTGTTTCACCACTTTCAAAAATGTCATTTTATGCAGCAATCAATTGGTTTATAAAGTTATTAGTGGCAAATTTGTAATATTCATATGGAATTCTGTTTGATCCTGGAGCTTTATTTTCATTTGCATCTTTCATAATTTCAAGAACTTCAAATTGTGTGAACGGGCAGTCAAGTTTCTCAACATGAATAAGTGGTATAACATAATGAAATTTATGTATAAATTTGATGATTAGAAGAGTTGAGAAGAAATTTAAGTGGATTTTTAAAGTAGTAGGCGTTAAACAATTTTGGACATAAAATATTGATCCATTGATTTCCCTAATGACTTTCCAAAATCTCTAGATTGCTAACTTTAAACGAGTAAAATGCTTAAAACAAATATCTACACTTTATCAAATTTATACATTTTACTTACACAAAAATACTGTTAATATTAATTAAATTAAACTAGTTATTAAATATGTTGTTTAAATTAAACGAGTATCTAGGTTAAAATATTCTTAAATGGGTTAATCTTTCTCAAACTAAATAATCATCTCGTTTATTTTAAGCGAATGGTAAAATATAACACATCCAATTCCTTATTTTAACTGATTGAAGATTGTTAGAAATGCACACCAATTTGATTAAAGCCATCACTTAACTTTATTATATTAACTAACCGAGTTGACTCGTGTAATTTTAACCTGGTAAGTTTGCAGGTTGTATATTAGCAGGTTTACTCTTTTAATAATTTTTCTCGAGTTTAACGTTGTTTTTAATCGATCATTTTACTTCATGCACTATGCAAATGATATCTTACTGCCCCTTCGATCTAAGAAGTATGATTGATCAATTTTTCAAGCTATGAGGTTTGAAAATCAATTTAAATACATAAGTCAAAAATTTTTGTTTTCCGTGAAGGTACAAGGATTTTTATTTTATGAAATTTTTGGTTTTTTGGAATTTCCATTCCATGGCCGATTTTTTTAAATACAGTGACTCTTATTAATATTCGGTTTTTTACTTAAATGTTTCTCAAAATGCAGTAACTCGTTTAAAAAGAAATGGATTGCAACTATTTATTTTTAGTTTTAATCTGTGTTTTATTGCATCATTTTCAAGGTTTGGTTTTAGAAATTCTGTAAGGGACTTTGCCATACAAGACTATAATACCGAAAAAACTAAGAAAAAACACCTTCGTTAATATTCGGTTTTTTTTAAACTTTCACGTTATTTTCTGTTTTTAATTAAGGCAATCGATTCTTAATTTTGATTTCAGTTTGTGATAGTTTTAGTATTTGAATTTCATTTAAATTTTTTTAAATTTGTAAAAGCAAACGCGATGGGCCGTAGGGGAAAAAATTCTTCGCTTCAGAAAGGAAAATTAGTAATTAACCAATGTGTAAAAGGTTTAACTTACAATGATATCCCAGAAATAATAGATATGAAGCCTAATATGTGGTGATATTGTTAGAAGATATCGCAACGAGAGACGTAGATATAAATTTCAAGAAGAAAAAAGGCTAGCCAAACAAATTAACAGCTCACGAAGAACGCTTAATAGTTCGCAAAATAAAAGATAACCCCCGTTTAAGTGCCCCAAAAATCGTTAGTGAAGTTCTGGTTGAATGTGAGAAGCATGTGTCTGCGTCAACCGTTAGTCTCACCATTAAGGCTAATGGTTTTAACAGTCAAGCTGCCAGGAAAAAACCCTACATAAACTTGCGTAACCCCCTCAATCGCCAAAATTTTGGAAAAAAAATACCAAAAATAGAATCCATCATGGTGGGAGGATGTCATTTTTGTGCATTAAAGCAAATTCAAGCTTTTTGGTTTCGGTGGCAGGGTCATGGTATGGGGCCAGAAAAATAAAGAGCTGAAGAGCAAACATTTTAAACCGACTGTAAAGCATGGGGGTCGGTCAGCCATCAGACGAATAGGGGGAACAACATGTAGCATACGAAAACATGCACGTGCCGTAACTATTCGGGACTGGTGGAAGTGTGATCATAGCCTCTCCGCGGCGGCCGCTAGAAACAAGCCTTTTAAAAAAGGTTTGGCTAATATGATCAGGCTGGTTCCTCAGGTTGGCGACAGGTTAATTCCCTGTCCCGTAAAACTTAAAGAATTTCGAGAACGACAACAAGCCTCGAAAACGGACTGATCTCACGACGACAACCCACGCAAAGAAAAAGGAAAAACGATTTACGAATTTTCTTATGGAACGTACGATCGCTCTATAGAGCTCGAGCTGCTCAGCAGCTAGCCGATGCCCTGTCAAAGTATAAAGCTGACATAACAGCTCTTCAAGAAATCAGATGGACAGGGAATGGTGTTTTACAGAAGAAAGAATATGACATATACTATAGCTGTCATACAAAACACCATGTGCTCGGGGTAGGCTTCCTAGTCAGCGAAAAAATGAAGTCTACCATCATCGGCTTTAACGCTATAAGCGAAAGGCTATGCACCTTTCGCGTGCGAGGCACATTTACGAACATCAGCCTCATTAACGTTCACGGACCTACGGAGGACTCCTCAGGCGAAGAAAAAGAGACTTACTACGAACAAGTCGAGAGGGCCCTCAATGCCTGTCTAAGGTATGATGTTAAAATCATCCTTGGGGATTTGAACGCAAAAATAGGTCGGGAGCCGGTATTTAGGCATTACGCAGGCACCCATAGTTTGCATGAGAACACTACTGACAATGGATTTCGAGTCTACGAACTGGTAGCATCGAAAAATATGGTCGTTGCGAGTACCAGGTTCCCGCGTAAAGATATCTACAAAGCCACCTGGGTATCACCTGATGGAGTCACTCGTAACCAAATAGACCACGTGTTGATAGACCGTCGCCACTACTCGAACTTGATGACGGTACGAACGTACCGAGGTGCCAATATCGACTCGGATCACTATCTTGTTGGTATGGTTTTCCGAGGGCGGATTGCCTTGCGAAGACGCATTGCATCCGCCGATCAGGTTCGAATCAACACGGCTGCCCTGCGCAATGAAAACACCAGTAACACCTTTGGTAATGCGTTAGGACTCGCCCTAGAAACACCTGACTTAGGGAGAGTAAGTTCTGGAGCCAGTATGCTGGGCGTAAATGAAAAGTGGACACGTCTTAAAAATACTGTCATTAGTACTGCCAACTCCATCTTAGACAGCAGTCGTAAAAATCGGAACGACTGGTTTGATGATGAATGCAAGCTAGCGACTGAACGTAAGAATGTTGCGCACCGAGCAATGCAACAATCTCATAGAACGCGGGCACGCGAAGAGGAATATAAAGAGCTCAGAAGAACAGAAAAACGGCTTCACAGACAAAAGAAATCAGCCTGGGAGAAGAACCTAATCTGTGAAATAGAAAACAGCCGAGAGCGAGGTCCGCACCAGGCGCGGAAGTTCTACCAATCCGTCCGAAACATGACGCAGTACACACCACGCTGCACATACTGCAAGGACGGAGAGGGAAATCTGATCACCGATCCTGAAAGCATACTGGAGCGATGGAAAGTGTACTTCAATGAATTGCTAAATGGTCAGCTCACTGCAGAAGTGGAGGCTCCACTACTTCAAGAAGAATACCCTATGTTGCCGCCACCAAGCATAGAAGAGGTTGAGAAGGCTATAGGCCGGCTTAAACAGAACAAATCCCCGTGAGCCGATGGCATACCAGCCGAATTATTTCATCACGGCGGGCCAGCATTACGTCAAGCAATTCATGATATTATAGTGCACGTATGGGAGCAAGAAGAAATGCCAGAAGACTGGCGAAAAGGCATAATATGCCCCATACATAAGAAGGGAGATGTCACAACGTGCAGCAATTATAGAGGTATCACGTTGTTGAGTACCGCCTATAAGATACTCTCCACTATCCTACAAGACCGGATAACCGCATACGCTAAAACCGTCATCGGACAATATCAGTGTGGTTTCATTCCAGGCAAATCAACAACTGATCAGATCTTTACCCTTAGTGTACAAACAGAGTGGAGCAGCGAGTGAGCAAAAGCAGCGAGCAAAGAGCAAAGCGGAGAAATCAAACACGTGCATTGAAAGGGTAGCACACAGAGTGCAGCGTAGTTCGAAGATAGAGCAAAGAGCCGTCAAGAGAGCAAAGCGGCGATTTCAAACATGTTTGATTTCTCCGCTATCATCGCTGCGATTTTTAACTAGAAGTGGTGAAATTTTGAACTGGTTTTTGTATTTAAAGCTACTGCAAGATGTTTTATTGACTAGAATCGGGTTTGCTACGAAATCTGTCCACTTCTTCGTAAGCTTGTTTTGAATTTTGTCAATTAAATAACCGAATATTTTCATGGTCATTCGGAAATATGCTTGAAACTTAACATGATTTTCTGTTTCCGCGTTTCAGAAAATATCATATGCTTAAAAATGGGTTTTCAATAAAGTTCAGATTCAAATTATTAGAATCCATTTTTATTTGAAAAATACAAATACAAAGAATAATCTCTTGCTTGTTTTCTTCTACTTTGCTCTTGCTCCTCACTCTGGCTTGTCATCATCCTTGCTCGCTGCTCCAGCTCTTTGCTCTTTGCTCTGATGAATTTCGCAGCTTTGCTCTCCGCTCCACTCTGTTTGTACCCTTAGGCAGGCGATGGAAAAATGTCTAGAATTTAACATCCCAACATACCATCTGTTTATAGACTTTAAGGCCGCCTATGATAGCATAGCCAGGGTAGAACTTTACAAAGCCATGAGAGAATTCGGCATCCCAAATAAATTGACACGACTATGTAGGTTGACCATGACCAACGTAACAAGCCAAGTAAAAATAGCCGGATTGCTATCCAGACCAATCAACATCTTTAATGGACTCCGACAAGAGGACGGTTTGGCCTGCCTCCTCTTCAACCTGGCGTTGGAGAAAGCAATCCGTGACTCTGGCACGGCAACAAGAGGGACCATCGTCAACAGGTCCAGCCAGTTACTAGCTTACGCAGACGACATTGACATCATCGGAAGAACCGAACAAGCTGTACACGATTCCTTCATCCAGATCGAGCAGGCGGCACAAAATCTGGGGCTGCACATTAGTGAAGGTAAAACAAAGTACATGGTGGCGTCGAATGCGAGAGCAACAGTTGGTCAAACCAACAATCAAGTAGCGGAGCACGAATTTGAAGTGGTGCAATCCTTTAAATACCTTGGGTCAATAGTAGCAGCCGATAACAATATAGAAGAAGAAATACGCGGGCGGCTTCTCAAATCCAACAGAGCCTACTATAGTCTGTCAAAGCTTTTCAAATCCAGAAATCTCAAGATAACTTCAAAACTGCTGCTGTACAGGACCATGGTCCTGCCAGTACTCACATATGGATCCGAGACTTGGGTGCTTAGCAAAAGGCACTCCGACCTCTTAGCTGCGTTCGAGAGAAAAGTCTTAAGGAGAATTGTTGGCCCCATATGTGAGGAAGGACGATTCCGGAGACGGTACAATCATGAATTGTACGCAATCTACCTAGAAGCAGATATCGTGACAAAAATTAAGCTCGGTAGACTCCGGTGGGCAGGGCACCTAGCTCGCATGAGCGAAGAGGAACCTGCTTATATGGTAGACGACAGCGTGGTAGACCATGCTTGCGCTGGAGAGATGGCGTAGACCAGGACGCCCGAAGCCTTGGGGTGCGCAACTTGATGGCGTCGGCTAGAGACCGGGATAGGTGGAGAGACTTGTTGAAAGAGGCCAGGACCGGAACCCGGTTGTCGAGCCGATGATGATGATGTAAATCATGGGGGAGGTCAGGTGATGTAAAATACAACATGGAGACAAAACCAAATAATAAATACGAATATTAATGGTGCGTTTATTTCTTAACTTGATCATTTTATTTGTATGTTTTTTTACTTTTGTATTAAAACGGTTTTTGGTTATGTTTCTAATTCTTTTTTTAATGAATAACAAGTGTATTTTGCTAATACAATCTGAGAATTTTTTGTTTTTGAAATACTGGTGTCTTTGAAAAAAATATTACATAGAAAAGCGAATATTAATGGCGGTCACTGTATGTTATCGCTTGTGGTGGCTAGGGGTTAATGTATGTCCAGAATCATAGAAACGTTTGCTGTTGTTCTAAGTGCATAATAAACAAATGACATACCGTAACTCTAGAAAATGGACTCGTGATTGTCCGATTTATTTCCATAGAAAAATAATTGTTTATTTTAAGAGGAAAAAATATTGTTCTACCTTCTACATTTCCCAACTCATATCGCCGGAACAAAAAAAAATAAATAAATTAAAAAAAAATCTTTTCCCATAGGATGGTATTGTTAAACACCATCAATTTGGCCACCTGTAACAGCACAGAAAAAAGTTCAAAAGTGATTTATAGTTATCTATACAAAGAGACTCCTTGGTACCAGGGAATAAAATTTAAATTTAAATTTTTCTCTCGAACTGTGTTGTGTAATCACCAAAAAAGGGTTTCTAGTGATTAATAGTTAAATTTTGTAAAAGGAGTTCTTTTTTTTATTTATTGACAGTGAAATATAATTAACATTTGAAACTTTTTCAACCTTTTTTGTTGTCATGGGCTTATACTCAATGTTTTTTGTTTAAATTTATTGTTATGTAAAGCAATAATTGTACAAGGTAATTGCAGGTTATTTGAGTGCGAATTTTTAATAGTATATACAATTTAATTATTTACAAGAAATTAAATTAAAAACAACTTTTCTACAAGCAACACATTAATATTAATATAAATATTAGATAATATTAAGGGATAGAAAGTTAAACTTAAAAAAAAGGACATTAGAAACAGATACTAAAATGAGAGAAAGAAAACACGAAAAACAACATTAAAATCAAGTATTCATTTTTAAACATACTTAAATGCTGAATGTTGTCCTCGTTGTTTTGCTACCCTTTCCAATACTAATACATCCTTTCCATGCTCCTGTAACCTTAGGGTATTTGCTTCAACATCCCGAAGGATACGATTAAAGTGCTCCTTGTCCACACGCAGTAGGTGACAATTATTTTCTTTTAGTACTATTGTAGCAGCTCTATAAAATGTTTTATTAATTTTTAAATTTTTGTTTAGTAAAGGTTTATGAAATATTTATACAAAAAAATGAGAAAGGGATTATAGGGAAGGTTTCTGTTTTTTTTTTTTTCATTGAAAAAGTCATGTTTATGGGCCTTGTGAATAAAAAAAAAAGCTAAAGCTGAAACTTGGATTTTAAAAAAAAAGCTTGATTTTTAGTGAATAAAAATAAGCTTAAGCTAGCAAGTTAAAGATGTTTTCTAGTAATAGCTATTTTAAAAAAGCCAAAGCTAAATTCATTTAGTTTTAGCTTGTTTTCCTAGCTTAAGCTTCAATTTGTTTGAATAAAAATAGCTTAAACTAGAATATTATAGTTAAAGCTACAAAAATTTATAGATTTTTTCGACCTGTCTAGAAAGCTTTGACTAGTTCTTATTTTCAGTATTAACTTGTGCGAGTTGTTAATTAAACATAAGGGAATATCTCAAAAAATAGGACTGTGAACGTATAGACCCAGAAACTGACATACGAAATGTTAAAAACATTTTTTAGCCGAAACCAATAGTTGCCCTGTAGAACAGATAACAAATTGAGGCAAAAAAACCTTCCTTTCGGTCATACATGTACCAGTTTTAGCTAAAGCTAACTAGCCGAAACATGTGAATAAAAAAACGAACACCTTAAATTACGAAGCTTAAGCTAGAATTTTCCAGCATAAGCTATTTAGCGATATCATTTTTTTATTCACATAAAACAAAGCTTAAGCTAGTACTGTCTAGCTTTAGCTGCTAGTAAAAGCTATGACTAGTTGGCTTTAGCTTCCTCCAAAAAAAGCTTTAAATTTTTTTTTTATTCACAAGACCCAATGACTAAGAGAGACAGATTATATTTTCAAACCATTAATAGCAATAAATTATCCCCGAAAAATCCAAATTAAAATATTTAACGATGTAGGTATATCAAGTAGGTACTAAAAAATCATACTCTATTTTACTCCGAAGACCCAGAGTCCCGTTGAAAAAAAAAAAAACATCGGTACCACTTTGGTTTTGTTATCAATAATTTGTTATTTAATGGTTAAACTTAAATCATTAGGAACCGGGTGGCCTTAACCAATGTTAATGTTGTAATGTCAAATATAATCAATTGAAAGCTTATTGAAAAATATAATCTAATGTAGCAAAAATCTATTTGCATTTTTTTTTATATTAAACGCGCACTCAAGGGGTTATGAATACCCTTATAATGATAAACACAGTGCGAGCAATTAGGAAAGTAGGATAGGATTCGAAAGGAGATACCGATGCACATTGGTTTTGAATGTCTGCACATTGAAACGAGTGGGAAACACTGAGCCGCGTAAAGCATTCCACATTCGTGTTGTGCGACTAAAAAAAGAATCTCTGTATTTCACAGTACGTCCGAAATTGGGCTCAAGGGTAAACTGATGAGCATTCTTAGAAGTACGGGTATTACGGTTGAATTGTTTGAGGGGAGGAATGCAGCTGGCTATTTCACTAGAGCACTTTTTGTGAAAATATCGGTAAAATAATGATAGACATGAAACATTGCGGCGGTGCTCGAGAGATACGAATGTTTCAGTTAAACAACCGTCGCCTATCAATTTTATAGCTCTCTTTTGAATTCTGTCCAAGAGACTCAAGTGGGTTTTTGGAGCACCTGCCCAGATATGGGAATTGTACTCGAGCTTCGGAAGAATAAAGGCTTTATACATAACAACCAGATCAGAAGGGGTAAAATACTTCTTGCATCGGCGGAGAAAACCTAAACACTTAGCAGCGTTTTTGGCAACGTCAAATATGTGATCACTCCACAAAAGATGGTCTGTGATGCACATACCTAGAACTGAAAACTGATCAGTCTCCTCGATCCAAGTGCCGCTCATAGAAAGTGGCATTAGGGGAGGGTTGCGATTTAACGACAGTAAACAGCATTGAGTTCTTGAAGCATTAAATTCTACACGGTTTTTGATTCCCCATTGGACAATGCTGTCAAGATCAGAATTTAATGAGCTTATCATACACTGCCGTTGAAAGTCCACATCCGAAGGACAAGGATGAGAATCTAAAAACGAATATGAGAAACTGAGGGTACTGTCGTCAGCGAAACAATTGAGTGGATTATAAGTTTCAGACAAAAGATCATTTATGAACATAAGGAAGAGTGTCGGAGACAAAGCGGAGCCTTGTGGCACACCAGCGTTTATTTTGTGGAAATCAGATTTGAAACCGTCCAATACTACTTGTAGAGAACGGTCCGAAAGGTAATTTCTAATCCAATAAAGAAGAGATTCGTCGATACCAAATGCACGCATTTTCGATAAGAGAGCTTGATGCCAAACTCTATCAAATGCTTTTGAAATATCAAGTGCAATAATCTTACTTTCTCCAAAACGATGTAAAGAGTTGTTCCACTCTTCAGTGAGATATACCATCAGATGACCAGTGGACCTATTGCTACGAAAGCCATACTGCCGGTCATTTAGAAGCTTTCGTTCTTCTAGATATTTCTTGAGCTGATAATTTATCAGGGTTTCCATGACCTTGGAAAGAAGGGACGTAAGTGCAATTGGACGATAGTTAGAGGGGAGAGAAGATTCGCCTTTTTTAGGGACAGGCTGTTTTCCATCTACTCGGAAAGAGACCTGAAGAGTAGGACAGATGGAAAAACTGACGCAGAGGTTTTGCCAGCGTTGTAGAACACCTCTTCAGAATAATAGCGGGGATACCATCCGGACCAGCGGATTTATGAATGTTGAGATCTTTCAAGACTCTTGCCACGGTACGAGTGCGAAAAAAGATTTGTCCCATAGAATCACTAACGCGCTCAAGAATTGGGGGAGTCATGACACTATCCGGCAAGGTGGAAATTGCGGCGAACTGCCCTACAAAGTATAATCGCATCGTGGGTTACTTAATGATGTAAACAGTATTGAGTTCAATGCTTCGAAGACTCAATGCTGTTTAATGTCATTAAAGCTAAATGTACCCTCTATACCATTGCCTTTGAATGGCACTTGCATGGAAGAAGCCAAAAACGACAATTTTCGTTGGAATGGCCACATTTTCGAGACTACTAAAAACGCTGCTAAATTCTAAAAAAAATTTATATCAGTGAAAGAAATTTGTCACCCCTTCTGATCTGTCTAGAATTTATAGTGCGTTTATACGTCGCGTCGTACATCGAGTATAACTCATATCTTTGGACAGTTGGTGCCCAAACTTCTCTTCATTTACTGGATAGAATTTAAAAGAAAGCGTTAAAACTGATAAGAAACATAACTATCATGGAATCGTTTCCATCTCTCGAACACTTTCGGAATCTTTCATGTTTTTCCTTATTTTATCGGTGTTTCAGAATCAATGCTCCCTTGAAGTAGCCAGTTTAATTCCTCCCCTTAATCAGTTTACCCGTGATACCCGTTTTGCTAGGAATGCTAATCAGTTCACCCTTCTTGGATGAATTCTAAGAACAAAATCGTTCTACTGTATGGGTTTATCTCAAATGTTGACATCATAAGGGATTTAAGAAAAGGTCTACTTTGATCTACTCTCACTCATGTTAGCGGGCTCTCTTATTACGAATGGTAGAAACCTCGTTCAGAACTGTATTTTTAGAAGTTATACAAGACTTCATAGCTGCGTTTAAATAAAGTTGAAATCTTATTGGGGTCTTCAGATATCCAATTTCTAGGCTTGTTCATCTTTTCTTATCCACGCTAATTTTTGACTTTAAGGTCAATTTTCTCCAGAGGTCAATTTTCTACAGTAAATGTAGAATAAACATAGCGTTTTACTAGTTTTTCTAACTAACGTAATAATAAGATTGCAATATTTTTAAATCTTGAATATAGCTATTAGAAAGTTTGAAATCATACTCGTTTATTTGACTGAATGTAAAACTATTATTTCCTTCATTTATCCTTGACGAATTAGGGGAGACACAGTATATTAATCGAGTATTGAAGTCTGAAGTTTAAGAATTTATTATAAGAGCAAAATTTCCTGTTTTCATAAAATTTAAAAAAAAAAATCGACAAATCCCTATTTTTAACCCCACATCCTCACCTGGTAGGATATCCTATAGCAGCTTGAAAACCCCAATCTCATATTCTGGTTACAAGTACATACATCCACTTCCTAAGTTTTCTGTTGGTTCTTGCTCTGAATCCTTCTTTGGTTTCCTATGAAACCAAAAATCATCAGCAGGTCCTTTTACACTATCCCCACATCGACCACTTGTAAGCTTGTAAAACCGTATTTTCATAACTTCTTTCCGCTGACTTACCCCAACACTGAAAGAGAACAATTGATTGCCATTCTCATGGCAATGTGTATTTGGGTAATATTTATTTTTATTAAGCAATTTTCAATTTAAAGATTTTACAGAAAATTCATCTGTGATATGCTTAAAAGGGAAAATTATATTAAATTCAACTTTTTGTTTGTCCTTCGGGTGCTCATTCAATATGAATGATGAAAACACTGACAGTGGTAGTATATTTCATTACTTGCAAACTTGCAGTGGAATAAAGGATTTTTTATCAACCGGAATTTCAGATGACTGCCAATGGACTTAAAAGCATTTTAACTCATTCAATTATAATTATTATTGGTTTTCCGCTGATCAATTTCCAATTTGAAGTTGACGGCGGATTAATTGGTTTGCATTTTGCCATTTTTAAATGAAAGAGTTGGTGATATAGAAAAAAAAATTAATGGAACAATTAATTGCTTGGGTCCTGTTGACAGGAGGACTCTACAGTTTTTCCAGATAAATTGAAACCCAAGAGCACTATAGATACCTACCTACAAAAAAGAGATATTGGATTTGATAAAAAATTGTATGTACTTCAAAGGCAAAAAGGGCTTCATTTCGTTTGCTAAATTAAAAGAGAAGGTTCAGTGGAATTTCTTCGAACTTATACAACTTTAAGCACAGCACAGTTGTGTTTCAACTGTTCTTCTACAGCTTGATTTGATTCAACAACTAAATTAAGTTTTCTGTTTACCAAGCGTACAAATTTACAAATGACTTTGCATTTTAATATATGTAGACTTCTTTTAAATCACCATGAACTAATTTTAGAATATTTTTCCAATCACCCCCAATTTTTAAAGGGCATTTATTATTCATTTATTTTTAAGTCAACACTTACCTCGGTGCGTCGTTTATCAGAGCGAGTTTACCAAAGTCATCACCAGTCTTAAGTGTTGCTACTGTTCCTTTGCCATGAATGACAACATCAACGGATCCTTTCAACAGTATATACCAGGATCGTCCTTCGTCACCTTGATTAAATACTGCGAATAAATAAAAATAAAAAAAGGATATAAAGTACTTTCCATTAAAGCATTTCCTATCTTTATATTTGAATAAAACAAACTGTGAGTGAGATATCATTGAATTTTGTAATTATTAAGAAGTCCCATGCCTGCCCTTATGTATGAGATATAAAATCGTTCAAATGTTTGCCAGGGTGGCACGCATCCAAAACGTCAAATTTTCCATAACTCCAGCACATAAATCAGACTGAATCTGGTGTTGCAGTAGTGGGTTGTGATTTATTGGAATATACCTTTACCTTAAGAAAACCTCACAAGAAGAAGTTCTTCGGGGTCAAATAGCACTATCTCGGTGGCCAATTACCGTCGCCTCCGCGTGAGATAACCATGTTCGGAACTCGTGCAAAATGTCCGGTTTTGGCACGGGCTGTGTTCTGTTGAAACCATATGTCCTCGTTGTCCATATCATTCGATTCGGGCCAAAAGAAACAGATTATCATCGACCGATGGTGCTCACCGTTGAGGGTGATAGCCTAGCTAATATCGTCGTTCTCAAAGAAGTATGGACCGAGATGCCTGCACCCCAAGATCTGCACCAAACAGTGAGTTTACAAGTTACTAATGGGTGATTTTTTTTGGCTATTTTCTTTTTGGCAACACTGGTTTTGACAGCTCAAGCACGTTTCGTGTTTTGTGTCACTGTCAAACATCTTCAGTTTGGTCTATAATTTAAGAATTGAAGCCCAACGACCTACCACAATGCCGAATTTTAGTTGGCCCAAGATCGACTTTTTTATCGAAAAATTGTGTTCATCGACGAAGCTCATTTCTGGTTGAATGGATACGTGAACCAGCAGAACTGCCGTATTTGGAGTGAAGAGCAGCCAGAAGCATTGCAAGAGCTACCAATGCATCCAGGAAAAGTCACTGTTTGGTGCGAATTATGGGCTGGCGGAATCATTGGGCCGTATTCCTTCAAAGATGATGCGAATCGCCACGTTACTGTGAATGGTGAGCGCTACCGTGCGATGAAAACAAAATTTTTTTGTGCAAAATGGAAGGGCTTGACTTGCATGACATGTGGTTTCAAGAAGACTATGCCACACGCCCCACAGCACGCGTAACAATGGACCAATTCAATTGAGAGGCGAGTTCGGTGAACAGTTTATTTCACGTTTGGGGCCGGTCAATTGGCCGCCTAGATCGTGCGATTTAACGCCTCGAGAATATTTTTTGTGGGGCTATGTTAAGGCTCATGTCTGTAGCGACAAGCCCGCTTCGATTGACCTACTGGAAGCCAACATTTAAGCATTTATTCGAGAGATACCGGCCGAAATGTTAGAAAGAGTATGCAAAAATTGGACTTAGCGGATGGACCATTTGAGGCGTAGCCGCGGCCATCATTTGGATGAAATGATCTTCAGACATTAAATTATATCGACCATACTATCGATTCAAAGAAAGATTTCATGCATTTTTCGGAATTTTATGTTTTTTTTTTTAATTTCCGATATCTCTTAAAAAATCACTCGTTAGCATGAGGAGAATTTTACACAAACATCTTGAATTAATCGTTACAAGGTGACAAGGTCCATTTGGCTCGGCTCAGCAGTTATTGAAGGCGCACGAACATCCGCTGTGTTCCATAATTAATGGGAATGTTTTCTCTTACTAATAAAGGCATAACACATGTACAAAAATTTAATTTTATTCTTTTCATTGAATTTTTAAAAAGAAATTTGGCCCAATCTGTACTAGTCGTTGTATATGGTCGTTAACTCTGAGCTACTAGGTTAGTTGACCAAGTCATGCCACAACATTCGCCAAATTGTTGTCTGCGAAAGCCTAGTTCTTGTGCACGCGGAAATGATTACTTGGGACTCTTCTGCACGCTATCCATGAACAGCGGCGATATTTTTGGCAGATCTTGTGTTTCTTTTACATACGGGTTATGGAAGGTTTTATCACGACACAGGGCTATTCGAATTTATCAACCGTTGCGGCGAATAGTCTTCTCGGAAGGAAGATTATGGCGACCGTATAAAATGGGCGAAGCTCACGAAATGTTGCTCGGACAGAAGACCCACTTTCATAATTTAATTTAATCATTTACCCATGTTGTTGAACGGTATAACTCTCCATGTTAAAATGGAAGACAAACTAAATTACAGTCATTTTGACAGGTGTTGCTTCAACAATATGGACAAAATCAAGTGTCAAAGTTCAGAAATTCAGCTTGTTAATTTATTACGAATTCAGACAACAAAGGACTATAAAGTTTTTAATTAAAATTTTTTATTGACCTTACCGCCTCTCGGAAAAAAGTACTGATATAATTAACAATAACGATTTTTGGTTATAGCTGTTAATGAACACTAATCCACATGAAATAAGCTTCACGATAGGGTGTCATGCACTTTTTGCTTTTCAACCGAGGTTCTGCTCGCCGGTCTCGCCAGGGTCGTCCTGAAGAAAACACGAAACTTCAGAGTAAAAGGTCTCCAAACCTTATTACAAAATCTTTATTGAAAATAACTCTTAAATTTATAACACACAATATTCTGCTACTAGTATTTCACTTAATTCGGGTAATTGAATGATCCACGGGCATCAACTCTTCTGGATTCTGGTCTCGGTGTCTCGTATCGACTGTACTGGTTACTGATGATTCGGATCTGGTACTTGATTACGGGTATTCTGGTTTCTGGTAATTCGGCTCCGAACTGATCCTATTATTCGGATGTCGGGCTTATGGCGGGATCTGACGGTGCAATGCCCCTGGTGGCACTTAATCGGCAGGTTCGACTTTGGGAAATGAATACTGGCCTCGTAATTCCGTCATCTGTAGGTCATAAAGTACCTAGTAAAGAAAAATAGCATGCTCGACTATCCAAATTTGGCACCTTACAATTTTTCAACACTGCTTGTTTTAAAGATTGAGAACAAAATTCTTGTAGTTATAAGGAACATTTTTATAATTCTACATAATAGCAAGTTCATGCAACTCAGCCGTCCATTTTAAAAAAAAAAATTTTTTTGAGTAGCAAAAATGTGTTCAATTCCTTTTAAATTGAAATAACTCGATTTAGAAATTGAATGATCATATATTGGACGCACTCAAAAATGCAGCGAAGTACTAAAGGTGTCTTAAAATATGCAAGATTTGGCTACCATCTATACCCCCAAATCTAACTCTTTTATCTGAGCTGGTGCCCTATTAATCATTTCAACCTGTTAAATAGAATTCAAAATAGAGTCCTAAGACATATAGGAGACATCCATTACGGAAACTTTTATTTTTTGCTTGAACACGATCGCAACGTCTCCTTTTAGTTGAGTTAGTACGATGTTAAAGCTGTAGTATGAAATTAGGTTAAAACGAGGATTTTGCAAATTTTAATCGAATGTATAGCATCATACTTTCTCTCCCATTTTATTAAAGTTCAAATCATCGAATACCTATTTTCATTTTTTAGTATCGTACTAAGTTCATATGACTTTTTGAAATATAGAAACGACAAAAAAGGTATTTTTACTTAATTTTTTGCACGAACCGTCATTGTTTTAGGCGTGTTCAGAATCAATTTATAAAAAATTTTCAATTTTGCTTTAGAAAATCGGTTGTACCGTTCTTGAGAAAATCAAAATTTAAAAAAAATGGTTCCGTGGGAAGTACCAAAAATAACCATTTTTTGTAAATTTTTTTTAACCATTTCCTAGCTTCAACTAATTTAATTTTTTTGATTTTTTTTAAACTCTGGGACAGACCAAATATTTATAAAATTTCGAAAAAAATCGTATGGCAGGTACCGTTATTTTCGGTCTTAAAAAAAAAAGAAAAAAAAAATTAAAAATACTACACTGAAAATAAATTCCTAGGTAATATTGACAAAAACGTTTTGTTGACCTTTAACAAAACAATTTTATCGTTTTGATAAAATTTTTGTCAATACGAAAGAATGATTTTGTTGATTTCACAAAATTTTTATAATCCAGCATGATTTTTTGTCAGTTTAACAAAATATGCACTACAAATAATATTGTCAGTTTAACAAACCAAGTTTTGTTAATATAACAAAATAAAACAGAGATTTTTGTCACATCGACAAACTTTTTTGTGATGTTAATAAAATGTTTGTTGTATCTACAAAAAATCTGTTTTATTAATGTTTGTCAATATCACAAAGTTTTTGTTAATTTTTTTTTGTCAATTTAACAAAAAATGAAAACATTTTTGTTAAAATGACAAATATTTTGTTTTGGGGTTGAATTATTTTGTAATATTGATAAAATATTATTATCAGATAGATAAAACTATTTTGTAAGAAAACCGAAAAATTTCCTTTGTGTATGATATAGTTCACACTTGGTTTTTGTTAAAAAATCGATGTAAGATTAACTGAACAAAAATTGCGTATTGTTTATACGCCCTCACAGATGGTTGCATGTGAGATCGTAGGGACGAAACGCCAATTTTTGTGGACTTAAATCCAAAAAAAAAACTATTTTAACAAAATTAATTTTGTTTTTTTGTGGATTCAACAAAAGAAATTTGTAAAATTGACAAAATATTTTGTTGAATTGACAAAATATTTTGTTGAATTGACAAAATATTTTGTTAATTTAACAAAATATAACAAGAAATTTTTGTTAATTTAACAAAATATTTTGTTAATGTAACAACCCAAGTAACATCGTTGGAGCTAAATGTTATTTAAATGTTCTTAAATTGCTCTGAGAGTTAAATGCAAGGCTCTAGCTCTATTTCAAAGCAGATTGCAGCTCTTGGTAAACGAATATAAGAATCTAGCTCTGTATTAGAGTTTCTTAACAATCTTTAGCTTCGTTACGTTTAAAAGCTTTCTGCTCGATAAATATGCTCCATAATGTTTTTATCAGCTGTCGGAAAGCATAAATTAGCATTTTGATACTTAACTCTTTAAAATAGCTCTTTAACAGCAAAAGAATTTTTGAAGTGTTATTTAAGAGCTGCAAGCTATATCTTCATGGATGTTTAAGAAAATGGCGAATATTTAAGAATTTTTATAAAACAGAAAAAGAAAACTATTTACAGTGATGTGATGACTGCATTTTGAAAAGAATCGTGAAAAACACAGAAGCTTTATCCAAAAAAGTGCACGAGCCAAATAAATATTTTTTTCTCAAGTTCAAAATTAAAATAAAAAAAAATTATTATCCACTTAAAATAAATTATTTTAGAAGAGCGTTGTAATATTTCGAAGTACAATGTCAACATTTCTGATAAAAATGAAGTCGCACTTAGAAATCACCCCGCATTGAACGTATCATGGCTTTTAATTATTACCCTTACTCATTTTTCTATTTAAATACATTTTGATGCTAAGATGATTTACCAATACAAGTAATAATTTCTCTTCGTGTTCAATAGTATGATTTGTATTTACTAATACTAATAGAAAATAAAGTTTATAACTCCACGTAAAAGCACGCGGCTCTTTTGCAGTTTTAGAGTGTATATTAAAGCTTTCAGCTGACAAAACATACTTACAAGCACTATTAAGGAGCTAAAAAGTGCTCTCAAACTCAATGAATTAGCTGGAAGTGGGCTCCATGTTTGCTCTAAAGGCAGATCTAGAGCGTGTTTTTGAATAAACGAGCTCTAAGATATGCTCTGAAATACAGCTAAAAATGTTTCTTGGGAAAACAATTTTGTTAATTTGACAAAACAATTTTGTTAATTTAACAAAACAATTTTGTTAATTTAACAAAAAATTTTTGTTAATCCGATAATAATAAAAAAAACAATACCACTAACAAAAAAATTGTTAATACAACAAAAGAATAATTGTTAATATGACAAATTAATTTTGTAAATTCTACGAAATTTTGTCATATTGACAAAATATTTTTGTTATTTTAACAAATTTATCTGTTAGCATAACAAAATAATTTTGTGGATACAACAAAATATTTTTTGTTACCTCAACAAAATTCTATAATTTTTGTCAATTTGATAAAACTTTCTGTTGGACGTATATTGACAAAATTTTTGGCAAATCAACCTAGTGTAATGGTTGACGAGGCAGTCTTCAGTTCTTACGAACAAAATTTATTTCTTAGCCCAAAAGGCCGCTTATATCTCCGAGCATCTAAATGCACGATTATAAAAATTGATTGAGTCGTGGTTAAGGTTTTAACTGGACTAATTTTATTTTCTAAATTTTCTTCTATTTATACTTACAACTAGTTTTACAAAATATCATTTTCAATACATATTCTTATCCTACTTCTTTATTGATTTATTTATACTGTCCCACATGACGTAAGAATTAAATGTCCACTTGACAAAATACACCTTCGGTTGTATTTCCTCATAGGCATTCCGAATGCTCAGTCAATGTGTCGCATATGATTGCAGTCATAAGCAAAAATCGATCTATGCACTTGGCGCATAGTGACCGAACATGCTTAGAGTGTAATATAGCTTGAACCAATTCAGTTGGCCAACGGCCGGTTGCGCAGAGAGAGGATTTAAGAGAACAAAAATGGTGCACAAGCTATTTAATGAGTAAACATTTTTCCTTAAATCTTACAGTGCCTAACTCAACTTTGCTTTGACAAATAGTTTAGGGATTATTGTTTATTTCTATGTTTTATGGTTTGTGGCTTAGCAACAGAAAGGTTCCGGGGGCGTTATGTTTATATTTATTCTATGGTGTTAGTGTTTATTTGATATATGTATTTATAATTTTTTGATCTGTGGGGTTTTGGGATTAATTGTAGATTAGTGTTAATTAGTTAGATTAGTGTTTACAAGTTTTTTTTTTTACCTACGAGTTTTTAAGAATTTATTTTACCTTAAAATAATTATTATAAATGTGTACTTCAGAGATAAGTATGAAACATAATAATAAAATAAAAATAATATAAATAAGAATAATATAATTTAAATAATAAATGTTCATTTACATATATGTACTTAGTTTTAAGAACTAATGTCGCTTTCATAGTCGGTTGAAGAATCGTCACCTGGATTAATTATAATTGAATCCGAAATTGTGTCCCACATCAGGTCGTGAGAAAAGTATTCTTCCTCAGTTCTTATGGCTTTTTCACACACTTTTCGCCAGTCTTCAGCCGTTATTTTTGAAAATTCCTCCTCTGCTAATTTTTGAACATCCAATAAATTGAATGTTGTGTTTCGTGAACTTACTCTTGCCTTGACAGTTGCCCAAATATTTTCAATGGGATTGAGATCTGGATGATAGGGTGGTAAACGTAGAACCTCATGTCCCATGCCGTGAATGATATCGTCAATCTTATGCTTTGGGTTGTGTGTAGCTCGGTGTCCTTTTATTAGCTCATACAGTTCAAGTTTCAACATCTGTATAGTATGCGGAATATTCTTTTCGTTTAGCCATTGTATCATCTCGGATTTCTTGCTAGCAGAAGTAATTTGATTTTCTTCTAATTTATTGTGGTACGAGGCGTTGTCCATTACAATAACTGAAGGTTCCTCCAAGTTATTCAAAACTTGTTCTTGGATCCATTTGCAGAAATTTTCGAAGTTCATGTCGTCGTGATAGTCTCCGGTTTTCGTTCCAGATTTGAATAAAAGTAAGGAGTTTTTCACGAAACCTTTGTCACCACCTGCATGCGCCATCAGCCTCTTTCCCTTTGAAATTGGCGTCTTCAACCCACTGCTACTATCATCAGTCCAAGCCCGTGGCCTTGTATGTGAGCTATGAATATAGCTTTCGTCCAAATAAATGATATCATATCCTCTTGTTCTGTATTCCCGGATTTTTCTCAGATACTTCACTCGCATGAGTTTAATATCATTTCTTTCACAGAGAAGTTTCCGGTTGTTTTGAGTTTTTTTGTAGCTAAATCCGTTTCTTCTTAGAATCCTGTTGAGAGACGTAATACTTAAGTTAAACTCCAGATCTTCCTGTACTCGTTGTCTCAACATTTTTAAGGATATCATCATTTTTTCCTCCTGGTGGAAGTTGTGCATTATACGCTGAATAGCTGCGATGTTAAATTTGTCTAGTCCAGTTTTCCACTTCGTATGCTGCACTTTTTTATTTGGTGACTGTACAACTCCAGTCTCTTCGTATTCCTTAATAATCCTTCTGATTGAACGTTTAGAAATTCCAGTAGTTTCCACTGGTGCGTTGTTGCGTAACTCACAGGATTTTCAAGAAACGAATTCTTTGCTTCTTCCAGTTTGTCATTATATATCTTAACAACTATCTTACGCGCCTGGCTTCCAATAGGTTTTCCTTTTCTGAATGGATCCATTACAATTTCTTTTAAATGTATTTCAATGTATTATTCTTGGTTGTTTTTTATTAAACTGAATTGCAAACCAAAGCAAATATCATTTAAATACGTTAATTCCCTCTGATGCAAAAATTGTTCAAACTCGTAAACACTAATCTAACTAATTAACACTAATCTACAATTAATCCCAACCCCACAGGTAAAAAAAAAAAATATATCAAATATACACCAACGCCATAAAATAAATATAAACACAACGCCCCCGGAACCTTTCTGTTACTAAGCCACAAATCATAAAACATAGAAATAAACAATAATCCCTAAGGTTTTTGTCATTAATCCTATGTCGCAGCTCGCAGGTAGTTTTTTTTGTCTGACCCAATTGCATTTTGCAATAGACTTATTTTTTTTATTATAGGTGCACTGAAATTTGTCCCAGTAATAAAAACAAAAATTATTAATTTTATTTTTTCGAAGTAAAGTTTACACCTAAAAATCTTTTCCTTTTATCTCACCAGAGATGAAATAGTTTTTTAGACATCAAGCTATGAAAGAAAAGTAAACCATGATCATATCTTATTCAAAGAAAGTCCATCACTGGAAATTCATTTCTATTTTACTCTGAGCGAAGCTATAAACAAAACTCACCCTCCTAAGTGCTTCAGTATGATCGCAGCAGCGTCATTGACAACAACGCCGGCATGTACATCTTTTTTTTCTTTTTTTCAGTGATTTTTCTGTCTCTTTAAGAATTAAAGAGTAGAGCAAAGAAATTTAAAGAGACCTGCGCAGTAGAATTGCCAACTGAATTGGTTCAAGCCAGGGATGGAAAATTCGGTACAATTGTACCGAATTCGATACAATTGAATTTGTGCAAGTACAAAAGTACAATTCGTCTCAATTCAGTACAATTTCAAAATTTCCAATTTTATGTATTTCACAAAAAAAAAAAAAAAACACATAAAAGGAAATTGAATACATCATCCTGGCCTGAACGCATTCATTTTCATACCAGAACAATAAGTCTCAGCTGTAAGCTCTTATAACTCTTAATTACAGTTTTTGTTCACTTCTTGATGGCGTCTTGCTTTTCTGGCTCTTTATCGATCAGCTTTTTTTCAGACATCGCATCGTTTTGTTTACTAACCACTAAACTGTAAACTTGTGGATAAGATTGCGGTTTTTCGGCTGTGCATTTTTAAGATATTAAATTTGTGAACTTAAGTTTTATATTTCAATTTTTTTGTTTAAGCTGGTGCCGCAAAAATGGATGAGTAAAAGATTTAGTTTCGTCATTACAATACAATACAATAGTTATGCACTTTTAAAATGAAGATAGTGGCGCAAAATTTTAAACAGCCTTTTATTAAGTTATTTGTATGATACTACTTAACAATTTGCTAACTTTAAAGTAGCTTACTAACTCATTCTTAATTTTAAACATTTTCTAACTAGTATCGTAATAAAACAATTTTCTTAATAAATTGCTTCAGAACCCACCTAAAACAATGACAGCTCTTACAAAAAAACTAAGTAAACAGACGTTTTATGGCTTTTGCAAATAGCATGATACTAAAAAAATAAAATAGGTATTCGGTGGTTTTAACTTTAATAAAAGGGTAGAGAAAGTATGACGCTATATTACCTATTAAAATTTACAAAATTATCATTTTAACTTAATTTCATGCTAAAACTGCTTTAACATCGTAGTAATTCAACTAAAATTTTGCGCCAGTATTTTTTTCTGTGAAGCTATTTATATTTTTTATAAGAAGACAACCTGATCATTTCTGCTTTGATTTTTTTTTTAAATAAAATACTTTGGAAAACTTTTAAATAGTTGAATTATTATTTTTTTTTTATACAAAATTCTTTTTCGGTACAATTTACATCATTTCAGTACAATTTTATTCCAGATTTCAGTACAATTGAAAAATTTCGTTTTCCATCCCTGGTTCAAGCTATACGATCAGTTCAATACACGATCGTATCGCTTGGTGACGGCTGATGATTAAACACAATTACATGTAGGTCGATATGCGTCGAGTTCATGAATGTTTACATTATTATTGTTTTGATTTTTATTGTTTACATTTTTTATTAATTGTTTTGGTTCTGTTTTTATTGTTTACATTTATTAATTGTTTTGGTTTTTGGGTGTTACACACAACACTAGATTTTATCATATATACCTAGATTTTATTTTCAGTGTATCTACCAAGTTAAAAGAGCCGAGCCGTTTAGGTTGTAGTCGAACATACAGACAGAATTGTGAGATCCACTTTTATAGTCTTCGCTATCATCGTGATGTCAACTTTGATCAAAATCTCGAGTTCGATTTTTTTTCCCAATGCATATTTTGCCTTATAGTACCTTAGAGTCGCAACTAAAAATACTTGCGTAAATGTGTGAAATATTCAGCTGTTCGTCAAAGGTCAAAGTCAACTCATAAAAACTGTTTATAAAAAATGTATTTGACTTGATATTTTAACTTAAAAAGTTAGAAGCAACTTTAAATGACATAGAGCTTTTGTGAAATGTCAAATTAAAAGTCACAATCGATATTTCCTTAGGTTATCAGGAGTGGAATCGGCTAAGGTGATAGTTGTTTGTGATTGTCATTTTGACAATCGCTCTCTCTATATTGCTTTATTGATATGATGGAGACAGCTATAGTCAAAATGACAATCACAATCAACTATGACTATAGCCGAATCCACCCCAGGTTTATTTCTTTTCTTTCCGCATCAATTTCGTGAGATATAGTTTTATCAGGTCTGTAAAAAGTTTTTCCCATACAAATTACGACAGCTCGTTTCTGCGGAGATAAAATTATCTGGTTTCCTAGGTTTATCAGAATTTTCCGCGTTTACATGAATACCCTTATTATTTAAATTTTTGTATCTGAATCAGTGGGTTGAAATTTGACAGAAACAACTAATCCAAAAATGTATTCTGTTGAGTATATCTATAGCGTTGGTCCCGAGAGGAGTTTTATCTTAATTTTAATAAAATAAATAAATATGTGGCCAACGGCTCGTAGAGAACCCCAATCTAGTACTTTACAACTCTCATTATTCCTGTGTGCATGATGCTGACAGACATGAACGAGACCTACAAATTTCTGCCTTAACCAAAGCATTTTCCATGACAAAAGATTTGTACTCCTGGAGGATTTGTCACAACTTTGTAAGAGGCAGTCGCCTGAAAAAAACATTTTCTGTTTGTATATATTTAGGGAGCAGCGACTGGGGATACAACCCGTATCACCACTCTGGCGTGACAGTGGAACGTAATAATTATTATGTAAAGGAGTCTCGACTTAAATTTTTTATTTACTAAAGAGAAAGTTAAAAGGCACACAAAATCACCACAGTTTACAATAAGGGTTGTTTATCATTATCATTAAGATAAAACAGAAACTACTCCGAAAAATTAAGTTCTTTCGACAATACTTCTTAACTGAGCTTGTAAAGGGCTCGTTACAAATTACAATTTGGAAGCTGTCTTCGTGTGTTAAACCAATCATTGACAATTTGACAAGTAGGTTGTGCCTAAGGGAAATTATGTATGTACATTGTACATACATATATTTCAACACAAAGGAAAACAGTTTCCATAATGCCCACTTACACAAACAAGAAAAGGTATTGTTAATAAACCTTTTTAAGGCTTGAGGCGAATGAATATCCTCTTTCTTCAAAAAGTCTTACATTTTCTTATTTGCCTTTGACCTATTTTTCATTTTTAATTATTGTCAATTGACAGGGCTAGTTAACTTTCTCTGGTAATAGACTGCAATAATTAAAGTTAAATAAGTTTTCATAACCTCAAGCAATTCGTAGAACTTCAAAGTGTTCGTAGGTATCTTTTATGAAGGCAATGGAAACTAGAGAAGTTCATTTCCTTTTAATTATGGAAATGCTTATCCGGATGTCATTTGGTGGTGAGATAACTACTTAATGTCTTCGAAATGTAACGAGAACTGCAATACTTGAAAAGTAATTGTGAATAATAGAAAATTAGCGAAACCATCAACAATATACATTATTTTAAGAAGTTTGCTGCTTCAAGTGAACAAGTGTTTTCGTAAGAGTACGAGATAACTTTTTGACTCAAAGGAAACAGTCAATGTTACAAAGTTAGACCAAAAAAAAAAAATGTACAAAGCAAATTAATACTTACTCACCTAAGGGGAACGCTCGGATGGCCTGCCTGCGGAACTTTTTAAGTATGGAGGAGATGTCCTGATAGGGTGCATGCATCAGCTCAACAACCAAGTGTAGGAGGAGGAAAGTATGCCCGAGGACTGGTCAAATATCTCCATATGCCCAATCTACAAAAAAGGCGATCCTATGTCCTGTAAAAACTACAGGGACATATCCATGCTTAATGCTGCCTACAAGATCCTATCCACCGTACTATGTGAGCGTCTAAAACCTTTCTGGAACACTATGATCGGCGCGTACCAGTGTGGCCTCAGGCCAGGCAGATCAACGATAAATCAAATCTTCACATTGAGGCAAATCCTGTAAAAGACCAACAAATTTCAAGTCGAGACCAACCATTTTTTCATCGACTTCAAAGCCGCATATGATAGCATTAGTCACCAAGAGCTTCTATTGGCGATGTCGGAACTCGGAATCCCAGAAAAAAACTGATCCAGCTATGCCCCATGACGTTACAAAATACGCGGTGCAATGTGCAAATGGGTAACAGCTCATCCGAGCTATTCCAGACGTGTACAGGGTTCAGACAAGCAGATGCAATATCATGTGATTTCTTGAAGCTAGTTCTGGAGCAGATAAATGCGCAAGAGGTCTTCCCAACTGCTTGGCTATGCGGACGACATTGACATCACCGGCCGCTCCAAGCGAGCTGTGCTGGAAGCATTCACAGCTATTGATGAACATGCGAAACGCGTTAGGCTTGAAGTGAATGAAGACAAAATAAAGTATATGCTATCAATAAACAAAGCCTCAGCTGCCCATCGCTTAGGACAAAACGTCACTGTTGGTATCAGTAATTACGAGGTAGTCAAGGAGTTCACCTACCTCGGAACAAACATAAATTTCATGAACGACACCATATTCGAAATCCGACGCAGCATTACCCTAGCGAACCGCTGCTACTTCAGTTTGGCCAAACAAATGGTTTCAAAACTCCTTTCTCGAAAGATTAAGTGCACGCTACAAAAAACCCTAATTTTACCAGTCCTACTCTACGGCGGCGCCGAGTGCTGGACAATAAGTAAAAGAGGGGAATTGATACTGTGCGCTTTCGAGAGAAAAATCCTTCGGCGAATATTTGGTCCTATATGCGAACAGGGCGAATGGAGGAGAAGATTCAATCGTGAATTATACGAGCTGTACCAAGATGTGGATGTAGTCCAAAGAGCCAAAACATGTCGACTACACTGGTTCGCTCACATCGAGCGAATGGACAACAACGCTTCAGCCAAGAAAATCTTCGAATCTCAGCCCCCAGGTTCGAGACGACGAGGAAGACCGAACCTCCACTACAGTGACCAGGCGGTTATAGATGCAAGAGCGCTTGGTCTCGACGACTGGAGGGAGCTCGCTAGGGATCGCAACCGATAGAAGACCACAATATCTCAGGCAGATAACCTCCATGGATCGGGAGCCGGATAAGTAAGTAAGTAAGGTGACGCTATAGTCCGGGAGACTAGGGCCTAGACCAACAAGCTTCTCCAGCTAGATCAGTCTCCAGCTAGCTGTCTAGAAACTACAACTGGAGAATTTCAACCATCAACGTTTCGAAAACTACATTCACTTTAGTAAGAATAGCCTAAGAATAATAACAGGTATCCTAATTGGACACTTCTAACTTCAACTAAGAAGACACTTAGGTTTAATTGGTTTGATAAGCAGGGCCACATGTAGATTCTGCAACATGCATGAGGAAACACCGGACCACTTCTAGGACGATGTTGTCCTAGGAAAAACCATCTGGGACAATACCAGGTGAAAGAGAGCGAGCTATTCTCTCTGATGGTGCCCCAAATACTAAGATTTTTCAGAGCGATACATTTAAGGAAGAACTATCATCAAGTTGGGGCACAGCAGTCGCAGTGCAATACCCCCAATACATAATCTATTCATTTATAGCTGTCTCTTGTTCCGCACTCCAAGCTGGTTGAGGTTAGAGTTGGGCAATTTAGTTCATTTGAGTGATCGATCAATTTAGTTCAAAACACGCTACTGAACTAGTTCGTTCATTTTAGTTCAATTTAGTTCAGTTTAGTTCAGAATAGTCCATTTCATAAAGAATAAGAACAAAACCTTAGCTTGCGAAAACTGCATCCAAATTCGAGTTAAATTGAAGGATTTTACATTTAAGCCAAACACCAAGTTAATAAAAATAAATATTTTATTTCCCATAAACAAAAATATACATAAACAATTTGTTTTGTATCACAATATGTACTTCATCATATTATTATATTGAAAAATGATATCTATTATTAGGCGTGTTTTTTTTTCGCAAGTCCATAAAGAGTTGTAGACAAAAACGACATCGGGACTAAGCGCTTTATATGCAAATGCAACAACTACTTAAATCTATACAGAATTAGCTAAGACCAGATAATTTTCGAGACTTAATCTAAGACCCGATAAAAATGGTGACGCCAAAATAATATTATCTATACATATGTTTATCGATAATTTGTTCAGAGAAGTCAAAAGTGACGTTTTTGGATGCTGGAGCTGGTTATGTCAATACAGCTGACAAATGCCATAGCGTACACTGTGCTTCCAGCTATTTGGAAAAAAGCTCCTTAATCCCGATGTCGTTTTTTTCTACAATTCCACTAATAATCTACTTATTTGAATGCAAAAATACCAAATTTTTGACATTCTCTGGGTTCACCAATGTTCGTCTGTCATTAATTATTTGGCCAATTGCTGAGAAAACATGGAAAACGCATGGAACCGAAGTAGCTTGAATACAAAATCTTTTTAAAACGTAATTGTATATGTATGAGGATATAATTAGTACGCCGCCGCACAGTGTGTGATTTCGCTAATCTAGCGGAATTAAATTAATGGCGCTTATATTTTATTTTTTTTCGTCATTTTCTTTTTGCAGGATTAATAATAAATTACTAAGAAATGAAATTTAACAGTAAATATGTATATTCATAAATCATATTTTTTTTAACCGAGCTTTGAAAGTACCCATTTTTTTTACTAAGGTAGGTCCATTTTCAAAATTGAATAACATGCACAAAAAAACAAACTTTTTGATATTTTTTTGTGTAGTATTCATTACAAAAAACTACAAAATAATTGAAAACATCAATTATTTTTATAGTTTGTCAATTTAAAAAAAAAACGAGCTCTAAAAACATACCTGTTTTTTGCACTGTAGTGGGACATTTGGAAACTTAATATAACTATAAACATTAATAATAATTAATAATAAAAGATTTAGTTACCTTATTTAAAACATAAAATGAATATTTTATTATAATTTCGTGAAATTTTTACGAAATATCCGCATTTTTAATTTATTTTTGTCCCAAAAATATAAAACATCGTTTTTAGGACCAAACTGTTAAATTTAACTACTCTTTATTCATTATAATATTAAACTAGCTGTACGCGCAGTTTGTCCTTCTAATTCTTCTCATGCTTTAAACTAAAGACAATTATATATACAAACATATATATTATATAAACAGCCTAGACTTCCAAGATAAACGACCATTCTAAATATAGATGAATAAATTTTTGATTAGTTTTGGATATTACATCTTTTATCTAAGCTTAAAAACTTTACATCTTTAAAATATTTTTGTAGTTTTATATGAGAATTATATCATTATGTATTTATTTGTTTAATAATTTATATTTCGTTTACAGCATCGTCATCATCTTCATCATTGTCATTATTACTGTCATCAGATACATTGGAACTTGAAAAGGACATTTCTGAATCCAATAAAATCTTTCGCTGGTCGTTCTATACTGCGCGGTCTAGGCGTCTAGGATTCGTCGACCTTTTAGATCCTAGCAACTTATTCAATTTATCTGAAAGGGATAATTACTTTTCAAGCCATGTTTCATTTGCAGCTAGAAATTTTGGAAGCCTTCGGTAGCTACTCTTCCATTTTCTATGTCTATTTTTTTGCTTAAACAAAAATTTTTAGACTTCAAAGGCTTTGATCTTCCAACTTAACATTGTGTTTTTCTATTATATAGTTATAAATGACGTTATTTCTATTCCGCATTCTATTATGATGCCAAATTTCAAAAATTTTACGATTTTTCATGCTGTACATATCATTGAAAATTAAATTAAAATGTATGAGTGCCGCAAATATTCAAAGCCAAATTTCACACAATTTGATAGATAGTGAATTAACAGTTATAAAAAAAATTATTTCACGAAAGATACACGAGGATACATTTTTAAAACTCAACTTAAAAAAAAAAAGTTCGAATTAAGACTTCTCAAATTGTGTTTTCAAAATGACTTGCTTACATTTTAAGTTATGCATTAATTCTTACCTTGCAAGATGCTCAGGACTCTAAAAAATAAATTTCCAAACTTTGATACTTTATAACTTTTATCACTGAGACACACGTTTAATTGCAAGATCAAAGAAATACTCAGTGATTTTTTCGAATATAAACAAAGGCTTCACTTTCAGCGAGGTACCTCTTTGTTAATATATGGATGATTAAAAATTTTAACGCCATATTAAAAACCGGTTTTCTATGAATCGTATTGCTAACTTTAATTATATATTTGAAGCAAGAAAAAAATTAATAAAGTTCCGCTAGATTTGTCATTTTCCACACTGTGCGCCGGCCGGTCGTCCTACCATTTGAGAGGATCCATGCCTAGAAAGAAGACAAGGACAAACGACAAATGATGGAAATTCCCTATAGATAGGAACTTATTTCATCCACAGAAAACATAAAAAGAGATTATTGAGTTAGGTGAGTATGAGCAGTTCTGCGTTCTGCCATGTCATAAATGACTTCTGTTGTCTCTGTCTGTAAATGGGTCCAAATGTTATTAAATAGAAGAAAAATGTGAAATCGAAAAATATACTTTCCCGCTCTTCGAGAACTAAATGAACTAGTGAACTAAGTATGTGAACTAAGTTCACTAGTTCACTTAAATGAACTAGTTCATTGAACTAGTTCGTTCGCGAACTACACAAGCCTAGTTGAGGTGCTCTCACACCTTCCTCTCGCTCTACACTCACGTCCGTCGAGATTGGATTCGAAGACTTTGCCGGCCGAAGCTTTGGATTCCATTCGCTCTACAGCAGGACCAAGTCAGTCGTTGAACTTTTATTCGTTTGACTAGAACAATTTTGCTCCACTCTTTGCATATAGGACCAAAAATAACGGGGAGAATTTTCCCTCGCAACATCCTAAAGCGTTCTCGTCCAGTTTTGATAAGATCTATACCTCTGCACCATATAAAAGGACTGGGATGATGAAGGGTCACATTGGAGCCTCGAGAGAGAGAGAAGCTACTCAATTGCCTTCTTAGTTCAAAGAAGCAGCGATTAGCAAGGGTTTTTCTAAGTTTGACCTCAGCGCTGGTGTCAATGTCTGAATTAAATGTGACACTTAGGTAAAAAGAGTACTTAACTACCTCAGTTATAGCTCTCTATGGTGACGTTCTGTCCAAGACGTTTTGGTGTTGGATGTCCTTAATATACTTGGTCTTGCTTTCATTGACCGCTAAACTCATTTCTCGTCTCAATACTCAAAAACACTCCACTCACATCGCGCTTTGTTCTTCCAATTATGACAATATCGTAGGAGTAATTGGACGGACTATTAAAAAATTGTGCCTTGACGCGGAAGTTTTGCACAATTCTTTCCAGAAGAACTCGTATGAGAGGACGTACCGTTGCATTGTCTTAAACCTTTTTTGACATCAAATGCTTTGGTGAGATTTTTTCTGACCTTTATGGAGCAGCGTCCGTTCATCTTCGTCATCCTGCACAAACGGACAAGTTTGCTAGGAATACTATTTATTATTCGTCCTTATAAATGCTATCATACGCAGCTTTTAAAATCGATGAAAATGTGGTAGGTGTCGACTTGAAGTTCCTGGGGTTTTTTTTTCAAGATCTGCCTTTATTTGAATATTTGGATTTTACTGTTCTGAGGCTGCACTGATATGAACCTATCAGATTGTTTAGGAAAGGCTTCAGATGTTCACATAATACGGCAGAAGGCACCTTGTAATTTTTGAAATCCTGTGGTATCACAACGGCCCATATATTGGTCTAAGTGTGTTGGCCTTTTCCAGTCAGCAGCCACCTTAACCTAACCTAACTTAACCTTGTAATGCAATGTTCAGGAAAGTAATGCATCCGTAGATAGCGCAATTCAGAGAGTCTCCTTTCTTGAGGATCGGGTAACTAGTGCAATTCTGTTCGTCATGGCCGTTATACAATACTCTTTACATATTATCAGCATTGACTGCAATGTTCTCTTTACTGTCTCTGCAGGCTTCGGCTCCAGGATTGAGTACTAGGATGTTTTTTAACCTTTTGGTAAAGCTTTCAAATAGCTCTGGTCCTTATGTGAAGCGCCAATCTGTATGTCTCTTGTTTAGCTACAAGTGCTTGCCGGCACTCGTCGAAAAACCAGGAGTTGTGTTGGTCGTTTAAGACCCAGCACCTCAGTTGTGTCCATCTCTGATGGGTACTTGCCAAGGTTGGCACTGTTTCTCAATACTTCTTCTGAAGGGATTATAAGAGACTCAATCGTGAAAGAACACTTGGCTATCTCTTGCGATTGTAGCCGTTCAACATCGAACTTTCTTATTTTGGTCAGGGTAGCCGTACCTTGGTTACAACGAGGTAGTGGTTCTTCGAGTCGATGTTGGTAACTCGGAACAAACACAGGAAAACATTGCTATTTAAAATTAAAAATTGTATAAAAGGTAGAAGTCCCTAAGGTGTCAAGCAATCATTTTCACACTTAAGGAAACGAGTACAAATAAATATTGCTGAGGTATCACAAAAGTTTCTTTTATAAAATTCAGTATGTAATTCTATTTAAAAGTTGCATTACAAGTTAATGTGTGTTGATGGGGTCAATTGTGAATTTCAGAGGGATATAATTTTATATAATATATTTTACAAATTCTTCGAAAAGTCATTAAAGTCACAGCAAAAACAAAGTGCTATAAAATTATTTCCATTTCATTAATAATTCCAACAAAAATTTAATTATTTTTTGCAGTTTAATTATTTTATAATCATATCTCCCGAAATGCGCATCAAATTATTTATAGTCAGGAAGATTGCGTTGCGTTTTTGTTTTAATACTCAATTTATAGCAACTCGGTTAATTAATTTAATAAATATGAAAGATTTTTTCAACCAAATTGATATGCAATTTTAGCAATGTTCAGTCACTTAAAATGATTGAAATTCAATGTGTTTTTTTACCATCACCAATCGGTTAGATCCAACGAGAAGATTATTTATTTTAAACCTTAGTAAGATCAAATAAATCTGGTTAGTTGATTTAACTTAAATAGTCGTGTAGGTTAAACAACGTAACCGAACGTTTTGTTTAACCCAGAAGATTGTTTAATATTAAATACCTACCTCAGGTGTGCCACAAGGAAGCCATCTCGGTCCCCTTTTTTTCTTATTGTTCATCAATGACATACCAGACGTATTTTTAAATTCGAAGTGCCTTATGTATGCGGACGATTTGAAAGTCTTTCGTTGCATAAAAAATGAACAGGATTGCATTTTATTGCAAGAAGATCTTGAGAAGTTATCAAATTGGTGTTTTATTAACTCCTTAGACCTTAATATTGCAAAATGTCAAAGTTTAACTTTTTGTAGAAATCGTTCATCATTTAACTTCTGTTATAAAATAAACAATATATTTCTTTCAATTGTAACCGTAAAAAAGGACCTTGGTGTAATTTTTGACCAAAAAATGAATTTCTTAAAACACATAGATTTTTTAGTCGCCAAAGGTAATTCAATGTTGGGATTTATCTTGCGTAATTCAAAGGAGTTCTGTGATCCACTTACTTTGAAGTGTCTGTTTTTTGCTTTTGTTAGATCTACTCTTGAGTATTGTAATACTATTTGGAGCCCTTCGTATGAAGTTCACTCTTTAAGAATTGAGAAAATTCAAAAAAGGTTTACAAGAGTATTAGTGAAAAGGCTTCACTGGGAAATTGATATGCCTTCTTATGGAACAAGATGTAAGTTATTTGGTATCTTGCCTCTCTCCATTCGAAGAAATTTTTCTGAAGTCATGTTCATTCGTGACGTGTTGACTAATCATATTGATTGTTCCGATATATTGGCGTTAATTAATTTCAATGTTCCTGCGAGGATGCTTAGAAACCAATTGTTGTTTAAGATTCCATACCACAGAACAAATTATGCTGCCAATGAACCATTGTCTAGGTGCTTAACAGTTACTAATACTGTCTGCGATATGATCGATTTTAATTTAAGTAGGATTTCATTTAAAAATAATTTGCTTTTAATTTTAAGGAATCTTAATGGTGGCAATGTTTAATTATTATTATATGTAGATATTTTGTTGTTTCAATTATGTTATATTGTTATCTAGTAATCACTAAAGTATTGTAACTTTGTTTGATGAAATAAACTAAACTAAACTAAAAAAAATATGTTGAATTAATTAGGTGTAGTTATTTAATTTAAACAAGTTTAAAGTAAAACAAAAACATGGAAATTTCGAGTTATACCATTGTTTCTCGATTAACATAACTTAATAATATATAAGTTTTGCGATTAAACTAACATTCTTAGTTGTTTATTTTTAACAATTTCATTTAATTGACGTAACTACTACTTCTTGAAGGAACATACGCTCCACATATTTCACCAGAAACGGTGTTGTATTTAACCCACAGAAAAAATCCTCTCGGTTAGATTTTGTTTTTCTGCGAATTTGATACATAGCAAACAAAATTTAATATTAAATTTGTCATTTGATATTATTTTTCCATAAGCATTTTTAAAAAAGCTCATATCTCTTTAAAGATCCTTTTTAAAACTCAAACATTGTTCCTGCTGAAGGATCCTTCAAAATATTAAACCAACTATTCCTCGGCTTTTCTGTTTAATGTTCTGAGAACTCATTTGGGATCTGGTTTCTCCAAGCACACGATGTTTATATGTTTCGATGTAGTTTTTCTGGTTGAACAACAATCTTTTCAATATGGAGACTTTAAAAATGTTAGCACATTTGACTTAGTGCGTGACTTTGGATTGAAACTCGCTGTACTATATGCAAAATGTAAATGAGCCGGTCTGCTTTTTACCACATAACGTCAATCATCGTTTTGAGAAAAAAGAAGTTGTCGTTGTGGTCAGAACGGCAAAAAAGACTTTACTACGAAAATTATCTTGGTCCTTTAGCCTCCTGCAAACAGTTATCGAAAAACCTGCATGCAATCGGTATTGGTAATCAATCTGAAAAGCCACTGTTAACCACTCATTTATATGTAGATAACTTAAGAGTCCTGAATGTGAGTTATTTCGTAACGAAAGGCAACAATGCGTATCGGCTAATGGATGCTTGTCTACCTTTCTCAACGTTTTAGGTGGAGGGATACAGGGATCTAACCTTGGTCCGATCTTCTTCTCACTTTATATAAATGAGTTACAACAAGTTGCTAAACATCGTTTGATTCCTCTTTACGCATTGAAACTTAAGGAAACCATTGCGTTGAGTATGTAGGAATACCATTCAATCGATTCTCAGGAATTCTCAGGAAAAAAGTTTTTCAGGGGTGTACTATCTCTTGCGAGGAATTGACAAATCCATTATCTCTTCGTGTAGCATTTGTATGTGCTGGTCAACTATAGTTTTCAACCTTTAACGAAATTGATGCGCTGTCGAACTCTATACTCAGCAATATTACCAGTTTTCCTCGCATTGAAATTGTTTTAACGGGCGATTTCAATGTATATAATTCTTCTTGGCTTCGACATTCTGGTCAGACAACACCTGAAGGAAGGTATCTTGAGATATTTGCTGTGTTAAACCATTTAACGCAGCTTGTGAATGAGCCAACTCGGTTTCCCGACATTGACGCGGATTGCGCATGATTTGTTCCTTACCTCTGACCCAGATCAATACACTATTAGTGTACTAGCACTTCTAGGTATGTCGGACCACTGTGTCATATCAGTTAATTTCTCATGTTCCGCCAATCCAGTTAAAGAAAAAATACCAAAGAAAACTGTCTGGCAATATGAGAAAGCCAACTGGGACGGTCTCAACAATTTCTTCCGAAACTTTAACTGGTGACTATGCTTCCTAGATAGTGACGTAGATTTTAACACTGATATAGTGTTATGACTCCTCCTATTCTTGAGAGCGTAAATAGTTTTATGGGACGAATGTTCTTTCTCACTCGTGCAGTTGCAGGTCTTACAAGATCTTGAAATACACAAATCCGCTGGTCCAGATGGTATATCCCTTATTGTTCTGAAGAGGTGTTCTTCTACGCTGGCAAAACCATTGCGTAAGCTTTTCTATCTATCCTATTCCTCTGGACTCTTTCCGAGTGAATGAAAAACAGCATTTACCCAGCCAGTCCCTAAAAAAGAGAATCCTCTCCTCACCCAAAAATTACCGACCAATTGCCCTTACATCGCTTCTTTCCAAGGTCATGGAAACGCTGATTAATAATCAGCTTAAGTAATATCTTAAGAACGAAAGCTTCTTAATGACCGGCAATACGGCTTTCGTAGCAACAGGTCTACTGGTGATCTGATGGCATATCTCACCGAAAAGTGGAACAAATCCTTGCACCATTTTGGTGAAACCAAGGTTATTGCACTTGATATTTCTAAATAATTTGATAGAGTTTGGCATGAAGCTCTCTTATCGAAAATGCGTGCATTTGGCATCGATGAATGTCTTCTTCGTTGGATTAGAAATTACCTTTCAGGCAGGTCAATTCGTGTTGTTTTGGACGGTTTTAAGTCTGATATTCACAAAATAAATGCTGGTGTGCCCAAAGGCTCTGTTTTGTCTCCGACTCTCTGCCTCATCTTCATCAATGATCTCTTGTCTGTATCTTCTAATCCACTACATTGTTTTGCTGACGACAGTACCCTCAGCTTTCCAGATCCACATCCTTCATCTTCGGAAGTGGCTCTGCAACGGCTGCATATGATAAGTTCATTAAATTCGGATCTATAGACAGCATTGTAGAATGGAGCGTTAGAAACCGTATGGAATTTAATGCTTCGAAAACCCAAAGCTGTCTCCTGTCGGTCAAGTGAAATATTCCACCCCTGCCATCATCCATGGATGGCACTTGCATCGAGGAAACCGAAAAGCTTTATGTCCTTGGTATGTGTATTACCGACCATCTTTTGTGGCATGACCACATATTTGACGTTGCAAAAAATGCGGCGAAATGCTTAGGTTTCCTCCGAAGATGTAAGCAGTTTTTTTCCCCTTCTGATCTGGCTACAGTTTATAAGGCATACATTCGGCCTAAGCTCGAGTATAATTCCCATATCTGGGCAGGTGCTCCTAAAACTCACTTACACCTCTTAGACAGAATCCAAAACAGAGCCCTCAGACTAATTGGAGATAGGTCTATTACGGAAACTTTTGTTTCTCTCGAACACCGTCGTAATGTCTTTTGTCTTACTTTGTTTTATCACTTCTTCTATAAACAGTGCTCTAATAAAATAGCCAGTTGCATATCTCCCTTGAAACAATTTCGCCGTAACACTCGTCTTGCTAAGAATGCCCATCAGTTTACCCTTGAGTCTAATTTCGGGCGTACTGTAAAATACAGAGATTCATTCTTTAGCCGTACTACTAGAATGTGGAATACTATATCCCACCCGATTTTCCCGCGTCATTGTGATGTACAAGCATTTAAAACCAATGTGCATCGGCATCTCTTTTTAAATCCCCTCCTCATTTCCTAACCGCTCGCGCTTATTTATAACATTATAAGGGCATTCATAACCCCTTGAATCTGTGCTAATTATAAAAAAAAATCTCTTGCCGTTCGCAATCGGCTGAAAATTGTAGGTCCCCTCCATTTCTGCAAAGACGCACGCAGAAATGGTTGAGAGTTGTAAGTCAAAAGGCTTAGGCTCTAATTACATAAATACATAACTATGTGAATAGAAATTTCTTAGAATTCATATTTTGAAATTAATGTTAAGGCTTGCCAAAAAAAAAAGACTAATTTCATATCTTGTAAGCGATTTTTGAAATATTTCTCCTTTCTGTTTTACTGGTAGAGCTCACGGTTAACTCTATTACATGATTTCATTATATTATTAGCAACGTTGCTTCCTAGTCTTTTCAAACTACAGATGCAAAATAATTAGAATATGCTTGTTCCAATAAAAAACACAACATAGTAGTCGTAGCGTAGCTGTGGCGCGGCAAACTCCAACTAAGTACCACTAATCCATTATCACATCCTTTAGCCTATGGCCCAGTGCACCAACAAGAATCTGGTTGCAACGAATGGCCACCAACGCCGTCACCATCCCATAGATTGAAAATGAAAAATAATTGAATCAACCAACCAAACGTAACTGAAAATTCAATTAACCAAAATATTCAGCGAGGATGTGCATAAAATGTCCCTCGAGTAGGGACAGCTAGCTAACACAATATCTAACAATTCCAGGTCTTCGCTTTCAATCCAATTGGTGGAATAGTAAACACACAGAGTCGAACAACTAAACGCTTCAGTACATTTTCAATTTTAACACTTTCATCGAAACAGAGCTGAAAGCTTCAGTTGTTTGCATCTGACTCGAGATGGAGCTTAATTTTATGAAAAGTGCTGTGCGAAACAAATTCAATATTTTTGAAAATTTCCAAAATCGTTTAACAAACAAAATTCAGAGAAAAAAGTCTCAAAAGTTTTCTAAAACCAGATTTTGTATCTAAACTATTGGGAAGCTGCAGTAGTCTGAAGGCTGAATTATGGTCTCCGTGAAGTTTGTATACGTATAAGTCTCGCTGGCTTATAGCTTGCTAATTGTAGGTTAGGTACTTAAATTGCTATTGATTCATTCAAAATGTCCAAGATACTTAAAATTGTAAATTTTTCTCACACACAGTAGTGTAGGTAAATACATATATTTAAACTCTCAAATACTCACAAATAGTTCCGGCTTGTGCATGTGACTCGAATACGATTATTGATGCCAACTCCCTTTTGATGCTCGTCGAGAGATGCGATAGTGCTGCGATGTGTAAAAGTTCCTCAAACACCAATTCCAGTTCTTCGGGACTTCGTTCGTGTGAACTGCATAAAGTAGATAGAGCAAAGGTTAAAACGTAGAAAATATTATGTTAGTTATAAGAAGTCGACCAAAAAACAAAAAAGCTATAAGAATCAGCTAAAAAATTCGCTATACACGGAATCTGCTTGAAGCAAAGGACTCTAACAACAAAAATCGAATAAGTATAGGTACACAACATAACATGAAGTAAATATACGAGCACTAACATTTTTGCAGTAGGTACTTCATAGAAGCAAAACGGAGCCAAGAGGTTAGAGAAAATCTTAAAGTTCATCCTTCTTGTAAGGAAACTATTCCTGGAAAGAATACTATCAGGACCGGATTAAAGAATGAAGTTATCCTTATTGAAAGAAAGGTTGTTCGTTTTTATGTACTGGAGTGTGTATTATTCGTTTATCATAAGAACAATAATAGCGAAGTAGCATGATGACATCAATGTTATCTTACTGCTCAGGTTTTAAAAGAAAGAAAGAAATGTCTTCAATAGTCTTCAAAGAACTATAATTCATAATAACCACATACCTTAAGCTTTGATCATTTAAAAATTGCAGGACTTATTGTTATACGTTAGCAAGGCAATAGAAGTAACGTCTTACAGATGGAAAAAGTTTTCGAAAAACTGCTCTTGAAAAGGCTTAGAAAAATAATGGATGAAAGAAAACTAATCCAGAACCATCAGTTTGGCCTTAGAAATCAACATTCCGCGATATACTAAGTGCCTTGAATTACGGATGCTGTAGAAAAAGTTGCGCAAGCCTTTAACAAGGTTTGGACATGGGACTTGAGTATAAACTACATAGGTAAAGGTAAATTTGCCATACAGAGGGTCTTAATTTCAATTCTCAGCGACTGCAAAAATTAGTTTCCTGGGATGTACTGCGTCTAGCTAGGAGGCGACAGATCATCAAAGAGAATCTCTTGTCATGAAAAGTGCTGCTCATTAAGCGTTCGAAAAATCGACGGAAAATTGCAGGTCGCCTCCATTCCTGCTAACACACCCGAAAGGTTAAGAGTTGTAAGTCACTGGGTTTAGGCTTTCGATGATATATTCCCAGGCAGTACAACGAAATACTCAAATTGATATCCTATGCAACGAGCTGACTCTTTAGAGTAGTTTGCGACCAAAATTACTTATAACTTAAGAAAATTGATTGTATACGCTGACGACATTGCCATTGCTGTATCAGGAAAGCATCCTCAAATTCTAATAGAACTCTTGCAAGCCACTCTCAACAAGCTACTCAAATGGGCAGATCGTTGTGGACTAGGTGTTAATCCCCACAAGACTGAACTACATAGTTCTCTTCACAAGGAAATACAAAATTCCACAACAAGACTCTCCATCGATCAAAGGTGTTCCAGATGAAGCTAAGTACCTTGGTCTTATTTTAGATAAAAAAAGACTCAGTAGCTCTCTTTTCTTGTAAGAAAACCGTGGGGAACAAATGGGGCTTGTCTCCACAAATCACTCAGTGGCTCGACAGCGAATTTCTTTCAAACAATCAAATACAAGATGGCTTAACACTACCACTTGTTTGGCGACCAAACGAATCTGGCCCAAACTAGATTTGAAGCGGTCAAATTGTTTGTCTCAGATCGGCTACGTAATAGGTGTCATAACTGCACACTGTATTATAGGTAGACACGCCGCACGACTCGGTGTACTATCTGCAGGAATTGCTTGGACGAGGAGGAAGAGGAAAAAATCACACACCTCTACTGGTCTAAGTGTGTAAGATGCTTTAAATGACAGCCACTTTAACCAAACCTAACCTAACCTAAGAAAATTGAAGTCGGCAAGGGAGTGTCCTAAGACCAAAGTTGCATTTGTTATATGCTTGGGATACTCCAGTGGATATCAACTCTATCATGGCCACCTTTGCTGATCATACTGCGATATTGGTACCTGATGAATCCGTTACAAAGGCTACAGAATAACTGCAAAATGCACTCGATTGAGTTAAAGATTGGACGCAATAGTGGCGTATCAAATTAAACGAAACAAAAAAATCGGCGCATATAAACTTCACAAAAAAAAAAAAATAGATAAATGTTAATGTACCTCACGCCAACACTACCAAAACTTGCAGTAACTTTGGATGTAAAGCTTAAATGGTAAGAGCACATCGAAAAGAAAAGCGAAAAACTGAACTTAAAATACAGACAAATGTAGGTTACTGGTTACTAGGACAGAACTCTGTCTTATCTTTCCAGAAGAATATAATGCTATACAAGCAAGTGATGAAACCCGTTTGGACGTATAGTATCCAACTGACCCCATCATCAAATTACAAAACAATGTCCTACGTGGAATAATACATGCTCCTTGAAGTATAACAAATAGCGATCTACATCGTGACTTTAAAATAGAAATGGTCACAGAAGTGGTTAAAACACGATGTATCAATCAGTGATTGCAAAGTCTTATCAACTTCGAGATGATAACCATCCTAAATTTTAGAGACAATTTTCGGAGAACCAAGCTGCATAAGCTGATGGTCTAAGACCTATGCGAAAGTATTAAAAGTTCAAACTTCTCCCAATGTGATTTTAAATTAAGAAAAATCCTTTGTCAATCATTCATTGAGTGGTCCTGATTCAGGTGGTTTTCGTGAAGTAATAGTTAAAACTAATTGGAACCGAGTATAGCCAATATATATATATAAATAATAATTCGTGTAGCCGTGAGAAACTTCAAAAAAACAAAAATTAGACAAACTCAAAAAGATCCAAATATGCTGAATATTAGTGGAGAGCTTTATATGCGTGTCTTAAGCTTTTCCTAAAAAGACAGTTTGGACAGGGGTTAAATTTCTAGCAGGGTAAAATTTTGATTTTTGCTTAATTTGTAGAAAACTATCTGTTTAAATGGCAAAAAAAAGTGAAGGTACAAATTGTAACTTAGATACATTTAGTCATAAAATGTAGATATTAAGAGCAATAGTTATATTTGTTGAATTGATAGATTTAAAAAAAGGACAAATCATTTGTGTGTACTTGTGTACAACTCTTTTTTTTGTATAATTTTCGCAAATTCAAAGGTTTTTTGTATACCCTTAATAAGCCAGAGATATATTGCGAGCATTAAGAAAAAAGGAAGGGGTTATAAAGAAGGTGTCAGTGTAAATTGGTTTTGAATTCTTGAACATTACAATGACAGGAAAAGACAGAGCGTGGTAAGGCATTCCACATTCGTGAGTACGGCTAAAGAATGAATCTCCGTACTGATGCCCATTCCTAGAAGTGCGAGTATTACGGTTGAAGTGTTTAAGGGGAGGAATGCAGCTGGCTATTTCACTAGAGCATATTCCGTTAAAATAATGGTAAAAATTCCACGAGGTATCTTATTCCCCATCGTACAATGCTGTTTAGGTGTGATTTAATGAGCTTATCATATTTTGTCGTTGCAGTTACACATCCGAAAAGTACTATTGTCAGCGAAACCATTAATCGGATTAGAAGATGTAGACAGAAAATCATTTATAAAAATGAGGAAGAGGGTCGGGAACAAAATGGAGCACTGGGCACACCAGCATTAATATCGTGAGTTTCAGACTTAAATTCATCCGATACAACTTGTGTTGAACGGTTCGAAAGAAAATTTCTAATCTAACGAGGAAAGGATTCGTCGACACCGAGAGCAAACATTTTCGATAAGCGAGCAAAATGCGAGCTTTTTGTCAAATGCCTTTGAAATATCAAGTGCAATAATCTTACTTTTTCCAAAACTATATGTAAATATTTGTTCCACTGTTTGGTTAGATAAACCATCAAATCACCGGTGGACGTATTGCTATGAAAGCCATACTGCCGGGCATTAAGAAGCTTTCTTTCCTCAAGAAATGTCTTAAGCTGATAATAATTAATCAGGGTTTCCATAACCTTGGAAAGAAGGGACGTTAGTGCAATCGGTCTATAATTTGAGGATGAATATTCGTGTTTTTTGGGAATTGGCTCAACAAATAATGCTGATTTCCAACTACTCGGAACGAGCTTACGCAATTGCTAGGGTGGAAGAACACTTCTTCAGCACAATAGCGGGAATACCATTCGGACCATATGATTTATGTATGTTGAGATCTTTTAGGACTTTCATCACAGTACAAGTAGAAAAAAAGATTTGCCCCATAAATTCATTAATGCGCTCAAAAGCTGGGGAAATCGTTACACTATCCGGCAGGATAGAATTTGAGGCGAACTGTCTTACAAACAATCCAGCTTCCTTAATAGAGCTAACAAAAGGAGTCACTGACAAACGTAGGAACCGAGGAAGAGTAAAACTTCCTAATATTTTTTACAAATGACCAAAAATTCTTACTGCCTTTGGCACATTGCAGTATTTTTTTGCCTTGATCGTTGGTCTTGTAAAAGTTTGGTTCGTCGAATATGGGCGTTGCAGGCCTTCCTGGCTTGTTTGATTTTTTTTCCAGTTTTCATCAAATGGGTTGGCTCTAAAACACCGGAAGCTTACCTCTTTTTCCTTGATAACCTCTTTGCAGCTCAAACCAAATCATAATATTTTGAAACCCTGTTCAGGACAAAAGTTTTCATTGCCAAAAGAATCATATTAGTAATCATATCTGCGCTAAAGTCTACTTCACTACCCAGGAAGCATAGTGACCAGTTAAAGATCCTGAAAAAAATTATTTAGACCGTCCCAGTTGGATTTCTCGTACTGCCATACTGGATTTGTTTGACACGAGAAATTTTCAGATATAATACTATGGTCAGATGTGCCTAGAGGCATCAATGCACTTAAAGTGTATTAATTAGGGTTAGGGGTAAGAAACAAGTCAAGAGTATTTTCTGCTCGGCCATTAACGTCCGATATTCGAGTGTGCTCGTTGACAAGCAGCGTAAGGTCGTTAACCTCCCTTATGCAGTGCGAAAATTGAAGAGTAGTTTGCGTGCTACATGCACCTGCAGTTCAGTTATTTCAAAAAGGCGTTTGACAGCCTTTGTTAATAGAGAATTTAATTGGTTTCCTTTACGCAGAACGGGCATGCCAGATAAATAAATTGCTTTTATGAGGACTAAATACGATGGTTTCAAGTGTCGCAATGATTTTTCACAATGGTCAGAGAAGTTTGAAATTCAAGTCGGAGTCAGGCAAGGCTGTATACTGTAACCAATACTTTTCCTGTTAGTGATAAGTGATGCGAGTCTACAATTAAACCTCAAGCATTTGCACTTCGCATACGACGTTCGATTACTCTCTCATAGGATCATGAATCCCTTTCGAATGACAAGAGTGGAGAGAGAAGCTCAAATCACGGGGCTAAAGGTCAATGTGGCAAGATCAAAAAGGATCAGCCTTGGATCTTTCTCATCCATCAATGTAGATATTTCTAAACACTTGGTAGAGAAGTATTGTCTCTATTGATGGTAAACCGAATTAGATATAAGCAGTTAAATCGGGAAAGCAAAAGTTGTCCTGGGAATGCTACCCAAAATATGGAAAAAAAACTCTAAGCTCAAATACAAGGCTGTGAATGTTTCGTTCAAAAGTTAAATCCATGCTTTTATATGAATTCAGATCTTCAAAATTCACATCCGCTATCGCAAGAAGACTTTAATCGTTCCTGAATAGATATCTGCGAAACTTCTTTAGGATTTCTGGCCGAACCGTATTCCTTATGACGAACTTCATGCGAGAACGGGTTAGGTCCCGAATGACTCTGTTATTCCTGCACGTTAGTGGCAGTGGTTTGACCATACCCTTCAATGGCATACAGACTGGAAGACGAGTAGACCGACCGAGAAGTACTTGGTCAAGAACGGAATCAGTACAACTGGGAAAGCGTTGACGAGAGCTGAGAAAGATCTGCATCTCTTTAAAATAAAAATTAATGCCTAAGCATTGGACTGGGCCCTTAAAGAAACACATTTGCTTTATAGATAATCCGGCTGTGATCATCCAAAGAACCAAAAACTGAGTTCTAAGAATATATCTGAGTTCTTCTGCAAGGAGCATCCTGTGCGATGTTAAGTTCTGCATTCAACAAAGCAAACATTGTGTACACAGTGCATGTGTGTTAGATAATTGGATGCATCCTGCATGGATAAAGTTTTAGCTGTATTTTGTTGTTAAGTTCGTTTAATCTTTAAATATCTTTAAAAAAAAAGATAAAAAATATTTTATTAGAAGCAGTACATTATACATTATACGGATCAAGATTCAGTGTTATTTTCTGCATTAGTTGATGGAAGTTTGGGCTAATAGGATTCGAAGGAAATTACTGAATTTCTCTAAACAGCTGAGTAAGCTGATTAGAAAATTTTTTAACTTAATACTTTAATAGGGTGTACTTACTTACTCTTGTCATAACAGAAAGAAAATCTGTATGGGATTACGAGCTTTGTTGTTCGTAAAGTTTACTTAGAAATTAAGGAAGTAGGTTTTAAACTATCTTTACGTTGGATCCATGGGGGAAATCAAAAAGTTTCGTTGTTCTTTGTCAGCAATAAGAACTGATTCACAAGTTCATCACTCTCCTGTTTATGCAGCATACAAATTAGAAGTAACTCCATCATAGGCAGGGATGGAGGCAACTTATCTTAGAAACCTTATTGGGGGCAGAATGTGCTTTTGTGTGCTATCACATCAACTACATAAATACTCGTATTTGACGTTAAAACGCTAAAAGATGACAAAAAATTAAAAAAATAGCGAAAGTTTGAGAAATTATTTTCTAGTACCTGAAGAGTTTTCAATAGTGATTTTCAAAAGCTTTGAAATTGCACGATTTTTGGGAATTTTTTTCTCGGAAACTTTATTACGTAAAAACATATTTTTTTTTAAATAATGAATACATGCGTCAAGAGTACAAACAAAAAATTTGTGTCTTAACTCTTCAATTCCCATGCTTATGTTTATGAACAAAAAAACGATTTCTTCTTCTTAATAGCATAAATGGATTTAAAATAGACCAAAAAAAATTATAAAAACAAAACACCTTCCTCACCCTTTTTTTTAAAGGGGGGTCACCTACAGGTGACACTGGGCACTGCGTGTATTGTTTTCCTCTTTTTGCTTGTAGAAATAAAACCACGTTTCTTACAAGAATATTTATTTTTAAGTGGAAATTTTCGGCGGAAATAAGACAGTGGGGCCTATCGGGAATCTCCCTGGAAATTTTGTTTCTCTCGGAATTTTTTGTGGCCACGGAACTTTTTTCGTCAATCGTGAATCTCCCTCGAAACTTTTCCCCTCCGATAAAAAGAAAGTCCATACATCTGTTGTTGAAAAACACCTTTGAATTAGGTATGTGTAGTTTTAGGGCTTCCAATAACATTAAAATCCTTCAGAAATGGGAGAAAATCACGATAGCCATAAATTACGCGGGAATATTTCAAACTCATTCACGATCGCGATTTTTCGAAAATTTGAATTTTTTCCAGGGGAATTTTATTCACGATATCCCCCAATATCACCTGGATCCTCCAGCGTGCAAATCCTCAACAATCTCATCTAAAGTCAATCTGTAAGACGTACAATAGCTCTAAAATCCCATCGCCATCAATGATTCAGTAATTGCTCTAATACTACTACTACTAATACAGACAATGCCCAGTGTCACCTACAGGTGACGCTTAACATTTTTACCGTTGTAATAATCACTCTTTTTTTTATTTTTGTCCTGAAATGCATTTATATACAACTTTATATATTCTCTTACCAATTCAATTAGAAAAAAAAACAATACTTACAGTTTAGACATTTTTATCTCAATTTAAATTCCACTAAATCACAAAAAGTAAGGACACTACAATTATACACGAAACAATTAATTGAAATGAAGAAATGACGTAAAGCTAATATTTTGAAAAAATAATATGGCCTACTAGGACCTATTGGCTTTGCATAAGTGGAGGAAGAATAAAAAAAAACCGTTGCGGTATGGTTAAAAAAAAATATATGTACATGTCACCCATAGGTGACACTGGGAATTGAAGAGTTAATTTTCTAATTTTGGCCGAATTATAGATCCGGAGATTAACTGTCCGCAATGGGACAATGTATTTTTTGATGAGTCAACGTTGGGCCGTCAATAATTCGGCCAAAATTAGAAAATTAAGACAAATATTTTTTTTTGTACTCTTGACGCATGTAATCATTATTTAAAAAAAAATTATGTTATTACCTAACAAAGTTTCCGAGAAAAAAATTCCCAAAAATCATACGTTTTTTGGCGTTCTAAACCGTACTAGTACCGTAAAGCGTACTAGCGTTCAACAAAATGATTTAATTGATTTATGAAAGTGGGTATTCTATTCGAGCAACAATTTGGCTATTTTACGAGGACTTTTAGGAACGTGGTGGATAAATTCGAGTCAACCGGTTTAATGAACAATCCACCAATACCCGTACGTCAGAAAAGCAAGATCTTCCGAGAATATCCCCGCTGTCCGTTAGAGTGTGCAAGATAATCAAAGGCAATCAATTCCGCACCGCTCACTCACATAAACTCGGCCTTCCACAACTTTATGACTTGCGCTTATATCCATACAATCGCCAACTGCCCCAGGAGCTCAGAGTAAATGTCCAAAGACTGTCATTGAGAAGGTCTTGGGTTCGATTCTCAGCCGCTGCAAACAAAATTTTAAGGAGTGTACTGCCTCTTGTGAGGAATTGACAAATCCTCTAAGAGTATCTCTTGTCAAGGAAAGTGCTGCCCAAAAGCCCTTAGTAATCGACAGAAGATTGTAGATCCCCTTCATTCCTGGTTATACGCACACAGGAATGGTTGAGAGTTGTAAGTCACTAGGTCCTTGTTCGCAGGAGCTGAGTTAACGACCATGGAAAACGACGACGTTCGCTAACTGGGCTCTGGAACGGTTGGAAGTTGACTCCATTTTTGTTGGAAAAATTATATTCAGTGACCAGGCCCATTTCTGGATGAACGATTTCGTCAACAATCAAAACTGTCGAATTTGGGGCGATCACAATACACTCGAGAGATAATAATAAATTTCTTTTGGCCACGAATTTCATGATATAGACGTTGGTTTCAACAGATCGGTGCTAAGTGCCACGGAGATCGTTCGATCTGTGGGACGTTTCGGATGCGTGCCACCCAGCGAAGCCACAGTCGTAATCCCTACATAATGGAATATATAAGCCTTCTAAATAAATAAACAAAATTCAAATCTCACTCACAATTTGTTTAGGTATTTCAAATTTGAAGATAGAAAACGCCTAATAATAGTCACCATTTTATGAATTTTAAGTGATTAAACTGGGTAAATTTCAATCAAAAATTTTTCTTCAAAAATACAGTTTAGAGTTTGGACACTATTTTTTTTTCGAAACTATCAAAGAGAGATGAAACAATGTAATAGCCCAAGCGATTATTCAGCTATTAAAGAAGAAGCAATTTTAGTTTATTTTTGTATAAAATCAGGGTACGAATCAGAAATATGAATTGCCCTCTTTAAGTCCTTAAATCATTAGATTAGTGAATTTTCAAAACCAACTAAAATATGAAGTTATGATGAAAAACGTACTTGTTTTGTTCAAGTTTGAACTGCAATTTGCCTCTTTTAATCGTCAGCATTTTTAACCTTAAATTATAAAGTGAATTATATGGCCCATTTTAGTCCCAAATATATTGTCAAAATATATGGTTTTTATTGCTCTTGAAAATACAAATTTTATACTACAATGTCCCAAGGATAGTAAACAATTCTGGTCATTTGTAAAAAATATTCGAAATTCTACTTCATCCTCGGTCCCAACGCTCGTTATTAATGACACTCCCTATTCAGCTCTCTTGATAAAGCCAATTTGCTTGCAGCACACTTTGCAATTACGTCCCTTCTTTCCAAGGTCATGGAAACACTGATAAATAATCAGCTCAAGAAATATCTCGAAGAACGAAAGCTTCTTAATGACCAACAGTATGGCTTTCGTAGCAATAAGTCCACTGGTGATCTGATGGTTTATCTCACCGAACAGTGGCACAAATCTTTACATCGTTTTGGAGAAAATAAGATTATTGTACTTCATATTTCAAAAGCATTTGATAGAGTTTGGCATCAAGCTCTCTTATCGAAAATGCGTGCTTTTGGTATTGATGAATCTCTTCTTCGTTGGATTAGAAATTATCTTTCAGGCCGCTCAATACAAGTTGTGTTGGATGGCCTCAAGTATGAAATTCATAAAATAAATGCTGGTGTACCCCAGGTCTCCGTGTTGTCTCCGACTCTCTTCCTCATGTTTATCAACGATCTCCTACCTGAAACTTCTAATACACTTAATTGTTTTACTGATGATAGTACCCTCAGCTTTTCATATTCGTTTGAAGATTCACTTCCTTGTTCTTCGGAAGTGGAACTTGAACGGCAGCGTATGATAAGCTCATTAAATTCTGATCTTGACAGCATTGTCCAATGGGGGAATAAAAACTCTGTAGAATTTAATGCTTCAGAAACCCAATGATGTCTTCTATCGTTAAAGCGAAATCCTCCCCTTTTGCCGCTATTCATGAGCGGCATTTGCATTGAGGAAACTGAACAACTCTCAGTGCTCGGTATGTGTATTAAAGACCACCTTGTGTGGAATGAACACATATTCGACGTTGCCAAGTGTTTAGGTTTCCTTCGACGTTGCAAGAAATTTTTCACCCCTTCCGATCTGGCTATAATCTATAAGGCTTATAGATATTCGTCCAAAGCTCGAGTACAATTCCCATATTTGGGCAGGTGCTCCAATAACACACTTGAGTCTTTTTGATAGAATCCAAAAAAAGAGCTTTAAAAATGATAGGTGATAGAAGTATAATAGAAACATTTGAATCTCTCGAGCACCGTCGCAATGTTTCTTGTCTTTCATTATTTTACCGTTACTTCTATAAACAGTGCTCTAGCGAAATAGCCAGTTACATTTCTCCCCTTAAACAATTTAACCGCAATACGCTTTTAGGAATGCTCATCAGTTTAACCTTGAGTCCACCTTCGGACGTACTGTGAAATACAGAGAATCTTTCTTTAGCCGGACTACACGAATGTGGAATGTTCTATCCAGCTCTATTTTTCCTTCCCATTGTAATGTTCAAAAATTTAAAACCAATGTGCATCGGTATTACCGTTTAAACCCTCCCTTGTTTTCCTAATGCTCGTAAATCATTTTAAGAGTAGTAATAACCTTTTGAGTTCGCACTAATTTTAAAAAAAAAATAATTATTTTTAACTATTTTCTTTGAATTTTAAAACAAAGAAAATTGTTTGAAAAGATTAGTACTTTTGTATACACGTTTCACAAATTCAAAATTTAATTAGTAGAAAATTAATTTTACTGTGTCTTTGCACTTTTCTTTTCCCAGAATGAGAAACTTATATTTTCATTAAAAAAAAAACACTGCTGATCCTTTAATAACGATTAACTGTATCTTTTCCAAGGGATAATATCAGCATTTCTAATTAAATATGCAAGTACCCACATTCAGACAGAAAAATAACTCAACTTGTATTATTCTAGATATACATACATACATCCAAAGGTGTTTATCCTTTCGGATTTACTGTTGGAAAGTACAATTAATATTTCTTGTTACACTGATATATGAGTTTTATATTTTGTATATTTAATGGAAGCTCAACAAAATAAAATACACGATTGCTTCACAAGCATTCTTGCAAGGCAATAAAGTGTTTAAGGGTTTTATATATTTAATGTATTATGTAATTAATATTTATATTTATATGATTAAGGAGTATATCAGAAAGTAGTCAAAATGTAATTTCTATTTGAATTTGTTTACTTGGGAAATAGGTGCTATAGGGCAAGTTTTGCATTTGGAAACAAAATCCAACTCGAAATGTTTATCAAAGTTAACACTAGGACTGTCTGTCTGTCTGTATGTCTGTACCTCCACCTGCAGCATAAACCACTGTTTACTGACGAATTTTCAATACCGCATCGGCAGATTTTTCCCGGATTGAATTTCAGAACATAACTTTAAACAAATGAGGCAAATCTACAGAGAACTATATATGTACTGTCAATGGAAAATCTGAGAGTAATTTTGTCCAATAAGTTACTTAGCTTTTACGGTGACATACTCGTATCATCCCAACTAACATTTCAGCTTCGATTCGGTCTAACTAAATATATTTTCGAAGTTCTTTAATACATTTGTAAAGGTTGTTTAAGAACAAAAAAGAGAATATTACACAAGCTCACAAAACCTTTTATGTACTTCTATAAGTGATTCTGAAAATCCTCTTAGAAGTACCATGCACAGATCTTTTAAAGGTGCCAGCTTCGTGTATGAACTATTAGAAGTTTAACAGAGTCCTATTCGAAATTGAACTGAAGTTCAAGTTTTGACAGATGGCTTCAATAAAGCTTCGCAAAAATTACAAACGCACGGCTTTTTATGTCTATTACAAGCTTAGACTCGAACTTTTACCGACCCTGAAAAATACGAAAATAAAAGTAAATTTATATTTCTTTGAAGACGGTTTTCCGACATTTAATCAATTTTAAACCTGAAACTATGTATCACATTGGAATTGTTATTAGTTAATGTATTTGGAATAATTTTAAAACATGAATGACATTATACCTTATTTGGGGATCGAACTCGGCATCTCTTGTGTAATAGTCCATCTCTTTTTTTTTTTTTATAATTCATTTTTATTTAATTCAATCTTAAAACTATCTTAAAGCTAGACAAAAATTCATAAAAACTAGCCTAATTATCCAATAACTTAAAACTAACTTACTGGCCCTATGCGGGCGCTCTAAGCTAAACTCTATCTTAAATCTAATGCCTTTCGGCCTAAAAAAAACTATTTTTAATTCAAAAAAAAACTATATCTATTTTTTTTTGTTTTCTCGAGAAAATTTAAAAAACTCGGATTCATTATCTTTTTATATTTTTTATATAAGACTTACAGACTAAAGTAAAACTAATTAAAAACTACCTAAACCAACTTAAACTACTTAAAATAAACTAAAACTAAACTAAAACTACTTAAAAACTAGAACAGCCACAGCAGCAGATTTTTTTTTTTTTTTTTTATTAAATACATTGGAAGAATGTACTTCAATTTTTTTTTTTTTTTTTTGTGCCACCCTGACTGTCCCTACCTAAGAATACCCTTAAAACTATGTAAGTCGGCCAAGACAACTTGTCAACTATCGCTATCAATAGACAACCACCAAAACTGGTTCTCCTGTCGTACCCTGTCTTTCAGGTCCCGATCGGACACAGTCCTACTGAACCGAAGTCGCTCAGCTCCGTCTTGTGCGAGGACGTCTCCACTATAAAGGAGCCGCCTACCCACAGTACTACGGCCGACGTGGTAGATTAGCGGAACCGCCTCTCTATCCTGGATCAACCCTATACTATCTAAATAGAGGAATGCATTAGGTGCAATATGGCCACTTAAACGCACACTCTCGAAGTATTCTGTGTTGGGGTAGTAAGCCCCAAAGATTAAGCTATTTGCTGAGGTCATCGCTCTCGCAATGTGACTCCGAATCAACTTTATCAAAAAATTATCTATTCTGTTAATGTTGGCTCCGTTGTATAGAGTCCTGTTGGAATAGTAATGTTTGTACTCCGATTCTGGTGTTCTGTGTAATCCAAGACAACGTCTAAGACACTGCCTCTCAAACACCCGAATCTTTTCCATTTGAGATGGGGCAATGTTGAACCACACCGGGCAATCATAGGCAATCATCGGCCGGATGAGGGCCATGTAGCAAATCACCTTCACTCTGGTGTCAAGCCGGCTGCTGTAAAACAACCGTTGCGTCAGGGCAAAAGCTCCCCTAGCCCTGTTCAGAGCAGCATTTATATGTCCAATAGTCCATCTCTCTACGCACTGGGCCATATTGAATATTATTTGGAAGATGCAAAAACTTAATCAGCCTATTTCTTTCTCAAACTTCAAAATTAACACAAGACTGCCAAGGCCACGTTCACACAAGAAAAACAAAACCTAAGCAAATGTCTTAAGTTTCCTTTGTTGGGTTTACCTACAAAATGTTGATTTAATTTTCAGTATTGAGCCCTAATCTTCATTCCTAATGGGAGCGCACAAAATATCTTTAAATTGCTGACCCTAGTGATTTGTTTTATGTTTTACTTAACCCTTTCTTTGTTTTGATTTGTGTCCTTAAAAACGATTCATTCATTCATATATGTAAAATGTTTGTATTCCGTTTAGTTTGACATTTGTTATGTTAAGTATACATTATGCCTTTCTTCAATATCGTGAATTATTTTCATGTAATATTTATTTATATTATTTGTAATAAAACCATCAAACATTTTGGTCAGTTCACCCATCTATAGTTTTCTTTTATGCATTTCCACTTTGAGGGATATATAGAGATATCATGCTGGATTTACATATATGCCTCTTCCAAAGAAATTCATATTTACAGTTGCGGTCAAAATAATAGCAGTGTAATCTTACAATTGACATATTTTAGTACAAACTAAGATATAGGCAACTTTTTAAAATATTCTTATACTATTTTTGTAATAGAATATTTTATCTTTTGTTTCCAGAATAAAAAAAAGCCATACCATAACGGTTTTCTTCCAAAGGTCATTTTATTTCACTTAAAGTGTATTTTTGCGCAGTCAAAATAATAGCAATGTTTAATAGTTTGTGAATTTTTTCATTGTTTTTGAATCTTAGGAATATTTTTTTTGTTTGTTGTTGAAACTAAAAGGTAAGGTAAAAAACCCATAGTTTTCCTACATTTATATTCCTTCAAACTTACAGTATGGGTGCTAATAAGCCTTGCACTCCGTAAATGCGGCAAATCATACGCCAACTCCTCTCTGATGGAAAAACTTATACGGAAATTCAAAAAACCTTAAAAATATCTGCTAAGATTATTATTAACACAAAAAATATACAGAAAATCCCGAAACCAGGGGCAGAAAAAAAGTTATTTCTCCAAAATCAGAGGAGAGAATTATGAGATACTCAAAGGTCTCTCCCCATTTACCGGCTACTGAAATAAAAAAACAGCTAAATCTAAGCGCTAGTTTAGAAACGTACAGAAGAATATTGCGGGAGAATGATCTCAATACCAGAAGCCCAAGGAAGGTTCCTCTTTTGACAAAGAAACACATCGCCAAAAGAATTCAGTTTGCCAAAGCCCATGTCGATAAGCCCCTTCAGCATTGGCGAAATATTTTATGGTCTGATGAGAGCAAAATTGTTCTATACGGTGGTTCTGGTTTCCGGGAATATGTGCGACGCCCACCTAATGCTGAATATATGTCTAGGTACACGCGGAAGACTGTAAAACATGGCGGTTCAAGCATAATGGTATGGGGTTGTTTTTCCTATCAAGGTGTAGGGCCCATATATCGCATAAATGGTGTAATGGATCAGCATCTATATGTGGATATTCTTCTAAGAACCATGCTGCCTTACACCCCGACTCCACAGGAGATAAATTCTCTCAGGATGCTCATCATGATATGAAATCTCCAATGGAGACGCGATATTTCCTCTTATGATGTGATGTCAGCGATCTATGTCAGCGGTTTTATCTTGATATAGATGTCTGATATGAAATTTGACAGATGGTTTTTTTTCGTACTTTTGTCTCATTATTTCGTGTCTTCTCATTTGGTTGGTTCTTGTCAAGTACTCCGTCGGCAAATATTTTTTTTTATTTTGTAAGTAAATACATTTGTTCGTGCGTTAAGTTATGTTTGGTGTTATTTATTTATACTTTAGGTAGATGCGCATTCTTTTCTTTGCAAATATATATAATTTTTTTTAGGTTTACGTTTTGCTAATTTATGTTGTCCGCACAAAACAAATCCTGTGCAGTAGGGATAGAAATGAAAAATCATGACATAATTTGCCCAGCGAAGCAATAAGAAAATGTAGAGATAGAGATAACAGACATTGGGCCTTGTGAATAAAAAAAAAGCTAAAGCTAAAACTTGGATTTTTAAGTAAAAGCTTGATTTTTAGTGAATAAAAATAAGCTTAAGCTAGCTAGTTAAAGATGTTTTCTAGTAATAGCTATTTAAAAATAGCCAAAGCTAAATTCATTTAGTTTTAGCTTGTTTTCCTAGCTTAAGCTTCAATTTGTGTGAATAAAAATAGCTTAAACTAGAATATTATAGTTAAAGCTACACAAATTTCAAGATTTTTTCGACCTGTCTAGAAAGCTTTGACTAGGTCTTATTTTCAGTATTAACTTGTGAGAGTTGTTAATTAAACATAAGGGAATATCTCAAAAAATAGGACTGTGAATGTATAGACCCAGAAACTGACATACGAAATGTTAAAAACATTTTTTAGCCGAAACCAATACTTGCCCTGTAGAACAGATAACAAATTGAGGCAAAAAAACTTTCCTTTCGGTCATACATGTTCCAGTTTTAGCTAAAGCTAACTAGTCGAAACATGTGAATAAAAAAACGAACACCTGAAATTACGAAGCTTAAGCTAGAATTTTCCAGCATAAGCTTTTTAGCGTTATCATTTTTTTATTCACATAAAACAAAGCTTAAGCTAGTACTGTCTAGCTTTAGCTGCTAGTAAGAGCTATGACTAGTTGGCTTTAGCTTCCTCCAAAAAAAGCTTTAACTTTTTTTTTATTCACAAGACCCATTGAGTTGGAGAGACAGATATCTTGTGGAGTCGGGGTGTTACGCAGAAGAGGAAATACCAATAGGATGGGTCTTTCAGCAAGACAATGACCCAAAACACACGAGCAAAAAAGCCAAAGAGTGGTTTCGGGTCAATGAGGTTTCTGTTATGGAGTGGCCTGCGCAATCCCCCGACTTGAACCCAATAGAGAACCTTTGGGCAGATGTCAAGAAATTCGTTTCAAATGCAAAACCCTCCAATAACAACCAGCTTTGGGAAGCAGTGGAGACTGAATGGAGAAATATTTCATATGAGAGATGTCAAACTTTGGTGGACTCAATGAAGAGAAGATGCGAAGCTGTTTTAAGCAATTATGGGTCTACCACCAAGTATTGACGTAAGAAGTACAAATACATTTTGTTTTACTTTTTAATCCAATGTAATTTTCTTATTTTCTCCATTTTTATGAATACTGCTATTTTTTTGACTGGACTATTTTCTTATACATTGAATATATTTTTTTTTTAATTTTTTTTTTATATTTTTAAATCTTTCATTTATAATTGATTTCATATAAATGTAACCTAATAAATAAAATTTTATTATAACGTTTCATGAGCACCATCTTTCTTTTTTTATTGAATATTTCTTGGATCTATTTTCACTGCTATTATTTTGACCGCAGCTGTATATCTAATATATGGGCACAGAAGATCAAAATGAAGATAATCATATAAATGCAGCTACATTATATGTTTGAAAACAAAAAAGTTCTCGGATATTCAGGTTATCACTTCGCACCTGTTTCGAAACGCTCGTTAATAATTGCAATTCAACTTTTAAGAGCCGAATGGTTGATCTGAAATTCAGCTGACTGCCTTCGAAGGCATTTTTTTTCTTAAATTTTGGTTATTCGTCACTTCAGCTTCATCTTCTCTAGACTCTTAGGGTAGGCGCGCACATTCAATTTTTAGTTTCGCAACTGCTTGGTTAGAGCAACTAAAAAGTTTGTGTTTTGACATAAACTAAACGATTGCCTAAAATGAGTTCGCTATTTTGTATAACATATAATTATATGCACCTGCGCGGACATTTGTTTTCTATAAGCAACCAAACAGTTGTGCAACTAAAAATTGAACGTGCGCGCCTAGCCTGGTTCACAAGGCAAACAATCAAACTAATTGTCTATGCTATATATCATAGGGATCTCGATTTATACTCTTATACTTGCCTGAGTAATATCTAAAAAGTACATACATAGATGGATTACAATAAATGTGTACAAATAATTGATGCATGCAATTTAATATTCCTAACTTTAATTAAGATTAAATGTATTAGTTTCTGTTAAGATTCATGTGCAGAGTTCTTAGAAGTTTGAACATTGACATTTTCTTTAAAGACTTTTTGTTAAAGTCTGCTAGGCTTAAGAGACGTATTCTATATAGCTCTTAGGAAATTGTTATAGAAACCTTTTGAAAACTCACTGATGTAAACTTCTATATCATATCACATTGCAATCTTTATACAAGTTCCAGCTTCTCTATTTTCATTTATAAAACCATATCCGAAAAATTGGTTCTAGTCTCTGAAAAACTTTGTGTCTTACTTGCAAAAGGTTTAAAAGAAGATAATATTGAAACCGTGACTTCTATAGGAAAATTATTTTTGAAGAAGGCTCTTTAGAAGCATTATATAAATTGAAACTTCCAGCATGTCCATATTTCTAAGCTAATAGAAACTGAAATGTTAGTTGGGATAGGCACTTCAGTCAGCGGACTTTGGGTATTCGGTATACCTTAAGTTCAGTTTTCACAGCAACATTCAACGTCGAATTCAGACGCTAGAAAAGGGTATCCGCTGTCGTGAATTTGCTTCTATTGAACCATCGCTTTACTGTCGTTCACAAATTTAAGAGTCCCATTGCAATAGTGTGTTGAAAGGAATGGTCGGCATTTAGATGAAGTTTCTCTTTAAACATAAAGTTCGCATTGTCAAACTGCATTTTGTATTAAAAAACTATGAAAATGACGCTAATTTGTTTTTTTAATTAATATTATACTTCAAAAACTCCAACTCTACACTCTTTACAATTTTATTTTTAAGATTTTAAAGATTTATTTCTTACGCAAAACTTAATAGACTTTTGGCATGCGTTTCTTTGAAAATAAAAAAATTAATAATAAGTTGGCGTAGTTTTATGTACCAGGAATGGAGTCCGAACGCCTAGGATGGGCAGTACTTTTCAGGACAAGAGACACTCTTGGAGGGTTTTTCATATCCTCGCAGGAGGCAGTACACCCCCAAAAAACAGAATTGAACCCACCCAAGACCCTCAGCATGATAGTCCAATTTTTTACGATTTATCAAAGATTTTTATCATTCACTATACTCTGATTTTAATAAGGTATTTAAACTGATGATTTCGCTCCATAGAGCATTGCAAAGCTCTTTAAAATTACATTTCAATGAAGATTTATAAATGATTTATAAATAAACTAGTTTCTATCTTAAGATTAGATAGATAGATATTTTTATTTCTTTAAAATCCAAATACAAATAACTTAAGATTATATTTCACAGAAAAAAAGAAATAGTAATGACAATGATATTTTATATAATAAAAATAGTGTTATTGTCACTGCTACCAACAAAATTTACAAAATTAAATGGAATGGGTAGGGTGACCCTTAAAAACTTTAAATTTATATTTGTGATCTGTTATATTTAATCTTTCATGAGAAAAAAAATGTTACTAAAATTATACTGTTTCATCAAACATTAGAAAAAATTACATAAGTATTCATCATTGATTCGATACTTTCTATATCAAAGGTAAGAAGCCATTTTTTTACATATTTTAAAAATAACGAATGAGAATTAAGAGCTCTGATAGAGTGTGGAAGCTTGTTGAAAATACGACATGAAACCACATCATAAAATTTACGAAAAGCGGTGGTACGAAAAGCCGGTATAGAAACTTGATTTAGAAAATTTCCACGTACATATATTATAATTTGAAATGATTCTGAAATTGAGATTTCCAGATCTTCTAAAGAATTCGTTAAGAACTTTGTAACAGTACAAATGTCGTAATGGAAAAACCTTCAATTCCTTAAAAAGTGAAAAACTAGGATACATGCGGGGCTTACGGCAAATTTTTTTAAGAACAAACTTTTGTATGACCAAAAGAGGTTGGATTTTGTTGTAGTAAATACCTCCCCAACATGAAATCCCATATTGTAGTTTCGAATGAAAGATGCCATAGTAAATTTTCATAAGTAGATGAAAAGAGCAAACCTTCCTTAAATAATAAAAAAAAATCTTAAAGTACCACGAAAGTACTGTCTCAGATTATCAGTGTGTTTAGAGAAACTCATTCTAGAATCAATGACTAGTCGCAAGTATTTAAATTCATTTACATTTTCTAAACGAAAACAACTATTACTGCAGCTAGAAGAACTAAAAAAAGTGCAAGATGGAGACATACAAGAACAGTTCAAAAGTTTAAATTTTTTGCATTCTGGAGCATGAAAAAAGAGATCAGCATCAACATTTTTATTTTCGGATAAATTAAAAACATAACCTTTGTTTTAGAGCTGATGACTAGATTGTGTTCAGCGAACCAAATCCTTAACAAGCTTAGGTCCCAGTTCATATCAGCTATAAGATTGAGGCTGCTATTTGCACTAAAACTAAAACCCACATCATCAGCGAAAGCAGTCAATATACCTTTGAAAGGCAAACTAAACAATGAATTTATGTAAATCAAAAACAGAATTGGCCCTAAAACAGATCCCTGCGGAACTCCTAAATCGATTGACTTTATATCACTTTTAATCTCGTCGAATTTCACTCTTTGTTTTCTGTTTTTTAAGTATGATGCAGACCATTCATAAATAAAACCTCGAAACCTCTACGAGTACCATGTCAAAGGCTTTTGAAATATCAATAAATAAAGCAGCCGTAAACTGTTTTTTGTCCAAGCTTGCAAATAATTGAGAACAGAAACGCAACAATGCATCCTCAGTTGATCTTCCGCTTTGGAAACCAAATTGAAAATCACTCAAAAACTTTGTTTTATTTAAGAAACTTACCACTCTATTTTTCACAGCCTTTTCAAATACCTTACTTATAGATGGTAGAGAAAAATCGGCCTATAATTAGATAAATCACTTGTAACACCTTTTTTAAAAAGAGGTAAGACATTAGCACATTTAAGGGCAACCGGAAATACACCACCAAAAATACTTTTATTGAAAAGGTGTGCCAAGACATCAGCTAAGAAACAAGCTACATTTTTCAAACAGAGATTGGAGATGCAGTCGATACCAGAAGAGTTTGATTTTTTCAAGTTGCCAATAATTTTTAAAATTTCAAGACCAGTTATAGGCTCAAAAACAAAACTTTGCCTTTGTGAAGGTATGTCTGGATTACAAATGGAACAACTTGGTTCATTTATATGAGACACTTGGACATCATTTGCAAACGTCGAAAAGTAATCATTAAAAGCATTTGCCATTCCAATTCTATCGGAGACAATACAATCATTAGCATAAATAGCAGAAGGAAGTTTTCTACTAGATGTCTTGTTCATAATACTGTTGACAATTTCCCATTCATTTTTAACGTTACCTTTAGCTTGATTGAATTTATTAGTATAATAATTGTCACGACAAATAACGATTTCTTTCTTTAATTCAATACATATTGTTTTGTATTTATTATTTAAGTAATCATTGCTAGGATATTTTGAGCATTTTTTTCTTAGCTTGTTTTTATGTCTGATTTTTTTTACAAGGGTATTAGAAATCCATGGTTTAAGATGCTTTTCAGGTTTTTTTGAGGCAAATGATGAAGAACTTTCAGATATATATCTACACACAGTATCAGAAAAAATATCATACGATTTTGAAGGATCACTTTCCGCAAAAACTGCTTCCCATGACTCGAAAGACAAATAATTTTTTAGTCTAACAAAGTCAATTTTGTTTGCAAAATTCGAAGAACAAGAATCCAAGTTAACATTATTTAGTTATTCAACGTCGTATTTAAAATCTATACACACACATTGTGAATCCAAGGAAGAGCTCACAGTTTTTAAGAACCTTTCCACGATACAATTAAGAGAAATGTAAGTAAGGTATGCATGGAAATTATTTATTTATTCTACCATGACCTTCAAATCGTTACGCCTCCATGACGTGCAGAATACTTAACAGCACCTTATGAACTTTGTTAGTTTCATACACAAAAACTTGCCAAAAGTGAAATGGTCATGCAACCCTTTTAACTAATTAAGCAAGCAGCAAAGGCATTGTGTAAAGCGATGCTGACTACAAGCTGACTACAAAAAAATCTCCTGACACAACAAAGGAAATAGAATCGTTGCTTTTCCAAGCCAACAGGGTATATTCCCTAAGAACTCTCTTGTCATGCTATCAGTTCAATTCAATTCCTAATAATTTAAAGTGGTCCTTTCAGTTCTGGCCAATTTGGGTGCACGCTGCATCTGCAATTTCATCGTCTGTCAGTGTCTGTTGTTGAGTTATTTCAATTGGTCACAATATTTGTTCAGAATAATAAAGATCGGAACCTAGTTGAGGTGCCGTAAAGGATATAAGTTGTACGTGGGATTCGTTCACAAATAAAATACAGGACGTTCCCACATTCAACGTCGAATACGAAAACTATGGGTTCCCGTAGTCACTTGTAGTCGAAAAAAGTGAAATTTAAAGCAAGCTGAAATGTTCAATAAAAATTACTAAACTGTTAAAAAAACATTACTAAAGCTCGATTTAAATTTCAAAACTTTGTTAATGGCGGGCGAACTTGGTTATAATTTTGTAGCTTGTACGAGTAGTTTACATAAAATTACATCTCAGAAAATAATATTTTTAACGAAGGTTTGCAGCTTACGCTTGATAATAATTATAACATTGAAACAATTCTATATAAATTGTTTGTCAATTGGCGTGGGAAGATTTTTGCGGCCTGTGGTAGCCATGTTGTTTTGGTGACATTTGTCAAATCTGTTGTTCAATATTCTGTTACTGACACCAAATCGCAATAGAAAGTAACACCATTAAACAGTATGTCCAAATAATAAAACCTTATTATCAAAATGAGTGTCCGTTAGTCAAACGTCGCGCCTGTTTTACGGTAGACGTGGTGGCCCTTCACAGTCAACTCTTCAACGTTTCCTGGCCAAATTTGACGACGACGACGATGATAACCAATTTCTTATGGCCGAAATCGAACCATATGGACCTATGCAGACGTGTGGTTCCAGCAGCACGGCGGCGCTAGGTGCCACATAGCGTACGACACGATTGACGTGAATTGATGTGACGTGAATTGACCGCCAACGTTATGCGAATTGACACCGCTAGACATTTTCTTGTCGGGTTTCATGAGGTCCAAACTACAATCGATCCATGCCCTTTAGGTGAACATAACACAGGCCATCGCTCAAATTCAGCCGGATCTACGCGGAAGTCACTTGAAATTGGACCACTCGAATTCCAGCCACCCTCCGACTCCTCTCCGAATTCCAACCTCGTGATTCATCAGCTTTTTCTTGGTTTCGGTGAAGTATATCACAGGGCGTATTTAGCGAGAAGGGGAAATGTTGGAAATATTGGAGACCAATAGAGGCTTGATGTATCTCTGAACACAAGCTACTCACATTAATACTAACAAAAATGTATACAAGTATGAACTTATTTCATTCATAAAAAATCTTAAATGGTCCAAACGAAATCGACGTTTTCGTCAAACAACTTTTAACCCATTTTGAAATATGTATCTTCCTTAAATTTTGTTTGCTTTTTTTTCAAATATCCAAAATATCGTTTTTTAAAGTTTTGATATGCAATAGTTTTTAAAAATTTTAGAAAGTTTTTTTATTTAAAGTTTGATTAAAATCGACCCAACTGATAATGTGAAAGTTAGCAATTCTGATTTTTTTTTATTATTGAATGATTTATTGCAAGACTTTTAGCGATATCAAAAAAAAACTATAAAAATTCTAGGTGCAGTTTTTGAGAAAAATATGATTTTCAAAAACCATCTTTTAACATTTGTGTGATGGGTACGTACCGTTGTTTTTGGAATTAAAAACAATTTTTGTTCTTTAACTTGAACAAAGTGTTAGAAAACTGATAATTTGTCATTTTTCGAAAATATTCAGTATAACTGGTTTTCGAAAATTTGTTAAAAAAAATTTAAATATAGACAATTCTTTAACACTGAAATAGACAATATTATCAAATTTTTTAGTAAGTTTAAATTTTAAATTGGAAAACAAAAATGGTTCTATGGAGGGGATATTAATAACGATTTTTTTAGATTGATTTCGAACCTGAATTTTGGTGAACAGCTTTATTTGCATGTCTTTAGAAATTCTTTAAAAATACCCTACGTTTGGTCCAGGACTACAATTCTTTAGGGGAAGCGGGTAGGGGGTGATGCTGTAAAGGGTGTGAAAATCAGTTTACCGAAAATTTCTTGAAAAGTATAAGTTTCATTAAAATCAAATGCACGACTGGGCCGCACGAACTTGCTCTTATGTAAAGGACTAAAAAGATAAAAAATGAACAATAATAGAGAAAAATGTTCATAACTACATATATAAAATTCATTTTTTCAATGACTTAAATAATTCCTTTAGTAGTTGGAGCTAAGGACAGGATGCCATGTGATTTCTCAAGCAAATACACTAGTTTACAAATTTTCGGTTTTTGGCGAGTACCTCCACAAAAAAGTATTTTCTAGACTAATTTTGGCTCTCTGAACACGAAAATTGCAATCATTTATTTTTCCAAAGAAGCGTTTTCGAGATATGACCAAAAAACGTGTTTTTCTGCTCCTTTTCCATGTATAAGCCTAATTCTCAAAAACGGTCGAACTAATTAACATATACTTTATAGTTTTGAACAGATATTTTGTTTGTCTTTCCAACAGTATACGACTTGTGTAAATCGGCCCAACAATCATCAAGAAAAAGCCGTTCAAAGTTTCAAAAAACACAATTTTTCGCCGTTTTTCGAAAATTGATTGTTTTAAGTCATTCCGTAAGGATAGAAAAGAAAATATTTAAAATAGTTTTAAGATCTCAGGTGGAAGATATTCTTTTTACAAAGCTAAAACGCACAATATCAATGAAATCGGATAATAAATGTGGAAGTTACAAAACATTGCGTGAAGGCAGATCATTTCAGGTTTTTTTCTTTTTTTCATAATTTTTATTGTTTACACTTCTTCTTTTATGTGGCGTTGAATCTTTTCCATGATAGCAAGATCCTGGTGGAATCACCTTTTTCATCGCTTTCAGCTCCTAAATTCGAGGGAGAAGTTTCCAAAGACATGCGAGCACCTGAAAGGAATACTAATATTTAAATTTTAGTTGTCAATAGAATTCATTGTTTTTGAAGCACTAATCTGCTAAATACTCACCAATAGCATAAAATGTAATCATCATTTTTTCGATCAATTGACGATAGTTTGGACTTCTGTAGTTTCCCAAAAATCCATGAACTACGTCTTGAAAAGCATTCCATGTTCTTTCCTCGTTTTTTTTAGACAATTAAAAAATCCGGTGTCACTAAACAATTTTTTTATCTGTGGACCAACGAATATACCCGCCTTAATTTTTTCGGTCGACAGCTTGGGAAACTTTGTTTTCAAATGTGTTAATCCTTTGTTTTCGGGATCTTTTGTTAAGGCTTTTACAAAATTTTTCATAATGCCGAGTTGTATGTGCAATGATAGAAGTATTACATTTTATTTTTCAACAAGTGCTTTTTCAGCAACGTTGCTCTTTCCTACTACATGATTTTCACGAAGTGGCCAATTTCGTTGGATGAAATGCTTTTCATCTGCTCTGCTATTCCAAAAAAATAGAAAACAGCAGTATTTTGTATAGCCACCCTGCAGGCCAGTAAGTAAAGCCACGACTTTTAAATCACAGCAGATTTTCCAGTTATAGAAATTGTATTTCAAAAGTTGAAGAAGTTTTTCCATGGTCTTGTAGTCCTCTTTTACATTTGTGGAGTGACCAATCGGGATTGATGGTTTCGTGTTCCCTTTATGAAGTAAAACAGCCTTTACGCTATACTTGCTGCCGTCGATAAAAAGCCGCCAATCCTTAGTTTCGTGGTGTTCTCCAAATTCAGCAAATAATCCTGTCACATCATTGCAATAACAAAAGTCACCCGTTTTTGAATAATACCTTTCAAATTTCTTATTCCGATTTCTGTAATAAGTGACTTTTGTTTCTGCTTCCAAGCAGTTAAATTCCTGCAATCTCAAAGCGAGCAACTCAGACTTCTCTTAAGATAAGTTGAGATCACGGCATAAATCATTGAGTTGGAATTGATTAAATAGCTTTAGTTTTTGACTTTCAATTTCCAAACTGCTGATGATACTGGAACTCAAATCTGATACTTCTCCGGCTGTTATTTTTGTTCCTGGTGGTTCTTGTTTTGGATACCGAGAAGAATGTGGCGCCGTCTTTGTTACTGATTGTACGTCGGGATAAAAAGCTTTCCGAAATTTCCCTCCTTGTATTTTAGTTAAGCAGAAGTAACAGTCAGTCACATGATCAATTGGGTTTCTCTATTCAACTGGCTTTCCAAACGATAAATACTTCCTATTTCCGTTTCCAAATGCAATTAACCTCACAAAGCACGTAGCACAGGTTGACAATATAGCATTACTTTACTATAAAGCACTACAGTAAATGCTCTGAATTTGTTCCAACAATTCTTAAACAGGTAGATAAAACTAAAAAACATATTTTTTTTCAAAATGGTCTGCCTTCACATAATGTTTCATAACTTCCACATTTATTGTTCGATTTCATTGATCTTATGCGTTTTAGCTTTGTAAAAACAATATCTTCCACCTGAGATCTTAAAACTATTTTAAATATTTTTTTTCTATCCTTACGGAATGACTTAAAACAATCGATTTTCAAAAAACGGCGAAAAATTGTGTTTTTTGAAACTTTGAACGGTTATTTCTTGATGATTGTTGGGCCGATTTACACAAGTCGTATACTGTTGGAAAGGCAAACAAAATATCTGTTCAAAACTATAAAGTATATGTTAATTAGTTCGACTGTTTTTGAGAATTAGGCTTATACATGGAAAAGGAGCAGAAAAACACGTTTTTTGGTCATATCTCGAAAACGCTTCTTTGGAAAAATAAATGATTGCCATTTTCGTGTTCAGAGAGCCAAAATTAGTGTAGAAAATACTTTTTTGTTGAGGTACTTTTTTTGTGTAAACTAGTGATATTAGTTTATGCAAATTATAAACCGTTGTAGCAGTTTTTAAACAAATAGTAAGCTCTTAAATAAAAAAAAAATGCAATGTTTCTCAAAGTTTTTAGAACATTCTTTATACAAAATGTTATCAAAATCCGTTATGCCGATAATAATTAATTCAAAATTCGCAAAAATGGTTCTATTATAGCTACAGTCAGTAATATCTCAGTTTCAATTTTTTGTTTTTTGAATTATAGATCGTATCTAAAAATTTATCATAAGACAAAATTTGTATTAAAATTTTAGGTGCCGTTTTCGAGAAAAATAGGAATTTCGAACACCATTTCTTAACATTTGTATGGTGGGTGGTGGGTACCGATATTTTTTTTCTCACATCTTGTAGATTACATTGTATTAAAAAAATTTTATTGTCAAGTTTAAAAAAAAATCGAGCATGCTGCTTTCGAAATATGAAGTTTCGCAAAAAAAATGATTTAAAAATCCAAACATTTTTTTTTTTTGAAAATTTAGATAGACAATACTAGATATTAAATTTTTTTGGGAGCCTTGCAATAAAAAAAATTATCAAAATCTGTTGTACCGTTTTAACAAAAAAAAGATTGTGTGTACTGACGTACGCGCGGTTGAAGTAAAACTTCTTTTTCCTCAAGCAAAGCTTCTGTAAGATTATAACCTACGAACAAACATTTTGTATTCTAAAAACATGTCGCTGTCTTTGACGGATAACGTGACGTTTTGACATGTCACTGACAGCTGTATAGACATTTTTTTACCCCCAACGCCGGAAAAGAAGTTTTACTTCAAAAAAACATCAAAAAGATATGTTTGTTTGTTTTTTTTTTTAAATGGATAGTGGTTTCTGCTTGTTAAATTGGTCGTTTACATAATTCACAAACATTTTGTATTTTTAAAACATGTCGCTGTCTTTGACTGATAACGTGACGGTTTGACATGTCACTGACAGCTGCATAGAGAATTTTTTACCACCAACGCCGGAAAAGAAGTTTTACTTCAAAAAATTGAATGTGCGCGCCTAGCCTTAAATGAAATCGAGAAGAAAAGTACAAAACTCCCATGCCACTTGACAAGCAAGTTGCCTCGCTTTGTTTGTATTACCCTAGGGCTGCACGTGCAAGTATTGGCAAGCATGTTGTAATCTTGTAATGTACACAAGCATTTCTCATTAACCCGTACAAACCCGAGCAACTTAGTAGTCACCTGGCATTAATTCAGTATCCAGGCAACTTGGAAAGCAAGTACACTGACAGCGGCACTCTTGTTCAAATTTATAAATACCAAAACAAATGTCGGTGGCGTGTGCGATTAAGCTAATAAATATTATTAAAAAGTATAATTTCAAAACTTTCAGGCAACCTGATGGTCATATGGCATGCCGTCTATGACAGCAAGAATACAAATGGTGGATATACCCAACTTTTTGGCCAGTACTTTGTATGCGAGGGTTAGGTGTTGGTAAAATTTATTTGGATTGCAATATGCTTGTCAATAATTATTCGGTTGCATAGCCATTGCGCGTCTGAACCTATAGTCTTATGTTTATCTTTGAATGCAGCCATTTGAAATATGTAAATTCTAAATCGTATCCAACTTCATGTTTTACTTTGCACATGCTAAAAACATGTCGCTGTCTTTGACGGATGGCGTGACGGTTTGACATGTCACTGACAGCTGCATAGAAATTTTTTCACCCCCGACGCGGGAAAAGAAGTTTTACTTCAAAAAAAAAAAAAAACATAATACATCTATGTTCTTCTATGTTCCTGTCCCGCCCTAGCACATAGACTTAGACTCCACTTCGGAGACTTCTACTATAATGATCCTAGTGATCTAAGAAATTCCGACATTCACTATCTTCATTGTTAGCTCCAAATGGTTTAACGAGTAAGGGTGACTTTTTGGAATCCTGTGGTAGGTACTCGTATCACAACGGACCAAATATTAGTTTAAGTGTGTCTGACTCTTCCGGCCAGCAGCCACCTAAGCCTAACCTAACCTAACATTACTATTTTTAGCATAACCTAGTCTTAACTAACCCCCCTATTACGGTTTGCGAATCGAACGTTCGAGGTGAGATTTTTTCATAAGCGAACTAACACATTCGACATACTACGGTTGGCGAACTTTACAATTCGAGTTCGAAATTTGATTTTTTATTAAAAATATCAAATATATGACATTTAAGTCGAATCAAAGGTTCTCGATTCGCCAACCGTAATACTAATTTTTCACACTCACATGTTTATTTGTTCGACTCGCCAGCGGCAATAAGGGGGTAAATGAAATTTTGTGATTTTTTTTTTAAATCTGTGGAACAGTTTTTGCGAAAAAAAAAACAATTCATGACATTTCGGGAAAAATTCGTATGGCAGGAACCGCTTTGTTTTGGTCTTAAAAAAAGAAAATACACGACTAGGTCGCACGAACTTGCTCCTACGCAATAGACTAGGATTTTTAAAAACGAATGTTATTAGAGAAAACTGTAAAGATAAAATTCATTTTTTAAACTCTTTTAGCAGTAAGAGATAAATAAAAAATATAATTAAAATTCGTTGTAATGGTTTCTTGAAAAAAAAACAAGGTTTTATATACTAAATTTTTAAAACATTTTTAATACAAAAATTTTGCAATTTGGTTTTTAATATTGTTCGAATAAAAATTAAATTATCAAAAAAAATATTGAGTCGTTTTTGAAAATTCGAGTTTTCAAAAAAAAAAAATGATAATTCAAAAAACATTTTTTTTTTAAATGGAATGTTTTTCAAACTTTTTAGCAGCATTTCTATAAGAAATTTTATTAAAATCCGTTATGTCGACAATAAGAAATTCTAAATTTGAAAAAAATGTTTCTTTGGTACTCGTAAATACCTAAAGCCAGTAATAACTTAGTTTCAAAATTATTTTTTTTTATTATGTAAATTATAGATCGTAAAATTAATAGAGAGAAAAAAAAATTATCAAAATTCTAGGCGCCGCACAGTGTGTGATTTCGCTAATCTAGCGGAATTAAATTAATGGCGCTTATATTTCATTTTTTTTTCACCATTTTATTTTTGTAGGATTAATAATAAATTACTAAGAAATGAAATTTAACAATAAATATATTCATAAATCATCATTTTTTTTAACCGAGCTTTGAAAGTACCCATTTTTACTTGCGATATACATAGGTACTATAGGGCAAGTTCTGCATTTGGAAAAAAAATCGAACTCGAGATTTTGATCAAAGTTGACATTACGATGATAGCGAAGACGAAAAAAGTGGGTCCGGCAATTCCGTCTGTCTGTGTATGTCTGTATGTCTGTATGTCTGTACCTTGAACTACAGCCTAAACTACTGGAGGTATTTTCTTCAAACTCGGTAGTTAAGGGTCTTCGGTGATTCCCTAGAGGAGAAATTGAAATTTTTTTTTTTAGCTCCAAAACTAAGGGTACCCCCCATACACCCGTAATGCAAAATCTTATTTATCTCGAAAACGGCTTTAACGATTTTGATACAAAAAATTAAGTGTGATATTATGGATATGGGCCATATTTTGGTGAAAAAAAAATTTGGGGGGAAATGTTATTAGGGGTACCTGTCATAGAACGGTTTTTTTCATTTTCGAATTTCTCACCAACGGCTCTAACGATTTTAACCAAAATTTGTATGCAAGAGCTGCTTTGCATTTGAAAAAATATAAACTAAAAATTTTTTCGAAAAAATAGTTTTTGAATTTTTAAAAAAATAATACAATTTTTTTTTTGAAAATTCAATATCTTGAAAACCGATTCACGATTAAATTTTCTGATTACGTTTAAAAATGTATTTTATTAAATAACAACAATTTGCATATCATTTTTTTTATAAAAATTATAAGGAAAATTTAGTACAAAAAAAACATGTTTCAGTGTGTCTGTATGTCTGTACCTCTCACTACAGCCTAAACCACTGGACCTATTTCTTTCAATCTCGGTAGTTAAGGGTCTTCGGTGATTCCCTAGAGGAGAAATTGAAATTTTTTTTTTAGTTCCAAAACTAAGGGTACCCCCCATACACCCGTAATGCAAAATCTTATATATCTCGAAAACGGCTCTAACGATTTTGATAAAAAAAATTAATTGTGATATTATGGACATGGACTACATTTTGGTCAAAAAAAATTTTGGGGCAAAATGTTATTAGGTGTACCTGCCATAGACCCGTTTTTTTGATTTTCGACTTTCTCATTAACGGCTCTAAGGGTTTTAACCCAAAATTTTTAGCAGGAGTCCCCTTAAGTTTAAAAAAATATTGTATATAAAAATATTCGAAAAAATATTAAAAAAAAAAAAAAATTTAAATCAATATCTTCAAAACCTATGAACGATTATTTTTTGAAATTATTTCATAAAACCAATATTATTAAATACTTAAAATTCGCATCCCACATTTTTTTCTTGAAAAATTTTAGAGAAATTTCTTATATAAAAATTTTATTTAATAATAAAACGATTTTTTAAATTTTATTTGCATAAATTCATACTTTTCCGGAAACCAGACAGCAATTTTATGCATTTGAAGATTATTATCTCATTAAATCCATGTTTTATATTTATAAAATGTATCTTAAATTCCAAAGTACTTTTACATAAGAGCAAGTTCGTGCGATCCAGTCGTGCATTTTATTTTTACTAAGGTAGGTACATTTTCAAAATTGAATAACATGCACAAAAAAACAAACTTTTTGATATTTTTTTGTGTAGTATTCATTACAAAAAACTACAAAAAAATTTAAAACATCAACTATTTTTATAGTTTTGTCAATTTAAAAAAAAAAACGGAGCTTTGAAAATATCTGTTTTTTGCACTGAAGTGGGACCTTTGGAAACTTTAATATAACTATAAACATTAATAGTAATTAATAATAAAAGATCTACATAGTTACCTTATTTAAAACATAAAATGAATATTTTATTATAATTTCGTGAAATTTTTACAAAATATACGCATTTTTATTTATTTTTGTCCAAAAAATATAAAACATCGTTTGTAGGACCAAACTGTTAAATTTAACTACTTTTTATTCATTATAATATTTAACTAGCTGTACGCGCAGTTTGTCCTTGTAATTGTTCTCATGTTTTAAACTAAAGACAATTATATATACATATATATCAATAAACAGCCTAGACTTCCAAGATAAACGTCCATTCTAAATATATATGAATAAATTTCTGATTAGTTTTGGATATTACATCTTATATCAAAGCTTAAAAACTTTACATCTTTAAAATATTTTTGTAGTTTTATATGAGAATTATATCATTATGTATTTATTTGTTTAATAATTTATATTTCGTCTACAGCATCTTCAGAATCATCGTCATTATTACTGTCATTAGATACATTGGAACTTGAAAAGGTCATTTCTGAATCCAATAAAATCTTTCGCTGGTCGTCCCATTCTGCGCGGTCTAGGTTTCGTCGACCTTTTAGATCCTAGCAACTTATTCAATTTATTTGGAAGGGATAATTTCTTTTCAACCCATGTTTCATTTGCATCAAGAAACCTTGGAAGCCTTCGGTAGCTACTCTTCCATTTTATGTCTATTTTTTTGCTTAAACAAACATTTTTAGACTTCTAAGGCTTTGATCTTCCACCTCAACATTGTGTTTTTCCATTATATAGTTATAAATGACGTTATTTCTATTCTGCATTCTATTATGATGCCAAATTAAAAAAAATTCACGATTTTTCATACTGTACATATCATTGAAAATTAAATTAAAATGTATGAGTGCCGCAAATATTCACAGCCAAATTTCAAACAATTTGATAGATAGTGAAAAAAAATTATTTTACGAAAGATACACGAGGATACATTTTTAGAACTCAACTTAAAAAAAAAAGTTCAAATTAAGACTTCTCAAATTGTATTTTCAAAATGACTTGCTTACATTTTAAGTTATGGATTAATTCTTACCTTGCAAGATGCTCAGGACTCTAAAAAATAAATTTCCAAACTTTGATACTTATAACTTTTATCACTGAGACACACGCTTAATTGCAAGATCAAAGAAATACTCAGTGATTTGTTCGAATATAAACAAAGGCTTCACTTTCAGCGAGGTACCTCTTTGTTAATATATGAATGATTCAAAATTTGAACGCCATATTAAAAACCGGTTTTCTATGAATCGTATTGCTAACTTTAATTATATATTTGAAGCAAAAAAAAAATTAATTAAGATCCGCTAGATTTGTCATTTCCCACACTGTGCGCCATTTTCGAGAAAAATACGATTTTTGAAAACCAATTTTTTTTTAAAGGTTTGTATGGTGGGTACCTTTATTTTCAGGTAAAATAAATTTTTTTTCATCACATCTTGTAGATAACATTGAGAAACTGTTATTTATCAAGTTTGAAAAAAATCTAGCATGGGATTTTCAAAGTATCGAGCTTTTAAAAAAAAATGGACATTTTTTTTTTTTTTGAATTTCTTTGAAAATTTGGCAAAAACTTCGATAGAAACCTTAGTCTCACAAAACTTGGGTTTTATGGAAACCAACGATGCAGTGAAAAATTCAAGTTTTCGATTCCTCAATCGAACTGACACCATTAAATGCATTCGTCATGCAAGAAAGCATAAAAAGTATTATTCAAACTCTTCAGAACAGAAAAGTAAGAGGGCTAGATCATATAAAAAATGTAAAATTTTTGACATTTATAATTAATGGATGCCTTTAGCTTCAGTATTTTTCTAATGCCTGGAAAAAAGCAAATGTCTTTCATATACTTAAAGCAGGAAAATCACCAGAATTAGCAGCAAGTTATAGGCCCATAAGTTTGCTTAGCATTAGCAAAATCTATGAAACAATAATAAAGGAGCAAATTTTAAAAATGAATTTGTAACCACGGCGAACAGAATCGTGCTGAAGGACAGTCAAGAGTCAACAGGAATGATATCTACTGATAGATATAGAGAAAGCTTCTAATTCTGTTTGACACAATGGAATATAGTATACAAAATGATACAATTTAACTTCCTACTTTATTTGTGTAAAATTGTTCAAAGTTTCTTGTCTGGTAGATGTTTTCAGCGCCACGTTGATAGTGGTGTTTCAAATATTTTTTGCTTTGATTTTGGTGTTCCCCAAGGTTCAGTTCTTGGTCCAACCTTGTATAATGTCAATACATCAGATCTTCCCCATTGTGAATCAGCTATTTTTGCTGATGATACCGCAATATTTTCATCGCATGAGTTTGGTCTCAACATTGAGACAAATTTAAAAAATGTAATTGAAATATTAGAAAAATATTTTAACAAATGGAAAATTAAGCTGAATGCTGGAAAGATGCAAGCCATCTTTTTCTCGCGAAAAAGAAAACCTCCTTATCTTCCCAGCACTCAGCTTCAAATCAATGGAAATGTTATAGCATATACATATATATATGAAGGTTTTTATAATACAAACTCTATATACTACTGAAATAAATCAGCCAAGTAGAAGACTTAGCACTATTATTGGACTTGTTGAATTATTGATTCAAATTAGCTTTTTTGGCCTTTAGTCCACAAAAATTGGCGTTTCGTCCGGGTGATCTCACATGGACTCATCAGTTGACTTGTGAGGACCTTGTCAATACGCAATATTTGTTAAGTTCAGTTCATCTTACATGAATTTTTTGACAAAAATCCAATGTGAACTATATCCAACAAAGATTAGGATTGTAATCATTAATGTTGGAATTTTTTTTTTTGCCCGTGGCCTGGCATTGAATATTTATATGAAGGTTTTTATAATACAAACTCTATATACTACTGAAATAAATCAGCCAAGTAGAAGACTTAGCACTATTATTGGACTTGTTGAATTATTGATTCAAATTAGCTTTTTTGGCCTTTAGTCCACAAAATGAGTCCATGTGAGATCACCCGGACGAAACGCCAATTTTTGTGGACTAAAGGCCAAAAAAGCTAATTTGAATCAATAATTCAACAAGTCCAATAATAGTGCTAAGTCTTCTACTTGGCTGATTTATTTCAGTAGTATATAGAGTTTGTATTATAAAAAACCTTCATATAAATATTCAATGCCAGGCCACGGGCAAAAAAAAATTCCAACATTAATGATTACAATCCTAATCTTTGTTGGATATAGTTCACATTGGATTTTTGTCAAAAAATTCATGTAAGATGAACTGAACTTAACAAATATTGCGTATTGACAAGGTCCTCACAAGTCAACTGATGAGTCCATGTGAGATCACCCGGACGAAACGCCAATTTTTGTGGACTAAAGGCCAAAAAAGCTAATTTGAAGCATATACATATATACACCAAACTAACTTTTATTCAACACATTAATAATACCATAAGGAAAATTAATATTGCTATTAAGATGCTTTACCCATTTATAAACAGAAAATCTTCACTCACTAATGATAATAAGATTTTAATATACAACGTTATTTTTCAATCAATATTATTTTATGGGTGCCCAGCTTGGGGGAATGCTGCTAAAAGTCACATAAAAAGGTTACAAATTTCGCAAAATAAAGTGCTAAAAATGATGCTCAACCTTCCTTGGTATCATTCCTCCTTGAATCTGCACAGTGAAGCGGAAGTTGAGTTGATTTCTGACAGGATTCGGAAACTTACTACCAATTTTAATAAAAGCTGATATATACATACCTGACAATCCTCTCATAAGCCAGCTTTACATTTCAGGAGTAACTTAATATTCACGTAATTTTATTTCGCTATCCAAAACCATACAAATGTTTTAATAACAATTATTCCTATTTATTTATTTTTTTTTTCACTCTATTAAAGGTTTTTTCGTATTTTCCTTTAAATAGAATTTGTAGCTATAATAATTTTTCACTAAATCAAAGATAATGTCTCAGTTGTAAGAAAACAACTTTCAAATCTCTGAATGTAAAACGTGCAGTCATAGGCTTTGTATAAAAATTATCACGAAATATGTATCTATCTATCTATATCTATAAGGTGTTCAAATGAATTTAATGTTAATGGAAAAGTTACAGCTCCATCGGTTCTTTGTAGATTTAATTTTAGTGTTAGTCGTTCTAGCTTAAGAAGGCAATTGCATCTTTGTAATATTTTCAGTAGATCTAACTACGGTGCCAATAACTACGGTCTCAATTTCTTAATAAATGTCTTCAATAAAAACTATTTTCTTATTCATTCAATTAATGATAAAGTAAAATCACACAATGCCAGAAGACTGGCGAAAAGGCATAATATGCCCCATACATAAGAAGGGAGATGTCACAACGTGCAGCAATTATAGAGGTATCACGTTGTTGAGTACCGCCTATAAGATACTCTCCTCTATCCTACAAGACCGGATAACCCCATACGCTAAAACCGTCATCGGACAATATCAGTGTGGTTTCATTCCAGGCAAATCAACAACTGATCAGATCTTTACAATTAGGCAAGCGATGGAAAAATGTCTAGAATTTAACATCCTAACATACCATCTGTTTAAAGACTTTAAGGCCGCCTATGATAGCATAGCCAGGGTAGAACTTTACAAAGCCATGAGAGAATTCGGCATCCCAAATAAATTGACAAGACTATGTAGGTTGACCATGACTAACGTAACAAGCCAAGTAAAAATAGCCGGATTGCTATCCAGACCAATCAAAATCTTTAATGGACTCCGACAAGGGGACGGTTTGGCCTGCCTCCTCTTCAACCTGGCGTTGGAGAAAGCAATCCGTGACTCTGGCACGGCAACAAGAGGGACCATCGTCAACAGGTCCAGCCAGTTACTAGCTTACGCAGACGACATTGACATCATCGGAAGAACCGAACAAGCTGTACACGATTCCTTCATCCAGATCGAGCAGGCGGCACAAAATCTGGGGCTGCACATTAGTGAAGGTAAAACAAAGTACATGGTGGCGTCGAATGCGAGAGGAACAGTTGGTCAAACAATCAAGGTTGCGGAGCACGAATTTGAAGTGGTGCAATCCTTTAAATACCTTGGGTCAATAGTAGCAGCCGATAACAATATAGAAGAAGAAATACGCGGGCGGCTTCTCAAATCCAACAGAGCCTACTATAGTCTGTCAAAGCTTTTCAAATCCAGAAATCTCACCATAACTTCAAAACTGCTGCTGTACAGGACCATGGTAGCTGCGTTCGAGAGAAAAGTCTTTAGGAGAATTGTTGGCCCCATATGTGAGGAAGGACGATTCCGGAGACGGTACAATCATGAATTGTACGCAATGACAAAAATTAAGCTCGGTAGACTCCGGTGGGCAGGGCACCTAGCTCGCATGAGCGAAGAGGAACCTGCTCGGAAAGTTCTTTGTGGTACATTCTATGGTAGACGACAGCGTGGTAGACCATGCTTGCGCTGGAGAGATGGCGTAGACCAGGACGCCCGAAGCCTTGGGGTGCGCAACTGGATGGCGTCGGCTAGAGACCGGGATAGGTGGAGAGACTTGTTGAAAGAGGCCAGGACCGGAACCCGGTTGTCGAGCCGATGATGATGATGAAAATCACACAATTTTAAGAATATGTTCTTCATCCTTAACAATTAAATTTAAAGTATAGATTTAAGTATTTTTTGTTTTTATATTATGTAAATATGATATAATTAAAGATTGTTGCGTTGGTATTTAACGTGTTGAATAAAATTGTTGCTGTGGTTTAATTGTTTTATTTTGTTCAAGTTACATTCCGAGAACTTCGCCCATTTTACGGTAACCTGATCAGCCTTCCCAGAGGACTTTTCATGGATAAATTTGAGTCAGTTAAGTCAGTGACCAATTTGCCGATAATAACACCGCTGTCCGAGAATGTGTCCGATAGAATCTAATGCAGTCAGTTCCGCGCCGCGCACAAGAACTAAGCTTTTCACAGAACTTTGCATCGTGACTTGAACCTACACCCTTACAAAATTCAGCTGACCCAGGAGCTGCATAGAAAACGGTGGCGTGTTTTTGCTAACTAGGCTCTAGAGCAGTTGGAAGTTGACCCTATTTTGGTCGAAAAATCATATTCAGTGAGAAGGCCCATTTCCGATTGAATGAATTCAACAACGAGCAAAATTGTAGAACTTGGGACGACCACAATTCACACGAGACCAAAAAAAATTGCAATACATCCAGAGAAACTCACTGTTTGGTGTAGATTTTGGGCTAGCGGAATCTTCAGTTTATACTTCTTTGAGAACGACGCACGTGTTGTCCCGTCTATCTTCGTCAATGGCGAGAATTATCAGTCGTTGATAACCAATCTCAACCAATGGTTTCGAGACGAACCTCGCTACGTACCACGCAGCCCGTGCCACAATGTACATTTTACAAGAGCAATTTCCGAACATGATTATCTCACGCGGGAGCGATATCAATTGGCCACTTAGACCCCGTTAAACTTCTTCTTCTGGGTTTTTCTTATGTCAGAGGTCTATACACCAATAAACCAGCACGCGCCAGAGTTATGGAAAATTGAACGTTTCGGATAATTCTTACCTTAACACTTTTTTAACAAACCTTATAGTTTTTGTGATGCATCAGGCTCAGTCCAAATTAAGGGTACTTTTTAAGAAATGCTTAAGACATGCAAATATAACTCCCCACCAAAATTCAGATTTGTCGTAATTTTTTGGGAATGAAAGTCCAATTTACTTTCTTTTCTCAAGAACTGTTAATTTTTGTATTAATTCTCACAAAAAGTATACGAGGGTCGAAAACCACCCATTCTGGTGGGTTTAGTGACTTATCTGTCACTTCTATTTAAATAAAACAAATCACTTAAACATGACAGATAACTTTAAATGATAAACATCATGTAACTTATCCGAAGTAAATAAAATGGTTCATCTATCTACATATCTTTCCTGTGAGCGAATCCCACATCTGAGATGATAAGATTAACTTCCATTTCGTTACAGCCACAACCAATGCGTAGTACTCCTATGGTCTAGATAACTTTTTGCCTACAATTCACAATCAAGTGCCCCAGGGACTTGTATATATTATGTAAATAAAAGGTTAAGGTGTTGAGAATATCAAAAATTTCAAATGCAGTCCACTAGTAAACCCTCTGTCATCATTCAACAACCGTGCTGCCCTCATTTGGAATTCCACAAACGTTCAAGACTTTCAATATCCCAACACACAAATTACAAAACAAAAACATTTCAAGCTTACGGTTTTCTTAGGATCATCCGAAGTGTAGCATCTGGTCCCCGCTGGAAGAGTGTTCCTAATGCCTCACGAACATGGTCGTTAGATGCATTAACATCATCTGTCTGTGGTGCTCCGCCACTTGTTCCTTCCTCGTCAACACGAAATCGATATAAAAAACATTTATCCTTAAACGGCTGCTCTTTGTTCACTGTTTTGAGAAAAAGGCAAAAAGAAAGTGGAAGAAAATACAAGAATTGAACACAGGAAACTTGTCAAAGGAGAATCTATCTATACATCAATAGGAATAGGATATTCCATCATCACACTCCAGCAATCTATTCTTTGAGCATATAACTCAAAGCATAAGCCGGAATAGGAAGGTAAAAAAAAAGAAAAAAAGATGCATACCATGTGATAGGACTCCCTCTTCTAGTAAAGCTTGCCACATGCCCGCCGCCTGGGCTCTTGTGTGTACAATCGGTGACAGATTCAACAGCCAATCGACCAATTCAGTGCCTGGAGCACACTTTCTGATTAATTTGCCCGATACCTGTGGAACATTTTCAATTTGTTACTATTCGTCCTCGGAAGGAAGGAAACATGAAGTCCCACCAAAAAGGGGGCCAAGGTAAAAACTTACTTTTCTATCTTTCAAACAACTTGAGCTATCTGTGACCAGGAGAGTTCTGAGGGCCCAGCCCATGCGGGACATAGCAGGACTTGGTGACTAAAAATAAAGAATAAAGATGAATTGCGTTATTAGAGTTACAAGTTACAAGTTACACCAGGAAATAGATGAAAGTTAAACAAACACAAATGGACATACATACATAAATAGTGTTAACAGTATGTATTGCAAGTGGGACTTCACATACTAGCTTGTAGTTTTGAATTTTCTTTTTACAGAGGGTGCTAAAAGGGTAGACAACTAGGTACACAACGTTGAAGTTTTATGAATGACACAGTCTAGGGTTTGGTGAAAAAAATAGATAACACATTTTGGACGATACAATATTTTTTTGGGTACCAACATAGTTTACCACGAATATGAAACGGTGAGGGAAAGGATTTAAGATAGCTTTCTGATAGTTTACCACTTGCTTTTTTAATCCAGGGCCATGTTTATCACCCCGGTTTTTCAATTTGTCATTTTTGGAATCCTAAATTTAAAGTTAGTTAAGAGATTTTGTTTTTATAATAAATTAATTAAAACTAGAAAAATAATTTCATAAATCAAACAAAGTCTATTTTTATTTATTTTATGTAAAGTTGTTTATTATATTAACTTACTGATGTCAAATCACAATAGCAAGTTACACGATTGGACACCAAGTCCAAATGATAAAACTTTATTATCAAAATGAGTGTTCGTTAGTGTAAACGTTGCGCCTATTTTACAGTAGACGTGGTGGCCCTTCACAATTAAATCTTAACCTTTGGTGGCCTATTTTGAGACTCCTGGTTCGGGAACAGCCAATATTCATAAGTCAAAAGAATGCTAGATCGACCGGGAACATCGCCGCGGTCAGTGAGGCAAGAACTAGAACTTTCGCAGAATTTAACTTGGCGAATTTTGTGTCGGGACTTGGGGTTACACTGAGACAAGACCCAACTGACGCAGGAGCTCAAAGTTCAGGACTATAGACAAAGCCTAACTGGGCTCTTTTGGAAGAGAACCCCGATTTTGGCCGAAAATCATTTTTAGCGACGAGGTAGATTTTTGGAAGAAAGACTGTTAACCAGCTAAATTCCAGTATATGGGATGTCACCAACCCATACGAGGTTCACTAGATGACAATGCATCCTCAAAAAGTTATACCGTTTTGGGTGGAATTTGGGCTGGCGCACGGTGGCCGATTTAGTACAATGTAGATGGTCGCAAGAACAAAAAACGCGATATGCCTTATAAAGTTACTTCTTGGGCTTTGCTCGCTCCCAATTTCAACGTGTCTTTTAAGTGATTTTGCGAGTTGAAATTTTTTTTTATATATAATTAGCACACACTCAAGGGGTTATGAATACCCTTATAATGGTATAAATGACACAGCGCGAGCAGTTAGGAAATGAGGAGGGGATTTAAAAGGAGATGCCGATGAACATTGGTTTTGAATGCTTGTACATCACAATGAGGGAGGAAAATCGAGTGGGTTATAGTATTCCACATTCTAGTAGTACGGCTAAAGAATTAATTTTACAGTACGCCCGAAATTAGGCTCAAGGGTAAACTGATGGGCATTCTTAGCAAGACGAGTGTTACGGCGAAATTGTTTCAAGGCAGGAATGCAACTGGCTATTTCATTAGAGCACTGTTTATAGAAGAAGCGATAAAACAAAGTAAGACAAGAGACATTACGACGGTGTTCGAGAAAAAGAAAAGTTTCCGTAATAGACCTGCCTCCAATTAGTCTAAGTGCTCTGTTTTGGATTCTGTCTAAGAGGTGCAGGTGAGTTTTAGGAGCACCTGCCCAGAAATGGGAGTTATACTCAAGCTTAGGCCGAATGTATGCCTTGTAAAATGTAGCCAGATCAGAAGGGGAAAAACTGCTTGCATCTTCTGAGGAAACCTAAGCATTTCGCCGCATTTTTCGCAACATCGAATATGTGATCATGCCACAAAAGATGGTCTGTGATAGACATACCGAGAACGGAAAGCTTTTCGGTTTCCTCGATGCAAGTGCCATCCATGGATGATGGCAGGGGTGGAATATTTTGCTTGACCGACAGGAGACAGCTTTGGGTTTTCGAAGCATTAAATTCCACGCGGTTTATAACACCCCATTTTACAATGCTGTCAGAATTTAATGAACTTATCATATGCTGCCGTTGCAGAGCCACTTCTGAAGATGAAAGATGTGGATCTGGAAACGAATATGAAAAGCTGAGGGTACTGTCGTCAGCAAAACAATGTAGTGGATTAGAAGACAAGAGATCATTGATGAAGATGAGGAAGAGAGTCGGAGACAAAACAGAGCCTTGGGGCACACCAGCTTTTATTTTGTGAATATCAGACTTAAAACTGTCCAAAACAACACGAATTGACCGGCCTGAAAGGTAATTTCTAATCCAACGAAGTAGACATTCATCGATGCCAAATGCAGGCATTTTTGATAAGAGAGCTTCATGCCAAACTCTATCAAATGCTTTAGAAATATCAAGTGCAATAACCTTGGTTTCACCAAAATGGTGGAAGGATTTGTTCCACTTTTCGGTGAGATATGCCATCAGATCACCAGTAAACCTGTTGCTACGAAAGCCGTACTGCTGGTCATTAAGAAGCTTTCGTTGTTCAAGATATTTCTTAAGCTGATTATTAATCAGCGTTTCCATGACCTTGGAAAGAAGGGACGTAAGTGCAATTGGTAATTTGTAGGTAAGGAGGATTCGCATTTTTTAGGGACTGGCTGGACAAATGCTGTTTTCCATCCACTCGGAAAGAGTCCAGAGGAATAGGATAGATAGAAAAGCTTACGCAATGGTCTTGCCAGCGTAGGGGAACACCTATTCAGAACAATAGGGGATATACCATCTGGACCAGCGAATTTGTGTATTTCAAGATCTTTTAAGACTTGCAACTGCACGAGTGCGAAAAAAGATTCGTCCCATAAAACCAATTACGCTCTCAAGAACAGGAGGAGCCATAACACTATGCGGCAGCGTCGAATTTGCAGAAAACAAAGTTGCAAGCAAATTTGCCTTTTCTTGTGAGCTAGTCACAGGAGTGTTATTGTAAACGACTGTTGGAACCGACGAACAGCGGGAATTTCTAATATTTTTCACAAATGACCAAAAATTTTTACTACCTTTGGAACATTGTAGTATTTTTTGCCGTATTTTTTGATCATGTAGAAACTTGGTACGTTTGATATGAGCATTATTGGTTTTGTAACAACGGAAGCTATACTCTCTGAACCTTATAACCTCTTTACAGCTACTATCGTACCATGAATTTTGCTTGGTTTTTATGCTTTTAGTCCTGTTAGGGATAAAAGATTTCATTCCATTGAGAAAAATACCTGTTAACATATCAGTGTTAAGATCTACGTTACTATCGTGGAAACATAGTGACCAGTTAAAGTTTCGGAAGAAATTGTTGAGACCGTCCCAGTTGGCTTTTTCATATTGCCAGACAGTTTTTTTTTGGTATTTTTTCTTTAACAGGATTGGTGGAACATGAGAAATTAGCTGATATGACACAGTGGTCCGGCTTACCTAGAGGTGCTAGTACACTAATAATGTATTTCTCAGGGTCAAAGGTAAGGAACAAATCAAGCGTGTTCACGGATTGCCCGTTAATGTAGGGAAACCGAGTTGGCTCATTCACAAGCTGCGTTAAATGATTTAACACAGCAAAGATCTCAAGATACCTTCCTTCGGGTGTTGTCTGACCAGAATGCCGAAGCCAAGAAGAATTATGTACATTGAAATCGCCCGTAATAACAATTTCAATGCGAGGAAAATGGGTAATAATTCTGAGTATAGAGTTCGACAGCGCATCAATTTCGTTAAAGGTTGAACTGCTGTCAAGATTAGGGCGAGACCATGATGGAGAAAGAAAAGTGACACCAAGTTGTAGCCCAGTAAGTTAAATTCTGAAGAATCAGTATTTTTACCACTTTGGTTTCGCTTAATGCCAAAATAGCTGGCATGTACTTTACAGTATGGGCGTAAGCAGACAGAAAATTACTCCTTAAACCACGAATATTACTAAAATCCATCATGATGAAACACAAACACCAAAAAACACAATTTTAACGATAACGGGTTCTAAGCTTAGCAGTAGATGTAAAACTATAGTTGACCAGCACATACAAACTAACGAAAGTGTTATGCCTATTCGTTACCCATCACTAAGCTATATATGCCAAATGCTACACGAATCCAGTCATCGACAGTTCTCGCTGTCGCGTTGCAGATCGGCACATTTATCTACATAATATTAAAAAAAAAATTCTGAAAATAGTAAATGTATTTTTTTTGTAAATATAATAAAAACAGTAATTTAATAGCTCAACTTAAGTGTTTTTCTGTCTCTCTTGAACCATAAAAAAAATGCAGTTATCTATTCAAGTTTAAGGTACTAGTACGGTCTAGAACGCCAAAAAATGCACGATTTTTGGGAATTTTTTTCTCGGAAAATTTATTAGGTAATAACATAATTTTTTTTAAAATAATGAATACATGCGTCAAGAGTTTTTTAATTTTCGAATTTGAGTCGAATTATAAAGGGCGCCAACGTCGACTCTTCAAAAAATTCATTGTCCCATTGCGGACAGTTAATCTCGGAATTGGCTGGACTTAAACAAAAAAAGCAAAGTAGGTTATTTAAGGGAAGGTTTCTTACGAGACAAATACACAATTTGTTTAAAAAGTCAAAACAAAAAAAAACAATTTTTTTTTTGGCAATTTTTTTTGGCCATTTTTGGGTCGCCATTTTTTTGTTCATAACTTTTTGGTCAAATTGTGGTAAATTATCTTAGAAAACATAAAAAACAATCAAGTTGCAAGGAGTTTTTTGAAAATCGGTTCAGTAGATCCGGAGATTAACTGTCTGCAATGGGAAAATGTGTTTTTTGATGAGTCGACGTTGGCGCCCTCTATAATTCGGCCAAAATTCGACAAACAATTTTTTTTGTACTCTTGTCACATTCTCTTATTACCTAATAAAGTTTCCGAGAAAAAAATTCCCAAAAATCGTGCGTTTTTTTGGCGTTCTAGAACGTACTAGTACCTTAAATTTTATGTAAAATTTACATACCGTAACATTTTTTCTCTATTTTAGAGGGATCAAGGCGCACTATATTAGTGGAAAAGGTATTTGTTTTTTTTATTCGAAATGAGGACCTTTTCAAATCTTCTGTGACTGTGTGCGCAAGTAATGTGCATATACGAGTACATTGAAAGGAAGGAATCTTGATGATGGCATTAACAAAAAGCCTTTTTCGAAATTGGAAAGAAAACTAAAATCTTTTGAATTTTTTATGAATTTTGAAAATAATTGGCTTCAAGAAGAATTCAAAATTACTTTTGTTGGAAATGGAAGTAATGCAAATTTAAACGCTAGAAAGACCTGCAAGGAATTTCCAAGACTGTGGACAGAAAGCGAAAAAACACAAAATTGAAAACCGTTATGGATAGGTCAACTGAAGAACTATCGTTTGCTGTAGAATCTAATTTCAGGTTAAAAGCGAACGTTCGATGGCTGATATGACAAAACAACTGTTGTTTTTTTTTTTTTTTTTTAATGGTCTATTCGCGCTCAAGGGATTATGATTACCCTTTTAAATGTTTCAACAAAGCGCGGGCGTGGAGTTAATGAAGAGAAAGAAGGATAGGAAAGATGTGTTAGTTCACCGAAAACCCTGAAGAAATTGAAGATTTTACAGCCTACAAACACCACCACGCCATTCACCCCTGAAGCAGATTTAGCTCTTATAACGGAACTTAAATTTGACGACGCATCAATTACGGTACTCCAAAAGAGAACAAAGGAGGGAAATTCTAACATTTGGAATATGGAAATGGGGCTCTTATGTAATAGACTAAGAATTTTAAAAATGAATGTTTTCAGAGAAAACTGGTAATGACCATAAAATTCATTTTTTAATCTCTTTTTAACCAATTCTTAAAACATTTGTAAGCAAAACAATTGTACCGCCAACTTTAAGTTTTTATTGTTGTACGAAATTGTGCCTCGAAATTCTGTCTATCTCTTTGTTTCACTACAGCCTAAACGGCTCGGCTGATTTTCCACTTGGTAGATATCCTTTTTTTTCAACCAAAAATAACGGTATCTGATATAAGAATTTCGTTTCCAAATTTTGTAAATATTTTTTTTCTTTAAAACTGTCCTACAGATTTTTGTTTTAAAAAATTAAAAATTTTATTTAGTCAAAGGTTGAAAAAAATTTCCGAAAAATAGTTATTTTTAGTACCTCTCTGGCACAATTTTTTTTGTTTTTGATTTTCTCAAAAAACCGTACAATCAATTTTGTTCATTTTTTTTATACTAAAGCTCCCCAAAAGTTTGAATATTATTGTGTATTAAAATTAAAAAAAAATTTTTTTTTTAATTTAAAACTCAATATTTCGAAAACCCAGTACTCGACTTTTTATTAAACTTAATAAATAAAAGTTTCTTAATATATTCTACAAGACGTGAGAAAAAAATTATTTTTCCTAAAAATAACGGTACCCAACATACAAATAAGTATAAAGAAATAGTTTTCAAAAACCGTATTTTTATCCAAAACAGCACCTAGAATTTTGATTAACATTTTTTTTTGATAAATTTTTACGATCTATAATTCAGTAAGAACAAATTTGGAACCCAGATATTACTCTCATTATCGATATAACGGATTTTAATGAATTTTTTTTTGTTGAGAAGCTTATAAAAAGTTTTAAGAACATTGCATTTCAAAAGTTAAAAAAAATATATTTTGTATTTTTGGAAAAAAAAAATCATTTTTGTTTTTTGTTTTGGAAAATTCTATACATATCTCAAAAACGGTTTACATTTTTTTTGTTTTTGAAATTTAATTTTTTTTGGTAAAATAATAAAAGCTTTTAGTTGGTGTACCAAATTTTCTTCTTAAAAATGTTTTAAAAATTTTGTATTTTAGATCTTATTTTTTTAAGAAACCACTACAACGACTTATAGCTTTTGTCCTTGCATAAGATAATATTTGCTTGAATCACATAGCATCTTGTTTTAAGCTTCAACTACTAAAGGAGTTATTCAAAAAATGAATTTAATGTTTATGAACAGTTCTTCTCGAACAATTTTTAGAATTCGTAGTAGTCCAGTCAAATTAAATTAATTAATTCGAAATATCTACAAAAAATATTGCGTCGAATTTTTTGTTTGTTTCTTAAAGAGTACCTATTGGAAAGTGTAAATCCAAAAAGTTCGAACAAAAAACGCCCTTGCGTTGTCCGCCATTTTGAAAAAGGCTTTGGAAAGCTTGAACTCGATTTTCTCGGCTCCTATCATATATAGAGCTGTATTTTTTTTTTAGGTTTGTACGTTAAAATATCTTCTTTAACTTTTGTTGAGAAAAAAATTTGAAACCTCTTTCCAAAAAAAAGTTATCGACGAAAAACTGTGGAGATTTTGAAGTAAAAAATGGTTTTTAACGTTTATCTCGCCTCATGTTCATCTGATCAAAAAAATACTTAAGTTGTTTTTTATAGATCACTTTATTACCTACATTTTGGTATATTTAAATTTTATGTGCGACAAAAACTGTAGGAAATATAACCTGTCAAAATGGCCAATATCCTGCGAAAATTAAAAAAAAAAAATTAGTCACGTTTGAAAATTTTCAAATTTGATTATGTTCATTATGAAATTTAAAAAAAAACAGTTCAAACTCTTTTCCACACTACCACCGAGGTAGAGTTACGGCGCATTTTTTTGAATGTGGTGTCCTCAGGAGGTATAATCCACGATTCAATCGTTTTCGTTTCTATTTCAGCCTATCGATAGCTCAATGTGGCATAGTTTTTTCATGTCGTTCTTATCTCCTTTTTTTTTTGGGGCTAGGCGTGCGGATATCAATGATCATATGGAGGGCTAACAGCTGTACCGAACCAAGTCATTTTAAAAAAATCCAAAACCAACGTCAAAATTTCCGCAAAATTGACCTCTATTTAGAGCTGTAATGAACTATAGTTCAGAACTATATAGCTCTAAATGAACTATGTAGTTCATTACAGCTCTAAATAGAGGTCAATTTTGCGAAAATCTTTAAAATGACTTGGTTCGGTATAGCTGTGAGCCCTCCATATTAACTTTGTTTGTGCTGGGATCGTTAATGGTAGTTTCTTCAATGTTTTCAGGTGAGGAAAAGTCTTCACATGCGTCTTCATCTTCCAGTAAATTAAATTAAACTTAGTTTTTTTTGACGTTTTAACAAAGTCGCTATATCGCAAAGAATCCAGTGACCCATTTTCCTTCCCATTGAACAACGCAATAAAAACTTTTTCTCCGGCGGCTCCCAAAACGTTGCTATCAACATCGTTGGATCTGCATTATACCTCCTGGAGACCCCATATTAAAAAAAAAATGCGCCGTAACTCTACCTCGGTGGTGTTGTGGAAAAGAGTTTGAACTGTTTCTTTAAATTTCATAATGAACATAATCAAATTTGAAAATTTTCAAACGTGAGTAAATTTCTTTTTTTTTTAATTTTCGCAGGATATTGGCCATTTTGACAGGTTATATTTCCTACAGTTTTTGTCGCACATAAAATTTAAAGATACCAAAATGTAGGAAATAAAGTGATCTATAAAAAACAACTTAACTATTTTTTTGATCAGATGAACATGAGGCGAGATAAACGTTAAAAACCATTTTTTACTTCAAAATCTCGACAGTTTTTCGTCGATAACTTTTTTTTGGAAAGAGGTTTCAAATTTTTTTCTCAACAAAAGTTAAAGAAGATGTTTTAACGTACAAACCTAAAAAAAATACAGCTCTATATATGATAGGAGCCGAGAAAATCGAGTTCAAGCTTTCCAAAGCCTTTTTCAAAATGGCGGACAACGCAAGGGCGTTTTTTGTTCGAACTTTTTGGATTTACACTTTCCAATAGGTACTCTTTAAGAAACAAACAAAAAATTCGACGCAGAATTTTTGGTAGATATAAAATTACTAATTTGATTGGACTATAGTCCTTTACATAAAATTTGAATTTGTGATTTTTTTAAAGAAATGTTCCTTGTAAAGCTTTTTTTTTTGCTTCTTGATTTGTTTTAAATGCTTTTTGAATATTTTTTTTTATAGTTCCTGCGTATTCCTTTGGAATTAAGCCCAGCGAACGATGATATGTCCTCGGAGAATACTTTTTCGACGAACTGGGCGACCGACGTTTCATTTTTGCAACTAAAAATCATCCTTAACTCGATTCAGAAATCAGGATGGTTCTTTTCCACGAAATCTTTTCTCTTACCTTTCCTATTCCTACATTACCCATACTCTGGGGAGCACAATGGAGCGATTGAAATCCGAGTGAGGTTATACGGGTTGCCGATGCATTACCCAACCTAACCTAACCAAACCTTAGGGATACCTCTGGCAGAGGTGAAATTGGCCACCAGGGTCATGTGATTTGACTTTTTCGTGTGGGGTTTCCTGAAGTCGCAGGTCTATGCAATAAGCCGCTATCGCTCGATGACCTTAAGGTGAACAAAACACAGGCCATTGCTTAAATTCAGCCGGATCTTACGGAAGACTCATTGAATTGAATTGAACCACTCGGATCCGTACCACCGAAGTCAAGGCGGGCATTTAAACGATGTCATATTTCACACATAATGGCATATATGGGTCGTGGAAAAAATGAAAAAAAAAAATTAATACCTCACACACATCTTGTTTTATTACTTTTCAACATCTAATCGCCATTTTTGAAAAAGCCTCCATTCAAACATTACAAAAAGTATTCAATCGAATTGTTGAAAATTTTCATGAAGTAAGGATAACGAGTTCGTTATCTACCTGCGTTCCTCATTCATCAATAATAATTCATCTTGTTCGAGGCAATAGTCCTTTGCCCAAAAGAGGTTAGAAGAGGCAAGATCTGAACAAAAGACCCACATTTCTTAAATAATTTATCAGTAAGTACGGAACATGTTTTCCAGATTTATTGCTTGTCAGACCTCGGGGTGTGACTTCCTCAAGTATCTGATAAGTCTTTAAGCTGTCCATTCATACCACAACAATAGTTAATTTACCACTGATAAATCCTGTCACTTTTAATACAACTTGGCCCTCTCTGTCAATCAAATTAACAGACCTTTGTGTTTGCAAGATGACGAAAGTTCTGACATACATTTTTTTTGCGGATAAATTTTCGAAATCATGTTTACCCAAAAACCTAAGTCGTGACGTTATGAAGGACCTGTGAAATATAATGATGAAAAATATACTGTATGTCAATCTTCGAAATTGCTTGTACAATTTCCGTAAATTGAGCCAACTTCGGGCCAGAAACATAAAACCATTTAAGCCCATAATAAAAAAAGCCTCAAACCGGAAGTTGCTTTTTACCGGCCCGGCGTGTCGGGCGGTGTAAAATCAAAAGAACGATATACATATAAGAAAACCTGCTTTGGAAAGTTTTTACATTTGGATTTCTTTCCACCAGTTATCTTCTTGGGTGACCGGAAATAGAAGAAGAGAGAAATACGAAACTTGACGTATTCAAAGAAGTTTTTTTTTCCTGTCTTGCTTCCATTATTTGTTCTCTAATGTCTCTATTACTCATCCTTACCTCTGTAATTGGAAGTGCCGGATTTGGATGATCCGGGCTTAATGGCCTTTTTGTTGGAGACGCTGGAGCTGCTGACATACCCGCTCCGAAGCCTGTAATAGATAATGAGATACTGTTAGTTACGTGTTAAGCTATTTTGTACAATTAAAGGATTATATATATTAAATTTTCCGAAAGGAACACTTTGGCTGATGTTATAGAACAGAGGCTAAAAGGTTTTATCAAAATCTTTACGACCCAACATAAACTATTACACAAACGAACACAAGCAAATAAATTTGTTATTTATCCCTCAAAGGCCCAAACAAACCTTTGCTAAGGTAATATTGGACTTTTTTGTTGTTGTTGTTATTGCTCTAAGAAAGGCAATAAGGGTTGTTCAGGGTGCGACAGGTGCGCTGAAAAATGACTGGATGATAACTTTATGTCATGTTTCGTGGGGATAAAAGGTGTTTTTATGTTTGCTTTTCTTATTTGCTGCTCGAGAAAATATTAATACACGAGAATTTTGTCGTTATTTGCTGCTGTCTACGTTTTGTGTATGACTTTTTAATATGTCTCTCAGAACACACCTGGTGATTTGATAGGAGAAATGTAAAAGAATATTAGAATAAAATGTTAATGGGGTGTTATGTTGCGTACGACACTGGAAGTGCTCTGATTCAATTATCGTTTTTATGTTTCGAAATAAATTAAATAATTCTCTTTGTCTCTTCGAAATGTTGATCCTTGTTTGTTTCAATATTCCAGCAGAAATGTAATAGAAGAAAATATTGAGAAAGGGGTGATTACTATTCTTTTCTAGAATAGTTGTTTCACAAAAAAAAAAACATTTCTGATGTCGGAGAGTTCGGGATTTTAGGTTTTCGGGATATTGGGTTTTCTGTATTTTCAATTCATGAATTGCCTCTGATTCTCTTCCTAGCCATTTCTCAAACTGAAGATGCTTTCATACTGTTTGACATCATCATCATCATCATCATCGGCTCGACAACCGATTTCCGGTCCTGGCCTCTTTTAACAAGTCTCTCCAACTATCCCGGTCTGGAGCCGACGACATCCAGTTGCGCACCCCAAGGCTTCGGGCGTCCTGGTCTACGCAATCTCTCCAGCGCAAGCATGGTCTACCACGCAGAACTTTCCGAGCAGGTTCCTCTTCGCTCATGCGAGCTAGGTGCCCTGCCCACCGGAGTCTACCGAGCTTAATTTTTGTCACGATATCTGCTTCTAGGTAGATTGCGTACAGTTCATGATTGTACCGTCTCCGGAATCATCCTTCCTCACATATGGGGCCAACAATTCTCCTTAAGACTTTTTTCTCAAACGCAGCTAAGAGGTCGGAGTGCCTTTTGCTAAGCACCCAAGTCTCGGATCCATATGTGAGTACTGGCAGGACCATGGTCCTGTACAGCAGCAGTTTTGAAGTTATGGTGAGATTTCTGGATTTGAAGAGCTTTGACAGACTATAGTAGGCTCTGTTGGATTTGAGAAGCCGCCCGCGTATTTCTTCTTCTTTATTGTAATCGGCTGCTACTATTGACCCAAGGTATTTAAAGGATTGCACCACTTCAAATTCGTGCTCCGCAAGCTTGATTGTTTGACCGACTGTTCTTCTCGCATTCGACAACACCATGTACTTTGTTTTACCTTCACTAATGTGCAGCCCCAGATTTTGTGCCTCCTGCTCGATCTGGATGAAGGAATCGTGTACAGCTTGTTCGGTTCTTCCGATGATGTCGATATCGTCTGTGTTAGCCAGTAACTGGCTGGACCTGTTGACGATGGTCTCTCTTGTTGCGGTGCCAGAGTCACGGATTGCTTTCTCCAACGCCAGGTTGAAGAGGAGGCAGGCCGGACCGTCCCCTTGTCGGAGTCCATTAAAGATGTTGATTGGTCTGGATAGCAATCCGGCTATTTTTACTTGGCTTGTTACGTTGGTCATGGTCAACCTACATAGTCGTGTCAATTTATTTGGGATGCCGAATTCTCTCATGGCTTTGTAAAGTTCTACCCTGGCTATGCTATCATAGGCGGCCTTTAAGTCTATAAACATCCCGGGTAGAAAATTATCTAGGAAACACTATCGAATAGCGTGGCCCTAGCTAGATTGGCCATTATATAGTAAATCCTATGCTGGGCCTAGACAGATGCAAGCCTGGCGGATCTTGACTAATTTATGCTTATCCTGGCTTTATATTGAACCTGGCTAGAACTGCCTATTTATTGGCTTTTCCAGGAGTATCTTAGACTGGGCCTAGATATTTTTAACTTGATGTAGCCTAGATATGAAACTTTTTCTTGGCGATATCTTGGCTATAGATAGTATCGCCTCTTTATTGGCATTGTAACAAATAAACTACAAGGGACCTGGATAGTTTTTACTTGGTGTATCCTGGATAAGGAATAGTTTTTACTTGGTGTATCCTGGATAAGGAATTGTATCTGGGCGTTATATTGGCCTTAGCTAGTGTCGCCTCTTTATAGGCGTTCTCAGATTTTACTTATACTGGGGGTAGATAGTTTTTACTTGATGTATCCTAGATATGAAACTTTTCCTTGGCGATATATTGGCCGTAGATAGTATCGCCTCTTTATTGGCATTGTAACATATAAACTGCTAGGGACCTGGATAGTTTTTACTTGATATAGCCTGGATAAGGAATTGTATCTGGGCGTTATATTGGCCTTAGCTAGTCTCGCCTCTTTATAGGCATTCTCAGATGTTACTTATACTGGGGCTATATAGTTTTTACTTGATGTATCCTAGATGTGCCTATACATATATGTCTCTATAAAAGGCTATCCATTATCCTTCTAAAAACATAACTTTTTTGTTTTGGTCCTAAATCGGTATTTTTCAGATTCTTTAATACGTATTTAAGTCTTTTAAACAGTATAATTAAAAGAGAGTTATTTGAGTAGCACTTTGAGACACGATATTTTATATATCGCAGTGGCGCAATAGGTAGCGCACAAGCACGGCAAGCGAGAGTCTCGGGTTCGAATCTCAGTGGAGGTAAATTAAAAAAAAAAAAAAAAATTCTTTCATTCCAGCAAAAAATCACTTAAAGAGTCGAATATAGGGGAGGCAAAGAAAAAATGAAAATAATCAACAATAATAAAAAAAAAAAATTTTTTTTAAGAATTGCCGTAGCTCTTGTGCTACTTGTGAAGATCCATCTAGGGCCCATATAGGAACATCTAGCAAGGCCCATTATATACAGAGCATTAACAAATTAGCGAGGGACAAGCTAGATACTGCTCGGTAGGGCCATGATTGAAACTAAGAAAAACTAGCTGGGGCCTTGGCATTATCGAGTCGAAAATTCTACCCGGGATATGGTATGTTGGGATGTTAAATTCTAGACATTTTTCCATCGCCTGCCTAAGGGTAAAGATCTGATCAGTTGTTGATTTGCCTGGAATGAAACCACACTGATATTGTCCGATGACGGTTTTAGCGTATGGGGTTATCCGGTCTTGTAGGATAGAGGAGAGTATCTTATAGGCGGTACTCAACAACGTGATACCTCTATAATTGCTGCACGTTGTGACATCTCCCTTCTTATGTATGGGGCATATTAAACCTTTTCGCCAGTCTTCTGGCATTTCTTCCTGCTCCCATACGTGTACTATAATATCATGCATTGCTTGACGTAAGGCTGGCCCGCCGTGATGGAATAATTCGGCTGGTATGCCATCGGCTCCCGGGGCTTTGTTCTGTTTAAGCCGGCCTATAGCCTTCTCAACCTCTTCTATGCTTGGTAGCGGCAACATAGGGTTTTCTTCTTGAAGTAGTGGAGCCTCCACTTCTGCAGTGAGCTGACCATTTAGCAATTCATTAAAGTACACTTCCCATCGCTCCAGTATGCTTTCAGGATCGGTGATCAGATTTCCCTCTCCGTCCTTGCAGTATGTGCAGCGTGGTGTGTACTGCGTCATGTTTCGGACGGATTGGTAGAACTTCCGCGCCTGGTGCGGACCTCGCTTTCGGCTATTTTCTATTTCATAGATTAGGTTCTTCTCCCAGGCTGATTTCTTTTGTCTGTGAAGCCGTTTTTCTGTTCTTCTGAGCTCTTTATATTCCTCTTCGCGTACCCGCGTTCTATGAGATTGTTGCATTGCTCGGTACGCAACATTCTTACGTTCAGTCGCTAGCTTGCATTCATCATCAAACCAGTCGTTCCGATTTTTACGACTGCTGCCTAAGATGGAGTTGGCAGTACTAATGACAGTATTTTTAAGACGTGTCCACTTCTCATTTACGCCCAGCATACTGGCTCCAGGACTTACTCTCCCTAAATCAAGTGATTCTAGGGCGAGTCCTAACGCATTACCAAAGGTGTTACTGGTGTTTTCATTGCGCAGGGCAGCCGTGTTGATTCGAACCTGATCGGCGGATGCAATGCGTCTTCGCAAGGCAATCCGCCCTCGGAAAACCATACCAATAAGATAGTGATCCGAGTCGATATTGGCACCTCGGTACGTTCGTACCGTCATCAAGTTCGAGTAGTGGCGACGGTCTATCAACACGTGGTCTATTTGGTTACGAGTGACTCTATCAGGTGACACCCAGGTGGCTTTGTAGATATCTTTACGCGGGAACCTGGTACTCGCAACGACCATGTTTTTCGATGCTGCCAATTCTAAGACTCGAAGTCTATTGTCATTAGTGTTCTCATGCAAACTATGGGTGTCTGCGTAATGCCTTAATACCGGCTCCCGACCTATTTTTGCGTTCAAATCCCCAAGGATGATTTTAACATCATACCTTAGACAGGCATTGAGGGCCCTCTCGACTTGTTCGTAGTAAGTCTCTTTTTCTTCGTCTGAGGAGTCCTCCGTAGGTCCGTGAACGTTAATGAGGTTGATGTTCGTAAATTTCCCTCGCACGCGGAGGGTGCATAGCCTTTCGCTTATAGCGTTAAAGCCGATGATGGTAGACTTCATTTTTTCGCTGACTAGGAAGCCTACACCGAGCACATGGTGTTTTGTATGACAGCTATAGTATATGTCATATTCTTTCTTCTGTAGAACACCATTCCCTGTCCATCTGAATTCTTGAAGAGCTGTTATGTCAGCTTTATATTTTGACAGGGCATCGGCTAGCTGCTGAGCAGCTCGAGCTCTATAGAGCGATCGTACGTTCCATAAGAAAATTCGTAAATCGTTTTTCAGTTTTCGTTGAGTGGGTTGTCGTCGTGAGATCAGTCCGTTTCCGAGGCTTTTTGTCGTTCTCGAAATTCTTTAAGTTTTACGGGACAGGGAATTAACCTGTCGCCAACCTGAGGAACCAGCCTGATCATATTAGCCAAACCTTTTTTAAAAGGCTTGTTTCTAGCGGCCGCCGCGGTGAGGCTATGATCACATTTCCACCAGTCCCGAATAGTTACGGCACGTGCATGTTTTCGTATGCTACATGTTGTTCCCCCTATTCGTCTGATGGCTGACCGCCGACACAAAGTACAGACAAAAATACAAAATACAGACAAAAATACAGACACAAAAATACCCACGTTTTTAGTCTTCGCTACGTATAATAATAATGTCAACTTTGATCGAAAGTTCGATTTTTTTTAACGAATGCATAACTTGCCGTATTGTATCTATAAGCCGCAAGTAAAAAACAACGAAAACAGTAGTGAACAAAAATTTAATCACACCTTATAGCCCGGTCAAAATAGACATTCAAGGTTACATTAATTCGCACAAAGCTGAAAATTGGAATGAATGTTGGGAACACTATTACAAACAATTTGTTAAAAGTCCCCATCGATCCGACGTGTGGAAAAAAATTTATTCAAGGTCAAACGTTGCAAAAACGGGTTTTTTGCTTTTTTAAAGCTAAACGGCAAGTTTTATCATAAGATAGGTGAGACAAAAATTATTCATCATGCAATTATCTATAGAAATTGTCTTAACACTTTTTCTCCTAAGAATCACCATTTAGGAGATATAGCGATGCAAAAAGTTGAAAAAGTTGTATTCTTCATAATATGCACACGGTTCCGCGCCACCCGTGATGTAGTGCACTTGGCGCGTTCTGTTGAGTTGAAAATTTTGTATCTAATTGAAAAATACTACTGTTGGAAATGACGAAAGCGATTCGATTATGAGTATTTTTTACAAAAGATAAGTACCGAAACTTATCTAAGCACGTAATTACATTACAAATTTGACGCCGATATTGCAGTGCTTTTTTCATTTCAAACGCTTCATTCAATTCATTGCCACAGAATAAACAGCACTCCTTTTTTAAACAAAAAACAATACCGACATTCACTGTCTCAAATGGTTTAACGAGTAAGAGTGATTTTTGAAATGCTGTATGTATGTATCACAACGGACCAAATATTGGTCTAAGTGTGTTGGCTTTTGCGGTCAGCAGCCACCTTAACCTAACGTAACCTAAACAAAAAACTGATTCATTTACGCGTGCTCTAGTACGAGGAGGACTTATTATTGATTTACCAGCTTGTTCTTGTTCGTGACGTCTTTTAACTGCGGTAATGGTACTCTTCCGAGTGTACTTTTTCCGACACTGCACATGAATTGTCACAGAAGTCTGGTCTTTTAAGTATTCCGAAAATCATCACCTCTTTCAACACTTGCATCAATTAACGTCTTTAGGCCACGCTCATTTTCTTTCGAGTTTATATTCTTAAGCCAAATATACATTGTTCAAATGCATGGCAATCACGTGCAAGTGTATTCGTAAATTCGAGTTAAAGTTGAATATACACACATTAAGCATGAGCCTTCAATCTTTTATTCTTACATGGACGGTGTGGTGAGAGGACGTTGCGCTTTGTGAGTTTTTTTCGGCAAAATTGTGATTTTACGAATTTCCTTGAGATTTTTTCAATTTTATCCGAGTAGGTAATTTGTTTTATTTAGTCTGTTCATTTCATCATACAATTTTTGTTTACTGTTTTAATGTTTAAATCCGTGCTTATGTTATACTGTGTTCTCACCTATTCAATGTACTATACGCAAATGAACCAATAAATGCATGATCAATCATAAATCTTGCATATACACTACTTCAATACAGGACGCCAGATTAAAAGAAAATCAAAAGATTTTCATTTTGCTTCAATCCTACATCCAATTTATACATGTGATTTTTTCACCAATACACTTGCGCGTGCTTGTTATGCATTTGAACAGTGTATATGTATATGGCTTTAGAATTGTATAATATGTATGTATACGCCACGAAAACTAATATTTTTACTTGTATTACCATTCTGTAATTTATATAACGGTAATTGACATACATATTATGAAGAACACAACTTTTTCAACTTTTTGCATCGCTGCATCTCCAAAATGGTGATTCTTAGGAGAAAAAGTGTTAAGACAATTTCTATAGATAATTGCATGATGAATAATTTTTGTCTTACATATCTTATGATAAAACTTGCCGTTTAGCTGAAAAATGCAAAAAACCGGTTTTTGCAACATTTTACCTTGAATAAATTTTTTTCCACACGTCGGATCGATGGGGACTTTTGACAAATTGTTTGTAATAGTGTTCCCAACATTCATGCCAATTTTCAGCTTTGTGCGAATTAATGTAACCTTACCCCTATTTTTGAAGCTAATTTGACCGGGCTATTAGTTTCTGAGCAGCTGTTTATAATTTTTTAAAGTTATCTCATATAATTCATTAGCTATCGACCCTTTTGATAATTCTCAAAACTATGGTGGCAATTCATAGTGCTCAATAACGGCAACCCCGAAAGAGCTTTAAAAAAAGAGATAGCTTTTTGAAAGCTATTGCAATCAAAGTGAGAGGCAAATAGCCCTTCTGCTCCCTTTTCACTATTTTTGTTTCGAAGTGCTAAGACCTTCCTTCATTTGTAAAAATAATAAGCCAATTAAAAATGCAATAATAACAGAAAAAATTAAAAAAATTTTAAATTTAAATAACATTGTTTTGTTTTGCAGCGTCAGACAATGCACAATGTATAAACAATTTTCCAATGAAGTATCTTATCGAATATCTTATACTCAACAATCAAATCCACAAAGTTCAACCCAAAAGCAAAGAAACAAGCTACCAACATGGCCTACATGAGAATAATCGAGTGGTTATTTTTAATTAATTTTCCTCGTTATAAATTATAAGGCTAGAAGAAGCTATGAGTGTGTACCAATATATTATTTGGTGGTAATAATTTGAATTAAATTATTATCTCAAATTAAAAATAATTTTATTTTATGCAAATTTTCAGTGTGAATCATCACTCATTTACGGCCTCACCATCCACCAGGGATTCCATTCTCAAACAATTCGAATAATTTATTCTAATTATTAATTTCAATTTTCATTGGAAAGGTCGGTGTTGCTTGTATGAGTATACAAGCCAGCACCTCGTAGAAGGAGCTCTATTCACAGGAAATATTATATAGGCCATCAAAAATATTCAACCAGATTGCATGGTGAGAGAGTAAACCTGTGAGTGGGTCGATCTTTTGGTGTTTTAAATTGGGGCTTATGGGAAATTTTCAGCAATGTTCTGACGAACTGATTTAATTTTAATCAAATACAAAGAGAATAAAATTATGATTCAGGTTATCTTTTAAGCCGTGATATGTTGTTTGTATAATTTAATGGAATAATTTAAGCAGAGAATGACATGAGAAATACATAATAATAAATTATTCAATTTTGAAATGATAAGTATACGCCACAGTTAACGAGGTCGCTGTACCGGATTTTTGCAAATTTCCGTGGGTTCATTAAGAAAAACTTTTCAATTTAATAATATTTATGTTTTTAATTTTAAATTGAACTCATTCTTAGTTTTGAATGGCGTAGTAATGGTTCTTGGGGTTTAAGGATTTTAAGGATATCCGAAAGAAATTGCGAATAATCAACGGATTAACTTATTTACCTTATTTCAACAAGGATTTAACTTTGGCCCAGAAAGATTCATGGTCATCAAATTAAGAAACGTCAGGTCTGGACTTCTATTAATTGGTACTTCGTAAATAACAAAAAATGAAAATAAGAAACTTAATAGGTTTTTTTTTTTAAGAAAATTCTTTGACTCGAAATGGAGTTAAAATGCTATTATTAGTCGTTCCGGCTTTTTTTTTTTTTTTTTTTTGGAAATTAAAGAAGAAAGGATGTTCAGAAATAACCCATTTCTTATTTATTTATTTAATTCGTTAAAATCTAACGTTAACAATATTAAAATAGTTCTTATAATCTAATATAATCTATTATCATAATTTATATAGGTATTTATTATTCAATATTGTTGAAAAACATAAGTTTAAATCTTTTACATTTTATGTTATCATTTACAGATTCTAAACAAAATTGAAATTCGTTATAAATTGTTATTAATTGATTGAAGGGGCTACATACACCATAGTTTGATCTGCTAAATATTTGAATAATAGGTTGCTGTCGCCTTAAACATGAACGGCTGAAACTGAAATTTAATTTACTTAGAACTGATGGTAATGATATCGAACCATTAATAATCCCAACAATAAAACAAAATTGTATAAACTTTATGTGGTTAGTCAAAGAAGGAAGGCTGATCAAAGCTTCTTCATCAATTTATTTTTTCTTGATTTTAAAAAACTAGGGTAAATGCAAGACAAAATATCTACAATTAATATATAAAAAATTAACTCTTTACAAAAATTACACGCCACTGGGGATTACTCTCAAACTCGATTGGTTTCTTCTGTTTGATGACCAGGGTTCGGACTTAGGTTTTAAATTTTCCAAGTAAATACGGAAAAAACTGAAGTAGATCCAAAATTTTAGGAAATTAAATTATACGAGTATAAACATAACAGTAAACTTGTGAAAAAATAGTAATTAAATATAACTATTTTAAAGTAAATTTTCCATCAACGAACTTGTATTTTTGTATGAATCTTATCAATTCAAAAGGTGGCTCATAAATATCTTTACGTTTGTCTGTAAGTGTTGGTTTAGAAATTCAAAGAGAAGTAGATCTTAAAAAAGAGGAAGTAGAGAAGTAGGTTAAATTTTTTTTCTCAAAATCAAAGTAGATGCGAACCCTATTGATGACTCTATTTTACTTGTTGTGAGCGTTGCTAACTTTTGGTTTATTTTTATAAAGTGACAACTTTTAGTTCCTCTTAATCAAAAATGCATGACTACATCTCAAAGATTTGCTCGTATAGTCCAAGACTATATGTTGGAAAAGTAATGAATATATATCTTTGGTTTTTAGAATGCAATAATTATCTACTTTAATTATTTACTTTAAAGAACATGTGTGCTAAAAATAGTAAAATTAGTTAGAGGAATAACGACATGTATTGGAAAACGAAACACAGACTATTTGTAATGGCCGTCACAGACATCATGCTCGGTAGCATACTGCAAAACGTAGTATAGTTTGAAAGATTTTCATGTTCATATTCCTATTCTCTGTCGGCTCAGCACACATTTTATTAAAAATATTGGCGATTTGGTCACCGTCAAGAACTTTCTATTTTTTTTTTTAATTCGTTGCCATTTTGAAATTACGAATTTGAAAATATTTAAAAATCATAATAAACATCAATATGACAATGAGTTTAAGTAAAACTATTATCCACTTTAGAAAAATGGCGCTGTTTTCGTTAAGGAGAAGACTATGTCACGAAAAAACCCTAATATAGATCCGTACTATGCCCGTACCATTTTGCTCGGCTGGTATTACCGTGGTATACCCTGACAGACATGTGGTTCATTCGTATACTATGGTGTCTATACTAGAAAAAAATTAAGATTTAAAAAAAAATTAAAAAAGATTTTTAATAGAAACACTTTATTGAAGGAAGTTTCCTGATTCAACTTTCAACGTCGAAAGATACTAACTCGTTGTAAAAAAGATGGTGAATTGGAGGAATATAAGATAACAAGTAACAAAAGTTACACTGAGTAATTTTGCCTTAGGTATTTTCACTGGTTCATTATATTTCCTTTTAATTTGGTTAATTCACATTTGCCAAAAGAATTTCAAAGCTGTAGAAGTCATCTTGTTCCATAAAATTTAATGCGAAAGGATTTTTGTTGTTTGCTTCATTAATGATGATTTAATTAATTAATTATGCCAACCGTCTGGCGAATAAATTTCGTTCGTCTATGTCTGATGGCAAATTTGTGTATCCCATTACTAAAAAGTGGTGAGTTAGGCTTTTAAATTTTCTCTCTAAATGATGTAAATGATGCCAAAACGACATCAAAAGCAAATTTATGTTCCGTTCTGGACAGTTGTCAGTAAATATGACTAGATCTTCAACATCATTATTGTTTTGTAAGAACTTCATCAAAACAGAAGCTACCTCAGATACTTCACATCTATCCTGATTTTTTGTCCATATAATGTACATGTGCCCTTTGTCAACAGTACAATCGTGCACTCCAAGATTATATCTACAACCAAATTTTCCTGCAGTAAAACGAAGGCCCAGTGAACTTTGGAATAGGCATGTCTTGTTGTAAATCAAAGAAAAGATTATTTTTTTTGAGCTCTCCGTTAAGCAAATCTTGTATTGTCTGAGCTCGAGCCAAACGTAAGTTTATCATTGTTGTTCTTCGTCTATATATGACAGTATGCTCTTTCTTTTACAGGCTCAATACTTTTCTCGTTGCACCAAAAAAATTTATTTACAGGCAAGAAATGGTCGCAGTTAAAGTAATTTTTTTATTGGTTATTTGATCGACTATGGACTTTGGTACATAGCAATCAGGTTGATATTGTGTCCAAATGCAGAACTTTCTCTGTAGAACCTACATGCATCGCAAGTAAAATAATTGCATAGAAGGTCCAGTTTATTGATGTTTACTTGCGACTTATAGGTACTATAGTCAAAATCGGTTACAGCGACCTATCGTTTATAACGACTAAATTCGTCAGTCCCTTGAAGGTCGTTATAAGCGATTTTGACTGTACTGTATAAGGCAAGTTATGCATTCGAAAATCAAAAAAACGGGTCTATGGCAGGTACCCCTAATAACATTTTGCCCCAAAATTTTTCTTGACCAAAATGTAGCCTATGTTCATAATATCACACTTAATTTTTTTCATCAAAATCGTTAGAGCCGTTTTCGAGATAAATAAGATTTTGCATTACGGGTTGATTGGGGGTACCGTTAGTTTTGGAGCTAAAAAAAAAATTTAAATTTTTCCTCTAGGGAATCACCAAAGACTCTTAACTACCGAGATTGAAAGAAATAGGTCCAGGGGTTTAGGCTGTAGTGAGAGGTACAGACATACAGACACACTGAAACATGTTTTTTGTGTACTAAATTTTCCTTAAAATTTTTATAAAAAAAATTGATATGCAAATTGTTAGTATTTAATAAAATACATTTTAAAACGTAATTTTAAAATTTAATCGTGTATCGGTTTTCAGAATATTGAATTTTCAAAAAAAAAAAATTGTATTATTTTTATAAAAATCCAAAAACTATTTTTTCGAAAAAAATTTTAGTTTATAATTTTTCAAATGCAAAGCAGCTCCTGCATAAAAATTTTGGTTAAAATCGTTTTAGCCGTTGGTGAAAATTCGAAAATCAAAAAAACCGTTCTATGACAGGTACCCCTAATAACATTTCCCCCCAAATTTTTTTTTCACCAAAATATAGTCCATGTCCATAGTATCACACTTAATTTTTTTTATCAAAATCGTTAGAGCCGTTTTCGAGATAAATAAGATTTTGTATTACGGGTGTACGGGGGGTACCCTTAGTTTTGGAGCTAAAAAAAAAATTCAATTTTTCCTCTAGGGAATCACCGAAGACCTTTAACTACCGAGTTTGAAGAAAATACCTCCGGTAGTTTAGGCTGTAGTTCGAGGTACAGACATACAGACATACAGACAGACAGACGGAATTGTCGGACCCACTTTTTTCGTCTTCGCTATCATCGTAATGTCAACTTTGATCAAAATCTCGAGTTCGATTTTTTTTTCAAATGCAGAACTTGCCCTATAGTACCTATATCGTAAGTAAAAATGTTTTGTATTGAGAAAAAAATTGCAAATTTTAATACAATCTACAAGATGTAAAAAAAAAAACATTTGATTTTATCTAAAAATAACCGTACCCAAAAGTTTAAAAAATGCCGTAACGTAACGTTAGTGCCGGCACTTAAAATATTGGTAACATTTTTTGTCATTCGATTAATTTTAACGATTTATAACTCAATAAAAATAAAATGCACGACTTGGTCGCACGAAATTGCTCTTATGTAAAATACTAAAAATGGGAACTGTTCCAAAAAAAAAATAATTTTGTTTTTTTTTTTTTCAAAATTCAAAAAACATTTTTTTTTTAAGTCTTGAAATGCAATGTTTTTTAACATTTTAGAAGCTTATCTATAGAAAAATTTCATAAAATCCGTCATGCCGATAATGAGAAATTGAAAATTCGTATTTTTTTTTTTAAATTATAGATCGTAAAAATCGAAAGAAAAATACAATTTTCGAAAAGTAGCGTGTTGAGAAACGCATGGAGTTTTCGAAAAAATATTAAGCTTTGAAAAAAAAAAATAATTTTTTTTAAATCTAAAAAAATTATTTTATTTTTTTAACAAAAAATTGTATGCCGGAGCTCCTTTGCATTTGAAAATTATGATGTTAATTTTTTTTTTGATTTTTGTTTTTGTATTTAAAAAAAAATTATACAATTTTTTTTTTTTGAAAATTCAGTATCTTGAAAACGGATACACGATTAAATTTTTAAATTACGTTTTAAAATTTATTTTGCTGAATACTAACAATTTGCATATCAATTTTTTTTTATAAAAATTTTAAGGAAAATTTAGTACACAAAAAACATGTTTCAGTGTGTCTGTACCTCTCCCTACAACCTAAATCATCCCGGTAGTTAAGGATCTTCGGCTCCAAAACTAACGGTACCGGTCGATTTTCGAATTTCTCATTAACGGCTCAAAAATTTTTACCAGGAGCCCCCTTAAGTTTAAAATAATATTGTATATACAAATATTCGAAAAAAAATATTTTTTGTTTAAGAAAAAAGATCCAATTTATTTTTTTAAAAAATCAATATCTTGAAAACGCGTAAACGAATATTTTTTGAAATTTTTTCTAAAATCTATGTTACTAAGCACTTAAAATTGGTATCCCAAATTTTGTTCTAGAAAAACTATAAAGAAATTTGTTATATAAAAAATTCCTTTAATAAAACGATTTTTAAACTTTATTTGCGTAAATTCATACTTTTCCGGAAATCAGACGACAATTCCATGCATTTGAACATTTTTATCTCATTAAATCCATGTTTTATATTTTTAAAATGTATTTTAAATTCTAAAGTACTTTTACATAAGAGCAAGTTCGTGCGATCCAGTCGTGCACTATATTTATTCTTGTCTTTATGTCTAAGAATGCAACGAAGGTACTGCCTCAGCTTGTATTTATGTATGTTTTCTCTACTGATTAAGATGCACATTTTCAGCAACATAATTTAAAAAGTTGCCAATCCGGAGAGAGTGGTAAAAAAATCTGCACCAAGGTTATGTAAATTCGACAAACCAAACAACAGATTCTAAGAATACTTAGATCCTAGTTTAAATCACCTGATACCCAAGTCTAAGAGGCTTTCTGTCCCCTATTCCATCTTGATGTCATCAGCAAAAGCTATTAATTAACACACCTTTGAAAGGCAACTCATACCGTGAATTAAAATAGATTAGAAACAGTAAAGTTCCCATAACAGACCCTTGTGGCACACCTATCTAAGAATATTGTTTACTTCTTCTAATCTTATCAAATTTTACCTTACATTATCATATGGTTGTGGTTGCGTTTAATTTGTTTGACAAAGCATTTGTCGATATCTTTATCGGTTATATTTAAAGACAGAGCAGAGCGAAAAATTTGAAGCACAATACTTTGTTCATTGGCATCATTGAATTCGGCGACTCCAATACTTTCAATGCATTTTTTTTCTTGATTCTGGTTTTGCCAATTTAATTGCTCTTAAGAGTGTTCAATTTCGATCTGAAATCAGAATTTCTCTTAAGTGAAGTAGTTTGTAAGAATTATTTCTGCAGCGCGCTTCAGCATCAGTGCAATTATGATGAGATGTTTGAGGAGTATTTAGATCGCTTGAAGTTTGACTATTTGAAGTTGGCGTATTTGTAGTTTCTCCAGCTGGTTGTTGTGGCAACGACTGGGGATTGTGAAGACTGCGACGTTCCAAGACAGTGCACCTGTCACATCGATATGATTTCTTATTTGATCTCATAAATTAAATATCTTCAAGTTTTTTTGTTTACGCAGTTAATGTGAAATGAAGACCTGCAGTCTCCACATGCTACTTTGGATTTAAACCCTCTTTAAAATGAGATGTGCACCCACCAAAACACAGAGAAAAATTACTAACTTATTAGCAATGAATGAATGAATGAATCGCAATATCAAATACGTGGATTTTATTTTATTCTTAAGTACAAACCGAAAGGTTCTAAAAATCATTTAGCACTGAAGTCACCTCACGGAAGAAACTTACAAGATTTTGTTAAAAAACTAATTTGAGTTCAAACTTACACAATGTCAGATACATTTTGTCTCGTAATTTACACTATCTTTTGTACAACTTATGTATATTCTTAATGACCCGGGACTGTAAAGCTCCTAACTCAGTTAGTTCATGTACAATTATCAAACCAAACTATAACAGTTTCTTGAAAATGACTTAACTTTGTTTGTGTGTTTTGAAGAGATATTCCCAATGATAGCAGTTTTTTTTTTAAATTATTATTATTTAGGTACTTACCATTTTTCAGCTTGCAGTTGGTTATGATATCATTCATCAATTCTTTGTTTTTCTGCAATAAAATAACAAAACAAAACAAAAGCGCTACATTAGTATAGGTGCGATATAGGAGGTTTTAAGATGTAGTTTGTATGTATACAATCGTACAAGTATTTATTGTAAAAAATATTATAAAATAAATTGATGAACTCAGAGAGCCCAAAGGTGTAGTAGATTCAAACGAGTAGTTATATTAATAATTTTCAGCACTTACCCTAGCGATAGTTGCACTACCGCCATGGTCGTGTTCGGATTCAATTTTTGCAAATTTCATTAACACACAAGCGCCAGTTTCGCCGCCGTAAGCAACTTGCTGAGACCATTGCGTGATGATCGAAGATCTATCCATATAAATCAATAAATGTCCAATCAATTAAAGTTACTGCGATATTGTATATTTTACTTAAAGCGATGCCCGGAAGAAAGCACCCACAACAGGGTTATAATAACTCAGAAACTAATTGCTTTGAAAACTAAACAAAAAAAACTCAGGTAATCGACGGCGACACGCCAGGTTTCCATATTGGTGTACGATATGACTTCACTATGAGCGCGTTCTTGACACGTTCCCGCACAAACACCTGAACAATTACATATATTATAACCAACATGTGTTGTACTTGCACCATGTTGGGCTTATCAATAGCCTGAAGGTGTTCGGAGCGATATGACAAGCTACCTAATTATTGAAAGTAGAAAAGATATCGAGAGAGGAATGATATCAATGGCATTGAGGGAAGGTTCTCCGTTAAGCGGAAAGTGTTAGGGTTTTTGTATTGAAGAACAGTGGCGGATAAGGGGTTGATGGGGCCTGAGTGGATAGCTGTTATTAGACTTGAATAATGGTCGTTAAAGGGTGAGAGGTCAATTTTAAAATAATATTTCCATAAAGATTTCTCATTCAATGTATTTTTATTTTAAACTTATTTTCCGATTAGATAGAGACAAGAAATTTGTCCATAAACTAGAAAATCCCTGTTCGGTAAAAGTTTTGTAATCCACTTTACAATTAAGCTTACAACTTTAAAGTCAAAAAATAAGTCGGAACTGGGCGACTGTTTAGTTTTAATCATCAAGAATCTATCGCATCGAGGAATTTGTTCATTGCGAAATTCTAAACACTCTAGACAAAAAGCACAAAATAGTTAATGGTATTTTTAATATAACACGTTTTTAAAAATTAACAAAAAAACTTTCTGCACTATTAAATATAATACCTATATTGCATGCGACCCACTTCAAAGTGTAGAGCTAAGTGCCCTGATTGCAAATATCGAGGTCCAAGACGTTTTGAGGGCCACCTTTTTCGTGCAAGATGTACCCTATGCAAGATGTACCCTATGCAAAACGTCTTGGACCTAGATATTTTCAATCAGAGCACTAAGCTCTACATTTTGAAGTTATGACAAAGTTTTTATCACAATTATTTAGACTTTGGAAAAGCGTGCCGAATTTTTTTTTTCGGAGACGCTATCTTGGTAATATACAGATAGATAGATAGTTATATAAAGATCTTTATTTACTAATATAAGTACAATACAATTAATATAATAACAATAATGTATATAGCATGGCATTTGTTAAAAGCGTTCTTTGAATAACTATGCAATTTTAATGTAACAATTAATAACTCTATTTTTTTTATTTTATATTAAACGTAAATACACTCAAAAATATTTTTTATTAAAAATCTCCGCTATGAATTCTTTCTCTATACTTCAAGGCAATTTTGCAATATTCGTGAAGACGATAAACCTCCATTGGATTAAGTTGCTCAAGAACTTGATCCTCTGATAAGAAGTCGCTCCCCAAGATACACCTTCTCGTTTCTCTAAGCGTAGCACATTTTCCAATGAAGTGAATAGTATCTTCTCTTTCTCTTAGGTTACATACGAGTATACTGCACTCCAACGGTAAATCAGGTCTGTGAGGTATGTAATTTAGATTTAGTAATTCACTCCTCAGCTTGATCATTGTGCTAATGAGGTCAACATGGTTTGCGTCATGAAAGTAATTATTGTCTAGCAAGTTATGATTCAGTCTGCCGTTAATTGTTCTGTAGATCGATCCGGTTGCCTCGGCTATATATTCTTTTCTATATTTCTTGTCTACTTTGGTTAGTATTTCGTAGAGATTTTTTCCAATGTTGGCTACATCTACCTCTTCTAAATATCATGACCTTAGTTTTCTCAATGTTGACTATGAGATTCCATAAACAGCAGTAGTCATATAACCTGTTGATCATTCTTTGCAAAGCCTCAGGAGAATATGCAAAGAAGACCACATTATCCGCAAAGAGCAGTGCCTTTATCCGGTCTCCCGCAAATTCCACACCACCAGGAAGATAATAATCAATCAGATCATCTATGAAAAGCGCGAATAATGTTGGACTTAGTGTACACCCCTGTCTTACCTCAGTGAGAGTATCAAACCAATCCAACAATCCCACTCCATTCCATACTGCAGCTTGGGTATCTTTATACAGCACTTCTAGCACTCTTCCGAACTTCCGTCAATACACCCTATCACACCTGGTATTCAACTTTTTCGTAAATATGCATTCTAGCCCGAAGCTTTTTTGCTTCAGAGTATTTAAAAGTAATCCATTTGGAGAAAATATGCGTTGCTAGAACTGGGAGCTTTTCCTTTAGCACTAAAGACACTTTGGATTGTGCAAGGGCAATACAAAATTAATTACCAACAATAACTTGGTAAGATCCATGAGCACAGAATCTCAAAGTATTAGCAAGTTGTATGATGTTGAGAATCGAAGAGCTTCGGTGATTCCCTAGAGCGGAAATTGAAATTTTTTTTTTAGCTCTAAAACTAACGGTACCCCCCATACACCCGTAATGCAAAATCTTATTTATCTCGAAAGCGGCTCTAAAGATTTTGATAAAAAAAAATTAGGTGTGATATTATGGACATGGACTACGTGATTAACGGTACCTGTCATAGAACCGTTTTTTTCTCATTAACGGCTCTAACGATTTTAACCAAAAATTTTCAGCAGGAGTCCCCCTAAATTTAAAATAATATTGTATATAAAAGTATTCGAAAAATTATTTGTTGGGTTTTTTTGAAAAAAAAATTTTTTTTTGAAAAATCAATATCTTCAAAACCTATGGCCGATTATATTGAAATTATTTCCTAAAATCAATATTATTAAATACTTAAAATTCGCATTCCACATTTTTTTCTTGAAAAATTTTAAAGAAATTTCTTGTATAAACAATTTATTTATTTACTAATAAAACGATTTTTCAAAGTTTGTTTGCATAAATTCACACTTTTCTAGAAATCAGACTGCAATTTCATTTTAAATTCATGTTTCATATTTATAAAATGTATCTTAAATTCCAAAGTACTTTTACATAAGAGCAAGTTCGTGCGATCCAGTCGTGCATTTTATTTGCAAATGGCGTCGTACGCCAATTATATTTGACATTTCTGAAGTCCTATACTGCGCAAGATCGTGAATAAATTTATGGATTTGTTTAACTAATAATAATCGCTCAGTGGTGTTAGCGCAGCGTGAATTTCGACGTCGATTTTCTAATCGTTTGGAGCGAACTGGGCAAACATTCCGGCACTTAGCTACTCGAGCAACAGACTAGTACCGCAGGAGACCCTGCAGGGCGAGGGGCCGCCATCGGCTGCCGATGTCGCTGAGAATGAAAATACATCAACCAGACGACGCACAGTGGAACGAAAACATGAAAAAGTGGTCATAGGGCTGTAACTTTTGAAATAATGGATGGATTTCGAAACGGCTTTCAATATTTTGTACTTGAAAAATTATAGTTTCATACTATATTTCAAAAACTCTGAAAAAAATTATCAATTTTCCAAAACAAAAATTTTAAAATAACCCCTGAAACTTAGAATTTTTCAAATTCTAGCTTTAGGCAAATAAAATTAATTTTATGGAGGAAAAACAATTAATATTTATTGCTCTTAATTCATACTCGTATTACAAGTTTGATGTGCATTTTTGCACTTTTTTTTTAAATATGTATTTCGAGACATCGTTCACATTTTAATTTGAATGTTATTTATATTGAATATTGTTCTAGTTAATATATGTTTATACAAAATTTCTTTTGCCTTTTCATGGTATTTTATTAAGAAATCTATTACTTTTGAAGCATCAAGCTTAACTTCACCTTTCAGATGATTTTTTCGGCTAAAAGAAGCGTAGTGCTGCATGTACTTTGAAGTAAAGCTTGGCTTTTATGTCTGTTTTTTCGTGAGTGTTGTTAGCGGTTGATGGGGGTGGTTTTATAAAGGTTAATGTGTTCAATTCTGTTTCAAGCCACGTTTTAAACCCTTTTTTTCACATTTTATTGTTACTGCATTCTACAAATCCATTTTCCAGCTTCAAACAAAACTTGCGAAAAAATTCAAACAAGTCCAATTTATTTCCGAAGAGATTTTACTTTCGCTGTTGGGATAACAATATTTATAGTCAGTTTAGTCGTTGACAAAATCTTCGTAAGTAAACACAACCATTTTAACTTAGTATAAGGCTTCAAAATTATTTGTGTACTAGACGATCGCTTTGTTAAAAAAGAACTAAACAAAAATGGCATTCATTATTATAAAATCACATAATTACATTTTTTTTAATTAAGAGAGAAAAAATAACCGTTAGCATGAGAGCCATACTTTGTTTTGCCATTAAGTCTATAACAAATAATTGATAAAATGAGAGAAATGAGAATCCCCCACCCCTTTCCTCTTTCTTTCATGTCAATGTATGCAATGTTTCATAGTTTTAGATTTTTTAATGTTAGTTATTATTATTTATAATGCAAAGATGCCCCTACCCCTTCTCCAGTTAACAAACTTATTTTATTTAAGAGTTCTCAGCTCTAAGGAAGATTTTTAAAAACCCTCCAGGAAGCGGGGTCGGATGCGGTCGGATCCAATTTTTTGAAAATATGACTTAAAATAGGTGCACAATTCATTTAAGACTACCAAAAACCGAGCATTTTTGAGCATTTTTTTACAATCATGTTTAAACCTGAAATTGGGATTTTTTAAAAATACTCAAAAACAGTTTTTTTTAAGGGTAAAACAATTTTGTTTCAAGGATTTTTTTTAATCGTTAAGCTTAAATGAACCAATTGCATGTCTACAAAATTTATTTCGAAAACATAAAAAGGGTCTGAGAAAAACAAATTACAAAAAGAGGCTGGGGTGCGACCCACACTGATAACTTCCCATTTGTGGTCTTGAAAACTTTATATTTAGCTATTTTTTCCAAATAACCAAAATTGTCTCTTAGCACACTATGATTCAACTAGAACTTTCTTCGTTTTTTTCGTTTCCTGAACAATTTTAGAAATGTCGCTTAGTATACATTCTTACGGGAAGGTATCGATGTATAAAACAACATACTTTAGAAGGCACTATGTGTTCATTCCCAAGAAATTCGACTTGAAATACAATTTTAACTAGTTTTCACTAGAATTTTTAATAGTTTTGTTTATTTAAAAAAAAACTTTTAATTCAATATTTGTCAACATTTTATGAATTGTACAACATTATACTATGTATAAAATAAACTAAATTAGAAGTCAATATCACTACTAGTTCTTGAGAAATTTGAGTCGAAAAACAATTTTTACCAATTTTTAATAGAATTTTATATAGTTTTTTATTTTTTGTAAAAAAACTGTAAGCTGATTTTTTTTGAAATTTTCACCAGTTGCCAAACACATTATTTTTCGTAAAATAAAATTATTTTGAGTTTCAAATTGTTTTCCGTTCTTAGAATATCTGGGTTATGAATTTTTTTTTTCAGTTTTTATTATTTAAAAAAATAACGGTATGTTCATTTGTTTCCAAATTCATACCAAATCTGTATGACCTTATAATGAGTACATTAAATTTTATTTGAAATCAATAGCGTTATTTTTTCGTGAGATATTTGAAACTAACCAAAATTTTTACTTTTTTTTAAACCGTTATAGTGAAAAAACTACTCACTGAATTTTAATAAACTCCCTTTCAGGCTCTTTCGAAATTATTATCTATTAAACAAAATTTATTTGAAGTCGATATCTTTACTCGTTCTTGAAATATCGACGACGAAAAATGGTACCAGAACGTACTGACGTACGAACGTACGGACGTACGAACGTACGAACGTACGTACACACACACACAGACATCTCTCTAAAAATGATTGATATAGCCTCTAGGGACCTTGAAACGTCGAGAAATGTCAAAAATTCCAATTTGACAAATCGGACCGATTACAATAACTCCCTATAGGAAGTTAAAAATGCGTTAAAATTCCATTTTTTTTTTGTTTTAAAAATACTCCATCTTTGAGTCCCTATTATTTGAAAATTAAAGAGTGTACATAAAAAAAAACGCCAATTTTCTATGCATATCAAACAAAAACTATTTCCAATAATGAAAACAAAAAATCTCGTGTGGCGTTCACGCGGGAGGAGTAATTGTGCAGCATTTCTTTGATAAAGATATTTTTTTGATAAAGCATTCCACATTCGTGTAGTACGGCTAAGGAAAGAATCTCTAAATTTAACAGAACGTTCCAAGTGGGGCTCAAGGGTTAACTAATGGGCTTTCTCTGAAGCGCGAATATTACAGTAAGATTGCTGAAATGGAGGAATGCAACTGGATATTTCACTGGAAGAATGTTTATACAAATAACAGTAAAATAAAGAAAGACAACAAACATTGCGATGGTGCTCGAGAGCTCCAAATGTTTTAAACGAAAATTATTCCGACTGTTCCGGGCTGTTATAAGTTATGGAGTTGATGTGTTGTATGATTTCAAGCTTGCCATCGAATGACGCACCAAAGACAGACATATCACGTAAAACTAAAAACAATTTACGGAAATCCTCCTCGAAAAACTCATAATTTTATATTAATCAACTTTAGGAAACAAACAGTTACGAACACAGCAGCCAAAAAATTAATGAAGGTCACATTGCAACTCCTGACAAATCACGACAATTTTTAATAGATTTGAGGACTGTTATGGCTGAAACAGATGTGCAGCAGTTTTAATGCAGCGATATTAAATTACACAGGTCCTAATGCGAGCTGATTCATTCTAGCGCTGCATGCAGCTCATCGCTGCACGATGTCTATATTTCTAATTTCGCTGAGTAGCTTCATTGCAGCCACAACACCGAACCGTAAAATCTAAAATAATTCATATCTGCTGTTATCAAAATAGACAATATAATTGTTTAAAAAATAATGAAATATTAACTGTTGATGTTTTCTTGTAGACAGAATAATGCATAATAAATCTCAGATTGTATGCAAGTAGGATCCGGGTGCAGCGCTGTATGCATCCATTCCCGCAGACATGCTGCACATTTGTTTTATCCACTACATCGTATACATAAATAAGACACTTTGAATGCTTCAAAATAGAAAATATGTCATTTAAGAATAAAATAAAAAGTTAAGGACATGATTATGATCTACCATATAAGTAAATAAGATTGAAGCCATATACAACATGGTCGTTAAATCTAAGTTTTTTGGCTTCAACAGAGCGAAAGCTTATCGAAAGCCTATCTAAAGTCATTGAAGGCACAATTCATTTCACTGTTATTATCAATACAATTTTCAGCCAATTCTATAAGAAAGGCAACTGTAAAGCACCCTTATAAACATAAGTTCAATTTAACTTACAACTATAATGATTTAACATAACAAGATTGGGTTTCACAAGTTAACACAGATGGATCACAGTCGTTAGAATCACAGTTAAAGGCACTTTCTTTCAAAATCCTCTTCCAAAGTGGTTCAAATATCACCCTCCCTCCAGCCCTGCTAATGACATTAACTGATAAAAGTTCTCTCATTTAACACAAACGATTCTCTGAATCGCTATACAATCTACAAAGGTGGGACTTCGCTCAAAGAAAGGTGCAAAGTTCGTTTAATTGAGATCTTCGATAAAATAAAAATCGCTCAAAAACAACACACAGAAAAGCAATTTAAATAGACAAAACACCCCAGAGAGAGATGTTATAGATACCCCCGTCTCGTTACGACGGGACGTGCTCTCAGAAGATACTTTCATATTTTGCCAGATCATTACTGTTTATGCAAATGGCTTTGCCTCAGTCTGCCGCACTTTACTTAATCTTATCTCGTAATCGGGTGTAAGTGAGCAGAGCTATCGACTTGGAAAAAAATAAATGACCATGAAATTGTGAAAATTACTTTGGGAAATACCCCACAAGCCCATCGAGAAAATACTCTTGATTTTCTGGGGCACGAATTGAGATGTCAGAATGCTAGGCGAGGCGAAATGTTTGTGAGAAATTGTCAAATAGTCGTTTGCAAATATTTTAAAAAACATGTCATTTAAATATCTTTTTGCAAATTATTATTATTGCTTTCACGTATTTATGGAAAACCTCATTTTTTCGTTCACGTCAAGTAAATGTGAAGCCAAAGTTTCCACAATTATTTGCAAGACAACATGGTTAGCATTTTCCGTGTCCTGCTGCTGTGTATTTAATGCCAAAAACACAATTGCCTCCACATCCACACTTACCGACCGCTAAAAATGTCATTTTAGTTCAAGTTCTTCGGCGAACAAAAAGCATTTTGTGGTTTTCCCAATTCTATTATGAAATATTATGGTCTAGCGGGTAATTAGGCTTCACGAACACACTCTTTAGAGACACAAATTGCAAAAAGCCGATTTGAATAAACTTCCTACCACCCATAGATAAAATGTTTCAATTTGAAATTTGTGCGCAGAGGTGAAAAAGTTTAAGGCTTGGCGTAGAATGACAAATTTAGGGATAAATTAGGTATGTAGCTCGTGTCGGTGACAGGTTTATTTGGCATACCACCTAAGCCATTAATAATAATGGAATGACATGCAGGTTAGGTTTAGAGTAGAGGCTAGATGGTGTGTTTTAGTGTGGCTTTGTTGGGAGAATTTAAGTGGTCAATCAAGGTGGCTTTAAGACTTGAATGAACAACGGCTTCTTAGAGAGAATAATTACTAATAATCGTAGGTTTTTCTCAGAGGTTTGATGGGAATTAAAGTGTTCTTTTGTGTTTAATAATTGGCATGCATGTATAAGATTTGATTGTTTTTTTTAGTTCTAGGAAGCAGTAAGCAGTATGATTAAAACGGTCTTTAGTCACCTTAGGTTTGAGAATTTCTGTGAGGGTAGGTAACATTTCTACACGGGTTTACACACGGAAAAAAATAAAGGCTTGAGTTATCGACTTTTCAAGAAATTATTTAAAATGTAAAATTTTACTGGAAGGTCAAAAAAAGGTTCTAAAAACACTTTTGAAGGGGTTTTTGTATGGTTACATACATGCAGTGTACCTGCGAAGCTTCATATATTTATGAATTTTTGAATATTACAACAACAACTTGAATGAACTACCACCAAGTGGGTTCTTATTTGGCTGGAGTTATAGCTATTTCACGGTTGCCAAGCCGGTTCTAAAAACACTTTTTGGTTAAATTGTTTCCCACTAAAATATAGATCATACTAATTTTATGACTTACTTACTTACTAACTTAAGGTAGGGCTTTAGTCCGGGTTGGAACAGAGCCTCAACCAACAAGCTTTTGAAGCCAGCTCAGCTCATACCTAGCTGTCTCCAGTTTCACACGGTAAATTGGTTGAGGTCCTCCCACACCTTCCTCTCACTATACAGCGCCTTCCTTCGGGACTAGATTCGAAGACTTTCCGGGCCGGAGCATTTGATTCCATTCGCTCTATATGACCCAGACAAAACTTATTCTAAGAGGCGCTGTTTTGTTAACGTACTTACTTAGGTGGCGCTGCAGTCCGGGTTGGACCAGGGTCTCAACTAACGTCTTCTGCAGACAGGTGGGTCCCTAACTTGATGCTTCATTTTCGCACACCAAGTTGGTTGAGGTCCTTTTCAAGACTTTTTCTCGGGATGCCTCGGGATAAGATTCGAAGGCTTTCCGGGCCATTCGCTCTATATGACCCAGACATCTTAGTCGTTGGACCATGCCGGTGTACAGCTCGAACAGTTTATGGGTATATCTACTCCACCACTCTACATCTATGCAGATGGGATTAAAAATCATCTGGAGAATTTTCCTCACGAGTATCTTAGAGCGTTCTCGTCCATGATCATCAAAGCTTTATAAGGGAAAGAGAACTTTGCTACTCAATTGCCTTCTTAGTCCAAAGAAGCAGCGTTCGATTTCAGTGCTAGTGGCATTGTCTAAATTAATAGCGGCATTAAGGTAGACAAAATCCTGTTGGTGTTGGGTGCCGTTTATTGATGAAAGTATATACTTGGCCTTGTTCTCATTGACCGCTTAGCCCATCTTCTTCGCTTCTCTCTAAACGATCACAAGCTCGCCAATGATATCACAATTTGTTCTTCCAATGTGTCATCTGATTGGAGGGATTTTTGAAAGATTGTGCATCTTGTGTTGACCCGGGAGTTTTTCACTATTCTTTACAGAATTATGTTGAAGAAAACGCATGACAGGAGTACGTCACTTTGTTTTAAACTTTTTTGCCATCAAATGCATCGATAAGATCATTTCCGATTTTTATGGGAACAAGATGCGTTCTTCAACGTCATCCCGCACAAACGGACAAATTTGCCAAGGATGCCAAAACTAGAAATCTTCTGATCTGCCCTAATGCGAATATTTTGTGGACTTTCCCTATCTATCTAATGCTGCACTCATATCGTCCTATTAGGTTGTTGAGGAAAGGCTTCAGACATTCACATCATACGGCAGAAAGCTTCTTGTAATTCTATGTTAAGGAGACTGATGGCTCTGTAGTTGAAGCAGTTCAGAGGTTCTCCTTTTTTGAGGATCTGGTAAACAATGCTGATGTTCCATTCATCGGGCATACGAGTACTTTCATACCTGCCGTATTTAACAGCTGAACTTTTGCACACTCCCAACAAAGTCATCGCCTGCTGCTTCGAACAGTTCGGCAGCCAGACCGTCAGCTTAAGTGCCTTTGTTTGCATTTTGGATTCTATAAAGCTATCTTGACTTCGCCCAGATTGGGTGGGCGGTATTTTTGCTCTGCGTCGCTGAAGTCGAATGGAACTATCTCCCTAGCAGTGGAGTTCTTTTCGTCAGCGCCGTTGTACAGTTTGGGGAAACGATCTTTCAGCATTGATTGCGATCTTCAGTTGATTGTTTCCAATATATATTTTTGTACCTTTTATTAAAACTTCCGTACATCATTTATGGTATGGCATCCCTCTATTTCATATATCTAGAGCTTTTCATGCTCCTTCTTTTTCTTTGTGAGATGCCAGTGTTTCTTAATCCTCTTCTGATCGAAGAGCTCACGAGCAGCTCTGGACCTTATGTGCAATGACGCACACTTTTATGCCTCTTTTTTAGCTGAAAGTGCAAACTAGGGGTTTCGTTAAGATGGTCGTGTAAGACCCAGCATCTCCGATGCATGGTTGGCATTTGGCTTTTTTAGAGATTGTTAGAAACTTGATCGGAAAAGTACTTTTTACTTTGGATAAATTTTTGCAAAAAAATAAAACACCTAAAATAAAAATGTACATGAAAGACAATCCAAGGAAAGGCTCATAATATTGTGATACGTGTTCGTATTTCCAAAGTTTATGTACCTACCTACCTAATCCCTTCATTTAGGAATTACCAAAGAAAAAAACTGGTCGTCAGAATAACCAAGAAATTTTACGAACCAAGTTAAAAAAAAATTGACCCAGCCTCGATAGATAGGTTAACTTTGAGCTAGTAAAAAAGCTTTTAACAATATTTTAAGTCGGAAAAGCAGCAACAAGCAAAAATATAGAGGATATCCAGTTAATAATTTGAAAAGCTGTCTCCTTGTTCTTCCAATGTTGATCTGATGGCATATGTCACCGAAGAGTGCAACAGATCTTTCCATAGTCTTGGAGAAAGTAAGATTATTGCACTTGATATTTTTAAATGTATTTGTTAGAGTTTGGCATCAAAATGTCAGAAATCGGATTAGCCAAAAAGCTCTCAGTATTCGGTAGTTGCGTGTCAGAGACGATCTTCGTTGGAATGACCACATTCTCCAGAATTTCAAAAAGGCTGCTAAGTGCTTAGTATTTTTATATAGTTGTAAGAAATTTTGCACCCCCTCTGATCAGGATATGATTTACAATGGGCCTTACCAACAATCAAATTTAGAGACGATTTTAATATTTGAGTGAAATGAACCAATATGTATTGAGCTCTATATAGTTATCCATATATGTTATGAACTTAATATTTAAGTGGACTCTAAGTTATGAACCATATTGCACAGAACTTAAAAAATGAAATGTAACATGTATGATCAGTTATATAGAGTAAATTAAAGAATGGTAAATTTTGCGCAAATATTAAAGTCGTCTCTAAGTTCGTTTATTGGTAAGGCCCAATGTGTTTCTACGGCCAAAGCTTACATTTTAGGCAGATGCAGCCCAAACTTCTCCACATTTTTTGGATAAAATAACGAACAGAGCTTTAATACTGATAGGAAACAAAATTATCATGAAATCATTCACATCTCTTGAACACTGTCGGATGGTTTCATGTCTTTTCAACACGATTATGGAATAATTTAACCGGCATGAATGAAAGAATAAATGAATAAATTTTGGTATAAAAACACTGCGACCTAAAGATCTATTGTGTCCCCGATCTAGAACTGGATGAGGTTGGCTCATTACTACAGTTCTTCCTCCAAATCTGCTCCTCTGAGGAATCGAAGTATTTGGAGTATTTTAAGGGATGATAATTCGCTCTCCTTTATGTGGTGCTTGCCCAGATACCTGTGCCTTTGATGCACGAGTGCATCACATTTCCCCAGTATGTGGTCAGGTGTCTCTTCGTGAGTGTTGCAGAATCTGCAAGTCGCGTTGCTCACCAAGCCAAGGATGTTGAGGTGTCTTCTCAACATACAGTGGCCTGTGAGAAGCCCCGTGATTTTCCTGAGGTTGTTCCTACTTAAGCTAATGCAGGTTAGAAAACGCTCTCGGTTGTAGTCCCCGAGTAGGTGTTTTTCCTGTCTTAGCTTAGGGAGTTCTTTCCAGATCCTTGATCTTTTTTAACCGGCATTGTTTTCCCTCGCCATTTCAATTAACAAAAATTCAAAAATGAGGTAAGGTATTTGAGAAAAGCCGAATTTTTGAATTTTTATTTTTAGTCCCTTTTTTCTTATGGGAAATATTTTTGTATAATATTTTTTTTTGAGGAACTTACGGCCCGTTTTAACAGGTTGTAAGTTTATCGATTATTTACTGAGCACCCTGTATATCAACATCGATATACTTGGGTGCGAAAAAACTCCACACTGTTGTCTAGTTTTCTGAAACAATATCTTGATCTAATTGAACAAATCAGGTCACTTATTTGAATTAAGTATTCTATACTATGCTAACAACACTTATCAAAAATTAAAGGAAGAACCTGGCTTATACTTAAGTGAACAAAAAAACAATTCAGATACATTTAATGACAAGAACCCAAAATGTTTTGTGTTAAACGATTTCTATTGGCCTTTTATTAAAGTTGAAACAAAGTACCACCAACTGTTTGTAAAATTAATCCCCCCATGCCACTTAATGTAAATTTACAATTGAGTGGCTTGAGTAAGATTAAAATAGAAATGCCATTCATCTTCATCAAAACAAAGCGGTTAAATCTAACCACCCCTTTAAAATATTTCTTACTTTCACCTGAAGTAAAATAGCAAAAGTGCTGTGGTTTGGTTTGCCTTGTTTTTTTTCTTAGCTTGACTCGTTTATTTCCAAAAAACCATTTTGTTTTAAAGCATTCGAAAATGGTAATTGAAATCGTGCTTGCTTAAAAGTTTTTTTGAACATCTTTCCGGGAGTTTATAGTAAATTTATTCTGACTTCTTGTTTAGCATTTCAGAATTTTTGTCTGTTCCTTTTTTTTTCGTTTATTCTTTGGAGTAAGGATATATCTTCCTTGTTGAGGTTATTTTATCAATTTCACGCTGACATGCAAATGAAAGAAAAGTCCATTGAAAAGGACACGGTTTGCGTTTAAGCTGTTCTCATTTCCGGTCGTAAGCCCTAGAGTCCTCTGGGTTCTCTAAGGATTGTAAATTATATGGTTGAGCTAATGCAGGTGGTATTAATGGTAATCTTTTAGTCATCCAACCTAATTCTACATGTCCTTAAAATAAATTGAGTTATATCCTTTCTATAAGAAAATGTTTTTAAATAAATTAATCAAAGAGTGGTTCCATTCGCTTTTACTTTCATTCGACTGTATACATATAAGGGTACACTTAGAAACCCTTCTCAACATTCTTGTCCTATTTTCTACTTCATAAACCTAAACATACAGCAGATTAAGCTTGTACTATAATGCCTGAATGGATGGAACGAACTTGTTCTTGTGTTTCAAATCTATAACGTGCCTCAGTAAAAAAAAAAAAAAGAAAGTCCTACGAAAGGATTTTTTCTCTGAATACAACATAATTTAAACTTATTCCGAAAACCATTTCGCAAAATTAAAACAAATTCGGTTGAGTAATTAACGAGATAGGAGTCAGCCAAAAAGATTACAATTTTCTCACGAAATAATCGTCAAAATTTTATTTCGGTTATAAGAAGTTTTTGACAGATACCTGAAACAGCTGTATTTTAACCTTATTAAAAATTACCAGGTACAACGTTTAACCAAAATCGTATGAGTCGCTTACGACGAATTTTAAAGACAAACAAAAATTCGCTGTAAGTAAGCTACGTCTTCAAAATCAAACGCTTTTACAAAATTTGAAGCAAACTGAATATTCTCTCAATTTCCAGTTGGATGAACACCTGGAAGCACAGAACGACTGACGGATGCTATGACGAACTCTGCATCATCGTAATGCTAGTTATGATTAAAAATCCTAAACAATAAGTATAAACAAACTGATGAAAGTGCACACTAAAGTCCTACTGATTTCTGACCATGATTGTGGCTTTATGAACTCCTAAGTTGGGTCAGAGATGTTCGAATGGTAGACACGTGCACCCAAGAGGACACAAGCGTCCACAGGTTTTTCTTAAAACCCACCTCCGTCTATCGACTCCTACTCTCACCTCCTCGTGGTGAACATCGGGTGCCTAGTACCTCAACTGGAGATTGGGTCACAACCCCAGTGGAAAGTTGTTGGGGGTAGCAAACGAGAGAGGGGGGGAGAGGTATTTCCACTAAGGCATCTCTCCTTTCATCCAGGCGACAGCGGAGGAATTCCCCAGATGGAATCAACGGTGGCGTCTACAGTTCCAGTGAGGCTGAACTACTTAGTGAGCACCTTACAGGGCTACTCCGACGTATTCGAAGCTCAGGCTCCCCGTTCTTGGAGTCATACTAAGAACCTGGCCCTCCAGGTTGGGGGTTGTGCCGTCGTCGGGGTGACTTCCCGGCCACATAAAAATACGACGTAGTTGCGAAGCAAAAACAAGCCTCGGATACGGACGGATTCACTGTTGACGAACCATGCAAACGAAATAAGGACAACGAACTTCGGATCTGTACGTGGAATGTTAGGTCCATTAATAGACCACGTGCAGCCGAACAATTAGCGGAAGCCCTAAACTGCTACAAAGCAGATATTACCGCCATCCAAGAGATGCGATAGGACGGACCGGGGAGACGAAAATTAAAAGACTGCGATATTTACTACGGCGACTGCTACAGAGAACAAAAGCAGCGTTTATTTGGATGCGGTTTTGTTGTTGGAACTAGGCTCAGGCAAAAAGTCTTAAGTTTCAACTGTGTGAACGAGCGCCTCACGACAATCCGCATCAAGGCCAAATTCGCCAACATTAGCCTGATTTGCGCGCATGCCCCAACAGAGGAGAAAGCTGAAGACACCAAAGACATATTCTACGAGCTCTTGGACAAAACATACGAGCAGTGCCCTAGTTATGACATTAAAATTGTCCTTGGAGATTTTAATGCCAAGCTAGGAAGAGAAGACATCTTTGGTGACACAATTGGAAGATATAGCCTGCACGACACCACCTCCGATAACGGATTCAGGCTGATCGACTTCGCTGTGGGGCGAGACGTTCTTGTAGCCAGTACGCAGTTCAAACATCTGGATATTCACAAAGGGACATGGCGATCTCCTGATCAATCAATCGTTAACCAGATTGACCACATTGCGATCGATTCAAGGCACTTCTCCAGTATAGAGGATGTCCGCACGTTCCGAGGGATTAATATCGACTCGGACCACTACCTCGTTGTAGCCAAGGTTCGGCTGCGGATATCCCGACCCCAGCAAAAACAAGGAAGTACTGTGAGGAAGTTCGACGTTGGACGCTTACAATCGCAAGAGATCGCAAGGTCCTTTTCCGATCGAGTTTCTAACAACCTCTTAAGAAGTCCTTTGCCGCCAGCATCAAGTATTGAGGACCATTGGCAACATTGCCAAGCAGCCATCAGAGATGCCGCCTCTGATGTGCTGGGTTTTACACGACCACCACAACGAAACCCCTAGTTTGACGATGAGTGCCGGCAAGCACATGCAGCAAAACAAAATGCATATAAAGCGGCGCTGCAAAGAAGGACTAGAGCTGCTCGCGAGCTCTACGAGCAGAAGAGGAGAGAAGAACACCGGCTTCTAAGAAAGAAAAAGAAGGAGCATGAGAAGCGCTTGATCGAGGAAATAGAAGGATGCCATGGCAGGAATGAGGTTCGGAAGTTTTACCAAAAGGTAAAAAAAACATCACAAGAATACAATCACGGGAACATCGTACTGGAACCGCAGTCCATGCTGAGAATATGGAAAGAACATTTCTCCAATCTTTATAACGGCGATGAAGAAGAAAATGCCGCTGCTATAGAGATAGCACCATTCAACCTAGGCGAAGCAGACCAACAATACCGCCCACCCGACCTGGACGAAGTGAAGATAGCTATATCGAATCTCAAGTCCAACAAAGCCGCTGGAGCTGACGGCCTCGTTGCCGAACTGTTCAAAGCGGCAGGCGATGACTTGGTTGGGAGTATGCACCAGCTCATATGCAAAATATGGTCGGAAGAAAGCATGCCCGATGAATGGAACCTCAGTATCGTCTGTCCGATCCTCAAGAAAGGAGACCCTCTGAACTGCACCAACTACAGAGGCATAAGTCTCCTGAACATTGCATACAAGATCCTTTCTGCCGTATTATGTGAACGTCTGAAGCCTTTCGTCAACAACCTGATAGGTCCATATCAGTGCGGCTTTAGACCAGGAAAGTCCACCATCGGTCAAATATTCACATTACGGCAGATCTTGGAAAAAACCCAGGAGCTACAAATCGACACATACCACCTTTTCATCGATTTCAAAGCCACGTACGATAGCATATATAGGAACGAACTATATAGAGCAATGTCTAGTTTTGGCATCCCTGACAAACTTGTCCGCTTGTGCAGGATGACGATGGAGAATGCACGCTGCTCCATCAAGGTCGGAAAAGATCTTACCGATGCATTTGATGTCAAAAAAGGTTTTAGGCAAGGCGATGCTCTATCGTGCGACTTCTTCAACATAGTTCTTGAAAGAATAGTGCAAAACTCACGCGTCAACACAAGAGGCACAATCTTTCAAAAGTCCGTCCAATTACTCGGATACGCCGACGATATTGACATTATTGGAAGAACAAAGCGTGATGTCAGTGGCGCTTTTGTGAACATTGAGACGGAGGCGAAGAAGATGGGTTTAGCGGTAAATGAGGGCAAGACCAAGTATATGTTGTCATCAAGAAAGGACACACAACACCGACGTCTTGGACAAAACGTCATTATAGACAGCTATAACTTTGAGGTAGTGAAGGACTTCATATACCTAGGCGCCGCTATAAACTCTGAAAACAACACCAGTGCTGAAATCAAACGGAGAATAACTCTTGCCAATCGCTGTTTCTTTGGACTAAGAAGGCAATTGAGTAACAAAGTCCTCTCTCGAGCAACTAAAGTGTCCCTCTATAAGACCCTTATCATCCCGGTCCTTGTCTATGGTGCAGAGACATGGACTTTGTCGAAGGTGGATGAGAGCGCTTTAGGCTGTTTCGAGAGGAAAATTCTTCGTTTGATCTTTGGTCCCGTCTGCATAGATGGGGAGTGGAGGAGAAGATTTAACCACGAACTATACGGGTTGTACAGTGAAACTGACCTAGTCAAACGTATAAAAGTCCAGCGACTGCGATGGCTTGGTCATGTAGAGCGAATGGACCCGAATGCTCCGGCCCGGAAAGTCTTCGAATCAAACCCCGAGGGACGGCGAAGTAGAGGAAGACCGCGACTCAGGTGGCGCACACAAGTGGGGGAGGACCTCAACCAACTTGGCGTGCGAAACTGGAGACAGCTAGCTAGGGACCGAGCTAGCTGGAGAAGCTTGTTGGTTGAGGCCCTGGTCCACCCCGGACTGTAGCGCCACCTTAAGTAAGTTGGGTCAGAAATCTACAATGGTTTCATATTTCGTCTTTCAACCAAACGTCTTCTGATCCATGAATGGTCTTTGACTCAGACATGGAAGTTTTCCATCCTCCTGGATCCCGAGGAAGCTACTTCGGTTCTAGGTCAAGCGAACTGGCATCCTCGACTGTATGATCTTAAAACCGGAGGTCCGGTCTTCCTTGTCGTCTCGAATCTGGAGGCTAGGATTCGAGGACTCTCTTGGCTGAAGCATTGTTGTCCATTTGCTGAATGTGACCGAGATTATGTAGTTGCCATTTTTTGTTTTTTTTTTTCTAACTACTAACACATCTTGGTACAGCTCCTTTATTCGCCCTCCTCGCACACAGGGTCAAATATCTGTCAAATTATTTTTTTTTCCGAAGCCCACTTTCATTTCAGCTTATAAATCCAACACTCGCCGCCATGAGGCAGGACTGGTAGTATAAGAATTTCATAAAGCGTGCACTTTGTCGTACAAGTGAGTAATTTTAAACCCATTTGTTTCGCTAAACCGAAGTAGCAGAGGTTTCTTTCTCCCATATCATATATCGTTTTCGTTCGTGGTACTCCAAGCTAGATGATCTACTTAATAAACTCGAAGTTTTTGCTATAAATAGGGAAGCTTTCCCTTAATCGGTGGACAGACGTTTTTCCGTTTGTTACTATCATAAACTTGGTCTTAACCAAATTTACTTCAGGACCAACAAGCATAGCCTTGATGGACTCTAGAACAAAACACTGGAAATGGCCGAAAATGTTCATATCGTGCGCATATTCTAATTTCTCTACGTGTTAACGTCTTCTATCTGTCTTAGAATGAGTCTAGAAGAAGTCACTTGAAAGCGCACCTCCTGGACAAAAACTTGCACATGTTTGGAATAGTTCAGAAGAGACGTTCATTACTTACACATTTAACCGTGTTTTCTTGTCTCATGCGACACAGCTGGAACAGTTTTGCAGAGAACTTGAGTTTGGACATCGCTATTATAGCTTCTGTCTATGAATGTTATCATATGCGGCTTTGAAGTCGATAAATAGATGGTGACTCTCGAGTTAAAATTCATTGGTCCTTTTCAAGAGACACACCGATTCTTGTCGACCAGAGTATTACAGAACGATTTAAGAGGATCGTACAGCACGTTGTTTAGGATATGCAACGACATTTAATAGGGATGTCCCCCGATAGTTCCAACAAGACATAGGAAAATCTTTTTATAGATAGAATATTGGGAGCTGAAGGTCCAGTCATGGGACCCATATTTGGTTGATAATCATTATATTCTCGCACCCTACCAATATATCACCTTCGTAATTGAAGAAAAGGAAACAGTCATCCATTCCATTTCACCTGCAAATGTCATACTCTGGTCAAATTTAGAGCACAATCAGTAAGAAGGGCATTTTTGAAGGCATAGACGAAAGAACGACTTTGTAACTTTTCTCAACGCGACAGAAGAAACCGATGTTCGGGTTATTTCTATGCCGAGCGTTCCGTTTGATACTTAACGGAAGTTTACGGGACCAGATGATCATTCAATTGGATTGGATACTGTTTTAGCACAAGTCAACAAGCTGCCTAGCTTGGCACAGTGTAAATGGTGTCGGATGAGTGTGAGCATCCGGTTGAGCGAGTGTTCCAAATTTCAGATGATTGCGCAAAAGCAAACACACAGTAAGAGGCATCAATACCTACTATACTCTGTCCAACAAAAATTGTCAGTACATGCCTTATGGGAGAGCTTTTTCTAAAGCAGTGGCGCCTGATGCACCCTCACTACAATGCGTTAAGAAAAATGCCTCTAAAAAAAGAGTAATCCACTGACTTTTCTTACGGAATTTTTGTTGTAATTCTTTGCAAAAAGTTGTACACCTCAACACGACCATCGTATCCCACTGCTTATGAGATACTGTCAAGTGTCACTCAAAACTCAATACGATCGTGCGCTCTTTATTTATCTACATCAAAACAGAGTTACCATTATCATTCTCAATTGCAAGCAAGGAGCTTTTTCAGTGGTTTTTATTACGGAGCTTTTGGGATTTGAAGCTTTTGAGAACACATTTTAAGAAGATGAGTATGTTGAGTGTTGTCGTATTGCTTTTCAACTTAAAAAAAACGCGCCTATTATCTTACCGCTTGGCGTTGTGGGAAAAGTTAAATTGAATATTGTTTTCAGTCGTTTTGAATCGGCAGACGGTAGCCCTACGCGTTTTTTACTCTCATTTGCGGCGATTTATAATGTAAACTACGGAATCCCTGTGAGAGCTTTAAAAGGCGACACACTTATGCACGGCAATGCAACCAGAATGAGAGACAAACGTCCTATCTTCCCTGTACTGACAATTTTTGTTGGACAGAGTATAGATCCTTTCTACTTTTTGAACTCAATTCAAACTGGGTAACTCTGCGAAAAAATGGTATCAAAATGGCGCACTTTAGTGCTTATTGGGCCACAGGGCTAGACTACCATTGGTCGCCATCTTTACCTATATACCTTTTTAAAGAACTCTGTTTGTACAATTAAAAATATCTAGTTTTTCCTGTGGTTCGGTATCTAGGTTATCTTGGTTGGTTTGATGAGTCTGCGTTCCAGTCTTAAAACCAGTAGCCAGTCTTAGTTTTTTTTTTTTTCTTACAAAATTTCCAAGTAATATTTCTATCGCGAGACTTCGATTTCCTTGAGCTGCGAGGCTGTGTAAGTTCTCTTCATTCTAAACAAGATCTTCTTTTCATCTCTTCTCTTTGTTTGATACTCTTTTCCAGCTGCTCTTGTTTTGCACTGTAGATTATTGGCTTGTTGAATGCTTTCATCACCATACCACAGGTTCTTTTTCTGGATTGGTCGGTGGCTTATGGTAATTTCGGATACCTGTTTGCTGATATCGCAATACTCGATCCACAGGTTTAAGGCGTCTGTTGTAGGTGAACGCAGAGGCGAGATCTTCTTCCTAGAATACTCTTTGTAAGTTCTGACAACTACAGGTATGCTAAGGCGTCAAAAGCCAAATGTCTTCTTCTGGGCGGTTCGCAATTTCTTTTCATTTGATTATCGAGCTCTGAGATTAGTCGCATCTAAGAAATGGTCAGAATTATCGTTGGTCCCTCGAAATATAAGCACGTCTAAGATGTCACATACGTACCTTGCGTCGACAGTTGATTTGGTTGTAAGTTCAACCGTCTAGGGAGCTGTAGGTTGCATTGTTGATCATAAGCCTTCAACACTTAATACTTTTGATCACCGTATACAACCTGCCGGAAAAAATGTGCTTAAGAAACCCACAACCCGCAAAAGTGGGGTTAAAAGTCCTTTTTCTGGCCTTTGCATGTTTGTGAAATAATTTAAAAATTTAAGAAGATTATCAAAGTATGCAGTTCTACTGTCGATTCTTTGACACGAAGATGAAAGCTCTATACCTTTTGGATTCTTCTGAGCGGGTATACGGTCTATAGGTGCTATAAAGATTATTCAGATAAGCAATCCCCCTGTTCCAATCCTTACCTTATACCTTAATACTTTTTTTTCTGGGCTTAACATTTAATAGAATAAGTCAGGAAAGGTCACTATGCAGGAGACCAGCTATCTACGCAAAAGGGAATAACCTGACTAACATAATACATATTTCAAATTGATAAATATAATATGTAAAAGAAAAACTAAGTGATAGGCCCATCCTTTCAAAATGAAACCATCTGTGATAAGGAACCATGATCCTTATTAAAACAATAAATTAATTAAAGCAAGCCTTGTGTGGCATATGGCAAAAGAAGGTTCTTAAAGATAAAGTAATTAGCCTAATTGTGGTTTCTGGGAAAACAAATTATTGGGAACTTTAATTCAATATTAAATTTTTGTTATTAAATTAAAGTTATTCGAAAGATACCAATAAAGAGATTGTTTCAGATGGGGATATTATTTACAGGCAACTTCAAGGAACCCGTCTACAAATAAATTTGTATTTCTCTTTCAGCTGTGGCGAATAATAAATTATTAACTTATGACCCATGTTTTGCATTTCACTTATTGTGAATTCGAGGAACAAAATTGAGTTTTCAAGTTCAACATTCTGAATATAATTACTTTTGTGAATTGTTAGTTCCGAATGTGAAATTTTAAGTTCTGGATTCCAGACGAAATGATAATTGTGAATTGAGTTTTCGGAGATAAAAATTCATGTTCTGCAATCAATTCACTTAGATTTGTTGGTGAAACGTTACAGTTGCACGACAATTAACAAAAAAGAAATTTTTCTTTGATTTTATCAAAATACATTGTTGTTTACAGCTAAGGTTTTCGTAAAGAGGGATAAATCAAGTACGGAGGATCTGTGGAAGAATCTCTCACAACTCATTGACATTCCAATTAAAGATACAAGATAAAAGATAATTACACTACAAAAATTCATCAAGGTTTGGCTAGATTGGAAGCTGAACATCCGAAAAAAACTTGCCTATAACAGAAAGGAGCAGAAGACCACAGGAGGTGGACCCAGCAATTCATAGACCATTTTAGCAATAGAAGACAGTATTGCAAAGATTACTCGTGGAACTGCTGTGGAAACCATTCAGGGTAGATCTGCGTTTGGTGACAATACTGCTGAAAACAGAATTGACTGGGCTAGTTTCCGCATTTCAATTTACACTGCTTCTGGAAATCCGAAGCGTTCAATTCCACGCCACTCAAAAAATGTCGGCCTTTCGCAAAACACAAATCTGTGAATTTTACGTCATGACTTAGGTCTCATCATCATCATCATCGGCTCGAAAACCGGGTTCCGGTCCTGGCCTCTTTCAACAAGTCTCTCCACCTATCCCGGTCTCTAGCCGACGCCATCCAGTTCCGCACCCCAAGGCTTCGGGCGTCCTGGTCTACGCCATCTCTCCAGCGCAAGCATGGTCTACCACGCTGTCGTCTACCATAGAATGTACCACAAAGAACTTTCCGAGCAGGTTCCTCTTCGCTCATGCGAGCTAGGTGCCCTGCCCACCGGAGTCTACCGAGCTTAATTTTTGTCACGATATCTGCTTCTAGGTAGATTGCGTACAATTCATGATTGTACCGTCTCCGGAATCGTCCTTCCTCACATATGGGGCCAACAATTCTCCTTAAGACTTTTCTCTCGAACGCAGCTAAGAGGTCGGAGTGCCTTTTGCTAAGCACCCAGGTCTCGGATACATATATGTGAGTACTGGTACATATGTGAAGTTATGGTAAGATTTCTGGATTTGAAGATCTTTGACAGACTATAGTAGGCTCTGTTGGATTTGAGAAGCCGCCCGCGTATTTCTTCTTCTATATTGTTATCGGCTGCTACTATTGACCCAAGGTATTTAAAGGATTGCACCACTTCAAATTCGTGCTCCGCTACCTTGATTGTTTGACCAACTGTTCCTCTCGTATTCCACGCCACCATTTTCTTTGCTTTACCTTCACTAATGTGCAGCCCCAGATTTTGTGCCGCCTGCTCGATCTGGATGAAGGAATCATGTACAGCTTGTTCGGTTCTTCCGATGATGTCGATGTCGTCTGCGTAAGCCAGTAACTGGCTGGACCTGTTGACGATGGTCCCTCTTGTTGCCGTGCCAGAGTCACGGATTGCTCTCTCCACCACCAGGTTGAAGAGGAGGTAGGCCAAACCGTCCCCTTGTCGAGTCCATTAAAAATGTTGATTGGTCTGGATAGCTATTTTTACTTGGCTTGTTACGTTGGTCATGGTCAACCTACATAGTCGTGTCAATTTATTTGGGATGCCGAATTCTCTCATGGCTTTGTAAAGTTCTACCCTGGCTATCATAGTCGGCCTTAAAGTCTATAAGCAGATGGTATGTTGGGATGTTAAATTCTAGACATTTTTCCATCGCCTGCCTAAGGGTAAAGATCTGATCAGTTGTTGATTTGCCTGGAATGAAACCACACTGATATTGTCCGATGACGGTTTTAGCGTATGGGGTTATCCGGTCTTGTAGGATAGAGGAGAGTATCTTAAAGGCGCTACTCAACAACGTGATACCTCTATAATTGCTGCACGTTGTGACATCTCCCTTCTTATGTATGGGGCATATTATGACTTTTCGCCAGTCTTCTGGCATTTCTTCCTGCTCCCATACCTGTACTATAATATCATGAATTGCTTGACGTAAGGCTGGGACGCCGTGATGGAATAATTCGGCTGGTATGCCATCGGCTTCCGGGGCTTTGTTCTGTTTAAGCCGGCCTATAGCCTTCTCAACCTCTTCTATGCTTGGTGGCGGCAACATAGGGTATTCTTCTTGAAGTAGTGGAGCCTCACTTCTGCAGTGAGCTGACCATTTAGCAATTCATTAAAGTACATTTCCCATCGCTCCAGTATGCTTTCAGGATTGGTGATCAGATTTCCCTCTCCGTCCTTGCAGTATGTGCAGCGTGGTGTGTACTGCGTCATGTTTCGGACGGATTGGTAGAACTTCCTCGCCAGGTGCTGACCTCGCTCTCGGCTGTTTTCTATTTCACAAATTAGGTTCTTGTCCCAGGCTGATTGTTTTTTTGTCTGTGAAGCCGTTTTTCTATTCTTCTGAGCTCTTTATATTCCTCTTCGCGTGCCCGCGTTCTATGAGATTGTTGCATTGCTCGGTACGCAACATTCTTACGTTCAGTCGCTAGCTTGCATTCATCATCAAACCAGTCGTTCCGATTTTTACGACTGCTGCCTAAGATGGAGTTGGCAGTACTAATGACAGTATTTTTAAGGCGTGTCCACTTCTCATTTACGCCCAGCATACTGGCTCCAGGACTTACTCTCCCTAAATCAGGTGTTTCTAGGGCGAGTCCTAACGCATTACCAAAGGTGTATTTTGGTATCTGGTATTTTCATTGCGCAGGGCAGCCGTGTTGATTCGAACCTGATCGGCGGATGCAATACGTCTTCGCAAGGCAATCCGCCCTCGGAAAACCATACCAACAAGATAGTGATCCGAGTCGATATTGGCACCTCGGTACGTTCGTACCGTCGTCATCAAGTTCGAGTAATGGCGACGATCTATCAATATCAACACGCGGTCTATTTGGTTACGAGTGACTCCATCAGGTGATACCCAGGTGGCTTTGTAGATATCTTTACGCGGGAACCTGGTACTCGCAACGACCATATTTTTCGATGCTACCAATTCGTAGACTCGAAGTCCATTGTCATTAGTGTTCTCATGCAAACTATGGGCGCCTGCGTAATGCCTAAATACCGGCTCCCGACCTATTTTTGCGTTCAAATCCCCAAGGATGATTTTAACATCATACCTTGGACAGGCATTGAGGGCCCTCTCGACTTGTTCGTAGTAAGTCTCTTTTTCTTCGTCTGAGGACTCCTCCATAGGTCCGTGAACGTTAATGAGGCTGATGTTCGTGTTCGTAAATTTGCCTCGCACGCGAAGGGTGCATAGCCTTTCGCTTATAGCCATAAGGCCGATGATAGTAGACTTCATTTTTTCGCTGACTAGGAAGCCTACCCCGAGCACATGGTGTTTTGTATGACAGCTGTAATATATGTCATATTCTTTCTTCTGTAAAACACCATTCTCTGTCCATCTGATTTCTTGGAGAGCTGTTATGTCAGCTTTATATTTTGACAGGGCATCGGCTAGCTGCTGAGCAGCTCGAGCTCTATAGAGCGATCGTACGTTCCATAAGAAAATTCGTAAATCGTTTTTCCGTTTTCTTTGGGTGGGTTGTCGTCGTGTGATCAGTCCGTTTCCGAGGCTTGTTGTCGTTCTCGAAATTCTTTTAGTTTTACGAGACAGGGAATTAACCTGTCGCCAACCTGAGGAACCAGCCTGATCATATTAGCAAAACCTTTTGTAAAAGGCTTGTTTCTAGCGGCCGCCGACCGGAGAGGCTATGATCACACTTCCACCAGTCCCTAATAGTTACGGCACGTGCATGTTTTCGTATGCTACATGTTGTTCCCCCTATTCGTCTGATGGCTGACTTAGGTCTACACCCGTACAAACATTAACCTACTCAGGAGCTCAGAGTTAACGACGTTAGACAACGACGTGTGTTTGCTAACTGGGGTCTAGAAAAATTGGCAGTTAACCACAATTTTGCTTATCTCACGCGGAGGCCATGTGAATTGGTCAAATTCAACCTGATGCACAGCACTCAGCAAAACTGCCGCGGGTAATTAAATGAAATTGCAAAGGATGGGCCATCTAGTGGTTTCTTTTTAAATCATAGATTATTTTGACAGAGACAGCTGTATCCCGCTCGAAATTTTGACAGAAAATCAATATCATACGTCCGCGGAACGAAATAAGACATTTGAACTCTTGAACAACGTTGGAAATATTGAATACCTATTTCCAAAGAGAGTGCTGTGTAGCCTAAACAGTGCGTTTTTGGAAAAAAAGTTTTGGCCGATATGAAGCACCCAGCGCGCCTGCTGCGTACGGTCGCACGCACAGACGAGAATGTGGCTGCTGCAGCCGAGAGTGTGACACTCAATTCACCAATATCAACTCGCCATCGATCTCAACAGCTCAACATTCCACGCAATAGCTTGAGAAGAATTCTGCACAGAGATCTCGGATTATTCGCTTACAAGGTTCAATCGACTCTGCACTTGAAGGCGCATGACCATCCGCTTCATTATCGCTTCGCAATTCGCGTCCTAGAGCAGCTTGACTTAGACAACGGTTTTGGACGAAAAAAAAAAAAAACATATTTTCTGACGAGGCGCCTACTCATCTCGGCGGCTAGGTTAAAAAACAAAATTGCCGAATCTGGCGCTCGGAAAATCCGCACGTTATTGACCAGAAGCCAATGCATTCACAAAAAAAGACCGTTTGTTACGGATTGTGGAATGTTGGTATCATTGGACCACTTTTCTTTAAAAATGAGGCTGGAAACAACGTTTCGCTCAACGCTGGGCGTTACAGGGCCATGTTAACCGACTTTTTTTTAACTGAAATTGAACAAATGGGTTTGGACGACCTTTGGTTCATGCAAGATGGCGCGCCGTGCCACAATCGATCATGTTATCACCCCTCTTGGCGATGTCAATTGGCCGCCTCGAAGTTGCGATTTGACCCTTTTGGACTTCTGTTTTGTGGTGAATTGTGAAGGACCGATGTTATGCCAAAAATCCGGAAAGGATTCAAGCACTTAAGGCCAATATCATCCAAGCAATCCGTGAGCTACAGCCCAAAACCATCAACAAGGTCTTGAAAATTTGGAGGAACAGAATGTGATACTGCGAAGCCAGCTGAGGCAGTCACTTGAACGATGCCAACCACTTGAACGATGTTGTGTTCCATAATTAATGGGAATGTTTGCTCTTACTAATAAAATCATAATACATGGACAAAATTTAATGTTGTTCATTTTATTGCATTTTTAAAAAGAAAATTGTATTTGGCCGAGCTCTTATTGCACTCATAATGGCGTACATGGCAAGCAATATTTTAATGATATCTCACTCAGAGTTTGTTTAATTCAAATTTAAAGATAGAAAATCCTTTAGTTACGAATTCCCAGTGTTATTTTCTCAACCACTAAGGTTTTAGAGAAATTCCGCACAAGTTCTACCCATCTTCCATACATTCCAATAGTTCATTCGGATTTGAAAATTTCGTTCCCCATTTAAATCATTTGCAAAAACTTATTATGGAACATACCCGAAAATTGAATTATGAAGCATTTTAAAATACCGGTTAATTTGATTTATATCACTTTCGAAGTCTAATATATAATTTTAAAGTTTCAAGTTATATTTTTTTGGAAAGTTTGAATAATTCATAATTTAAATTAGGAGCGCCATTTTATCTTAATTGCAACATTTCACTTGACGTAAACAAACAAAATAACATACACACACCCCCGAAAAGCAAACATAAAAGTGTAAATACACAATCAGACTGGATCTCGTTCAAGTAAACTAAGGCAACTTCACATCGCACATGCGATGCAGCTTCATTAGCAGAATTTTTATATTTCTCAGACGCCAAACAAGAGTAAGACATTAAAAAATGAATCATGAAATCGTATACTTAATTAGGTTCGAGTGCACAATCTCACACACACACACCCCATTTGGGTGTAACTGTTTATACCAGAGGAAATCATAATCAAATAAGAATAACATACCTCCCAAATTAGGCGAAAATCTTGTTGTTCCACACGCAGCAACTCACAAGTTGTTTTCGTAACGACCGTACTATCTCGTGGTAAATCGTGCAAAATTGATTCGCCAAATGTGGCTCCAACGCCGAGATTACATAGCGTAACTGGTGTCTAAAATGATAAGAGAAACACATTAAAGGAAATTATTGCAATTATATACATAGATGAGGTTAAAAGCTTTATAAGGGTTTTAAGTAATATATATGTAAGTATTGGTATACAGGGTGGACCAAAAGTCTCTCTCCTAGTTAAAAAATTGATAACTCTTTCATTTAAACATATTTTCGAGTTATTTTCTGTTTGTTCTGTTTCAGACCTAAGGCTTGGGAAATTTAACATTTAGCACAAGATGATCGGACAGCGAACAAAAATTGTTAAATTATTTTTTTTTAATACTCACTAAAGGTGGCGCTACAGTCCGGGGTGGAACAGAGCCCCAATAAGCTTCTCCAGCTAGATCGGTGCCTATAGCTAGCCGCCTCCAGTTTCGCACGTCAAGTTGGTTGAGGTCCTCACCCACTTCTGTGGCCAACTGAGTCGCGATCTTGCTCTACTGGGCCGTCACTCGGGGTTCGATTCGAAGATTTTCCGGAGCATTTGGATCCATCCATTCGCTCCACATGGCCTAGCCATCTCTAGTGAGTTAGACTTTAATTCGTTTGATCAGGTCGGTTTCGCTGTACAGTTCATGGTTATATCTTCCCCTCCATTCCCGGGCTAAGCAGACGAGACCAAAGATAACACGGAGAATTTTCCTCTCAAAACATCCTAAAGCGTTCTCATCCACTTTCGACGAGGTTCATGTCTCTGCACCATACACAAGGACCGGAATGATGGGAATTTTATAGAGGTACATTTAAGTTGCTTAAGGGAGGACTTTGCTACTCGATTGCTTTTTTAGTACAAAGAAGCAGTGCCAAGAGTTATTCAGTGCTGGTACCATTGTCTGAATTAAAAGCGGCATTTAGGGAGACAAAATCCTTCCTCAAAGTTATAGCTGTCTATGGTGAGATTCTGTCCAAGACGTGTCGGTCGTGGGTGACCTTTCTTCATGACAGTATATACTTTGTCTTGCCCTTATTGACCGTTTAACTGATCTTCTTCGCTTCCACCTGAATTGCTCACAAACGCACCACTGAAATCAATCTTTGTTTCTCTAATTATGTCAATGTCGTCGGCGTATCCGAGTAATTGGACGGACTTTTGAAAAATTGTGCCTTTATCGTTGGTTGAGGCGTGAGTTTTACACTATTCTTTTAAGAACGATAGTAAAGAAGTCGCTGGACAGGGCGAAACCTTGCCTGAAACCTTTTTCGACATCAAATGCATCGATGAGATCTTGTCCGACCTTGATGGAGGAGCGTGCGTTCTTCATCGTCATCCTTCACAAACGGACAAGTTTGTCAGTCGCCGTAGTAAATTTCGCAGTCTTTTAATTTTTTCTCCCCGAACTCAGATCGAAAGCCTGCGAACACATTCCCACACCAACTTATACGTGATGGCATATGAGCTTAGTGCTTTGAGTGCGGCTTGGCTATCTGACATAATGGCAATGCTTTGGTTTCGGTAATTCCTTTCGAGATTTTGCCCTGCATATTCCCCTATACCATTGACTTTGTTTGGTTTTAGGCCCAACAATTCTGTCGTTCTCCAACAATTCCGTGTATCACTTAATGGCATTGGCTTAGAGTGTGTAGTTTACTTATTCAGCCTAACTGGAACTGTAGACGACACTTCTGATTCTATCTGGGTAATTCTTCAGCTGCCGCCAGGATGAAAGAAGAGATGGATGCCTAAGTGGGAACACCTGTCTCGTTTGCTACCCCCAACAATCTTCCAATTGGGTTCGGACCTAATCTCCAGTTGAGGCACTAGGCGGCACCCGATGTTCACTGCGAGTAGGAGTCCATACGCAGAGGTGGGTTTTCAGAAAAATCTGTGGGCGCTTGTGTCTTCTTGGTTACACCTGTCTACCATTTGCAAATAGCCAGTCAATAATTTCTACTTAACGTGCATACCGGTAAATTGTATGGAGTGACCAACAGCACCTAATTTATGCACATGCTGAGGTGGCCAAATTTGAGCAATATGTGAACTTTGGAGATGTGAGGCGTACGGGCAGTCCTCGTTTTGGACAATCGTTCGTTTCTTTAACGATTTCCTGCATTAAAGCCCGTACGACACTTAGCGAATCGAAATGATTAAGTGAATTTCTATCCGCTTTAAAAATCAATGCTGCCAATTTAAAATATCACATTACAAAATAAATTTTTACTTGCGATATAGGTACTATAGGGCAAGTTCTGCATTTGGAAAAAAAATCGAACTCGAGATTTTGATCAAAGTTGACATTACGATGATAGCGAAGACGAAAAAAGTGGGTCCGACAATTCCGTCTGTCTGTCTGTATGTCTGTATGTCTGTATGTCTGTATGTCTGTACCTCGAACTACAGCCTAAACTACCGGAGGTATTTTCTTCAAACTCGGTAGTTAAGGGTCTTCGGTGATTCCCTAGAGGAGAAATTGAAATTTTTTTTTTAGCTCCAAAACTAAGGGTACCCCCCATACACCCGTAATGCAAAATCTTATTTATCTCGAAAACGGCTCTAATGATTTTGATAAAAAAAATTAAGTGTGATATTATGGACATGGACTATATTTTGGTGAAAAAAAAATTTGGGGGGAATTGTTATTAGGGGTACCTGTCATAGAACGGTTTTTTTGATTTTCGAATTTCTCACTAACGGCTCTAACGATTTTAACCAAAATTTTTATGCAGGTGCTGCTTTGCATTTGAAAAAATATAAACTAAAAATTTTTTCGAAAAAATAGTTTTTGGATTTTAAAAAAAATAATACAATTTTTTTTTTGAAAATTCAATATCTTGAAAACCGATACACGATTAAATTTTTAAAATACGTTTTAAAATGTATTTTATTAAATACTAACAATTTGCATATCAATTTTTTTTATAAAAAATTTTAGGACAATTTAGTACACAAAAAACATGTTTCAGTGTGTCTGTATGTCTGTACCTCTCACTACAGCCTAAGCCACTGGACCTATTTCTTTCAATCTCGGTAGTTAAGAGTCTTCGGTGATTCCCTAGAGGAGAAATTGAAATTTTTTTTTTAGCTCCAAAACTAAGGGTACCCCCCATACACCCGTAATGCAAAATCTTATTTATCTCGAAAACGGCTCTAACGATTTTGATAAAAAAAATTAGGTGTGATACTATGGACATGGACTATATTTTGGTGAAAAAAAAAATTTGGGGGGAAATGTTATTAGGGGTACCTGCCATAGAACGGTTTTTTTGATTTTCGAATTTCTCACTAACGGCTCTAACGATTTTAACCAACATTTTTATGCAGGAGCTGCTTTGCATTTGAAAAAATATAAACTAAAAATTTTTTCGAAAAAATAGTTTTTGGATTTTTAAAAAAATACTACTTTTTTTTTTTTGAAAATTCAATATCTTGAAAACCGATACACGATTAAATTTTTAAAATACGTTTTAAAATGTATTTTATTAAATACTAACAATTTGCATATCAATTTTTTCTATAAAAAATTTTAGGAAAATTTAGTACACAAAAAACATGTTTCAGTGTGTCTGTATGTCTGTACCTCTCACTACAGCCTAAACCACTGGACCTATTTCTTTCAATCTCGGTAGTTAAGAGTCTTCGGTGATTCCCTAGAGGAGAAATTGAAATTTTTTTTTTAGCTCCAAAACTAAGGGTACCCCCCATACACCCGTAATGCAAAATCTTATTTATCTCGAAAACGGCTCTAACGATTTTGATAAAAAAAATTAAGTGTGATATTATGGACATGGACTATATTTTGGTAAAAAAAAAAATTTGGGGCAAAATGTTATTAGGGGTACCTGCCATAGACCCGTTTTTTTTATTTTCGACTTTCTCATTAATGGCTCTGAGGATTTTAACCCAAAATTTTTACCAGGAGTCCCCTTAAGTTTAAAATGATATTGTATATAAAAATATTCGAAAAAATATTTATTGGGTTTAAAAAAAAAAATTAAATCAATATCTTCAAAACCTATGAACGATTATTTTTTGAAATTATTTCCTAAAACCAATATTATTAAATACTTAAAATTCGCATCCCACATTTTTTTCTTGAAAAATTTTAGAGAAATTTCTTATATAAAAATTTTATTTAATAATAAAACGATTTTTTAAAGTTTATTTGCATAAATTCATACTATTCTGGAAACCAGACGGCAATTTTATGCATTTGAACATTATTATCTCATTAAATGCATGTTTTATATTTATAAAAAGTATCTTAAATTTCAAAGTACTTTTACATAAGAGCAAGTTCGTGCGATCCAGTCGTGCATTTTATTTTTTTTGGAAAAGTCAACTAGTAATAATCTGGAAGTATGGTCCTCAAAACGAGTGTCAATGCATTGGACTTACACTTCACAGTTTAACTTAGATCGTCAGAGTTATGTTTTTTTGAAATAACAATTGATTTTTGTGTTGTATTTTCTAATATTCGTGGGCCCAATCTGTTAAAAACAGGGAAGCTGTTTTAGCACATAAGTTAAAAGTCGCCATTACGATTTTTTAAGCCTTCCTTAACACGGACATTGTTCTAATATGAACTTTAGCCTTATTTGACTCAAATCTACTATCCGCAAGCACATCATCCGTTATTGTTTATTTATGAGTCCAAATCTTAACAACAATAATTCAACTATGAGTTTGATGAGATGCCTGATTTCAATTGTTTTTTTGTGCCCTCACACTGAAGTCGTTATTGCGGATGACGTAAATTTACACAATTCAAGTTGGCACCGCTATTCAGGACTCTTCTGGACAGTCAACACCCGAAGGAAGATATGTTGTGATCTTTGCTGAGATGCATTTAAGGGGTTTTTCAATAGTGTGTATCGGGTAAATGTTAAAATGGAATAAGACAAGCTGTGTCTGAGTTATTAAATTCATATTTTACTTTTTTATGACATCGTTCAAATGCTCGCCTTGATTTCTTAAGGTGGCACGGATCCGAGTTGTCCCATTATCAATAACTCTTCCACATATGCCGGTGTTATGTTCACCGTTATTCGCATAGACCTGCAACTTCAGGAAACCCCCAAAAAAATGTCGGGATCAAATTACATGACTTTCGTGGCCAGTTCACGTCACATCTGCGAGAGATAACCTTATCCTCAATCATTCATGCAGAATATCAATTGTGGCGTCCGCTGTGTGGTACGTAGTGCAGTCCTGATGGAACCACTTGCCGTCAAGGTCCAAATGGTTCCATTTTGGGCCATACAGAATTCGTTATAATTACACCCTGCCTGGTGTATCTGGTAAACATCGGTTATTCTCCTTGTATTGTGTTCCTGCTGGTTTCCTTTAGAAAGCTCTATTCTGGCTTCTGGTTTCTTCATTAACTGGCATTCGGTATCGGGTTACTCCTTTATAAATACGGACTACGGACTACGCCCTTGGCGTTTACAAGATCAACAGGTTTAAGGCCTCTGGTAGGCACTGGATCGACAGGTTTTAGGCCTCTGGTAGGCACTAGATCAACAGGTTTTAGGCCTCTGGTAGGCACAAGATCAACAGGTTTTAGACCTCTGGTAGGCACAGCCAATGTATAAACACCGACAGATCAACAGGTACCAAAGCCCCTGGTGGCAATTAGGACGTTTTATTCTTCGAACCAAACTGATGGAACGAAATAGTTTGACAATTTCAGATGACTTGTAAACTAAAATCAAGCTCCTCAGCTTCGACCGTAGCAAACAAGTGACTTTCTTTCACAAAAGGAGGTCTTCTTGTTATATTTTTCATATAAACTATGTGTGACCTATATACTGGTCGAATGCAAATCACCCAATGTGTTCAACCGGCTGTGACGTCACGATCTTATAGTGACTGCATATTGTATTAAGACAAGGTATAAAATCCCTTTATCTTGGCGAGATAACTGCTGTCGTTGATAGCTGCAGCGTTGTATGGTCGGTCGGTGCTGCGGCGGCGGCTGCTTAGTCATGGTAAATCAAATCACCCAATGTTTTCAGTATTGGTAGAAGCATGGAACGCTTCGTTACAAAGGTCAGCTAGTTTCAGTAATTGGTTAGCAATAGATTTTTTTAATGAATTTTAAGAGTTTTTTTTAGGTCGCAGTATAGCAGATACTAGATTTTCTAGAGGTGCAAAAATATATCCTATGGGACTATGCATGGCTTTCATGTTCATAATGAGCTGCTAACATTAACTTTTACTTTTGAAGAAAATTTGAAAATTCATTAAAAAAAAATGTATGGCATACTGAAAATTGCTGGCCTTTATATGGATGTTCAGACCTTTCAGGTGGTATAAACACAAGTTTCTTTTTGAAAATGAAATAAAATGAACAAAATTAAATTTTTGTCATGTATTATGGCCTTATTAGTAAGAGCAAACATTCCCATTAATTATGGAACACAGTCGTTCAAGTGGCTGGCATCGTTCAAGTGACTGCCTAGGCTGGCTTCCTTCGCAGTATCACAATTTGTCACTCCAATATTCCAAGACCTTGTTGATGCTTTCGGGCTGTAGCTCTCGAATTGCTTGGATGATATTGGCCTTAATTGCTTAAATCATTTACGGGTTGTTGGCATAACATCGGTCTTTCGCGGTTCCCCACAAAAAAAAATTCCGAAGGGGTGAAATCAAGCTTCCAGGCAGCCAATTGACATCGCCAAGACGGGCGATAACACGATTTGGGAATTTGAAGCACAAAAGATCGATTGTGGCATGGGCTGTGTGGGATGGCACGCATGTTCCCAGCCTCATTTTCGAAGAAAAATGGTCCAATGATGCCACCACTACACAATTCGCACTAAACTGTCACTATCTGTGGATGCATTGGCTTCTGGACAATAACGTGCGGGTTTTTCGAGCCCCAGAAGTGGCAATTCTTTTTGTTAACGTAGCCACCGAGATGAAAATGGGCCTTGTGAGAAAAGATGATTTTTGCCCAAAATCGTTGTCCAATTCAAGTTGCTCTAAGGCCCAAACTGCGAAACGATAACAAAGCGGATGCTCATGCGACTTAAATTGCCGAGTCTTCTCAGACTAGTGCGTGAAATGTTGAGCTGTTGCGATCGATGGCTAGTTGATGTTCGTGAATTGAGAGTCACACTATCGGCTACAGCAGCCATATTCTCATCTGCGCGCAGCGTATGACGACGGCGTTCATGAGTTTTGTCCACTAACATACCACTCTCACTAACTTTTTGCACAAACTTGCCTACAGCAAACGCGTTGGGTCTTGGGTGCTTCATTTCGCCAAAAACTTCTTTTTTTAAAAAAACGCACAGTTTGTGCTACACAGCACACGTTGGGAATAAGTTTTCAATATGTCCCAATGTTTTTCAAACGTAAAGCGACTCATTTTCTCGTTTTCTCTTTAACCATATAAAATTATTAAACCATTACGATATATTTAAAGCTCCTAGACACGTTATAGCTGTCAACCATTAGAACATACATAAGTTCTTCCGATCCAGCCGTGTATTCAAGAATGTTCTACTTTTTGAAATTTTGGGGGATTTTTAATTCTACCACCAAAACGAACTTTTTTTTTGTACTAAGCGCCCACAAAAGATTTCGGCTACCCATATTAGCCCTTATAAAATTTTAACAAGAGGATAAGGAGAGTTATAGAGAATTTAAGAGGAGAAACCGACGAATGTTGGTTTCGAATGCTTTTAAGTTCTAAGAGTGGGAAGTATGTATTGAATTAAGTAAAGTATGTCATATACATTTTGTAATTCTCATGGCTCATGGGAAAACTGATTAGAATTTTTGGCTTGATGAGGGTTACTCGAAAAAAAAAGAATAAAATTGAAATTGTGTCAGTTGAAGAATGAAACTGGCTTCTTCTTTCCTATAGAACAATATTTATAAAAACACGATTAAATAGGAAAAGTCTGAGGTTTCAGGGAAGCCTAGGCCGTTGATAATAACTAAAATATCATGTCAAATAATTGATAAAGACAATTTTGGAATAATTAGATCAGATAAGTAATTGGCCCGACTGTGTAGTGAGACGCTAGTATACTGGTATACAATTAAAAAATTATAAAATTTCAGCTTTACGGTTGGATGTCCGCCTTCGTTATCTTCTAAAAGTTTTTTTTTTTTTTCGTTTTTAGAGACAGAGAGCTTTAAATTGGGAACACTGTTTTCAGTGACAGGGGATTTGAACGTTCCCTTTTTTTCGGGAAGGTTGGGTTCAGCGATTTATATGCACAGACTCCCACTGAAGCAAGGTTTGCAAACAGCTGTAATTTATTAAAAAAAAAACATGGTTCAGTTCGAGAAACGTATCCGGCGTTACATGAGTATTATGGTACTCAGAATCGTTCATGAGAGGTCAAAGCTATCAAATAAAAAAAACTAAATGGATCGTTCTCGCAATATTTTTACACTTAACAATAATACGCATCCCGTTAGACGTAGTACAGTTCGTCATCGTCATCGTGCTCAACAGTTAAACTGGTTTTTTAAAATCAAAAATAGGGCTCTGGGATGTTAGTACCCATGGTTTGGGATATTCGCAAAAAAAATGCTATCCAATTAGTAGAGATAATTGGTCAAAAAACGTCATCTAGTTTTAGAGATTGGTGGTCCTAGAAAATTTATAATCATGTCTTAAAGTTTTTCAAGGTCAGACACGAGTTATGGAAAATCATTTGTGGGATATTTGCAAAAACTGTATACTGCTTGAAAGGTCTTATTATCTTTATAATATGTGAGTTAATTTCAGTAATTGGTCAGTCACACAATTTGTATGAATGTTTAAAATTGTTTTATGCAGGATGAATTCCTTTAATAGAATAACATAAAGATTACATTGTTGATAAGAAAGGCGATCATGTTTTGTCTTTCAATTTGTGGGATTCAACTTTAAAGTCTACAAATCGGACCTCGAACATCTTTTGATGAATAAGAATTAAGTAAAAGTAATAATCAAAACATTTTGAAAATCTTATCTATTGAACATCGCTGGGAAAAGTGTATCGAGCTTAAAGGAGACTACGTAGCGAATGGTTCAGCTCTTGGCTAACAAACAGAAAACAGCTTGTAAAAGTGAATGGAGTCTGTAGAGATTTTGCCGTCAGTGAGATCACGTGTTCTACAGGGATCGGTTCTTGGACCAACCCTATTTCTCACTTATATTAACTCTATTTCAGCCTCCTTTCAATGGAAATTTAGTTGCTTATGCTGACTACTTAGCATTATCTTACACAGCTTCAAACACGGTTGAACTAACATGTCAATTAAATGAAGACTTGTCACTGATTCAAAGATGGCGTCTTTGCCATCAAATGTTCGTGAGCAGCTAGTCAAAGATTATGTCTTTTTCTTTATCACACTAAATTCCAATAAATGATATAACATGCAACAAAACAAACTGAGATGCTTCATGTTTCAGGAGGGAGTTTAAATACCTAGGAATAACTCTAGATAGCAATTTAAATTGGAAAGCACATATACAGTACAAACTCGATTTACGTAACTAATAGAAATCGGGGCAGTTGCAATAACCGAGGTTGTTGCACTTACTGGGTTGTATTTTTTTCGATACAAATTATAGTTGAAATTGCTTGTTTTCTTATAGATAACGACAAGTTATGAAAAAACTTCAGTGAAACCAAAACAAACAATTATTTTTGAAAATATTTTTATTAAATACGAAAATTTATACAAAAATTAATAAGTGATGAATGAATACAGAATATATGTATATTAATTTTTTTTTTAAAGAAGTTAGATATTTTAGATTGAGTTTTTTGCAAATTTATGTTTTTTAAAACTGCCCTCTCTTTTATTTTTTGTTGCAAATTAAATCTCTTCTATTAGAATATTGTTCTCTTCGGTCAATTGCAAACATATGTTTAAGGATCGAATTGCATCTTCTGATTTAATTTTTGATAAAGTGGGGACCGACTCAGCTTCACCTTCACCTTCATCAGCGCTTTCAATTTCTTCTGGATCATCACAATTACCACATGACTCAAGGTTTTCGTTTTTTAATAATTTTGTAATTTTTCTTGTTACACCCATCCTGCACAAATTTTCCGTAGACACTAATGAAATTGCAACCCATTCAAATAAACATAGATGCATTTTATGTGTTTGTGTATTATTTTTACAAGGAATTTCGTTCAGACAAACTAGCTGTAAACTAACGGCAGGAATAGAGAATCAAAAGAAGAGCATGCAAATAAAAAACAGTTGAATACACATAAGAAGTTGCACAAATCGAGGTAGCATTTTTCAAAAGTTGCACTTATAGAGTCAAGACGTGCTACACATTTGGAGTTGTAAAAATCGAGGAGTTGCACGAATCGAGGGTTGCGTAAATCGAGTGCGTACTGTACTTATGTAAGCAATGTAATAAAGATTATACTATGCCTAGCTCCGAGGAGCGAATTTTACCATCTAAGAATATTAGTTCCTCAAAACCTTCTTGACACAATTTATTAAGCATTAGTGAATTCACTTAGGTTATGGTATCTCTTGTCGGAGTTCTTACCTAACCAACTTATAGCCGCTTATAATCGCCGAAAAGAAGATATGTAACAAGAATTATTAAAATTAAACCAAGCTACGAGCCATCACGACCGTTCTTCAGAGCTAACAATATAATGCCAAATCTTAAATAGACTTGCTGTGTGTGTTCATTGCAAGATAGAAGCCCTTTAAAAGTTTCTCAAAAATTGCAAGATCAAAGATAGAAACCGTTTTTGCATGTCATGGTATAATAATCGTTAAAAAAAATACATCATTCGTATCAAACAATTAAAATCTTCTCATCTAAATACAAAGACACTTCTATCACTCCATTCGGTTTAAATTAATCGTTTTTCTTGGTAACTATTCCAAGTTTTAGATAGGTTTTGAAATGGAATAAAACCTAGTTATAAACAAAATTCTTTTTTTTTTTAAATAGGTTTATGTATGCCATTATGTATGGAATATGACATCGTTCAAATGCCCGCCTCGGCTTCTTACGGTGGCACGCTCAAAATGATCCGCCTGAATTTGACCGCTGACCTGGATTATATTCACCTTAAGAGTATCGTTTGATTGTGGTTTACATTCATAGACCTGCGACTTCAGGAAACCCCACAAGAAAAAGTCTAAATAAAATAAATAGGGGTGGCCGTGGCGCGATGGTTGTGTGCTCGCCTGTCAACCTCAATATCACAGGTTCGATCCCTGCCGTCGTCTATGTCGTCTTTAATTCCATTAAAATTTACGGACACGATATCTTTCTCTTGAAAAAAGTTTTAATTTTTTAAATAATTTTCTTTATAAAAATTACATCTGTTCAATCGAGTCTAAATTGAAAACAAATAGTAAATACTTTTGGACTTTCATTAAGACAAAAAAAAAAAATAATAGCGGAATTCCAAAGAATATGGAGTATTTGGGTTCAAAATACACAAACTTATCTGACATTTGTAATGGTTTTGCGGATTTTTTTCAATCGAATTACTTAAATTCAGGTCATTGTATTTCCAATAGTGTTCATAGTGATGATATACATAATTTTTTAAATATTGCCAACGTTCAAATTTCTTTGACTGAAACAGAGGCAGCTTTATCTGGTCTAAGTGAAGACATTTCAGCTGGTCCTGATGAAGTACCTGCTATTGTTTTAAAAAAATGTGCTTCTTCATTTGCTAGGCTTTTGTGTTTTATATTTAATAAATCGCTTGAATATGGTGAATTTCTTTGTGATTGGAAAACTTCCTTTATAACTCCAATCTATAAAAGTGGCCCAAAACAAGTCATTTCGAACTATAGACCAGTTAGTAAATTATCTGTGATTCCAAAATTGTTTGAAAAAATTATTTGTGATCGATTATCTTTTCTGTTAAAAGAAATAATTTCTCCATATCAACATGGTTTTGTATCTGGAAGATCAACTTGTACAAATTTAACACTATTTACTAACTTTATTTTAAATAATATTGAAAAGGGTTACCAAGTAGATGTTATCTTTACTGATTTCGCGAAAGCTTTCGATCGAGTAGATCATACAATTTTAATACAAAAACTTAAAAAAATAGGTTTTCATTCGAAATTGCTTGATTGGTTTAATTCATATCTAAGAAATCGCATTCAATATGTTAAAATTGATTCAACAATATCTAAATCTATAACGGTTACGTCTGGTGTTCCTCAAGGAAGCCATCTTGGCCCTCTTCTTTTTCTTGTATTTATCAATGATCTACCTAGTGTTTTTTCTACCTCATCATGTCTTTTGTTTGCAGATGATTTAAAAATGTTTTCATGTATAAAAAATGCCTTTGATGTTTATCTGTTACAAAAGGACATTAATAGGCTTTCTGAATGGTGCAATAAAAACAAACTGCTTCTTAATATTTCTAAATGTCAAAGTTTTTGTTTCACTCGTCGTTCGTCTCCATTATTGTCTAATTATTCTATCGATAATATTGTTTTGGAAAGAGTTTTTGTTAAGAAAGATCTTGGAGTTATTTTTGACTCTTGTTTAAAGTTTAACAATCATATTGATTATATAGTTAATAAAGCTAATTCCATGTTAGGATTTGTAATTCGCAATTCAAAGGGTTTAAAAGATCCGTATACACTCAAATCATTATATGTTGCATACGTCAGATCATTTCTTGATTATTGTAGTGTGGTGTGGAATCCATGTTATATAACTTATTCAGTAAGAATTGAGAGAGTCCAAAGAAAATTTACTCGATTTGTTGTAAAGCGACTTCATTGGAATATGGATATGCCTTGTTACAATACAAGATGTCAGCTTATTGGCTTGCATACTCTTGAAAACCGACGCAAGATGTCTTCAATTATTTTTGTACGTGATATAATATCCTATCGCATTAATTGTTTCTTTTTACTCAATTTGATCAAATTTTATGCACCAAGTCGTTTTCTTAGGAACCGAAATACATCCCAATTATTCCTGGAAGATAATCATAGAACTAATTATGCCTTAAATGAGCCAATAAATCGCTGTGTCAGGGAAATAAATAATATTGTAAATGATTTTGATTTTAATTTTCATTATAGTAGAGATAATTTTAAAGTTATTTTAGATTTATATTTTTTTAATAAATAGATTATATAAATGTTTTTGTAAATATCATAGTCTGTAAGAGATTAACTCAATTGATGATAAATAAATAAATAAATAAAACCTTCTATAAATTGTCATCAATGGGTTGCTGGTTTACTCATTACATGTTGTTCAGGCATAACACTAACAACATGTGATTGAGTTAAACTAGTATGCCCAACAAGGATGAAAAACGAATAAAAAATAATGCGAATTATAAGGGACATAGAAATAAGACACGGCAATTCTCCGCTTTAGTTCAGCCGCCATCCCTGGAGATAAAAAATCTGAGACAACCACCTTCAGTCTCAGAACATCGTGCCACACATCTTTCCTATTCTTCTTTCTCTTCCGTAACTTCACGCCCACGCTGTGTTGAAACATTTAAAGGGTAATCATAATCCCTTGAGCGTGAGTAGATTATAAAAAACAAAAAAAAAAAAAAAAAAAAAATAAGGACATAACGGCTCGTAGAGAGCCTAAGCCTACAACTCTCAACCAGTCCTGTGTGCGAGTTACCAGAAATGGAGAGACCTACAGCCGAATCTGAACGGCTAATGAGCGGCACTTCTCATGACAACAGATACTCTAAGAGGATTTGTCAATTCCTAACAAAAGGCAGTATACCCTAGAAAAACTATTTTACAGCGGTTGAGAATCAAAACCAAGACCGTCTAGATGACAGTCCAACACAATAACCACTATGCCAAAGGTTACTACATAAAAAAAGCCTAGCGGGATCAAAACGCAATACCATGGGGACAATTCAAGTCACCTCAGAGAGATAACCTTACCCTCAAATCGTTCATGAAGAATTTAAATCGTGGTGTTTTCTGTTTGGCACATAGCGCCGCCGCCGCCGTCCTGCTGGAACCATATGCCGACTAGGTCCATATGGTTGCATTTGAGTCACAATTCTGGTTAGACAACACCCGAAGGAAGGTATGTCGAGATTTCTTCTGAGTCAAACAACCTGACTCAGCTCGTTCACGAGCCCAGCCAGTTACATTCCTACCCTTAAATAATTTAACCTTAATACTCGCGCTTTAGGGAGTGCCGATCGGTTTACCCTTGAGCCCTTGCAACTGGCTGTTTCAATTGAACATTGTTGATAGAAAAAGCGATAAAACAGTGAAAGACAGGAGACGTTACGACGCGACGGTGTTCAAGAGAAACAAAAGCCTCCGTAATGGATATGTCTCCTATAAGTTTTAGTGCTCTATTCTGAATTCTATTCAACCGGTTCAAATGAGTTACGAGGGAACCAAACCAGATATGATAGTTTTGCCTACTCAAATTTTGGGCGTATGTTTGACTTATAGATCATATCAGAAAGGGAACATATTTCTAATATCTTTTCATAAAACATAAGCATTTGCATGCGTTTTTAGCTACGTCGAATACATGACCACTCCATGAGAGATGGTCATAAACACAAATACCGTCTATGGAAAGCTTTTCAGTTTCTTTGATGAAAGTGCCTCCTTGACGGGTTCACCTTGTCGCTGTGAGGAGACTTACGTTTAAATCCTCAGCTGGCCAGCTGGGGATTTACATCCTTAAAACTCTCAGCTGGCCAGCTATAAAATTTCTACAAACTAAGACACCCAAACCTATGAAAAACCATGACTGACACAACAAAAACGAAAGAATATCTAGCGGGTATATGCTCTAAAGTGTCGGCAGAAGTCACGACTGCCGGCGAGAGCTTGGCTTCGTAAGAAGCTAACAAGACGAGCTGGCAAGAATAGGATCAACACTTGATCCTAATCAAGCTGACACAACAGTTCACGTCCCACCCTGTAATCTTAAACAGGTAATCAAGAGTAAAGTTCTAGCCTTAAAAAACAAGAGATGGAACTCTCTCGATTCCTGTCTTACAACCAGAAAATGATGGCCTAGTTTCAGCAAACAGAAGACCGTGCGTCGTTATCATTCAACTGAATAAAAAGTCTCTCTCTTCTTGTGAGCATCATCACAGGTCACAACCCACTCGGTTACCACAAGAAAAAGATGAAACTCAGTATGGACGACTTATGCCAGAGGATGCGGTGACTAGGAGATACAAGAAGACACTCCTCACTAACTATGTCACTGCCCTGCGCTACTCGTATATCATCTAAGACACAGACATCTAGGGAGACACTTCTTCAGTGACTTGGAGGAGCTCTCTGACATTCGAAGCAAAATCATGTTTAATTTCGTTAACGATACCAAATGGCTAGAGAATTCCTAAGCCCTGAAAACCGCCTTCAACTACAGTACGATAGTGTATGTACGTGTTCTTTGTAGGAGCTGCACCAACGGAGAATGGGGACCTCGCCTATATATATACCTGCGATTGCCACTCCTACGTTGAATATGAGCATCAGTGGGTTGATCGGGCCACCTCTATCTAAGATTGGTGAAATCCTCTTTGGTATGTGTGATAATCTAAGATTTATTAGAAGACCAAGTTCACTTTAAGACTTTATTTTAACAACTGAGTTCAATGTATATTACAATAACATGTGATACTTAATCCAACATACATGTACTATTTAATACTACTTTATATTTATATTTATATTTATATGTAGATATGGACAATACATACATGCTTATGTTCACAATATCCTTTTCTTTTTATTGATTTTATAAATGAAATGGTAATGATTCAAAATATGTTTACTTTAATTCAGAGTTCAAATTCAGTTATATTTAAAGTAAATGTTATCGATATAATATGGTTTAATTTATTAAGAATAATCTGATGGTGAATATCTTTGAGGAGGATTAACTAACCTACCCGATTTTGTTCTAAAAGTTGATGGTTCATATGCATTGTTGACATTGGATTCTTGTTGGATTTCCTTTTCTATATCCAAAGGCGACAATGCCTGACTAACTGTGTCTTCGCTATTTGTTTCTGGATATTTATTCGATTCTGGTATTTGCAATATATGTTCTCGACTTCTGCGATAAATACCACCAGATACGTCTTCCAAAACAAACGATCGCGGTTCTTTACATTTGCTAACAATAGTAGCTGGCATCCAACAAGATTTAGGATCTTTTTTGTAATAAACTTTTTCTTTACATTTTATAGGTAAAAGATCTTTGCTGGTTTTATCATAATTTCGTTTCATTTTAAGATTATATTTTTGCATGTTCAACTGATGTTTCTTGTTACTGATTTTTACCGGGTAGAGAATCTTTTTCGTATTTGGTAATTTTGTTCGCAATCTACGCGACATTAATAGCTCCGACGGTGAATGAAAATTGGCTTTTGGTGTAGAGCGATGCTGCAACAAAGCTATGTATGGATCAGATTTTGTTTCAGAGCATTTTAAAAATAATGATTTTATAGTTCTTATAGACCTTTCTGCAAGACCATTTGATCGTGGAAGATATGGGCTAGATGTTTGGTGCTCTATTCCCCATTCTTCACAAAACTTGTAAAACCCGTGTGCATTAAATGGGGGACCGTTATCTGTAACGAGCTTTTCTGGAATTCCATGTCGAGCAAATGTTGATTTAAAAGCTGTTATTACTCCCTGAGAAGAAGAGCTATTGTTGAGAGCAATAACTTCTATATATTTTGAGTAATAGTCCACTATTAGAAGGAAACAATTCTTTTGGAAATACAATAGATCTGCACCTACCTTATTCCAAGGCAAATCTGTCACTTCGTGAGGCATTAGAGGAAGCTTCTGATTGGATGGCCTATTTCGAATACATGTCTCGCAGTTTGAAACTACGTTGTGAATATCATTTTTTATTTGTGGCCAGTATACAACACCTCTTACCATTCTAGAACAGGATTCTATTCCGAGATGTCCTTCGTGAATTATTCCTAATATGTAAGCTCTAAGACAAGTAGGGATTATTATGCTACTTCCTTTGAGTAGAAGACCATTAAGAAAATGAATTTCGTCTTTTATAGAAAAATACGGTTTAGCTAACATGTCAACATTTTTCGCAGCACAAGGCCAGCCATTTTTGCAGTACTCAATAACTCTTTGTAGAGAATTGTCTGCCAGCGTTTCTTTTTTAATTAATTCAAGTTTAGGTTTCGATACTGACAACGAAGAAATTAATAGATTGACTTGTAGTTGTATATCTTCATCTATTTCTGAAAACCTTTCAGTTGACAATGCTGCTCTCGATAAAGTATCTGCGACTACTAACAACTTTCCAGGTTTATAAATTAGATCAATGTTATATGATTGCAACCTTAACATAATACGTTGTAATCTGGTTGGTATTTTGTATAAAGGTTTCCCTATAAGACTCGTAAGAGGTTTATGATCAGTCTCTACTGTAACCTTTTGCCCATATACAAATTGGTGAAACTTAACGCAGCCGAAAAGTATCGCCAAAAGTTCTTTTTCAATTTGGGCGTATGATTTTTGTGAGTCTGTAAATGTTGCAGATGCATAGGCTATGGGCTTATTATTTTGACAAATGACAGCACCCATAGCATCTTTTGAGGCATCAACTGAGAGAATCACTGGTTGATTAATATCATAATATGCTAAAATAGGTGCTGTTGAAATCAATTTTTTAAGATTTTGGAATTCTTTTTCATGGTTTTCGGTCCATAACCAGAAAGAGTCATTTTTTAATAATTTTCTTAAGTGAGTCGTTTCAATCGATAACCCTTTTATAAAAGACCCCAAATAATTAACCATGCCTAAGAATCTTTGCAGTTCGGTAACTGACTTTGGTGTTGGCATCTTGCATATGGCTTTGATTTTATTGTTGTCTGGCCTAACCCCATTTTCTGAAAATATATGCCCAAAAAATTTTATTTCCGATACACAAAATTGTGACTTATTTTTATTGAATTTTAATCCAACCTCCTGAGCTCGACTAAGAACACGTTTTAATATTATATCATGTTCTTTTTGTGATTTTGCATAAATGAGAAAATCATCAATATATATGATGACACCTTCGATGTCACCAAAAAGTTTAGTTATAAGCGCGTGAAAAATTTCAGGCGCTGCATTTATGCCAAATGGCAAACGTAAAATTCTATACCGTCCATACGGCGTTATAAACGTGCATAACATAGATGATTCTTCTGATAAAGGAACCGCCCGAAACCCTGATTTTGCATCAAGGGAAGAAAAATATTTAGCATGCAATAACTTGGACTTGATGTCTTCTATAGTGGGAAATTGAAAGTGAGGTCTATATATAGCCTTGTTAAGTTGTTTCGGATCTAAGCACAATCTTAATTCACCGTTGGGTTTAGTTACTATAACAATAGGATTAACCCACTGCGATGGTTCATGTACCGGGACTATAATATTTAGTTTAACAAGTCTTTCTAGTTCTTTCTTTAGTAACACATGTAATTTGAATGGAACACGTCTGGCATATTCTATCGCAGGTAAAATTTCTGGATTTAAACGAAAGGTACATTTAATTTTAAGACACCCAATTCCTTGAAATACATCAGAAAATTCATTTACAATTTTTTCTTGATTAGTTATTTCAAATATTGAGTTTATTTGTTTAATAAGGTTAAGTTGGATACAAGTGCGTAAACCAAAAACTGTTTGACAATTTAAATCAATTACATGAAATTCAATAGAATGGACTTTCTTATTGACTCCGCAGGGAATATAACCCACTCCTTTCACAATTAATTTTTCGCCACTAAAAGTTAATACATTTGTGTTAGATGCGCTTAAATTTTTTGTTTTTAACCCAAGTTTTTTAAATGTTTCTAATGAAATTATATTAGTTTGTGCGCCAGTATCCAACTGTACTTTAATATTTCTACCATTTACTTCTACACTACAATACCAAATGCTGTTGTTATTTTTTTTCTCTTTCTCCGTTACTAATGTACCGATGTACAGATCTTCATATGATGAGGGTCCATCTTGTAAAGTACCGATGTGGAAATCTTCATTTGATGACGTACTTTCGCTCTCGTACTCGTGTGTACCGATTAGATTTATTTTTTTGATTGACTTACACATTTGTGCAAAATGGTTAGGCTTCTTACATTTACGACATAATTGTTCCCATCGCGGGACATTTAAATCTATGATGTTGACCACATCTTTCACAGGTGTATGTTTCGCTAGTATTGGTTTTCCATGTCTTCTGGTTTTCCGTTTGATTTTTTTTTTTAGAATACGTGTTCACAAAATTCCGGTTTTTATTGTTTGTGTTGGTATGTAATGCACCAACAAAATTTGTATTTGATTCAGTGCTGCTTTCTAATTGTTTGGTTTCTGACCTTGAGATTTCAAGTAATTTAGAAATTTCTATTGCCTTGTCCAACTTGATGTCACCTTCGCTCAGGAGTCTTTCTTTAATATAGCTGAAAGATTCATGCAGACCACATATAAAAATGTCTTTCACAAGCTCATCTTTTAGAGTTTTAAATTCACAATTCATTAGCAAGTTGTCGTCGTGTGAAAAAACAATGCCTTTCCATTGAAATATTAATTTTTGGTACGAAGTGGATATCGAGTTTTTGTATGAGACTGTCAAAGGTGATCTTGTCGATGTCCTCATTAAAGGAACTAAAGATGTCTACACTTTGAGATCCCATGTGATGTAAAAGTAGGGCTGTTTTACGTTGATCATTTTGAGCTTCAAAACCACTTGCCCGCATGTAAATTTTAAATTGAGTTTTCCACTTTGTCCATGCACTTGCTAAATTAATGGCTTGAAAGTTCATTGGTTGCATGCTAAAACCACTTGTTACTGGTTCCATGTTATTTTCACTTGGCAAGGTTTTTTCTGTTTTATCTGTTTTCATTTTTCATTTATTTATCAATATATGTTTTTATATATGTACATATTTATTTTTTTTTAATTTTCTTTTTTTTTTTTTTTTTTGTTTTAAGTAAATTTAATATTTTTTTTTCTATTCACACCTGACACCATGTGATAATCTAAGATTTATTAGAAGACCAAGTTCACTTTAAGACTTTATTTTAACAACTGAGTTCAATGTATATTACAATAACATGTGATACTTAATCCAACATACATGTACTATTTAATACTACTTTATATTTATATTTATATGTAGATATGGACAATACATACATGCTTATGTTCACAATAGTATGGAAACAGCCTCTTCGACTTAACTAACGACCAAGCAAACGAACATCTACATAAAACACTGACATATTAAACTCATCTAATAGGCATTGCAACGAGCCACATGCTCCTACGGGCCTGGTTCGGAGGATGATTGCTCAAGTGGGGTAAAGAATAGAAACACGCCCTGAGAAGGCGTATACCTCTCTATAGCCAGGTTATTATGTGACGACAGTAACTTCAATACTTTAGAAATACCCTCTGACATTTCAGGCTATAGCTTGCTGTAACCCATCTACACCCTTAACCGGCTTCATCGACATAGGACTATAATAGGTTCCAATACCATGGGCTAGGCTATCACAACGGATCTACATTGATCTAAGTGTGACGGTAACAAGATCAACTGTCAGCCCACTAACCTAACCTAACCTAGCCTTGATGAAAGTGCCATTCATGGATAATGGCATGGGTGATATATTTCGCTTGGCCAACAGAAGACAGCTTTGTGTTTTTGAATCATTAAATTCCACACGGTTGTTGATACCACAGAGTATAATGCTGTCGAGATCGGTATCTAATAGGCTGCCTTTTCAGTTCCACAGCCGAAGAACAGGGTTGTGATTCTGGAAACGAATATGGGAACCTGAGGGTGTTGTCTTCAGCGAAACAATGAATTGGATTAGAAGTTTTAGACAAGAAATCATTTATGAAGATAAGGAAGAGCGTCGGAGACAGAACGGAGCCTTGGGGCACACCAGCATTTATTTTATAGACATCAGACTTGAAACCGTCCAATATAACTGGTATTGAGTGGCCGAAAGGGAATTTCTAATCCAAGGAAGAACTTAGTTCCAAACTCTATCAAATGCTTTGGAAATATCTAGTGCAATTACCTTTGTTTCTCCAAAATTTTGTAAGGATTGGTTCTACTTTTCGGTGAGATATGCCATCAGATCACCAGTGGGCCTATTGCTCGAGAGCCGTACCACCGGTCATTTAAGAGCTTTCGTTCTTCGATATATTTATTAAGCTGATTGTTCATCAACGTTTCCATGATCTTAGAAAGAAGGTGTATGTTAGTGCAATTGGTCGGTAATTGGAGGGGGGAAGAAGAATGCCGTTTTTCTTACTACTCGGAAGATACCCAAGGAGTATGATAGATGGAAAAGCTTACGCAAAGGATTCCCCAGCGTAGAAGAACTAAAGAGGATATACAATCTAGAAAAGAAGATTTGTCCCATAGAACCATTAACGATCACGAGTACACAGGACTACATGAATAAGTAGCCAACTGCACTGGAAGAAGATTTACTTTTTCCTGCGAGCTGAGTGCTGTTCTGTACAAGTGTTGGAACCAATGACTTAGAAGAATTTCTAATAGTTTTTGCAAAAGACCGAAAGTTTTTACTACATTTGGGACATAGTAGTATTTTTTGACTTTTTTGGTTATGTAAGAACTTTGTTCTTCGAATATGAGCAGTGCAGATATTCCTTGCTTGCCTGCACTTTTTCCGGTTTTTCTCAGTGGGTTTTGTTTTTTAGCATAGGAAGTATAACTCTCTCTCAACCTGATAACCTCTTTACAGCCATAGTCGAACCAAGAATTATCTTTGGAACTAACTGTTTTTGTCCTGTTAGGGACACCGCGAGGAATCGAATATCTAAATCTATCAGCGCCAATTGAAAAACGTTTGACAATTATCCATGGGACTTTCAGGTGGTACATATATATTTTTTGGGAATATTCCACAAATGAGGTGCCAAGAATTAACCTTGAAAAATTTGATTGAAATTTGAATTGAAATTTCCTAGGGCTGATCAATTTATAAAATTAATTAACCTTTTTTTCCAATTAAATGACATATTTTGTTTACGAATGTCCCATACATATAAATACATAAAATATATATAGGGTGACAAGATGTCAGAGCCCAAACCGAACGGTACATATCGTAATTTTTTTTTACTAGTTAAAGAACGTGTCTATAATTTAAAAAAAAAACAGCATAGAAAGTAAATTTCGATAGAGGGAGCATCTGTACATTTAAACACGAAAAAAAAAATATGTTACCGTCAAATCAGAACCCATGTTTACGTATCAATTTAGATAGATTTAATAATTTCTTAGTTTAGCAATTTTCGATCAAGAATTTACAGATTGAAAGGGATAGTTATTTTATTTTGTCGATTTTAAACCTCATAATAGAAACTTCTTAAATATCTTCAACGTTGAAAATGAACAAAAATTAGTTAAGATACAGAAATGTACAATCGGCATGATTAAATACGTCCAACAATCATTAAACTTTAATTTAATTTGATAATCCCTTAATGTTGTGCAAATCTCGAAGATTTATCATACCAAATTAAATCGTTAACCGAGTGAATTAGAAATTAATTTCGTTGCATCTTCATACGGCCAACAATTTAACTAATCGAATTATCGAGTAAAACATCTCGAGTTGAACTTATTCACTGCACAATCATCTTTTTTTGCTCCGTTAGTTATAAGTTAAACTTTCTGTCTCACTTCCACTTTGAAAGAAAAAACGAAACGCCATTTGCAATTTGAAAGGAAGTGTCAAAGTTAAACTACTTGTGCTGTGGAAACAGTTCATAGATTTATTTAATCTAAACTAAGACAATCGTTATGGTGGAAATAGAGCATAAGTCAGTATCAAAAATCAGAGGGAAGCGCTTTCGACCATGTTTTCACGGGATTAACAGCTGCGTGGTTTGTTAGCATTAACAAGAAATGAATGTTTATCTTAGCTATGACGAGGTTATAATTATATTCAAGACAAGTCAAACAGAACAGTTTCGGAATTTCCTGCCCCTTTATAACACTCGACCGCATGTCCTAATCCGGATGGTCTCTGCTGAAATCATCAATTCAGCTTCTTCCATAGGAAATTATTTGTTTTGGTCAGTTTAATTTATATCTACATAAACTTTAAGACAATAGCTGAAGCCAAAAGTTTTGTTTAATTTCAAGGTCGAATTTAAATCTCCATAATAATTTAGCCCAGACGTAATACAAATATAGCTAAAGAGAAGACTAACTTTTATATAAATGATATTAATTTAGTGATGGGATGAATGAGTAAGCTAAGATTTCAAAAGCTTTCAGTTTTGCCAAAAATAAAAAAAATATAATTATATCTGCAAAGGTTTTTTCAACACATGTTTTGCAATAAAAAAAAACATCGTTTATTCAGAAAAGGGGGTATGCAAATTTTATTACTATACAAATTAGTTTGTAGTTATTATTTAATTGTACACGCTGTCAAGCTTATAAGAGCCATGAAAACACATTCGGAAGTTCAATTATGCCAATTGAAGTGCTGCAAGTTGGTTATGTACTCGTACATTTTATTTTTCATGACACATACATACATATACACTCCAAGTCAGTTAATACAAACCGCATTTTTGTAGGAGCCTTTTTATAGAGCTTTATGAATTTTGTATTGCATGAAATATGTGTTTTTATTTCCGTATATTTTTAATGAAAAAACATCAAAATTATGAAGCGGTTAGATTTTCAGTACAAATGGGGGCTTGATACTCGTATAAGCATATATTTAACTTAGTAATTTAAAGCACTAAAAGCACAAAATTGTAGTTTTAGTTTTTTTCTTCTTATTATTGACGTGTACTGAAGGGGTTACAAATACCCTTTATATGTTAGACAACACAGTGGGAGAATTAGGCAAAGTGGAGAGATTTGAAAAGAAGGTACCGATGCACATTGGGTTTGAATTTCTGTATATCATAATAAGAGGGAAAGAAAGAGCTGGGTAAAGCATTGCACATTCGTGAGGTCCGGCTAAATAAAGAATATCTGTTCCTTATTAGTACGTAGGAAATCGGGTTCGGGAACAAATTGATGGGCATTTCTAAAAACACAAGTATTAGGCTAGGACCGCACTTGCGATTTCAATCGCACGATTTTTTAGTCGCAAAAATAGAACACATGAATTTAAATGAGAATGAACGCACTTGCTACCAACCAATCATGACGATTTAAAAGTCACAATTTGTTTCATTTTTCTTGCGATGCGATTGTCGTAAACTTGAATGAAACACATGTACTCAAATGGATATGCCCACACTTGCGATTTAAATTACTACGACTTAAAAATCGTAGTCGCAAGGAGAAATTGGCATGCACGCACTTGCGATTTTTAATCCACGATTTTTTAGTCGCAAAAAGTAAGACACATGGCCTTAAATGTGAATGCACGCACATGCGACTTAAAAATCGCAGCGATTATAAAAATGAAACAAGTTCTATTTTTTCAAGCGATTTTTCTGTCGCTACTTATTTGTAGCAAGTGCGTGCACTCACATAAAAAGTAGTGTGTTTTATTTTTCGCGATTAAATAATCGCGCGGCAAAAAAATCGCAAGTGCGTGCATGGCAATACTTTGTAGCGACTACGACTTTTTAATCGCCTTGACGAAAAATCGCAAGTGCGGTCCTAGCCTAAAATCGTAGCGATTATAAAAATGAAACAAGTTCTATTTTTTCAAGCGATTTTTTTGTCGCTACTTATTTGTAGCAAATGCGTGCACTCACATTAAAAGTAGTGTGTCTTATTTTTCGCGATTAAATAATCGCGCGGCAAAAAAATCGCAAGTGCGTGCATGACAATATTTTGTAGCGACTACGACTTTTTAATCGCCTCGACGAAAAATCGCAAGTGCGGTCCTAGCCTTACTTTTGATTATTTTAAGGGGAGGAATGCAGCTGCACATTTCACTAGAGGACTATCTTTTAAAGAAACGATGAAATAACTAAAAGACAAGAAACATTACCATGGTGTTTAAGACATGTTTCAACCATGTTAATATCTCTAACCATTTTGAAGACTTTTCTCTGAATACTATCTAAACGGGCCAAGTGAGTCCAAGGAGCACCAGCCCAGGCATGATAGTTTTTCATGTCTGGAAGCTTGACTTTGATGGTATCACAGGGTGTTGCAAATGCTTGTTTTCAAATGACAGTCACTGGTGTTCAGAAGCAGATGAGTTCGGTATTTTCACTACTAATCTTCAATCTCCATTTGAGAGAGTATTGCTATAAATTTTAAATGTTCTCCTGCACTCGATTTTTAGTGAAAAAGCGGTGGCGTATGTGATGGATTCGTCCGCATAAAGCTTCATCTTTGATCCTGATATGTTGGCTGGCAGTTATGGAGAGCTATAGATTCACTAACTTCTGACATTTTGTGAAATTTTTAGCGCCATCTTGTATGTGCTCATTCAACAGGTTAATACACATACCGGGGGTCGAAAGTTTTTCAGCTTCCACGATGCAAGTCCCACTTATGGACAGTGGCGACTGGCGTAGGTATAGCTTTAATGACAAGAGACAGCATTGAGTCTTCGAAGCATTATATTCCCAATTGGAAATTGCTTACGTGACCGTTGAAGTTCCACATCTGAAAGACTAGGGTATAGTTTTTCAAATAAATATGAAAAGTTGAGAGTACTCAGTAGTCAACAAAACAATTTAATAAATCAGAAGTTTTACATTCTGCGTTGAATATGAAAAAAAAAAAAAAATCGGAGACAAAACGGAGCCCTGAGGTACACTTTAATTTACTTTTTGAGTATCAGACTTTTTGAGTATCAAGTGCACTAATTTTACTTTCACCAAAACGATGTAAGGATTTGTTTTACTTTCCGGTGAGATTTACCATCAGATCACCTTTTGCTACGAAAGCCGTATTTCCAACTTGGAGATGTTTCTTAAACTGAAAGTTGATCAGCGTTTGCATTACCTTAAAAAGATCGGATGTAAGTGCAATCGGTCGATAGTTAGAGGACGAGAAAGAATCTTCTTTTTAAGGGTTTTTCCAGAGTGGAAGAACATCTCTCAGAACAATGTCCAGTAGATTTGTGTATAAATGTCAAGATCTATCAGAACTCTTGAAATAACACGAGTGCGAAAGAAAATTGGCCCCGTTTGAATCGTAAATGGTTTTAAGTACAGGAGTAGTCATGACACTTTCTTGTTCGAGTGAAGGGTGGTTCGCTAGACGATTAGCTTTCACGAGAGAGCCATCAAAGGGAGTGTCATAATAGGCCAGTGTTGGACCTGAAGACGAGGTAATGTTTCGAATACTTTTTTTCAAATAATCAAAAATTTTTACTACATTTAGGACATTGTAATAATTTGTTTTCTTTATTTTTGGTTATGTTAGAAATTAAATCTATCGGATTTGAACATTTCCTTCCTAGGTTGTTTAAAATTATTCCCGTTTTCCTAAGTGGCATTGGCTTTAAAACATTGCAAGCATATTTTTCTGACCTTGATAGCCTCTTTGCAGATGTTGAGTCTATCTATCATATTCGTGCAACCATACGAGTATCTTTACTGGAGTCTATGTCACTGTCGAGGAAGCATAGTGATCAGTTAAAGCTCTTGAAGAAACTATTGAGGCCGACCCAGTTTTCTTTCTCATATTGTGTAACGAAGTTACATATTTCAGCCGCCGCGGCACGCCCGCCGGTGCTACTACTCAGCTGCTTATCTGAAGCCGCCTTTTCTGCTCAACTACCCAACATCTAAACGTATACACCGAAGATACAGCTGAAAGTACAACAAAACAATTGCATACCTTAAGGCGCCCACGGAGATGTACATACAACATATATTGGAATTTAGTCGTCGGTAGTACAACAACAAAATACGAGGTGTGCATTCTGTTTAATTCTACGTATTCACATTTGCTGATGGCCATGGATATGATATAGGAAGGTGGAAAATCGATACAAAATCGGATTCTCTCTCGCCTATTGCCGTTAAGGTACCAATATCGAGTACTAAGGTTGCAGATTATCCCTGAAGCAGGCTGATAGAGTACGTAGTGTACTATCCAGACGTTTCGAAGCTTTTTGGCTCTGGCCGTAAATTGTGTGTGTGTTATTCTGCCTTCTCGGTACCTCCCCTTTATTTTGTCTTAAACTTTGTTTGAGGCTAAGGATTTAATCCTAATCCGTTTGTACCCTGCTGCGATTTGAGCCGAGGCTAGAGATTAATATCACTACCGATTTTGCCAGGCAATTCAATCAAAGCTAAGGATTTAATCCTACCGTCTGACCGTGTCTTGTCGCTGCCTTAGGCTAGGGATCTAATCCTGCTGCGTTCTGCCTATAGCTTCAGTCAAGGCTAGGGAAGTTATCCCACCCTGTCACCGCCGCCCCCTTGTTTTGCCACGAACGTTTGTTCGAGGCTAAGGATTTAATCCTACTCAGTTTGTACCCCGCTGCGATTTGAGCCGAGGCTAGAGATTAATCTCACTACCGATTTTGCCAGGCGTTTCAATCAAAGCTAAGGATTTAATCCTACCGTCTGACCGTGTCTTGTCGCCGCCTTAGGCTAGGGATCTAATCCCACTGCGTTTTGCCTATAGCTTCAGTCGAGGCTAGAGAAGTTATCCCACCTACTGTCACCGCCGCCCCTTGTTTTGCCACGAACGTTTGTTCGAGGCTAAGGATTTAATCCTACTCCGTTTGTACCCTGCTGCGATTTGAGCCGAGGCTAAAGATTAATCTCACTACCGATTTTGCCAGGCAATTGAATCAAAGCTAGGGATCTAATCCCACTGCGTTCTGCCTATAGCTTCATTCAAGGCTAGGGATCTCATCCCACCGTCTCTCTTCGAAATAAATGAAAAATGAAATGAAATGACCAAAATGAAATTATTTAGGTATATGAAAAATTGTGAACTATATGAAATACCGTGTTAGTTATTTAAGAATTTGATACAAGTGTACGAGTATATGAAATAAATTGTTAGTTAGAATTAAGTTAAAACTGAATAAAGTCGGACATTATTTGGAGTTCTGAACTTTCAAAACCGAGTTTTGTGCTTTCTTCGGACTGACCCTGGACAAGCTGACGCTACCTCAGCCTTTGAGTAAAAAAGCAACACAATTGTCAATATGTTCTCTTATGTGTTTTTCCTTTAACTCAGATTTTTTGGCACAAGAAATTATCAGATATGACACAAGGGTATGTGATGTATGACGGTGTTATTTTCTGATGAATTTAAATTTAATGCCCGCCCGCCAATCAAACAAGCTCTTAATCCTCATACAAAGAAAAGATACCAGAGCATGATTCTTATGAGATGGAGTGGGCCCAACTCATATAGTAGAAGCCCTTATGGATTGGTTCGTGTACAAAGATATTTTTAAAAATATTTGGGTTCCACATGCTGACGACTATGTTCTCTTTAAATGGACATTCTGGCAATATTACGGCTGGAAGCATAGTTTCGATTGCAAAAAACTGACGTAGTGGAAAGGGCAACGAATTCCCTTCATCTCAACCTTATAGAGGAGGATCGATAAGTAATTGAAGTTAGAAGAATTCTCCGCGGAAGTTTTAAAATGAACGACCTCTTTGTTTAGTCAAAGAGGCTTGGAATCGTACCAGGCTAAGAGCAGATAACAAATTTTGATAAATTTAATCTAATTTTTTTTGATTGTATGCAGTGAGAACAATTTTTTGAAAATTAATTTTATTTCTATTTTCAAAAGTGAAAAGTGTCCATGGTGGCGAAAAGAAAATCCTTATTAATTTAAAGCTTAAAACTTAACTTAATGGAGCTTCTTATATACGAGTAAACACGGAACGTTTACTAACTAGAAATTTTTCTCTTTAATGTCCATTGTTAATTGTTCAGTGCCTAGATTACCGACTTGTTTAATAGCATGACCAAAGTAGAAGGAAAGTTTAAACTCATAGATTTGAAAAAGGCCATCAATTGCAACTGGAAGAGTCTTTGGAAAAAAAACATATCGCTCCCAGCACTAAATATACATGATTTTTGAATTGGTGATACAATTATGATTAGGTATTGGACAGGTAATTGATAAGTTATTTTCTCAAAAATATCTTTCGACTTCCAGAAAGTACACCTACTTATATGCTGCATTTCACTGAAAATGCATTTTGAAAATGTAAAAAAAATATATGCCCTGCCAAATCATCGAATAGCAAACATAATTGCAAAGAATGTGCTGCAGCGAAAATCTCAGTTTTTTCAATGCGGAATGCTCACGACTGGAGCTTAAATATAATGCCCAAATGATGGAAATAGGTTTTGCTGGCAAAGATTAAAGAAACATGCTTTGAACAGGTTGGGATTGAGTCTAGAACCATGTACAAAAGTGTGCCGCATAAACTTGTTTTGACCAATTATTTCAATGACTGGTATTCGATTTGTAAAATCTTTACAATCTCTAAGACCACTAGGGAGATACTCCGTCTAAATTAGGAACAGAAAATACGTAAAAAACAGGAATGTATATTGCGGAAAAACTTCCTCAGAAATAAGCTGTTGAAGTTATCAATTGGTGAAGAATAGACTGTGTTATAAGGTTATGTGAAAGCCCCAAAGAACGTTATAGCATCAATACTGAGCTCGAACTACAGTTTCAAGAACAAGCCTTATTCGATCTTCAAAACAGAGGAACATTTGAACTGATTCGGTGCTCCAAGGCTACCTGTTTTTTGATACTCTTCCAAATGTTGAGAATATAATTTTTGATGATATTTATAATATTATTTGTAAAATAATGACTTCATTGTATTAATTTAAGATTGAGGAGAAAATAAGTCAATATATTTACATTAAATTTAATTTTTTGTTTGTGGAAAGATGAAATAATAAAGTAAATGAAGTGATGAGTATTTTCGTCTTTTATTATTGTGCTTGCTCATTTAATTTCATGAACTTTCACAACAGGTCAGCTTTCGGCAGTAGTTTTGGGCAGTAAAGCTCGAAAAACAACACAAAACCATGAATAACAGAATTCTACAGCGAAACCAATGAAAATCATATATGTTCTCAAGCCAGACAAATCTAACTACCTAAGAAAATGCTAATTCCTTACAACTCTTAAGTACAAGTACAAACTCCTTTAACGGCGTAACCGGATATTATCTACTGCTCGTTAGCCGTTAAGAGTTGTAAGTCACTAGATTTAGGCTCTCTGCGAGCCATAATGGCTTATAATTTATTTATTTATATAGCTCAAAGTTGGAAAGATTACTCAGAATTGAAGAATCGGTTTTCATTCCCAATCATCATGCTGACTTTTCAGATTTGACTTACAATATTCTAAATCTCTGGTGAAATCCCAACCGAAAAACTAGCAGACCTTCTATTTCTATTCAGACTGTTGTCATCCAATATTTTGTTTTTACTAACAATTACTCAACATTGGAAGAGAATTTCTACAACCTAGATGTTGTGAAAATAATAATTCTGACGAATTTTAAGTAAAATCAGAAATACCATAGGGTTCTGTTTTGAGACCACTTTTGTTTTTGACCTTTCTTAATAGAGAATTTGATCTTGTAAAATTCATATGTGTGAGGCTTCTAGATTTCCAATTGATTTTGAATATTACTATCTAAACTTTCGCCGGTATTAGACGAAAATAGACAAATATAAATTAGTCACAGAGAACCAGAACCCAGGGTCATTTAACTCTCAACCATTTATGTCTGCGTGTTAGCGGCAAGTATGGAGTAGATCTACAATTTTCTGACGAGTGGAAACGGCTAACATGAGACGCACTTTTCATGACAAAAGATACTTTTGGGGGGATTCGTCACTTCCTCGCAATTCGCAAGAGGCAGAACCCCTGAAAAAAACATTTTTGTTATTAACTGTCAGCGTCTGGGAAACGAACACAAACCTCCGGCTCCAACAAGCTCGTCCAACGCTCTTCCCATTATGCCATAAGGTACAATTTCTATTTAACTGTCTAAGGTTTGTATAGCTCATCTACAAATAACAACAGAAATTGATGCTGTAAGAATTTCAAGCCTCACCGAAATGACACGGACTGTATTTCACATCATGAAAGGTCGATCTTCCACGAACTGCTTTTATTACTGTTGGTTTTTTGTAAAGCCTCTGCTTCTGGGAATTAAAATTATAATATACGAGTTCGAACGTATAGTGACGATGACGGTGTCGGATATGCGGAATGGTTTAATGTACATTGACGAAAAGACTTGGCACTTTTTATTGCAATAAAAAAATGCTCTCAGCAAGGTTAATCCATACATCCGTGAGATAAAAATCGTTCTACCCAATTTTGAAAAAAAAAATGCTTTTCCTGTTACCGTAAACAAAACTGTTGGAATGTTAAAGGCATATCAGGCCATTCTCTGCCTCTCTACCAGAAGTTCTAAAATAGTTCGCAATTGTTTTTCTTTTTTGTTCTTTCAAACAAATATTTACATGGCTGTGTGTAATCAGCATAGAATTACCCACTGGGAGTTAATTAATTAAAAATTCACGAGTTAATTATGTACCTATGTTCTATGTTAGGTAGGTATAGGTTGTTTGTGTGAAGACGCACACAATGAGTAGAGTAGACAGAAGTTCTGAATACGCATTCAGCAACTAGGGCAGACTTACGGTTACGAAAAGTCGGGTGGTGGCATACGGTCGGTCCGGAATTTACGCTTAACACAATCATAAAGGTACCCCGTCATACATTGTTGCTTGTTTGTACTATGTATCTACATGCGAGTATATAAAGATTGAAAGTTTACCAATGACTCATGGAGTTAATTAAGCAAACTTTTGCTGAAAAGAATTATTTTAATGGTATCATAACCTTGTTTTAAGTTTGTGCCTTGCAAACTCTACTCTACGAGTAACTCATAAATTGTATTACCATCGGAGAATTCTCTGGAGAAAGGGACACTAATTATAAGTGAATGGTTCCGACGGTTTTATATGCAAATTCTTTTTTTTTTTGCTCATGATGAATAGGTTGTTCATACGGAGGTCAGTAATCTACATTATTAATTATTGTTATTAATTAACTCAGTTTTTCAATTCAATTAGTAACTGGAGGGAACTCAAGGCCGCACCTCAACTAACTAGGCTACTGTAGGGAGAGAGAATACCTGTTGTAATACCTCAAATTTCAGACTTGCTTTCGGTGGAAGAAGATTAATACAAGGGTCAATAATTTGGGGAAGAAAGAAGTCACAAAAACGGCCTAAACATTTTGTATGGGCATTGCTCACTCCATCTTAGGCAACTTAGGAGCAAGAGCAACTAATCCAAGACGGAGAACATAGAAATCTTATAGGAGGCGAGTACGCCAATAGATAAATAAAGAGCTCTAAATGGGACAAGAAAATAAAACTCAAGTCCGATTGAAGAGAAACAAGCAGCCTAAGAAACCGAAGTTCTTCAGAGAGGTCTGATAAAATGCAGAAGTCCAGTCCATAAAAGAATGAGACACAGAACCACATTTGATAATTGAATTCAAGTAAGCTGGGAAATGTATAGGTACGCTGAAACAGCCGTTGCAACAAAGAACAAAAATTACTCAAGAAAATGGTAAACTAAAAATATTTTCGTTGCAAAAGAAGTTTTCCAGGCGTCTAATACCTCTTGCGAGAAATTTACAAATCCTCTAAGAGATCTCTTGTCATGAAAAGAACTGCTCATTAGAGACGTTCAGAATCGGCAGAAAATCGATGTTCCCTTCCAATTCTCCAAACAGAAATGGTTGGGAGTTTTGTAAGTCGTAAGTTGTAAGCTCTCTATGAGCCGTCATGACCTCTAAGTTTTAAAAATCTTGTTCACATTTTATTGAAGCAGAAATCTTCGGCTTTCATTTTCGAAGACATGAAGACTTTGTCCATTTGAACCTCAAATAAAATCGACATTTTTTGATGCATATATCGTTAACTATCAATTGTTCTGCTAGCCTAAAATCTGTTTGGTTAACATCAGTCAATTTTCTTGCAAATGCATTTGACGTCTACGATTACGAACACAGAACAGGGGATAGCTGTGTTTCTTGGTCACATCATTCAACCTTCGGAAGTCAACACAAAAGCGTGTACTTCCGTCCTTCTTTTTGACTAGGACCACTGGTGACGCCCAAGGACTCTTGGAGTTCTCAATCAAACCATCCTTCTTCATGGTGGTAATCATTTCCTCAACTTCACCTTGTTTGACCAGTGGCAGACGTCTTGCGGGCTGACGAATGGGTCTTGCATCTCCTGTATTTATTCGATGCTGCACCATTTGTGTCTCTCCATATTTCCCGTTTGGTGAAGCGAAAATGTCGGCATACTCCTTCAGAAGGCTTTCTGCCGTTTTAACCTGATGTCGGTCTAGGTTAGATGAATTTAGTATCTTTGCCTTGATGGTGTTGAGTTCCAGGGTCTAATGTCTTTCTCGGTGTTTCAGCGGCAATTTGTGTTATGGCTGCGACAGATTCGCACTTACCGATGACTTCTCCTTTCGTTAACTTTACATCGTACGGTTTGGTGTTGAGTATCCGTATACGGGGACCATATTGTTCTTCGGAGCCACAAGTGTCTTCCCAATGATGACGTTTTGGGAAGAACAATCTGGGCCTTGTTGCACCATTAAGTATCGATGGCGTCCACACTCACCTTCTAAATTCGTCCAAACAAATACCTCAGAAGAAGTAGGAATAACCACATCTTCTTTGATGACGGTCCTTAGTGTTGTTGTTCCTTCGTGCCCATAGATCATTGGTATTTGAGTACCTGGTTGCCAATATCCAAAACTACTCGATGTTCTTTCATGAAGTCCATTCCGATGATGCACTCGTCACATATATCTGCCACCAAAAGATTGTGTGAGAATTCTAGATTTGCAATTCGAATTCCAAGTCGGACTTCACCATAAACCCTAGCTGCTTCTCCTGTGGCAGTTCTTAGACGGTAGCTATTGGTGTTGTGTAGCCAATTCAGGTGCACTAGGTCTTGACGCACAATGGAGGCTGTTGCACCGGTGTCGCTGGTGACCATACGTCTGTTGCCATTTGCAGTTGCCTCGATAGTCAGACTTTTATTGTCTCGTTTAGTCTGAGAAATCTGGATGGTGTTTCTGGGGCCATCGAAACCAGAAACTAGCTTCTGCCCCTCGAAGTTGGTTCTTACTCGTTTTTCTGTTGGGAAACTGTTCGGGAAGTAACACTGGTGTTTATTGTTACCTTGTTCTGAGTTTGAAACTCCGTGTCCGCAATGTTGACAAGCTTTTCTTGGATTGACGCTGTAAATGTGCGGTCTTGTTGCAATTCCAGCATTATGAGGTCCGTTTCGTTGGTTCCTTTGGACATCAGTTCTTCGGCATGAACATTCTTTGACGATGGCTTTTAACAGTTAGCACGGCCCTTTGTATATCGGAAATGGCGCGAACAAATGCCTCAACTGCAAACTGGTTACAGATTTACTCTCCAACATCTGGATATGCAAGATGAACAAGCCTTTCAATGTTCGCTTGGAGCTGTTGTAGCGCCCCTCTTTTTAACTCTGGAATTGAGTTGTACTTTAAAGACTTCTTTCATATGGCTATTGCCAAAACGTTTGTCTATAGCCTCAACCAAGAAATTAAAGTAGCCGCTCTTATCTGCTGGTATGGTTTGCAATAACTCAGCAGCTGCTCCTCTAAGAGCAAGGGTTAAAGATTTATATTTGTCAGCTTCATCCCAGGCATTTGTTGTGGAAGCTGCCTCGAATTGCTTCTTGTATATAGCCCTAGAAGGTTGTCCATCAAAAGTAGGAGGTCGCATCTCCTTTTTTCTCAAAGATTCCACAGAACTTTCCTGAATCTTTTACGATTATAAACACACACTCTGGCTTATCAATATTTTTGTCATCAATTTGTTGTTTTTTCTATCGTCATTTGCGTCAAAAATGCAATTGCAAGATGTTCGTAAACACAAAGTGCTAAGGTCCACTGTTCAAAAACCCAAAACTAAATTTGAAGGCAAAAGAATTATTTTCGATAACGCAGTTTGCTAAGGTCATAATGTTTCATAGCATCATTTCTGGAGCCACTCTGGGCTCTGGGATTTTGTCTCCCCATATTTGGGATATTCAGTAATTGGTCAAAAAAAAGTTCAACTAGTTTTGGAATTTGGTCGGCCATAGAAAATTCGCAATCAAATAAACTTAAACTATTTCAAGGTCACGCGTGGTTTTTGGCAACTCATTTGTGAGATATTCGCAACAATTTCAAACCATTCGAAAGATCACTAGATCCCAATAAAAGGTCAACTTTTTTTCAAATAATTGGTCAGCCATGGATTATTTTTAATAAATTTTTTAAAAATTGTTTCAAGGTTATAACAAATTTTTGGCACCCGATTTGTGGGATATTCACAAAACATGTATACGACCTGAAAGTTCTGTAGATCCAAACAGTCAGCTAGTTTCATATTTTTTAACGATTTTTTAAAGTTTCTGTATTCAAACTTTCCTCAGCACTCCCGGGCATACTGCTTCCAATCATCTAGTCTACGCGTCCTGGCATCAATGATGACTTGCTCTTTAAACAGGAGATTCATCTTCTAGACGGAGAGCCCACAGCAATTTTTGGGTGTGATTGATAACAAAAAATAATTAGCATAATTAGTTAGGCCTTTAGTAGTTATTTATAAATGTGAACGTCTTGCATACTCTAGTGGGCGCAATAGTGCATTATAGTGCATCAAGTATGCAGTTCTTTCCTTATTCTAAAAAATTGGTGAAAAAAATTTGCCATAACTTCAAAATGAAGAGCTAAGTGCCCTGATTGCAAATATCGAGGTCCATGACGTTTTGAAGGTGGCCTTCTTAGTGCAAGAAGTTGCCTATTCTTATCGCGTCTGGCAGGCAGAAGGCTGTCTTTAAAACGTCTTGGACCTCGATGTTTTCAATCAGGGGGCCTAACTCTACATTTTGGCAAAGTTGTTATCACAATTATTTAGATTTGGAAAGAACTTCATACTTAATGCACTATAATGCACTATTGCGCCCACTAGAGTATGCAAGGCTTTCACATTTGTAAATAACTATAAAAGGCCTATCTAATTAAGCTAATTATTTTTTGTTATCAATCACACCCAAAAATTGCTGTGGGCTCTTAGTCTATTCCTTGTCGATGGGAACTTGCAGCTGGGATCCGATCCCTCTCATCCCTCTTAGCTGGAGCATTGTTGTCCATTCGCTCAATGTGGCCGAGCTAATGTAGTCGACGTTTTTTATCTTTCTAGTCTACATCCACATTTTGGTACAGCTGATACGAGTTTGCGGTTACATCTTCTCCTCCATTCACCCTCCTCACACACAGGGCCAAATATCCGCCAGAGAATTTCTTTCCAAAGAGTCCAGTATCATCAATCCTTTTCCTCCGTAAAGCAGCACTGATAGTAAAAGAGGTTCGTAGAGCATGCACTTCGTCTTACGAGTGAGGTGTTTTGAGCCTATTAATTTTGTTAAACCGAAGTAGCAGTGATTTTCTAGGGTAATACTTCGGTAATTCTTCACTAAGACTTCGTTTATGAAGTTAATATTACCTCCAAAGTACATGAATCCCTTAACTACCTTGAAGTTTTTACCATCAATAGTGACGTTATGCCCTAATCGATGGACGAATCAGTGGCGTAGCGTAGGGGGGGCGGTGGGGGCGGTCCGCCCCGGGCGGCAGGCCTAGGGGGGCGGCAGGCCTAGGGGGGCGGCAAAATGTCGCCGGTGATGCGGTTAGAGTAGAAATCATATGTTTCATGAAAGATCGTTTGACAAGTCAACAAACAACAATGATGTAAATTTGAAATTTGCCACCCTATCTGTGGTTCGTCGTTGACCGCTCTCGGCTGATTTTCGTGAATTCGTAGACGGTGAGTAGCGCCGTAAGAGTGCATTCCGTATTGTCGCGCGACTCGCGAAACTACAATCGTGAGTGGCCTAGAAATTTCCTCCGGCCAATATTCATGGGAATGCATAACTTATTTTACAGGCAGAAGAGAAAGACGTGCAGACGAAGACGAAGTCGACTCACCAGAAGTACCTCAAGCATCTAGTCACAAGCCTGCAGAAGAAGTGAACCTCGCTTAAAAATAAGTTTGTGGAAGTTCTTGAGGTACTGGAAGAATTGACGGATCGGTAGCCAGTGTTCTTCTGACAGTCATGCAGTCATTCAACTTCCTCACTTTTCTTGGCTTTTGAGCTGCAGAGCTACCTGAAGAAAATGACGCACAGATTTACCTGCAGCAACGTGGACTGAGTGTGGATAAGTGTGCTCAGAAACTCTGCGTTTTAAAACCTCTCCTAGAGGAGAGCAGAGACCGTTTCGTCCAAGCCGCAATCGACTTTTCTAAGACTCTTTGGAGAAAATTCGGAATCGAACTCAAAACGAGAAGAATTCGCAGGAAAAAACGCATGCATGGCGATGAATCCGCAGATGCAGCTTTGTCTCACGAGCCTCATACGTAAGGCCCGTAGAATCCCTTTATGAAACCGCTGATCCTATTTTACTTTCAATAAAAGATACTTCATTGCCTGTGAAATGATGTCCCGAAATTTAATTTTAATTTAGTATTGATTGGGGGCGGCAAAATGGGTCTCCCGCCCCGGGCGCCGAGATGATACGCTACGCCACTGGGACGAATGCTTGTTGGTAGCATATACTTGGTCTTATCCTCATTTACTTCAAGACCAACAAGTCACGCCTGATCTTCAACAGCCTTGAAGGACTCTATTAGAGAACGTTGGGACCGGACAATGATCCCAATAGTTGGACAGATTTGTTGAATATAGTGCCCTGCGTGTTAACGCCTGCCCTGAGCACAATCTGCTCTAGAACGAGATTGAAGAAATCACATGATAGCACATCTCTTTGCCGAAACCCTGTGCATGTTTGAAATAGTTCGGAGGAGTTGCTCCCTAGTTGAACATTGCATGGCGTATATTCCAATGTCACGCGACACAGTTCGATCAGTTTTCGCGGAATACCGAGTTCGGCCATCGCCACATAGAGCTCCTCATGTACGGCTTTGAAGTTAATGAATAGATGGTGAGTCTCGACTTGAAATTCTATAGTCTTTTTCAGGATTTGCCTCAATTTGAATATTTGTTCTTTGGTTGATCTGCCGAAAGCCACAATGGTACTTGCCGTTTGAATTATTACAGAACGGTTTAAGACGTTCAGACAGCACGTTGGATGGGATCTTGTATACGACATTTAGGAGGAATATGCCTGTATAGTTCTTGCAAGATAGATAGAGGATCACCCTTTTTATAGATGGGACATATGGAGCTGATGGTCCAGTCATCGGACACGCTTCCTTCCATCCAACATGCCTACCCTACCAAGACATCACAACGTATTTAAAGAGCTCTACAGGTAGATAAACCAGATCCTCCGGCCTTGTTGTTATTCAGCTTATTTATAGCTAGACCTACCTCTTCTCCACAGGGTGGTGGAACTGGTTCTTCATTAATTGGAAGCCCTATTAAATGCTCTGCATGATGTCCATTTAACAGCTCCTGGGTATGCTGCTTGAAGGCATCAACAATTCCCTGTGGTTCGGTGACTAGAATACCTTCATCATTGTTTCGCAGAGCCTGCGTTTTATTCGTAAAACCAGTAGCTTGGATTTTTGTTTATAAAACTTCCGGGTGTTGTTTCTGTTGCGAGACTCTTTGAGCGAAAACTGTCTTCATTCTGTGCAAGATCTTCTTTTCCTCTCTCCTTTTTGATCGATACTTTGCTCTTGTTTTGCGCTGCAGCATATTCGCATACATGACCTACGGGTATGACTGCCCAATTACTGAAGCTACTTGATCTTTAATCAGGCTCTAGTGATCTTTGGTATTGGTATATAATTTTTTTCGAATATCCCACAAATGACCTGCCGAAAATCTCGCGTGACCTTCAAAAAGTTTAAGCCTTGATTAAAAATTTTCTATGGCCGACCAATTTCCAAAACGAGTTGACCTTTTTTGACCAATGACTGACTAATTATATAGCATATTTTTTTACGAATATCCCACATATAAGGGGCCAATATCCCAGAGCCATATATATATTCACGTAAATATAAATGACAACTAATAAGGATGGGTTGTTCGTGTATAAGTTGATTTATTTGACACCAAACAAAATCACAGGATTAAAAGGTTAAAATTATTTTTCAATGACTTATTGGAATATTTAATTTTTCAAATCCATCACACACTAAAATTTCAAAGCTTTTTGGAATAATTAATTTTCGGAAATTAGCAGATTATTTCTAAAGCTTTATTTTAATTGAAAAAAAAAACAGTATTTTATTTACAAAATTGTCCTGCGATTCCAATTAAACTGAATGATTTATGGTAATTTATAAACATAATGCCCTTTGAACTTTTTAATTAACTTTTAAGCCTTCATTAATTGACACAATGTTTTGAAACCTCAAACTGCTTTAAATAGGCTTGTGTAATTCATTTGAAATTGATTTTATTTATTTTTCATTCAAATTGAATAAAAATATATACAAAATTGTGTGTCTATAGAATGAACTGTAAAAAATCATACTGTTTTTCTTTTGTGCTCTTAAAGCCCCAAGGATTACAGAAAAGAAGACCCGCAATCAAAACAGTTCTTTTGTCAAACTCAGTTGCTTAGACCACCTTGCGGTGAAATTGAATTGGTAACAATAAGGATCATGCGGTCGACGGCACATAGGCAGGATGATTAAAATCAACCACCCTCCGGTATAGCAATCATTAAAAATAATCTCCCAAGCCGCCCTGCCCTCCCTATAGGTTCGTCTCGGAAAAGTGATTCCGTCAAACCAATGACGACATCTTGATATAAATCTCCTATTCTGTGATTTCGTTCATCACCGCAAAGCCAGCCCCCTTCCACATCATCTTATTTTGACTTCCTTTTTCCATTTCCGCAAAGGAGCTCTCCGACTTTTGCTTGATTTTCCGCACAATGATGTTTGTGCGATACTCTTAGCAAGAGCCAGCCGAGTAGTGGTTATTGAATCCAGCTTTAACTTTTCAATTAATTAAATGTAGGTATCGAATGTCTTTTGATATCAATGATCCGATTAGACATTCGTCAAATTGCAATGGAAGTTAATTTTTGCAGAGCAGTGAACCCTTAAGAAACAATGCACGAAGACTCTTAAGATGAGGTAAGTCTTGTATCTTAGATTTGTACGACGCGAAGCTATTGTGGGATTGTGGCAAAGACCCTGTAATTCGATGCGTCCGTCCGTAGCATGAATATTCATAAGACGAGCAGCGATTGGGTTTTTATTTTCTATTTCATGAAACTCAATCGATAAATTCGAAGGGAGATTTGTTTGCATCTTCTATTGCTGTAAGTTGGTGTGGGTTTTATATTTGCTGAGTGATAAATGGATTTATCTACTCTAAATAGAAATATTTGCCGTTTGTTGTGGGTTTGCGGTTGATAGTTTTCACTTTGAGTTAAAGGCCAGGAATTCCATTAGCTAGGGTTTAATTGATGCGATGATTTATTGTTTGCTCGCTCGAATTATGCTAATTCAAATAGAAGAGGAATGGAATTTTTGGAAATAATCGAGATTAATTATGTGGGGCAAGTGGACCATGTACTCGTAGTTGATTATTTTAGAATAACTAATAGACTTGATTGCTTTGCGTAAAATCAGAAGTTGATTACCAAGTCAAATAGTAAACAAACGAGTAGACAGAGCAAATACAAGATGAAAGTTTCATTGTATGATTGTTTGCCTACAGGAGCCAAAATTTAGGGTGCTTAGAGGCAGTTAATATTATTACTTATGTTGGTCGATAATTTTTGATAGGCAATGGGACTGCAATATTAGAATATTTAATTATCATCCTAGAAGCCATTTTTAGCTATCATTGGAATTTAGCATCAATTTTTAGTTTTGTGAGGTATAATTTGGGTGGAACAACACCTGTTCTATATACGGAAGTGAGGGCTGGAAGTCTCTAAACGAATTTAACAAAGAAGCCGACAGCTATAGACCAAAAGGGATTCTTAATTGGCGCGGGTAGATTTTGGCAGCATTTGACGGCGCCATGTTGTTTTGATGACATCTGTCAAATCTGTTGTTCATTATTGAGTTACTGATGGCAAATCACCATGCAAGCCCATCCAAATGACAAAACTTTATTAATAAAATGATTGTTCGTTAGTTCAGGAGCTGCGGGCGTTACGCCCATTTTACGATAGAAGAGGTGAACCTTCACGGTCGACTCTTCAACATTTTGAAGGCCAAATTTGAGAAGACTGGTGCAATAAGCCAATATTCTTAGGTCAAAGGAACACAAAATCAGCCGAGAACATTGCTGCGGTCCGTGAAAGTTTACAGCAGAACCTGAGGCAGTGGATTCCCCACAGTGCACAGGAATACGGTCTTTCGCAGGATTCTATGTACTTGGCTAATTTTGCGTCAATACTTGAGCCTACATGCCGTAAAAGATCCAACTAATCCAGGAGCTCAAAGTTCATGACCATAGACAACGCCCATTATTCGCTGAATCGACTTCAGAGCGTTTGGAAGAGGAGCCAATTTTGGTCGAAAAATCATCTTTAGCGACGAGGCGCATTTTTGAATGAATGGATGTGTTAAGAAGGAAAATTGCCATATATGGGGCGATATTAACGTACGCGCTGTTCACTAGGTCACATTTCATCCTTAAAAAGTTACCGTGTCTTTGTTCCGTACTTAAGGTACTAGTACGGTCTAGAACGCCAAAAAAAACGCACGATTTTTGGGAATTTTTTTCTCGGAAACCTTTGAATGTAATAACATAATCTCTTTATTAAATAATGAATACAAGAGTACAAGAGTACAAAAAACTTTTTTCTTTTTTTTTTTAATTTTCGAGTTTTGGTCGAATTATATTGGGCGCCAACGTCGACTCATCAAAAAATACACTGTCCCATTGCGGAGAGTTAATCTCAGGATTGGCTGGACTGAAACAAAAAAAAAAAACAAAGTGGGTTATTTAACGAAAGATTTCTTACGAGACAATTTACCACAATTTGTTTAAGAAGTCAAAAACAAACAAAAAATGTCAAGCTTTGAAAAAAAAAATTTTTTTTGGCAATTTTGTTGGCCAATTTTTGGTCGCCATTTTGTTTGTTCATAACTTTTTTGTCAAATTATGGTAAATTGTCTTAGAAAACATAAAAACAATCAAGTTGCCACAAGTTTTTTGAAAATCGGTTCAGTAGATCCGGAGATTAACTGTTCTCAATGGGACGATGTGTTTTTTGATGAGTCGACGTAGCTGCCCTCTATAATTCGGCCGAAATTCCAAAGTTAAGACAAACAATTTTTTTTACTCTTGACGCATGTATTCATTAATTAAAAAAAATTATGTTATTACCTAATAAAGTTTCTGAGAAAAAAATTCCCAAAAATCGTGCGTTTTTTTTGCGTTCTAGACCGTACTAGTACCTTAATCATACCGTACCATAATCAGGTCTGTGAGAGACTTCATGAAAGAGGGACAGTGATCTAAGAGAATGTGAGTTCAAATTAAAACTTATTGCTACAAGGAGGGCAGAAGAATCAGTTACACTATATAATATTTCATGTGGAAAAATAACATCACTTCACGATGTTTTTCTAGCGATTACAAGCTTATGAGCTGCGATTTTGATATATTGATATGGCAAGTTGAGATTTTTAACCCAAGGAAGTCCCCTGAGAGCAAAACGAAGGAATCGACGCTGAATTGCTTTAAGTCTCATAATCGGACCTAGCGAGGTATCCATTCGGAGCGGAAAATTCTCCGATTTCGTACGATTCGGAGGATTTTACCTTCGAGATATTCTTCCGAACAGCTGTTTGGAATTTTTCTCCGACTTATTTGTGACATTTCTGACAGCTTAATGCAATTGTTTTTCGGATTTCCTCCGACACAAATTCTTCGCGGAACAAAAGCAATTTGAAACTCCGGCAAAGTATGCGTTGCGGACAATTTTCCGCTCCGAACGGATACCTCGCTAGGGCCGAATATAAACGATGTGATAAGGCGACCATACTTGGCTAGCATATTGAAGCATTGGTCAAATTTAAAGGTTGTTCTCGCATAGGGAGATTTCGTAACGAAAGGGTCTGAGCTGAATTAGCCACAATGTTGTTATAATGGGCAGATAGCTCCTAGATCCCGAATTACGGGAATATGCGATAACTTGGCATTTGCAAACGTTAAGTTTTAAATTCTTCTTTTGGCACCAAATAGACAAAAATGTCAAATCCTTCTGCAAAGGTAAGGAATCATTTGGTGAAGAAATTACTCTAAAAATGTTCATGTCATCAAGTGTTCAGTCACAGATTCATATTCATATTCATTGACTGTCATGATGAAAATAATCTGTCCAAGATGGCCGCTTTAAGGGGCGTTAGAATTCCCAGTAAAAAGATTGACATTGAAGATCTAAACAAAACCCGATATTAACTGTACACTAATTAATGAAATTTTATCAAAGACCTTGCAAAGTCCGTGGCTATAACGTTAAACTCATTTTTTTTGTTCACTTGAATTCATTTAAAGTATGAAATACAAAATCTGTTCAATTTGTGGTCGTAGATTTACCTTTAAGAAACCCGTGTTGTTTGGCGAAAAATATTGATTTGCAAAGAAAGACAATGCTTTCGAAAAGTTTTGGAATGCACAATAACTTGGTGATTGGCTTATACATAATTAGAAAAATCTGCTTTACAACCCTTTTTGTGAATAGGAATGATGACAGAGTTCTTCCACATTGAGGTTATTCGCAACTCAATAATTCATTCGTTGCAGTGCGAATGGAATGTGGAACGTGAATAGTTTGACAGTTCGCAAGAAGCGGACTGCAATTCGTCAGAAACAATTTATTTTCTCAATTTTTTTTTAATTTAGGCTTATACATAGATATTTTAAATCTCATTTGTTCTTTTATTCGTCGGTCGTTGGTCGCTCTCATGTGAATAGACCTTAAACGATAAAACGCATTCTGTAGGGCATCATACAGTGCGCGCAGAACAAGCGATTGCTGATGTCCAGTGTAGTGTTTATGATGTGTCAATTAGTAATAGTGTTCAACAATTAAACTTGTGCTCATCCACTTTGTAAGAAAATGGGATGTATGCGCCAGCTCAAATGTCTATTGCGACCTTTATAATGTTGAACATAGCACATGCGATTGTGAAATTAGGAAAGGGGAAAAAAGAGTGTCAATAAACATTGGGCTTGAATGCTGGCAGCTTGAAATGGCAAAGAAAAACCGTGTAGGTTAGATTATGACGGTACGTCCAGCAGCTGCCCAAAGATATGATACTCGAGTTTTGGACGTATAAGCGCCTTAGATACTCGTATTATAGCTAGATCAGAGGGGGTAAAAAACTTCCTAAGCGTTTTTGACGGTGTCGAGAATGTGGTCATTTACACGAAGATGATCGCTGATAAACAGACAGAGTACTGGAATATTTTCGGCTTCTTCAATGCAAGTGTCATTCAAGGACAAAGACAATAGGGGTACATTTGCTCTCAACGACAAAAGATAGCATTGGGTTTTCGAAGCATTAAACTTTCAAGATTTTGTATACCCCATTCAACAAAACTGTAAGGATCGGAGTTTAATGAGGTTATCATACGATAACGTTGCAATTTCACCTCCGAAGGAGATGGACGTGAATTTTAGAACGAGTATGAGAAGGTGAGGATAAAGTCGTCGGCAAAAAAATTAAGTGGATTAAAAGTTTCAGACAAGAGATTGTTAATAAAAATGAAGAAGAGAGTCGTAGATAAAACGGAGCCATGTGGCACACCATCATTTATTTTATATATTTCAGACTTAAGACCATCCAATACAATTTGTGTTGAGCACTTCGAAAGGTAGTTTCTTGTCCAACGAAGAAGAGTTTGTTTAATTCCCAACACATTTTTGGTAATAGAGCTTGATGCCAAACTCTATGAAATTCTTTTGAAAAATAAAGTGCAATAATCTTACTTTCTCCAAAACGAGGTTTCACTTTTCGGTGAGATATGTTATCAGAACGATTGCTGCGAAAGCCGCATTACCGATTATTAAGAAACTTTTGGTCTTTGAGATATTTCTTGAGTCGATGATTGATCAGAGTTTATATACCTTTGGAAAGAAAAATGTTAATACAAGGAGGGGGAGAAAGAGTCGTTCTCGAGGACAGGAGGGGTAATGTTGCTATCAGGCAACGTAGAGTTAGCAGCAAAGCGAGTTGCGAGAGCTAGTTATTGGGTTGTAACCTTTTTTTTACTATAATTTTTTACGTTCTTGATAAATGTCCAAAAATTTCTTCTGCCTTTGGGACATTGCAGAATATTTTACCTTAATTTCTGGTCATGTAAGAATTTGGTTTTTTTCATAACCGCTTTGCAATGGTTTCTGACTTGAATGTGCTTTTTCAAATCTTTCTCAGTTGTGTTTACTTTGTAAGAGTGTAAACTTACTTCCCCCAACTTCCTTTACAATTTTATTGGATTTTATACTCTTAATTCTGTTAGGAATAAAACTACACATGCCAAGAAAAATCACTTCTGTGATAATTTTGGAACTGGCATGAACCATCAACTATCAAGTAATAATAATAATTAATTAAAGATTGGAAAAAAAGTAATCAAGTCCTAGTCCTTCTTGTGCCAAACGGTCCTAGTGGGATAAGTTTCTCTGTAACTAGATGGATGGGACACAAGAAATCGGCTGATATAAGACACAATGGTCCGAAGTCCCAAATTAAGAGTTTACCTTAATGGTATAGCTACTTATCAGGAGTAGAAGTAAGAAACACGTTGAGAGTGTATGCATTTTGCCCAGCAAACTGGACACGTTCCTTGTGGAATTGGAAAACAAACTCATCCTAAATGCTATCAACAATCTTTTCTAAGAAATGAGAAGGAACCACATCACGAGTACTATGGAATGTCATGTATTAAAGTGCTATGAATATGCTAAGAATTATTCCAACGGGCTACGGAAATGCAGCTTCCTTCTACTCTGACCCAGATTCAGCCTTCCACCGTGGCTAAACAACCAACAACCAAAATCACCTCAACTGGACAATCGGGATGAAACGACCCGAAGACAACTAAGAAAACGGTTTCTTTTTATAAATTTTTTTAAAATATACAGAGTGGGCCATCTGAAGTGGGCCGAAATGAAGAACCCACCGCGCCTGCTGTAGGCAAGTTTGTGCATACGTCGTATGGTGCGCACAGACGAGAAGATGGCTGCTGTAGCCGAGAGTGTGGGTCTCAATTCACGAATATCAACTCGGCATCGATCTCAACAGCTCAACATTTCACGCACTAGCCTGAGGAGAATTCTGCACAAAGATCTTGAATTATTCGCTTACAAGATCCAATTGACTCCAGCCGAGGCAGCCACTTGAACGACGTTGTGTTCGATAATTAATGGGAATATTTGCTCTTACTAATAAGGCCATAATTCATGGAAAAAATCTAATTTTGTTCATTTTATTGCATTTTTAAAAAGAAACTTGTATTTGGCCCACCATTCATACCATATTTTTTGTAATTCTTAAACATTATCATTGTATGAGTTAGGCTCCTGAAATGCCAATAAGTTTTTTATGCCAATTCATGTAAATAGTAGTAAGTTTATGTTGAACCAAATGTATATAGTAAAACAAACTTGAAACTTGGGGTTTATTCTGAAAAATTTAGACCGTGTTTCGGGCCGGGCCAACTCCTGAACTCATATCTGTTCGCGAACAATTTCATTGCTAAAGGCTAAGTGTGAAAAAGTATTAAAAAATTAATTTCTTCCCGGATTTATTTTTGACTAACCACATAACGTGTTCCTTAATTTTTGGAACAACTACATCGAACTCACTATGCTTTGACAGCGACTACACAAAAATCCATTCTGTAGTCTTCGAATCCTCGTTGGAGAGGGTCAAATTCTGCTTAAATACCAATCTTCTTATTTAAGGATATATTCTATTTTCATAAAGCTGTCGAAATTAAAATTGTTAAGTTTCAATTGACTCTTTACAAGATTAAGCATTTTATTAAATGCAATTTTCAAAACAAAGTAAGGACCCCAAATACTTTCCAGTTGCTTTTGGTTACAACATATAAACTCCTTCATGTAGACCCCTGACCAATGTCAATGTCAAAACTGATTTACCTAAAAGTTGTTTAAACTTTTCAATTTTACACATTTCCCTAAAGCATTTTGATCCCACAACTATTCTAGTCAATTTGTACAAAACACTTTGGCAATGAGCCTTCACACACAATTCCACAAAGTTTCCATTTCTTTTTACATGCTAACTTACCCCAATATACAAGATGTGTAAGCTTAAATTTTCCACAAAATAAGTTCTCAAAGATAAACTTTCTAAAATCAGTCACAAATTACAAATTGGAATTGTTGAATGTAAGAGTTGGAAAAAGTTTATAAAACTTTCATCAAACAGATACACAAAAACATCCCCCAAAACCAACCAACCACCGACCAACCTACATACCTTCATGTTTTGTCGAATTGATTTTTCCACGTTGTACCACCCCCGTCGGCGCCGTGGTAACATTTTCTAATTTTATGCAGGGTTTCCAAAAAAAAACTTAATTTAATCAAAACTTGTAATTGGTAAAAAAAATCAATCACACTTAACGGTGGTGGGTACTATTAAAAACAAACAACACGTTATTTGACATTTATCGATTGCCCGCCAAAGAACTCATATTTGACATAATATTGAACGAAATCTAACGGCACTGAACTTTTAACCCTGTTTTGATTGTTAAATTGGCACAAGTTTTCCTACCGATTCAGACCGCACAGCACAGCACACACTTAAAACTGATTGAGATGCTTATTTTGACAATCGAACCAATTTAGCTGTCAAAATATTTGGAGAAATAAAGTGTGATCTCCCGAAGATACAAACACTCATCAGAAGCCAGAAGACTCGAGAAAACTAATTAACGAAGTTTCGCGGCAGATGCATCATCCTCAATGTCAACGACAGACGGTTCGATTTTTTACTGCAGGCCCGTTCGAAAGGTAAAAGCAATCTAACCGTCTAATAATGTTTACAATCCGCAGCGACGCACGCGGTAAAAACTCAAGATAAAAAAAAAAAAAAAAAACATGAAAGATACGAGTACTTTGCCGTCAGAGAATCAAAGCAAAAGATACATTCGCTCTTAGTGTTTGCTTTGCTGTGGCGGTGATGGTGGGGCAGCTTGTGGCGGTGCATCAACACCGCGCCTTAACTTTGTTGGGGCTTTGGGAGTTCCCTAGAGGGGGCTATAGGTTGCCACCTAATCTTCTCCGGGGTCGTCGTCAGAAGCTGAAATTTCACATTCACACAAAACTTGTATGCTTCGTGTGCCGTCAAGCTTGATGGTGACACTTCTGCAGACACAGATGATTATGGCTTTTGTTGGAAACGAGGCGGGGGTATTTTTGTGTGTTGCTACCATGTTTTGTTACAGTTGCATATTATTGTGGAGTTTTGTATGCACAGTGTTATGGCAGAACCTACCTCACAGTGGCTCTGGGGCTCTCGGAGTTATTGTGTATTGTATCAGTATGGCGAAGCGTAGATCCGTTTTAGGGTGTACATAGCTTTAACTCTGTACAAACCATCGGTCGAAGATACGGGAATTCTTTTATGTTTGCGCTTTTATGCTCTTTACACATGAGGGGCCAACAAGAAAACAGAGTTTAAACAATATGAAATGCGTTGTTGGCTGACTACCAAGAGTATTGGAATTAATACCTTCGGTAGATATAGAAACTATAAGTAAATGCGTCGACGTCGAAGTCAGCGTTCGGCGAAGGGTAAACCACAAAATCCGTTTTGCAGCTTTACATTGGGATCATGGTTGGTATATTTGGTCATTGGCACAAGCTTGGTATTGGGGAGATGTTTCAAGTTTACCCAGCCAGAGGGAGGTATTATATTTATAAAACCATAAGGCGAGATCTTTATAGGGTTCTGCGTTGTTAGAGCCAGGGCATGGTTGGTTGTTGGAAGCATGAAAGCGTTACAGAAACAAAGGGTATTGCAGAGCAAGCATTTTCATTGTAAAAGCATTTTTAAACTTGCAGAGCGATACCATAAATTGCAAGGGTGCAATGACTGCAGAGTTTAAAGAAGCAAACGTGAGTTCGAGGGATACATGCTGCGTCCATTTTTGCTTTTATGGTTCAAGGGTGAAATAATATAAGCATTCAAGATTTAATCAAATTTTAGTCAGTAATCATTAAATAATAAAATTTCTCTATTACATTGTGGCTGTTTCAATATTATTCTACTTTAAATATTCGGTATTAAACCTTCATGAAGTAAGAACTTGGCGTACTTTAAGATCTCAGTACTTTTCACGGCTGACTTGTTACACAAAGGTTTTTATATAGAAGAATTTGGCTCTTTTTTTAACATTTATGTTTTTGGTCTGATCTCACTCCTTTTTGCAAAGATTTTAATATTTTGCCATGTTAAAATCTCGAAAGATACGGAAAGATAGAAGGGTGGACTCTACCTACTAAAATCAAATTATGTAGTTTATAGCCTCCGATTTCTTTTGGTATATTTTCTTTTTGTTATTGGTTGTTTTGATTTGCGCTTCAATTATTTCTTCTTGTCCTGGCAAGACACCTAAGACTAACATACCTACCTTAATTACAGCAATCGGAAGTGCTCCGTATAAATTAAACATTTTCTCAGAAAGTGGGCAGATACCACGCCCCCTGAATGGAAAACCCAATTTTTATTTTTGGTCCTTTATATGCAATTTGAGCCCTACCGTTCTAACAAATTTCATTGTTCTACTGCAATCGGAAGTGTGCCATATATAATTTACATCAGTTCTGAGGAAGTGGGCGGATACCACGCCCCTGAATGGAAAACCTCAAATTTTAAATTTTGTTCTTTGTATGCAATTTGAGTCCTACCACTTTACCAAATTTCATCGTTTTACAGCAGTCGGAAGCGCTCCATTCAACCAATACCAATTCGAAGAAAGTGGGCGGATACCACGCCTCCTGAATGGAAAACCTCAATTTTTATTTTTGGTCCTTTATATGCAATTTGAGCCCTACCGTTCTACCAAATTTCATTGTTCTACTGCAATCGGAAGTGTGCCATATATAATTTACATCAGTTCTGAGGAAGTGGGCGGATACCACGCTCCCTGAATAGAAAACCTCAAATTTTCGATTTTTTCCTCTGCTTGCATGACAACCCCTACCGTTGTGCAAAATTATATGGTTCTACGATGTCGGGAAGTGCTCCATAATTTTGATGATCTGTCAGTCAGTGAGTCAGTCAGTTACGGTTTTTGTGATTTTTGAGGCCTTATATCTCAGGAACCGCTTATGCTAGAAAATTTTGTGAGGCGCCTGTGCCTGACTAGCTTAGCAAATATTCGGAATTTTAAGTTTCTGACTTCATTGGTACTGAAGATAGGGAGGGGTCAAATATCGCCTAAGTTTGATCCTGTAAAAAGGGTGTAGTGCCAGAACTTGGCTGGGCACTACCGTGCCCTTTGATTTACTTCATGGCCTATTTGACCTTACGTTGTGTCAATAATAAGAAATCGTAAATTTGAAAAATGGTTTTATGACAGGTACAGTCAGTAACGTGTAAATTCCAATTTTTTTTTTATTGAATTATACATCGCAAAAATTAATCAAAAAAAAAACAACATTGAATCAAAATGCCGTTTACGAGAAAAATACGGTGGGTACCGTGGTATACGGTATACCTTTAGCATACAAAAAATGATCAAAATCGGTTGTACCGTTTTTCAGAAACAGTTTTGGAAAGAAAAAACAAGATTTTATAAAATTTCGAAAAATTAATCGTATGGCAGGTACCGATATTTTTGGTCTTCCCAAAAAAAAAATTGGTAATTAAAAAATGCTTGCTATCTGTGTTGTCCACTAGCATACCAATCTCATGAAGTTTTTGCACAAATTTGCGTACAGAAGGCGCGGTGAGTTCTTCATTTCGGACAAACCTTCTTTGGAAATAAGTTTTCAATATTTCCCAAAGTTGTTTAAGCGTAAAGCGAATCATTTCGTTCTGCGGAAGTATGATACTGACTTTCTGTCAAGATTTCGAGCGGGAAGCAGCTGTCAGTGTCAAAATAACCTATGATTTGCAAGGATGTACAAGGGTGTAGGTACTACCTTTCGCGAGGAATTTATAAATCCTGCAAGAGTATCTCTTGTCATGAAAAGTGCCGCTCATTAGCACTTGAGAATCGGCAGAAAATTGTACAAGCCATGAAGGCCTCTTATTTATTTATTTTTTTTGTATACGGAAATAGCTTATTTTGACATTCTCTTTTGTTAGAAAGTGAGTCGAATTCGTTGAAACTTAATTTTGAGACTCGGCGATTAGAATGTTAATCGAACAAATCGAAAGTTCACCCAATCCATAGAAAGTTCATTCATTTGCGAAAGCTAATTCAATTTTGACATTCGAAAGAATAGACTTAAATGTCATTTTTGTGTCGTTTGAATTTTTCTGTCGAGTAAACAACAAAACATGTAAGTTTTTAATTATTTCATGGAAAATAAATTACTTTTATTATTTTGTTTGTTGTTTTATGTTTAAAGGTCGCATTCCAACTGGACAAACCGCGAACAAAAGGAAAAGTTAATTAAAATAATGGAAGAAAACCCGGAGGTAGCAAAGGGTTTTTTTTCACCCGCGTTGATACAGAAAGCATCCACTATCCTTCTCCTCTGCACTTCTTCAACACCATCTTCATTTATAAACAACACAAATGCCATATTTTTAATTTTTATTTATTATTTTATGTTTTTATCAAAGAAATTTAAATTATTGAACAATAAACAAAATAATTACAAATAAACAAACATTTCACTTTTTGGTTTTGACATTTCACAAACACTTCTCTTTTGTTTTTGATATTTTAGTGTGACCAAGTGTATACGAAAAAAAAAATAAAAATTTAGAACGCGTCATGACCAACTTATTTTTTTAAGAATAGTTTCAAAACAGCTGAGTTGACACAAAAAATGTAATAAATATGTAGTTCTTTATGGTTAAACTTTACTTTATAATGAAAAAGTCTATTATTTATTTTGTTTCTTGATTATTTATCCAACATCTATAAAATGTTTAGAAACAAAAAAAATGTTAAACCGTCACACTAATTCAAATAGAAATATCGTAAATGTCAAACAGCTGATAATGAAAATGAATCTTTTTTGAAGTTCATTTTATGCTATCTTTCGCAAATGAATGTTATTCGTTCGAATCTCAAAATTAAGAAAGTTCATTCGAAGGAATAGAATCATTCTAACGAATAGACTATTCATGAGAATGTCAAAATAAGCATGTATATTTCTTGAAATCAATATTTCATAACAGCCAATCATCACATCAATTAAATTCTGAGTCGTTAAAAAAAACAAGCAACTCTTCTTCTTCTTATATTTATAAAACATTCATATACATAAGTCTTATTAATAAATCGACTAATGAACACACATTTTTATCAGCTTATCTCTCCTTGGATAAAATTAATAATCACGAAAAGGCATGCAATCAATTTGAGATTTGTATAATAATTCCCACATTCGTCTTGTAGGCTTTAATGTGGGTTCGGAAATTAACATTCAAAATAGAATCGTTTTATGAAATGTCTCCCATAGTGAACTTAATCAATTAAGTTAAATTGATAAATCAGTATTTTTTTTTCAAAAGGTTAATAAATGGAACGTGAATTGGATCCAGTTGCGCGAGATTTTTTTTTATTTATTTCGAAAAATTAAATTCTGTTGGAAGATATAAAATAGATAAAAATAAATTATTCAATTAATATATATATGTGCATATGTATAAGATTTGGAATATATCATTAGCTATTCGCACAAATTTTCACTTTTAATTGTTCTACTTTTATTTATTCTTTTTTTTTTTGACAAGTGTTAGATTTATTTTGTATTTTATTCTTAAGCATCTCTTTGAAAGAAATTACAATCAAAGGTTTAATTTGTAATTTCTTAAATTAAATATCTCACTTTGAATTCAATAGCTTAAAGTTCTTTAATTCTTATTTTCAATTTTAAGTCGATGAATTAATATAAAATTCAATTATCTCGAATTAATAACCTTTAAGATGTTTTATTGGGAATGATAAATCAAGAAAAAAAAAATATTAATATTAAATAAAGTTAAAAGAATTATTTTTTGGGGTGATACCATGGGTTGAAATTAAAGGTTTTCAAAGTAAAACAATACATGTTGTTATAATGGAAAACACCCGCAGAAATAAAAAGTTTAATAGGTACAATATAATTTGATTTTGTGATAAAATGGAAAAAAAATTTGGAAACAAGAAGCAAAATCAGTTAAAGTAACAATCTTTTGATTGTTGTTCAATACAAAATACTCAAAAATGAGCTGGCTTAGTTGATTTAAAAAATAAATCAATTTGTTTAATATCGGTGATTCCGTTAACGAGAAGATTACATTTCACCATCACCGGCAAATGCAGTGAAAAATTCCAGAGTCTCCAAGGTGCCTGTAGTAGGAAAGCAAGTTGTCATAGTAGACAATGGCAACTATTGGAACTTCGGATCCTTGAGGTGGTTAATGAGGCTATCGGATAGAGCCGGCCACCGCCACTCTTCAGTACTCTCAGCACCTTACAAGGATTCAAAAACGTACAAATATAGTCAAAAGAGATTCAAGATGAAAACAAAAATAAAATGCACGACTGGGTCGCACGAACTTGCTCCTATGTAATAGATTATGAATTTTAAAAACGAATGTTATTAAAAAAACTGTTCATAAAGATAAAATGATTTTTTTAAATTCTTTTAGTTGTAAGAGACAAAAACAGAATGCTATGCAAATATGAATTTATGAAAGAAAAAAATTATAAGTCGTTGTAGAGGTTTCTTAAAAATATAATCTTTTATATAAAAAATTTTTAAGAAAAAATGTTGGTACGCCAATTTGAAGTTTTTGTTTTTGTTCGAATGAAACTTAAATTAAAAAACAAAATAAAAAATTGTGTGGATTTTGAGATATTGAAATTTCAAAAAAAAATAGATTTTTTTTTTTTTTTTAAATTCAAAAAATATTTTTCTTAAAGTTTTGAAATGCATTGTTTTTTAAGCTTTTTAGAAGCTTCTCTCTAAAAAATTTCATTAAAATCCGTTGTGCCGATAATGAGAAACTCAAAATTCAAAAAAAATCGTTTTATAGTAGGTACAATCAGTAATATCTTGTTTTCAAATTTTTCTTATTAAATTATAGATCGTAAAAATTAATCACAAGAACAAAAATTTTAGCAAAATTCTCGAAAACGTTTTCGAAAAAAATACGATTTTCGAAAACCATTTCTAACGTTTGTATAGAAGGTAGCGTTATTTTTAGGTAAAATAATATTTTTTTCTTATATCTTGTAGATTATATTAAGAAACTTTTATTTATCAAGTTTGAAAAAATTTGAGCATGGGGTTTTCAAAATTTTGATTTTTTTTTTAAATCCAAAAAATTAAAAATTGAAAATTTGAATATGTAATAATATTCAAACTTTAGGGGAACTTTAGCATAAAAAAATGATTTAAATCGGGTTGTACCGTTTTCGAGAAAATCAAAAACAAAAAAAAAAATAGTTCGAGGAGGGCTACCAAAAATAACCATTTTTTTGTAAAATTTTTTCAACCATTACCTAGCTTTACCTAAACGAAATTTACGATTTTTTTTTTTAAATCTGTGGGACAGTTTTTGAGAAAAAAAATATTTATACAATTTTGAAAAAAAATTCGTAGACACGTACCGTAATTTTTGGTCTTAATAAAAAAGAAAAAAAAAACTGTGGGGAAAAAAATTAAAAAGCATATATACCAAGTTTGGAGAAAATCAGCCGAGTCGTTAAGGCTGCAGGTGAATAGACAGACAGAATTGCGAGACCCACTTTTTTAGTCTTCGCCATCATCGTAATGTCCAGTCTGATCAAAATCTCGAATTCGATTTCTTTTCGAATGCATGACTTGCCCTATACTACCTATAAGTCGCAAGTAAAAATTTCAAACGCAGCTCGTAGAGAATCTTCTTTAGCCAAGTTGAGAGTCCAAGATTCAGCAAGACTCAGGAAAATACTTGTTCTGAGATCCCTTAAGGAACCCAATGGACATGGGACAGAATCGTGTAGCGAAACAATGGAACTCTTGGTAAAGGTTCACTTTACTGGTTGCATCCCTAATGTAAATAACAAAAACCCACAAGTGGAGCTCTGCATAGAAAACACAACACCATGATGCTACAAAAATATGAAGACAATCTAATCCCACACTTAAAAAACATATTCCTAACCATTTATTAGCAATTGTCAGTCCTCTTTGGATTTTATCACAGAGAGTTTCTTCACACTTCCCTTAGGCTGTTATGCCAATGTCATCAGCAAAAACTATGCAGCGCATACTCTGAGAAGTAAGACTCTAGTAATTCATACACTACGAGACTCCATATCAAGGGTGATAGAACCCCTCACTGAGGACAGCCTGAGGTCTTAGTAGATCTACCCACTCTATAAGCATGCGGGCGGTAGTTAGAGACATTTTTATTAATACTTTCAATCTTATGAAGTAATCAATCACCTTCCCTTAAGTCTTCAGTAAAAACGATGTTAAGCTCATCGTTCTAAGGGACTTTTAGTTTGTTGGATTTTTTTTTCAAAATTTTAGGAATTGAGATGACTTATAAGCTCTTCTCGATAGACCAAGTCCACCGAAGTGAAGTACTTCTTTGAAGTATGTTTATAAGATAGGACATTAATTCCTCTTTCTGTAAAAAGCTGAAAGTTTAATTGAGCTAATTACTCATTGTCCTGAGCAAATAGTTAAAGCTATCTTTCCGTCTCCCCAGTCTGGTTTGAGAGGTATTCTCTCTATTGTATTGTCAACTATTGGAATGTTACTCAGGAAATGAGTATATAGAGAGTAGCGGAGTGGACTTTTGCTACTCACCTTCCGTGAATCTTTCATCCGGTTTTCGGAGTGTTAATGAGGTAAATGACTCCTCCTTTGCTAATCACTTCTGCAGTCCTACTGTTCTTCTATGGCCACGAAATGCTTAACCAGTTAAAGTACTACACCTTTGAATAATGATTAGTTAGCGTTGGGCTATCATGCAGAGGGTCTTGAGTTCGGAATCGGCCAAAAATCGTAGGTCTCCTAAATTCCTAGTAACACGCACACGAAAATGGTTGATAGCGGTAGGTTACAAGGTTTAGGCTTATGAGCCGTCAGACCTCTAATATATTTACTTTAACCAGTTAAATACTTTTTCATCAAAATTTGATAAACTTAAATTACCTCAAAATATCTTCAAGAACCAGAAGTTTAATATGAAGCAAACCATCAAAAATAAGTAATTTTTGAAGTAAACTTTAATATCCCTGGTATTTTATCTTTTTTTAAATCTAGCTGTCAAGACACCCTCTTAAACTGAAGATCTGGACAAAAAATATAACTAAACCTATTTAATCTTGTTCACAGTTTAAAAACACCACAATATGACAACGATCTTTAGAACTTTTCCACTTGCACAATATTACAACGTCCTTTTCTTCTACTCACAAACTTTTAGAAAATAATAATTAACGAGGAAAGATATCCCTTAACGTTGTTGCCCTATCTCTCCAGTATCATCTTCTTTTATTCTTTGAATAGGTGGTACTTTTTTTTCTCTTTTTAGAATCTTATTTTATTTTATTTTATTTTCCTCCGTCGTTTAATATTTGTTGAAGAAGTTTTTTCACCTCAATTCTCGGAAATTGCTATTTAAGAATAACCAGCCTTTTAAGGGTAATATTAACGCAAGTCATTCATCTTCTAGGTGTCCTCCTGTAAGCTTTCGCAATATTTGAGGGCTATTGGAGGGAAAAATAATTTGCTGAAAAGATTTGGTGGAGCTTTAATATTTCTTAACATTGAAAGAGATTGGAGGGATTTTCGATTGGCTTGGTAATGACAACCTGCCCATTTCACAAAAGCCAAAGATAATTACTTTTTAGCATATTATTAGCCCAGTACACATTTAATGAGATTTCACAAAAATTGAGGAAGCCATATTTAATTTTCAATCTGATGTCTTTGAGAGATAAACTGAGAAGTTTTAGCTGCGGAATTCTATTCACATTGCTTATCATAGAGTACCTTTGTTATCTAAATAAGCGACTTTCATTGTTATCTGGAACACCCTCGAATTTTATTTGACAGGAGTTGAGAAAACTCTCTAATTTACTTATACTTCTTATCGATGAAAGTGAAAACGTGGGAATGGTGGATGCTGGGAAGATAATGGTGCGTCTTTGAGACCTCAAAAGTTAACAATACCTTGGCGTTCATCTTGGCTTCACGTTAGAAATGTTTACCAAACAACATCAAATTTCTACAACTCCAAAGGTAATTTTTGTAAATGAATACCGTTTGAAAGCAGTCTATTATTTTTCCCTGATTGCAAAGTCTAAAGCCCTCATCATGAAAAGGTAATCGAGCGTTAGACTTTCGCCGCATAATCTAGCGAATTTCCGATATGACGGTATTATCATTAGCGTGCTTCAACATTCTCTTCAAAACTCGATGATGTCATCGATGAATTTTGTATCCGGACTTGGGCCTACACTAGTAAAAGAGCCATCTGATCCAGGACCTCAAAGTTCTTGACCATAGGCATCGTCGTTTGTTCGTAAAGTGGTCGTATATCGAACAAGATTCACCAGCTGACAATTCATCCTCAAAAAGTTACCGTTTGGTGAGGATTTTGGCCCGCAGCGTCATTGGTCTGTTCTTTTTCGAAAACGCCACGTTGTAGGGCCTCTACAATGGCGAGCATTTGGACAAAGACGACATATAGTTCCAGCAGACCGGAACTAGGTGTAACCCAGCGGACGGCACAATTGATATTATGTATGAACGATTTGCGCCTTAGATCAGCTCGAATTGGAGACCGATTTTGAGCGAAAAATCATCTTTTCTGACGAGACGAATTTTCATCTCTGCGGCTACGTTAACAAACGATATTGCCGCACCTGGAACTCGAAAAAGTCGCACGTTATTGCGAATACATCCACAGAGAGTGACAATTTGTTTGCGGATTATGGAGTGCTGGCATCATTGGACAATTTTTCTTCGAAAATGAGGCTGGGAACAAAGTTTCGGTCAACGTTGGGTGTTACAGAGCCATGTGACATGGCTTTTTTTTAATGAAATTGAAGACATGGATTGGGACGACCTCTGGTTCATGCATCGATGGCTTGCCATGCCGCATAGCCGATGCCACAATCGATATTTTGCGCACTCGTTGAAAACAAACAATGCGGCGTGTTTACACTAAAGCTTTTGGCAAGTAGATAGATTAACAGCCTGCTTCAGACATAGCAGGTGGTCTATTATGGCTTGCTCCAAAGTAGTTATCGGGGAGAATGGTCCTCCACCAGTAGCTGTTACATTTTTTTGTTTGTTGAAAGTTCAAATGATCTCAACTCTCAGGTACGACAGTGAGCTCATCAGTTAGATGCTGTCGTACTCTTCTAAGACACATGATAAGAATACTCTTGGCGGATTTTGCAGCGGCTGAGAATCCAACTCGGGAGCTTCCGTGAGACAGTCCAACGCACCACTAACAACTATTCCAAACGGTCATTATTGAGAATCTCTTCTTTTTGCTATCTTTTGGAAGCTTAGGTTGACTGACTTTTAACCTTTTCCAAGTTTTTCGGCTTCTTCATTCAAAGGAAGAACAAGAAGCTGTTATTGGGGAGAACACAATCCACAATAATTCGCGACTTAATGTACGCGACGTTCTGTTCTGTGGTTCAACCCCCAAAAAAACATGCTATAAAAGCGTCGTAAAACTCCAAGTTATAACGAAGAAATTCGGCGACTGGGTCATCTCACAGCGCGCCGAACGTTCATCCATTGGCCATCGCTTCATGAGAGTTAACACCACTCGGTTTTTTCTCTGGGGCTACGTCAAGTTCTTAGTCTACACTTAGTTGAGGTTGTGAGTGAGGACAACATTGGAGACGCTGTTAGCTGAACCAACCGATCGCTCGAAGCACTTTCAGCGAAGCCGAGATGGCAATTTGAATTATTCGCTATTCCATTCATATTGCCATGAATGTAGCTTCAAAGTAAAGTCAATATCACACCCCTATTGTTTTATTAAAAACGGTGTAAATGAGCTATTGACCTGTCTGGAAGCGGAGGGCTACATCATGACTGTCTATACGGAGGACGTTGATATAGCCCTATCAAGAAAGCATCCTAATACTTTGAAAGAACTTTGACAAAATGCTTTAAACAAGCTGATATGGGCAGAACGGTGTGGATTGGGGGTCAACTTTCATAAGACTGATCTTGTTCTCTTTCTATGAAATACAAAATTCCCCAATATAGATTATCCTTTTATCATGTGTACTTAGATAGACTGAACTTAAGTCTTTCCTTTCGTCTTCCTATTAACTGAAGTGTGTTCCAAGCGGAACTTTTGGCGATAAAAGAAGCCCTGACTCGGTTCAAAGAAAACATTGTATCAAATAGTGATATCCGCATCTTCTCAGATACCCACGACGCTATTAAGTCTCTGGACTCTGTCTTTACAAATTCCATAACATCCCTTAGTTGCCGATTATCTCTCAAGAGATGGCACAGCAGTTCAAAATTCGCCAAGCCACAGAGACAGAGTCGGATCTACACTACCTTATTGCCATATAGGTAAAGCAAATTTATACTTAGGAAAAACAAACATTAGATGAAGCAATATCTGGTGACAAAACAAATCTGGTCACAGCTGTATCTGAAGAGCTCTAAGTAAGATTATCTCCAAGCAGATTACAAATTGGCTCCGTAATAGGTATTATAACCGGACACTGTCTTATAGGTAAACACACACCGGGGCTTGAGGCTTCTGCAGAAGCTGTATGTACGAGAAACAACAAGAATCGATTCATCATTTTTATGCGCATGTCCTGCTCTATCTCAAAGACGTAGGCTCCATCTAGAGAATTCCATTTATTATGATCCTAGTCACATGAACGAGTAGGGAGAGGTCTACTATAGATTCATGAGATATATCAATGGACCAACTCATGGTCCAAGTGTTCATACTGATAGCCACGTAAACAAAACCTTAACTATCTATCGTCCTTTCTAAAAGCCACTTTACACGATAATAGAAGTCATATGACCTGTCATCACATTTTCTGTATGATTTATCAAATGACCTGTCATTTCGAGTCAAGTCATACCGTTTTGGTTTATCTATGTTTTACACGTCTATGACTTCCCCTTTGGTTTTCAGAGTACCAAAATCCAAAATAAATATAAAATATAAACAGAAATAAAGTTGTGTCGTTATTCCATGATGGAGAACAAAAAGAAAGCAATGGCAGTGGTTTTATCAACAATGATAGCTGTATTAATTCAAAATTTTACAGATTGTACATATGTTAATAAGATCTGAAATATTAAAAAAAAAACGCATCTATGTATGCCTTATGTATTACCTTTTCAGAATTTTACCATATTTTGTATTCAAATCTCAACACTCCATTCAATGTTTCCCACGAAAATAACAAATCTCGTATGACTTCTCAAATGGAATTAACTACAGTCCTAATGTCAAAAAAGTCATATGCTTTTTCGGGGAAGGGTACGAAATGTCGACAAAAAAAATGTCGACTGGACAAATATAAATTTCATCGACTGTTAAAATGTCGACTGAAGTTTGATCGACAGAAAAAAAAGTCGACAGTTTAAAATCTCGACTATTAAAATGTCGACTGAAAACTTGTCGGTGAAAATGTCGACTTTTATCCAAAATTGAGTTAAATAAAACAAGAATGCTCTCTTTTAATATGTTAACTAAATTTTATTATTAATTCAATTATATAAACTTTGCATACACCCAACTTCGCACCTACACCAAATCCTATAGTGTGCCCAAATAGGGGGGTTGCAGGGGGGCAGCATGGCCCCCCTTACATAGCTCACTGTTTACGCGTCAACATTTTTTGAGTCGACATTTTTAAAATCGAATTTTTGATAGTCGACATTTTGATCAGTCGACATTTTTATCAATCGACTTTTTGAAAATCGACATTTTGAAGATCGATTTTTTTAAATCGACATTTTAAAAATCGGTTAAACGTCCCCAACCCGCTTTTTCGTTTGAGAAGTGATATGAGTTTAATGAGTGCGTTCAAACGATTTGATATGTTTTTTTTGACAGGTCATATGAGAAGGCATATGACTTATAACCCCTTACTACGGCTGACGAGTCGAACAAATAAACATGTGAGTGTGAGATATTAGTATTACGATTGGCGAATCGAGAACCTTTGATTCGGTTTAAATGTCATATATTTGATATCTATATCTATGTATACTATTATATAAAAGCGAAACCATTTTAAAATTTGTAACGCACGATCTCAGAAAGTAGTCAACCGATTTATTTAAAATAAATTTTATTATTTTCTATATTGTTATAAGAGTGTTTATGGCTATAATTTTTTTTCATTAATAATTTGTCAAACTTAAATATTAATAATTTTACATTTTTTGTCCTTTTTTGTTCATTAGTTGACTTATACAACCACTCATATCTTAAAACCTATACAATAATCGACAAAGATTAGCATTGCCTCATAAAGTCAATATAGTTGCGCAAATTTTAAGCCCAAAATCACTTCTTAGTTACACATACAACCTGAGAAATAAATAAAACCAAATTATAAAATTATAAACTTTTTGAATTTATTTTATCGAGGAATTAGATTTCATCACAATCGCGAGGTCGCTGCTTTGTTTCATGTCATTATCATTCCAACATTTTTAATTTTCTTTTCTTCCCGTTTCCATACTCTCTATCTCTCTTAATATCTGTTCCATTCAATAGTTACGTTTTTTCTCTTACCTACCTACCTAACCTCATTGTATATATATTTTAATAGTACTCTCATGGAACAAGATTTTAAGTTAACTTATTGTGCCGCAAAATCGTAAGTGTGGCTATGTTAAGCAGTACAGAGTTGACGTGGAAGGAGAAAATATAAGCAAAAAAAGAGGTGAGGTAGATATATATTTATTCTGACAACAATAAAGAGGGTAAGGGAGAAAGTCTTATCTGCGTTTCTTTTTGCTGTCAGAATCAATTGTAGGTAGGTATATACAGTTTTATATGCCATGAGCGAGATGAATACAAGCAAATAGTATTGAGAGTGTATGAGAGTTTTTGTGAATTTTGTTTCATTGCTCATGCAATATGGTTTGTTTAAATTCTGATACGATTAATTACCGAGGTTGCCATTTTATGGACTTTGTAATAAGATCTAGAGGAATTTGAACTTAATAAACTCAAATGGTTTTATTTCGTTTTTGAAAACTAAATAATTTCAAATTGGCTTTATTTCGTTATGGTAACCAAAATAATTTTATAATAATTATTTGCAGTGGGTAGTTAGATAGTGGCAATTGAATTTTTTTTGTAATTAATATAGATATGTACATACACAGTTAGAAAACTATTTCTTTAAGAAAATCTTATAGGTACGTACCTATATTTTTATTAAAGAAAATAGCTTTTGCATAGTATGTAGGTACATACCCATAGAAAATTGTACCAAAAAATTAATTTTATCCATATATTTTGTAAAAAATAAGATATTTGCCCTGCGAATTTTGAACAAACATTTTATTATTAAACTGATTTTGAATATAAGAAATTTCTTTAAAATTCTTTTAGAAAAAAAATTGGGATATTAATTTTAAGTATTTGAAAATAAAGATTCTAGGAAATATTTTCAAAAATTAATCGCTCAAACATTTTCAAGACATTGATTTTTCAAAAACAATTTTTTTAGATAAAAAAATATTTTTTCGTATTCTCTATCATCGTAAAGTCAAATTTGATCAAAATCTTGAGTTAAATTTTTTCCACATGCAAAACTTGCAATTACATAATTTTGTAAGTGAAAATAATATAAAAAAAATTTGGTACGCCAACCTTAAGTTTTTTTTTATTTTACGAATGAAATTAAGTTTCGAAATAAAATATGGAGCCGTTTTTGAGATATCGAATTTTCCAAGAAAAAAAAAACAATTTTTTTTCCAAAAATTAAAAAAAAAAAAAACTCAAAGCTTTGAGCAATGTTTTTTCAACTTATTGGAAGCATCTCTATAAAAAATCCCTATTTCGATAATGAGATAATTGTCAAATATCAAAATTTGAAAAAATTGTATCAAAAAACGAATTTTTATCTTTAAACGCGATTTGCGGCTAAACGGAGCCTCGTAGACCCCTCAAAGTTGACATTTTCAAACGTGATTTCTGGCCAAACTATTCATCCTACAGAATTAAAAATTACATATTCGTGATCTAGGGAGTGCCACCTTTCAATCCACGTATGAAACGAAAAACGCGAAAACGCTTAAAACGTATTTTAAGCGTGGAACAAAAAAATATTGTTTTTAAGTAAAATCTCCTCAAATCGTGCGCTAGCTTTAAGTTTTATTACTGTACGAATGGAAATTAAATTTCGAAAAAAACATTGCGCCGGTTTTTGAGATATCGAATTTTCCAAAAAGAATGACTTTTTTTCCAAAAATTAAAAAAAAATATTATAAATATATAAGACTTTTGATAATACTAAAATTTTCAAAAAAGTATGAAAATTTTTTGGAAAAAGGAAAATTTGTATACGCGTGAAAATATTTTTTTTTTCGTAAGTTACTTGATATTTTTTCATAAAAGGGTTTTCGAAAATCGCATTTTTCTCGAAAACTGTTCCGAGGCTGAAATTTGTTTCTTTTTATTAATTTTTGTATATAAAAGCTTATATTTTTAAGAAAACAACACGAATTATAATTTTTGTTCTTGGAGGATACCGTTATTTTTAGGTAAAATACATTTTTTTTCTCATATTATGTAGATTATATTAAAAAACTTTTATTCATCAAGTTTGAAAAAAATCGAGCATGGGGTTTTCGAAATATTGAGTTTTCAAAAAAAATTTGAAAATTTTTTTAAAAATCCAAAAAATAATTTTTTGAAAATTTGAATACACAATAATATTCAAACTATTAGGAACCTTTAGCAAAAAAAAATGATCAAAATCCGTCGTACAGTTTTTGAGAAAATCGAAAACAAAAAAAATGGTCCCAAGGGGGGTACCAAAAATAACAATTTTTTGTAAAATTTTTTTCAACCATTACCTAGCTCATTGTATATACAATGCCTAGCTTTAACTAAATGATTTTTTTTTTTTTAAATCTGTGGGACAGTTTTTGAGCAAAAAAAAATATTTATGAAATTTCGAAAAAAAATTCCAAAGAAAAAAACATCTACCAAGTTTGTAGAAAATCGGCCGAGCCGTTTAGCTGTAGTCGAACTCAAATGTTTAATAAAGTGGTTTATTGAACATAATAGTTCTTCATAACTTAAAAACTAAAAGAGATAGAAAGAAATGGAGTATGCCATTCGAAAGAGCATGTTTGATTTATAAAAACTGCATTTCTAACTAAATTTCGCCAAAAATGCTCTTTTGAACAAGATAATAACTCAGACGACAATATGCACAGAAATAATTTTCTTCTATCCCAAAAAATTCGTAATCGCCAAAAAAGTATTGAAAGTATTGACCTTGAAAATATTTGCCTACAGAAAATAACAACTACCAAATCCCCACACACACCTACATTCTACTCCAATGTACATAGTATGTGCCTTTGTTCTCCTACTTTATATACAGTATTCCTATTGCTGTCACTGTCATATATTAAATGTCTATCTGTTAAAACTCTGCCATAGGCATCTCTGCTAATTTAGTAATTATGGTGCCGCTTGGTTCGCCTAGTCGCGTTCCTATTCATGAGAGTACTATTAAAATATATATACAATGCTAACCTACATATTCAATTTTTCTGTACTGTATAGTTTATCTAACTAACCGAAACACACACATTTTTTTTGTTTCTCTAATTCTATCGTCACATCGCTGAGCAATGTGGGGGTGGGCCCTTTTTACTTGCGATATAGGTAATAGGTACTAACTAGAGGGTAAGTTCTGCATTTGAAAAAAAAAAATCGAACTCGAGATTTTGATCAAATTTGACATTACGATGATATCGAAGACGAATAGCTCTAAAACCCGTAATGCATAATCTTATTTATCTCGAAAACGGCTCTAACGATTTTGATAAAAAAAAAAAAATAGGTGTGATATTATGGACACGGAATACATTTTGGTAAAAAAAAGGTTGTGTGTACTGACGTACGCGCGGTAGAAGTAAAACTTCTTTGCCCCCAAACAAAGCTTCTGTAAGATTCTAACCTATAAACGTACCTACAAATATTTCGTATTCTAAAACCATGTCGCTGTCTTTGACGGATAACGGGTCGTTTTGACATGTCACTGACAGCTGCATATACATTTTTTTACCCCCAACGCCGGAAGAGAAGTTTTATTTCAAAAAATGTTTGGGGGGAAATGTTATTAACGGTACCTTTCATAGAACGTTTTTTTGATTTACGAATTTCTCATCAACAGCTCTAACGATTTTAACCAAAATTTTTATGCGTGAGCTTCTATACACTCGAAAAATATATCTAATTTAAAAATTTTTTCGAAAAAATAGTTTTTTGATTTTAAAAAACTAATATAATTTTTTTTTTGAAAATTCAATATCTAGAAAACGGATACACGAATAAATTTTTAAATTACGTTATAAAATGTATTTTATTGAATACTAATAACTTGCATATCAATTTTGTTTATAAAAATTTTAAGGACAATTTAGCACACAAAAAACGTGTTTCAGTGCGTCTGTATGTCTGTACCTCTCTCTAGAAGCCTTACCCACTAGCCTTATGTTCTTCAATCTCGGTAGTTAAGGGTCTTCGGTGATTCCCTAGAGGAGAAATTGAAATTTTTTTTTAGCTCCAAAACTAATGGTACCCACCATACACCCGTAATGCATAATCTTATTTATCTCGAAACGGTGTGATAATATGGACATCGGACATGGACTACATTTTTGTCAAAAAAAATTTTGGAGCAAAATACCTGTCGTAGAACGGTTTTTTTTTTTTTTTTTGACTTTCTCATCAACAGCTCTAACGATTTTAACCAAAAATTTTCAACAGGAGCCCCCTTAAGTTTAAAATAATATTGTATATAAAAATATTCGAAAAAAAAACTATTTCTAAAATCTATACCTAATAGTTAAAATTTGGCATCCCAAATTTTGTTCTCGAAAAATTTTAAAGAAATTTGTCATATAAAAAATTACTTTAATGTTAAAAAGAGGCAATTCCATACATTTGAACATTTTTATCTCATTAAATCCATGTTTTATATTTATAAAATGTATTTTAAATTCCAAAGTATGTACTTTTACATAAGAGCAAGTTTGTGGGATCCAGTCGTGCATTTTATTTTTTAAGTTACTTGAATACACTCAATAGCATTTTGGGTGACAAAAATGGACATTCAATTGACTACAGTGCCGTGCACATGAACTATTCTTTAAAAACGAAACCATTTTAAAGTTTGGGTTAAGTGATCTCAGAAAGTAGTCAACCCGTTTATTTGAAATAAATTTTATTACTTTCTATATTGTTATATTTATAATGAACAAGCTCTTTTTTTCAAGTGTGAAAGAGAATCTAATTCGATACGGTATGTTATACATATAAACTAAAATTAATATTATTGTAGCAAATATGCTCAGTCCCATTGAGAAATGTTTTCATATGCTAATATTGATATTAAGAAAATATTCGTAGTTACAATTTGCGAAGCAACGCGAGTACGGGTCGGCTAGTTTTTAATAAACAATCAAATTTCGAACTCGAATTGTAAAGTTCGCCAACCGTAGCATGTCGAATGTGTAGTTCGCTCATGAAAAAATCTCACCTCGAACGTTCGATTCGCAAACCGTAATAGGGGGGATAATTTCGTGTAAAGTGGCTTTAACCCATTAAAGGCCAAGGACCTTAAAAATAGAGATAAATAAAAAATCTTTGAAATGCTGTTTATTGAGGTTTATATTTGAACAAAAATACAATTTTTAAAAAAAAAAATTTTCAAGTTTTGTAATTAGAGGGGTGTACTCAATTGAGTACACTGGCCAGATATGGGTACATTCTCTTAATAATTATGAAAAATTTTAAAGCATTCTTTTTCGATGCAAAGAGTGGTTTGACACCGTTCACAAATCTATCGAACCCTGCTGTGACAAATGTGGCACCGTAGTAGATTTTTTATTTTTTAGAGGAAATGTTCTCCGTTGCTGCGAACAACACTTTCTAGTACATTGGGCTTATTTGGAGCTTTTTTTGACGACTCTGAGCGTAAATAAGTTCTTCCTATGGTCCTAACAAATGAAAGGAGATTCCCGTTTTCTTTGTTTTTCAGATAATGAAGTTCCCAAGCATTCACCACCATTGAGTTTAGCATGTGTGTGAATAATGGCCACCACAATTTTGTACCCTTTATTTTTATGAGGTAGTTGTTCACAAATTGGTCATGACGGTCGACACCACCCATGCCTTTGTTGTATGCAACTAGAGGCTTTGGCTGAGGAATGACAACTATTTCTTTTTCTGTTGATGAAATCTCTTGACTTTTCCTAGTGGTTTCAAGTTGTCGCAGTTTGTTGCAACGGTTACAACAGCATTATCTTTCCAACGAGCTAACAAGATATTATTATTTTTGCCAAATTTGTGATGAAAGTAACCAAAATTTGCTTTCATTACTGTTTTCATGGATTTTAGTGGACAGTTTTTCGTTCTATTGTTGCGAATCGTACCTGCTGCACTAAATCCTTTTATGCGTAAAGTAGCCATAAGGTCATGGCTGCTCATTGGATATCAACAACTGGTAGAATAACCACTATATCTATTTCATTTTCATCATCTGGAATATCTTCAAGAGCCATGTAGATGTTGGGAAAACACCTGCCATAAAAGCTACTTCAGTTTATAGTTGAAAAAGACATTTCTCTGCAAATCCAGTGAGAAAAAAATTTAACATGGATTTGGCCAGTGTACTCAATTGAGTACACCACTTTTATTTACGACCTACCATGCAGAAGAAAAAAATGTTTGTTTGTAATTTATACGCAATGTTTTTCTAGATACAAAATCTAAAGAATAGAATCCATTATTCGAATGTTATTCAAAAAATTAAATTTTTACTAACATTTTACTCTAGCAAAGTCACCAAATTGCTTCAAACAAGAAATACTCGACACAAAAGTTCATGAAAAACCTTGAAAATGCTTTTCAATCTCGACAAATTCCCTGCCAGTATCAAAGAACATGTCAATAATTGCTTTCCAATCGAAAGAAATGAAAATCAAAGCCCACTTTAAAAAAAAAATCCAGTTGAAATTTAACAAAATACTGTACTCAATTGAGTACAGTGGCAGCTAATGGGTTAAGCTGGTCACGCTATGCATAGAACTTTCTGAAAGAATGTTTTCGGAATTAAGAATAAACACAATTTTGCCACCAAAATGAAAACATTGAAGAAAGTTTAATTTATTTAAATTTAAAACAAATGAATGCCATATAATAATAAGATTTGGATTTTTGGTTAAAAAAATTAAAATAATTTTTTTAAAAGAGCGGTATTTTTCTCCTTTATCCAATTTCTTGGGTCATCAATTAGCTTAACAGAAGTTGTAATAAGTCAAGTTAAGACGGCGGAATGGTTATTGTGGTAAATTAATCTCGACAGTGTTTCGACCTCATTATTATATAATTTTATTTTTTTTTGCAACAAAATATTTTAAATTAGAAAAGTAATTAGAACGCAAGATAATCAAAAACACATTTCATGGACTCCTATTTAAGAACTGCAATAGTTCTGTGGCATACGAGTAGTTATTTTCTTCACCTTTAAAATTTAATCACAAGAATTAATTGCTTTTCCGATGTAGATATAAAATTAAAAGAAGCACACAAGTGCTACACACAAGTATTGATGGACTTTTAATTAGCTGAACAGAGAAAGAGGTAAGGTAATATTCCACAACGTTAATTAAAAATACTCTTAAGAAATGTGTACTTTTTTTAACTTTGATTTTATTTTTTTTAAATTAATGCGAAATAAAATGCACGACTGGATCGCGCGAACTTGCTCTTATGTTAAAGTACTTTGGAATTTAAAATACAGTTTAAAAATACAAAATACATGGATTTAATGAGATAAAAATGTTCAAATGGATGAAATTGCCGTCTGATTTCCAGAAAAGTATGAATTTATGCAAACAAACTTTAAAAAATCGTTTTATTATTAAATACAATTTTTATATATGTAAGAAATTTCATTAAAATTTTTCAAGAAAAAAATGTGGGATGCGAATTTTAAGTATTTAATAATATTGATTTTAGGAAATAATTTCAAAAAATAATCGTTTATAGGTTTTGAAGATACTGATTTAAAAATTCAAAAAAAACCAAAAATTTTGAATATTTTTATACACAATATTATTTTAAACTTAAGGAGACTCCTGCTGAAAATTTTTGGTAATGAGAAAGTCGAAAATCAAAAAAACGGTGCCATTAATTACATTTTGCCCAAATTTTTTCTTTTACAAAAATGTAGTCCATGTCCATAATATCACACTAAATTTTTTTTTATAAAAATCTTTAGAGCCGTTTTCGAGATAAATAAGATTTTGCATTAGGGGTGTATGGAGGTACCCTTAGTTTTAGAGCTAAAAAAATAAGTTTTCCCCTCTAGGCAATCACCGAAGAACGTTAAGTACTGATTTTGAAGAAAATAGATGGAGTGGTTTAGACTGTAGATCGAGGTGCAGACATACAGACGAAATTGCCGGACCCACTTTATTCGTCATCGCTGTCATCGTAATGTCAACTTGGATCAAAATCTCGATTTTTTTTTCAAATGCAGAACTTACCCTTAAGTACCTATATATATCGCAAGTAAAAATGAAAGCAAATTTTTTAGCAAACGGACGTTTTCTAAACTACAGTAGATGATACAAACAATTTCATCACAATTGTTTAAAAATATCAAACACTGGAAAACATATAAAAAATAAAATGCACCACTGGATAGGACTTGTTCTTTTACTAAAGAAGTTTGAAATTTCGAAATTTGTTATTAAAATATCATTGAAATAATGAGAGAAAAGTTATTTGAGCTCAAAAATACGAGTAAAATATGTTTTTTTATTTCTTGAAAGAATATGTAACAATTGAAAAAAATATTAAAACATCGTTACAGTAGTTTTATTAGAAATCATTTTGAAGAACTGTACAAAATTTAATTAATGTTTTTGATTTTTCCAAAAAAAAAAAAATTGGCATGCCAATTTTTAAATATTTTATAATAAACAATTAAGAAGACAGTACCAAAAAAAATCGTCAAATAGTCTTCGAGGAATCGAATTTTAAAAACCCAAAAATTATTTATTGGATAATTTTTATAAACCTACAATGATTTCAAGTTTAAAGGAGTTCTCTTAAAACATTTTGAGTCAAGTCGAAAATATATAAAATAAAATGGTTGTATCGAACCATGTAAATAAATTTAGATCGAAAGATAGTTGAAGATTATAAAGAAATTGAAGGATGAAAATACATTCATCTATTGACTTGTCAAATGGTTTTGATACAGTCGACGATAAAATTATTCTAAGGATGTTGTTTTCAATGGGAATAAAAAGAATGTTAAGGGGCTTGTAGGCTTAGAAAGTTGTAATAAACCTATCAAATATGAAGTATTATAAGGGAATGCACTGACGGACTGTGGCGGCCATGTTGTTTTGGAGACGTCTATCAAATCTGTAGTTTTTTATTCAGTTACTGATGCCAAATCATCATGGCAAGTAACATGATTGCACAGCACGTCTAAATCATAAAACTTTATTATCAAAATTATTGTTCGCGAGTCCAAGCGATGCGCGCGTTAAGCCAATTTTACGGTCGACGTGGTGACCCTTCACAGTCGACTTTTCAATGTTTGTTATGCAATTTTGAGACGATAAGTTGGGTAATCTATCAGCCAACATTCGTACGTCAAAAGAACGCAAGATTATCGCCGCGGCCCGTGAAAGTGTACGTCAGAACTCAAGGAAATCGAATCCTCGTTGTGCACAAGAAGTCGGCCTTTCGCAGACTTCAACTTGGCGAAGTTTCCGCCGTGACTTGGGCTACACCTGTACAAGTACCAACTGACTTAGAAGTTCAAAGTTCATGACCATACCCAAAGTCTTTTGTTCCCTGACCGGACGTCGGAGTGTTTAGAAGAGAACCCAAATTTTAGCAGGAAAATAATCTTTAGCGACGAGGCATATTTTTGGATGAATGGCCGAATTAAAAAGCAACATTTCCGCATATGGGACGTCATTTACCTACACGAGGTTCAATATGTGACAATGAATCCTTAAAAAATTACGGATCAGTGGGGATTTTGGGCCGGAAGCGTCATTGGTACGTAGTTTTTCAAATTATAACAAATTTCTTGTGCCCCAAATTGACGGTGTTGTGTGTCATACAGCTGACGCCACGATTCACATTATGGGACCAAGGTCATTCTACTTGTCCCGTCTAGACATTCTCTTGTGGGATTTCGGGAAGTCGTAGTTCTATGCGACTAATCAACCAATGTCCTTGAATTGAATATAATACAGGCCATCACTCAAATTCAGCGGGATATATGCGGAAGAATCATTGAAAATTAGACTTTTCATAAGAAGCCCCGGCGGGCATTTGAGCGATGCTACATATATCCCATACCTAATGGCATACATGGACATTTGAAATTAAAATGAATTTCGTTAATACCTCACACAGCTTGTTAAATTCCATTTCAAAATTTACCCGCCTTTATTGAAGAACCCTTTTAATATTAATTTTCTTTTTGAAAATTTGATATTTCAAAGAGGTAACGATTTTGTGCGGATTTTAAACATTCGTATGTATAAATACGACCTATGGACTTGCCATAATTTCAATTGATCATTTAATGGGTATATATGTATGTGACCCCCATGATGTCATCCTACTTTTTATGACTTTCACCTCCCTCATCTTATGGAACTTATCAGACGATGAATGATATTATGTTGCTTCTAATCGCATATATCTCTTCGCCTCTCAAAAATATTTGGTTTATTCCTATCTCAAGGAGAACTCCAGTTATGGAAGACCTATTTCATAACCCCAATATATATAAAGTGCCCAAGGAGTGAAGTTAAAAGCTTTCGCCCAAAATTCTTGAAAGATTTTTGTATGAAATATTAAGTTCTCATTGTAAGTCTCTCATTTCCCCTAGACAACACGGCTTTGTCAAGGGTTGGCCCACAACGACTAACCTTGCTCAATTCGTATCCTTTTTCCTTTCAGCTTTAAAGAATGGAAACGGAGGAATTCGACGTTTTCTCAACCGATATAAGCTTATTTTATTGAAACTGTGCACCCTTGGGCTTAAACCTACCTTCCGAAGATGGACTTCTTCTGACCTAAAAAATCGTTACTACAAAGTTATGATCAGATAAACATTCTCTGATCAATTATTAGCTACCTCCGGGGTCCCACAAGGCAGCCATTTAGGACATCTCTTTTCTATTCTTACTATCAACGATATTGAAAAAGGTCATCAAATATTCCCATTTTTCTTTTGCGAGTTGTCGGCAGGAATCGAGGGAGTTTAACCCTGCTCTGATAATCGCAAAGTACAAGGCTTATCCCTTGTAAACAGACTGACCCTCAGTAACATATATATATTATATATCTAAGTTCAAATATCTTTTCGCAACCACCGCTCTTCTAATACAAAAAAAAATACATAGTTATCTTTCAAATTGTACAGGTCAAACCCCTATTTTAAAAGGAATACTTAGGTACATTAATTCCTAATAACACTTAAAAAAAACAAAATTCCCACAACAATTTTCCCAGTTATTAAAAATCCATTTAAAACAAAAAAAATTATCTAAGTCTTCTCGCAAAGCCCAATTAGCCATGGCCCATCATCTTCATAATCTTTTGAATGCACCAGCAGCAACTATGATAAAGACAAAGCCAAAAGAATGTTCGTGCACAGCATAACATCAAAAAATCTGATACTACTAACAGCAAGTCTACATGCGAAACTTTGCTAATAGCATAGCACCATATCGACATCGAGACATCACTTCCTTATTCGACGTCTAAACATTGAACATACCGTGTTCTCAGCCCAAAACGAGCTGCACAACCAACTCCCCATGAGTAGGTATCGGAGTTGAGGAGTGTTCCTATAATTAAGCTAATTACACAAAAACATGATTCAAAAACAGTTCACATTTCGCGCTTCTTTGAATGCGAAATTGTGTTGTTTAACACGTACAAAGTACCATACTTCGCCCCCGCAATACAGTGAGTTGTAATGTCAGAAAACATGGAATTATTCGGAAAAAAGTTTCCATTTTAAATTAGAGTTTTTAAAAATATATTTCTCGGAAACGAGATTTGTAAAACTTCATAAGTGTAAATATGTATGGTAAGTGCATGTTTAAGTTGTGTTTTAATTGACTCAGTTTTTTGGAGCAGGATCAGGTAAGTTTCGGGGTTAAGCTCTAGTTAGCTTCTGAAATATGTTTTCCAGTGAGATTAAATCTCAAGATTATCAGGGGACTTTAAAATCTAAAATAGGATCGGGCAAGGCTGTGTGCTGTCACCAATACTGTTCCTATTCATGATAACCGATGTACTGCATGCAGCGTTGTGGACCGAAAATGGAGGAATTTAGCGAACTTTGGAGTCATATCTCATACATCTGGACTTCACGGACGAGGTATGCTAATTTTCTCATAGGATCATGGATCTTTATGAAATAACAAGGCTGTAGAGAAGTTAAAATCATGAGGCTAAGAATCAATAAGGCAAAATAAAAAAGATCAGCCGTGGAACTTGCTTGTATATCCAATATTTGTGGAAAACTGGTAGAGATGGTGGAAAACTCTCAATATTATTGGGATATTGTATCTACAAATGTGGGGAGGGGGGAAAAGAATTAGATATAAGCTCCGAATCAGGAAAACCAGGGCTGCGTTCGAAATGCTCTCCAAAATATGTGAAACAGCTGTATAATCTTAAAGACAAAGCTGTGACTGTTTCGTTGAAATGTTAAATCCGTGCTTGTATATGAATGCAGCACTTTTGGAAAGTCATATCCGCTGACCCAAAAATGTTTCGTTAATAGATGTCTGTGAAACATCTTGAGAATTTCCTTTTTCTAATGATGAACTTCATGCGAGAACAGTTTGGGAAGCCATTGACTCTATTATAAAGGGTTTTTAAAAAGGGCGTGTAACTTTTTGAATGGAATAAAACAAGCTGAGGTCTGTGAAATATGTCATCGTTCAAATGGCCGCCTCGGCTTTTTATGGTAGCACGGATCCCAGTGATCCGACTAAATTTGAGCAATGGCATGTATTATGTTCATCTTAAGGACCACGGTGGCTTGTGGTTTATTCGCATAGATCTTCGACTTCAGGAAACCCCACAAAAAAAAGTTTAGCGGGGTCAAATCATATGACTTTTGTGGCCAATTCACGTTACCTCTGCGAGAGAAAACCTTATCCAAAAATCGTTTATGAAGAATGTTAATTTTGAAATTCGCTGTGTGTCCTGCTGGAACTACATGTTTTCTAGGTCTATATGGTTCAATTTGACACATAAGAAATTGGTTATCATCATATTCGTCATTGACGATGACCGCGTCAGCACGTGGTTTTGGAAAAAAAAAATAGGGACCAATGACGCCACCGGCCTAAAATTCACACCAAACGGTAACTTTTTGAGGATGATTTGTCACCTTTTGGACCTCTTGGGGGTTGGTCTCGTCCCATATATGGCAATTTTACTTTTCAAAACATCCATTGATCCACAAATGCTCCGAAGCCCAGTTAGTGAACAAACGGCGTTATCTATGAGCATTAACTTTCAGGCCCTGGGTAATTTTGATCGTTAACGGTTGTAGGCGCAATTCCCAGCGCAAAATTCGCTAAATTGAAGTCTGCGAAACGCCAAATTCTTGTGAACAGCAAGGAATTGATGACCTCGAGTTCACAACATCACAAACCACAGCGATATTCTCGGCCGATCCTGCCCACCAAAAGTTGAAGAATCGACTGTGAAGGGCCACCGTTAAATGAGTACAACGCGTGCACCTTTTGCATCAACGAACACTCATTGGAGAAGAGATGGAGTAAGCTGGGTTGCATCTCCAGAAAACATAGACGTTGGTACGTAGGAGTAACGGAGGCACAAAGCTCGTCTCAGACTCACAGACGTGGTAAAGTTCACAATTGTTTGGAAGGTTGACGTTATTCCGAATTGCAAAAACCTTTCTGTTTGTAAGTCCTACAGGCTCATTTCACACGGTAAAGACCGTATTCATTGAGTATTCAATTTGGTCCAACAAGTTTTAGCCCATGGGAATGGCAAGGGTACAAACCTCATAGGCACCGCGTGCCATAGAGCGGTCTAATTAGACCCCTAATTGGTTTCGTACGGCAATACGATTAGTAACCGATTAAGGCTTCGGCCACGCACTTAGCGACGAGCGACTGGGCGATTGAGCTACGTCGCTCTGTCTCTTAAAACAATCACAAGTCGTTCAGGGTTTATGTGGCCACCTCCATACAATTTAATGTGTTTTAATTTGTTTGTGTCGCTCAGCGACTCGTAGCTCAGTGCATGGCCGAAGACTAAGGGCAGTTCCGAATTTGTTTCTATTGGCGCCCAGATCTCTTCAGACCCACGAGCATTGTATCTGGTTTTTATTTAGGACACCGAGATACAAGACATATCAGCCAAAACTCACTATAAAGAGAAACAGGAACAGTGAAGCTGACTTTGTGTCCCAATCATGATTGGTTTTTAAGCCCGCATGAAACTAATTGATGTCGAGAGCTGTTCAGTACTAAATAATTTTTATGAAGTTTTTAAACGCGGAGTTATCAACGAACGATTCGAGCTTGTCGGATGCAACTGAATACGACGTGCAATGGAACCGAATAAGTCTGAGCATTAGAAGAATAACTTTCAAATTTGTCAAGTGCTTAAAAGTTTTTTTTTCTTGTCATCTTTTATAGTAAAAAATCCCACTGTGTGCAGATATGCTTCCAACCGCACGCCACGCCGACCACCACCAACGCGTATTCAAACACACATGTTTCTCCATGAGCTACTTTAAAGATCTGAAACTAAAACTACCGCATCCTCAAAACCCAGAATGGCATCAACAAAATGATAAACAAATCGAAATGTGGCCAAAATTTTTGGAGCGTTTATTGGCGTGACATTAATTATTTGAAGCCTTCTATTGTGTTACGAACCATAAATTAAAATTGAATGCTGCCATTAGATATCATTAAATTTGAATTAAAGTCAATAAAACGATTGTCAATGTATCATGGCTGGTGATGACGGCAAGGCGGTGAGTGACATTTAATCCGCGTTGCGGGTGGAAATGTAGAGATACGAGCGGAGTGGACATCAAGCTTTTGCCATGAATTATGTCAACGAATAGGGTAAATTGGAAAATTATTGGCACTCTTTACAATTTTTTGTTTTGCTGCATATTATAACAGTTTTAATAATAAGCTGAAAGACAACAAAGCCGCAGGATCAGATGGCGTTGCGACAGAGCTCTTCAAATATGGAGGTGATGTTTTGGAAGGGTATATACAGAAAATCATCAACAAAATATGAGAGAAGGAAGGATGCCCGATGACTGGACCATCAGCTCCATATGCCCCATCTATAAAAAAAAAGTTGATCCTATTCCTTGCAAGAACTATCGAGGCATATTCCTGCTAAATTTCACATAGGTATAAGATCCTATCCAACGTGCTATGTGAACCTCTTAAACCCATCTGTAAAACTTTAGTCGATAGCCACCTTTGTGGCATTCATTCCGGCAGATGAACCATAGACCAAATATTCACATTGAGACAAATCCTGGAAAAGACCAACGAATTACTAGTCGAGTCTCATCATCTATTCATCGAGTTCAAAGCCGCATATAAAAGCTTTCATCGCCTAGACCTCTGACAATGACCGAACTTAGGGTTCCGTCAAGGAAATGACTTATCATGTGACTTCATTAATCTCGTTCTAGAGCGGATAGTGGTAACAAATCTGTCCGAATATTGGGTTATGCGGACAATATCGACATCATCGGCAGTTCCGAAAATTCTGTAATGGAGTCTTTAAAGGTAATTGACGATCAGGTGAGACATGTTGGTTTTGAAGTAATTAAGGACAGAATCGAGTACATTCTATCAACGAACAAAGAATCATCTGTCCAACGATTCGGCCAAAAGCTCCCTATTAAGTACCTTACGACACCTTATTTGATATCCGACAAAGAAAACCGCGAAACAAATGGATTTAAAACTCCTCACTAGTAAGACGAAGTGCACGCTCTACAAAGCCCTTATACTACCAGTCATGCTTTACGACACTCAGTTTTGGACTTAAAGCTGATGATACTAGGTTATTTCGAAAGAAAAACTCTTCGGCAGATATTTGGTCCTGAGTGCGAAGAGGGCGAATGGAGGAGTGGAATTTTATCAGCTGTACGAAGTTGTGTTACTTGTCAGGATTGTAAAAAAAAAAACTTCAACTACATTAGCTCGGACACATTGAGCTTTAGACAACAATGCTCCTGCCAAGAGAGTTTGAAGAGGCATTGAAGACCTAACCCCCAGTTTAAGGAATGTCAGAGAATTTGGCCTAAATGACTGGAAGCCACGTGCTCGAGATCGCAGAGGATGGAAAGCTGCCGTGCCTCAGGCAGACATACTCCATGATTAAGGAGGCTGAGAGTGTCTAGGTAGTTACCTAAATTATTAATTTATGAAAAATTGTTGATATTCTCAAAATTGGTAAGGCTTAAAAGCGTTTTCTTGCGGAATTTGAAATTCTGTTACTCCTAGTTACTCTAGATCATCAAAAACAACTAATCTTCTCATTCAAAATGTCCAATATTAACGTTTGTCTTGGAAAATTCCTAACTTGAAATATATCAGTTTTGAAAATTAAGGGACTAATGAAGGCTAGATGGAGACTATGAACTAGCTGAAGATTTCTTTTTAATGGGAAACAGAGGGAATAGATTAAAATATCTTTACATATTTTGGAGATACGTATTGTGTTGTAACGCACGTGTTGAAACTTATAGTGGACTGCGCTGGAAACAGCAATAAACCCGGACAAGCTCAGCAAAGTCCAACGAACAGCCTGCTTAATCATGGGTGGAGCTCTCCGCTCAACTCCCTCCGCTGCACTTGATGTTCTGTTTCATCTAATATCGCTAGATATCCTTGGCAAACAATCGGCCGCCAGCACAGCCATTCGGCTTAAAGCCTCCTCGCAGTGGATCAATAATGATATTGGCCACTCCATTATACTGAACTCGTTCAGATCTCTACCTATTAACGTCAATTACACCACCCCTCATCCAAAATTCAATAAAAACTTTCAAGTGGCCATCACTTCCAGGTCTACCTGGGAAAATGAGTGATTTTTGGTAGACGAAGCGATTTATTTCTACACAGATGCATCTAAAACCGATGACGGGGTCGGTGGAGGCCTATACTCCGAAAGATTAAATCTTTGTCTATCTTTTCGTCTTCCCAATCACTGTAGCGTGTTCCAGGCAGAGCTTCTAGCAATAAAAGAAGTCCTCTCTTGGCTCAAAGAAAACTTTATATCGACTACTGATATACGTATTTTCTCAGACAGTCAAGCTGCCATAAAGTCACTGGACTCTGTCTCCATTAACTCACTAACAGCCCAAAATTGTCGATCATCTCTGGTGGAGATGGCAAAACAGTTTAACATTCACCTTATATGAGTGCTCGGGCATAGAGACATTCCAGGAAATTGCAAAGCCGACGAACTTGCAAATAACGGAACAATCTTACCTTTGTTGGATAGCAAATCCAACATCGGTATACCTCTAGCTACTTGTAAACTTATGCTAAAGCATGATACCATTGAGAAAGCAAACCATAGATGGACCTGCACCCCAACTTGCCAGTCTACAAAATTAATTTGGCCATTGTCTGATGCTAAACGCTCAAAGCAACTAATTTCTGTTGGTAGATTGCATATTAGCTCCGTTATAGGTGTCCTTACTGGACACTGCCTAATCCATCTTGGAGTTCCTGCAAATGATTTTCGCACAAGCTGCATGGATGAAGAGGAAGAGGAGTCAGTTTCTCACCATCTATGTTCTTGTCCTGCCCTAGCACAAAGACGTAGACTCCACTTGGGACACTTCTACTATAACGATCCTAGTGATCTAAGAAATTCCGACATTCACTTTTTCAAATGCTTCATTGCTAGCTCCAAATGGTTTAACGAGTAAGGGTGATCTTTTTAAATCTTGTGGTATTACAACGGACCAAATACTGGTCTAAGTGTCTTGGCTTTTCCGGCCAGCAGTCACCTAATCCTACCCTAACCTCACCTATAACGTACTCCTAATTTTAAAAAACGAAAAGTCGTTTCTACTTAATAAAGCCAGCCAAGTCGAAGTGTGCTTCGTAGCTCATAATGATTTTTGTCAAAAATTACTGTCAAATGCCAACTGACAAATTTCATTCACATAAAAATGGCCACCAAATAAAATCAACCCGGAAAATAAAACTCACCATGTAAATTAACACACTTCATACAAAAATATTAAAGCTGTGTCCACACTATCCCGATCAGCGTGGTCAAAATTTTTTGTTTACAATTCACTTCACTCGAAGTCAAGGGTTTACTGAGACCGTTATAATTTTAAACAAAGTGATGAAGAAAATTAGGCAGGGTAAGAAAAGAGGTTGGGAAAACTGCGACTGGGTAAATTCTTCCATAGTCGTGTTATGCGACTAAAAAACGAGTCTTTTTATTTGACGTTACGTCCAACATTAGACTCGGGGGTAAACTGATGAGCATTGCCAGCAAAACGAGTATCACGGGCGAACTAATTGAGGGTAGGATTGCAACTGGCTACTTCAAGGTAGCATAGATTGTGAAAAGCTTTAAAACAAGGAAAGAAATGAAACATTCCGGCGGTGTTCAAGCCTTAGTTAATGTTGACATCTGGAGTGTCAGTTCTGTTGAAAACATATCTGACAGCTGATTATAGTGTTGATCAACATGTCCAGACTAGAGAATTATTTTTAAGTCGATACAACTTTGTGAGTTTCTACACATTTGAATCGGGTTCGGTTCGGGTCGACAAAAGTTGACCGACCATGTTGATCAGCATGTCCACACTTGCTCAACATTATTGTTGATTTATACAAATCAACACAATGTGTGGACGCTGCTTAGCAACCAAAGTAAAAATAGAAGAACTGTTGTATAAACCAGACAATTTATTGAATGACTGTACCATAGAATCTATGTTCCCTAATCTCATCCTTGACCCGTGACTGGAGAAATTCATCCGAAACTGTGATAAATTAAAAACAACGGTTTTTCACCAGTTTCACATAGAATTATTTCGTAGAATTGAACTTATGGCTGAAAATGCATCACGGAATTTACCTCAGACTCAAAGATTACCTTTCCAATAATTGGTTTCATCTACTCGTATAAAAAAAAACGTACAAACAGGTCTAAATGTGTAAACAGGTCAGTTAATGACATTAACTGAAATGTTTACCCTATTTTGGAATTAATAACTCATGAATACCTACTAAAGGAAAATGCAACTATTTTTGAACGTGCGTGGCCAAGGTATCAATTACACATCATTGGATGATTTTATTGCACATACTAATGAGTAGATACGCAGTTTAAGCTTAACAGTTTAAAACGGAGCGGTGTAATGGTATTGAAAAATGGCTAATTAACATGGAATAATCGATTTTGTTTTGTTTATGTTGATTGTTAATTTGTATTCTTTAACACCTTTAGCACTCAGAGAGGGCGGCATTAAAATTCATTTTAACTGAAAGTAATGCACATTAAATGAAATTCAGGTTTTTTATTAAATATTTATAATTATGTACTCGCATCTTGATTGTTTTGATAAATGATTGATGTGTTTTGTTTTTCTTCAAGGAAATTGACCTACAAAACGCTTTCCATTTGGAGAAATATTATTTATTCAAATTATGATGTCTATTCAACAACTGGACATAATCCCTTAGGGGATAATCATATTCATGACATTGAAAACGGAAGTTGAAGTATGTATAGCAATATTCCCAGTATATTTTGATTCTATAAAATAAAAAGGCTTTTGCTGATGAACCAGTTTATTAACTGTCTATACTTATTGAAATAAGAGGCAAAAAGTAACATCCATAAAGTCATCTAGTCCGTCTAATACTTAAAAGCTCCTCAAGCTAGCAAACAATTACAAGTGCGATCTACTTGGGTTTAAAAGAGGAGTAAGAATCCATTACTATGAATATCACAAACTTTGCAGTAAGGACATCAAAAACTAGTTGCTAAAAGAAGTCTGTATTGTGGAGGCAACACTTCCCCGAAATAATATCTTATCAACTTATGTGTAGATGTCGCCAGTGTAATTCTTTAAAATCGTACAAATTTGAAAATTAAGAAATACAGACAAAATGTGATCAAAATTCTCCAAGTCGTTTTCGAAAAAATGAGATTTTTAAAAACTTTTTCAAATTATTATGGTAATAATTAACGCGCACTTAAATGTTGGTTTAACATAGTGCGAGCATTTAGAAAACAGTGGGAGGATTGAGTAGGAAAAACCGATGTACATTCGTCTTAAATGTCTGGACATTGAAATGGGGAGGAAAAACAGAGTCGGTTAAGGAATTCCACATTCGAGTCGTACGGCAAAAGAAAGAATCTCTGTACTTAACTGTACGTCCGAAGTTTGGCTCGAGGGTATATTGATGAGCATTCTCTGGGGCACGAGTATTACGGTGAAATTTTTTTAGGTACAACTCGCTATTTCAATAGAACATTATTTAAAGAAGTAACGATAAAACAGTGATAGACAAGAGACATTTCGATGATGTTCTAACGAATCAATTGTTTCGGAAATTGCTCTGTCACCTATCAGCCTTAAAGCTCTATTCTGGATTCTGTCTAGTAAGTGCAAAGATGTTTTTGATCCACCAGACTAGATATGAGAATTGTATTCTAGTTTTTACATCGTCTTAGAAAACCTAAGGATTTGGCCACATCTTCAGCAATATCGAATATGTGGTCATTCCACAAAAGGTGGTCAGTAATACACATACCAAGAATTGATACGAGTAGCTTTTCAGTTTCTACGATGCAAGTGCCATCCATGAACAATGGCATAGAGGGAATATTCCGCTTTAATAACAAAACACAGCTCTGAGTTTTAGAAGCATTAAATTCAACACGATTTTTAACACCTCATTTAACGATGCTATTTAGATCGGGATTTGATGAGCTCAACATATTTTGAAGTTGCAATTCCACATTCAAATAACTAGGAAATGAATATGAAAAGCTGAGGGTGCTGTCATCAGCAAAACAGTTAAGTGGATTAGTACTTTCGAAAAAAGATCATTTATAAATAAAATGCACGACTGGGTCGCAGGAACTTGCTCTTATGTAAGCGACTAAAAATTTCAAAAATTAATGTTTTTAGATAAAAACTGTTCATAAGCGAAAAATTCATTTTTAATAGACTAAAACAACTCCTTTAGTAGTTGAAGCTAAAAACAGGATGCCATGTGATACAAGCAATTATTAGCTTATTTAAGAACAAAAATTATAAGTCTGTACTAGTTTCTTAAAAAAATAAGCTTTTATATACAAAATTTTTAAAACGTTTATAAGAAAAATTTTGGTACGCCAATTTAAAGTTTTTAATTAGTTTTCAAATAAAAATTAAATTTACAAACAAAAATATTGAGCCGTTTCTGAGATATCGAATTTTTCAAAAAAGAAATAGATTTTTTTTCAAAAATTATTTTTTTTAAGTTTTGAAATACAATGTTTGTCAAAAGTTTTAGAAGCTTCTGTATAAAAAAAACTCATAAAAATCCGTTCGGTCGATAATGAGAAATTCTAAATTTGAAAAGATGGTTCTATGGTAGGTGCAGTCAGTAATATCTTGATTTCAAGTTTTTTTTTTTATTTGATTATAGATCATAAAAATTAATCAAAAGAAAAAAAATTTTAGCAAAATTCTCGGAACCGTTTTCGAGAAAAATACGATTTTCGAAAACCATTTTTTAACATTTGTATGGAGGGTACCGTTATTTTTGTATCAAATAAATTTTTTTCTTACATCTTATAATTTATATCAAAAAACTTTTAATTACCAGGTTTTAAAAAAAATCGAGCTTGGGGCTTTCGAAATATTGAGTTTTCAAAAATTTTGAAAATTTTTTAAAAATCCAAAACAATTTTTTTTAAAATTTGAATACACAATAATATTGAAAATGCTGGGGAGACTTAACATAAAAAAAATTATAGAAATCGGTAGTACCGTTTTTGAGAAAATCAAAAACAAAAAAACTGGTTCCAAGGGGGGTACCAAAAAAAATTTTTTTGGAAAATTTTTTTCAACCATTACCTAACTAACTAAATAAAATTTTTGTAACTTTGTTTTTTTTAAATATGTGGGAAATTTCAAAAAAAAAAATTGTATGGCAGGTACATGTACCGTTATTTTCGGTCTAAAAAAAGAAAAAAACGTGTGGTTAGAAAAAACCAAAACCAATATCTACCAAGTTTGAAGAAAATCGGCTAAGCCGTTTAGGCTGTAGTCGAACCGACAGACAAACAGATAGATAGAATTGCGAGACCTACTTTTTTGGTCTTCGCTATCATCGTAATGTCAACTTTGATCAAAATCTCGAGTTCGATTTTTTTTTCGAATACATAACTTGCCTTATAGTACCTATAAGTCGGAAGAGCCTTGGGGGCACCAGCATTTATTTTACGAACTTCAGATTTGAAACCATCCAAAACAACTTGAATTGAACGGTCAGAAAGGTAATTACTTATCCAACGAATTTCGACACCCTTGAAAACAAATATTCCAGATTTTAGATTTTACCTCTGTACGCACTACAATACCAATCGTTGTGCGAAATTAAAAGGTTCTAAGGAGACGGAAATGGCTCCATAATTTTGATGATTTCTCAGGAAGCACTAATTCTAAAGAATTTTAATTTGGTGGGTAGGCTGCGTTTGATCAGCTCGAGAAATATTGTGAATTTAAAGCTTCTGAATTGATTGGTATGCCGCCTGAGTTTGTTTTTAAATAAAGGGTGTATTGCCGCGAATTAGTTTGGAATGACCACATATTCGGCGTCGGATTTCTGACTCCACTTCTATAGACTTAAGTCATGAATAAAATTCTCGTCATGTTGAAAAGATGTGGCGTGAAGGCGGTTGCGTATGCAGACGACTTGGTACTACTAGTGTTAGAAGAGTTCACCCCTGTGTTAAGTGAAATCGCAAAAGTGGCTTTAAGTTAGTAACTGGGCCACGAGTTATAGGTTAGGTGTTAACCAAAGCCAAACTGAACTGATGCTAGTTTCTACCAAAACTAAGATACAGCCTTTCGCTCTACCCCCACTCAACGGCCAAACAATTTTGCCCTCTTGCAGTGCAAAATATCTACGTGTTATTCTAGATCCTAAATTGAACTGGAAACATGCTGTCTACGCATCTAGGTAGTAAAGCCTTTGGTTAAAAGTGGAGTTTCTATTCTAAGGATGATTTAGTGGACATACACAGCCATGGTGCGCGACCGGTCCCAACGGATGGTTCGATTGTTTGGTTGCCGGCGCTTAACAAAACATATAACACCGATAAGCTCAAGAAGCAGTGGCGTAGCGTACCATCTCGGCGCCCGGGGCGGGAGACCCATTTTGCCGCCCCCATTCAATACTAAATTAAAATTAAATTTCGAGACATCATTTCACAGGCAATGAAGTATCTTTTATTGAAAGTAAAATAGAATGAGCGGTTTCATAAACGGATTTTACGAGCCTTACGAATGAGGCTCGTGAGACAAAGCTGCATCTGCGGATTCATCTCCATGCATGCGTTTTTTCCTGCGAATTGTAGGTACTTGTTTTGAGATCGATTCCGAGTTTTTTTTCAAAAAGTCTTAGAAAAGTCGATTGCGGCTTGGACGAAACGGTCTCTGCTCTCCACCAGGAGAGCTTTTAAAACGCAGAGTTTCTGAGCACACTTATCCACACTCAGTCCACATTGCTGCAGGTAAATCTGTGCGTCATCTTCTTCAGGTAGCTCTGCAGCTCAAAAGCCAAGAAAAGTGAGGAAGTTGAATGACTGCATGACTGTCAGAAGAAGACTGGCTACCGATCCGTCAATTCTTCCAGTACCTCAAGAACTTCCAAAAAGTTATTTTTAAGCGTCTTTACAGCTTCACGAGGTTCACTTTTGCAGGCTTGTGACTAGATACTTGAGATACTTCTGGTGAGTCGACTTCGTCTTGACCCTGCTCTGTGGTGGGACCAGAACGACTTCCAACTTCGACGGCAGGCACGTCTTCTTCTTCTGCCCGTAAAATAAGTTGTGCATTCCCGTGAATATTGGCCGGAGGACAATTCTAGACCACTCACGATTGTAGATGGAGGAATCTTAATTACATTGGAATCACTTCCGCTGCTGCTGGATGCCGCCGAAGACGTTAACGTAGCTTTTGAACCAGAACTAGAACTGAAATATTTCGCGTCTTCGCGTCTACTTCTTTCTTAGCCTTTTTCTTGCGGTATTCCGCGCCGCTTCCTCTTTTCATTTTCATTTTCATTTTCAAAAACTAGTTCAAAGGTTGAGTGAAGTACTAAGTGCTTAGTTTTAGAAGATTCAACAGTACTCGTATTTAAACTATAAAACAACACAATCGAAATAACTTTCTGTGATGCGGGAGGGAGCAAAAACATTGAGCTGGCTGAGACTAGAATAACGTTTCCGTCGAATCCTAGTTATCTCATCATATCTCGCATATGCATATCATATGTTTCGGAACACTCCCTTTCAGTTTCGCGAGAGTTTCGGAACGTTTTGTTTTAGTTTCGCGATCAGCGCGACAATACGAAACGCACTCTTACGGCCCTACTCACCGTCTACGAATTCACGAAAGCGGTCAACGACGAACCACAGATAGATAGGGTGGCAAATTTCAAATTTACATCATTGTTGTTTGTTGACTTGTCAAACGATCTGTCATGAAACATATGATTTCTACTCTACCCGTATCACCGGCGACATTTTGCCGCCCCCCTAGGCCTGCCGCCCGGGGCGGACCGCCCCCCCGCCCCCCCTACGCTACGCCGCTGTCAAGAAGGTATTAAGAACTGCTAGCGTTGGAACCTCAGGGGCACTAAGATTTTGCCTAACTGATGCCTTAAGCATTTTTCTGTACCTTCTACTACTTGATATACACAATAGGTTTTCAGTATCTTGCAGTGCATTAAAACAAATTAAGACTCTTGGATTGCCAACCCTTATGGCCACAGCAATATTAAGTAGTTGATTTGATGATTCGACTCCCACTGGCTACTTCACCCCTAAAATGAGCTTCAGTTAAGGTTTTAAGGTTATCATCTCATGAAGAAAGGTCTGGGATGATGACGCAACGCCGAGCGTCGTGACGATAGACTTCGACACAAATATCTTTGCTGGTTCGAAGATGGAGTTTGGTGTTGGTTGAGGAATCTTTTGTCTGACTCTGGATATATCTAGACTTTGGGTAGACTTTATTAGTTTTATCAAGCTTAATTACTGGCTATAAGGGAAGCATGTAAGGTACTCAAACAAGATGCAAACCAGAAACGAAATACGACTATTATCATAGACAGTCAGGCAGCTGTTAAAGACATTAATTCTAGTACATCATACTTGCAATACCGTTATGAACTTGCGAGCGAGAATATTATCTGCGTTCTGAGTCATTGTGGCATGGATAGGAATGAACGGGCGTATGAGCTGGCCAGGCAAGGACCAGTCCTTCATATCTCACTTGCGGAAAGAGTCGAAGATGAAGGGCAATATTCTAAATTTTTTTTAACGAATTAAACTTAAGGTGAAGCAGTTAAACTAACCTGCATCATCTTTCATCCTTCTTTCTCTTCCATAACTTCACGCCCACGCTGTGTTGAAACATTTAAAGGGTAATCATATTCCCTTGAGCGTGTGTAGATTATAAAAAAAAAAAAAAAAAAAAAAATATCTACAAAGATTTGGCCCACCTATATTACATCCCGAACCTGCAGCGGACACTGGCCAATAAGATAGCATGCAGCGAAGCACTCACTGTCATATTTATAGAGACCAGCGGGAAAAGGAAACAATCTTCCATTTTTTCTGCAATTGCCCTGCTCTGTCCAAAATTAGAGCTTACGAAGGGCATTTTTTGACAACATTGACGTTCTCAACGCAACGGAATGGCTCTATGACGAACTTTGGTTACTTCTGTGATGTGCCCTTCATTTGACACCTTAAATTCCAAGCTAGCAAACTGAGGGCTTTAATGAAAGTTTACTTATGCGTGGGACCGGATGATCAATCAATCGAATTGGCTACTGTTTCAGCAACACTCAACAAGCTGCCTAGCTTGGCACAGTTTATATGGTGTCAGATGAGTATAGTGGTCCGGTTGAGTGAGTGATCCAAGTTCCGGATGATTGTACAAAGGAAACACACAATGAGAGACATGAAAACCTACTAGATACTTTCATATTTTTGAACTTAATCCAAACTGGATGACTCTGTGAGAATGTCCACAACTTGGCAGATCAACAAGTGACTTAGTTGTTATCTTAAGAACCCTTAAAAATACTAAATCTCCTGGATTTGATGGTATTAAAAATCTATTTTTAAAGAATCTTCCAAAAATAGGTATAAGGTACTTAAATACGCTGTTCAATGGGTGTTTAAAAATAGGATATTTTCCGAATGCATGGAAAATGGCTAAGATAATCCCCATTCCTAAGCCAGGCAAAAATGTTAGTATACCATCCAGTTACAGGCCAATAAGCTTGTTAAGCTCTTTAAGCAAATGCTTAGAAAAATTAATTAAAAACAAATTATTATTACACGTTGAACAGTTTGACATCTTACCACAAGAACAATTTGGTTTTAGGAGACATCACAGTACTATTCACCAAGTTCATAGAATAACAAAAGACATTAAAAATAATCTGATCTCAGGAAGAAGTACAGGGATGGTCTTCCTTGATGTTGAGAAAGCGTTTGACTCTGTTTGGCACAAAGGGCTGATTCACAAACTCTTTGTTTTGAATTTTCCTTTATATTTAGTAAAAGTGATATCATCATTCCTTACAAAGCGAACTTTCAAGGTATCTGTAAACAATTGGTATTCCGATGCAATGGAAATTGTTACAGGTGTACCTCAAGGATCCGTACTTGGGCCATTATTATATATAATATATACACATGATTTTCCAAAGCTACATAACTGTAAAACTGCTATTTTCGCGGACGATACGTGCATTTACTCATCAGATTCAATCGGTTCCTTAATTGAAACCAACTTGCAATCTGCTCTGAGTTTAGTTCAGATGTATTGCAATGATTGGAAAATTAAATTAAACGCTTCAAAAACTCAGGCTATCTTTTTCACTAGAAAAAGAAAAGCTTGTTACTTGCCCAGAAATATGCTTCAGTTAGATGGGGTTATGGTGGAATGGAAATCACGTGCCAAGTATCTTGGGGTACACCTAGACAAAACGTTGACGTTTGCTCTACATATTCAGGAAACACTTAATAAACTTAATATGTCGATTAAAATACTATATCCTTTCATTAATCGCAAGTCAAAATTGACCATTGAAAACAAATTAATAATTTTTAAAGCAATATTCCAAAGCATAATGTTTTATGGCTCACCGGTCTGGGGAACATGTCCTAAAAGTCATATTCGTAGGTTGCAAATAATGCAAAATAAAATATTAAAAATGATGCTAAATCTACCTTGGCACTATTCTACGGATGATCTTCACGAGGAGACAAAAATTGGAAAAGTTGCAAGTCGAATTATAAAATTATATGAACGCTATATTCTATCGTGTAGTTCTTCTGACAATGATCTAATATTAAACTTATCAATTTAAGGTGCTGTAAACTGTACTTATTCCTATTTATAAAAAAAAATGTTTTTGTTCATGTATGTATTTGTTTTTTTTTATTAAATAATTATTTATGTATTGACTTTGTTATTGATTTATTTATTCTTCTATTTATATATTTACTCTTTTATTTATTTATTTATTTTTTTTTTTATTATTTATTTATTTGTTTTCTTATTTATTTATTTATTTATTTATTTATTTATTTATTTATTTATTTATTTATTTATTTATTTATTTATTTATTTACTTATTTATTATATATCCCTTTCGTTTTTTTTTTTCTTTTTTTTTTAATGTTTCGTTCAAAAGAAAAAAAAAAAAAAAAAACAAAAAAAAAAAAAAAACAAAAACTGTGATAAAAACTTAAAAAAAAATAGTATAAATATTTATTATCTGCTCATTTATTTAATTATAGTTATATTTATTTATTTACTTAGTTTTCTAATTTATTTACTTTTAATTATGTCAATTACACAATTGTAAACATCATCTTATTTTGTTATAAATCGGTCCCACTTCTCTCATCTCTTGAAAAATGTATTTTCTTATCTAAATGAAGGTTTTTTCTAGTAGCTTTTCCTTCTATTTATAATTTAAATCTGTGATATTATTACTATTTAACTAAATGTTATATGTTTTTCAGTAGTAAGGTAGAAAATACCGCTTCTCTGTAAATTGTGCAATCTAGTTTTATGAAAAAAAAAAAAAAAAAGAAATGTATAAATTCAGCTACAATAAAGATTATATATATAATTCAATCCACAGGTTCATAACGAAGTATGGTATCAAAATAGCAAACTTCAGCGCTAATTGGGCCACAGGGCTAGACTGCCAGTGGTCATCGTTTCTACCATAATTTAGAGATTCTTTCTTTGGCTGCACTTCACGAATGTGGAGTGCTTTACCGAAATCAATATTTCCCTCCTATTGTGATATTCAAACATTCAAAACCAATATGCACCGATATCTCCTCTTAAATCCTTTCCCCAACTTTCCTAAACTAAAATTATAAAAAGGTAGCTTTTAATTTATAAAAGTCTGTGGAACTGATTTTCTTACATATTTTCAATCTTCTGAAAGTGGAAGGAAGTATTGAAAAAGTGCTCAACCAGGCAGACAAACAGGAAGATAGAAGTGCAAGATCCTCTTATTCTCCTCGTCTTCTCTATATCATCGTTATGAAAAGTTTGATAAAAATATCGCGTTCGTAGTTTGTAGGAATACAACCGAGGGCTATGCAATAAGTACTTAGCCTCACCGCCTGATGGTGCCAGTATCGCAATAGAGATTTAGTATCGTCTTGTACTCGTACATTCTCTTAGACGGCTACTGTCAAAATTTCAGCCGAATGTGGAAACCAGCGTGTCCGCGAATTTTAGAAAAAATGGAAAAACGACAATATCGGTCGGTGATTCGATTTTTATTTTTTTGGAAGGTTAATCGCGCAGCGAAATCAAAGAGCGCTTGGATGCTGTATACGGTGACTCTTCTCCTTCGATGGTCACCGCCAAAAATTGGTAACGAATTTCAACGTGGTCGCACATCAGTTTTTGATAAGCCCAGCCCAAATGCCCCGAAAATGGCAACCACGGAGGATAACGTGTCAAAAATCTACGATCTCGTATTGGCAGACCACCGATTGAAGGTGCGCGAGATAGCTGAAACAGTAGGCATCTCAAAAGACCGCGAGGGTCATATCCTCCATGAAATTTTGGGCATGATAAAGCTGTCGGCACGCAGGGTGCCACGTTTACTTTACTCACTCCGGACAACAAGTGCAACCGTGAGACCACTTCAGAGCCACGGCCAAATTGGTCGAATTGCACTACGAACTGTTGCCCCATCCACCTTATTCTTCAGATTTGGCTCCGTGCGACTTTTTTTGTTTGCAAACTTGAAAAAATCACTCGCCGGGTAGACATTTGAGTCGAATGAGGCCACGGAGGCCTTCTTTGCAGACCTCGAGGAAACCTATTTTTCCGATTGGTTAAAGAAGTTGAAGCATCGCTGGGTCAAGTGTATCGAACTAAATAAGTCTTCACTTTTCCCAATTTTTTGTTTTTCTTTTGTAGGCTAAGTACTTATCGGATCGCCCGCTCTCGGAATTCAACACTCTGTGGAAGATTGGAATGTAAAAATATTCAAATAAAAATTCTTGGTACTAGAATTGTTTTTATACAAAATATTTTTCCCGTTCCGGGTTCACACTTCTGGTAAATCCCCTCAGATTATTCCAAAGATAAGCAATCAGAGTTTTTTTTATGGTTCTATTTGATCCCATAACCCTTTATGTTTAATACTGAAATACCATGTAACATCCCTAATATCTTACAAAAATTAACCCAAAAGCCTCGTAAGAAATTTTAAAATTATATGTATGTACATCTAAGCCTTCCTGAATATTTCATTTTTATTCTCGGCATAAAACTCAATTTTTCATCCTTTTGAATCAAAAAAAAAAAAAAAAAAAAAGCATTCATAAAATACCACAAAATACTGCACGTGGCTCGTATCCTTTCTCTCCTTTCTCTGCTGAGTCTCGTTTTTTTTTTATTTGGTAGTGAAGCTTTTTTTATCATCAAAAATCTCCTAAATATCAAAAGGCATTATGTATGATTTTTAGGATGAATGAGATTTAATAATAAAAATTCGTGACAAAAATTCCAAAAAATGAACATACGACTTGCGGGTGTTGTAAACTTCCTTGCGGTATTTCAAAGGAGAACTTATCAAAGAGGTCGTTATACCTTTTTCATTATTAACTCTGAAAACTCACACGCATTGGAAAACTCCCCAAAATTCGTTTAGTTCTATCGACATTCATCGATATCGTTGATATTTTGCTTCCATTTATCACATTTTTCATTTTCATAAAATTTAATTAATCCATAATCTTAAGCCATAAAATCCCCGGCGCGGCGCCCATCGAGCTATCAGACTAAGCTCCTTGCAAGAGGGAAAGTAACTTCAGTCGATAAGAAATTCCATTTTGTAGATGGTGGCAGACCGTAGGGTGCCTGGAGGCTGGAACTCATTACAAGGGTACTGGGTTACTGCTGGTGCGGGATGGGTGTTCTTGGCTTCAGTTAAGGTATATTACAACTGCTGATGGGGAAGGACAATGTTGTATCAGTTGCTATTTCCGTCGACCATGAAAGAAGAAATGTCAAAGACGTTGTTTTGTCCTCAGCGACACCCACACTTGAGTCCTATTTATCAATATCTACGTTCAATTTGAAAAGAAATTATTATTATAAACCGTTCATTATAAGGCACTCCAGCTGCTAGAAACTTCTTAAGAATGTAGCAGGAGGAGGAGGAGGAGTAGGATCCTGGTCCTGAGATAAAAGTTGATTTTTTTCTTATAAAACACTGTGGAAAAATTCGTTTGGATTGTTGTGTTTTTTTTTTCGTATATAATTATGCACCTGATGGAGGGAAAATTTAGGGGTTTACCTTACACACAAGTCCCAACGGAATGATTTCATAAATCAGATGATTTTATCAGAGCAAGTCCTTATATGGAATTTTTAAGACTGAATTATTTATCCGGATTTGTCAGACCTTTTTGGCGTGTATTGATTTATGTAATGTAACGAGAGAGAGACCTCTCTGTCGAAATCAATTTCGTCAGAAGTTTAAATGTTGGACCGGAATTTCATATTTTGAATACATAATGAACTCAACAGATAAATAAGGGTACATCCTCAAGAGATATGACCGTGCTATGAAAGTATAGACAAGCTTTCAAACTTTTATCAACAACTGACTTTTTAAGAAGAAGTTAAGCTCTGCCGTGACTTAAAATGGTAAAAGTTTAAAATAAGGGATAAGATTTTCTGGCAATTTAATTCTGTTTACATATTTATGTAGATGTATTTTTCTTAAATAAATGAATATCAATGAGGACATATATATTTATTTTTGTATGACTAACATTTACTCAAGACTTCTGTAGAATACGCATTTATTAGTCAGTACAGGGGATGTAGGATTCGGCTGTGATGAAGGGCGCTCAGGTCTAGTTTTTACTATAAAAAACAATACTATAATAAAATTCTTCCATTTTGCCTATGTTAGATTAGGCAGAGTGTGTGTCTATGTGTACTGACTGGCAGGGTTTCAGCTGACACACTTAGACCAGAGTTGGTCCATTATGATACCACATGAGTCTAATAGAGATTTTCTGCCTCATCGTTGGACCATTTGGAGTTCCTTATGAAGCGAGAGAGACTGTCAATTGGTATATTAATTAGATCACTAGGTTACTCGGAAAAAAAATCTCCAAGATGGAAACTACGTCTCACGGTGTTTCTCCTAGAACAAGCTAGATGGACAAAGGTCATTTTTCCTTTTCAATAAATATGTAATCAGCTATTGTAAACAATAACCTCAAAGCTCAGATTTTTAAAATATAACCGTAATATTCTAAAAACGTGTAATGTACTTGTCACCTCATGTCCCCGGTCTAAATTTTGTATATGTCTTAGGGGCATTTCTTAGTGTTATAACTTATAACTATCACCGTTTGAGCAAGTCCAAAAAGGCCTGCTGTCCTTCTTATGAACATATTGTTGTTACTGAAACTCGAGCTGAAATAAATTTACAAGCTATGTTAGATAAAACATGTGAGCGTCTACTAGAAGCTCAGGGTGAAATTATAAGAAGTATACTCCCTAATTCATCAATTACTCTCATGAGTAAATGGGGCTGCGACGGGAGTTCTGGCCACAGTACCTACGAACAGAAATTTGCGAACCAGGAGGCTACTGATGAGTTCCTTTTTATATTTTCATTTATCCCCAATAGATTGGTCGATAACATTATTTGGCAAAATCCTTCAACATAATCTACGAGGTTTTGCTAAGGAAACCACTGAGTTCACAAAAAAAGAAACTAGGGAGATATTAGAGGAAATAAATCATTTAATCTTCCAACTGTTTGTAAGCTGGGTGATTCTCTAATTTTTGTTAAACATGAACTTCTTCTGACCATGGCTGATGGTAAGGTATGTAACGCTTTTACCGAGACTCTCTCATCACAAAAGTGTTTCATTTGTGGTGCCACCCCCAAAATGATGAACCAAGAATCAATAAATTACAACAGAAATCCAGATAATTTTGGCTTTGGTTTGTCCACCCTTCATGCGTGGATTCGTTGTTTTGAGTGTTGTCTTGATATCAGCTATAAGCTGGAGATAAAAAATGCCAGGCTAGAAGTACCGAAAAAAAAATGGCTTGCTTCAGACAATTTATGGGACTTATTGTGGACAAACCAAGGCTAGGATTTGGGACCACAAATGAGAGAAACCCTGAATTAAGTGCCCGTACAACAGGATTAGATGTCACACTTCTAAAGCAATTTAACATTATTATTAAGTACATTCAGCCTTATTGGGAGTTTCGCCCGGAAAACATTTCCCCCGAAACATTTTTGTTCTCCCGAAATTTTAAGACGAATGTAAACTGTGCACAGCTATCAGGCAAGGGAAGTTTCGAGTTAATCGGATTGGTTAAATCTTTTGCGGACCGTGAAAGTGTCATTTCTTTAGCTTTAAAAAGAGTTTGAATGCAAGAAACGATTGCCGCTACATCTGGTTTCGACAAACTTTTTATGGGTTTTTTAATTGGTGCGCATAATTTTCGTTGGCTTGTGGTGGCCATGTTATTTTAGTGGCATCTGTCAGATAGATATGTTTTTATTATTCAGTAACTGAATAGAATGCTACACAATTGACCAGCTCGTCCAAATGATAAGCGGAAGATCGACTGAGAACATCGCCGCGGCCCGTAAATGTAAAGAAAAACCTGATCAGTCGATTTCTTGCCGTGTACAAGAACTTGGCCTTTGGCAGATTTAAACTTGGCGAATTTTGCGTACGGACTTGGGCTTTCATCCGTATAAGATCCTACTGATCCAGGAACTCAAAGTTCATGACCATACGACATCGTCGTGTGTTCGCTGACTGGACTTCGGAATGTTTGAAAGCGGACCCGGATTTTAGCCGAAAAATCATCTTTATCGACAACACGCATTTTTTGATGAAAGGCTGTGTTAACAAGCGTATATGAGATGACACCAATGCATTCTCAATAAGTTTGGTGTGGAATGTGGATTTTGAGCCATCATTGGTTCGTACGTTAGCAAAAACGACGCTGGTTGGGCGATCACCGCACCTTCAATGGCGATTGCTACCGAACGATGCTAACCAATTTTGTATGGCACAAATTGAATCATATCGACCAAGACGACATGTGGTTCCAGCAGGACTGCCGGCGATAAGTGCCATACAGCGGACGACATGATAGACATTTGAATATAAGGTTAACTCTCACAGAGGTGACGTGAATTGGCCATCGAGATCATGCGATTTGGCCCCACTAGAATTGTTCTTGTGAGGTTTGCTGAAGTCGCAGGTCTATGCGAATTAACCACAATCAACTGATGCCCTTAAGCTGAATGTTACAAAGGCCATGCCTTTAATTCATCTGCAACTTTGCGGAAGTAATTCAAAATTTGACCACTCAGATCCATGCCACCGTAAGAAGACGGGCATTTGAACAATGTCATATTACATTGTAGTACCCCTTGGCATAATGGTTAGTGCGTTGGACTGTCATGCGGAAGGTCTCGAGTTCGATTCTCAGCCGCTGCTAGAAAGTTTTTTTCAGGGGTGTACTACCTCTTGCGAGGAATTGACAAATTCTCCAAGTGTATCTCTTTTCATGGAAAGTGCTGCTCAATAGCCGTTCGGAATCGGCAGAAAATTGTAGGTCCCCTCCGTTCCCTGGTAACACGCACACAGGAATGGTTGAGAGTTGTAAGTCACTAGGTCCTGGTTCACTCCGAGCTGTTGCAACACCAAATTTTTTACTTGCGATATAGGTACTATAGGGCAAGTTCTGCATTTGGAAAAAAAATCGAACTCGAGATTTTGATCAAAGTTGACATTACGATGATAGCGAAGACGAAAAAAGTGGGTCCGACAATTCCGTCTGTCTGTCTGTATGTCTGTACCTCGAACTACAGCCTAAACTACCGGAGGTATTTTCTTCAAACTCGGTACTTAAGGGTCTTCGGTGATTCCCCAGAGGAGAAATTGAATTTTTGTTTTGCTCCAAAATTAACGGTACCCCCCATACACCCGTAATGCAAAAATGTTATTAGGGGTACCTGTCATAGAACGGTTTTTTTGATTTTCGAATTTCTCACCAACGGCTCTAATGATTTTAACCAAAATTTTTATGCAGGAGCTGCTTTGCATTTGAAAAAATATAAACTAAAATTTTTTTCGAAAAAATAGTTTTTGGATTTTTAAAAAAATAATACATATTTTTTTTGAAAATTCAATATCTTGAAAACCGATACACGATTAAATTTTTAAATTACGTTTAAAAATGCATTTTATTAAATACTAACAATTTGCATATAAATTTTTTTTATAAAAATTTTAAGGAAAATTTAGTACACAAAAAACATGTTTCAGTGTGTCTGTATGTCTGTACCTCTCACTACAGCCTAAACCACTGGACCTATTTCTTTCAATCTCGGTAGTTAAGGGTCTTCGGTGATTCTCTAGAGGAGAAATTGAAATTTTTTTTTTAGCTCCAAAACTAAGGGTACCCCCATACACCCGTAATGCAAAATCTTATTTATCTCGAAAACGGCTCTAACGATTTTGATAAAAAAAATTAAGTGTGATATTATATACATGGACTACATTTTGGTCAAAAAAAATTTTGGGGCAAAATGTTATTAGGGGTACCTGCCATAGACCCGTTTTTTTTTGATTTTCGACTTTCTCATTAACGGCTCTAAGGATTTTAACCCAAAATTTTTAGCAGGAGTTCCCTTAAGTTTAAAATAATATTGTATATAAAAATATTCGAAAAAATATTTATTGGGTTTAAAAAAAAAATTAAATCAATATCTTCAAAACCTATGAACGATTATTTTTTGAAATTATTTCCTAAAACCAATATTATTAAATACTTAAAATTCGCATCCCACATTTTTTTCTTCAAAAATTTTAGAGAAATTTCTTATATAAAAATTTTATTTAATAATAAAACGATTTTTTAAAGTTTATTTGCATAAATTCATACTTTTCCGGAAACCAGACGGCAATTTTATGCATTTGAACATTATTATCTCATTAAATCCATGTTTTATATTAATAAAATGTATCTTAAATTCCAAAGTACTTTTACATAAGAGCAAGTTCGTGCGATCCAGTCGTGCATTTTATTTTTTTTTAATATTGCATACATAATTGCATACATGCGCCTTTCAACAAAAAATAATAATAATAATAATTTTGTTAATACCTCAGAGACAACTTGTTAAATTCCATTTAGACATCTACCCACCCTTATTAAATCATGGTTCTGTTCGAAATACGTATCGCGCACTACGTCCATTTTACGGTCAACATCAACATCGTCCATCAGAGCAATTAATTCGATTAACTATGTAACGCTTTCGCACCTTACTCTAAATGATAATACGCATCCACAGAGACGTCATACAGTGCTTACTGAAGAAGTAATTGCTGCTGTAGGGCGTAATGTAGAGGAAGACCCGAATCAGTCTGTCCGCCATAGTGCACAGGAATTGGATATGTGTCTATTCACTTTATGGAAGATTTTGCGGAAAGACCTAGGTTTGCGTGATTACAATATCAAACTCGTGCAAGAATTGAAGCCACAGGATCACCTAGCAAGGCGTAGATTCGATGAATGGGCCCAAAACAAGATTGCCATTGATCCCAATTTTCATAAGCGAATTTTGTTTTTTTGTCAATAAACAAAACTGCCTTATTTGGAGTGATGATAATCCTCAAGTGTATGTTGAGACACCCTTACATCCACAAAAACTGACTGGTTGGTTTGCTTTATGGGTTTGGTGGAATAATTAGTCCGTTCTTCTCTAAAAACCATGCTGGCTAGAACTTTACTGTCAATAGTGACCGCTATAGAGCCATGATTACTGACTTTTTAGTTCATCAATTGAACAACCGTGATGTGCAGGAGCTGTGGTTTCATAAGACGGCGCAACAAAACACACAGCTCGTGCCACAATTGATTTATTGAAGGAAACGTTTGGTAACCGTATAGGTTCACGTTACGGACCCTTGAACTGGCCTCCAAGATCGTGCGATTTGACGCCGCTTGACTATTTTCTGTGGGGATATGTGAAGTCTCTAGTCTACGCCGATAAGCCCGAAACAATTGACCACTTGGAGGACACCAATCGCCGCGTTATCGTCGACATACGGTCACAAATGTTGAAAAAAAAGTCATCGAAAATTGGACCTCCAGATTAGACTACGTCCGAGCCAGCTGTGGCAATCATTTGCCACAAATCCTATTTAAATTATAATGCCAGAAGATTATCTTTCGAATAAAGTAAATTTCATGTGAATTTAAAAAAATCATCTTTGTTTTATTCCATTTCAAAGTTCTATACCTCTAAAAAAACACCCTTTATATCAGATGAAGTGCCAAACTCATGGAAGGGAAGAATATAAAATCCTTTCTCACGACAAAGTAATTTTAAAACAGCGATGGAAGTTAGTCGAGAAGCCAAAACCTGGCTTTGGAAGCAGTAATAAAGGGAATACGGCTAGGAGATTTTTCAGCGATCCAGAAGTTGCAGCAAAGATTACTGAATTGAATATTCAAGTTATTTGTATTGCAAACAAGAATCTGGATTTTCACCCGACCAATAACGCATATTTTGCTTATTGACGAACCCATTGAGCTTCGTCACTGAAGATGATTTTTCGAATCCATGCGCCTCTTCTCCAGAGCCCAATCTGAGAACGTACGTCGCTTCAAATGGTCCATCGGCTTCAATTCTTGAGTCAGCTTGAGGTTGTATGGGTGTAAACCAAGATCCTTAAGCAAAATACGTCATAATGTGGTCTGAGCGATGCCCGATTCTTGAAAACGCTGTGGAATTGACTGAACGGCAGCGATATTTTCTACACTTCGACCAATCCGTTGTCTCAATGACACGGCAACATCACACAACGAATATGTACATAGAATCAAATTATTGCACTAAACTTGTTATTGTCTGTCTACTAGAGCAAGAATTACGACCGAAAATTGGAGTTAACGCTCTTGCGGTCACCAACTCCGAATTTCTGTAGAAAATTTTTATAATTTGCAGACGTTGTTCGTTCGTGTACTTTACCATGATGAAAATGTTGAGTTTACTGAATAAATTGACAACGACATTTCCATGATTAGTGAAAAGGTGCGTTCACAAATTAAATTCAAAGTTGTCAAGTCCCTATTTGAAAACTCGATATATGCAAGACTGTTTGTGGAAAAACACAATTGGTGCCCAATGCCACTCTCAATCCACAAAGTTTTGATTAATTGTCCAGCCCTCATCATCATTTATTTCCAAAAGGTCAGTTAAGTGAAGAAGCACAAGAGGCACGAAACAAATAATTCAAAAGATACAGAGGACCTTTCTCTCGTAAGATATCGTGTGTCAAAAACAACGAAGATGATACTGATACTTAATGTGTGCTTTTCATTCATTTCCAACAGTTTGATGTCTAAAAATATATTTTGTCAAGAATTCATGCATTTGGTCTCTGTTTGCGTCGGAGAAAGTTTATCAAACGAATGTTTTGGAATCATTGAAACATTGTCAATACGTGCATCAGCATTTATGACGACTAGACTAAGTACATATCATTGAAATGTACTCAAAATTTTAAACAACAATATTGGTATATTTAAGGTATAGGTTGATTTTCTACCCGTTGGAATAAAAATTTCGAGAGTTCTCATTGAGGCTCTTCTATTCGCAGAGCAGTAACTAACCTTACCGACATTGCTATAGGGATGGAATGATTACAAAATATAACTTTGTACAGCAAATTTGTTTTGTCCTAGAACCAAACTTTCCATTCTAATAGGACAATCTACTTGCACTTTCCCGGAGGAAGTCAATGCCATAGCGGAATGTGAAGGTCGAAATCTCTACACGAATTACCGAAACCAAAACATTGTCATTAAGTCAAGTCGCACTCAAGACACTAAGGCTAGGACAAATTTGGTTTTAAGCTTTTCTCATAAGCACCTATCGATCCATAAAAAAAAATTGACCATGCCTCTGCGCGCAAGGTCAAATGACGCTTTGACTGGACTATATGTGTAAACAGGCTAAACGAACTCGGCATGTACAAAAATGTCTCACTTCTATGGGTACCTGGGAAATGATGAGGCAGACTCCTTAGCAAAAATAGGCGCAACGACTCCTTTCATGGGCACAGAGCCCTAATGCGGAATAGGGGAACGGATTAAAAACGAAATTAAAATAGAAGAGGAGGCCAAAAGATCCAAAAACCGGAAATAAATTTGGGGAAAGGCCAAACTACTTCTTGTGAACTATATATAACAAGATCATTTCAAGAACTGCATCAGAGCTTAAGCAGGAACAAACTACGAATATTAACGGGAGTCCTCACGGGGCAATGTAAACAAAGAAGACTCTTTATTATTCTTGGCATAAAAAACAGGACCACAGGTAGATTCTACAATACTTATGATGAAACGCCGGAGCACATATTACTAGGCAGATGCAAAGCACTAATGCATCACTGAAGAAAGTATCTGGGACGAGAGTAATTTATCCTCTCTGAAGGTACTCCAAATAATCAAACTAATCAAAGGGATAGATCTGGAGGAAGAGTTGAAGGGTTAGCAACTCATCCAGCTCTGGATGAGGATACAATAGATCTTTAGGTTGCAGTGCTGAACACCTATCAATATTTATTCAATCATTCGCAGACGACGTGAAAGTTCTTGCTTATTCGCCCAAAACCCTCTAACTGATGATTAGTTGACTCGAAGTGTACTGCCAATTATGGAATCTGAGAGTTAAAGGACATTTTAACAGAGCTCCGATCGAGATCGTTAAAGCCTACAAATTACAAATATCTAGGAATAACTATAAAAAGCAATCTTAATATGGAAACAACTAACCTCAAGGACAAGCTGGTCAAAGCCAAAGGTACAAAAAAAAAAAGTCGGGAAAGTCACAAAAGCCCTAATGATTTGAAAAAGACTTGCAAAACGAAACCGGGTGTACACTATGATGGTATGGTCCCTCGTTGCGGTCGCATGGCACAAGAGAACCGAATTATTAACAACTAGGAGAACCCTAGCAAAAAGACCAAAGACACGCGTTTATCAATAATACGGGTGCAATGAGAACCCGCCCTACCGCAGCTATGGAAGTTGTCCTCCATCTATCCGATCTACACAAGGTCATCCGAAGTGCGGCAATGGAAGGTATCATGAGATTCTCAAAGGAAGGAACTGGGACAGGAGAAGGGAGGTCCGCAATAACAAACCTTCTTGTCTTCAAAAGAGGGTATGATCAAAAAATATAATTTAGAGAAAAACTTTCGTATAGAGTAAAGCTACAGAAAAAAAAAAAAAAAAACAAAAGAAACAAATTACACCCTACAAGTGGCACACTGATGGACCGAGAACAGGCGAAGGGACTGGTGCATAATCATTGGGCCAAGAACCACTTTCTACAGCGATGGGGCAATCCACCAGCATCTTCCAAGCGGCGGTACACGCCATAGGGAAATGCGTGGATCGAAATCTCCAAAAGAACTATCGTAACAAGAAGATTGCCATCATGTCAGATAGTCAATTGGCACTCAAATACTAAGCTCATAATTGTTATGGGAGTGCATAAACAGGCTAAATACACTTGGCAAACAAAACAGGGTCATACTTCACTCGGTACCTGGTCACATGGGTGTTCATAGAAACGAAGAAGCAAACTCTTTAGCAAAAATATGCGTATCAACCGCTTGAACAGGTCCTGAGCCCTTTTGCGAAATGGGAGAAAATGTCATCAAAAACAAAATTAAACAAGAATAGAAGGCAAGCAGATCCAAGAATTGCAAAGAACTACCAAAGTTAAGGCAGTCGAAACTACTACTGGACAATTACAACCAGGAACGTTTCACAAACTGCATAAGCTTAAGTAGGAACAACCTAAGAATAATAACAGATATCCTTACTAAACACTAAAAACTGAGAAGACACTTGGTTTACTTGGTATGGTAAGCGTGCCACTTGTAGATTCTGCAACATGAATGAGGAAACACCGGACCACAAACTAGGAAGATGTTGTCCACTCACGCACCTAAGGAATAACCATCTGGGACAATACCAATACCTTTTTACGTGCATTATTTTGTAATTTCTACTTATTGATATTGAGCGTAAGACTCTCCCTATCGTTCCACTTAACAAGCTTAAACCATAAACCGTTTCATTGCAAACTTATTTCTAAGATTTCAATTGACATCATTATTGTTTTATTAACCCTGGCTAAAAATGGATTGGACTATTTTTCCAACCTAGAAATCGCATTAACGCATTCACCTTGAATGGATCCATCGACCGCGAAACCTCTATGTTACGTGATAAGAAAAGATGCCCCCCATCTTCTCAAATGGCAGATGTACCGTTATAAATTATCTACACCGTGTATTCTATTACACTTTTTCTAAATTACCATTTCTCTTAAAGCGCGCCTTATTTTCATTCAATGCCAACGACTTTTGTGTGTGTACTAAGTGCCCCCTTTTTTATTTTGTATTTGCGAATATACACAAAGGTGAGGATATTCTATAGCTATACCACAGCTCCATCTAGTCTTGATTCAGCTAAAAAAAAAAAAACAAAAGAAAGTAATGAGAGAAGAAGTCATGTCATTATGTAAACAACTAAATGCAAACGCACAACCGTGTCAGATGCAACAGATCCGACTATATGTACACCTATAGAAGACTCTCTGATTACCAAGTCTGTTCAACTTGGCATAAGTGCACTTCACTTACAACATACAGATTCAGATGGATGCACACAATATGCACTTCAAGTGATTGTCAGTGAATATAGAAAGAGCCGAGTTTAATATAAAGAAAGAATACAAAATTTGAGGTAAGTAACAATGCTGTGCGAAATAGTGTTACAAGGCCTTGAAACATTTTTTTTTAAGAAATCGCATATTTAAGGTTCTTGTTTTCCAGAAATCATATAGATCGCAATTAATACTTTGCTAACACGTTTTTAAAGCGCCAGTACTTTCAATTTATTAAAAATATATACATAAAGAGGGACATAAATCCACACCAAATTGATAGAATATCAAAGCATGTTAAAAATAATTTGTCTGCAGGTAAGAGCACAGGAATGGTGCTCCTTGACGTGGAAAAAGCTTTTGACACTGTTTGGCATGAAGGCTTAATTCATAAACTTGTTTTCTTGAATTTTCCAATGTATATCATTAAAATTATATTTTCCTTTCTGTCAAATCGATTGTTTAAAGTCTGTGTTAACAATTGGTACACCGACGAAAATATTATTACTTCAGGCGTACCCCAAGGATCGGTACTAGGTCCAATTTTATATAATATTTATACCTACGATTTTCCAAAGCTTCAAAATTGTGAAACTGCAATATTTGCCGATGACACATGCATTTATTCATCAGATTCAACTGGATTTTGTATTGAAACCAATTTGCAATCTGCTCTGAATACTATTCAAGTTTATTTCAATAACTGGAAAATTAAAATAAATGCATCAAAGACACAGGCTCTTTTTTTTACGAGAAAAAGGAAACCCTGTTTACAGCCTAACAACAATCTACAATTGAATGGAGTGGAAATTGAGTGGAAATCAAGTGCAAAGTATCTTGGGGTACACCTGGATAAAACATTGGCCTTTAATGTGCACATTCAGCAAACGTTAAATAAATTAAATACAGTAATCAAAATACTTTATCCATTTATCAACCGGAAGTCAAAAATGAGCACTGAAAACAAATTAATGATATTTAAGTCTATCTTCCAAAGTATAATTTTTTATGGTTCGCCTGCCTGGGGAAAATACGCTCAGACTCATATACAAAAGTTGAAGGTTATGCAAAATAAGATTTTAAAAATCATGCTTAATCTTCCATGGCACTTTTCCACAGAAGAACTTCATAAAATAACAAATATTGATAAAGTTTCAGTTAGAATTTCCAAACTACATTATCGTTATATTTTATCCTGCAATAATTCGGATAATAGTTTAATCTCTAACTTAGCTGCTTAAGATGTTGTATGTAAACTATTATTATTAATTCAATTGTTATATATTCATAGAGTTTTTATTTATTTATTTATTATTAATATACTTTTTTATTATTTAATTATAATTGTATTTACTTGTTTTTTTTAAAATATGTCGTTTTTTCTTAATTTTGTTTACTTATTTATTGTTGTTTATTTATGTATTTATTATTCATTTATATATTTGTATATTTATTATTTACTTGTTTATTTATTTATTGATTTGTCTCTCAATTTAATATATTTATTTTAGTTTAATTTTTTTTGTTTTGCTTACCTAACCATTTATTATTCATTTAAATATTAAAATTTGTTTCTCACTTTATTTTTGTTTGTTAATTAACTTATTTAACGTCCTGTTCAGTTATGTATTTAATTATTTGTTATTTATTTATTTATTTATTTATTATTTATTTATTTATTTATTTATTTATTTATTTATTTAATTATTAATTTATTAATTTATTAATTTATTAATTTATTAATTTATTTATTTATTTATTTATTTACTATTATAATACATATACATATATCTGTGATACTAAATGAAAACAACATCTCAAACAGTTTTCTGTACCCCACTTCTCTCTCCCTATGGACAAATTAAAATGTGTAATTAATGAAGGTTTTTACTTGTAACTTTTCCTTCAAATATAATATAATAAATCTGCGATATAAATTGAATACATATTGTAATATTTTTCAGTAGTAAGGTATAGTATAAGAAACCATATCTCTGTAAATTGTGCAATCTAGGAAACAAAAAATATAAGAAATTCAGTTACAATAAAGATCTATCTATCTATCTATCTATCTATCTATCTATCTATCTATCTATCTATCTATCTAAATCCACACTTTGTATGGACCTGTGATAAACGTCCCGATTGTGAAGTCAAGTCTTGCTGCATGAATATATAATACATTTTTTTTTTTTTTATTTTTTAAATGACATTTGAAGGTTGATACTAAGGTTTGAATTTTAAATAAAAACTGAAAATCTCTACATTTGTTGGATTCTTTTATTCATAAGTCAGGACATAAAAATACTAAATTATTGTTGTTGTTATAAATTAAGAAATTATAAAAATGGTATATAAATATTTAAATTATTTATTTTTAAGGTACAAGGCTTGACTTGTTAGTATTAGGGTACTTTTTACTACACTCTTTCGCCATTGGGTTGTAATCAATTTATTATATTCCTCTATTAAAGCAACACCGCGCTAAGCTATGTCGTTCACTACTCGCAAAGACTGAACTATTTTTTTCGAAGCTACATAATCAGGGTCTTCGTTCCATGTTTGAACGTCTTTATTCAAGAAAATTTGATGAAATACCCAGGATCTCGAACAATCGGAAGGAATTGCTACTTCTGAAGTTTTCTATATATTTTTCGTGGATATGTTTTATGGTGCAGGGAAATAAGTCCCCAGGAACTAAGTCCACTGAGGGACTAAGTTCTCACTTGTGCAGGAAATAAGTCCCCAGGAACTAAGTCCACTGGGGGACTAAGTTCTCACTTAATGGGAGCGAAATCCACTTAACTAAAGTGGTCTTTGTTCCCATGCAAGGTGGGAAATTCGTTACAAAAAAATGGGGGTTTTAGTTCCCTTTGAATGTGAAATAAATTCCCATGTTAAGCCATTCTGTATTTGAAAATGCTGTAAGTAAATAGGTTGAAAAATAAAAATGTTATAATCCCGTTTTTTATAATCCCGTTTCTTATTACGACACGCATAAACAGTGAGGTATCTAAGTGAGGTATCCAAAATAGCTTTTTTGGCCTTTAGTCCACAAAAATTGGCGTTTCGTCCGGGTGATTTCACATGGACTCATCAGTTGACTGTGAGGACCTTGTCAATACGCAATTTTTGTTAAATTCAGTTCATTTTACATCGATTTTTTGACAAAAATCCAATTCAACAATTTCATTAATAGTGCTAAGTCTTCTACTTGGCTGATTTATTTCAGTAGTATATAGAATTTGTATTATAAAAACCTTCATAAATAAGTGAGGTATCTGCAACCCCCCTGCTTGGGCACACTATAGGATTTGGGGTAGGTGCGAGGTTGGGTGTATGCAAAGTTTCTTTAGCATTTAAAAATTCTGGAAAATAACCAACATAAAATCAATACTTCCACGTGTTCATGCGTTTCGTTGATGTTTAAAAGCTTGTGTTTTGGTCGTACAGCATTTTGAGATACAAAATTTTGAGATACAGTATTATGAGATACAGTGTTTTGTACATACAGTATTTTGTACATACAGTATTTTAAAATACAGCATTTTGACCCGCTCCCGTTTACATCTCTCTTTAATTTTTGTTGTTGGAAATTCATTTCCACTTTATACTTTTCAGTGTGTACTAATTTCCCATAAGATGTGGAGCTGGTTCTCACTTAATGGGAACAAAGACCACTTTATTAAAGTGGATTTCGTTCCCGTTAAGTGAGAACTTAGTCCCTCAGTGGACTTAGTTCCTGGGGACTTATTTCCCTGCACCATGTTTTATATCAGGGTTTATTCTTTTTGAGGAATCTTCTGTGCCTTCAATTTATAGTACTTCTATCATTTTCTTCGCCTCTTCAACTAAAAGTTCGTCACCAAAAACTTCAAACAAAACTAGCTCTACCGACTTCAAAGGCTGCAGGGTCTTTTTTGGTGCTGACCAACTAATAGAGGCCTGAAACCAATATTTCACATATGCATATTTCTCTCTTAAATAAATAAACATTAAAACCGTACAAGGCTCTTGCCATCCATCTAGCTCGACGTAGGCCAGCAGCTCTCCTAAATGAAACGCCCTTTTCGGGATGAGTTCCTAAGAAAATTATTGTGAGATTAAACAGTTTTCTATAGTGATCTCGAGGTGGTACAAGTAGTTGTTACTTTTTTTTTGGAGTGTTCAGATTACATCTTTGTACTATTGTTGTTCGCTTAGGTGACTTTAACATTGATATTTTGTCAAGCACATCTGAAGCTGTCTTTGTCCTTTTTTATCTCAAAAAAAAAAACTTCAATTATTAAGATCAAATTCTACTCAAAAAATAGTTAAAATGAATAAATTATATATCATTGTTAAAAATCTTCCTCAAAACATGTGACTCAAAAAACGTTTTGAAAACTTTTGTAGAGAACTTAAAACTGAATTCTGCACAGATAATTACGAGTATTTTAAGAATAAACTTCTTAAAAATGTGGGAAACTCTAATAACGAATATGAAGTTATTAATGAGATTTTGAATAAAGATAAGCAAAAAGCTGACTTTGCATAATAGAGACTAGAGAGAAAATAGAGACTCCTTGATCAATAATCCTTCAGCTGTTGCTAATTTATTTAATACATATTGTTCTTATAATGGGTGATTTTTTTGCTATTTTCTTTTTGGCAACACTGTTTTTTACAGCTGACGCACGTTTCGTGTTTTGTGTCACTGTCAAAGATCTTCAGTTTGGTCTATAATTTAACTATGGATCGATTTACAAACGAACAACGCTTGCAAATTTTTAAATCAAAGGGCACGGTAGTGCCCAGCCAAGTTCTGGCACTTCACCCTTTTTACAGGAACAAACTCAGGCGGTTTTTGACCTCTCCCTATCTTCAGTACCAATGAAGTCAGAAACTTAAAATTCCGAATATTTGCTAAGCTAGTCAGGCACAGGCGCCTCACCGAATTTCTATTTTCTAGGATAAGCGGTTCCTGTTAAATAAGGCCTCAAAAATCACAAAAACCGTAACTGACTGACTGACAGATCATCAAAATTATGGAGCACTTCCCGACATCGTAGAGTGTTGTAATTTTGCACAACGGTAGGTCTTGTCATGCAAGCAGAGGAAAAAATCGAAAATTTGAAGTTTTCCATTCAGGGAGGTGGTATCCGCCCACTTTCTCCGAATATTGGTGTTGGATTGTTGTTGGTTGATTGGAGCACTTCCGACGGCTGCAAAACGATGAAATTTGGTGCACCGGTAGGGCTTAAATTGCACATAAAGGACCAAAAATAAACACCAAGGTTTTCCTTTCAGAGGGCGTGGTATCCACCCACTTTCTCCGAATTGGTGTTGGTTGAAAGGAGCACTTCCGAATACTGCAAAACGATGAAAAAATTTTATATTGAAGAAAAAAATATAAAATTTGAGGTTTTCCATTCAGGGGCGTGGTATCCGCCCACTTCCTCAGAACTGATGTAAATTATATATGGCACACTTCCGATTGCAGTAGAACAATGAAATTTGGTAGAACGGTAGGGCTCAAATTGCATATAAGGGAACAAAAATTAAAATTGAGGTTTTCTATTCAGAGGGCGTGGTATCCACCCACTTTCTCCGAATTGGTGTTGGTTGAAAGGAGCACTTCCGAATACTGTAAAACGATGAAAAAATTTTATATTGAAGAAAAAAATATAAAATTTGAGGTTTTCCATTCAGGGGCGTGGTATCCGCCTACTTCCTTAGAACTGATGTATATTATATGGCACACTTATGATTACAGTAGAACAATGAAATTTCGTAGAACGGTAGGGCTCAAATCGCATATAAAGAACCAACAATAAAAATTTAGGTTTTTTATTCAGGGGGCGTGGTATCCGCCCACTTTCTGAGAAAATGTTTAATTTATATGGAGCACTTTCGACTGTCGTAGAATGATGAAATTTGGTAGAGTGGTAAAGCTTAATGTAAACTATACATGCATTTTGAAAATTCATGACTTTTCTTAGAACTAGAGTGATTTGGTACTCTATGTTATTTTAACATGTATGAAAAAAGAAAACCCATCAAATTTTAGTCAGTAATCATTAAATAATAAAATACATTGCAGATTTTTCAATATTATTCTACTTTAAATATTCGGTTTTAAACCTTCATGAAGTAAGAACTTGGCGTACTTTTAGATCTCAGTACTTTTCACGGCTGACTTGTTAGACAAAGGTTTTTGTATAGGAGAACTTGGCTCTTTTTTTAACATTTATGTTTTTGGTCTGATTTTATTATCAAGATGCGTGCTCTGTTAAGAAAGTTCATTTCGCGCTTCTTCTATTTTATGGTCAGTTTAATCGACCTACTGAGATGGATATTCGGGCCATTGTGACTAAATTTCGCACCAAATTTACATTGTTGGACATTAAACCACCAACACGCTTACGTAGAGTACGAACTGAGGAAAATATCGCAGCTCTATCGGCCAGTGTTAGTGATGACCGTGAATTTTCGATTCGGCGCCGTTCGCAGCAATTAGGCTTCTGTTGAAGCCGAACGGCCTACCACAATGCCGAATTTTTGGTGAATGGGCTCTTGAAAAGTTGGCCGAAGATCCACTTTTCTATCGAAAAATTGTGTTCAGCGACGAAGCTCATTTCGGGTTGAATGGATACTTGAACAAGCAAAACTGCAGTATTTGGAGTGAAGAGCAGCCAGAAGCATTGCAAGAGCTACCAATGCATCCAGAAAAAGTCATTGTGAATGGTGAGCGCTACCGTGCGATGATAACAAAAATTTTTTGCGCAAAATGTAAGAGCTTGACTTGCATGAAATGTGGTTTCAACAAGACGGAGCCACATGCCACGCGTAACAATGGACTAATTGAGGGGCGAGTTCGGTAAACAGTTTATTTCACGTTTGGGGCCGGTCAATTGGCGCCCTAGATCGTGCGATTTAACGCCTATAGACTATTTTTTGTGGGGCTATGTGAAGGCTCATGTCTGTAGCGACAAGCCCGCTTCGATTGACCCACTGGAAGCCAACATTGAAGCATTTATTCGTGAGAAACCGGCCGAAATGTTAGAAAGAGTATGCCAAACTTAGCGGATGGGCAATTTAAGTCGTAGCCAAACATTAAATTATATTGACCGTACTATCGATTCAATAAAGATTTCATGTATTTTTCTGAATTTTATGTTTTTTTTTTTAAATTTCCGATAGCTCTTAAAAAATCACTAGTTACAACCCAAAATATTAATTAACTTCCTTTTTCAAGAAGAAAGGTATTGTGGAAAACCTGCACTGTACCCTCTGTGTTCTAGCAATCACTGATGGATACTTTATTGGTCGGGCTGTACTTCCAATTACACGATTCTTTTTTTGACAATAGTATTCCACTGCGAAAACATAAAGATATGTCATTAGCATTACTGCTATCAAAAAATCTTTCGTCCAAGTCGTCTTCACAAATACATACATCCTAGACTTTCCTCGGGTTGGTATAAAATGTATGTTTTCTTTGAAGTTATGCACGGCACTGTCGTCGATACATTAGTTAATGGTTGGGTGTTTTGTTTTTTACAAGAAACACGATGTACCTCATATAGGACGGCCCGCCGCCCGACCGACCCCATCACATATTATGATCTTTACCCGCAATGACTGTGGCTTTATTCCGTTGTTGCAACTGTGGAATCCATTAAGAGTATGTATGATTGCACCTCTGCGTGCACACAATAGAACCCAAGCCCAAGGGATATACATTAATATCCTGAATGTGAGTGATATGCCGCAACACACCAGTCAGTGGTGCGACAGGGGGATTCTCAAAGGATGCGCTTAGCATGCCTTTGAGAATGGCTTCCAAGGGTAATAACGGGCAATGTATCTTCTATTGTTTGGCGGGAGAAAAGGTTTCGGTAGAAATGTTTCACAGGAAGTTACTGTAATTGACATGTTGTATGAGCGAGGAAGGTTAATATGCAAATTGATATCTTCCGGAGTGCGCTACGCTACGGAGGCTCGGCTGCCATTATGCCATTAGGGATTTGCTAAGGTTCTTATAACGCGCTAGCTATTCATAAAGGAAAGTGTAACGGAATTCAGTTTGCGAGCATTTTTTTTCATATTTTTATAGTCCTGCTCCTTGAGAATTTACTGAATGAGCTTGATGGTCAATTAGCCGCATCGTGATGGTTCGGAAAATGGCAACTTCACTTCTCTGTAGAACGATGATGGTCCCTAGTTGATCTACAAAGCGTGGGCGCGTAAACTGTACAAAATGAAAGTGATTTTCTGAAGTAGCAACCAGTTTTATAGAAAAAAAAAAATAAAGGATGCGATGATGGATTGATGGTCTTTAAATTGTGATGGTTGTAAGAAGAACGTCGACCGACCGAGACGTGGGTTTTGATACTTTGCACAATAGCTTTATGTGTTCCATGAAATTGCAGTTTAAATTATGTAAATGGATATTTACGGCAGCTTTGTCTAGCCAGTCGGTGTAGCATGAATAATATTTATAATTTTTTTTCGTTGCTTTTGACGTGCTTAGGTTTGCAAGAAAAGGATTTATGTACATACTTATACTTAAAAAAAAAAACATATTTTAGAGATTTTAAAGAGATTGTTAAGACGTTATTTGAAATGGAATTATGATGGAGGATCATGGCTTTTAGAGGAATTCTAGACGTAACAGAGACATTATATTAAAGAAAATGAGCTTACAAAAATTGATACCAAATATTTTAAAAGGTTTTTGACATTTATCTGTGGGGATTTTCGAATGTGTAGGTCTAGTCTATTTCGCTTTAAGGTATTTTATGCACGACTGGTTCACACAAACTTACTCTTATGTGCTATATAAGCATCTTGAATTTTTTTAAATAATTGATTATACAATAAAAAAAAAAGCTGCTTTTAATTGGAGACACAAGATTCTTTCTTTAAGTTGTTAAACTGACTGCTTTTACAATTTGGGATATGAATTTATGCAAAAGAAATTAAAAATTTAAAATTTTTCTAAAAAATATATTTATTATGTCATTTTTAAATATTAAATAATATTTTATAATAAAATTCATTCACATTTTTTCGGGCTATTGAATTTTCCAAAAAATAAAATAAAATGCACGACTGGGTCTTACGAACTTGCTCCTATGTAATAGGCTAGGAATTTTGAAAACGAATGCTAATATAAAAAAATTTAAAAACATTTTCAGAAAAAAATTTGGTACGTAAACTTAATTGTTCAGGCTTTTCTTATTTCACTCTTCAGCGACAAATTCGACTTCTATTGCGAATTTCATCACAATCCGTCAAGGTCTCGAGAGTGCTTTAGAGAAAAACAGTCAAACGAACCTACTTACGTCTCTTTTTAAAATATTATAATTACTAAAATAATATATTTATTATTTATTATTAACTTTAAATATGACCTGAGCTTAAAGAGTTTGAAACAATTAAGAGCAACGCAAAATAATATTATTAACAACACCCTCAATTCATTAATGAACCAGTTCGACTCTTTTCCAATATTTTGTACCCTCTGTTCCATACATAAACCATCATCATGATACCTCGGTGATTTATTTAGTATTTGTTTTTGCTGGAAAATAAATATTTCCAGACAGACATAGCCATCCATCTGCGTCGATTCGAAACGAAATGATGAGTACTTGAGTGCAGATTAATAGTTTAACAAGATACAATTTATCTGTAACAGACGAAGGCTATATAACGTTCATATAGTTAACTGAACTTAATTATTTCCCTCGGCTTGGAAGTACTGGTACCAATCTAATTTTTGTTTTGCTAGAAATCATTTAATTCGCAAGCAACAGCTGCCGCAAGCAGTTACAATAATTGTTTTAAAATAATTGAAATGAATGCGCACAGAAAACGGTTAGATAAATGAAGGGTAATATAATAATCAGCACTCGGTGGGAAGCTGGTCAAGGTCCTTATTATGGTTTATATCTGTGGGAGTATGAAATTTAGCGAACATGACCTTACAGTGGTTACGAGTGTAGTTATAAAGGGTGGTTAAATTTTAAGGGCCGATGTTGAATGTGAACCACAACTAAACGACAGGTTTTTTTCTGCATTTCATTTGACATTTCTCAATTTCAGACTAACTTAATTTGAACCATGGAAAGATACACAATCGAGCAACGCGTTAAAGTTATTCAGGCTTTCAGAATGGTGGCAAGAAATGGCAACAGTGGATGATCAATTTTCTAAGAAAATCATATTCAGTGATGAGGCACATTTTCACCTCAGTGGATTCGTCAATAAGCAGATTTGCCGCATTTGGGCGAATGATAATTCAAGAGTGATTGTCGAAAAACAAATGCACCCACAAAGAGTGTCTGTTTGGTGCGGTTTATGGGCTGGCGGCATTATTTTTTCCAAAATGAGGCCGGTCAGGCAGTTACTGTGAATGGTATTCGCTATCGTGAGATGATAACGAACTTTTTATGGCCCGAATTGGAAGATATGGATGTGGACAATATGTGGTTTCAACAGGACGGTGCACTTGCCACACAGCTAATGAAACAATGGCTTTTTTGCGCCACAAATTCAATGGCCGTGTTATCTCACGTGGTGGCGATGGCCAATTGACAAGATGTGATTTGTCACCGTTGGACTTCTTTCTTTGGGGTTATTTGAAAGAAAAGGTGTACGTCGATAAGCCAGCAACAATTCAAGAGCTAAAGGATGAGAAATTTCGGCACATTAATGGCATAGAACCTCAATTATGCTTTAGCGTCATCGAAAATTTGGACCATCGGATGGAGGTGTGCCGCCGAGGTCGCGGCGGCTATTTGGCCGATATTTTGTTCCATACATAATTGAACCATACCATAATTATCATAATAAAAAGAAATGACAATAATTTCCTAAATAATTTGTGTTTTATTCAAAATTAACTTCGGCCCTTAAAATTTAACCACCCTTTACTATACCAATTTACTAGACAGATGCAACTAGCGTTGACAGATTTTTCTTGCACCTCGGCGGGACAAGTGGCTTATTACATAATGAAAAATCCCAGGATTTCATCATATTGCCCGGGACAAAATAAATAAAATGTACGCCTGGGTCGCACGAACTTGCTGTTACGTAAAAGACTTAGAATTTTAAAAATGAATGAAAAATTAATTTTTTAAATGACTAAAAAAAACTCCTAAGACAAGCTCGTACTAGCCAAACACAGGACGCCATGTGATTTAAACAAATATTGATCAATGCAAGAACAAAATTATATTTCGTTATACACGGTTAAAAATTCTGGGATGTTTTTTAATACGGCCCTCGTATTACAGCCGTATGCAATACATTAATAATTTTTTTTTAATATTCCAACTTTATTAAACATTTTTTGTAATAATTTGGTATTAAAACTCAGTACATATCCCACTAAAATGTTTTTTATAATACTTTTCCACTAAAATTAAATCTTCGAATATTAAAATATAATATTTCTATATTATAATCTATTACCATTATTATTGAAAACTTATATTTCAATAATTTGTTATTTGATTTTAGTAGAATATCAGGTTAAAAGTGACCATAATAAAATAATGTATTAAAATTTAGGTAATATTTGATTGTATTAAAATTCAATAAATTTTTTATTTAAGCCGAAACTCTTGACTCAATTCTCAAGAAATACTTTTTAACTCGTACTTGAATTGAATATCGAGGTATTAATTTTGAACACATTAATATTAGATTTTAATACATCATGTAGGTATTGATTTTTAATATGTATAATTTTGTAGAAAGAAAACTCCGTTAGTTTGTTTCAACACGTTGGCGTCGTCGGTCGGAAACATGGAGTTCCTAATGGAAAATTTAGTTGGGATTTACATTAAAGTGAAAAACGTGGAAAAAAAATACAATCATTTAAAAAATCAGACGCATGAATCATCTGAATCCTTAATTGTTTCAAATGAAGATATCCTTCTTTCAAGTAAGTAATAAATAGCAAGTTTAAGTGCCATATATTTATTTCCTGGAGAGTGCAAGCCGTGCTAATTTATGTATTTTTTTTGTTTGTTTTAGTCTTGGAAAACGAAGAACTGGTGAACGGATTTACTTTGAAAGATCGAGACGGTGTGCTGATTCCAGTGGATTCCTTGTGCGATATAGTGCGGCAGTGTTCAGGCTGTGCCTGCTTCCTTGTGGTTCTTGACACTGCTGATGGAGAGCCTCCTAATCAAATAAGTGAAAATTTGAAAAAAACAAGAAGCAGCAATTGGGAGCTCTCTTCTTTTATACAAAGAAGTAAGTAACTTTTTCAATAGTAAATTTAATGTACCTATATAAATAAAATTTTCCTAATTTTACAGGGATTAAAAGCACTTATAAAAACAAGCACAGCGGCATACATTTTGGATGAGTACGCTAAAGGATTCTTCTCGAAGGGCGTTAGTGATGGCGGGAGCTGAGTATCTGCTATTAGTTTTCAATACTACCTGGGTTCAAAAGTAATCCAATCAAATCTTAAAAATAGTATTTAAATTTAATAAATAGGTATAAGTTTTCAATACTATGTGGGTTCAAAAGTAATCCAATGAAACCTTAAATAGTATTAAGATTTAATAATCTTGTATTACATTTAAACTCTCTTTGGGCTTAAAACGAGTAAAAAATATATTCAATTTAAATGAAAAAATATATGTTTTCAATATCCAGCGTATTAAATTCTAATATAAATGCATTTAAAACCAATACAAGAAGGGATGAATTTTATTTCTTTGGTTTAAATACTAATACTTATGCGTGTTACTATTTAACAATACGAACTTGTTTTTTAATACAAAACAGTATTAAAATTAAATATGTATTCTATTGAGTTTGAAAATCAAATATATTCAAAATATTACACTTAAATACGATTTTGGACTGGTCATATATGCAACCCAAAAAATATTAAATTTAACGCCAGGATTTTTAACCGTGTAGTGGTTTCCTAAAAATAAAAAAGTATAATGTACACAATTTTTAAATCATTTTTAAAATAAAATATTGGTACGTCAATTTGAAGTTTTTGATTTTGTTCGAATAAAAACTAAATTTACAAAAAAAGATATTGAGCCGTTTTTGAGGTATCGAATTTTCGAAAAAAAAAATTGATTTTAGAGTTTTGAAATGTTTTTTAAACTTTTTAGAAGCTTCTCGTTAAAAAAATTTATTAAAATCCGTTATTCCGATAGCGAGAAATTCAAAAGTCGAATAAATCGGTCTGTGGTAGGTACAGTCAGTAACATCTTGATTTCAATTTTGTTTTATTAAATTATAGAATTCTTATACAAATTATAGAATTTGAATACCTACACAATAATATTTAAACTGCTGGGGAGCTTTAACATAAAAAAAAATGATCAAAATCGGTCGTACCATTACCAATAACCATTATCTGGCTTTAACTAAATGAAATTTGAGAAAAAAAAATATTTATAAAATTTCGAAAAAAAACCGTATGACAGGTACCGTCATTTTTTGTCTTACAAAAAAAAAAGAAAAAACAATGTTCGTAAAACTTGGTAAATATCACAAGTTTAACAAAAATCGGCTGAGCCGTGAAGGCTGTAGTCGAACAGGCAGATAGACAGGCACATAGAATTGTGAGACCCACTTTTTCGTCTTCGCTATCATCGCAATGTCAACTTTGATCAAAATCTCGAGTTCGATTTTTTTTACGAATGCATAACTTGCCTTATAGTACCTATAAGTCGCAAGTAAAAACCATATAATACTTGTAGATCAAAATAAATAAATTCTTTTATTAATTACTAATTAAATGACTTTTTTGTCATTTATCATTTGCAAATATTTTTCTTTTCTCAATTTTAATTACAGATGTCAGTTTACAAAAATAAATTTTTTGTTAAGTTAGGTTTGTTTCATTGAAATCTTAAAAGTAATTTCTTAAGTTTAAATCGCAATGTAGTGATTGTTCCTTATAACTGAAAGATATTTAGGTACAATGTTCATTATTTTTTGAGTTTGAGTTCCAACCCGGGAAAAAAGCTGTCCCGGCGGGACAGACGAATTTATGTCTGAAATCCGGGATGTCCCGGGTAAACCGGGACGTCTGGCACCGCTAGATGCAACACAGATTTGGTGGAAAAGTGGCCCCATATGAAAAAGAAAAAAAGTTCCGTTTCATCACGAAAATACTCCAGCACATTCCTCCGCAGTAGCAAAAGCAAAATTAGCTGAATTGAGCTACGAACTGATACCTCATCGACCCTACGAGTATTCTCCAGACTTTGCTCGCTGTGATTTTTTTCTATTTCCAAATATGGAGAAATGGCCCGGTGGAAAAAGATTTTCATCAAATAATGAAGTTATTGATGCAACAAATGCATATTTTGCAGATTTTGATAAAACTTTTTTTGTTTTTGGAAGGGTTAAAAAAAGTTAGAATATCGCTGGAAGTAGTGCATAGCTCTAAAATTAATCTTGAAATAAAAGACCACTCTTTCTACAACCCTCGTACATACAACGAAATATTTAAATGCACGACAAATGCAATTATTTCTGCAATATTTTATCCATTTTTTACCCCACTCATGATTTTTTGATGGACCATGACAAAACAATACGAGAAGAGCTGCACGGTAGTTTTTAAAAATATGTCGACCCGAACGTCATCGACATTGTGGACCTGATTCGTTTGTTTGCAGATTGTCCATAAGCTCATACTCTCGTATACGAAAATACACCACAATGTTTAAAGTTCCATTTTTAGCTGGCATATTATGCATGTCAGATATTTTTATAACAATCGAAATCCAGAACCGAAACATGAACCAGATCCCAACCACCCACATGCCTTCATCCACATTCGACAAACATCAATGTGCCCACCATTTTGGTTATTCAGCTCATACGTTCAATGTCGATGGATTGTTGTAATAGAGTGAGTTGCCTCCATTTGCCTATGAGACCCGCACTTCCGCCAAAACAAATAAAAATACAAAAAAAAAAAAAAACAACTTTCAGTTGAAATAACTTACGAGCACTGGTATGTTGATTCACACCTTCGTTCGCACCCACATATTGGTGCTGGTGTTGGCGCAGTATTCGGCTGGTTCACCTGCCACTTGTCCCACTTGACTCAAACCCCGTCCCAAGGTTAGGAGTAGGTCCTACCCAAACAGTCTAACCAACACTTGAAACCATAATATTTACTGAGAGTGTGGAGAAAAAAATAATACAAAATCCTGAACCCGTATTTGTATTGAACCCCACTCAGGTGGAAGCCATTGAACTCCGAGGGTTATTCGAATCAATTTTTTTTTGTTTTTTGTGTGACGGGTTTTACGACTCTTTTTTTTTTAAGGTTTATTTCGCTGAGTGTGTGTTTTGTTTCTTTTTCTTCTTGTTAATTCGAATCTCTGTGTGGCTTTTATCTTCCATAATCAACAAAAAAAAAGATATAAAAATGCACACAGCTTTTTTTTGGTTTTATGATCCAAATAAATCAACCAAAAGGTCTCGAGAAAAAGGTCAAACAAAGAGTATATTTGTATATAGACCATCTATACAAATACAAATCATTACTGGATTTATGCCAATGTTGGCTATTTTTTCAACCTACTTATGGCCTATGGGGTAATATTTGAAATTTATGTCAAGCTAGTGTGACTAATTTGAGGGAAGCCCCTTTTACCTTCTTCTTCTTGTGAGCAGTCAACTTTGATAAGGATTTGTTGTGTAGCACATGAGAATTTGTCAACCCGTAGTCGGTGTATTGAAAGAATGCAAACGAAATACTCCGGCATTTTTCAATTAAATTACAAATGGACATGGTCAAGTCGGCATTCCGGTTTCCAAAGGCCATTTTTTGTCATGCATGAAAAACGGATAGCGAAAAATCAGAGATGCGGAAGACTGGTTTTTGGAAACTTGCGTCACACGACACAAAGCATGTCATGAATGTGAGGTTGCAGATTTTTACTTGAATCTGGCAAAAACTTAAAAAATCATTTAGATTTCCAAGTTGATGAAATGGGTTTTGGCAAACCAAAAAGGGGGCGTATGTGACCTAATGTGCAAGTCATAGTTGGGGCTATAAATAAAGTTTTTATGATGAAAATTAGATTTTGTATATTTTTCTTATGAACTACTAGATTTTCGACGGTAAGAGTGGTAAGTAGATAGGTAAAAATGGAGAACACTGGCATTCTAGCCCTGTGGCCCAATTTGCACTCAAGTGCGTCATTTGTATACCGTAACCTGCGGATGGAATTATGGACATTCTCACAGGGTCATCCAGTTTGGCTTGACTTCAATAGGAAGAAAGGATCTGACAGGTTTTGATGTCTCTTATTGTGTGATTGCTTTTACACAATCATCCATAATTTGGATCACTCAACCGGACCACCACACTCATATGACACCATCTACACTGTGCCAAACAAGGCACCTTGTTGACGGGTTCTGGAAAGAGCATTCAATAGGGGATGTATAGGTATATTGGTCTTGGAAGCTTTTAAATCACAATGATGTTGGGGAACAATCGAGAAAGGCAAAATATTACAGATTCGAGTACCGTCAACAATGGGTCACTTTAGCCTCTCTTTATATAAAAATATTTTTCCTTCTTTTTAAGAAAATAATTAATATGTCTCAAACATACAAAAAAATGGCCACGAAAAGCCTTACATAACTTACATATATGGCTCTGAATCATTGGAAGCAACTTTAGTACAAGTGCGAGAAAGGCCATTAAATAAGGCTGCAAAGGAGTTCAAAATTGCAAGATCTACGCTACAAAACAAAATGAAAAACTTCCATACAAGATCTGTTGGAGGCCAAACCAGGCTCTCGGAGAATGAAGAAAAAATGTAACTGCGGATTTCCACTTTTGACACTTGATCTTCGCCATATTGCCAAGGCATTTCACGGTCAAAAAATCGAAAATTAAGGTTTAACGACAATTCGCCAGGAAAGGATCGGGAAAATTGATTTTTATAAAAGCACAAAATCAAAATAACCGCTCGAATGTGCCAGAATACATCTGCAGCAATGACAGCCATATCAGTCTCAACAATGTCTAGCTTTTTCAACAATTCGAATTCAGTTTGGGTGATGTACTACCGGAAAACATCAGTGACAGTAACTATGAGGGGCAAAAAAAGGCAACAAGTTGTGGCCCATTCTAAAACTTCAATTCCTCTAATGTTTTCTCGCACATCAACTGGAAAATTGTTGTCTATATGAGTAGTATAGCAAGTGGATGGAGGGCGGTCAACCTGGAGCTGGAATTAATGCTACATCATTTGGTTCCAAACCATCTATCTCCCACACGCTCTTTTTCCAATATCCTTGCAAGTATTCAGAGTAAACTAATAAAAATAAAATACACGACTGGGTGGCACGTAAAAGGCTAAGAATTTTAAAAACGATTGTTTTTTTTTTTATTCAAAACCATTTTTTTTAAGTTTTGAAGTGCAAAGTTTTTCAAACTTTTTGGAAGTTTCTGTATTAAAAATTATCTTGGACGTATGGAATACCTTAAACACGGCCAGATGGACCGACAAATTGGACGCACTCGAAAGAAGATTCTACATTACGGTATATCTCTTGCGGATGGTGAAGGCCTATCTCAGGAATCGAGAGTTGATCTATAAAGCCTCAGAAGGCCCGCGAAGAAAGAAAATAATATCAGGAACATCGCAGGGATCGATCTTAGGACCAGTCCTCTGAAACATCTCCTATGATGACATTCTCCGCATGGAGATGCCTGAGGACACCTTTCTAGTCGGGCACGCAGACAACATCGCCGAGGTGATCACGGCAAGAAACATTCATGAATAAATGACCACGGCAACAGAGTAAACTAAGATATTCCTCATGACGAAAAAGAGAATTTCCACTCAAATCGATTTCTAAATCGGGACCTAAGTGATCACAAGCAGCGCCGCATTGAAGTATTTGGGACTGAGGCTCGACAAGAAGCTCACCATCTGTACACAAATACAGGCAGCAGCAGAAAGACTGTCAAAAACAACAGCATCACTGAGCAGATTAATGGCAAATGTAGGTGGACCAATAGCCAGTAAGCCTAGTTATCAGTTATTCACCGGACACGGTTACCTCAACGTCTTCCTCCACAAGATCGGTAAAGCAAAAAGTCCAGCCTTCCAGTACGGGGACTCACAAGAAGACGATGCTAGCCATACCTTCTCTTCGCGTACAGCAGATGGGACTCCCTCCGGAAAGATTTGCAAAGAAGAAGTATTCGGAAGGAGATGATATGAAAACTGGAAAAACATTGATAGCTTCACAGAGTACTCGTATATTCTCAGAAGAAGATCGAGAAACGGTTCAGCCCGTTAGTGAATCCTGCAAGGCAAACATGCCAACCCCTCTGAAGTAATGCAAAGAGCGGTCCCGGGGGGTAGGCCAAAAGCTTATAAGGGTTTTAGAGGAGTTTTTGTCAGTATGCTGCGATTCCGAACCACGGGGATGCTCAACGGGTCAACACCAATACTTCCTTGCGCCGCATAAAGCATTTCTTTTCGCTTTCCCTTAAGGTAAGAAAACCGATATATTGTTGGGGAATTGCTATCTACAAAATTTAAAGAAAATCAGCCGAGCCGTTTAGCCTTTAGTCGAACAGACAGACAGAATTGCAAGGCCCACTTTTTTCGCCTTCTCTATCATCAGACTTAACATTAGTATCAAAACCTTGAGTTCGATTTTTTTTTTTTACGAATCCACAACTTGCCATATATGTATGTATGGATGGAGTACATAAAGGGTGGGCAAAATACAAGTTTCTTTATTATGGCTTAACGTCGTCGTTCAAGCGGATAGTCGTGAGCCTTCAATTGCACCTTGTAAGCGAATTATCCGAGATCTTTGTGCAGAATTCTCCTCAGAATAGTGCGTGATATGTTAAGCTGTCAGAGTTCAGTCTGTTTGCTTAATTAGGTTATATGTAGTTTTATCTTTAGTAGAAAAGGCTCAAATCGTAGCCTCACATGAGGAAATTGAAACCCTAAGTCGACAACTTCAACATGCTGGGGACATCAATAGTAATTTTAGTCCCAAACAAGAAAAAAAATAAGTGACAAAACTATGCAACGACTGCTTAATAATGTGGGTTTCAATGCCGGGCGAACTGCGAAAAAGCCTTTGCTTACTTATTTAAATTTGTTCGGACTCAGTGGCAATGCGATAGTCCACGGTAAAAAAGGGGAAAAGTATTCGGATGATTGTGTTTTCTCTACTGTAAGGCTAAGCGCGCACATTTAATTTTTAGTTGCGCAACTGCTTGGTTCGAGCAACTAAAAAGTTTGTGTTTTGTGTTCTTCCTAAAGTCTAAAAAATTGTGATAACAAATTTGCCATTACTTCAAAATGAACAGCTAAGTTCCCTGATTGCGAATATCGAGGTCCACGACGCTTTGAAGGCGGCATTCTTCGTGCAAGAAGTACCCTATTCTTACCGCGTCTGGCAGGCAGAAGGATGTCTTGGACCTCGATATTTTCAATCAGGGGGCTTAACTCTACATTTTGGCAAAGTTGTTATCATAATTATTTAGACTTTGAAGGAACTGCATAAATATGATGCCCTATTATGCACTATTGCTCCCACTTGAGCATGCAAGGCGTTAGCATTTGTAATGCTAATTATTTTTTGTTATCAATCACATCCAAAAATTGCTGTGGGCTCTCCGTCTATTATGTTATAGCTATTACAATGTTAGATGTTGGGGCCATTATTATGCTAAAAGGTTCTGTTAATGCTGCAAAATATATTGAAATCATAAATGAAGGTATTTTGCCAACATTAGAGCTTTTTTCCGAGCACTGTGGAAATTTAATTTTCCAAGATGACTCATGACACCGAGCGAAAACGCTAAGTTAAGACTTAATTTAATACTTTTTTAGAAACATAGATGGATCCTTTATATTCGGTAAAAAATCACAAAGATTCTTTTGGGATCTCGTCACTTCCATGGCCAGGAAACAGTACTGACCTGAATGGAATTGAGAACTATCGGCAGCAAATAGAGAAAAAAATAAGAGGAGAACATCCAAAAACAAATATCGGCATGAAATAAGAAATAGAAGAAGCTTGGTATCAGGAAATAAATGCAAATTACATATTTGAAAAAGTTTTTTAATTCGATGTCAAACCGGATTCGTGAGGTTATGAAAAAAAAAAGGCGAGGAACAATGAAATATAAATTTTTACTTGCGACTTATAGGTACTATAAGGCAAGTTATGCATTCGTAAATAAAATCGAACTCAAGATTTTGATCAAAGTTGACATTACAATGATAGCAAAGACTAAAAAAGTGGGTCTCGCAATTCTGTCTGTCGGTTCGACTACAGCCTAAACGGCTTGGCTGATTTTCTTCAAACTTGGTAAATATGGGTTATAATTTTCCCATCCACATTTTTTTTTTTTAAGACCGACCAAAAATAACGGTATACGAATTTTTTTCGAAATTTTATAAATATATTTTTTCTCAAATACTGTCCCAACGATTTTTTTTAAAACAAATTCAAAAAATTTCATGTAGTTAAAGTTAGGTAATGGTTGAAAAAATTTTCCAAAAAATGGTAATTTTTGGTACCCCCCTTGGAACCATTTTTTTGTGTTTGATTTTCTCAAAAATGGTACAACCGATTTTGATCCTTTTCATTATTTTAAGGCTCCCTAGCAGTTTCAAAATTATTGTGTATTCAAATTTTCAAAAAAAAAATTTTTTTGGATTTTTAAAAAATTTTCAAATTTTTCTTTTTTGAAAACTCAATATTTCGAAAACCACATGCTCGATTTTTTTAAAACTTGATAAATAAACGTTTTTTAATATAAATTATAAGATGCAAGAAAAAAAATGTATTTTACCTAAAAATAACGGTACGGTTATGTGGAATAAATGTTAAAAAATGGTTTTCGAAAATCGTATTTTTCTCGAAAACGGTTCCAAGAATTTTGCTTACATTTTTTTTTCTTTCCATTAATTTTTAAGATCTATAATTTAATAAAAAAAAATTTGAGAACAAGATATTACTGACTGTACGTATACCATAGAGGGTTTTTTTTAAATTTTGAATTTCTCACTATCGGCATAACTGATTTTAATGAAATTTTTTAGAGAGAAGCTTATAAAACTTTTTAAAAAACATTGCATTTCAAAACTTTCAGAAAAATATTTTTTTTTTTTTTGAATTTTGAAAAAAAATCTATTTTTTTTTTTCGGAAAATTCAATAACTCGAAAACGGCTCAATATTTTTTTTTGGAAAATTCAATATCTCGAAAACGGCTCAATATTTTTTTTTGTAAATTTAATTTTTATTCAAACAATAATAAAAACTTTAAATTGGCTTTTTTTCTTAAAAATGTTCTAAAATTTTTTTATTTAAAAGCTTATTTCTTTAAGGAACCACTACAAAGACTTATAATTTTTGTTCTTGCATAAACTTATATTTGCTTGAATCACATGCCATCCTATTTTTACCTCCAACTACTAAAGAAGTTGTTTTAGTCATTTAATTAATTAATTTTATGCTTATGAACAGTTTTTTTTTCTAATAACATTCATTTTTGAAATTCTTAGTCTATTACATAGGAGCAAGTTCGTGCGACCCAGTCGTGCATTTAATTTTCTTAATTTTTGTACGTAATCTCTAAAAAATAACTTAACTAAAAAATTTTTTTAAGAAAACCCTAAAATTTTGTAAATACGAATTTCGAGAAATATGACTAATTTTTTACTTTTATCGTTATTTAATATATAAATACATTTTAAAAATAAAAAAGCAGTTTTCTTAATTTAAAATACATGAAATTAAAAAAAAAATAAACAAAAGAAATTTTGAAAAAATAAACAAAAGAATTATGAAAACAGGAGAGATCTACTGCGAGGGTTATTTTTGGTCGCTGGCTCTAGGTGCTTTCTTTCGGCTAAACCTTCTATTCAAAAAACGAACTGTTTGGGCTACACAGCACTCACTTTGGAAGTAAGTTCCGCGGAGGTATGATACTGACTTTCTGTCAAGATTTCAAGCGGGAACCATCTGTTAGTGTCAAAATAACCTATGATTTACAATGAAACCACTAGATGGCCCAACTTATATAATATGTCGCAAGTAAAAAAAATATTGTAACATTATATCGTCGCTTTTCCGGCAGAGTGGCATAAGACGAAATTTGCAAATTTTCAGGAGAGCCTTTTAAAGTTTTTTTCATATCTACTGAAAAAAAAATTTCGTTGTTCATAAAAAACAAAACTCGAATGTTGAAGACGTGAAAAAATTGCATTGTTTGTTAAGTTTTATAAAAAACGAAATATTAAAAAAAAAAACAAAAATTGATTTATGCCGTATTTATACGTAGAAAATGACAGGGATGTTTTTGAAAGTTGAGAGCGGCGCTTTTTCATAACTCGGAAACTAGAAGAAGTAGGTTAACGCCGATTACACAGAAAAATTGTGTTTTTTTTTCAGCTCAGTTCTGTGTTCAAAATTAAAAAACGACAAATTTCGACTTATGCCACTCTGCCGGAAAAGAACCGATATATTCGTGGAAAACAACTCTTGTTGGCAACTGGTTAGAAAGGTAAATCTCAAATTGTTTTTTTTTTGTCTGCTGCAGGTTTTCCCAATTATTATACAATCTATGGGTTTTTCCGCAAACTTGCTATCGATTTTTATTTTTACTCTTGTTAGGTTCCTTAAAAAAATTGTAGTAAACCATTATGTTTATTACGGACTTTGTGGAGAAAATTGACCTCAAAGTCTAAAAATAACAGGCTTAGGAATATGGATGTCTGAAGACCAAGAACAAGATATTAACTTTATTTAATTATAAAGGTATACAGGCTTTTTTATATTCTAAAAATAAAGTCCTAACGGAAGGTTCTACCATTCGTAATAACAAAGCAATTTTCGTTGACATAGCTTAGGGTAGACCAAGGCCTATTATATATCTCCCAAATATGATGTCAACATTGGAGGTGGACCCATTCTGTAGAACGATTTTGGTCTTAGTATTTACCCAAGAATCAAATTCCAAAATATCTTTGACGAAGAGAAGAAAAAGACACCCTGTATACATTTGCTTTTTCTTTATTTCTGCTCGTATGAAATCTGAACTCCGTTCAATCGAAGCACTTATTATTATTGCAATATATGTATGAACGAGATTAAATGAAAAAAACCAATTTCATCTGAAACGATATCAACACGTAAAATTGTTTCATATTTTCGATTAAATTGATTTTCATCGATTCAAAACATCCAAGGAAATTTCATTCAATCTATAAACTGAGAATCATAAATCAGTCAATATTTGATGAGGAAATAGATGATGCAGACTGTGACGATGAAGGGCGAATACAAATTAAGGGAAATTAATAAAGGTACTGCTAAGTTTTATTTTCGATGGAGGAACCTCAAGCAAAAGGGGACTTGATTAATCTGTACAGAGGAAGAAGATTTACGCGAACTTGCGTGAAACAAAAGGATGCATAGATAAAATTAATAATTAATATCTATGTATCCACGTTTGCTAAGATAATAACTGAGGTGTTCCCATTAAGGCATCCCTTATTTCATCCAGATGGCAGCGGAGGAATTCCGTAGAAGCAATCAGTGGTGGGGCTCTGCAATTCCAGTCAGGCTTAACACCTTATATGACTACTACGACATTTTCGGAGCTCAGACCTTTAAGGAGCGGTCCATCAGTCTCCGTCTTTGGAGTAATATTAAATACCTGGCCCTACAGGTTGACTAGGGTTGTTTATCTATGAATATTTGTTGAAGGTCAGTTGAATCAAAAATTCTTCTTGTAAGGTTTATTACGAGTATAAATCAAGAAACACTAGGAATGGAGAAAATTTGTCTACAAATTTGCATCATCATTCAGTGTACTCCTGGCATGTTGACAGAAAACCCAAACATAACGTGAAGCTCCACAAAACACTTTTGACGGATTCTTTTCACTAAAAATCCTATTCAACAGCGAATGGGTGTGATAAAATGATGAATGAGTGATAGAAAGTCATCATCCGATGGAGTGGAGATTTACGTTCTGAATACTTTTTTACGATATTTCAGTGGGAGCATTGAAATTTCTTTTATATGTAGGTAAAACCGGGTTAGATGTTTGAAAAAAAAATGCTGAATTTCTTTCGTTCAGAATTAAGACAAATTTCCTTATTTGCTTTCTTTTGAGTACTGGCTGTGTTAAAATAAAATGGGCGACTGGATCCCATGAACTTGTTCTTGAGATTCAAAGTTATAGCATGCTGATTATTTTTTTCATACAAAGACATTATTAAAAAGAAAAATGTCAAAATAAAGTTTTTCTTTGGTTTTTTGTTTCTAAAGAAAAGTATTATTTGTAAAATTTCGGAATACAATATTAGCCCAATCTGGCAAAAATGTAACAAAATCGTTTGAGCAATTCACAAGATATATCAAACACCTCCAAATCAAAGTACATATAGTTTTCTCAAAACATGTTAGAAGAGTATTTCTCCTGCGGGAGATTTCTGGAAAAATTCTAAAACACAGATTTACCGATTTGCAACAGCATAATATCCTCCGGAGGCTGTTTTTAAGTTTTGAGATAGGTTAGGTTAGGTTGAAGTAGCTTCCAGCGGCGCAGCTAACTACGCTTCGACCAGAGTTCGTGTATTTTGATAAGACATGAATCTAGAGAGCTTGTCCTTACCAGTTGAACCATTTAGAGGTCCTTATGAAGCGATAGAGAAAAACTCTACAAGATGGAGTCTACGTCTAGGGGATAGTACAGGGCATGTATTCCATTTTCAGGACTTATCGTTCGATGATTTCCGTTGTCACCGTTTGATCTTTACTTAGAAAATGAGGAATTGATTCTACCTATTCCTCGTCCAAACAGATTTTTCTGCCACAATCGTCTGAATAAACTCCTAGCCTTGTTACGTGCTTGCCTACAAGACAGTGTTTAGTTGTGACCCCAATTACGGTGCTGATGTTCAATCTGCTTAAGGATATCAAACACTTTGAGCGCTTCAGATCAAGCTATGGCTAGATCTCCTTTGTCATCAAACTGGTGGTTATGTTAGTATATCTTAGGTTTGATTCCTCCGGAGCATCTTGTTTCATCATGTAGCAATGGGTGTACTTTAATTTGCCGTATCTGTTAACATACATTAGTGCTGTTCCACTTTTGGAGAGTTGGTATTCGTTACAGTTCAACCAAAACTTTCATTAAGCCCGAGCACCCAACCTAGTTGAATATTAAACTGCTGCTCCATCCCCATAAGATTTTTTTTTTTTTTATAATTCAATCGCGCTCAAGGGTATGTTACGAGACCTTTATAATTTTAAACACAGCACGGGCGAGGGAGAAATTAGGAGGGGAGAGAAAGGAGGTGTCGATGAACATTGGTTTTGAATGTTTGCAAATTGAAATAGCGAGGGAAAACTGTGCCGGGTAAGTTATTCCATAATCGTGTTGTGCGACTAAAAAACGAATCTCTATATTTGACGGTACGACCAAAGTTAGGCTCAAGGGTGAACTGATGAGCATTCCTAGCGAAGCGGGTATCACGGGTGAATTGATAAAGGGGAGGAATGCAACTGGCTACTTCGAGTGAGCATTGCTTGTGAAAGAAGCGATAAAACAGAGAAATACATGAAACACTCCGACGCACACTGGGGCAGCTCCATAGAGCTCGGTGCGCAAAATGTTAGTTTGAAATGTTTGGTAAACAAGAAAAAACTGATAATTTTCACAAAATATACTTTATTTGTGATATGAAAAATGCATTTTGTTTTGTTTTTATGTTTTGCACTAAGTTAGCGCAGTGATCAAAGTTGACAAGTTCAATGTGAAATTTGCAATTCGGAAAAAGTAAACAAAGTAGTTCCTATTGTTTTTGTCAATTTCTTTGTTATTTGTTGTGCGATTTAAAATATAAAATATGTCCGGGGAAGGTAAAGATGTATTGATTTTATTTGTTTATTTCAAAAATGAAAAAAAATATTCTTATAATTAATTAAGGGGTTTGAAGTGCGAGTGTTTTTTTTTAGACTTTGTTTTATTTTTGGCTTAATATCTTCTGTTCCGGCAAAAGTTAAGCAGATCTATTAATTGTGCATAATTAAGACATATTTCCTTATTATAAATGTGAAAGCAGAAGTGCTAAACTTTTGCCGGAAATATTTTTTTTTTATTTTAGAAAAATAGTGCTTGGGATTTTTCAAGAGTGTCGATTGTTGTTTTCTTGTTGTATTTATCTCAGAAAACATAACTGTTCGATTTATTTTTAAATTTTGTATTCCTTATGGAAAGGTTAGGTCATGCAGCTTAATTTCACAACATTATTTCTTTCAACTTCGTACATTAGCGAATATCTTAATAACGGCCTTTTTTGATCAACAGCATTGATAACTTCTTGTTATTTTTCTAATATTTGTGTCGCTCATTATAAAAGTGGTGTAAATCCATTTTTTTAAAAAATGGATTTCTTTGCTTAATGGTATTATATTTGTTAATATCTTTCAATATAAAAGGGAATCTACTGCAAATACGAATTATATTTCCTATAGTTAATGTTTTTTGTTCTTAAAGTGATTTTATTATTTAACTATAAAAATTAAGTAAGTCACAAATCCGTTTAATAAAATAATTAATAAAATCTGTAAAGGTTATTATAATCTTGGACTTTTTACGAATAATAAAAAATATTAACCTAAAGCGCATTTATTTTGTTTTTTTGTCTATTCATCATTTCGCAAAAACCTTATTATCTCGAAATTCATTTGTATGGAGATAGTTCACTATTAAATTGAGCGACACATTTCTTGAATATGGTTGTTGTTTTTTTTCTGTATAGTAATGTAATAATATTAAAAGTATTACCGAAATAAAAAAAAACTTACACACCAAAGAAAAGCAAAGCATAAAACAAAACAAAGTAAAGGGTAAAAATACTTATACCTTACTCAGTTAAAATATTTATGATAGTTTTATAAAGGATTATTTTTTTTTTCATTTCATAGGAATTAATTTCTTTTTTAATTAGTAATTTAACTTAAGGTTTTTTAAGATTTAAAAGCACAAAATTATTCGTGTTTAAGAAAACAACTGGTTGAAGTATTTTTCGCCAGTGAAAAGAAGACTTTTGATGCCAATTTTTTTGAAGTTGAGACTTCGTAAGACGTTATGTAGCAAAACTCATGTACGCGAGCTTCCACAAGACTTGAAAAATTTCAAACTGAAATTGATGAACTTTTAATTCAAAAGTTTTATATAATTTTGCAATGCCTTTCAAGTGGTTTTAAGCTCAACTACGAAAAATTCAAAAGCTAATGTGAACGCGAAGATACAGCCCGATATTTCATTAGACTGTATCGTTGGTACTATATGAGTACAAGAGTGCATTAATGTGTATTTATTCACGGGCATTCAATTGCTTCTACTTGCCTTTTACCGATTGGTCAGTTAAGTGAAGAAACTTTAGAATCACGAAACAAAGATTTTAAAATTTTTAGATATTTTTAATACATATTTTTAATAGAATGATGATTTCGTCAGATCCTCTGTTATCAAGTCTCAGAACATTTTTGTTGGTAAGAAAGATTTTCATTCGATGCTTTTAATATGTTTGATGAGAAGAATATTACTTTTGCGAATGAACGAACAAAATTTTATTAAATATTAAATGTATTATTAATGTTAATTATGAGGATTATTACAAAATAATTTTTAAATATAAATTTTTGGTTCAAAAATTAAAAATTGTAGATACTAATAGTTTTAATATTTATTTAATTCTTTGTATATTTATTATTAACAACACATTCGTCTTTGAAAAAACTACATTATCACTGATAATAAACGTTAAATTAATGATTTTTTTGGTGTAAACACGTAAGTTTATCTTTAAACAGCCCTCCAAATTTTTCTTTTCATAATAAAAATTAAATTTGAACAAATTTTTACTCTTATACAAGGCTTTAAAACACAAAAAGCCACTTTAAACTTTTCAAAATAATTTATCGCACAAAACCACTGCTTTTGCCCCACTGTGCGACGGTGTTCAAGAGATGGGAACGCTCTGTTTTGAATTCTATCCAATAAATGGAGAGAAGATTGAGCAGCGCCTGCGCAAAGGTGTGAGTTATACTCGAGTTTTGGACGTATATACGCCTTATAAATGGTAGCCAGATCAGAAGGGGGGAAAAATTTCTTACATCGATATAGAAATACTAAGCATTTAGCAGCATTCTTAGCGGTCTCGAGTATGTGATCATTCCAACGAAGATCGTCATTAACACACATACCGAGTACTGAGAGGTCTTCGGTTTCTTCGATGCAAGTGCCATTCAGCGAATATGGCATTAGGGGAACACTTTGCTTCAACGACAATAGACAATTGAGTTTTAGTAGCATTAAGCTACACACGGTTTTTTTTACCCCATTTAACAATGCTGTAAAGATCGGAGTTTAATGAGCTTATCATACGATACCGTTGCAATTCCACTTCCGAAGCAGATGGACGTGAATTTGGGAACGAGTATGAAAAACTGAGAGTGGAGTCGTCGGCAAAACAGTGAAGTGGATTAGAAGTTTCAGACAAGAGATCATTTATAAAAATGAGGAAGAGAGTCGGATACAAAACGGAGCCCTGGGGAACACCAGCATTTATTTTTTTAAGATCAGACTTAAAACCGTCCAATACAACATGTATTTAACGATCTAGAAGGTAATTTCTAATCCAACGAATAAGGGTTACGTTGATGCCAAATGCACGCATTTTCGATAAGAGAGCCTGGTGCCAAACTCTATCAAATGCCTTAGAGATATCAAGCGCAATAAACTTACTTTCTCCAAAACAATGTAAAGATCTGTTACACTCTTCGGTGAGATATGCCATCAGATCACCAGTGGAACGATTGCTGCGAAAACCGTATTGCCGGTCATTAAGAAGCTTTCGATCTTCGAGATATTTCTTGCGCTGATGATTTATCAGCGATTCCATGACCTTGGAAAGAAGGGACGTAAGTGCGATTGGTCGATAGGACGAAGGGGAGGAAGGGTCACCTTTTTTAGGAACATGCTGGACAAATGCTGTTTTCCATCTTCTAGGGAAGATTCCAGAACAGCAGGAGCGATGGAAAAGCTTATGCAATTGTTTTGCCAGAGATGAAGAACACCTCTTCAGAAGAATGGGGGTATACCATCAGGACCAGCGGATTTGTTTATATCAAGATCTCGAAGGGCTCTTGCAACTGTACGAGTGCGGAAATATACCTGTCCCATTGAATGATTTACGTTCTCAAGTACAGGAGGGGCAATGTTGCTAATAGGCAACGTGGAGCTTGCAGCAAAATGAGCTGCAAGTACATTTGCCTTCTCTAAAGAGCCAGTTATCGGTTTGTCTTTGTAGATGAGCGTTGGAACCGAAGATGAAGTTGAATTTTTTATGTTCTTGACAAATGACCAGAAATTTCTACTGCCTTTGGGACATTGCAGGATTTTTTGCCCTAATTTCTGTTCATGTAAGAATTTGGTTCTCTTTATAACAGCGTTGCATTGGTTTCTGATTTGTTTAAACTTTTTTCCGATTTTCCTCAGTTGGGTTGGCTTTATAAGAGCGGAAACTTACTTCTCTCAACCTGATAGCTTCTGTACAGCTTGTATCGAACCAAGACTTTTCTTTAGACTTTATACTCTTAATTCTGTAAGGAATAAACGTACGCATTCCAAGAAAAATCACTTCTGTGATCATATCAGCACTGGCATCAACGTCACTATCGAGGAAACATAGTGACCAGTTAAAAGTTCTAAAAAAGTTATTCAGACCGTCCCAGTTGGCTTTCTCGTATTGCCAAACCGTCCTAGTTGGATGCTTCTCTTTAACTGGATGAATGGGACACGAGAAATTAGCTGATATTACACAATGGTCCGAAGTACCGAATGGAGATTTTACCGTTATGGTATACTTATCTTATCAGGGTGAGAAGTAAGAAACAAATCTAGAGTGTGAGCGTTTTGCCCAGCAACATCTAAACGGTGGGCTCATCTACCAGCTGAGTAAGGTGGTGCATCTCAGCAAAGATCTCAACATATCTTCCTTCGGGTGTTGTCTGTCCTGAATGGCGGAGCCAATTTGAATTGTGTACAATGAAGTCGCCCGCAATAACGACTTCAGTGTGAGGGTACAGGGAAACAATTCGGGAAATGGAATCAGACAGCGCATCAAACTTATTAAGAGTTGAATTGCTGTCCAGATTCGGAATCCTATAAATGAAACAATGATGGATGATGTGCTTGCGGACAGTAAATTTGAGCCACATGAAATTAAAGTTCGTATTAGAACAATGTCCGTATTGAGGAAGACTCTGGCAAGCAACATTATGTCTAACGTAGACTAAAAGGCCGTGATGGTGAAAGAGTAAAGGCATTAGGTTATAGCCAGGAAGGCGAAATTCTGAAAGATCAGTATTTGCACCAACCTGTGTTTTCACATAAGAAATAAGAGACTTATTGCAAGAAATTTAAGGAACCGCCAAAAGAATATTGTCATCATGTCGGACAGCCAAGCAGCACTTAAAACATTAGTTAGTTCACAACTGGTATTGGAGTGTGTGATGCAGGTTAAACAACTTTGGCATGTCACACTTTAATGGATACCGGGCACGTGGGTGTCATTGAAAATGATGAGGCAGACTCTAGCTCAAATAGGACCAATGACACGCCTAAAGGGACCTGAGCCCTATTATGACATAGGACGGAATGTGATTAAAAATAGAATCAAAACGGAAGACCAAGTCGTACGAACAAAATAATGGATAGAGCTACCGAAACTAAGACAGGCCAAAATGCTTCTTGAGAGCTTCAACCAAGAACGCTTTACATGGTGTATCGCTTTAAGTAGGAAAAATCTTAGACTTATCACGGTTTTCCTCACTGGTCACTATACAAACCGAGAAAAGTCACAGTATTGTTGGCCTGTTGGTGATAGCCATATGCAAATTCCACAATGCTCGCGATGAAACACCGAGCCATATATTAGGTAGATGAGATGCACTCGTGTATCAAAGACATATAGGTATCTAGGAAGTCAACAGATAGAAGGGAGTGAGTTACAATATATCAAAATGCTTCATGTACTCGTCTTTAAGTTTGTCAAAGTAGCAAGTTGTTGAATATAAAATTGATTATATACATATTCATATCAATTCATTAACTAATTGTGGCTTCAAACTTTTTCTCATCACTGTAATGTACATAATTTATTTAACGTAAAGTTCAACCTAACTGGATTACTATGTACTTTATTATAATCATTAGATCATACGATGTACTTAAAGTTTTAGTCTCTCATTAGGCACAGAATTAAACAGTTCACTTAAGATTAACTGACTTGTTTTATTTTTCCCTAACAAAGGTTATGGGCCCAGTCGCGCTTTTATAAAAGAATTATTTCTCAGTCAGTTTACCTTAATATATTTTATATATTTAATTTAAAAATGAGTTCGCTGTATCAAATCGAGAAACTTGATAACAAAAATTATGATGGTTGGAAAGTACAGATGAGAAGTGTTCTCGTGCATAGTGAGTTATGGCAGTATGTTAGTGGTGAAGAGAGGATTGCAGTTGGTGCTACTGAGACCGCAAAAGCAGCATGGCAAGCAAAAGACAGAAAGGCTCTTGCTACAATTTTGTTATGTGTTCAATTGTCACAATTAAATCACATAAAAAATTGCAATACTTCATTGGAAGCATGGACGAAGCTTGAGCAATTACATCAGCCTACTGGTCCAGCACGTAAGGTGACTTTATTTAAACAGTTGCTGGCAATGAAAATGAATGAAACTCAGGCAATCTCTGACCACCTAGACTCGTTTTTAAATGTAGCCGAAAAGTTAAGAGAGATAGATGTGGATGTCAAAGAGGAACTATTGACAATTATATTGCTATCGAGTCTACCGAAATCGTATGAGAATTTTGTGATAGCAATAGAGTCGAGAGACTCTCTACCATCAATCACTGCATTGAAAACTAAATTGATGGAAGAAGGGCAGAGAAGGATTATCGAAAAAAGGGAAGAGGAAGGTGAAACAGCTTTTTTAGCGAAAGCGAGAGTTAAACCTAATAAGTTCAACAGGAACACTTCTGATGAAAATCCACAAGCTGGTAGCAGTGGATTCAAGGGTAAATGCTATAAGTGTCACCGAAAAGGCCATTTTGCATCTCAATGCCGAGATCGTCCAAAATATAGTGGTTCTAAAGTGACGAGTTCATTTGCGATGTTAAATTCGGTTGGCAGTGACATTCTAGATCGAAACACGTGGGTTTTCGATAGTGGCTCAACGTCGCACATGTGCTGTGAAGAGAGTTATTTTATTAACCTTCAAGATCATGTAGAAAAAATCGAATTAGCTTCGAATAAATAAATTGTGTCGTCTGGCAAGGGAGAGGTTTTAATTGAAACGGAATACTCCAAGGTTAAACTCTGTGATGTGCTTTTCGTGCCTACGTTGAAAGCGAATTTTGTGTCTATAAGCAAGGCAGTGGAACATGGACATAGGGTTGAGTTTAATAACGAATTAGCTTCAGTTAGAGACAAAGGTGGCAATATAGTTGTACATGCGAAGAAAAAAAGGGATTTGTACATTTTGTATAGTGAACCAAAACAGAAAATAATGTTGGGTGTAGCGAAATCCTCTGATGGATGCTTTATGCAATGGCATATAAAATATAGTCATCTTAATGCAAAAGATATGGCTTTGATATGCAGAAAGGGGATGGTTCGTGGCTTGCATCTGGGGAAGTTTCCTGAAAAATTCAATTGTGTGACATGTTTGAAAGGTAAAATAACGAGACAAGCTTTTCCTACTGATCCAGCAAATCGTAGTGAATCTATTCTGGGGTTGATCCATAGTGATGTCTGTGGGCCGATGCGGGTTTCTTCACTGGGTGGTGCTCTTTACTTTGTCTCATTTATCGATGACAGAACACGTAAGATTTTTGTGCATTTCATGAAAACAAAGGGTGAAGTTTTCGAAGCGTTTAAGAGATTTAAGGCCCAGGTTGAACTTGAAACTGGACAAAAAGTAAAAATTCTTAGAAGCGATAATGGTCGGGAATATGTCAACAATGAATTTTCTAATTTTCTGGAAGCAAATGGTGTGGTGCGTCAGCTTTCGGTGGAGTATACACCACAACAAAATGGCGTGGCGGAGCGTGCGAATCGAACAATCGTGGAAATGGCACGATGCATGCTCCTGGACTCACAGCTTCCAGAAATGATGTGGGCCGAGGCAGTCAACACCGCTGTTTACCTAAGGAACAGATCTCCGACAAGTGCGTTAAACTCTGTAACACCATACGAAAGTTGGAGTGGACGAAAGCCAACTGTGAGACACCTACAACCATTTGGCTGCAAAGGAGTGATGCTCGATAAAAGGCCGTCGAAATCTAAGCTGAGAGCAAAGGGCATTGACTGTATAATGGTTGGATATTCATCCGAATCAAAAGCATACCGTGTCTTTGTGCCAGATCAGAGGAAGGTTCATAAAACTCGCGATGTGAAGTTCCTAAACATGCCAGGTAATACTAAGTTGATAGAAAATAACAACGAATATATCATTTTAGAAAACATGACAACAAATAAAGACGATAAACACGAAGAGAAACAGGCAAAAGATCATAAACGTGATGATGATGCTGATGATGAGGTGGTGGTTAGTGAGGCCAACTTGCGGAATAAACCTGAAATTTTCGATCTCACAAACGGAAGCGAAACATCAGATGAAGAATCTTATCAAGACCCAGAAGATGGAGGAGAAGTTGATAATCCAGGTACATCATCGAGCAAGTGGAGAGTCTTGCGATCTCAAAAGGATAACCCGGATGTAGTATTTAGCCGATTGAATTATATTGGCCAGAGCGATGTGATCCCGACGACGGTAAAAGATGCCTTGTGTTCGAAGGATGCTCAAAAATGGAAGGATGCAATGGAGGTTGAGTATCGAGCCCTAATGTCAAACAACACTTGGGATTTAGTTGAACTACCAGTGGACCGAAAACCAGTTCCTTCAAAGTGGGTCTTTAGCGTAAAGACAGATGTGGAAGGTAAAATAGAAAGGTATAAGGCACGTCTTGTAGCCAAAGGCTTTAGTCAGAAGCTAGGAATAGACTTTCACGAAACATTTTCACCCGTCACTCGTTATTCGACGATTCGATTAATTTTATCTTTATCAGTTCAGTATAGTCTTCATTTACACCAAATGGACGTAACCAGTGCCTACCTAAACGGGGAGTTGAAGGAAGAGGTTTTCATGTACCAGCCAGAGGGCTACGTTTCGACAAGTGAACCCGATCATGTTTGCAGACTGAGGAAGTCTCTGTATGGTCTGAGGCAGTCTGGTCGAGATTGGAATGCAAAGCTGGACGAGACTCTGAAAAGGCTGGGATTTATTCAAATTGAAGCTGATCGTTGCGTGTACACAATGAATAATAAAAGCAGTATTAATATTATCGCAGTTTACGTGGACGACATACTCCTTGCATGTTCCGATGAAGGGGAACTTATGTCAATTAAAACGAAAATAAAACAGGAATTTGATGTGGTGGACAAAGGGCAGGTTGGTGTTTTCTTGGGCATGGAGGTTAAGCAGAACCAGCAGAGAAACTATGTTAGCATAAGTCAAAAGAAGGCGATCTCATCATTGTTGGAGACTTACAAAATGGAAAACTGTAAAGGGCGGAGTACACCTTTAGAACCAGGTCAGAAATTTGTAAAATGTAAAACCTGCCAGAGATGTGAATTAGCAGACGTGAAGGAGTATCAAAGGCTGATTGGGTCGTTGATGTACATTGGGCATGCAACGCGACCAGACATTTTACATTCCGTTAATAAGCTGTCACAGTTTAATCAGAATCCGCATGAAGTTCATATGATGGCAGCTAAACATATTATCAGGTACTTAAAAAATACAATTAACTATAATTTGTCTTATCGCAAACTAGGCAAATTGCTTTGTGGGTATTCCGATGCCGACTGGGCATCAAACTTCGACAGACGCTCTTACACTGGCTATGTGTTCAAGCTCAGTGGTGGTTCAATCTCATGGTCAACGAAGAAGCAACCGACAGTGGCGCTGTCAAGTACGGAGGCAGAATACATGGCCTTAACTTCTGCAGCAAAAGAAGCGGTATACTTGCGTGCGCTGATTTCAGAGATGGGCTTTAAGAATATTGTAAGCAGTCCCACAACTATCTTCTGCGACAACCAAAGTGCGCAGCATCTTGTTAGAAATCCCGTATATCACGAACGCAGCAAACATATTGATATACGCTTTCACTATGTGAGGGAAATATACAAACGATCGGAGATAGATCTAGCCTATATACCTACTGAGGATATGACAGCAGACATTCTTACTAAGAATTTATTAAAATCAAAACATTTGAAAATAACAAGCTTATTAGGTCTTGAAAATTGTAATTGAAATTATATTTTGAATTAGTTAACGCATTGCGGGATAGTTTGTTGAATATAAAATTGATTATATACATATTCATATCAATTCATTAACTAATTGTGGCTTCAAACTTTTTCTCATCACTGTAATGTACATAATTTATTTAACGTAAAGTTCAACCTAACTGGATTACTATGTACTTTATTATAATCATTAGATCATACGATGTACTTAAAGTTTTAGTCTCTCATTAGGCACAGAATTAAACAGTTCACTTAAGATTAACTGACTTGTTTTATTTTTCCCTAACACAAGTCTGGAGTAAGAGCTGTAGTAATCAATTCTAGACGGGGGTACAGTAGATCTAAAAGTCCTTATACCGTAAAATTATTCGTTCATTCCTCACCGCCTCTGCCATTGAAATTCGCCAGTAGCTTCAAATCACAAGAGAAGTTAACATTGCCGAGCTTACGATAAGAAGATGCATGGAGGAAGCCAATTTAAAGGCTCCCAGGCCAGCACTCGGTTCAAAGCTGTTCAGACAACATCGAGTAGCCCGGCTTGAGTTGCTAGAAACCATGCAAATTGTACTCACAAAAAATGTGCCAGTTGTGATGTACTTTGTTGTCAAAGGCTGAGGTTTCGCTCGCCGGTGTCCAGGGTACTAACTAAAGTAAGTACAGAAGCTTTAGTTTAAAGGGTTTCTTTATTCACAAATCCAAATTATTAAAATAGTAAACATTTATTACATACAGAGGGTTACAATATTTATTTTACTATAATTCAATCTTGATTTTATTGATGGCTTGAGCTCCGTAGATGGTTTACTATTTGCAGCAGGTACTGGATACGATTTTCATGTAGTAGATCTGCAACTGGCTTCGTTAGGAGTTCAGGCTGTCTCGATTCTGACGGCCTACGCTATCTTTCAGCGGCTTTCGCTATCAACAGCTTTCGCGGGCTATCAACGGCTTTCGCCGGCTATCAACGGTTTTACACGGCTATCAACAGCTTTCGCTGGTTATCAACGGCTTTCGCCGGCTACCAACGGTTTTACCCGGCTATCAACAGAATCCCTTTATGTGTGCCGGATGGTCGACAATGCGTATGGAGAAGAAGAGAACGCTTTCCACTTATCACAACTTATGGCTTTTCAATAAGGCTCGATTGTAGTATGGGGAGGAATAAGTTCCGAAGGACGTTCGGAGTTGGTCCTCGTTAATAATCGATTATAGGCAACGCGATACGTTGAGGAGATCAGTGAGTAACACCTATTGCCCTATATGGGGTTCATCCGATACGAGAAGATAAAGAGAGATAAAGTGCTCATTCCACTTAACACAAACACTGGAGGAGCTCCGTACTACATTTGAGCTCCATTGACGGTAACGTGACGGTCATTGTCATCAACGAAAAAAACACGACCCAATAACACCACTGGCATGAAAACCACACCGTACAGTAATTTTTGTAGATGAAGTGGTATTTATTGAAACATATGAGGGTTAAACCTGGCCAGTAACGCGTATTCTGTTTGCTGACGAGGTCCTTTAGTCATTAGTCAAAAATGAGCTTAGGCGAATTACAACTCAAAATTAACGTAACAGCTCTTAAAGTTTCCGTCACTGACATGGGATTTCGGAAATATATTGTTTCTATGCTTTTCAAATCCAGAAATCTCACCATAACTTCAAAACTGTTGCTGTACAGGACCATGGTCCTGCCAGTACTCACATATGGATCCGAGACTTGGGTGCTTAGCAAAAGGCACTCCGACCTCTTAGCTGCGTTCGAGAGAAAAGTCTTAAGGAGAATTGTTGGCCCCATATGTGAGGAAGGACGATTCCGGAGACGGTACAATCATGAATTGTACGCAATCTACCTAGAAGCAGATATCGTGACAAAAATTAAGCTCGGTAGACTCCGGTGGGCAGGGCACCTAGCTCGCATGAGCGAAGAGGAACCTGCTCGGAAAGTTCTTTGTGGTACATTCTATGGTAGACGACAGCGTGGTAGACCATGCTTGCGCTGGAGAGATGGCGTAGACCAGGACGCCCGAAGCCTTGGGGTGCGCAACTGGATGGCGTCGGCTAGAGACCGGGATAGGTGGAGAGACTTGTTGAAAGAGGCCAGGACCGGAACCCGGTTGTCGAGCCGATGATGATGATGATGATTGTTTCTATGACGAAAATGTTGTTTTCATTAAATGTTTTGACATTGACAATTTGATCATTGATTTAAGGGTGCGTTCACAGTGGAAGTTCAAAGTTTTGAAATCGTAATTGAAAAACCATTTACAACAATTCTATATTGGACTTTAAGCAGAAAGGGAGAGCTGATACTGGACTGTTGAGAAAAATTTTTTTTTTTTGAAGTATATTTGGTCCTGTGTGCGAGCAGGGCGAATGGCGAAGATACAACCGAGAATTTTATAAGCTTTAACCAGACCTCGTTGCAGTGAAGAAAGCCAAAACACGTCGATTATATTGGCTAAAACCAAGAGTCTTCAAATCCTAGCCACCAAGTTCAAGACGACATGAAAGACCGAACCTCACGTTTAAAGACCTAGCCATTACAGATGCTAAAGCTGTTGGCCTAGAAGACTGGAAGCAGAGTGTTAAGGATTCCGATGAATGGGCACCCGCCCGTATATCAACTAGCTACCGCTCATGGACTGCAAAACGTGATCATATAAACATTAAAACTTAATTTTAGTAGACGAACTGTTTGAACCTCTAAAAAAAAAAATGAAAATATGTTGCCGTTAAGTCCGTTCTTTCTTTCTAAAAAAAAACCTGCAAAATGCCGAATCAGAAAATTAAGATGACCAGGAAACTTTGTGGCCATGTGAGTCCGGTCGTATGTGTAAGCACCGCAAGTATCTTGGAGGTTGCGGTAACAATGGCGCTATGCACCATAACCGCATCAACTTTGAAATTGCGGTTACTTCGGTAAGGTCTGTTGAAGTTATTACATATCAAATTAATACTTTTTAATTTGTAATATAAGCTTAAAGTGGGATCACTATTACGTTATACAATTTATTGTTTTTTGCTATAATGAATTATATGGAATTGAAATACAAACATACTCATATTTAGCTAATGCATATAATATGAAATCCAATGTAAATCAGTTGTCGTATTAAACTTATAAAGCTAACTTGAATTTGTTTCAATTTTTCCCAACAAAGGTTATGGGCCCAGATTCCCACACGTGATAAAGTCTTTAAAGTTTTTTTTTTTATATATATTTATATAATTTCTTTTTGATTCAATTTAACCTAACTGAGATGAGTTCTGGATCAGGGTTATATCAAATAGATAAATTGTGTGACGACAACTACGATGGTTGGTCCATACAAATGAGATCGATTCTCATTCATAGTGGGTTATGGCAATACGTTTCTGGTGAAATATTGGCGCCAGAGTCTACAGATGCCGCCGTAGAAGCATTGGAGTGGAAGAGGAAAGATGAGAAGGCTTTGGCCACCATAATTCTTTGCGTTAAGACCCCCAGATTTTGCACATTAAAAACTGCAAAACTTCATGTGATGCCTGGAATAAATTGATGGAAATTCACCGACCGAGTGGTCCAGCCAGAAAAGTATCCCTTTTCAAGCAACTACTGAATTTAAAGTTGTCTGAAAATGAGCCTCTTTCAAATCATTTATATAATTTTTTCAATGTGTCTGAAAAATTGATTGAAACTGATATTAAATTGCAGGATGAATTGTTGGCTATAATTCTGTTATCCAGTCTGCCAAAAAGCTATGAAAATTTCATCATCGCTATTGAGACAAGAGATAAATTACCATCAACAACTGTTCTAAAAACTAAGTTGATGGAGGAGTGGAAAAGGCGTGAAGGGGATGCTATTACTGTAGCAGAAAGTGTTATAAATGTGGCAAACGAGGCCACTATGCATCAGCCTGCCCAGCGACAAATGTTGCTGCAACAAGTTCCTCGCGAAACAAGTTGACAACATCTTTTGCGATGTTGAACACCGCACACTTAGCAACACTCGATAGAGACACATGGGTTCTTGACAGCGGCGCAACCTGTCATTTGTGTTGTGACAAATCTCTATTTACCGAACTCGAAGATCATAGAGAAAGAATTGAATTGGCAGCAGATAATTTCATTGAGTCGACAGCTATAGGAAAAGTTTTTATTGAAACATCGAAGTTTAATATTGTGCTTAAGGATGTTTTGTTCGTGCCAAATTTAAAAGCTAATTTTATATCGATGAGTAGAGCCACACAAAATAGGCATACGGTTGAATTCAATGACAAAACAGCTATCGTCCGAAATGAAAGTTCTGAAATCGTCATGAGTGCAGATAAAGTTGGGAATTTGTACTTGTTTAGACGAGATACGTCAAAATTATTCTATGTCGATAAGGGAAATGTAGATAAAGAGTTCGTAAAATGGCACGAGCGATATGGGCATTTAAATGCCAAAAGTTTAAGTTCACTATGTCATATGAATATGGTTAAAGGTTTGAACTTACCAAATGTGTTTGATGCTCTCGACTGTGAAGTTTGCCTGAAAGGCAAAATGTGCGCTTTACCTTTGCCTAAAAAATCCATTAACCAAAGTAAAGATGTGCTCGAAGTTGTGCACAGCGACATTTGTGGTCCAATGCGGACACAATCTGATGGGGGTTCTCGTTATTTTGCCTTATTTATTGACGATTATAGTAGAAAAATATTTGTTTATTTTTTGAAGCATAAAAGTGAAGTATTCAATGCGTTTAAATCCTTCAAGGCTTCGGCTGAACTAGAAACGTCAAAGAAAATCAAGGTCCTTCGAACTGACAACGGTGGGGAATATCTAAGCGGAGATTTCAATAGCTATTTGGAAGAAGCAGGCATAAAGCGGCAGTTGACAGTTCAATATACCCCACAACAAAACGGAGTGGCTGAACGGAGTAATAGGACTCTCGTTGAAATGGCAAGATGCATGTTATTAAATGCAGACCTTCCTAATTCACTTTGGGCAGAGGCAATAAACACGGCGGTTTATTTGCGTAATCGTTCGCCTACAAAAATTTTGAACGATAAAACCCCCTATGAGGCATGGAGTGGTCGAAAGCCAAATGTTTCGCATCTCAGAATATTCGGATGTAATGAAAAAGCACGTTGGTTATTCTGCACAGACTTCTTTATTACAAGTAAAAGTATAAAAGGTTAAGTATTCATATATATATATAATAGTATAGATTATAGGTATACATTCTGTTTAATCCATTAGTTGGTAATACTGACTGTATGTAGTTACATATTTGTTACACAGATGGCAATAATAATTAGGGTATTATGGGGTAATTTTGATATTAAATAACACCCCCACTATATCAAATTTTACAATTCAATAATACCTAGTTTTTCAATAAAGTTATAATGTTTTTGAGTGCATAAGCTTTTCGTTAGTAAATCAGCGGGCATATCATTTGTGGGCAAATAACTAATTTCAATGATTTTGTTTGCAATAATTTCTCTCACAAAATGATGTCTAACATCTATATGTTTAGATCTGTTATGAAAGATAGGATTTGCCGACAATTTCTGTGCGCTCTGATTATCATTATATAATTTCACAGTACATGGTTCTTGTTTAATTTCAATTAATAAATTTCTTAAATATATAGCTTCTTTAGAAGCTTCAGATATAGCCATATATTCGGCTTCGGTGCTCGATAAGGCAACTGTTTTTTGCTTTCTACTTTCCCACGAAATTGCAGAATTATTCAACTTAAAACAATAACCAGTATATGACTTCCTGTCTACTGTGTTGCTTGCCCAATCAGCATCAACAAATCCTTCTAAATCTGCATTTCCGTTTACATATTTTAATCCATAATTTTTAGTTTTTTGTAAGTATCTTAATATTCTTTTAGCATAATTCCAATGTATTTCTGTGAAACAATTATTAAATTGACTTAAAAAACTTACTGAAAATGCAATATCAGGTCTAGTCAAAACAGCTAAGTACATTAGGCTGCCAATGAGTTGTTGATATGGAAATTTAGATTCACATTTGTCTCCTTTAGATATATTCAATTTTGTCTCCATTGGAGTTAAAGCCATCTTGGAATCAGACATATTGAATTTACTCAACAACTCATGGACATACTGTTCCTGATCTAATGTTATAACACCTTGTTTTTTATCAATGTTTACTCTCATTCCTAGACATTGTTTTACTTGACCTAAGTCTTTAATGTTAAATTTTGAATTCAATATACTTTTTAAGTTATTAGTTTCACTTGAATCATTTGAAAAAATGAAAAAATCATCAACATATAATGCCACGATAGTTTTAAATTTTTTTTCAATTTTTGTAAATAAACATGGCTCTAATTTTGACTTTTTATAACCTAATGCTTCAAGATTCTCGTCAACCTTCTTATACCATGCTCTTGAGGACTGTTTTAGGCCATATATTGCCTTTTTCAATTTTAAAACTTTCTTACAATTTGAAACTTCAAGACCTTCTGGTTTGTACATATATACATCTTCCTCAAGAACACCATTTAAGAAAGCAGTTTTTACATCTAAATGTGTTATGTCAAAATCTAATTTAGTTGATAGAGCAAATAATAATCTTAATGTTGAATGTCGAACTACTGGCGAAAACGTCTCATCAAAATCAATACCTGGTTTTTGGGTATATCCCTTCGCCACCAATCTTGCTCTATAGCGAATCTGATTTTGGCAATCTACCTTCTTTTTGAAGACCCATTTACAATGAACAATTGTTGCACCTGCAGGTGCATAAACCAGCTCCCAAGCATCGTTTTGGTCGAAAGACATCAACTCGTCTTTCATCGCCTGCAACCAATTGTCTTTATCTGGTCCATTCATAGCTTCACTCAACGTTATACAGCCACTTAAGCCTGCAGGATTTGCAACACACATATTTGTATAACCGAATCGTTCAGGTTCGCGTTTCGGTCTTGTTGGTCGCTTTTCCTTTATAGTAGATGCAGGTTCCGGCATCTCCAAGGAATCTTCTGAATCGCTTACGTCATTCGGTGAATGTTGTGGCGTATTGAAATAATCAGCATCCTCTTGCTCTTCGTGTTGGAGTGATGTATCTTCAGGCTTGACATCAGAATTTTTAGTTTTCGGTTCTAAACCCCCCACTGAATCTGAATTCTCTTCTTTCTGGAACTCTTGGTCTTTAATGTATACGCTTGCAGTTTCTTCAACTTCAGCTTCCATAATAATAACATCTCGGCTTGTAGTCACTCTGTTGTTTTGTGGATTATATACTCTGTACCCTTTGACATTTTCTGAGTATCCAACAAGGATGTGCTTTTTGGATTTTTTGTCCCATTTAAGCCTCGTTTCTTTGGGAACATGTACCATCACACAGCTACCAAAAATCCTAAGGTTACTCACATCTGGTTTGCAACCAGTCCAAAGTTGAAACGGTGTCTTATCTTCTAGCCCAGATGAAATTGACCTGTTCCTTAAATACACTGACGTGTTGACAGCCTCCGCCCAAAATCTCTTCTCCAGATTGGCATCAAACAGCAAACATCTCGCCTTCTCTACGATGGTACGGTTTAGCCTTTCACAAAGACCATTTTGTTCTGGCGTATAAGGGTTGGTTTTCTGATGAATAATCCCTGTACTTCTGAAGAAAGCATCAAATTCTTTTCCACAGAATTCACCACCATTGTCCGTTCTGAATACCTTGATTCGTCTGTTCTTTTGGTTCTCAACCATAACTTTGAATTCTTTGAAGCAATTAAACACATCACTTTTTGATTTTAAAAAGTACACAAATGCCATTCGACTGTAATCATCTACAAGGAGCAGAAAATAGATGGATCCACTGATGGACTTTGTCTCCATTGGACCACACACATCTCCATGTATCACATCTAGTACGTCAGCACTTCTAGTACCAACATGAGAAAATGGCAACCTTGACTGCTTTCCCTCACAGCACACAGCACATGTCATCTTACTTATTTTAGCATTGCTCAAGTACGAAATACCTTCAACAGCCCCGCTCTGCATCTTCTTCATATCTACTGCGTTTATGTGTCCTAACCTTCTGTGCCACACTTCGGCAGAAGCCACAGCCGAAGTAAGCAAGCAATCATAAGTGCTCATATTTAATTTGTACACACCATTTGCTAAATTAGCTGAAGCAACAAGCTGATTTTTCTGGTTGTAAATATAACAAGCATCACATTGAAAATTTATTTTGTTTCCATTCTTTATCAGTTGACTAACTGATAACAGGTTTGTCGTAAGTGATGGAACACACAAAACGTCTCGCACAGTGATATCGTAAGAGCATTCATTGCCTACAGTGGTAATCTGGACATCTCCAGCACACAAGACTGGTACCTTTGATTCATTTGCAACGATTATCTCTCGCATCTGATTTTGATAACATGGATTTTTTATCCAATCTTTGTTTGCAGTCATGTGCACGCTGGCACCCGAGTCGATGTACCAATCGTGCTTACTAAATCTTCCATTTAGAAATACAGCACTAAACGCATTGGACTGTTTTCGTTTGCTTTCGGAGGAAGAAGAATTTGGGCATTGACTCTTAAAGTGCCCTGTTTGCTTGCACTTGTAGCATTTTATTGTTTTGACGTTGGAATTGCTAAAAGAGTCGTTCTTTCCAATCTTCTTGCCCTTCTGCCAGCTCCTACTCACAAACGCACCACCCTGAGACCCACCGCTTTCTGGCTCCATATCCAACAGCTTTGTTTTTATGGAATCCGTGGTGTATGTTGCTCCTGAGTGCTCTAGCGCCATAATCATTGGTGCAAATCGTTCTGGCAGGCCTGCTAACATCAATGCTGCTATCCACTCATCATTTATGTCAAACCCAGTGCCTCTTAATCTCTGTCCAGTCTCGATTATTTGTGTGACGTAGCTGGTCATAGAATCAGAGTTTTCCAGTCGAATTGAGATGAGATTTCGCAGCAAACTGATCCTCCGAGAAAAACCTGAGTCATCGAACATGGTTTTTAATTTGTTCCAGAGATCTATGGATTTAGTAGCATCTTTAATATGAACATATAATGAGGGATCAATTGTTAAAATTAATTTGGCCTTAGCTTTTACATCCTCAGCAATGACAACACTTTTTCCAACTGTAATGCAGTCTAGCATTCCCTCTAAGATGAGAAAATTCTGGGCAGCAAAAGCCCACTCATCGTAGTTCTCTCGTCCCTTTAGCTTAGGTACGTTTAATACGTAATTAGTAGCCATTCTTGTGCAACTCAACTTTTAATTTTTAATTTTATCAAAAAGAATTGGGTCTGGGCCCATAACCTAATGAAAAAGCACGTTGGTTATTCTGCACAGACTTCTTTATTACAAGTAAAAGTATAAAAGGTTAAGTATTCATATATATATATAATAGTATAGATTATAGGTATACATTCTGTTTAATCCATTAGTTGGTAATACTGACTGTATGTAGTTACATATTTGTTACACAGATGGCAATAATAATTAGGGTATTATGGGGTAATTTTGATATTAAATAACATTTATGTTGGACAAGCGTCCACTTAAGTCAAAATTTAAAGCTAGAGCTACAGAATGTTTTATGGTAGGCTACTCTGCTGAATCTAAGGCGTATCGTCTTTATGACCCAAAATCACATAAGATTTTCAAAAGTCGTGACGTTCGTTTTTTAGAACAGTTAAATAATGACTTATTCAAAGACGTCGATTTGATTTTCCAAAATGAACCAGATAAAACATCCACAAGTCCCCTTAAAGGAGATAAGATTAAATCTTCAAAATTGGATGGTGATTCCTTAGATGTGGACAAACCTCTAAGGGCGTTGCATAGCGTTGACGTTCATCAGCTCATTGCTAATGATGTACCTGTTGCGGATGAAGTGGAAAACGATTCATTTGAAGATGCCAATAGTAACAGTGATGACGTTAGAACAGATGAATCAGATCGAAGTGTGCTGTATGTAGGTGATGATGAAGTCTTTGTCGATCGTTCGAGCTATGAAAAACCAAGTGCTACTGTTGAAAAATTGGTGGAGCAGAATACAGAAAAAAGCAGTCAACCAAAAGAAAATACAAGAAAGTGGTGGTTACGCTCAAGTAAACGAAGATCTATATCTTCAAATTTCTTATTACAATCCGATGAGTTTCTTGTGAACCCAACAACAGTCGAAGAAGCTCTTAACCGAGAAGATCGAGAAGAGTGGGAAAAGGCAATGCAATCAGAGTACAGTACACTTTTGGATAACCATACCTGGGACTTAGTTGATTTACCAACAAATCGGAAGGCAATCAGATCAAAATGGGTATTCAATATCAAACGCAATAAAAATGGGAAAATAGAACGCTACAAGGCTCGGTTGGTGGCGAAAGGCTGCAGTCAAAAGCTTGGACTTGACTACCATGAGACGTTTTCACCTGTAGTACGCTATTCCTCAATAAGATTGTTGCTTGCTGTTGCTGTGGAATACGATTTGATTATACACCAGATGGATGTTGCGGCTGCATATTTGAATGGTGACCTTAAGGAAGATGTGTACATACTACAACCTGAGATGTTTGTTGATCCTGATAATTCGAAAAAAGTATGTAAACTAAGGAAGTCTTTATATGGACTAAAGCAGTCGGGAAGAGAGTGGAATGTGAAGTTGGATAAAGTTCTGAAAACTATTGGTTTCCAGCAATGCAAAGCCGATACGTGTGTGTATTTCATAAACCGAGGAGGCGTTATTATATTGATCGGCGTTTATGTGGACGACTTACTGATAGCATGTTCTAATCTTCGAAAATTAGAAGAAATAAAATTTCTTATCGGACAAGAATTCGAAGTGGTTGATAAAGGTCCTATTGATTACTTCCTGGGAATGGAGGTATCGAGAGATGTGAAAACAAACGGAATCAAATTATCGCAGCGTCAGTTTGTTCAAGATTTGCTTGAGAGTTATAAAATGGTGGAGACGAGGAAATGCAGTACCCCCTTAGAACCTGGATTTAAACTGAGGAAGTGCAGCGATTGTTCCAAGTGTCGTAAGGTGGATCCTAAGTTGTACCAGTCACTCATTGGTTCTCTGATGTACCTTGGCATATCAACTAGACCAGATATCGTGCATTCCATCAGCAAACTTGCGCAATTTAATATGGATCCTCACGCAGAGCATTTAGCTGCTGCTAAGCATGTTCTGAGGTACTTAGCTAACACTATAAATTTTAAAATATTTTTCAGAAAATCGAAAGAATGTTTGCACGCATATGCTGATGCAGATTGGGCTGGAAGCTTAGACGACCGGAAATCATACACCGGTGTTGTGTTCTTTCTTGGTGGTGGAGCAGTGTCTTGGGAGTCACGAAAACAACCGTCAGTGGCCCTAAGCAGTACAGAGGCCGAATATATGGCACTTTCGGCCGCATCAAAGGAAGCTGTATATTTACGGAACTTCATAAATGAGCTTGGTTTTTTCCAATCTTATTAAAGGACAAACTATTCTTAATGGAGATAATTTAAGTGCGCAACAATTAGTTAAAAACCCAATATATCACGCTAGAAGTAAGCATATTGATATTCGAGTTCATTATATACGTGAAGTTTATAACCAGAATATTATTAAACTTAATTATGTGCCAACTGGCGATATGGTTGCTGATATATTAACGAAAAATCTTAACAAGAATAAACATATGCAAAATTGTGAAAAATTAGGATTATTAGTTATTTAATTGTAAAGCATTTTAAATATCTATATTATAAAAAAGTATATATTTGAGGGATCGTGTTGAAGTTATTACATATCAAATTAATACTTTTTAATTTGTAATATAAGCTTAAAGTGGGATCACTATTACGTTATACAATTTATTGTTTTTTGCTATAATGAATTATATGGAATTGAAATACAAACATACTTATATTTAGCTAATGCATATAATATGAAATCCAATGTAAATCAGTTGTCGTATTAAACTTATAAAGCTAACTTAAATTTGTTTCAATTTTTCCCAACAAGGTCGGTATAAGAAACTTCCATTTGAGGAGACATCACAAATTTTGCCCATCAATCAATTTAGACAAATTATGGCTTCTTGATTATGCTAATAAGTTCGCCGAGCTCGTAAAGGAGAAGAGCGAGAAAGCCCCAGTTATTGAATCGGTTGAAATTCGGTTTCTAAAAGTTTTTGGGACGCAGTCATCTAGCGAACCGCTCTATCATTGTAAGGGCCAAGTAAGATATTAAGAAGACTGGCTGAGCTTGCTTGTTGCGTGCTTGATCTTAGGGTTAGTGAGGGGCAAAAGTATATTGAACATCCTAAATGTACAAAATGTGTAACATTTTCCAGTAAAATTGCGTAAGAAAAGAATTCAGAGTCACATATTAACATAGGGATTTAATATTTATTTCAAAGATATTTCCAAATTATGTGCAAGTAGGTAGGTAGGTAGGTTGGAGTGGCTGTCTAGTTGTTGTTGACTCACTTAGACCTCAAGGATCCGTTGTGATACCACTAAAGAAGTTACTCATGGGAGAGTAATGAATTTAAACAAACCATTCCGTGCTTTTAATAAAGTTAGAGAGACATTTTGTGTCGATTGTTGCCAGTTCACTGGTATTATCGAAGAAGGGATTACCGAGATAATTATTCCTTCTATTGGAGAGTGCTGGACATGTACATAGAAGGTGTTGGACTGTTTCCTCTTCCTCCTCGTCCATGCAGCTTCTACAGAAGTCATTTGTGTAGACTCCTAGCCTCAAAGCAAGTCTACCTATGAGGCAGTGTCCTGTTATAACTCCGATTGTAGAGCTTATATTTTGTCTGCTCAGGGAGATCAAGTCTTTTGACCGTTTTAGGTCTATGCTTGGCCATATTTGTTTAGTTGCCAGGCAGGTGGTACCCTGTGACCATCTAGCATTTGTTGATTCTAGAGCATATTGTTTGAGAAGATGTTTGCATGTAGCAAGTGGTGTTCCTATGTTATGTTTTTGTCTAACAGTCGGCAGAAGTGTTCCGTTTTTGGCGAGCTCATCGGCTTTGCAATTTCCCGGAATGTCTCTGTGGCCCAGCACCTAAATGAGGTGAATATTAAACTGTTCTGTCATCTCATTGAGAGATGATCGACAATCGTGGACTATTAGAGAGTTTGTGGAGACAGACGCGAGAGATTTGAGAGCGGCCTGGCTGTCCGAGAAGATTCGTATATCCTTGCAAGATATAACGTTTTCTTTGAGCCAGGATAGTGCCTCTTTAATCGCCATTACTTCTGGCTGGAATACACTACATTGATTGGGAAGTCTATATGAAAGACTGAGATTCAGTTGTTTTGAATAGATACCACTTCCAATGCCGTGATCGGTCTTTGAACCGTCTGTATAGAAGTGTACCGCATTGTCTTCCAGGGGTCTCTCTTCTTCCCAAGACGATCTTGAAGGGATGGAAACAAGGAAGCTGTTATCGAATACCATTTTTGGGGTGGTATAGTCTAAGCGATCTGGGATAGATCTGAAATTATCTAAGATGGTAGTATGACCAGTATTGTTACTGATCCATTGAGAGGTGGCTCTAAGCCTCACGCATGAGTTGGCTGCCACCATTTTGGAGAAGATGACAAGAGGTGTTAGGTTTAAAAGCACTTCCAGGGCTGCGGTTGGTGTTGAGCGAAGTGCTCCTGTGATGCACATACCTGCTGACCGCTGGACTTTGATGAGTTTATCTAGATTTACCATCTTGTCCAGTGCGGTCCATCATACGATAACTCCATAAATGAGTATCGGTCTGATTACCGAGGTGTATAGCCAGTGGGTTATTTTTGGGGAGAAGCCCCATTTTGATCCTATAGCCTTTTTACAAGTAAAGAGCGCTACGGTAGCCTTTTTTACTCTTTCATCAATATTTGCCTTCCAATTTAGTTTTTTGTATAAAATGAGGCCTAAATATTTGGCTTGGTCGGGAATGCTTAATGGTATTCCTTTAATCTTGGGTGGGTTAATCTGAGGAATTTTGTACCTTCTCGTAAAGAGTACTAAGCCACATTGCTTAGCCCACTTTGTTAGCCTATTTAAGGCATTTTGTAGGAGTTCTGAGAGAACTTGGGGATGTTTCCCAGATACAGATATTGCAACGTCATCAGCATAAGCAATCACCTTGAAACCCTCTGCTTCCATTGATGTTAGAAGTTCGTTTACTACCATGTTCCATAAGAGAGGCGAAAGGACCCCACCTTGGGGGGTACCTCGATTCACCGATCTGGTGGTAGTAAAACTTCTCATGCTGGAAGTTATTGTCCTGCTTTTGAGCATGAGACTTATAAGTGCAAGTATGTGTTGCGTCTTTTTTTTTATCTCTCAATAACTCTACTCGTATTGTTTTCGTAGACAAAAATAAAAGACTTTACTTTAAAGTCTTTCTTAGAACTTACACGAGCCTGTGCTACGCCATAGACGGGGTAAGTTGTAACAACGTGGTTGATTCAAAATGTGATATTTTGACTTGTTAATAAGTATCCTTTTTTTGTGGATTTTTCCAGTCCAAATATTGCTCTTTCATTTAAAAAGGGTTCGACTGACTTATGTATTTGCAAAACCTTAAGGAAAAAGTGTTACTTTTAGATCTCGTCCACCCTACATATCCATACTTAATACCATAGGTATCAACAAATGGCTCTCATACTCATACAATGCCTATACATTTTCACTATGGTAAAAAGAATGAAATCAAAACTACTTTTTGATGTGGTCATGTTCATATGGGGTTTGCATCTGAATAGCATTTTATATTGTTTCCCAACTTACATAGTCTGCACGTGTCGAAACCCTACCCTAGCATTAGTTTATATCTTCTCACATTCGATTTCCCAAAAATCTAAATAAAAGATAGAAAGTTTTTCATGAATCTTTTTTCTTCTGAAAGGAAACATATCGTCTTCTATGACCCTTAGGTTTGAAAGGACACTTAGTGCTACATATCCCACTCATACACTGATAAATTCTAGTTCATTGAATCTAATGTGCTTGTCCTCGGAGAAGATACGAATATTTAACGTACGTAAAATCATGTCAGAGAATACAAAAAAAAACCAGGCCATACTCTGTACAGGAAAAAAAAAGCACAGGACATCCTTAAATGTTTCCGGTTTGTCATGAATTTCCGTTTAAAGGAATTGGCAAGGAAAAATTCATTTATTATTCAGGGCACACACTACTGACAAGAACGAAGAAGAAAAGAAGCAGGGTGCCAAACGTTCACGACCCCTTTTCGTGTCGCTTAAGAAATTGGTTTGTTATCAAACAAGTCCTATCGTCATCAACACTGCCACTGATGGAACACCAGGACCGAAGAATTTGTAGGATTTAATTTTTTTTTTTAGCAGCCAGCTCTAAATTCTGCCTTTCAATTGAAATCCCTCAACATGCAAAAAATGAATCGGGCTGAATCGGGTTGGGTGCGAAGAAGTTTTCTGCAGTTATGCCTTACACCACAGAAGGACTCGATTTCAACTTTTCACTGATCTGGTCTGTGGAAACGGGGGAGGCAGGCGAAGCGTCGGCACTCGATAGAATCACCCCAATTTACTTGGCGCTAAAAGGGAGTCAAGGAAGTAGGCAAGTATATCTACTTCAGTTATGCTATAGGTCTAAGCTGACGCTGGAAATTCCATTTGTACGTGAAAAGGTAATCTGCGAACGAAATTCAATTTTATGACAACGTTGGCGACGTGGTAGATGAGGGCTGAGAATTGAATTGAGTATTTCTTGCATAGCATTTTGTGGTTTGTCGTTTGAAGATTTGGGATAACGCCTTCGTCTCTTTCCACGTTTAACAGGTGAGAAAGGAAAAGCAGGCATTTTTTTTTCGTATTTAGAATGGCAATTAATTTTAGCTTTTATGTTTTCCGAAAAAGGGAGTTTCTGTTGGGAAATAAGCTTAATGGGGTAAATGTGTGAACCAATTGTAGTGCTCCAATTTGTCATGAAAAGCAGAGTCGTGTCAAAGGAGGTAAGAGCGGAAGAAAAGGGGTTGTTACTTATGGTTATTAAACATATTACCATCGGCCATAATTTTTTGATTTTAAATTTAAGCAAATTATTAAATTAAACAATCTGTCCTTTCAAAACTAATCCCAATTTTCATTTCGCTTGTTGTACGAAAGATGGCGTTTGAATTTTCGTTATAGAATAAGTGCTGTTGATCTGATACAAGAAAGGAATCTTCTGTATCATAATGAGAAGGAAAAACAGAGAAGGCAAAATATTCCACATTCGAGTAGTGCGGCTAAAAAAAAGAACCTCTATATTTGAGAGCGCGTCCGAAGTGAGGCTCAAGGGTTAACTGATAAGCATTCATAGCTAGACGCGGATTACGGGAAAATTCTTTGAAGGCAGGAATGCATTCCAGTCCTGTTGATAGAAATAGCAATATAAGAATGAAAAACAGGAAATGTAATGACGCGACGTTCCTCAAAAGGAACAAAAGTTTTCTTAATGAATTCGTCTTCTATAAGATCAAGAGCTCAGTTCTGGATTCCGTTCAACAGATTCAAATTAGAAATAGGGTCACGCAAATAGGACAATTACACGAAAGTTTAAGGAAGACGTATTCAATATACAGGGTGATTTGCATAAGGTGTGACAAAAAGCTAGGGCGTGTAGGTTGGACTTAGACAAGAAAAAAATCGTACGGGAGGGGGGGGGTCTATTTCCCCCAGTTTAGGCGGCAGGGGCAATTTAAGAAAAAAATCACTTAAAACAGAAAAAAAATTATTAAAAAATAACGGTGATACCTACAGAGTAATGCTATAGCGTTTTAAAAAGCCAGAAATACATTCTTTAATTTCGTTTTTAAATAAAGTTGTTCGAGTGAATAGTTTTATTTTAGTTTTTACGTTTTTGGATTCTTAGGTGAATTTACGATTGAAAGGATTAACTTTCTTTTTACTATTTTTTTAATTATCGGTCTTATAAGCATATACAATAATGAGACAAAGTACTGGATTAATCGTATTTCACACATTTTTTCATTGAGAACACCTGCGTGAGAGCATTAGTTTAAAATTGACCTGCCACTTTTTTATTACGGTGGGGCCGACTTGGCGACGCGACGCGATCTGTTTTGTTGTACAAATTATTTCTAATTTGAATGTCAAGTCGTCAACATATCACGATGTCAAATTACTCTCGTGCCGAATTAACGGATATGCATTACTGCTACGGTATGGCTCATGGTCGAAGTCGTGAAGCGCAAAGACTCTACGCTGAAATGTATCCCAATAGGTGTCCCAGTTATACGATATTTTCAAGAATCCATCAACGTCTTCGAGAACACGGAGTACTGGATCACCGAGGGAGAGAAAGTTCATCTTCTGCATCAGTACACATTAGGGTGACCGCAACTCTCGAAGAATTTTTGTTTTTTGAATTCTTTTTGGGGAAACCCCATAAAATGATCAGCCTTTGCAGATTTTTAGGTAGCCAAAATTTCAGCTCGATTCGATAACGATAAAAGGTGCCGACTTACGCTCAAAGTTTCAAAAATCTCTGTTTTTTCGCTGTTTTGCGAAGAAAATTAGATCTAGCTCCCAAACAGCTGACCTTATTCTCACGATTTATGTTCTAAATTAAAGGTAGTACTTTTGTCAATGCTCAAAATAAATATCAAGAGTTAATTTAAGTAAAAATAATAAAATTTGGATAAAATTGATTGATGTTCTGTTTTTTTAAAAAAATTTGTTTTATTTTAGAGAACGAAACATATTACAGTTTTCTTGCACAAAAATACTAAAAAATCGTGTTTTACATTAATGATACATACTAAATGAAATAAATACTTAAAAAAAACAATCTAATCTAATCTACAGATTTACTTAAAGTGGTTTTTGAGACATCAGGATATAATTTTCGGCACTCGCTCACAACTTGAAGGACATATTGCTTTTGATCCTCATCTTTTGTTAACAGGTTATAAAAATCTTTAATAAATTTGACTCCCCTTTCTGCCATGTCATTTACCACCTTAAGTGATCTAATTTTTTTGAAACCGTCCATAAAATGCGGGTTTTCGGGCCAAAGATTTTAAGGTTCTTTAAAAAATCTACGTTTATTTTTAAACTTTAGAAAAAGTTCAATGTCTTTTTGTTGATTATGTTTTTTAACCCAGATGTTACAAATTGTTCAATTTGATTTTTCTGAAGCTTTGGATTAAAAATTCTGTTGTTTTTTACCTCGTTTCTGTCAAAAGTATGTTAGCTATTTCAGATTTTTCGCCTTCGGCTAAAGTTGGGTCAAAAAATGCCAGACCAACCAACTCTGAACTCAAATACCATAAATGGTTTGAAAATTTTGCAAGAGCTTTCACAGAAATATTTTTGTCTATTTTCTGGTACTCAATACAACTACGCAAGAGATCAAGATCTTGTTTATTAGCCATATAAGCCCTTGGGCATTAAACTAAGCTTTTCAGTAAATTTTAACAATGAAAACGCAGATATCACCCAGAGCATTTCGTTCTTCAATACTCATGCTAAACTGGTTTTGAAACATAAATATTTTTAAATAATATTTTTATCTTTTTAAGATAAGTACAGGAATACCATCAACACCAGCCTTTCATCTGATTTAAGACCTTGCAAGCCTTTTAAAACATCAAAAAAATCTATTTGTATTGATCCTACATCGACCTTCGGCGGATTTCCACAAGGGATGACAAGGTTAACCTGTGAGTTAGAATAGACAGATTCAAAGAACTTGGCAAAAAGTTCAAGTCTTATTTGCATCAGTAGATTCTTCACCTTTAAAATTCATAGAACTCGGAACCCTAAGCGATTTTCGTTTTGAATTAACAAAGGACCACAATCGTTTCGGGTCATCTTTTGAAGTGAAGCTCAACATGCATGACATAATTTATGTGCGAGAATTTACTGAGAACAGTGAATTTCTTACTAAGTTTAAAAAATTCTAATTTGTCATCCAAATTCTTTTATTTTTTAAACTTTGCATAGGATTTATTTTTTAGATTTTTTAAATTTGTCAACATTTTGCTATACCAAGGAGGCTTGGTAAATTCAAAGAAGCTCCTGTAGAAAAATGTTGGTCAAAATTGTTAGAGCCGTTAATGAGTCGAAATCAAAAACTCAGTTCTACGACAGGTACCGTTAACATTTTTTTTTCCCAAAATTTTGTATGACCATAATGTAGTAAGAGCCGTTTTCGAGATAAAAATTTCAATTTCTCCTCTAGTGAATTACCGAGTTGAAGAAAATAGTTCCAGTAGTTTAAGTTGTAGGTCGAGGTGGAGACATACATTATGTACAGACAAACGGAATTATTAATTAGTTACCGTTTGGAAGATTCTGCAACATGCATGAGGAAACGCCGGAATACATACTGGGAAAGTGTTATCCAATCATGCACCAGAGGAAAACCCATCTGGGACAGTACCAGTTGGAAGAGAGCAACCTACTCGTATCCTCTCTCAAAGTGCTCCAAATACTAAAATTCTTAAAATCAATAGGTTTGGATTAGGAACTGTAGGATGAGCCAGCTCATCATTTTTATAAGAGGGGGCACAATAGATCTACAGGTCGCAGTGCAATAACCCCCAATACAATTCATTCATTCATACCGTTTGAAAATACATCATGAAACGAATATGAGAAACTAAGGGTATTGCGATCAGCAAAACAATTTAATGGATTAGAATTTTCAGACAAAAGATAATTAATGAATGTGAGAAAAAGAGTCTTTAAAAGATATTAGAGCTGAACTACAGCTGAATATTTCTGAAAGAATAGTTCGCAGAAGACTTGTTGAAGGTAATTTGCACGGAAAGATCTCAAGATGAGTGCCTTTTCTTAGAAACAAAAACATTGCGTCTCGTTTGAAATTCGCTAACGATCATATCAATTGGACTGGGCAAGAAGGAGTTAAAAAGTGGAGAAATGTTTTGTGGACTGACGAAACGAGGATCAACTTGTTTGGAAGTGATGGCAGACAAACCGTTCGAAGGCCACCTTTTAAAGAACTCAGTCCACAATATACCCAGAAAACGGTTAAGCATGGAGGCGGTAGTATTCTTCTTTGGGGTTCTTTTTCTTGCTATGGCGTAGGCCCAATTCATCTGATAGAAGGCAAAATGGATCAGGTAATGTACGTTTACATCATGAAGAACACGATGCTGCCTTATGCTGAGGAAAATATGCCTCTCAGATGGGTCCTACAACAGGATAACGATCCGAAGCATTAATCCGAATTTGCTTAAACCTACTTCAAGGACCAAAAAATCAATGTTATGGAGTGACCTTTCCAATCGCCTGATTTAAAACCAATAAAACATTTGTGGGGTGATTTAAAGAGGGCGGTTGGGAAGCATTATACCAAGAACAAAGCCGAATTGTGGAGGATTGATCAACATGAGTGGTCCCAAATTTCAGTCGACAAATGCCGCCGATTAGTTGACTTAATGCCGAACAGGTGTCAAGCCGTAATTAAAAGTAAAAGTCGAGCAACAAAATATTAATATGTTTTTTAAATTCTGAATTGCTAAATATTTAATTTAAATTTTTTTAAAAAATTGTTTCTATTTTAATGTCCAAGAAACATGTTACTTTTTTTCATTTTTTTTTCTCTAAAAATTTTTATATTATATTATTATTATTTCTTTCAATAAATTAAGGTATACAAATCAAATACAAAAAATCTGAAGTCCAAATTTAAGATTGTTTTTCCTTTTTAGTTTATAAAAAATTGAATTCTTAAAACTTTTTTTAGTGTATCTATTTTAATGTCCATATCTGTATATCTTACTTTCTTCAAAACGATATAAAGATTTGTGTCACTGTTCGTTGAGTTATACCATCAGATTACCAGTGGACCTTTAGCTGCGAAAGCCATACTGCTCGTCATTAAGAAGCTTTCGTTCTTCAAGCTTTTTCTTGAGCTGATAATTTATAAGCGTTACCATGACCTTGGCAATAAGATAGTGGGTGCAATCGGACGATAGTAAAAGTTAACTTAGTGATCTGTCTATTAATTTAGTTTCTCCCAATGTGTATTTTATGTATACGACAACAATTTGTGAAAAAAAACCCAGCTCCCAGAGACTAAAAATAATAACTAGATGTTAAAAAATTGTTGAGTAGAATCATTGGGGAACCTTGAATAAGAAAAGCGTAGTATAACCAACCTTACGTAGAATAAGCAAAATATTTCTCGACTATTCGATTTCTAATTTTCTACTTTTTGACTTTGTTTATTATGATTTTGTTTGTAAATTTATTTTAAGAAGCCGAAGTGTAATTTATGGCTTTAATTTCAAAACTATGCAACAAAAATTACCCTCTAAATAGTTTTCTTTATTAGCAATCAAAATCATTAATTGCTCCGCCATCTGTGCGGATACCTACAGTGCCGGTAAAAAAATAGCACCACCGGTACAAGTTTCATTTTAACTTTTTTAAATTAGTAAATGGACACATATTTCCAGCCTCTACTGTATTTTGTTATTGCTTGAAGTGTTAACTCTCTGTATTGTGTATCTCTGGCACTTAAATGGTAACGGTTCTTTTTTACGAGGCCATATTGGGGAAAACCCTTTTTTATTGCGGTAAAAATAATAGCACTGATCGCAGTTTTCGCTAGAAAAAAAACATTTTTTGGTGACATATTTCAAGGTAAAGTAACCAAATGTTAAGATTTGTTAATTTTGAATAGGTTTCTTCATTTTAAACAAACAAAATTACAGTTTTTCAAAGACAATGGGCCGTGGAAAACACTGCACAAACGAAAAACGTGAAATTATTAAAAAAATGATTTCAGAAGGTAAAACTTACGGAGAAGTTCGACGTTTTGTTGGCTGTTCCAACAAAATGATTCGAAATTCAATAATATACGCACGCAAAACCGAAACTCGCGGGCGAAAACCAGTTTTGTCGAAAACTCTTGTCAGACGCCTAGTCCGAGAAAGCCAAAAAAATCCTTTCAAGCCTGCAACTGAGCTCAAAAAAGACCTGAATATTACAGCTTGCGTTGAAACCGTTCGCCACAGATTGAGAGAACATAATTTAACAGCGTGTAGTAACAGAAAAGGCCCTCTTTTAACTGCAAAAAAGCGTTTAATGTTTGCAAGACAGCATTTGAACAGGCCAGCAGCGAAATGGCGCAATGTTTTATGGACGGATGAGAGCAAAATCGTGTTGTTTGGCGGTGAAGGATCTCGCTCCTACGTAAGAAGACCTCCAAAAGCGGAATATAAACCCAAATACACAAATAAAGTGGTTAAGCACGGAGGTTCAAGCATAATGGTGTGGGCTTGTTTTTCCTACTATGGAGTTGGACCCATATACTGGATTAAACCCATCATGGATCAACACGTCTACGTGAATATTTTGGAAAATGTTATGCTACCCTATGCAGATGAAGAAATGCCGCTTTTGTGGGACTTCCAACAAGATAATGACCCCAAGCACACCAGTAAAAAGGCAAAAAAATGATTTGGAGATCATTCAATTAATGTAATGGAGTGGCCAGTGCAATCGCCTGACTTAAATCCCATCGAAAATCTGTGGGCCGACGCGACGTAAAGAAAGCAGTCTCAGATATTAAACCGACCACTAACGAAGCACTCTGGGCTGCAGTTAAGGCGTCCTGAGAGAATATTCCGGTTGAAAGGTGTCAAAATTTAGCTAATTCAATGACGAGACGTTGTGAAGCAGTAATAGCCAACAAAGGCTATGCAACGAAATATTAATTTTGTTGGACTACCTCTAAGGAATAAAATCATAGAAAAAGATTTTGGATTTTTACGATGATTTAGTTTTAAGTTGTACGATGAAGCAATGGTGCTATTATTTTTACCGCTTATTTGTTTGATTTGTTGGAGAAAATATAAGTTTTTTTCAAAAAGTTGATGAATAAAAATAAAAATTCTTTTTGAAATGTGTTGTTTTAACTTAATATAAACTTTTTGCATATTCAAAATTTCCCTCGATATATTGGCATACATTTTATTTTGCAACGAAATTTTTTTCTCGTAATGGTGCTATTTTTTTTACCGCAGCTGTATCTTCTTAATTTTGCCTTCAAATTGCAATAAACTTGTTTTAAGTACACAAGAGAGAATTTATAAACAAATATAACGAAAATAAACCACTGCAAAAGCTCTTAATGATAAAATAAATAATTAAATTCCTCTTAATTAATCGCCATTTAAACTCAATATACTTTAAATTGTTTTTCATGTTTGGATTTTTTTCTTAAATTTTTGTTAGCATAGCGGAAGACATCTATAAAAGTTACCTTAAGATATAAAACCTTACCTGTTTTTAATTTTGGAAATTTATCGAACAGAGCGACGGCGCCTAAAATCTGCTGTAGGTGTTGTTTGGGATGAGTTATAAGTCGTAAACAGCATCCAGCCAGTGGGTGGGTTATTGTTTGATTTGTATTATTTATTCATTCGAATTTACAACTCAAAATTTGTATATAGTCTTATTTACGAACACATCCATATACATATAATAGCGAGCGGTGAATCACAATTTTTAAACAAATTTCCATACAATTTTAAAACAAACCGCAATTGTATATCAACATAATATGCAGATTACAAAATTTAAACCGCCCACTGTTATAGTGAATTGACACAACGGGATATGATCGTAATCGACCGATGATGCCGCACCGCGTTGCCGCCGCGCCGACACCGCTTTACACAACAAATTAATTTGCTAGATTGAGTGGGAAAGGTAAACAACGATACTGTTGTTCGTTATTTTCATGCAAAACAGTGTTCCCACACCAATTATGTTAAATTAGAAAAAAAAATTGAAAAAAAGAAAAAGTTGAACAATTTTGATTGTGATAATTCATTTTAAGTCTATAGAACAAAACATTTATATTTTAAAAAGACATTTAAAATTTTTTTTTATTTTAAGTTTTCATTCTGAACTGTAGATTTTTAATTACAAGAAGATGCTAAGTTTCATTAAAATAGATTAAGGCGTTCTCCAGTAATTTTTAAAATGTTATATAATTATAGGATAGGTTAGTGTAACGTGGCTGTCAGCAGGAGAGCCGGCACGCTTATACCATGAGTTATTCCATCGTGAGGAATACCCCAGGGCGGTGTTCTGTCCCCTCTTCTAAGGTTTTTAATCATGAATAAAATTCTAGTCTAGTTGGAAATATGGCGTAAAGCCGGTTGCGTATGAAGATGAGACTTTGTACTACTAGTGTCAGGAAAATCCACCCCTGGGTTAAGTGAAATCATAGAAATAACTTTTAGGAACATTAGTAACTGGGCCACAAATTGTGGGCTAGGTGTTAACCAAAGCAAAACTGAAATGATGCTAGTTACTACCAAAACTAAAATACAGCCCTCAGCTCTACCACGACTAAAGGGCCAAACATTGGCCTTCTTACATTGCAAAATACCTAGGTGTTATTCTAGACCTTAAGTTGAACTGTAAACTGAATATTGAAGGAGTCCTACACAGCTGCTATCTACGATTGTAGTAAAACCTTTAGTAAAAAGTGGGGTCTTCAATCTAAGATGATTTTGTTGACATACACAGCCGTGGTGCGACCGAACCTCACGTATGATTTGGTGGCACATGCTCACCCAAGCACTTAACATCGTTAAACTGAAGGTATAAAGAACTTCTAGCTTTGGCACAGGAGCTCTAAGATCTTGCCCAACTGATGCTTTAAGCGTTTTTCTGTACCATCTACCGCTTGATTTACACATTAGGTATCTATTATATTGCAGTGCATTAAGATTAAAGGAATCGAACTCTTGGATTGTCAAACCTTATAGCCACAGCAATAATAAAGAGTGATATTCCAATAGAGATCTTTTCGACACCCACTGACGACTGCACCACTAAAATGAGCATCATTAAAGATTTAAAGGTTATGTTCACATCCAGAAGGGACTGGGATGATGACGTCGTGACGAAAGGGTTCGATACAACCACAATGTCACTCTTATCTGGGTTTCGGGTACTTGTGGCATTAAAGGGAATGAAAGGGCGGATGAGCTTGCCAGGCAAGGATCAGCCCTTCATAACTCACTTGCGAAAGAGTCAACATTCCGCAAGGGCAATATTTTCTCAACTTTTCCAACAGTAAGTGGAGCAGTTTAATTAAAGAATAGGGCCACCTTTAATAAATCTGGAACACTTGATCTGACATGCAGACCTAGGCAAGACATAGCCAGATTCGTAGCTACCTATAGCGGACACTGGCCAATAGAATAGCATCCAGCGAAGCTAAGCATTCCTAACAACACTCACTGTCATAGCTGTGGGGACCAGTGGGAAAAGGAAACAGTCCTCCTTTTCCTCTGCAAATGCCCTGCTCTGGCCGAATTTAGAGCACGATCTTTGGAAGGCAGTTTTTTGACAACATTGACGAACTTTCGGAAATAAGGATCAAAGACCTAATCTCTTTTCTCAACGCCACAGAATGGATCTATGACGAACTTTGGTTACTTCTGAGCCGTGCCCTCCGTTTGACTCCTTAGATCCCGATTTAGCGGACTGAAAGTTTTGACAGAGGTCTATGGTGCGGAGGGCCGGATGATTACTCAATCGTATTGGCTTCTGTTTCAGCACCAGTCAATGAACTTTCTGGCTTAACACAGTGTAGATGGTGTCGGAAGAGTGTATCAATAATGCAGAGTGAGTGATCCAAAATTCGCAAAAGCATCACACACAATGAGAGACATCAAACTGGATGACTCCGAGAGAATGTCAAAAATTTCCCATATCATTTCCATCCACAAGTCCATACGAGTTACAGTATCAAAATGGCTGATTGGGCCACAGGGCTAGACTCCCAGTGGTCGCCATTTCTACATACCTACCTAGTCCATTGTGGTACCTCATTGATTCTTGGAGACTTTCTCTCTAATCGGTCAATCAATTAGATCTCCGTATAAAGCGATCGATATTGTCTATATCAGTATAGTAGATATGTCCCAGATGGAGTCTACGTCTTTGGAATTAAGCAGGATTATGTTCAGAGCGATGTTAGGGATCTTCTTCGTCCATGCAGCTTTTGCAGAAATAGTTAAAATAAATTCCAAGCAGCGTTGCTTGCTTGCCTATCAAACAGTGTTCTGTTATAACACCTATTACGGAGCCTATGTCTGCCTAAAGACATTAAACCTTTGGAGCACTTCAGATCCAGCATTGGCCAAATCTGGTTTGTCGCCAAGCTGGTGGTGATATTGTTGCACCTAAGGTTTATTCTCTGTATATCATCTTGCTTTAGCATAAGTCTACATGCATCGATGGGAATACCTATATTTGCCTTATCTGGCAATAAAAGTATAATTGTTCCACTTTTGACGAATTCGACAGCCTTACAAATGCCCTGTGACCCGGCCGGCACCCAGCAGAGGCGATCGGCAGTTAAGGAATGTTATTGAGTTGGTAGAGACAGAATCAAGTGTGTTAATAGCTGCTTGACTGTTCGAGAAGATGCGGATATCTTTGATTGATATCAAGTTTTCCTAAAGCCAAGACAGGACTTCTTTAATCGCTAAGAGTTCCGCCTGGAATATGCTACAGTGATTGGGAAAATGAAAAGAGACTTAAATTTAGTCTGTCTAAGCTCCTTCAACCCCGTCATTAGACGAGGAAGCTGTTAGACGAATAACTGTGTTTGAAGCCCTTTGTTTGCCAAATATATATCGAGGAGTGTTATATGGAATAGAATGTCCAGTTCAGTGGAGGGAGTCGTACGAAATGCTCCGTCCATGCTGATCGACTCTGCTTAGTATCAAACAATTAGTGTTTTTGTCAAGAGTTGTCCGCCATACTGCCACGCCACAGTATGTTAGAATAGGTCTGATTTCTGAATTGTATAGCCAGTAGGTAATGCGGAGTTGGAGTTTTCATTTCTTCCCAATGGCCTTTTTGCATGAGAAGAATGTCACTGTGTTCTTCTTGGATAGTAGGTTACCAACTTAACTTCTTATCTAAAATAAGACCCAAGTATTTTGATTCATCGGAGAATGTTAGTGGTATGCCTTTAATTGAAAGGAGGTTTTTTTTATGGGGAACTTTATATTTTTTAGAGAAGAAGATAAGATCTGCTTTCTGACTAAGTCCACGCCGATCGGACCAGTTCGTTAACTTCTTTAAAGCAAATTGTAAGAGATCTTTTAGGGTGTTAGGATGCTTTCCTGATACGGAAATAGCAATATTATCCGCATAAGCAATCACTCTGAAACTCTGCACTTCCGGATATCTCAACAGCTCATTAGCTAGCAAGTTCTAAAGAAGGGGAGATAGAAAACCGCCTTGCGGTGGCCCTCTACTGACAGATATTCTTGCAGAAAAACCGCCCAACTTTGAATTAAAAACCCTACTAGTAAGCATTAGATTGATCAATTATACAAGCGAACATCAAGGAAGGCAAGCATACTATATTTTTAATGATGGATGGTTCTTAACTGTGTTTGAAAAGCTCTTTCCACTAATTTCCGTTTACAGTACGTGTGCTGGGCCGCAGACAAAAGTCTTGGCTCAATGCTTGTTCATAAATGGATATCAATCTTTCGCCACTCAAAAGTTTTTAGAATGAATGATGATATACTAAAATCTGAGATCGTTTTGTTCTACATGGAAACATATCCCCGCTTTGGGTTTAAATACAACTCTAACTTCTCTCCATGGCACCGGAATATGGACCAAATTCAGATAGCTATTACGGAGCATCTCTAGGATTGCCAGAATAATCTCACTAGTCTTTTGGAGTTCGGTTGGTATTACGCCCTCTGGTCCTGCTATGGTTTGAAGCGATTGATTGCCCACATTATTGGGAGCTTCTTGGGAAATGGGTACCTAGAAGCAGGTTGATCGATTCTTCGCCAAAACTGATCGATGAGCCAACAACATTTTTCAAGCAGCATCACCGGATTAATTGAGCGGAATTTTCTTAATCTAGATGTTTCGGAGGATTCTTCTATTCTATCACAGAATATTCTCCAGGAGGATCTTTCGGATATATGCACTTTTAAGGATTGCTCGTGAGATTCCCAGTCTATCGAATTTTTAGTGCTTTTTCCTCGATTGAACACCTTTCTACAGATTTTACTAATCGGGTCGAGCCCTCAGTTCCACCAGTGTAGCTTTCTTTTTCCCCTAACATGAGTAAGTGAACAGGAAATTGCAAGAGTTATTCATAGCTGTAGTGAGATCCTTGACTTTACTGTCAAGTTCGTTTATGTTAGAAAGAGGACTTAGAAGTTTAGGTTTGACTAGACTTTCAACTGTTTTCCTGTATTTGAGCTAGTCAGTTTTCCTGCTAGGAGATTCGTCATTTATCCTGAATTAGATGTATCTGTGGTCAGAGAAGGAAGATTTTCTCGATAATTTGGAATCTGTAAAGTGTATAAAAGATTCGAACATGTTTGCCTAATAAAATAAAGTTGATAAGCAAATAATGATATACAGTAGGTTGCCAAAATATTAGGGACATTGCTGATTTTTATCTAAAATTGGGTTCAAACCATCTCTTTGAACAAACTAATAAGTGATTTTCATTGCTATTGCATGTTGCTACTGGTATCGTTATTTTTTTTTCGACAAAAGTCCCAAAGAACCCGTGTGCCAGCTGTCAACTAGGTGAGGTTTCTTCTAAGTCAATTTTCATTATTATCGGTTTTGCGGTGTGGCAGTATCAACGGTTTTTAATAGCCTCTTTTCGTTTTTCACCAGATTTAAGGCTTAAATAATTTAAAGATAAAAGAAATCCTTCTTAAAATCATTAGTTTTGCTAAGTCTTAAATTTATGTTTTGTTAACAGTTTAAAGTGATAACCAGAAATGTGTTCCTTTTTACCATGGGCAAGGCTCGGCACACTTTTCCAAGAAAATTTAGAGACATTCAAATCTAATTATTGAACTCTACACATTTCCAAAGAGAAATAGCAACTTTAGCAGGTGTTCCCATATCTGTTATCAATCGCATTAAACTTAAAATTGACAAAAAATGTGGAAGCTGCTCGAATAGGCAAATGTAAAAAAAAAGGATCCCCACTCCTTGTACTGATAGGAAGGAAGATCAGGAACACTTGCCTTGAAAACGGAAAAAAGGGTAGGTACTACTCGGCTGACTACGATCTTTAACGAGGAGGGAAACAAATTTCTGAAAGGACAGTTCGAAGGCGGTTAGCCGAAGAGAATCTGAAGAGTCGTCGGCCTTCCAAAATAACCACTCCTCACCGAGACTATTAAGAAAAAACGACTCCAATGGGCCAGACAACACCGAAATTTGACGGTTTCTGACTGGAATCAATGCATATTGTCTTGTGGAGAAGGTCAAACACCCGGTTATTGTCAAAGGTACGATGGAAGATGGGAAGATGAGAAAAGATCAGTACAAGAGGCTACTTGAAACACGGCTAATACCACAGCTCAATTATTGGTTCCCAGTTGATGATGACTATATTTTTATGCACGATTCGGCATTGCTTTTTACTGCTCTTTTGGCTTCAAAAAACATTACTCTTTTGCCTTGGCCAGGGAATTCACCAGACGTGAACCCCATTGAAAACATGTGGGAGCTTACCCAGAGGGCGATTGCCAAGAATGTGAAAACAACCAAGGTCGAATTGATCGAAACGCTCATCAGGGAGTGGCATCAGAACTTCTAACTCCAGGAAAAAGCAAAGACGTGTACTTATAGAGAGTTTGTCCCGTCTTCGCTTAGAAACTCTGATCGCAGCAAAGGGTGGAAATAATTGTTACTGCTTTATAAAAAATAAATAAATATAATAAATTAAAGTATTAAGAAATAAGACACCTACAATAATTTATTTATTTGAAAAAAAAAAAAAACAGCAAAATTTGAAAATCCAAAATTCTGAGCACTGTCCCTCATAACATGGTCACCTACTGTACAGTCGTACAGAACTGATTAGATTTAAATTGCGAACATCTTTAAACAGCATACTTAAAATATTGCTAATTTTAAAGTTGTTTATTAACTCATTCTTTATTTAAAAAAAATCATTTTGAAACTAATATCGTGCCCAAGTTATTTTTTAATAAATTTCTACTGAACACACCTAAGCCAATGGCAGTCCGTGAAAAAAAAACAAAGCAAACATACCTATTTTGACGTTTGTATATGTCAAGTAGTCGTATGAAGTTAGAACAATACTAAAAAACCTATTTGCTGATTTTAACTAAAATAAAATATTGGAGAAAATATGATGCTTAACTCGTTTTAAATTGACAAAATCGTTGTTTTAACCAAGTTTTAGACTAAAACAGTTTTAACATCGTTAAAAATCAACTAAAATCATGCGCCAAATGGCTTTAATAGTACATAATAAACTTACGTCGTTTGCACTTTTAATATGGTAGATCAGTATGTACATATGTCAAATTTTTACAAAATTACAATTTCTTTTTTAATTGTTCTGTCAATGAGCCCGATTACATTAATCCTTATTTGACACATGCATCGAATGGAAAAATAAATTGAAGTGGGAACACTTTTTACTAACAAAAACGAAAACCGGATGCAATTGAAATCAAACAAAATGCAAGCAATACTGTTTAAACGAAAGCCATCTCCGACCAGATGCTCATTCAAAATAGACCCACACACTTTTATCCTTAAGGATGCAGCACCACGAAATTCCGGAAATTCTTAATCCCAAACACAAACAAACAAAACACGACAACGATATGCACACAAACTGTGAATCGCATTACACCAGCCAATACCGATGGGAAGAAAAACTTTCCGAAAAAAAAACAATTTTCACACCACCGATTAAGATGATAAATTTTCGAGTTACAACCGATGTAAGGGCAAGGGCACAAGGCACGAGGCACACCACACACTCACGCACAAACTGAGTAGATATAGTAAAAAGGTAGAAAATGATAATGGTAATCGACAGCGACAGCCGACGTGCTGGAGCTCTCAATTTGAATTAATTGAAAGATACATTTTGAGAATCCATGCAACCGTCCAAACAATAATACTCGCAGTCGCAGCAGCAGCCATCACCTCTTCCGCCTCCGTTTTTTTTTTTAGCTCTAATCTGACTGAGAGATATGATTTTTTGTTGTTCGTTCTGTTCCGATGTACATAGATATGCTGGAAACTTAGAATCATATGGACGTAGATAGCCCGTTGTAGTAACAAAGATGATGTATCTAGTTTCTACCACAATGTAGTATCTGTACCTGGCTGCATGCTGTGTGCTAGATTGGTCGAGGGGAACACAAATGCTGGGTTAAGATACTTACAAACAGTGACTATTGGAAATAAACAAACTCCTAGTTTTGTGGATAGAATTGTATGCTAATACCTAACAGGTGGATTTCTAATGAATTTTTGTTTTCATTCGATTCATTTTTTTACTTCAGGAAATATTCAAACCCGACATTTTAATCACGATGATATAGATGCAAAAAAGCTGGAAACCTAAGGCATGTTCCGTTAGTTTTTTGTTTACTTTTAACTCAGATATTTCAATTTTGTAGTTTAGTAGGTGCGTATGGGGATGGCGTTGACAGTTGATCTTGTTACCGTCACACTTAGATCAATGTACTAAGTCCGTTGTGATACCCTAGGGATTCTGGCTCGCATGTTATGAAAGCCGGTTAAGAGTGTTGATGAGTTTCAGCAAGCTATAGCCTGAAATGTCGGAGGGTACTCTTAAGTCATTATAGAAATGTCTGTTGTCACATAATCAGCTGGTTGAGGAGAGGTATGATCCTTTCTTTTACCTCCACGTGAGAAACATATCTCCACGAGACCCGTAGGAGGTAGGAGCATGTGGCTCCTTGCAACGTCTGGTAGATGAGTTTGATAGGTCAGTGTTTGGGATATATATCCGTCTGTTTGGTCAGTATTGCTGATTAAGTCGAAGAGACTGTTCCTTTCCTCAAGAGGATTTTACCAATATAAGGGAGAGGTGGCCCCATCATCTCACGACACTCGTGTTCTTCGGAGGAGTGACAATCACCACTTCTTTTGTTGCTGCTTCTACAAGAAATACGTGCGTCGTTCAGTCTTTTGCATTCTATCATTTTATTCCTGGACCCTTTTTATGTATGTATTTTGACTGTGTTTGGAGATGATTTCCAATCTCGAGGTCGGCTGGTTGATAGAGCTTAGGGATTTTCAAGCCATTTTGTAGCGCTAATAAATTTCAACTGGTTTTAGCTTGGAAAATGTCAGATAGTCGTTGAAGAAGTGTCTTCCTAGGCACCTGTTTCTTGGATGATATAGCGCAGGGCAGTGACACAGGTAGTGAGGAGTACCCTCATGTGTCTCCATGTCACCGCATCCTCTGAAAAGTCCTCCATACCGAGTTTCATATTTTTCTTGTTAGGTTGCGACCGGCGGTGATGCTCACAAGAAGAAAAAGAGGCCTTTTTCTTAGTTGGATGATAACGTCGGTCTTTTGGTTGGTAGAACTAGGCCATAGTTTTCTGGTTATAACACAGGTATCGAGGAAGCTCAATCTATTTTATGTTGTAAATAGAACTTTGCTCTCGATTACCTGTTTAAGATTACAGGATCAGACCTGAACTGTAGTGTCTGCCTGATTAAGATCAAGTGTTGATCCCATTCTTGATAGTTCATCAGAGCTTCCATTACCTGGGACATCACTGCGAAAAAGAACCGAATAGAGCCTTAATTTGTGCTGTGTACTAAGAACCCTTAGCTCTTCGCTACAGCAAGTCTCAAGCTTCGATTTTATTTCAGTGGCAGAAATCACTTTTATTACATGTGGTATTGCCATCATTTTCTAGCAGCTTTCGTAACTGCCCGGACCTCAGCTTGAATGAGCTGGCTAGAACAGGGGTTTCTGAAAAGAACCCTGCACCAACACCAGATTCCATCTTGGAGCCGTGGGTATATATTGCCATTGACTTACTAGATATGTACTGCTAGTAGTCAACTTCACGATGGTTCCACTTTTAAGCTTTCTTCCTAGTGACAATGCGCGATCAAAAGAAAAAAGGAACTAATTTTTCACTGGGGTTGAATTGTCAAAAATTAGTTCTTTTTTTTAAGTGACATCTTTTGATCGCACATTTTCGTTAGAGAAAACCTTAAAAGCGGGACCACTTTTTTTAGAATTTGTATGAAGAAAATGAGCGACTAGCAGTCCATATATAGTAAGTCAATTTATATTGCTATCATCGATTCGGAGGTTGATTTTCCAGTCCTCTCTACTAGAAAAGGCGGTCGTGAACGGTTTGTAAAAGTCTAAATGAGGTGTTACGTAATCAGTGCATACCGTATTTCTTGTGTATTTCTGTAGAATCTGCGGAAGACTTATGGCACTGTCTCTCAAATTAGATGAAAAAGTATAAAAATTGTGGATTCAAAATCTGACTATTTACCTTTCTTCAAATTTGAGACAATCTTAATTATAATGGTATAATGTCTTTTTATCTATGTTTTATAAAAGGGTGAGCCAATAAGTTCCTGAAAATAACAACAATTCTAGTCGCACCTCAAATGCATCCTTTTGTTTGTCAAGAAGCATTTTTTTTTTTTTGTAAATAACCGTAACCATAAAACAAATGTTAAAAAATATTTTTCTAAAATGTTTTATTTTTTTTTCTAATACGGCTCTTAGAGCTTTGATAAAATTTAACTGACCATTGAAACATTTATTCGAGTTTCAAATTTGTCACTATCGGCATAACAGAACTTAAGAAATTTTTTTATGTAGAAGCTTGTAAGAAGTTTGAAAAATATTGCATTTAAAAAAATTATTTCAGAATTTTTTACTTGCAATTTATAGGTACTATAGGACAAGTTCTACATTTAGAAAAAAAAAATCGAGCTCGAGATTTTGATCAAAGTTGACGAAGACGAACAAAGTGGGTCCGGCAATTCCGTCTGTCTCTCTGTATGTCTGTATGTCTGTACCTCGATCTACAGCCTATACAACTGGAGCTATTTTCTTCAAAATCGGTACTTAAGGGTCTTCGGTGATTCCCTAAAGGGGAAATTAAAATTTTGTTTGCTGCTCCAAAACTAACGGTGCCCCCCATACACTCGTAATGCAAAATTTTATTTATCTCGAAAACAGCTCTAATGATTTTGACAAACAAAAAATAGGTGTGCTGTTATGGACGTGGACTACATTTCGGTTAAAAAAAAAATCTGGAAAAAATGTTATCAACGGTACCTATCAAACAACGGTTTTATTTTATTTTCGAATTTCTCATCAACGGCTGTAACCATTTCTAACAAAATTTTAAGGCAGGAGCCCCCTAAAATTTTAAATAATATTGTATATAAAAATATTAGCAAAAATATTTTTTGGGTTTTTTTGAAAAGAATTGCAATTTTTTTTTTTTTTTTGAAAAATTAATATCTTCAAAACATGTGAATGACAATAATTTTTTGTAATTATTTCCCTAAATCCATACTACTAAATACTTAAATTGGCATTCCAAATTTTGTTCTTGAAAAATTTTAAAGAAATTTCTTATATGAAATATTACTTTAAAAATAAAACGATTTTTGAGCTTTGTTCGCATAAGTTCATAATTTTCTGGAAATCAGACGACAATTTTATGCATTCGAACATTTTTATCTTATTAAATCCGTGTTTTATATTTATAAAATGTATTTTAAACTCCAAAGTACTTTTACATAAGAGCAAGTTCGTGCGATCCAGTCGAACATTTTATTTCTTAGAAAATTCGATATATCAGAAACGGGATAATTTTTTGATTCAAATTAGCTTTTTTGGCCTTTATTTTTTTTCGTGCAATAAGTTCAAGTTGGCGTTCCAAAATATTTTTTTTTTTTTTAATTTTGTATATAAAAGTTTTTTTTTTTTTTTAAACCAACGATTTTTTTTTCTTGCATCCTGTTCTCTTCTTTTTTTGCAGAATTTAACATTAAAAAAAATGATGGCTTCGCGGAGTGTTTTTCGTGGAGTTCCATAGGAGAATTTTAGGAATAATGAACAAAGAACAATCCCTTGACATATTAAGCCATAATTTACCAACAGAAAGTTCGAAATTATTTTTTTTTGTTCAGCAAGATGGGGACCCAAAACACACCTCTAAGACTGTCAAGAAATGGGTCGTTAATCAGGAATTTTAGACGACTACATGGATTAATCCAATTGAGAATCTATGGTCTATTTTGAAGCGACGCACAGTGCGGTATTTTGATCAAAAACCTGGCCAAAAATATTTGGGCACATTTTTCACATCAAATAGGTACCAAATGACTAAAAAGTTATTTGGAAGGATAAATTTTCATTTTTTGGGTACAGTAAAACCCACTTAAGTGCTTACCCACTTACCTCGCGATTAGCCGAGAGAAAAAAAATTATTAAAAATCAAAGAAAGCACGTACAATACTCTGCTATAACTTTTTTTAAAGCTTATATTTCATTCTTTATTTTGTTTTTTGATGCAAGCTGTTTCATTAAATAGTTTTTGAGAAATTAAGTTTTAAAGATGAAATTTAGAAAAAAAAAATAGTTTTTTAATTGATTTTTTATAAAGTTTTGCAATTTTTAGGACATTTTTTATTTTAATTTTCAATGGCCTAATAAATTTGTATTCAAATGCTAAAAACCTTATTCCAATAAATATTATAGTTTCTAAAAAATTAGAAAAATACTGAAAGATACTTTTTTCCCAGAAAACCTCTTTTTTCGATTTTTTTATGAGTGGATTTACAACCGGAAATTTTCTTAATGCAGGTAGCCAATTTAAAATACCTGCGACCCTTTTAATCCAAAATTTGAGAAGGGGATTAGTTTTAGTTGCATATTTTATGATTATAGGTCAATTACTCAATAAAAAGATTAATCTTTTTTGTCTTATATGCAAGTAGGTAATAAAAAAAGACCTGGAATAATTGAATTTTCTAGTTTATATTTTATTATTTATTCATCATCATAAACATCATCATCACCATCATCATCATTATTACCATCATCATCATCATCATAATCATTGTTATTAACAGTCAAAAATTCGAGAGCCTCCTTTGAAAACGACTGTTTCTTGGGCTTACTTTTTGTCCTTAAACTACTGAGATAAGGGTCTGACTCCAATAGAAGCCGGTTAATCACATCCTCGTTGTCTGGAGAATTTTCGTGAAAATTTTTCTCTGTATTGGCGGAAATGCTTATTTCTAGCTTCCGCGGCTTCTTCGGACAACTGACCGATTGGCAACAATGCATGGGATATGACACTAGCAGAATGAATTAAAATCTTATGCACTGTTGGAGACATAGGCTGCCATGGATATAAGCTAACATAATGTTTAGCAGTATCCATCGTGAATTTTTCGAATTTTTTAAGATCTATCTCATAACCAGAGGATATCACTTCTAATATAGTTTTGAATTTGTTAATTAATGATAAATCCACGCCTGTAATGGAAGCTGCTTCTTCTTGGCTATTGAAAAATCTACGAGAGGTGTTGCCGTCATTGGTGTTGCCAAACCCAGCTTTTGGAATGTCCACCAGTAAGCCCAATTTGTCGTGGAACTCTTTTTGTATCTGTCTCTTGGCCGCTTGAATTTTTTCCCGGTCACTTTTATCTGTAACGCGTCCCTTATGCACGTCCGCTTTAAGTTTGTACGAAAGATGCACCAAAAATTCGAAAAACCTAATCCTGGCGTGTAGTATTGATAGCCCAAATCTGAAAGTCTCTGGATTCTCTGGTTCTGTAGAAGACAAGTCGTTGAAACTTTTTGAAGTTTTTCCGCATATGTAACAACGTAATGTAGATGAAGTATTCGTAGCTGCATTACACACCTTTCCATCGACCATTGTTGGAAGCAGTACTTGGTTGATTCTTATGTTGTCGCTTACTTTTGTTGCTTGAAGATTTTGGGCCTGGTTTTCAATGTATTCGATTTCTTCATTGGTTATGTCCTTATTTTCTTTTAAATAACGAATCCGTATTGGTCGGCACCACCTCGGTGATGAAGAGTGGATATTTTGCCATATAATTTCACTCCCAGACTTGAGACGAAGAGGCATAAGGGAACTCAAAAATATATTTGCATCACTGTTGTCGTCATCTTCAAATTTCTGCTTGTATTGGCTTTGAGTAGATCCATCGCATCCCCACTTATATATTAGCTCTAAATCGGTTTCCCTGTTATCCAAGCACTGTGAGAGTTCTGGTTCCAAATATTTACATAATCGCGATATTGTGTGATCCACTAAATCTTGGAGCTTCACTTCGGCAACTGTCTCACTGACGCTTTTTGGTGGATAACATTCTTGTTTAGCTTTATACAAGTAGGTGTAGCACGGATATATATCTTTGTTGGCTTGATGAATCACTTCGTATTGACTTACAGTTAAATTGGCATCGACGAATATCCTCAAGGCGTTTTCAGGTGTGTGTTTCTTCGTTTTCAGGGCTTTACTGCCAATCGCAGCTGCTTTTCGGAACTTCATAGCCCTGGTTGGAGTTTTTGTCACAGTTTGAATCACTTTGGCTACATCATTATTTCCCGTCGCTCTTTGACTCATCTGTGCTGCGTATGTCAGTTCATCAACAGACACATTCCTTCGAAGTTCCACTGTTTTTCGACGTTTTGTTCGGTCACTTGATTCCCCGAATTCTTTGCTTGGGCGACCTTTAGACCTTCCGGGAAGTATGCCAATAGGTAGTATTATTTCTTCGCTAAGCCACTCTTCATTCTTATCCAAGAAACGGCTTTCTATTCTGTGGCAGAGTTGCCATCTTCGTTTATAATTTGGTTTGAACGCCTTGATAATGTTGAGAAGTTCATCTTCTTTCTCTGGGGGACAATTTGTTATATCCATAAGTTTTGTATCCAAATCTTCAAGTTTTTCGTCAAAACACCTTTGTGAGCTTCCTTTTCCTAACTCGTGAAGCTGTTTTCTGGTCATAGCTAAGGTAGAATTAGAGTCATCTGGAATAATATAAAAATCTATTATTAAAGGTCGTTTTAAAGGTTTTTTTTTTCAAAGCCTCTGTTTTTTCTTAGGTGCAAACTTGTGCAAACTCTTGAAATGTAAGATTGTTCTACATATCCAGCAGTTTAATAAAATGTATGATAGACTATGTTGCGGCGTGTTGGCCTATTTCAAAAACACTAATGTTTGAAAAAAACAGCGAAAAAAGTGCAATTTTTTTAAGTGATTACTTCAACTCATCGATATGAAAAAGTTAAGATGGATATACAAATAAATTTTTGCTTAAAATACTATACATACCTTGATAAACGATATCCATATCAAATTTTTTCACTAAAATCACTTTTAAGACTGAAAAAAAACGCGCAAAAAATACACTTTTTTTTAAAAACCGCAAAAAAAATCGTGCTTACTCAACTAGTACTAGTTGCAACTGATGGTGTCGCGAACGGGGGTGACCAATTTATAGATAGACTTCACTAAACAGTAGCCTGGTTATCTACCTGTTATCGGACACAAGCTTAATCCTGGGAGGTAAAATTTTTTTTTTTGATTTATGGCCAGGTTTTTGATCAAAATACCGCACTGTGCGACGCGACGCGACGGTTAGGGCAATACGAAAATCATTTATGCAAAATCTGACCTTTGGGAAGATCGAAATATATACTAGAATGGACTCAAATTCTCGATCAATTTCTTCACAAGTAATAAAAACAAAGGATTATGGACTAAGTATTGGAACACAAAATTTATTCCGAAACGTTCAAAATTGGGCAAGTCCGAAAATATGTTGATTATTTTTTTTTTTCTTTCTTTTTTGGAGAATTTAGTATTTTTTGAAATTTTTATTGAAGAAAACAGATATACAAAATTAAAAAAATAAAAATCAAAGAGAGAGAGAGAGAGAGGAAAACGCTTAGTTTTAGTAAAATTTTCAAACGAGTTCAAACACTTGTCCACTTTTGCCCGTTACAAAACCGTTTTCCGGAAAGAGTTTTGGCAAAGGTTAGTATACAATAGGTACCTACTATTCAAACTATTTACGATCTTAAACATACAAAAATGGATAAAAATATGCTGTACCAGTTCTAGGAAATTGAAAATTAAATGCTTCTATGAGCGGTGCCATTAATAACCATTTTTTTCTGAAATTGTTCTCATCCATCTAGCTAGCTTTTACTAAACAATATTTTTTATTTTAATTTTTTTTTTAGAAAAATGTGGAAGAGATTTTAAAGACAAAAATATTTTTTTTTTTTTTTGAAATTTCGAACAATATTTGTAACGTTATTGTGTGTCTTGAAAAAAAGAAAATAAGTTTAGCCGGAAAAATTTAAAAATAATATCCACCAAGTTTAAGGAAAATCGTTCAAGTCGAATAGACTGACAGACAGAATAGCGAGATTTTGTTCGTCTTCCCTATCATTATAATGTCAATTCTGATCAAAATCAGACGGATATCAAACGGACAAGCACGCCATCTGATTACCAGTTTTTTTTTTTAATTATAAATATTGAGTTTGCCCATTTCTGTTTGAACACAAAAAAAAAAAAAAAAAAATAGAAGATGAAAATGTTCAAAAATACAAAATGTGAACAAAAGTCAAAAATATTAGAGTTAAACTAATGGGTGATTTTTTTGCATTTTGTTTTTGGCAACACTAGTTTTGACAGCTCATGCACGTTTCGTGTTTTGTGTCACTGTCAAACATCTCCAGTTTGGTCTATAATTTAACCATGGATCGATATACAAACGAACAACGCTTGCAAATTATTGAATTTTATTATCATTAATCGATCTACTGATGCGGCTATTCGGGCTATTGTGACTAAATTTCGCACCAAATTTACATTGTTGGACATTAAACCACAAACACGCTTACGTAAAGTGCGAACTGAGGAAAATATAGCAGCTGTATCGGCCAGTGTTATAGTGATGACCGTGGATTCGCAGCAATTGGACCTGTTACTCCACTACGTGGAAAATTTTGCGGAAGGATTTAGGTGTGAAGCCTTTCAAAATACAGCTGGTGCAAGAATTCAAGCCCAACGACCTACCTAACGAATTTATTTTTGGTGAATGGGCTCTTGAAAAGATGGCTGAAGATCCACTTTTTTATCGAAAAATTGTGTTCAGCGACGAAGCTCATTTCTGGTTGAATGGATACGTGAACAAGCAAAACTGCCGTATTTGAAGTGAAGAGCAGCCAGAAGCATTGCAAGAGCTATCAATGCATCCAGAAAAATTCTGTTTGGTGCGGATTATTGGCCGTATTTCTTCAAAGACGTTGCGAATCGCAACGTTACTGTGAATGCGCAAAATGGAAGAGCTTGACTGTGCTTTCAACAAGACGGTGCCACATGCCACACAGCACGCATAACAATGGACCAATTAAGGGGCGAGTTCGGTGAACAGTTTATTTCACGTTTGGGGCCGGTCAATTGGCCGCTTAGATCGTCTCTTGACTATTTCCTGTGGGGCTATGTTAAGGCTCATATCTATAGCGACAAGCCCGTTTTGATTGACGCACTGGAAGCTAACAAGGAACCATTTATTCGCGAGATACCGGCCGAAATGTAAGAAAGAGTATGCCAAAATTGGAGTAAGCGGATGGACCATTTAAGGCGCAGTCCCGGCCAACATTTACGTGAAATAATCTTCGAACATTAAATTTTATGCATTTTTCTGAATTGAACTTTTTTTTTTAATTTCCGATAGCTCTTAAAAAATCACTCGTTATTTCCTCATATTTTTCACCACGTAGAACAAAAAAATCAAATTTTTTAACATACTCTTCTTTAGTTTTGAAAAAGCACCCCTCATTACGGAAGTTAAATCTCCTTAAAACTTATAAGATGAAGAAAAGAAACTTACTAAAAAGATCATTTAATTTGTCCCTGTCTTTCAACAAGCGGTTAAATACGGAAAAACGAAAACCAATGGGTGCTTTTTTTTGTTTCTATTAGGGTGCATTTTTAAACAAAACAGCATTTTTGGAAAAATTCACCTTTTCCATTTCCAATCCTGCTTAATCACCTTATTCACTGGGATTCGATTATTGACGGAAATAAATTCCTTAAGTGACATTTTGATTTCGGTTTTATCCATGTTCCAAAAGATATAATGTTTCTACTTAATATTATGACATTTCCAAACGGGATGTTAGATATGCATAGGGTGATGTTAGGAGTCCGGTTCTTACGAATTCAATTTAATTCTTTCTTCTTTCCTCGAATATTTCTTTCATCAGAACTAATTATGTCGAATTGTATTTTTAGAATACAATTTTATTAAGGTAAAATGAATAAAAGTGTTATGGGTGCTACCGTGGTGTGGCACGTGACAGACTTGTATGCTTCCATTCTTAATGAAGCTTCAAAGTGAAAAATGCACAAATATCACGTTTTTCTGTTTATAATGATGTCGTAAATTAATATAAGTTTTAGTCGTTGTGGTTCTTGTGGGATTTTTTTATTGTTGTTGTTGTAGTTTTAATTAAAACATAACTTAAAGAAGGAATGATATGTGGTGATTTCTTTTTTGAATGAACATTGTATGTCTTATTTATAAATGTAGCTTAGCACAAGAAGATTTATTCAATTGGGAGGCTATATTTAACAAAGGGTTAAGTGAATCTTTAAAAATAAAATACATGACTGGGTCGGACAAACTTGCTTTTATGTTTTCGATACTTGGAACTTCAAAAATTTTCTTTACAAAAAGACGAGCGCAAGTTAGACATCTATAATTTTTTTGTCTGCCAGAGGCCATGTCCATTATATACGAGTACATACATACGATAGCTCATGATCCGGAGAGGCACCCCGATGAAAACTCACCCGTTGAGGATGATAACGTTTCAAGTTTTATTATAGACATTCCATCAGAAAATGGTTTTGGTGGAAACAGAAATACTCAGTGGAGTGATTAGGCGGGTAGACACAAAGTGTTCGAGTTTGTTGGGGAAAAAGGTATACAACTTGAAATCTCGCATCAAGCTTGACCAAATGACTTCTATTCATGTATTATGGACGAAGGGTTAACCGCTTTGCACAACAACAAAGTATCACACCTAAACAGAGATCCACACATGATCGTATGATCCAGTGGGTTCCAGATTCGGAAGAAATGAGTTGATGATGTGTGGATGGGACTGGTACGTCTTCGACGGATGGAAGAATACTGTAAAACAAATGGGATTTATAACATGGAGCTTACCTAGGTCAGATATGTCCAGAAATCGTTTCCAGGTGTTACTTTGTGTCACATTTTGAAAGTAACCAAAAAATCGGATTCGCAAAATTGAATGATTATCCTGGCGAAGATTTTGTTATTGATGAAAGCCTTGTGTTATGGAGAGACCGTCTTGTATTTAGGCAGTACATATCAATAAAACTCATCGTTATGGAGTAAAGATTTGCTTCACTGATGGATATACTTGGTCACTAAGGGTTTACACTAAAAAATTCGCGACCAATGGCGTCTCCATTGAGGAAGATGTCTTTATATTGACAACTTTTACCCAAGTTACGAATTTGTGCAGTCCTATAAACAAATGTGTAGGTACACTTAGAGCCAACAAACAAGATCTACCTATGGAAGTCTTTCTGGCAAAACTTAAAACTGGTAAAAATATTTCTGGAAAAGTTAATGACGGAATAGTCGTTTTAAAATGGAAAGATACCAAAGATTTCCGTCCACTTTCAACCAAACACGCAACCAGTTTTATGGGTTGTTTTGAGCCAGCGCACTGCATGCATTCCATAAGATGGGGCGTCCTGCCTTCCACAAGCTTTAATCTTCCTGAAGCTTCATAATAAAGACGGAATATTTGACGGAAAACCATTCAGCCTTAATATTCTAGCCTTAATATTCTAGCCTACATTTAAAGAAAATCTGGAATTGATTTGTCAGACCAGATGCGTTCCTATGCTACAACTCTTAGAAAAGGTGTCAAGTAGTACCGCAAACTAGGAATTGAGTTGTTGCGCCGCGAATGCTTCAACATAAAAGATAAGTAAAACAACACAACTGATCTTGTTGCAAAAGAATAGATAACTGGCTATGACATTTGAGAACCAAAGCACCTGTGGAACTATCAAATTTGACAGCCATGGCAGTCCATGTGAACACTTTTATAAAAAATGTTGGAACGCCAATTTTAAATTTTCAAAAATTTAGACTAGATCGCACGAACTTGCCCTTATGTAAAAGTAAAGGGTTTTGCAACAGGGACGCTACAAAAATAGAGCAAACGACGCCATATTTCTTGCCGCTCTTTTGACATTTCTCTTCAGTAAGGTTTGCCATTTCATGATGGAAAGATATACGAGCTAACAACGAGTCGAAATTATCAAAATTTACTACCGAAATTCGGAGTCAGTGGCCTCAACGTTAAGAGCGCTACGTCCAATTTATGGTCGTCATAATAGTCCTAGCAGATCAACAATTGAGCGTCTAGTGGAAAAATTTGAATCCACAGGCACAGTACAAAATGTTCCCGTGCCAATGAGACAAAGAAGTGCCCGTAGTGTCGAGAATATTGCTGCCGCTGAGGCTTCAGTTGCAGAAAGCCCAAATGTGTCTCTCACACGTCGTTCTCAAGCGTTGGGCATCTCTGTGACGTCGTTGTGGCGAATTTTGCGAAAAGATCTTGACCTACATCCTTACAATATTAAATTGACGCAAGAACTGAAGCCGCTTAACTACCAGAAGCGTCGTATATTCGTGAATTGGGCTGAGCACAACTTGAAAATGATTCGGATTTTCATCGAAAAATCATCTTCAGCGATGAGGCTCATTTCTGGCTGAATGGCTTCGTCAATAAACAAAATATGCGGTATTGGTCAAGCAGCAATCTACACGTACTCCATGAGTCATCATTGCATTCCGAAAAAATTACGGTTTGGTGTGGTTTATGGGCCGGCGGCGGCGTCATTGGGCCGTACTTCTTCCGTGATGATCAAGACCGGCACGTTACTGTGAATGGGGATCGCTACCGTTCAATGATAACCATCCCCAATTGGATGATATGGACTTGGAGGACATGTGGTTCCAACAGGACGGCGCACAGTGCGGCGACTAGTGGAAAAAAATAAAAAAAAAAATGTGCCAAAAATGTGAAGAAAGTATGCCAAATTCAAGGTAATAAGTCTGAATGAATGAATCGACAGTTTATTTATGATAAAGTTCAATTTTCTGTTATCAGAGATCGTCAGAAGATCAGCAAAATAACAAATAGTGATTTGTAGGATTTGTACTTACCGGTTGAAAGAGCGTTTACTGAAGAAAAGAAAAAAACATACGATATTTTTTTCGCTATCCTCACAATCAGGAGAGAAAATATAGTTATTCTAACTGCATATTTTTTTTTACATGTAAATTTAAATTTTTTTTTGATAGTCCAATTCAAAGCTTCTTTTTTCGTGTTAACCACTGACTTTGATAAGTCATATATTTTGCGTGGTGCCATATGGGAAAAAAGTGTTTTTATTTAAAGAAAGAAAACAATCATATCTTTTAAAAAAAGTAAGTTTTTTTTGCAACAACTTGCACTTTTTCTTGCAACAAGTGTTTGTTTACGAGCATTTTTTACAGAATGTGTTCAAACAGAGAGCTTTTTGATGTTTGGTTTTCCAACTCAACAGCCCCAGTACCTGGTGTATTGCAGCTTATGGATATAAAATTAAATATGCAATCAAATTTAGAAACTGAAGATCAGAAAATCTTAGCAAGACACGCATCAACAACTTGCTCAGAAATAAATAAACGTTGTCACTTCCATCGCTTATACACTCGAAGACTCGTATAGTGATCTTTTTTCGTAATTTTTTATTTTTCGGTTTTTCTTTTTGTTATTACTTTTTTTGAAGAATTATTTTTGTCAACAATAAAAGCATCCATTATATTTTGCAAGATCTTTTATGCGATATATTCTGTGGTCGTTGTGCTTTGAAAAAATGTATATTTTCCTACTAACCTTTAAAATATTACAACTTTTGTATATCGAATAATCATCAAATTTTTTAAATGTTTGGCTTCTAACTAATCATTTTACAATTGTAGGCGTGGCAGTGGGTGGATTTTTGTTCAAATAAATTTTTCTTATCAAAAACATTAAGTTTGTACATTTTTTCAATATCATACGAAAAATTAAAAAAAAATCAATTTTATAGCAAAAGTGGGCGTGTCAGTGGGCGAAATTTGCGCTATTTTAACTCATAATTTCTTCACCGACCAGAATATTAATAATTAAAATCACTATCGTACTAGAAGTTTTCATGTAACCAATTTATTACCAAAAATGGGCGTGGTAGGGGGCGTGAAAATTCCTCAAATTGAGTAAAATCCCCTATTTATTACATTTAGCAACCAATTTTTGATCACAGTTATCTTGATTTTGAAAAATAGATTTTTTTCCACTATCTGCATACAATCGACGCACTGTGCGGCGGCGCCACAAGCCACACAGCGAATGTCACAATCAATTTATTGGAAACCAAGTTTGGAGAACGTGTTATCTCACGAAATGGTCCAGTCGCTTGGCCGCCTCGGTCGTGCGATTTGACGCCGTAAGACTATTTGCTGTAGGGCTACGTCAAGTCTATGGTCTATGCCAACAAGCCAGCGACGATTGATGAACTTCGTACGAATATCGAACGCGAAATTGCAGCAGCATCGGCCGATTTATGCTTAAAAAAATCGTCGAAAATTGGGTTCAGCGTCTGGACTTCTGCAAGCGTGCCCCTGGTGGCCATGCAAAAGAAATCAAGTTCCATACATAATGGCATCGAACGTACTTTCACAGGAATAAAGAATTTCATTGATATTCAAAACCGTTTTTGTTTTATTAAAAAAAAACTTTTGTGGCGCTCTTATTAAAAAACCCGATACTTTGGAATTTAAAATACAGTTTATCAATAATATAAAACATGCATTTAATGAGATAAAAATGTTCAAATGCATGGAATTGCCGTCTGATTTCCGTAAAAGTATGAATTTATGCAAAAAAGTTTAAAAATCGTTTTATTATTAAAGTAATTTTTTATATAACGAATTTCTGTAAAAATTTTCGATAAAAAATCTTGGGATGCCAATTTTAAGTATTTAGTACATAGTATAGAATTTAAAAAATAATTTAAAAAAATAATTGTTCGCATGTTTTAAAGATATTGATTTTTCAAAAAAAACTTTTTTTTTTTTTTTCAAAAATCCCAAAAAATATTTTTTTTTAATATTTTTATATACAATATAATTTTAAACTTAAGGGCTCCTCATGAAAATTTTTGGTTAAAATCGTTAGAGCCGTTTTTGAGAAAGTCGAAAATCTAAAGATCCAGCCGTTTAGGCTGTACGGCGAGGTACTGACACTGAAACAAGTTTTTTGTGTACCAAATTTTCCTTTTAATTTTTATAAATAAAATTGATATGCAAATTAGTTCTATTTAATAAAATACATTTTAAAATGTAATTAAAAAATTTTATCGTGTATCCATTTTCAAGATATTGAATTTTCAAAAAAAAAATTATTATTATTTTAAAAATCCAAAACCTATTTTTTCAAAAAAATTTTAGATTATATTTTTTCAAATGCAAAGGAGCTCCTGCATAAAAATTTTTGGCTAAAATGGTTAGAGCCGTTGATGAGAAATTCGAAAATCAAAAAAACCGTTCTATGACAGGTACCGTTAAAAACATTTAGCCCCAAATATTTTGTTCACTAGAATGTAGTCCATGTCCATAAAATCACACCTAATTTTTTTTATCAAAATCGTTAGAGCCGTTTTCGATATAAATAAGAATATGCATTACGGGTGTATGGGGGTACCGTTAGTTTTAGAGCTAAGGAAAAATTCAATTTCGCCTCTACGGAATCACCGAAGAACCTTAAATACCGAGTTTGAAGAATATATCTCAAGTAGTTTAGGTTGTGGATCGAGGTACAGACATACAGACATACAGACGGAATTGTCGGACCCACTTTCTTCGTCTTCGCTATCATCGAAAAGTCAACTCGAGTTCGAAATTTTTTTCGAATTGGCCGCCAAGATCATGTGATTTGACACCGTTGGACTTCTTTCTTTGTGGTTATTTGAAAGAAAAGGTGTACGTCGTCGATAAGCCAGCAACAATTCAAGAACTAAAGGATGAGTTAATTCGGCACATTAACGGCATAGAACCTCAATTATGCCTCAGTGTCATCGAAAATTTAAACCCTCGGATGGAGGTGTGCCGCCGAGGTCGCGGCTTCCATTTGGCCTTAATTTTGTTCCATACATAATTGAACCATACCATATTATCATTATAAAAAGAAATGACAATAATTTCCTAAATAATTTGTGTTTTATTCAAAATCAATATCGGCCCTTAAAATTTAACAACCCTTTACCTATATCGCAAGTAAAAAAAAACCTTGGATTTAAAAATCCAAAAGTTTTGATACAAAGAGGTACATATGATTTTTTATCTTTTTAGAAGCTTTTGTTTAAAAATGTTGGTTCAAGTCAAAAACCAGCTCGAAAATGCTTGAAGAATTCAGTAAAAACCTGGTATCCTCTATTTTGAAAAAAAATTAATGAAAATACAGGATTTCGAGGTTTTCAAGTCGAACAGATGGTTCCAAAAATCCACGATAATATTAATCATGAGGACGGGAGGTCTCATATTGATATTCCAGCGAATGAGTTCACGAAGTAATTGAGTATGGCGCACTCTTACTTGTATTTAAACATCTTAAATTATAAAATTAACTTCACTTAATTTTTTTGTAACCAGAATGGGGCGTTAACGTTGTGGTAAATTTGTAAAAACTTCATTTGTATTAAGAAAATAGGTCTATCATAATTGACAAAAAAAAAAAAAAAAATGTAAGACTGGATCGCACGAACTTACTCTTGTGTAAAAGTACTTTGGAATTTAAAATACATTTTATAAATATTAAACATGGATTAAATGAGATAAAAATGTTCAAATGCATGGAATTGCCCTCTGATTTCTGGAAAAGTATGAACTTATGCACATAAAGCTTAAAAATCGTTTTATTATTAAAGTGATTATTTATATAACAAAAAGTATTTTAATTATTTAGTAGCATAGATTTTAGGAAATAATTTCAAAAAATGATCGTTCACACGTTTTAAAGATATTAAATTTTCAAAAAAAAAAAAAAAAAACTTGGATTTTTTTTTTTCAAAACCCAAAAAATATTTTTTCGAATATTTTTATATACATTATTTTAAACTTAAAAGGGCTGCTGCTTAAAAAATTTGATTAAGATCGTTAGAAGCGTTAATGAGATAGTTGAAAATCAAAAACAGGTACCGTTAATAACATTTTGTCCGATTTTTTTTGTACTAAATTGTTGTCCATGCCCATAATATGAAGCGCATTTGTTTTTTTTTTCTCAAAATCGTTAGAGCTGTTTAAGAGATAAATAAGATTATGCATTACGGGTGTATGGGGGTACCGTTAGTTTTGGAGGTAAAAAAAAAATTTCAATTTCCCCTATAAGGAATCACCGAAAACCCTTAAGTACCGAGTTTGAAGAAAATAGCTCCAGTGGTTTAGGCTGTATATCAAGGTACAGACATACAAACAGACAGATGGAATTGCCGGACCCGCTTATTAGTCTTCGATTTCATCGTAATGTTAACTTTGATCAAAATCTCGAGTTCGATTTTTTTTTCAAATGCAGAACTTGCCCTATAGTACCTGCATATGTACATCGCAAGTAAAAATGAGGAAATTGAAGACATGGAATTGGACGACCTCTGGCGGGCCATGCCACAATCGATCTTTTGCGCACCAAATTCCCAAATCGTGTTACCAGTCTGACCTCGGAGCTGCGATTTGACCCTTCTGGACTTTTTTTTTGTGAGCAATCGTGAAGGACCGATATTATGCCTACAATCCGAAAACGATTCAAGCCTTTAAGGCCAATATCACCCAAGCAATCCGTCACCTACAGCCCGAAACCATCAATAAGATCATGAAAAACTGGAGTGACAGAATGCACTACTGCGAAGCCAGCCAATGCAGCCACTTGAACTACGTTGTGTTCTATAATTAATGGGAATGTTTGATCTTACTAATAAAGCCAAAATACATGGAAACATTAAATTTTGTTAATTTTATAGCATTTTTAAAAACAAACATGTATTTGGCCCACGCTTTATAATGGCAAGTAAGTTCTTATCGAAATGTAGTAGAAGAATGTTGTAGTCTACGTTGCTTGGTATTGATTCGATGATTTCGTACATTCAATACGAAGAAACTTTTCTTACGAACGGCTGTGCTTGCAGGCGGTTGTTTGCTGGCAATATCGAGAGGTGTTAGATAGAACAGAATGTCAAGTGCGATGAAGGGAGCCGTGCAAAGTATTTCACCCATACATCTACAGCTGATTGTTGGACCTTGTTTTATTTGTTCACAGTTTGATGAAGGCAGTATAAGAGGCATACGCCCTTATTACGGTTGTCAAAGATCAATACGATATTTGATATTTATCAATAAAATTAATGAATCGGTATTATCGTTGTCAAAAATCAAAATTTTTGATGAATAGTGAACACTCTTGAAATGGTTCAATTGACAAAATTGTCAAAATATAATTTTGTTGTCAAATTCTTAGCCAACCAGAATCTCGTTGTTGATAAAAATTATTTTGTTCGGATCGTGTAAATTAATTACATAATTGTGTAATGTGTCTACGATAGAACTTTTTTTAGAAGATTATGAAAATACTTCGGAGAAAGCGAACATTCGAAGAAAATTACGCGATGCTTCGAGTCCACTGGATTTAGAAGAGCACATGTGATAATTCGATCTTTTTTAATTTTATTCAGACGATAACTAATTTGGAACGGTTTTAGATTCGTACAAAACTTTAGACTTTCCAAAGAAGCCTTCCTTAATATATTTATGGATATAAACGACAAATTGAAACCACTGAAAAGACAACAATCCATCCCGAACATAATTATACTTGCGGCTACCTCAAAATTCACTGCGCAAGGAAGCTACAAGTTGAGCCTTGGGAACGACTTTCTCTTTGGTATGGCACAACCCACAGTGTTGGTCATTTTGAAAGAAGATTTATTCGTTTTGGGCTCTCTTCCATCAGCTCGACCAATCTGGAGAGTTGTTTTCTGTTGCTGACAATTTTACTCTTAAGTAAAGAAAACAATAGAATATAAATAGCAATGTTTATTAAGCATACAAAATAATTACACTTCTAATAGAAATCACAGCAGAAGATAAAAATGTTAGCACAGATTGGCGGCAAATTATTTAGAAAATGTAAACGTTATCGTTGTTCACAATGGTTCAGAAATTAATCAAATGAAATTAATCAATGAATACCGATTTATTAATTAATTGATACATTTTATCAATTACCAATTTATTGATCTTTGACAAGCGTAATAAGGGCGATAACGATTTTCAAAAATTCAGGGTTGCCACCATCTGTTTCCATGGCCATGGACTTTATGAAAATTATGCTTCCAACTACTTCACCATGGTCAATTTGAAAATCCAAACCTGTCGCCTTATAAAGAAACGTCGGCTAGAGAAATACCTTCTAGAAAGTTAGGTCGTGACTCATTTGGAATAGTAAAAAATGAAATGAATATTTTTCACGTCTTCAAAAATCCGTTAATATATTCTACCGTAAGTTTTGGCGTCACCTTATGTAATTTCTTAACCTAGCATCAATTACGAAACTGTTAACCTACTCGTAGAACTTTTTTTCAAATTGTTTTTGCAACATGTTTAAGCTTCTTTAAAATTAACATAGTCCCCATTTTCAAAAGCTGTCATCTTCATCGTCGGCATCGTCGTCAACTGTTTTGCATTCACGCACGAATAGCTCAACAGTTGCCACTTGAAAAAGTTTTTTCTTTCTGCCTCTTGAGACTTATCTTTATCTTGGGTAAAAGACTCTTAACTCGTATGTATGTATATCAAACTTCGAGAACGAAGGTGTTTTGAAATTCCATTCCAGGTGAAGGAGTTTTCTTTTCTGGGTGAAGGAGTATACCATAATAATCTGTGATGTGCTGGAGGATGAGCCGTAGTTGCTATTCATCGATTTGTTGAATTAACTTGGAATTTCCCCGAGAACAAAGTTATTTTAAGAGGGTTTTTTGCCTTTCGGGTTCGAGTGTGATATTTCAATAAAAAAAAATAAAGATATACAAAACAAATAGGCAGCCATTTTTGTCAATTGAAATTCGAAATCCCAGGCATGGAATAAAGAAAAAAGATCCTACATCCTACTTGTTGGATTTGGAATTGATGTATTTTGCATTATTAAGCTACTCGTAATAAGGTTGTAAATCTGTGCTCGAATATGGTGTTTTCTGAATAAGGAACAAAACATTGATTGAATGATAACCGAATTAAGGCTTAAGAGGTGGATTCAGTAGTCTTAAAAATAATTTAATTCAATTCAATGTATAGAAAGGCTTTACGATTAAGAGTGGGGCTTGTAATTTGAGGAGTTGGTAAAATAATTCATCTACTACAATTTAAATTTTTAATTTTGGTGGAGGCGATACCCCCATTTATTAGGCTTAATACAAGCTTATTCTTAATCTATTCTTAATAGATCCTGAAAGTATAGTCGAAGAATAGAGAGAATCGTCACTTATTGCTCTAGGTCGGCCAAAGGGTTATTTCAAATGGCAAAACGTAGGAAACGAGGTTGAATGATCTTAGTTCTGTATACGTTGATAAGCGGTCCATATTTGACAGGCTAATTCGAGAAGGGTGTGAACAAGAATTATATACATATAAAGATTGGCTCAAGTAGGATCCAAAAGAATTCTCAGATGCAGAGTTTGCTTTAAAAATAATCTCATCAATATGTGTGGCAAAGTTAAGCTCCCTATCACATAAAACACCAAGATCACGAATTGACTCAGTGGTTGTTATGGTTTGACAATCTAGAGGGTAGAAACAGGAAGGAGATTGAATGCGTTTTCGTGAAAAATTGATTGAATGATATTGAAAAATATCTGAGACAACAACCTTCAGTCTGAGAACATCGTGCCACACATCTTTCCTATCCTTCTTTCTCTTCCTTAACTTCACGCCCGCGCTGTGTTCAAACATTTAAAGGGTAATCGAAATCCCTTGAGCGCGTGTAGATTATAAAAAAAAAAAAAAAAAAAAAAAAAAAAAAAAAAAAAATCAAGTTGAAGTAAAATAATTTGTCGAAAAAAATGGCCGTGAAAAACTTGGAATAAAGAATAAAAAGAAAATGCCACAATCACTTTTGTACAGTTATGATTTGACAATAAATCTGACAACCAAGATTCATTCTTGTCAGTCAGTTAACTAGAATAACACGTGGTGGCAGCGGTGCTTAGTTTTTTTTTTTTTTTTTAATGAAAAATAAACCAGTAATTGCTTCCCAATTTATTAATAATCATGATTAGTGATACACCGAGAGCAATACCGGCATTAGCAATTGGACAATTTCAGGTGCAGCGCCCGGATCTTTCACATTGTCAACACCTTCAGAGTGACCAAAGTGGAGGAAGCGATTCGAAAGATTCATGCGGGCATCTGGGTTGACCTGCAAAACAGAAGAAGAACAAGTCAACACCTTTATATACATCATGGGATGTCAGGCTGAAGACATTCTCCTCTCCTTTGGATTGAACGATTGTGATTCAAAGAAGTTTAAAGTGGTTATGGAGAGGTTCGAGGGCGCCATGTTCAATTCAAGGGAGCAGGAAGAAGGTGAGCCAGTGGATACGTTTATCACTTCGCTTTATGCATTAGCCGAACACTTCAATTTCGGTAGGCTACATGATGGACTTATCCGCGATCGCATTGTGGTTGGAGTACGAGACCGCAAGATGTCTGAAAAACTTCTCATGGACAATTCTCTAACCCTTGAGAAAGCGGTTTAACTGGCGAGACAAAGTGAAGCCGTCAAGCGGCAGCTGCGTGACCTGGCCGGAGACACTGAGGACAAAGCAGTGGATTTTGTCGCATCAAAATTCAAATACAACAACGATCGATATTCTAAAACAACTTGCAGTGGCAATAGACGTCAAGAGACTTGTGCGTGGCGATGCAGGTGGTGTGCAGGTAAGACAAAGCACAAAAAGGATGACTGCCCAGCTAGAAGCGAAACGTGTAACGACTGCAGCAAACGAAGTAATTTCACTCGTGCTTGTCTTGCGCCGAAAACAGTTAAGTAAGTTACAGCCAAACCGAGCAATCACTCGACTAAATTTCTCGGAGCTGTCTTAACGAATGATTCCTTCAGCGAGGCCAAGAACCGCAGCAAAAGGTGGTCAGCTGAAGTAGTTGTGAATGGAGTCATGATCAAAATTCTGCAACCATACTACGCAGTCAGAGATGACATTGCCAACGAAAACGGTTTGCTGATGCGTGGCTGCCGTCTCATTATACCTGCATCCATGCGGCAAGACATTCTCGGAAGACTTCATGCTGGCCATCAAGGAATCACGAAGTGTCGAGCCAGTGCACGCGAATCTGTGTGGTGGCCTGGCCTTTCAAATGACATTGCCGAGATGATTAGCAGATGTAGTGCTTGCATCCAAGAAACCAAAGGAGTTCGAGAAAAACTTATGCCATCGGACTTTCCAACACGTCCATGGCAAAAAGTAGCTATGGATCTCTTCAAATGTGAAGAGCGCTGGTACTTGATCATTTCTGATTTCTTTTCTAGGTTTTTCGAGGTTGTTTTACTCGAAAGATTGACGGCTCTTGTGGTCATTAACCATTGCAAATCGATTTTTGCTGGTGAGAAGTGATAATGGAACCCAATTTGAACCAGTTCACACTTCAGAGTTCTCCAAATTTGCAAGGGACTATGAATTTCGTCACATCCAGTCCCCACTTTCTACAAAGCAACGAGTTTATCGAGGCTCCAGTCAGGAGGCCGAACTGCAGAACAAGAAGAACGCTGATCCATACAAAACCCTTTTGAAATATCGCGGTAGCCTATTATGCAACGGTTACAGTCCGGCAGAACTTTTGATGGGTCGTCGAATCAGGTCAACCCTGCCCATGGTTCCACAAAGTTACGAGTCAAAAGCAGTCAATTACAAAGACTTAAAGAGAAAGGGGGATGATTTCTGACATACAAGATTCATTCTTGTCAGGCAGTTAACTAGAATAACACAAATAGAATAAACTTATGTGGAATTTTGTGCAAGCCCTAACTGAAATCGGTTGAGATAACGTCGACTTCCTTTCCATTTTCTAGGGCTGAGAGGCTTAATGATACGAATTCAACAAGGTTAGTCGTTGTAAACCTACCTTTGACAAAGTGTTGTTGTCAAGGGAAATGGAAGACTTACAATGAAAACTTAAAATTTCGTACAAATGCTTTCAAAGGTTCGATTCTCAGCCGCTGCAAATAAGTTTTTTTCAGGGGAGTACTGCCTCTTACGAGGAATTGGCAAATCCTTTAAGAGTACTTCTTGTCATGAAAACATGAAAAGTGCTGCTCATTAGCCGTTGCACGTACACAGGAATGGTTGAGTGTTGTAAGTCACTAGGTCCTGGTTCACTTCGATCTGTTGAAAAACCATATTTTTTTTTTAATATTACGGTAGTCGAAGTGGGCAACCCTTTTGAAGAGCAAAAAATTATTTGCTTTTTGAAGACTTCTGGTGGTATTGAACTGCTTCTTTTATTTTACCCAAATCTTGAGTTCCTTTCAGATCAACACAAACTTTAAATCTTCTCAGTACGTCGATGTGCAGTTGCGTTAATTGAAAAACCGAATGTCCGTCGTTCTCTAACTGAAGTGAATTGAAACCGAAAACTGTAATTCGGCGTACCATAGGCATCGACAGGAACGCAGAAGACCACATATTTATATTGAACAGGTAAATCCTAAAACAGATGTGCATCATGTTTTCACGCATCGATGCAAACAGCACTACACCTGGAAACATGTGACAAGCCTTAAAGTACCAATGCAATATTGATTTTTTCGACACATAATGTTATGACTCCCCTGATACTTGAGAGCATAACCGATTTAATAGGACGAATATTCTTTCGTACTGGTGCAATTACAAGAGTTCTTAAAGAGCTCTATATACACAAATCCGACGACCCGGGTAGTATCCATCCAATTGTTCTGAAAGGGTTTTCTTTAACCTTGTCCTACTCTACTTGTATCTTTCCGAGTAGATGGCAAACAGTATTGGTCCAGCCTATCCAAAAAAAGGCGAACCTGATTCCCCCTCTAACTATAGTCTAATTGTACTTGCGTCTTCTCTTTCCAAGATCATGTTAACGCTGATTAATCAATAGACTAACAGCCCGATTCTCCCCAAAGTCAGTGATGCCTCACAAGTCACAAGAAGAGGTGAAAATGATTTTGTGACTTTTTCGAATTCTGCCGCTCAGTCACAACTTGTGAGAGTCACAAAAACAATCGAAACTGTGATCTCCTTCAGAGCAGGTCACAACTCATAAATTTTCAAAGTTTCTTGGATTGACATTCAGTAAGAACATTTTCTAGATTTGTGAATAATTGTGAGAACATAAAAATAGAAGTGGACTTTGTTCTAGTGAATATTTTTGCTGATCTTTCCCACAAAAAAGAAAAGTAATATTATTACATAAACAAAAATTTCTTTAAGAAACTAATCGTATCAAAAAGTTTACAGCGTCGACGGCTTTAAGAACATTGAGAGATACAAATGATCCATTCGCTCTCCAAAACAATGCATTTATAAAGTTTTTTCACCTTCCGAAAACTTTATGCAGTCGCCACTATTGTTTTCTTCTGAAAATGTTATTTAATCATTTTATTGTTTAAAAATTATGTTACCTTGCATTTTGTAATTTCTTCGTTTTGAATAATCAGCTGTTCAAATAATGACACTTAAAAATCTTACCATGCTGTGGTGAGTTTTGTTGTGAGTTTTCTTGTGACGATTAGGGGGAGAATACCAAAATGTTATCGAATCACAACAATCCTTACAAGGAATAGTCACAAGAGCTTATGACTTGTGACTCCTCACAAGGGGGAGAATCGGGCTGTAAGAAAGACCTCGAAAAACTAAGGCTTCTCAATACCCGGCATTACAGCTTTCTTAGCAATAGGTCTTTACATCGTTTTGAAGAAAGTAAGATTATTGAGCTTGAATTCCCAATAGCATCTGATACCGAGTTTGGTATCAAGGTCTCTTATGTAAAATGTGTGCACTTGCTATTGCTGAATCTCTTCTCCGTTGTATTAGAAACTAGTTGAGTTGGCTGAAGTCTTAAATTCATAAAGTAAATGCTGGTGTGCCACAGGGCTCCGTTTTGTAACCAACTCTCTTTCTCATGTTAATCAATGATCTTCTGTACTTCTAATTCTTCTAACTTCCAATACAATAAACTGTTTTGTTGACGATGGTTTAGTTATTGCCCATCCAATAACCCAAATGAGTTTCTGAAAGGCACGACTTAAAATGATTTGTGATGATGAAACTATAACGGAAACATTAATGCATCTGTTGGAGTACCACCGCCCGCACCTTGTTGTTTTTATTAACAGTGTTCTAGTGAAATAGTCAGTTATATTCCTCATTTAAACCGATTCAACGGACCTATTCGCGCTTCAGGGAATGCCCATTAGTGTACCCTTGAGCCCAACTTCGGACGTATTGTTAAATTCAGAGATTCTTCCTTTAGTCACACTGCACGAATGTGGAATGCTTGACCCAGCTCATTACCCCCCTTCCATTGCAATATTCGGACATTAAAAATCAATTTGCATCGGCGTCTCCTTTTAAATCTTCTCCAACTTTCCTAAACGCTCGCACTGTGTTCAGTCATTTTTAGGGTAGTCATAATTCTTTTTGTGGGTGTAAAATTAAAAGAAAATCTTTCAATTTTCTTTTTAGAACTTGCATCAATGATTTCATTGAAATCCACTTATCTATTCTTCGTTCAACCCCTAAAGTCAAAAACAAACACCTACTTCTATGTTCTGAAATTTAATTTTCAACTCTTAAACTAAAAGCTTCCCCCAAAAACACAGCTTAGCGTTGTTTGTTTTTCACTGTCTCTTCATAATAATTCGCCCTAAGCCCTCAATAAGTAACTAAATCTACCCTGGGATTCATGGGGTAGTACTCTGAAGTAGAGAATTAAATTAATGCAAACTTTACCTTGCCATCAGTATCGGGTGCATGATATCTGACCTCTAGCGAGCCACCCAAAACAGCATACCAGAAACGTCCTTGTTCGCCAGCACGGAAAACTAAAATGAGTAAAAAAAATAAAAAGATACATGAAAAAAGGGTTGGAAAATAAACCGCGGTTGGAAATTTTTTGTATTACATCCTTTAAAAATACAAAAAATAATAAAACTGGAAGAGGATGTACCAACCAAAAATAATAATAATTTCATTCCGGTGAAGGCAAACTTCAAAAGGATATAAGAAGAAAACTAAAAGATGACACATGATGTCTCTCTGTGGGCCATGAAAGAAAAACTTTCTCATTAAATAATACTCACGAGTGACTCCCTTCTCCAGATCCTCATAGAATCCACACATTGCAAGTTGTTGTAGCGCTGATCCCGGGAGCCGACATAGTGGCTCGACGCGTCTCAAGCGGCAGGATATTAATTCTGCATCTCGTAAATTTCTATCACAAGGCCTGCAATAAGGGAATAGACAAGAAATAAAATTCAATTAGTTTGACGAAGAACATTTAGTGCAAGTATGAGTGTATATAGTATATTTAGGGATCAATATAAGCCAACTGCAGGATGTCGTTTCAAATAATAACAGATGGCGCCAGTTCATGTGAGTAAAACATATTTTGGCACTGTTGTGCATAGTTGGGCTCGACAGTGGAATTGAGGACTCCCAGTACCTCGGTGAAGAGTTAAAAATATTGATTTCTTGCCAGTTAGAACGTAATTATGAAATAATAATTGGAACACGATTTTACTGCGCTTGTTACCACAAATTATTTCCTGTCAGTCAAAATGCCAATTTGTAACAGAGGGAGACTCTAAGATATACAACATGTACTCGTATGAACGTTTCAAATCGATTTTTGGTCGAAGGAATTGGAAATATCGTTTTAGCTTGACATAGATATTAATAAGGTGTCATCTGTTTGAGAAGTATTGTATCATGCTTTAAAAGAAACCTAATGAGAAAAGACGGTTTTAAAACTTAGTTTTTACTTGAAAATAATTTAAAAGAAGTGTGAAATTGGTTCGGAATTGTTTCGCCTCGAGTGCTGAGAGTCTTCACAGTAAGGTACACTTCTACCGTACGCCCGAATAAGCTTTCAAGAACAGTTTCCACTCGAGTACCAAGTAGCTTCCTTTTACAAGCACTTGAAAGAAAAAATTAAAGAACCAGGTGCTTCACAGTCACTAAATATACAAGTAGGTTTTCAAGTTTTCATTTACGAGAAGGTACCAACTGATGGGGTTGTGGAATATAGACCACTAGGTGTGATATACCCATTTTGCTTCACATTTATTTTAAATGTATGGTGCCATGTGCAAACCATATTATAGCCCAGTTAATAAAGATTTTTTAAAAAATATAGTATATACAAATTAGAGGACACTACTGGTCGTAGAGAGCCTAAGCCTAGTGACTTACAAATTTCAACTATTCCATGAAGGTGACCCAGAATCTATTGCCGATTCTGATCGGCACTTCTTCGCAAGAGCAAGTTTAAAATATTGCAGTTTTAAAATAAGGATTTTCACAAGCAAGAAAAAAATCAGGTTTTGAAACTAAGCTTAGGATATTAGACTATTTTAGGGAAGGAACAATAATCAGAGTTATATGAAATAAAGCACAAAAACAAAAAGATATTTTATTTTGGCAGGTGGTAACCCTATTTTAAGAAGCTTTTTTCATTCATGATGCGAGACTTAAATATACCATGGTTCCAAAGCTGCTACTCACAGAGTGAGGGATAATTGATGGTGAGTGGGCAATGGCATCATAGAAATATCAGTAAATGTTTAAACAAAAAAATTGTAAACTTTGCTATCGAATAATCCTATTGAGCTAAGTACAGTCTACAAAGACTTAGAGAGACACTGCAGTTAACCATATTGTTTACTGGATCGATTACGAGTGGTTCCGATTTAATCTGTAATTTATTAAGAGAGAAGAATTGCGGATAAAACAAGATATGATAAGAGAATGAATTGAATGAAAGAGAGTTACATAAATAAATTGACTTAGTTTGTCTAGATAAAGGACTATTCAAATGAGAGCGACCAACGGTCGACGAATACAAAAACAAATGGGATTTAAAACATGTACACGAGTACGAATAAATTTTTTACAAAAACTTTACAAAAGGGTAGCAATCTAGTTTTATTTAATGTTAATTTATTAAAATTTGCGTTTTAATTGCTAAAATGAGAGAAATTTGAGAAAATAAATTGGTCGTCGCGAATTGCAATATGATTGCTCTCATGTAAATAGTCCTTAAAGGTGCGTGTCCATTTGAGAGTTCTTTCGCTAGTAAACTCTCGAGAGTTGCTCTCGGGTGCCTGTCCATTTGAGAGTAATTTTTTTGAGATTTTACTATCGCGAGTTTACTAGTTAAGTTTTGGGAGATGATTTTCTGAGAGTACTTTCATAACCGTGTCCACTTGATATATTTTTGCAAAACTATAATTTTGTCCGAACAAATAGAAACTCACGATGTACTGAATGGAAGCTGGCGTTTAGACAACAATTTCGAAAACTCATTTTCCGATCTTCAAAATGGAAGAAGGCACAACTATAATACTTCTCAAAAGGATTTCAGGGATGAATTCAAAAATTACCTTATGAGCCCATAAGGTGAAGTTCCTTGGCAGTACAGGCACATCACAGAAAATAATTAAGAAATCAAATACGTACCAGATTTGACTTAGTTGAAGCAGCCATTAAAAATGGAATAAAAACCTGCAAACCCCGAAAATATGGCCACCTAGTGCTATACTTCATCAGTTCCGGCTCCACTTTTCGTTTTTTATTTTTTTTTAATTCTTGTGACATCCGTTAATATTTTCATGATTATTAATTAAATGTACATAATAGATTCAACATGATTGACAAAAATTATTTTCTTTACCTGGTTTCGCAAATTATGAAGCTTTCTCTTGATTTCATTTTCATTAGTTCGTTGTCCCCTTCTGTTCAATGTTTTTACATGTCAACTCTCGGACAGCTAATCGCAAAATACGAACTATGTTGGAATTCTGCGAGCTCATCTCCGATAGTAATAAAAAAGTGTGTCCACTTGCGAGTAACTCTCAAAAAATTCGTATGTCGAGAGTGAAAAGTCAACTCTCCGCTAGCTTCTCTCAAGGCTGTGTCCACTTGAGAGTTTACTCTCAAGAGTGGCCTGATAGTTACTCTCAGTGTTTTTGCTCTCAAATGGACATGCACCTTAAGAGAGGTTGAGACTTCAGGAAGATCCCATGTTAAGAGAAGCATGAAATCTGGAGGAATACATAATTGAGTCTCTCATTTGAAGCGATCAGTTTTTTTACTTGCGACTTATAGGTAATAAGGCAAGTTATGCATTCGTAAAATCGAACTCGAGATTTTGATTAAAGTTGACATTACGATGATAGCGAAGACTAAAAAAGTGGGTCTCGCAATTCTGTCTGTCTGTCTGTCTGTCTGTCCGACTACAGCCTAAACGGCTCGGTCGATTTTCTTTAAACTTGGTAGATATCATTTTTAATTTTTCCCCCCGACACGATTTTTTCTTTTTTTTTAAGACCAAAAATAACGGTACCCGCCATACGAATTTTTTTCGAAATTTTATAAATATTTTTTTTTCTCAAAAACTGTTCGACAGATTTAAAAAATAAAAATACAAAAAAATTTCATTTAGTTAAAACCTAGGTAATAGTTTAAAAAAAAATCCCGAAAAATGGTTATTGAGGGTACCCCCCACGGAACCATTTTTTTTTTGTTTTTGATTTTCTTAAAAACGGTACAACCGATTTTGATCATTTTTTTTTCTAAAGCTCCATAAAAACGTAACAAGAATTGTGTACTCAATTTTTTTTGGATTAAAAAAAAAACTCAATTTTTTTTTTTCAAAACTCATTATTTCAAAAAAACCCCATGCTAAATTTATTTTAAACTTGATAAATAAAAATTTCCCAACATAATCTACAAAATGTGAGAAAAAAAAATTATATTTTACCTAAAAAGAAAGGTACCTACCATACAAATGCTAAAAAATTAAAAAAAATGGTTTTCAAAAATCGTATTTTTCCCGAAAACGGCGCCTATTTTTTTTTTTTTTTCAATTAATTTTTACGATCTTTAATTTAATAAAAAAAATTTTGAAATTAAGATATTACAGCTTGTACCTACCATAGAACCATTTTTCGAATTTTGAACTTCTCATTATCCACATAACGGATCTTAATAAAAAATTTTATAGAGAAGCTTCTAAAAAGTCTAAGACAGATTGCATTTCAAAGCTTTAAAATAATTTTTTTTTGAATTTTTGAAAAAAAAATCTATTTTTTCTTTTTTTGAAAATTCGATATCTCAGAAACAGCTCAGTATCTTTTTTGTAAATTTTATTTTTATTCGAACAATAATAAAAACTTTAAATTGGCGTACCAAGATTTTTTCTTAAAAATCTTTTAAAAAGTCGTGCATTGTATTTAATTATACTATGAGTAGTTTTCAGTTGGAGAGGCCGACGAAATGATGAGTATCTCATGTTTCCGACTGTGTATATATTTAGAATGGTGATAAAGTTTTTTTTTTTTTTTTTTGTTTTTTCAATCTAATATTTATAACTTATGAAATTCTATACAAAAAAGATTAAAGCAATTTTTTTAGTAGAAAAGAAAATAATGCACATGTTTTGGTGCAGCTCGTCATTATAAAATACTCGTAAATCTTTTGGGGGTAGGTGTTAGAGAAATGCAGCCATTTTGTAAAGGGTGGTGTTTTCGCCTTAGTAACTTCTTTCCTTCGAAATTCATTTTAGGAACAAAATTACCTGCAATGAATTTAGGAGAATAAGATTATCTTAAAAACGAGCTTATAAAGAAATTTGTAAGTTGATACGTTTCAAAGTTATAGCGGACCAAAGTCCACTTACATATCGTCGCCCTAGTGACACAAGAACGTAACTACATTTTTTACGATTTTGGACTGGGTATGTTACATTTCTTAAAATATAGCATTCTATACTGTGGCAGAAAATTGTACCTCTTAGTGAAGTAGCTTAGAAGTTACCACTTGCCGTATCAAATTTTTTTTCAAAATAATTCGAAGCAAACAAACGTATGCGGCGTTACGTTTCTATGACCCAAATTCTAGAAATTTGAATGAAGATACGTTTCTATAGAAATAAGCTTTAACCGTTTGACCTGCACGCGTACTTCAAATTCAACAACTAATTGTCATGTCATCAATTAAGATTTGATTAAGCTTTTGTTGGTATTGAAGTCGATACAGTTAACAGCGTTGATGAAGAGAACGATGCTACACCAGAAAGAAAGCGAAAGCTTGATCCCAAACCGTGGAAAAATAATATTCGAAAGGCTTTATTTCAATCGGGTAAGAAGTCATATGTGTCAATCCGTTGGAAAAGAGTCAAAGCGCAAAGTGTACAACCCAAATACTGTTCAAAATGCCCCAGAAAGTGTAACACTTATTTTGACGAAGAGGCAAGGCATTATTCGCATACAACTTTCTGAGAAAAGCTAAGAGACACCAAAAAAAACAGATACAATATCTTACTTCATTGATCGAAGAAATACAAAAAAGTCAGTTAGAATTCCAGCTCAACATTCACGACGACGACGTTCGAACACAAAGTTGTTTTTCCTAATTAAAAATGGTCTACAAATTCAAAGATTTTTCAACGTTACATTCAACGTTTCTGAAAAAATTTTGAGAAATATAGTAAGAAATAAATTAGATTGTAACTAGGTCACACGACTGGGTAGTACGACTGGGTCGTGTCTAGGTCGTACAACTGGGTCGTACGACTGGATCATACAACTGGGTCGTACAACTGGGCCGTAGAACTGGGTCGTCGGTGTGTGTGTGCGTGTGTCGTACGACTAGGTCGCACGACTACGTCGTACTGGGTCGTACGACTGGGTCGTGCGACTGGGTCGTGCGACTGGGTCGTATAACTGGGTCGTACGACTGGGTCGTACGAATGGGTCGTACGAATGGGGGTACGAATTGGGTTTGCAGTTCTCTGCTCTATCGTGACTATGTACTACATACTTTGCGATCAATTTAACGCCAAAGGATCGTTTTCAAATCCACCATCTAATACGTGAGCTACTCGTACACAAGTAAGAAGAATTTCGGCTGATGAAAGAATACTGAACAACTGTTACAACTGATCCATCAATCAGCATCTCCGACGGTTAGCTTTTCAGTTCAGTGTTTCCAGACATAAAATTTTTAATGTATTGCATGGAAAAAATCTTTACCCAGAACAGAACTGTTTCTCAATTATTTAGAAAAGAGGCTTGATTTTTCTAACTGATTGCTGAAGCGTAGCTTGAAAACTTGAATGACAACGAGTTTATTGGTAGAATTCTTTGGACGGACGAATTTCAATTTACAAGAAATGGGATCACAATTTTTCAAAACCTTCATACATGAGCTGCGGAGAATCCACACAAATGAATACATTTCAACACACATTCAGCGTCAATATTTGGGCAGATTTTATTGTAATGAATTAAATCGGCCCCTCCAAACTTCCACCCAGGTTGAATTCTACAAACTATGTGGAGTTTTTGCGAACCGAATTACCAGAACCACTAGCTTCATCAACTTTCAAACAGGTTAATGATCCAGCCCATTAAGGTCGAGATGTTGAAAAGATGAGAAAATATGGTATTTGTTGGATACGATGAAACGGACTTCAACGTTATTTTTTGCTTGTTGTTCTTTCGGTTTGTGTGTGGATTTTACTTTTTTGATGACTTTTTTTGCTGTTCCTCGAATTTTCGCTTTTGTTTCAATTGATTTGAACTGAATAGCACTTTCAATGTCAACAATTGCTTGCTCGATGTTCACGGAGCTTATGTTTGGTGTAAAGTTAAGTCCTTTATTTAATAAATCCAATTCATTTGAGTTAAATTCGGCGTTTGATAAATTGATAACAAGATTTTCAACAGTTTTTGGTGTTGCTTTTTTTGTCTCTTTCGTCTGGTTCGTTCTCATCAGTTTTTGTAATTTATGTTTATGTACTTCGCGTTTCGTTTTGAAAGTTTTGTTCGTCATATCAATAATTTGGTTTTGTCTTAAGATGAAATCATCAAACTCGTAGTCGTTTAAATTTTTTGTTAATTCCAAATGAATGGCATATAACTCTAACTGCATGTTATTCAGAATACCATAATGATATTGTATTTCGCTCTTTAGCCAAAACTTTTCGGCCATTTTGATAACCTTCATAGTTCTTGAATTGGAAACGCAAGTTTTTATTTTAATGAACGATGGCAATTGTCATTAAAGGATCAGGGTAGACCAATTAAGGCCGTTTCTTCAATCCCCCAAAAACTATGTCAACATTGGAGATAAGCCCATATTGTAGAACGATTTTGTTCTTCGAACATACTCAAGAATCATATCGCTCGTTCTGTGTGTGTTCTTGAAAATACATGTTTACTACTGGTAGTAAGAAGTCCTCTATCATGGCCTTGTAGCGTTCGCCAGTAACATTGACCGTATTTAAAAAAAAACGGCCCAATCACTCCTCCTGCGTGAACGCCAAACTACTAGTAGCTTCGAGTCGATGTAATGGTTCCACGTGCATCACAAGTGAATTTTCAGTTCCCCAGAAACGAAGATTTAGCATATTGACATAACCGTTTAAGTGGAAAAGTGCCTCGTCGATCATGATGATTTTCGACACAAAATCGTCCTCTTCGTTGTTGTGATTGACAGTAATTCCCACGCAGACATTAACTGTACGGCACTTTGTACGGGAACATGGGTAAGTCTTTCACTAAAATTCGCTCAAGGGTCCATCTGTTATGTCCAATTGCGTGGCCCGTCACGTCGTCTGATTGATGTTTCTTCCCTCTCACCGTTATCGGCAGCCACATCCGCGACCACGACCAGTCCGTTGGCGGCCAGGCCTTGCATGCGTCAAGTAGCTAAGACGTACGACGCCATTTTCAAAAATTATAACATCTTCCAATAGGGTGATTAATATTGCGCCACCTTGTGGTGTAAGTGTTTCGCAAGTAAAAAGGAAAGTTTTCAAAAAGTAAACCCCTAATTTTCTTGGGCTATTACGATACTAGGCTACTTGCTGATAATTAATAAGAGCGATTTTTTGGAAATATGCTTCTATTGCACCAAATAACGTTTAAATATTAAACAAAATAAATCATGGTCAAATATCCTACATATAAGAATAACTAAATAAACGAAATAATTTTAAAATAAAACTTTGAAATCTATTTTGATATACAGACATGGTCTTTCCACAATGAAGAACTCATACACTATTCAGCGAGGTAATGGATATTTTACCAAACAAATATTAGAACAAAGAATTTCTCCAACTATCCGGAGGAAGATAACAAAAAAAAAAAAAAAAAAATATGAACAAAATAAATCGTTCAGATAAAATTCAAAATAAATATTTTTATAGCTCTTGTGTTTTTATGTTTGTGTGTTTCTCTAGCTTTCATTTTGTATCGTCCAGGCAACCCTACTAAAATATTTTTCCTTTCGTATTTGTTAATGTCTTTCAAATGAGAAATGGAGTGGTGGTTAAGGGGTATCCAGACAAAAACTTTTTAAATAAAACGATTCTTTTGTTTTGTTTTTTGGCAGAATAAAACTTTTACAAACCTTTGAGGGGTTCCGTATATTTCAGCGAAAAAATAAAAAAAAGTTCCAAATAACAAAACAATTTATGACTGTTGATGGTCAAGTGCATTGAAAATAAACGATCTATCCAATATCCAAAGTTTTGGGTTTTTAATTTCATACGAACATGTGTGTGACTGAAAGTTTTTGTATCTTTTTTTTTTTGTTTGTGTTGAAATAAAGGGTTTTTCACTAGAATTTTTCCATTTTTGGCAGTTGATTGTGGCCATACTATTCAAGCTACATCTATTAAGTCAATATGAAACTGGGTCTTCGGTTCGAGCAATACTTCACGCGCTTTGTCCGAAAAATCATATTCAGCAACGAGGCTTATTTTGGATGGATGGATTGATCAACAAGCAAAATTATCAAATTTGGGACGATAACAATCTACAAACTTATTTTCCAAGACAAATAAGAAAAAGGCTGTGTACTGACATTCGAGCGGTAGAAGTAAAACTTCTTTTCCCTCAAGCAAAGCCTCTGTAAGAATCTAACCTATAAACGTAATTTTTTTATTCTAAAAACATGTCGCTGTCTTTGAACGATAACGTGCCGTTTTGACATGTCACTGACAGCTGCATAGAAAAATTTTTACCCTCAACGCGGAAAAGAAGTTTTGCTTCAAAAAATAATGATACTGTCACTTGGTTTTATTCAAATTTAAATGTAGGAAATGCTTAATGGAAAAATCTTTGCCTTGCTTCTTAACAGGTAATATTTGTGAGATGTAATGTCATTTTAATGTCTTTTTTTCTCTTTGCACTTTCTTCGTTCTCTAAGGAACTTATGTAAATTGATTTCATTTTAAACATTTGAGACCGCGGAACCGCAATTATTTTGATATATTTTACAAGGTGATTTGATATCTCAGTCTAACTTTATAGCTCTTGAAACCCAACCGCTTAATTATTGGGTAAAGACCTTGTACGAATACGCCTCCGCACAGTGGGGCCATTTGTATGGGAAAATAATGTAACCATTAAAAGCTGGCAAGTGTACATTTACAAACCCATCGTCAAACATTCATGAATGCATCAAACAACTCTTTATGTTAAGTGTTCACTCCTGAAACATGCTTCAAATAATACGAAAACTTCAAGCAAAGCAGAACCAAAAAACAATGCACAACATGTTGAGGATATTTTCCATAATTTTGCAAACGAAGTTTTTGAAAGAACAAGTATGTACGTCACGCAATAGTACCATATGTATACAAAGAAAAGAAGTTAAATTAATGTTAATATTAATTCAAAAACGTATAAAAGTTTTCCCAATTTGCATTTAATTCTTATTGATACGAAATTTAACTCTGTGTTTACAAATACAATACAAATACAATACAAATACAATACAAATACAATACAAATACAATACAAATACAATACAAATACAATACAAATACAATACAAATACAATACAAATACAATACAAATACAATACAAATACAATACAAATACAATACAAATACAATACAAATACAATACAAATACAATACAAATACAATACAAATACAATACAAATACAATACAAATACAATACAAATACAATACAAATACAATACAAATACAATACAAATACAATACAAATACAATACAAATACAATACAAATACAATACAAATACAATACAAATACAATACAAATACAATACAAATACAATACAAATACAATACAAATACAATACAAATACAATACAAATACAATACAAATACAATACAAATACAATACAAATACAATACAAATACAATACAAATACAATACAAATACAATACAAATACAATACAAATACAATACAAATACAATACAAATACAATACAAATACAATACAAATACAATACAAATACAATACAAATACAATACAAATACAATACAAATACAATACAAATACAATACAAATACAATACAAATACAATACAAATACAATACAAATACAATACAAATACAATACAAATACAATACAAATACAATACAAATACAATACAAATACAATACAAATACAATACAAATACAATACAAATACAATACAAATACAATACAAATACAATACAAATACAATACAAATACAATACAAATACAATACAAATACAATACAAATACAATACAAATACAATACAAATACAATACAAATACAATACAAATACAATACAAATACAATACAAATACAATACAAATACAATACAAATACAATACAAATACAATACAAATACAATACAAATACAATACAAATACAATACAAATACAATACAAATACAATACAAATACAATACAAATACAATACAAATACAATACAAATACAATACAAATACAATACAAATACAATACAAATACAATACAAATACAATACAAATACAATACAAATACAATACAAATACAATACAAATACAATACAAATACAATACAAATACAATACAAATACAATACAAATACAATACAAATACAATACAAATACAATACAATACAAATACAATACAAATACAAATACAAATACAAATACAAATACAAATACAATACAAATACAATACAAATACAATACAAATACAATACACAATACAAATACAATACAAATACAATACAAATACAATACAAATACAATACAAATACAATACAAATACAATACAAATACAATACAAATACAATACAAATACAATACAAATACAATACAAATACAATACAAATACAATACAAATACAATACAAATACAATACAAATACAATACAAATACAATACAAATACAATACAAATACAATACAAATACAATACAAATACAATACAACAATACAATACAAATACAATACAAATACAATACAAATACAATACAAATACAATACAAATACAATACAAATACAATACAAATACAATACAAATACAATACAAATACAATACAAATACAATACAAATACAATACAAATACAATACAAATACAATACAAATACAATACAAATACAATACAAATACAATACAAATACAATACAAATACAATACAAATACAATACAAATACAATACAAATACAATACAAATACAATACAAATACAATACAAATACAATACAAATACAATACAAATACAATACAAATACAATACAAATACAATACAAATACAATACAAATACAATACAAATACAATACAAATACAATACAAATACAATACAAATACAATACAAATACAATACAAATACAATACAAATACAATACAAATACAATACAAATACAATACAAATACAATACAAATACAATACAAATACAATACAAATACAATACAAATACAATACAAATACAATACAAATACAATACAAATACAATACAAATACAATACAAATACAATACAAATACAATACAAATACAATACAAATACAATACAAATACAATACAAATACAATACAAATACAATACAAATACAATACAAATACAATACAAATACAATACAAATACAATACAAATACAATACAAATACAATACAAATACAATACAAATACAATACAAATACAATACAAATACAATACAAATACAATACAAATACAATACAAATACAATACAAATACAATACAAATACAATACAAATACAATACAAATACAATACAAATACAATACAAATACAATACAAATACAATACAAATACAATACAAATACAATACAAATACAATACAAATACAATACAAATACAATACAAATACAATACAAATACAATACAAATACAATACAAATACAATACAAATACAATACAAATACAATACAAATACAATACAAATACAATACAAATACAATACAAATACAATACAAATACAATACAAATACAATACAAATACAATACAAATACAATACAAATACAATACAAATACAATACAAATACAATACAAATACAATACAAATACAATACAAATACAATACAAATACAATACAAATACAATACAAATACAATACAAATACAATACAAATACAATACAAATACAATACAAATACAATACAAATACAATACAAATACAATACAAATACAATACAAATACAATACAAATACAATACAAATACAATACAAATACAATACAAATACAATACAAATACAATACAAATACAATACAAATACAATACAAATACAATACAAATACAATACAAATACAATACAAATACAATACAAATACAATACAAATACAATACAAATACAATACAAATACAATACAAATACAATACAAATACAATACAAATACAATACAAATACAATACAAATACAATACAAATACAATACAAATACAATACAAATACAATACAAATACAATACAAATACAATACAAATACAATACAAATACAATACAAATACAATACAAATACAATACAAATACAATACAAATACAATACAAATACAATACAAATACAATACAAATACAATACAAATACAATACAAATACAATACAAATACAATACAAATACAATACAAATACAATACAAATACAATACAAATACAATACAAATACAATACAAATACAATACAAATACAATACAAATACAATACAAATACAATACAAATACAATACAAATACAATACAAATACAATACAAATACAATACAAATACAATACAAATACAATACAAATACAATACAAATACAATACAAATACAATACAAATACAATACAAATACAATACAAATACAATACAAATACAATTACAATGCAAATACAATACAAATACAATACAAATACAATACAAATACAATACAAATACAATACAAATACAATACAAATACAAT